>JASAUF010000316.1:4425000-6833846 GCA_030180095.1 Magnolia changhungtana
TTGTTTGCCCCTTTTCTCACCCTAGAGTTCCTTGAATTGAAATTGGTGAATCCCTTGGATTAGGGACTGATTGTTATACATGTGTGGATGATTACTGCTTATCTTTGTGCATCATTTGGTTTATAATTTTAACAGATCCAGCCCTAACCTGTATAGGCCTAGACCCGTGCAGATTCCCCTTTACTTGAATGTTTAAGCTTTTTGTGTAGGATGTGGAATTAATATGGATTTTTTTGAATTAGTATGATCTAAAGCCTGAGATCTTGCATATCATATTTAATTTTCCATGTCCTACATCAATTATTTCCCAATCCAAGGGATTCACACGTTTCAAATCGGGAAAGCCTAGGATTTCAAAAGTAGAAATAGAACTTGGGATTTAGGATTATCTAGGGTTACGGTTAAGGAAATAAGGTGAGAGGAGTGAAATAGAAGAAAGAAATGAACCTGAGATGTTCCACACGTGTGGACAGTGGCTGGGTCCAAACGCATGTGCGTGAGATCCTACCCACACGTGTGTGGGGCCCACGAATCTGAAATCGATCAGCGTGGGTCTGATCGCCCAGGGGAGGTCCACCTTCACACCGATTCCAAGCCGATCGGATGTCTGGTTTGTGCACGGTGCTCCGCCGAAGTTTTAGCCCTCCTGTAGGGCCTGATTCTGCAAATCTGTTGTAGATGAAGAATTAGCTGCAAAAGGAGGTGGATTTGATGATGGGATTGCTGGGGAAGATGATGAATATAAAGGGTAGGAGATGAGGGCGATTTGGGATGAAAGTGGCTTCGCACCGCGGTAGGTAGCCATTCGAAGAAGAGAGAGTTTCGCACCCAATTGGATTTCTATAACTCAAAGAATTAGGGAAGCGGGAAAACGTAGAATTTTATTAATAATCTTCAATGAAAAAAAAACCTAAATGGGGTTGACTATTTATAAGAAAACCCTAAAAGCCGCGCCATGTGCGCGCACTATGACTTAGAGACGAAATAACAACAATAACAACTAATCAACGCAATCAAAACCGTTCATGATGTTTCTAATAGCGATAATAACGAAAACTCAAAATCCTAGATCATCTAGAGTAGTAGGCCACGATCATGAGATCCAATGGTAGGATCCACATGATGATCAAGTCCACTCCGATGATCCATAGCACAGCCTCCTAGCTAAGAGGTCCTCCATAGATGTCGTCATGTTCCAGATCAATAGTGGGGCCTTCCTCCTCCTTGAGTACGTGTAGGGTGGGGGGCAGGCGTGTGCGCATAATGTCTCCATCAACTCTCCCCAGCTGCGAAAGTTTCGCCACTACCGAAACAAAACTCATGAACTGCTCCAAGATGTCAGGATCAAGTCTCTGAAGCTCCTCCTCAGTGAGCCATGTACTGTCTGAAGCTAGGCATGACTTCCACTTGACAGGGAACTTTTGAAACTTGCCGTCCGACGTCAATACTATTTAATGGTACAAAATATCTTCTATCTCCTCTCTGGGTGTGGGAAGGGTAGGCATGGGAGGTAGAGGCTGGGAAGATGGGTCAGGCAGAGGTCATGGATCAAGGGAAAAGTCTGGAGAATCAGGGTGGTTCAGTGAAAGACTGGACAATGTATCAGTGGTTCCCTGAAATGAAACTAGATCCTCCACGTTGAATGTAGAACTAATTCCCATGGAATGTGGAAGATCTACTACATACGTATTGAGACCGTTTCGTTTTATAATTTTGAATGGTCCAGCGAACGGCTCCCTGAGGGTACCGCTTTGGCCTGATGCGGACCATCACAGAGTCCCCTACATTGAATTCCTTGAATCGTTTATGTTGGTCTGCAGAAATTTTGTAATGTTCATTACTAGTATTGATCTTTCGCCTGATTTCTTGATGCAATGAATGGACGTAATGTGCAAAGGACTGCAGACTTTGATGGCCTATAGGACAGGGACATAGAGATAAGATCAATAGGTTTCCTAGGTTTATATCCCAAACTAAATAGGAACATCACACCAAAGTGTCTTTATATGATCCAAACTGAATAGGAACAAGACAACGGTGCGAGACTGGAGTGGAAGTTTCATCAACCCAAGACACTCTATAGGGTTTGAGGATGGGCTTCAAGCTTCAAGCCCAAATGGCTCACGATGCCAGTTAATGCCACGTTGGCATAACTATCGCTATCCACGATCATCTTGCAGCCCTTATCACCACATTTTGCGTAAGTATCGGAGATCATGTTACGGCACCAATCGTCGGTATTCTTTACTAGTGCAAAGGCGCAACGCACAACTACAAGGGTCGTAGACTTGCGTTCCCTCTTCCTCATCACTAAGGATTTCTTTTGGCTCATATTCTTCATCCTCACGGTCACTTTCTGGGGGCACTACTTCTACTTGCCCATCAATAAGGAGTACCTTGGTGCCCTCTTTCGTGCCACACTGGTGGGCAAAGTGACCAAAACCCTGACATCTAAAACACCTAGTTGCCTCACTTCTGCGCGAGCTAGACCCGACAATTCCTTTACCCTTATCATCTTTGGGCTTCAACTGAGAACTATTGGAAGGTTTGTTTTGGTATCCAGTGCTAGGCTTAGCCCCAGAAGGGTTGGCCTTAGCGCCAGAATCGCGAAACTCAAACCGCCTTCCCACAAATGCTTTGAGGTATTGCTCGACCTCCAACACTACTTGATACAACTGTTCAAGAGTGTCTATGTCCATGGCAAGTAACTCCCTCCTAATGTCAGAGCGGAGGCCAGTCTCAAATCGAGCAAGAGCACGGGATCCTCATCAACTTCACACCTGGTCAAGTACTCTTCGAACTTTTCAATGTAGTCCGCCACACTCATGGAACCTTGTCGAAGAGATTGTCATTCCTTAACTAACCTCAAGTGATAAGAGAAAGGGAGGTACTTCTCCTTAAGAGTTTTTTTCATTTCTTCCCAATGGACTATTGGGGGCTCCCTCGACCTTTCGCTCAACAGTAGCCTAAAACCTCTTTGCTTGGCACACAAGCTTCATCTTGGCGAATCGAACTTGACGAGCATCTGACATGTCATACCACTCAAAATAGTAGTCCATATCTGTCAGCCAATCTAAAAAAGCTTTAGGGTCCAAGTGGCCATCAAACGTAGGGGCATCTACTCTAACTCCCTTAAGGAGTTACGGATCCGAGTCATAATGATCCTAATGTCCCACGGGGGGTGGGTGCACGGGTGTGCGCCCATGACCGTTTCTTTGGCCACTTCCATTCCTTGATTTATCCTCTTGACCACCTGCTTGCGATTGGGCATCTACCTCAATGGTGGTTTCTAGTTGGGTAATGCGCACATTAAGTTGATTCAAGCGTTGGTCAATACGTTGTTCCAAGCGCCTACCCAAAGACTCAAACTGCCGAGTTAGGTCGTTCACGGATTCTTACAATTGCTCTATGTTTAGTTTAGGGTGCAAACCAAAACCATGACCAATACACGTGGGCATACAACCACTCACTCGAAGATCCTCTAATGCAACTATATGCGCCTAAATGGGACTAAATGATCTTATGGGACTGTGTGAGGGAAATTATACAACACTACTAGAATTCTAGCAACATAACTGCCTAAATAGCTTGTTAACAAAAAATTCAGCCATGAAAATTGGGGATTTTCTGACAACAGAAAAATTCAACAGTCCATGTTGTGAATGATGGGTCCTAAACAGCCCTATATGATGAGATTTAATGCAAAATAAATGTGAGTAGACTAAACCCTAAACATGCAATACAATCCCCTATAAAAAAACCTATGCTTTGATACCAAATTTGATGCAGGACATGAAAATTAAATATGATATGCAAGATTTCAGGCTTTAGATCGTACTAATTTAGAAACAATCACATAAAAATTCCACATCCCACATAAAGTCAAGCATTCAACAAGGGGAATCTACAAGGGTCTAAGCCTACACATTTTATGGCTGGATCAACTAAAAATTATAGACCAAACGATGCTCAAAGGAGGGTAAATTCATCCACACATGCAAAGGATTATTTCCCAATCCAAGGGATTCACACGTTTCAAATCAGGAAAGCCTAGGGTTTGCAAAAGTATAATAGAACTTGGGATTTAAGATTATCTAGGGTTAGGGTTAGAGAAATCAGGTGAGAGAGGAGTGAAATAGAATAAAGAAATGAACCCGAGAAGTTTCAGACGTGTGAATAGTGGTTGGGTCCAGACACACGTGCGTGAGATCCTACCCGCATGTGTAGGGCCCACGAATCTGAAATCAGCCAGCGTGGGTCTGGTTGGCCAAGGGAGGTCCACCTTCATGCCAAGTTTGAGGTCGATCGGATGTCCAGTCTGTGCACGGTGTTCCGCCGAAGTTTCAGCCCTCCTGCAGGGCCTGATTCTGCAAATATGCTGTAGAGAAATGATTAGCTGCAAAAGGGGGTGGATTTGATGATGGGATGGCTGGGGAAGATGATGAATATAGAGGGTAGGAGATGGAGGCGATTTGGGATGGATGTGGCTTCGCATCACGGTAGTTAGCCCTTCGAAAAAGGGAGGGTTTCACACCCAATTGGATTTCTGCAACTCAGAGAATTAGATAAGCAAGAAAACGGAGAATTTATTAATAATCTTCAATGAAAAAAAACTTACATGGGGTTGCCTATTTATAAGAAAACCCTAAACCCCAAAAGTCGCGCCATGTGCGCACACTAAGACTTAGAGACAAAGTAACAAAAATAATAATTAATCAACGTAATCAAAACCATTCATGATGTTTCTAATAGCGATAATAACCAAAACTCAAAATCCTAGATCATCTAAGGTAGTGGGCCACAATCATGAGATTCAATGGTTGGATCTACATGATGATCGGGTCCACTCCAATTATCCATAGCATAGCGTCCTAGCTAAGAGGTCCTCCATAGATGTCGTCGTCATTCCAGATCAATAGTGGGGCCTTCCTCCTCCTGGAGAACGTGCGTAGGGTGGGGGGCATGCGTGTGCACATGATGTCCTCCTCACATTATCCCTCTGCTCCTGCTTACTCTCCACCTGTTGATTAATCAATAAAGGCTCATAGTGAGCTCTATTAACTGATAGTTTCCATCCAACAAACCCTCATCTCTCGCTTACTCTCCACCTATTGATTAACTGATAGAGGCTCATATCGAGCTTTGTTAACCAATAGTTTGCAACCGTCAAAGCTTCTACTGTTAATAGCCTTAACTGCAACCGAAACCTCATCTTCCCTTTCAAATCTAACAAATATGAACCCTCCTCTCTAATCAGAGCCCTTAATGGCATCACCGCTTCTGCTAACGATGCTTGCTACCAAAAATCCTATGGAAGTTTATCTATATCCACCCCTCTGGGAACCCTTCCACAAAGAGGGTGGGAAGGACTAAATGGGGTACAAAGAACCCCCTTTCTTCCCAAATAGTTTTTTCTTACTTACAACCTGCATCCACTCACACCCACAAGCTTTGTCCTCCGGTTCCTTTTCCATCCCAACTTCTTTCCCTCGTTCTTTCAGAAGCTCCTTGTCCCCATTCCTAACTTCTTTTACTGGTCTTCTCTCCTGGTGCGCAAAAACTCCATCTCGGCCTTCAATAATACCACCGGCAGATTGTTAATGAGAAGGATCATGCATACGACCCCTTCATTCATCATCGCTGATAAAGATCATCTCACAGATCTCTCTCCGTCCATATCTCCCTCATAACTAGACCTCAGGCCAGAATAAAGGGCCCTGGCTCATCTATCGTGAAGGATCTTCCTCGTGATTTTGATATTTCTCATTATCTCGATTTCTCTCTCTGAAACCCCTTTTCAAACTCTCTCTCGAGATTGCATCTCACCATCTCCACCTTTGCTAACTTTCACTGTCTCCACCCTTACTAACTAGCACCCCAAGATTTTCAATGATTTGTTATATTTTTCTATTTTCAATAAAAATTAGTTAATCTTTTCAATGCTTTTAGTAAAATGATACAAGTAACAGTATTAAATCAATTTTATTGCTCTTTCTTTAGCTTTATACTTAATTATTGTCGTGATGAACTCGGTCCTTGGTAAAGCAACTTGGCGATTTGGCTCAAAGGTTGTCGACTAGTGGAGAGAGATAATTGCCAGCGAATATGGGACGTGTGGAGGGTGGCATTTCAAATCTCCTCTCTTTATAGAGCCTCTGGAGTTCAGAAGGCCATCACCAAAATGGGCCCCAAATGCAAGAAGGTTTCTCTCTCTCTCTTGGCAACGTGTCCCGCTTCCGTTTTTGGATGGATCACTGGATTTTGGATAGGCCCCTCCTCTCTTCCCTAGCTAGGCCCAAGTAGCCTCGGATAGGTTCGTTGATATAATTAGTTGCTTCTCTGATGTTGGATCAGGGATCTGATTTTCTCCTTGCAGGAGAAACCCATCGAACTTGAAGTTAGAGGACTTCCTCAGGCTTCTGGAGCTATTGAGTGGCATTTGCCCCTCCCCAAGAGTTAAGGACTCGTTGTTGTGGTCCTGAATAGCTTAAGCAGGTTCTAGGTCAGCTTGCTTTTCTTGTTGCTTAATGGATTCCCCTCGACAATCGGCGTCATTATCCTTCCTCCACTTGGTCCTATGGAGCCCCCCGGAAGTTTTCGTGTCTGTCTGCCTTCTCACTAGGGGGAGAATCCTCACCGTTGATAACAATGTAGAGAAGAGGGATCTCTCCTCCGAACATCTACCTACTTTGTAGGTAAAACGCGGAATCAATAAACCACCAATTCATCCATTGCCCTTTCGACCATGGGACATGGTCCTGCATCCTTGCTCTCTTCCACACCTTTTGGGTTATGCCTTATGCATTTGAGGATCCATTCTATCTGGCACAAGGGAGGTGCTAGGGAGGACCTCAAAGTTATTTGGCGTCTAGTTATTATAGCTACCCTCTAGAACATTTGGAAAGAAAGGAATAAACGATGCTTCCAGAACTCCCCCTCTTTTATCTGCCTTATGCATTTGAGGATTCATTCTGTCTGGCACAAGGGAGGTGCTAGGGAGGACCTCAAAGCTATTTGGCGTCTAGTTATTATAGCTACCCTCAAGAACATTTGAAAAGAAAGGAACAATCGATGCTTCCAGAACTCCCCCTTTTATCTCTCAGGTTGTCACCTTCATCAAAAGGGAGATTGCATAGTGGTCATCTTGTCTCCTGATCTCTAATCCGTGTATTCTATTTTCTCTCTTTAGGTTATAGCAAGCATGGCCTATTTTCTTTTGCCTTTGGCTTGTATTTTGTTTTCTCTTTTGCGTTGTAGCAGGCCCTGCATATTCTCTTTTCGCCTTTGGTGTTCCTCTAATAAATTATTGTTAATCTTTAAAGAAAAAAAAAAAAAAAAACTTATGCCTCATGTTTCAGAGGGGTGAACTATGCTACACACTGTTCACTATTTAAAACATCTATTTTGAGCAAAAGGTGGTATATCCTGCACTACACAAGAATGTCCAAAAAGACACTAGATCTCGACCACATTCTCGTGAAAACAAACTCTCTTCATTATGTGTGAAAATTCAAAATCCCTCTCCTTATTGCTTGTCACATCACAGTCTGAGGGATCAGATGAAGACGTGTAACCACATTTCATTAGCAATGATTTGATGTCACGTGATCATGTTACCGGTAAGATTCCCACCAACCAGCAGCCACTGCAACATTAGTTTTTGCTCCCATCAAATGGCAATCCCTTGGCTGTGACCACCAATTCGTACAAAAACCTTGCAGCTGGAGGCTCACCACAGATGATGCGAAGATAACAAAGCGCTATGCCAATTGCCAAGTGTTTTAACACTAGAAAATCACAATAAAATATAACAGGCTCTAGGCACCTATAAACTGTAGTCCCAAATAATACAGTATAGAAGTTAACCAAGATAGTGAAATCCAACAAAATTAGTGCATTTCAGAACTTTTTACCATGTAGAATCAATTTCAATGAAATAACGAAGTTTAAACTAAGATAAATTAAACAAGAACTGCAAGAAATCTTATGAACAACGAAATAAATACCCCATTCTGCAACAGTACAAACTCAACAAATCTGTATGAATAAATACTACCACCAAAAACATATGAATTAACAACCAAAGAATGAAATACCTGAAAATCCATTCCTTCATGGAGATATGTTAAGCCATGGGCAGCATCCAGGGCAATTTTTAGTCTCATGGCCCAAGAAAGACTTGTGGGGGATCGAGTTGATAAATGGTCCTCTACACTTTTGTTGGGCATAAATTCATAAATCAGAAGTCGTTGGATTCCTCTTTCATCATCTTCAGCACAATACCCCACTAGTTTGACAAGGTTTGGATGCTCAACTACTCCAAGAACATTTACTTCTGTCACCCATTCTTTGTGGCCCTAAGAAGAAAAAGGTTGATCAATATTTAAAATCAAACAAATATAAAAGAAGAAAAATATTATTTCAAATGAACAACAAGATGTCCAAAAAAATTCTGCATCCTCAAGTTAAAAAAAAAAATTAAATTAAAAGAAAACTTTTTCTTATAAAAACTACCAGCATCTTAAAGTTTCAACTGGTCTACTATGAAAATGATTTCTTTTAAAGATAAACACAATAACAAGGATTGGAAACTTGGCAATGGGCAAAACTACTTACAAAAGTATAGTGATGACAAGTGGCAATAGAGGGTCCCTGCTCATGGCTCAGTGGTAGACTCGGAAGAGTTTCAACACAAAGGTCATGGGTTCGAGTACCCATTGTGGTATGTGTGGGTGTGAGTGTGAGTGCATAGAAAATAATAATAATATATAAATAAATAATAAAGGTGGCAATAGAAGGACAGCTACCTCTATGCATGCCCATAAATTCAAATGTCCAACGCAACAAGTATTTTCAGTCTTAACTGAGGCTCAATACCTCATTAAGCGATTAAAACTACTAAAATTAAGGGTTCTACCATTTAAACACTCTTCTTTATCAATATTGACCATACATGGTGTGTGGTACACAACCCACCAAATTGAACGTACATGTAGCAAAGCCCACGTATGATTCATATTGTGTCACAACCAAGGTGTTCCGTATTCGCTACGATACGCCCGTCAAGGCCGATACGTATAGGTAACGGCCATGACCGTTACGCGATACAGGGTGAAAAGGGGCAGTTAATTTTTTGAGACCGTATCAGGCGTTACAGTGGCCGTAAAGGCCGTTACAAGGCATAACGACCATTACTCCCGTGACGATTGAAAAATGATCACTTTTTTTTCTATTTAAATTCATTTTTCTCCTCTTTTTCACTTTTCTCATTCCAAAAACTCTCCTATATCATTTTACAACAGATTTCGACCACTCTTACTACAACTTTTAAGATTAAAATTGTAAATTGAAGTGATTTGAGTGAATAGATTCTCCGAGGGTCTTTTAAAAATAATAATAATAAATGAAAAAGCAGTATTTATGTCTTTTTCTAATTTCTAGTTCTAATGCTTGATTGTGATGTGTAAACATTAGAGACATAATCATATTAAATAATTCACTAGATAGCCCGATACAACACTTTCACCAAAGAGTGGACCGTTACACTACCATAAACATGTTCAAAACAAAAAATGAATACTTATTTAAAATATCTACATTATTCTTGATTTTCTAAATATTTTTTCCGAATTTTTTGGGCAAAAGAAAATTTTCAACCATTATGGGGGTCGTAACAGTCGTTACGCCCCCGTATCGGCCGTTATGACCGATAACCGTATCAGTAATGGTGGTGACCGTTACGGCCACCATTACCAGTACGGAATACCTTGGTCACAACACATGCTGCCCACACTCTAAGCTTAAGACCTCTTGTGGAATAGTATAGTTCTAACGTGATATTATTGGACACTACTAAGGAGATTGAAAATTCTCTATGTGATTCCTCAAATAAGAATATCTCATGTATTTAATAGTTCTAAGAGATTTTTACATTACAAAACGCTGATAAGAGTCTTAGAGAATACTATATTTAACTTGAGAGATATGTAGGAGTTGAAAATGTACCAACCCCTGACCATTGATTTAAAAACCTAGAGACAACAATTTGAAGAGTTACAGGTTGCCATGTTTTTATCCAGTCTTAGATCTGAGTAGTAGAAAATTCCCTTCTTTAAATGAGATGTATGACTACCAAATGATGACCCATGGGGTTCTTTCTACTATTGTGGAGGAGATAGGTCTGTCCTTGCTACCTCCACCAGGAGAGGTGATAGCAATCATAGTGGCCATGGTGGTCATGGTGGTCAATGTTTGAAATATTGGTATCGCGTTACGTATCGCACCCTTGGGATATAGATATGTATCAATTATCGCACGAGATATATCGTTTGTATTGGACAATTTATTGCACTTTTTGGGAAACATAGGGAAACATTGGGAAAATGGTTGGATTTTTCAATAAAACTTCAGGGATTGTTAAAAAAGACCTTAATACACACTTTTAAATCATAATATCTCAAAAAAGAAGTGCACATAATAGGTTTACTTCGTATAGGGTCCTAAAGTGTGTTGTCTGACTGAACTAATGCAACTATATTCAAATTGAATGCATAACCTTTAGATTGTATGTGATGATCATTTCATCAAACACTCCTAAATACTTCGAAATTAGTCTCAATTAACAACTGGTAGAAGGGAAATTTATTTTTATATATATACATATATATATATATTAATACTTTTTTATTAAAAAAAAAAAAAAAAGATTTTTATTTTTTGAAAATTGACAAGAACTTGACAAATAGTAGATCAGCCCTCATACATGCTTGATTTCATTTTTTGGAGTGCAACATTGCAAGCAATTTAGGAGAAATTTGGGAAATTTTGAATTTTTCCCAATTTTCCCCAAATCAAACCACCAACACACACATTTCAAAATTAGCGTGTATATGATGATCATTTCATCAAATACTCCTAAATACTTTGAAATTAGTCTTAGTTGATAGCTGGTTGAAGGAAATTTTTGAAAAAAAAAAAAAATAGAGAACATGAAGAACCAATGGATACCAAAATCAAAGCTCCAACTCCATGATTTGTCATTCAAAACATGAAGAACCAATGGATTTTATAACCATTTGATACTGATTTAACATAATTTCAACAAAAAAGGGAATCGGAAATTGAAAATGCTCACCAGATAGAACATGTGGAATATATCAACACCCGCTGTGCGTTTCGTATCACACATGAGGAATACAAGATATATCATGGGATATATCTCCCAATAACGTCAATATTTAAAACATTGGTGGTGGTGATTAATCATTGGGGAGACCATAGCAGTCATTGTGGCAGCCATGTGTTCGAAGTATCGGTATCGCTACAAGTTTCGCTGGCCAGGGATATGGAAACAATATCGATATCGCTGATAACCAGAAATGTGGGGAAACATGGGAAAAACGGTGGAATTTTCAGTGAAACTTCAGGAGATGTTAAAATGTACATATTTACATATTTAGAAATAAAAAAAAATTACAAAAAGAATGCACACATAACAAGTTTCCATTTTATGAGGCCTTAAAAGCATGTGTTGTTGTAAGAAATCAGTCCAACCATCCCATCCAGCCTATTTAACCATCTAACCTTCCATCTAAACAACCATCAATATTGCAAAATATCAACAACACATGATATTTCACCAAGAAATCATCAACAATTGGAAATGAAACGAAAGATTGTGGTCTTAATATCGCGCATGTTGCGATATTGATAATATCGAGATATTATCAATATTATCAATGACAAATTGAACACTACATGCAACCATGTGCCCATGAAAAAAATTGAAATAAAAATTTACTATTGAAATATCATCGACACACTTATGATACAAGCATTACCTAGAATTTACATAGTCGAAAATATCGGCGATACATTGGCAATATTGATGCATTGGCAATACAAGCAACGCATATAATTTACATAGTTGAAAATATTGGCGATTACATTAGCGATACATTGCTAATACCTGAAATTTCTAATACTACCAGCGTTATCAGTATCGCTACCAATTTTATCGGTATCGGTGAGCTGGAGATAAAGATAATATCGGAGATAATTCGAACATTGCGTTGGACTTTGATATCTTGATGAAGGACCAACTGCAATTGCCTTGCATATGCATGCACTTAGAAATTGTATATGTGGTGTGCATGCAATTTAAATTAATTAGAAAACCTTAGAAGTTAGAGGCTGAAACTAATTATATTTTCAAAAGAAATAAAAATATGAGAACTAACACAAAAAGGTTTGATGGGCTAAAAAAATTGAGAAATGGGCAAAACTTAGGTTCGTCCTTTCAGTGTGCATCTAGTGTTGCTAAAGATCAGAATGACTCCAAAGAGAATTCTTGTAGCATGGTATGGAAGAAAAGCAAAAAAATACCATCTAGTGAGCTGGGAGAGGTGCATAAGCGAGTAATTCATAGTGGTAGATGGATATAACATCCCTGAAAATTATGAAGTTGGCTTTCTTAGGGAAGTGTCTACGAAACTTGGGAAATGAGAATGACGGTTGTTCCTGGTGCATTTTGTCCAACGACTAGGAACACAATTTCTCCATGTTAAGGGGGTTTGATCCCTATCAGGGCTACCAACTCACAGGATTCCAATGTGCCACCAAAGGGACCGTGTCCACAGATGTTTGACAAACTGTAGGGGTTTGACCATAGGGGGCCTGACCAGCCACAAGGGTTTAGGAAAACGATATTCCATGACCAAGACCACCTTCCATCTTTGGCCAAGCAGTAATCAAGCAGCTGTTCTGGCACATCCACAATCAGGTGTTACTCTCAAACCGCTTTGAAGACAATAACCTCACATGATTTTTTTTAGACAATAATCTCAGCTTGAATTTATTTTTATTTTTTATTTTTTATTTTTTTTTTGTGAAAGATAATTCCAGCATGATTTTCACCATGTGGCTTCACATGATTAGCCAAATTACGAGCACCCCACCCGCTCATCATGCCCTCACCACTATAAAATTAGCATCATCTCAAAAGTACACTACTCATCACGCCCTCTACTCTATAAAAGCTGCATTATCTCAAGATTATACAACTGCTACCTTCTATGAGAACCAGTGGATACGAGCCTCTACCATCAGACTTCAAAAGCACATTGCACATCATGCTCCTCAATACCCCCTCATTCCCTCTCGCGCAGTGGTCAATCATCAAGCAGGGTAAGGGTACACTACCATTAACCTTCTTCACTGTTTTCCTTTATCGTTTACTCTGTAAGCATTGCACCAAGCCTTGCCCTCGCAGTCAAACAAGCTTAGCTAGGGTAGCAGAAATAGTTGCACCCCAGCATTTGTAAAACACCTGTCAGTCAGGTGATCAAACAAAGAAAAACAATGCCATATTTCCCATTATGCCTTTTGGGTGTTCCCCAAGGTTGTGAAATTCCAAGCCATATTGGCTGATATGACTGTATCAGATCCGTAATGACCAGTATTGATACACCAAACAGGGTCAAAATGAACCCTAACAAAAATGGGTAACTATGTGAAATTCCAAGCCGTATCGGCTGATGTGACTGTATCAAATCCATAATGACCAGTATTGATACACCAAACAGGATCAAAATGAGCCCCAACAAAAACAGGTAACTATATATATGTATACACATATAGATACATACATACATACATATACAAACACATACACATATATGCATTTATATATACATATATATACATATACATACATACATATAGACATACATATATATACATATACATGCATGCATGCATTCATACATACATATATAGACGCATGCTCACCTGCACGTGCGCACCTTTGCACATGTGTCATGGGCCCAAAATCCGAACAGTCCATTTGATGCGGCACCCCATGAAACCCCCACGGACCAATTTTCACCTTGATCCAAAACTCTGATGGGCCATAGCAAAGAGAGATGCAAATCAAGGGAGGAAACTGTTTTCTTTTGCCATGGCCCACCAAAGTTTTGGATCAGGGTAAAAGTTGGACCCTAGAGGTTTCATGGGGTGCTACATCACGTGGACCGTTCAGATTTTGGGCTCACATCATGTGTGATGACTGATGAGTTCTCAAAAGGTTCTCACAAGAACTCATGAAAACTAGTGCGCAGCTGAATATTGGTGTGTGTGTGTGTGTGTGTGTGTGTGTGTATATATATAGGGAAAAGGTACTATGCGCTCGAGCTCACAATAAGCTCCCATGAGGTCGAGCTGTGTGGGCCCCACCGTGATGCGTGTCAACCATCAACACCGTGCATTTGATGGGTCCCCTTTAAATTATGGGATATCCCAAAAATCAGCCGTATACAGAACTCAGGTGGGCCATACCATCTAAAATCATGTGAAGACATGCCAAAAACATATAAAAGCACTTGGTGGGGCCCACCGAGTTTTGAATCTTCTTGAAACTTGGTCTAAACCCTCATCCAAGTGGGACACACATAATGGATGGGCTGGATTTGCAAACCACATCTCGGTGGGCCCAAAAATGATTATTAATGTTTTAATGGTGCACAAATTTCTCTCAACTTCTATATGTGGTGTGGCCCACACAAGTCACTTGATTGACTTGATTTTTGAGACCTAGGCCCACGATGGAATGGTGCATCTGACTGATGGGGTAGATGTTCGAAACGCATCACGGTGGGGCCCACACAGCTCGACCTCATGGGATGTTCCCATCAGCTCGAGCGCATAGTACTTTTTCCCATATATATATATATATATATATATATATATATATATTGTTAAATTTACTGTGACAAAAATCACAATTTATCTCTTTAGTTTGCACAATTGTAATTTTCAGAAATAGATAAAGAAATGGTTACAAGGTGAAAATTGGCATAAATTAACTCAAAAAAAAAAAAAAAAAAAAAAAAAAAAAAAAAAGAAGAAGAAGATGAAGAAGAAGAAGAAGAAGAAAGAAAAGAAAAAAAAGCATAATTTGGTGGATTGGGCCCATGATGTTGAAATACAACAAAAAGAAGACAACAAGCTCACTCGGACAACATCAATACATCATCCTCCAACTATAGAGGAACTGGAGCACGTTCTCCCTCATTCATATGAAACCAAACTAAAGGTCCAGATGCTAAAAAGGTTAGTGTTTATGCTCAATAACATCAAGCTGAAGTTAAGGAATACCAAGAAATGATGGGGCAAGGTGACTAGACGATATTTTCCAATCAATTTGGACTATATGATTTGTCAAGACGGCCTGCTTCTTCCATGGTTGGAAGGGAGGCAGGAGTCGAAAATAAGTATCAAGAAGTGGAGCTCCCGATACCAGTGCTCGGTGGCCATAATGTCCGAATAATCTGACAATGATTGTTGAAGATGGGAAGCTAGTAGCAAGGCTACTGAGTCCACCAATGGTGGATTGAGTTGCAGTGACAAGAAGGTGTAAATGGTTATGAGATAGTGGTACTTACCACCTATCATTATGATGACATTATACACACCCTAGCAAGATCATTTGAGTAGACGGTATAGGTGCATTTCATCTAATGAGGAGATGATCGTGATGGTAGCAGTGGTAGTGGTGCAAGTATACAGGCTTATGGTCATCAGTTTGGCAATCAGATGCAGTATCCAAGCTCACACTTTAATACTTTGCACCAGTGACACAATAACCCTACCAGTAACGCAACTGTGGCAAGATAAAGCGCTGCTATAGTAAAGCTACAATTATCATGGTTGCACTTGCAGCCTCTTGAGAGATTCTGAACCCCAAATTGAAAGTAGATCTCTATGAATCAATACAGCTTTGTCCACCATAGGTATCTTGACAACTCGCCTCCCTGCTTATATAGTTATACACTGACTCCAGAGATGGCAATGACCCTCTGCCCAGCACTTGCACATGTTGCAACTCCAAATCATCATGAAGACCAGCAAGGAGCTCAAAAATTCTCCTCCATTCCACTTGGGTCTTGATTTCTTAGGGAGTGGAAGCAAATGGCTTAATGTGATCTAATTCTTCCCACTTCTGTCACAACGCTGCAAAATATTCTTCTAGGGCCTATTTGGATTGAAGGTAAACTAGGGAAATGCAAGGGAAAGCCAAAAAACATAACATAAGTAGGAGGTTAGCTAACATCAACGCTAGGGGAAGCAAACCCTTTTGCGTTTGTTTGTTTTGCTAATGAAAAGTGCTGAAAAAATACTTTACCTTTGCATCTACAACTGTTTGGATTGCAATCCCACAAAGGAAACCTTTTTTCTCTCCAAAATTGCCATTTAAAATATCACATCAGAGGCAAACTCTCTTCCCTCCATTTGACATTTTGAAAGCAAAAAAAAAAAAAGTTTTAACCTCTTTTTGAGGAGGGAAAAGCAAACTGCAGACACTTTGTTGCAGCATGTGTTGCTTCCCAAATTTAAAAGAAAGAATTAGAAAGAAAAGATGATGATCTCCATGAAAATTCCTCCATGCTATGGCATAAGCAGTTAGGCTACATCTCTCATCAGAAGATGGAAAGAATCGTGCGAGAAGGAATTATTCACTATCTAGACTTTACGAACTTTAGGATTTGTATTGACGGTGTAAAGGGCAAGTAGACCAGAACAAGGAAGAAGGGTACCACTAGGAGCATAGGACTCTGAGAGATGATACATACAGACATCTACACACCGTTCCCTTTTGCATCTTGGGATGGGCAAAAGTATTTTATGACCTTTATAAATGACTACTTTTGCTATGGGTAATTCATGAGAAATCAGCAGCCAAGGACGCATTTAAGATTTATAAAACTGAAGTTGAGAATCAACTTAACAGAAAAATAAAGTCATCAAATCTGACCATGGTAATAAATACCATGGAAGTACGACGTTTCAAGGTGAAAACCAGGGCCCTTTGCTAAATACCTACAAGATTGTGGCATTGTCACCCAATACACCACGCCTAGGACGCTAAAGCGGAATGGTGTAGATAAAAGGCCCAATCGCACCTTAAAGGACATGGTGCGCAGAATAATTAATAATTCGACATTGCCCAAAGTGTGCCATAACTATTACGTAGGTATCGGCTGATACGTAATGGTAACAGTGGACATTGTTACGCAATACAGGGTTGAAACGGCCCATTCCTGAAAAATAGTGTCTGTTACAGCTCCGTAACAGTCACCTCCCAACAAAAAAAAGGATTTGATGGTTCTTTTTCTTCTTCTTCTATCTTCAAGAAGGAAAAAAAAAAAAAAAAAGTGCCGAGGGGAATCTCTCTCTCTCTCTCTCTCTCTCTCTCTCTCTCTCTCTCTCTCTCTCTCTGTGTGTGTTCTCAACAATTTCAAAGGAATACCAGACGTGCCTACTTTATGGCCAAGTAACCTTTAAAATGGAAGGTCCAACCAATTGGACAACAAGTTATGGTCTAGCAACTGATTACTCTTAACCTTTTATACATGTGAGTCATCCAATCCATCCAATAAGTTGGCCCTATCACAAGGATTAACTTTGGAAAAACCTAGGCCCACTCATTGAGTGGACCACACTTGTATTTTTTGCTATTTATCAATGGCTTTTTGTCTATATGCTCTGGCCCACCTGATGAGAATATATGGATGATTTTTGCAATAGGTGGCCCTCATTTTGGGGCCAAACTATTTGAAAGGTTGGATTTCGTATACACTAAACCAATTGGAAGTTATCTACCACGTGGACAGTAACTTGTGGTCCAACTAGTTTGACTTAGACATTCTCTTTTTTAATTATAAAATGCTCCGGTGGCGGATGATGCTTGATACACTTGCACTCAAAAACTTGTACATGTGGCATGTATTAAATCAAACTAAATCCATCAAAATGTGGGGCTCGATATTAGTAAGTCATAATCCAAACATCATATTGTGTGAATGATCATAATCGTTGATTTGCGGCATTTGTTTGTTGAAATAGGACCATTGGATATTTTAAATTCTTCAATGTCTACTAAATGTACACTGATCTGATAATTGAATGATGAAATAAGCATAACGGTCACCCGATTATCATATCAAACCCTATATCAATCCCCTCAGTCACAATCCCAAAATCAAATTGTTTGAACGATCCTAATCACTGACTTTTTTTAAACTATTATGGGGTGTGCGCCAGGCCCATGCAAGGGCAACAATCTAAGGCCCAGTAGCAAGTTGTTGTAATGGGCCCTCTCCCACACGAAATTAATTTAATACCATGTGATCCAATGGCCCACGTATCTAACCATTTTTTATTTTATTTTTTATTTTTTTTGCAGCCACTTTTTTTAAATAGGTCCATTCAATATTTTTTATTCTTCACTGTCCAATAAATGTCTGCTAATTTGATGGTCGGATGATGAAATAAGCATTATTTTTTGCCAATTACATTAGTGGAATGAGTGTCAATAGATTGCAAGAATTTAAAGCCGATTCAGGGCATAGAGTGGTCCCAAAAATCGGCAATTGTTCATCTGAATTTATTTTTCTTAAAATTTATTAATAGAAATGATGTCAAATGGTTAATTATATGCATTCGTGAAAGAGGTGTCATAGCTTGCATGAATTTGGAGCCAATTTGGAAGCATTTGAGTGGCCCACCAAATTACGACACTATTAATCCGAATTTTATTTTATTTTTTTCTTAAAATTACTTGGGGAAGTAATGTCGAATGCTTATAAATATGCATTAGAGGGATGAATGCCATACATTACATGAATTTTGGGACTCTTTCAGGGCATTCAAATGGCGGCCTAAATCAGCGACATATTTCGTCCGAATTTAATTTCAATTTTTTCTTAAAATTTCTTTGGAGAAATGATGTCAAATGCTTAGAGATGTGCATTAGTGGGATGAGTGTTATAACTTACATGAATCGTGAGCCAATTTAACATCAATCTAAGCCGGTCATGTGATGAGGACATCCGAGCACTAGTCAAAGTATACCGAAGGATTTCTTTATGTCTAGGTGATGCATACATGGGGCCCCGTGGGCCCAATTCGAGCGCCTAGTCCGTTGAAGACTCCACATGTATGATTATGCATCTTTAAAGGCCCCAAACTGGGAAGATGCATGTGGGCTACTTAGTTGGACCATTCTGACCATTGAATCATCGTCATTGGATATCTTGATTGTGAGCCGCGAAATAGTTTAGTTTATTTAGTTGTTTATATGTTTGTTATTTTTTATTTAACTTATATTTTTGCTGAGTTTAGGGAGTTAAAAACAAATTTTATTTTATCGTCTTTATGTGAATCTTTTTACCTGAGTGTCTTTTTGCAAAAAGTCGTTTCTGTGACTATAAAGGCTTGGACATCCACACCCTAGCCCATTATTAAATATATGAAAAGAAGTGCTTTCTCTTTGCTTTAAGATGAAGCAAATCTCCTGTGATTGGAATGAACTAGTGTGATGCCATGGAGTGAATCCAAGTTATCCTTCTTTATCATTCTCTTAAATGAAATCAAAAAGTATTTCTATTTCTCTTTCTCTTTCTTTCTAGTTCTCTTTTCTTCTTTCTCCAACAACAAACAATCTTCACCCCATCCTTGTTCTTCCTTCTTCCAATCCATACACCCGCAACCTAACTTGTCCCAAACTCCCACACTCCCTCTAACCATACACCCGTACGGCCATACCTAGCCGTACCCACCTGTCCATACAACCCTATGGATATATTTGTAGGGTTGTCCTCACAGTCAGCCTTCCCCTCCCTTTCATCCTTTGTTTTCCCCAATTCAAACCCTAATCCCAAAATCCTAACCCTGGTTTCCTAAAACCCTAATCCTAAATCCCTTAATTCTCAAACCCTAATTCTCACAAATCTAATTCCACAAATCTTACTCTTAAAACCCTAATTTCCAAAATCCAATTTCCAAACCCCAAAGTCCTAACCATAATCTACCCAAACCCTCACAAACCAAGTGAACGTCTATGAATTGAGAACAAACCCTATGCTAGATGGAAGTCCTACCTTCCATAGGTCCTAACTAATCATGTTTTATAAGATCTAACTGACGGGTTGTGATTTAGTCTTGAATATGAGCATAATGAAATACTTGAATTCATTAAGCTTGTGATTTATTAGCATTATTTTGTACTTTAAATTATTCTAGTTAATCCATTAATGATCTCATTGCATCATTCTGGGCTAAGTCATCCGTCTTGCATCATCAGGTTAATAAAATCATCAAAGAAACTGAGACACTCACCAAAGAGTGGACCATTACGCCATCTTAAACATAGTCAAAACCAAAAGAGAATACATATTTGGAATGTTCTAAATAATTGGGATTTTTCCCACATTTTTTTTTGGAATTTTAGCCAAAAAAAAAAAAAAAAAAGTTTACCATTACGAGGGGTGTATCGGTCGTTATAGTTAATACGCATACAATACACCTTGGCGTTGCCAGAATCTCTGTGGGGTTAACGCAATCAAAACCGCAGTGCATATACTAAATCAAGTATCAAGTAACATTGTGCCCAAAACCCCATTTGAATTGTGGACAAGAAGAAAACCTAGTTTACGATATTTTCGTGTATGGGGTTACTATAATAATATTAAAAGAGAGTTATTAATATGATCACAATCTATCAACTCTTTTTCACCAACTCTCATCATCCATACCCCGTTTATCGGTGTGATCTTTTCTTCCACTGTTCACACTTTGCATTTTCTAACATATATAGTATTTCTAAATTGATCACGACAGTTTATTGTTATATACATGATGATGATGGCATCCATAATAGGAGAGTGTGCTTAGCCATGGTCGTCCACACAAGTGGGACGTGTGGGGTCCACCCATGGCCCGTCATGGGTAAGGGCACCACATGTCCAACCACATTAGATGGCACACGAGACCCACTAAGATGATGTGAAGGGCCCACATGATCATGCATTCAAGACCATTCAAGGTGATGGCCCACTTTTGATCATGGCCAAGGGTCAGTTGGACTGATTTGTTCCAGTGGGAGTACCCAACACGTCGTGGACATCAAACTGATGTGGACATCCTAGCTGGAAAGCACATGGATCGCGAGAAAAATGGATGTTTTTTATTAACCGCACATTGATCATGACATATATCATTAACCGTACGTCAATTGACGTAAAAATAATTAGTTTGGACATATCAGTGATATCTACAAGATGGTTGGATTGGATCATCTAGTGATGTACATCCAGATATGGATTGGATTCACTCAAAGTCATTCATCTTATTTTCGGCGAATATCATTTGTTTAAGATCAGATTGAGTTGAAACTTGAACCCTGGCCCAAGGTAGGCATATTGAAGACATCTAGTGGCTTAGATTGGTTGATCGAGAGCCTGCTCTAAGAGATTTGATCGCAATAACCCACTATTGTTGCGCAACAAGATCCCAATTGCATAATGTTTCCTAGTTGTTTTGGGACATGTTTGCATGCCATATACACCATGATGTCTGAGAAATCGTTTATCCTTGGTTTAGATGATGTCATGGCCGCTCTTGATCATAATGACGGATGACACATGGCCTTTAGAGCATGATGAGGGACATCTTAGCCATCATATGATTTACATTGATAAATTGGTGTGATGACTGTTGGAATCATGGTCCAATGCATATTGAGGGACACCACAACTCCCCTTATAATCTGGATGATCTATCGTATGATCCAATAAATATATGGGACACGACAATCTCTTCATAACCTTGAGCAACCACAACATAAAAGGATATGATGATGACTCTTTGGTTATTAACTCTTTCCTTTCTAATGAGTTATTTTGGTTGTAAACTCTCATTTCTTCCTAATCATCTATACTATAATCGTGAGATCATTCCAATTAATTCTTCCCATCCACCTTCACAGTTGTGAACGTCAACCCAAGAAGGTGGTCTTCTTAACATGATCCCATTAACATGAGGGTCTTTTGATCACCATACATTATGATACTACCCATGAAAAACTCAAAGAAAATGGAGATCAAATTTAACACACCAACGCATATTAAAGTATGAAAAATAAATCAAATGATCTAAAGCTACATCCAGTGTTCATAATATCGATACTATCGACCGATATTATCGTTATCGCTGGTCAGCGATACGAAATATCACAGAAGTCCCTTAAAAATGCAAATATATATATATATATGGAATCCTATGTATCGTGTGATATATTGCAAGATATCGCACAATATCGTGTGATATCGTATAATAGGCATCGTTTTCGGCAAGAGTGACCAAATCCCCTCTACCGATTCCACAAATTTCATATATATATATATATATATATATATATATATATATATCTTACCTCAAATCTACTTGTGGTAGTAAACTTCGATTGGATTTGGTGGGCCAATCTCTGAATGTGCCAGATAAAGTAAGAAAACTTTGAAACCCCCTTTTTTTTTTTTTCTTCTGGAGAGAATTGCTTAAAAAATCAAATTTATACCGAGGTTTAGGGGATTTGGGAAGGGATTTTTTAAAAAGATGAAATCCGGGCGAAATTTTCGGCCTATTGAACGGATTCGCAAGGGCTTGCGGCGACAAGCCTGCGGCTTTAACGGAGAAGACGAGTGAATTTCGTCTTTCGAACGGAGTCGGGATTCCTTAAAAGGAAGTGGATTCAGTGCAACTTCGGTTGCATTTAAGACTGCACACCCCTTTCAATGGGGCCCACCATGATGTATATATTTTATATCCATTCCGTCCATCAGTTTAGAGAGATCAATTTAGGTAATGAGACAAAGAAGGAGGCATATCCAAAGCTCAAATGGACCCATCATAGAAAACAGTGGGGATTGAACGCTTACCATTAAAAACTTCTTGAGGGCCATATATGTTTTCGATCACGTTGATATTTGTGTTTACCCTTTGTCCATATCTTCCTAAACTTATGAACAAGTTGGATCTCAAATAAACATCATGGTGGGCCCTAGGAAAGTTTTAAATTTCAACGGTGAGAGTCACTGTCCCCACTGTTTTCTGCGGTGGGATCCACTTGAGTCTTGAGCTTAGGATCAGCCTCATTCTTTGGCTCATGCCCTAAAATGATCTCTCCAAATAATTGGAAGGTGTGGATATAACACATACATCATGGTGGTGGCCTATGGTCAAGGTCCCGCCCACTTCGTCAACGCGGATTGGGGAGTACCCCAACTCAGGCACGATTTGGGAGATCCTTGGATTCACTCGATGTATCCCTAACTGTAGGGCCCATTGTAATGTATGTGCCTTACATCCACATCGTCCATCCATTTTGAAAGTTCGTTTTAGGGCATAATCCCAAAAATGAAGCAGATCCAAATCTTAGATAGACCATAATACAGTTAATAGTGTGAATTGACTGTCTACCGTTGAAAAATTCTTAAGGGCCATTGAAGTTTTCAATCAAGCTTATATTTGTTTTTCCCTTCATCTAGGTCTGTGTGACCTTATGAACAGGTTGGATCTCAAATAAACATCATGGTGGGCCCTAGGAAGGTTTCAACGGTAGTCGTCATTATCCCCACTGTTTTCTATGCTGGGATCCACTTGAGCTTTGGATGGGCGTCATTCTTTGGCTCATACCTAGAATGATCTCTCCAAATGGATGGACAATGTGGATATAACACATACATCATAGTGCGGCCCACAGTCAGGGTCCCACCCACATTGTTGTTCTGCATGGATTGGGCACAGGACGCAAATTTTCCATGAAAAGCCTTTTGCAGGAAGTTCCTGCGCTAGGATGCTAGGTGGGGCCCACCATAATGTTTATTATAAATACACACCATCCATCCATTTTGGGAGTTCATTTTAGGACATGCAACCAAAAATGAAGTGGATCCAAAACTCAAGTGGGCCGCACGAGAGGAAACAGTGGGGATTCAATGACCACCATTTGAAACATTCGTATGGCCACAAAGTTTCCTTTTAGGCTAAGTTTTCCGTGTTTTCACTTCATCAAAGTAGGAATGACCTTATAAACGGTTCAAATGGCATATAAACATCAAGGTAGATCCCAGGAAGGTTTCAATGGTAGGAAACTCTTTCCCTGATTTTTCCTCTCATCTGGCCCACTTGAGTTTTGGATCCATCTCATTTTTGTCACATGTCCTAAAATGAGCTCACAAAATGGATGGATAGTTTGGATTTCTCACAAACATCATGGCGGACCCCACCTAGCATCCCAGCGCATGAACTTCCAGCTTTCGCGCGAAATCCACGTCCACCAGAACAACACAACTTGGGTAAGACTCGGAACCAGTGATGTGGGTGAGGCCCTAACCGTAGGGCCCACCTCGATAGGTGTATTATACATCCACGTTGTCCATCTGTTTTTCCATATTATTTTAGGATATGAACCCAAAAATGAAGCTGATACAAGTTTCGGGTAGACCACAGCACTAGAAATAGTGATCATTGAACTTCCACCATTAAAAGTTTCCTAGCGTCCACAATAATATTTCTTAAACATCCAACCTATTGATAAGCTCATACAGATTTGGATGAAAAGAAAAGGCAATATCAACTTGATCTAAAACTTTTGTGGCCCATAAAAGGTTTTCAATAGTCATTAACCACCGGTTCTTGTGGTGTGGTCCACCATTAAAAACTTCCTAAGGCTCACTATTTCTTGTGGTGTGGTCCACCTGAGAATTGGATTTACTTCATTTTTTGGCCCATGCCCTAAAATGAGTTGGCAAGAAGGATGGACAGTGTAGATATACCACACACACATTGAGGTGGGGCCCACATAATAATAATTGTGTAATGGTCTTATTTTAACAATTAAGTGTCCACTAATCAGAGGTTAAAAAAATTTTGCCCTAATAATAATTGTGTTTTCATACATGTCTTGATACATTTATAAATGTTATGCACCATATTTGCATATAGTTGTTTTAGCTCAATACTTCAATCGAACAACGCATAGCTGACCCGATACAAAGGAAACCAATTATGTGTACTCCTTTTATGAGATTTTATGATTTAAAAGTGTGTATTAAGGTCTTTTTTAATAATCCCTGAAGTTTCATTGAAAAATTATATCATTTCCCCAATGTTTCCCCATGTTTCCCAAAAAGTGCGATAAATTACGCGATACAAACGATATATCCCGTGCGATAACCGATACGTATATGTATCCCAGGGGTGCGATACATTGTGCGATACCAATATTTCAAACATTGGCTACATCATATGTCCAAATCTAAAGAAATATTGACCCGAAAATACCTGATCAAGGCTATTAGCAATCTAGCTAGATTGTCAGTTGGCACTAATGGTCACAGCAAGAGTACTGGAGGGGACCGGTGGCCTGATTGGATAGTCGGGTGGCCCGATTGGATAGTCGGATGGCACTAGAAATCCCAACTGGACTGTTCAAAGGTTCTATACATTCCAAATGGACTGTTGGTTAGCAAGGGAGATCTAATTTCGACATTTGGGTCACTAGGATGCTGGTGGGACCAGTGGTGGTGGCTGTGTTGACAATGATCTCAAGTTGTTCTCAAGAAATAGAAAAGAAGAAAAGAAAAAGGGAAGAAGAAGGGGTAAATGTTAGAAAAGAAAGGATAAGAGAGACTATTGTCTCCCTCTCTACCCAGTTTTAGTAATAAAACCCTACACATTAAATAACATGGTGTCTCGCATGTCGCCCATTACAATGGCCATACACACATCATGACATATATGCACCCTAGGCTCATACACATACCTAACCCACACAATCTCCTACTAATAGCATTTGGAATGATCGAGATCAGGCTTCTCTCAACTATAATCAGGATCAATGTGGGCAAACAAGATCAACTCACAAAGAGCCATAGAGATGAATGATGCTTAGGAATGAAAACATGATGACCATAGACATAAAGGTTTAAAGAGGAGATGGTGAACAATCTGATTGAAATAATGGTCAAAGTGGAAGATCAGTGACTTGATCTATGTGAGAAGGGAATGGGAAGGAGTTAGCATTTTCTATTTTTACCTATTTCATAGGAACGCATTACACATTTTGCTAAAAAGTGTTATTAAATCATCTACGTGAGTTTCTGGGGAAAATGGTCACCGTATATTATTAATTTAATTTGGATTAGAAATTAAGAACCTAGTCTATGTTAAATAGATGATCCGGTTGAACGGGAGCTCTAGGGTTAGTTTTAGAGACTTTATAAAGAAAGAAAAGGATGCATAATTATGTTTTCAATTAAGAGAACTTTGAAGAAAAAAGTGCTCAACCCAAAGCCACCATTGTTCAGTTTAATCCATTGATCAATCTCTTATAGTTGATTTTATTTTTCCTCCTCTCTCTTTTAACAGCAATAAAGATTTTATTGAGGCCAAAAGCACAAAACAGAAATAAAGGAAGGGAAACGTTTTTTTCCCCCTTGCCATCTCGAATTCAACTTTATTAATACTATCATGTGGTGGGTATTTGTTGCCATGATAGTCGCAATCTAAAAATAGGTTTTTGGCATCCCCAACAGTCACATCTACATCATAAGTCAATATCAATAAATAAAAACAACAAATAGTTCTACACATGCAGAGAGAGAGAGAGAGAGAGAGAGAGAGAGAACTGACATCAACAAATTTGCAAGCATCAACCACTTTTTCTCTTCTTCTTTTTTTTTTTCTTTTTTTAAAGATCATCAACCACAAAATCTCACTAAACAAGAAAAATCAGATTTAGATTGTCATGTCAATGGGCATGCATATGTAATTGCATTAGATTTAGATAGCCTTACCTGCAGTCCTTTTCTGTTCAACTTTTTAACAGCAACATCAAGCCTGCCATGGGGATTCTCAGAACTCCTGACTGTGCCCCTATAAACACACCCAAACCCACCTTCCCCAATCAAAAGTGAGCGGCTGAAATTCCTTGTAGCAACCTTTAATTCCGAAAAAGTGAACACCTTGAGATTGTTTGGCCTCTGAGATAAACTTTGGAATGGAATCCTCCCCAAAGATTCAGTACTCATGTCTGAAACATTCTGGGAGCTGGACTCTGACCCAGATCTCCTCACATCACGATCGGACATTTCAGTGCTGTAAGACTGAGCGGATTTGGACTTCGCAGCTGTTGGCTCTTCCTTCTTCTCTCCATTGGAAAAATGGAAACACTTCATAGCTCCAAAAGACTTAAAACCCCGATATCCCTTCTGCAGATCCAAAGCAAGATTAAAGAATACAGCCCCAACATCATGAATCCATGTAAAATTAAAGCTTGGGTAAAAATGGGAGCCCCATATATCCCATCATGTGCCCGAAATTTTCTCCAAAAATCGAACCCGAAAAGCAAAGGGTGACAGAAAATAAACAATCTTCAAGCTCACTAAACAGCACTTTATGTTCAAAATCCAATTCCAGAAATTTCACCTGATGGCTCTAAACATTCCCTTCTTCTTCTTTTTTATAATCCTTTTATTTGCACAAAAATATCATCAAAATTTATGATTTATAAGTCTAATTTGGTGCAAAATATTATGGAATTCATGATATTTGGTGCAACTAAACGCATCCTTAAAGTTACTGGAATTGGATTTATTTTTATTTTTTCAGAAAAGAAAAACATATCCTCCAAAACCCATTTTCAGGAAATTTACCTTTTAAAAGCCTGAAATTCCTCGCTATCTTCTCAAAACGATTTCTGTTGTTGTTTTTACCCAAAAAGAAAAAGGAGAAAAGGATTTCTGTTGTAGGTTTACAAGCCTTTTTCTATTATCCCCAACCCAGATTTAGAATATTATATATATATATATATATATATATGTGTGTGTGTGTGTGTGTGTGTGTTCGCGTGCGCGCGCGCGCGCGATAAACAAACAAAGAAAGAAAAAACTCGCCTTATTTTGAGACCCAATTTCAGATAACTCACTTCAAACGCCTTTTAACGAAGAACCGCCATCTATTGCAGAAATTCATCTGCTATTTCAGCTCTGAAAAAATCCAATTCTTAAAAGAATGAATTAATAAAGGAAGAAAGAAAAACCCATATCCAAGAAAGACTTCTCTGTATCTCTGGTAGGTGGTGAATCGATCCAGAAAGACTTGAGAAAGACTCTTGACTTGTGAGGGACCCACTCCCATGCGCCCAACAACGAGCATTCCATGATAACGCACTTAAAAGTCAATCCACCGCAGCTGTAAATTAGACGTCTGTCTCTTTCCGCAAATCATGCAAAAAGAGACGATAGGAAGAACCGTGAATTACCCAGGAAGAGCGAGAGGAGTTACTATACTATACTCCCGCCTGACGCGTGATACGCGGGCACTGGAGTTGTATATCAAGAATACATCTACTTAAGCTAAACCGGCTAAATTATGTAACCACCTGAGATTCGTTGAACATTCCTAACCTCTTATTAATTTCTGCTTTAATCATCCAATAAATTTTGCATGAATCCTGTTGATGACAAAATCTGGATCACCCTCCACTCCGTGCGATGCTCTTCGTATGGACCCTGGTCCTGCACAAAAGATTAGCAAAAGAGACCCTGGCTAAGCCGGGGGACCCTCCGATGCCTAAGTCAGGTCAAGGGAATCAGGGTCTAAGTTGAAAAGTAAATGGAGAGTGCAAGATGTTGCATACCTGTAGCAATGGGGTCTCATTGTATTTATACCTGACTGTCAGATGATCTGGGTCCGTTAATCTCGGCACGATTCGCTCACTCACTGGGATTATATAATCGTGGAGATATGGCCCGTAACCCGGAGATCGTGTAACATATCGTGTGTATCTGCGGGCGAGACGGTCAGTTGTGTCTCCATAAGGTAGTTTTCTAGTTTGGCGCGTAATGTACCTGCATCTCGCTCCGGCCTCGGCTCGAGACATCCCCTCTTCGGAGAAAGATGAAGATGAGGGCGAGGATGAGCCCTCGGCTCGGAGGTCCTTCTTCAAAGGAGGATGAGGACGAGGACGAGCCCTCGGCTCGGAAGTCCTTCTTCAAGTGAAGATGAGGATGAGGACGAGCCCTCGGCTCGTAGGTCCTTCTTCAAAGGAAGATGAGGACGAGGACGAGCCCTCAGCTCGGATGTCATTCCCTCGGCTCGGATGCTCGGATGTTGCTCTCTTTGGTAGCGTTCATTATTTCGGGTGTTATTGCTTCTGATCGGACTAAGACGATGCTAATCCTCGGAACTACAAGGGGCTCGGATCTTCCCATAATAGAAGCCCCCTACTCTTCGAGGTCGGTTACGGACTCGGAGAGTAATCACGCGAAAGATCAACCGCCTTATCTGTTGAACCTTCTACGTATGCCGATATTATTATGATTTTGGAATTTTGAAGTGTCGCGTCCTCAGGGTTTCTCGCCTACAGACCGTCTTCGGCGGACGCGTGGCGACGGTTATGATTCCGAATAATTATCGAGCCTATGATAAGTTGTTACGTGTGCCCGAGAAAGCATCCAAGCGACGCTTCCCCTGCTCAGGCGTCGTTTCGATGTCAGAAACGTACCATTTGGCAGGGACCGAGCTAGTAGCGGACGGCCACGTGTGTTCTAGAGTCGGCTCGTGACAATTCGGCTGCAGTCATCATTCCTCGCCATTAATGCAAAGAGTCTATATTGTCTATATAAACTCCCTTCGGAACCACTCTGGAGGCAGAAAGAGGCGGGGCTCGGACTCGCCAAGCTGAAGAAAGCAGCCAGAGCCCCCTGAGCCCTAGTCTCGAAGGCCACCGAGATGCCCGCGAGTGAGTAGGCCTCGTAAACTGTCCCGGGGGGCTCCGTGCTGACGGAGTCTTAGATGAAATGGATCCGCTCGGAATTCGACATCCCGGACAATGTACGGATAAGGGCACCTGAGGCCTTAGACACTGCTAGCGCGCCCACTGAAGGGAAGGTCACCATTTATCTCTTTGTACTGCAATGCGGGTTCCAACTTCCTCTGCATCCTTTCATCCGAGCCATGATAGCCTACCTCGAACTAGCTCCCGGGCAATTCACCCCCAATGCTTGGAGGGTGTTAATTTTTTCCTTCATCATCCGGCGTCAAGTCGGGAATCCGGAGCTGACCCCAAAGGAGTTGATAAGTTTGTACTTGGTCAAGCACGACAGCCATGGTACTACTTCGCGACCTGAGGCAGAGAAGGTCGGGGCTGGTGATGAATCTTCCGTCCTCTAACAAGGACTGGAAGAATAAGTGGTTCTGGGTTGTGGGCGAATGAAAGGTGCCGGCGGCTGAGCTCAGGACTCTGACGACTCGGGTTCCCACCCAATTTTCGAAATTAGGTCGAACTAGTTATTCCCTCTTTTTTTATACCCTTCTCTATTACCCCAGTCAGACTAAAGGTTTTTTAATCCTTGTAGATTTTCCAAGGGGCCTGCCTTTCCTTAACTCTGACCAAAAGAACCGCATTGCCAAGGCTAGAGCGTGATCGGGAGAACTTCGCTCCTGGTTAGACCTAATCACCTCAGCCAACCTTCACTGGTCTAGGCTTTGCAAGTCCCAACCTCTCCTGACATCTTTCAGTAAGTTTCTCTTATGTTCCCTTTGGAGGGGTCAAACTTGTCCACTTGGTTGCTGATTTATTAGTTTCTGCGCAGGATGGCCGGGGCATCTGGTTCTAGGAGGAAGAAAGCCGCCTCGACGGCAGAAGAAATGTTGAGGGCCGAGTCCCAGACGAAGACCACCGTTCGGAGGAGGCAGGCCACTCCTCGGGGGGAGGGCCCCTCTAGTCCAGTTTTCATTTTTGCAGCTCCGGCTATAGCTCCGATTTCCACCGCAACTCTAGTTGTAGCGTCCGCCGAGACCCGAGTACCACCTCGACCAGAAATCACTTAGGATTCAATCCTTTAGAAATTTGACAAAGTTAACTAAGTACTAAACTAAATTAGCCATGAAATCCATTTGAATCGTTTTAAATACGATCCGCAAGACCCAAAACTTGTAGAATCATTGACGCTAGTTTACCCTAAAATCTAAGATCAAACTCATTACCCGACTGCTCTCAGGAGCACATTGAAACTCCATATTAAGTCTGGACCGCACAACGTGAGTCCGAATAATACAAGGTTAAGGACTTAGGACCGCCTCGCTGGGCTTGACAACCATCTCGAAAATCAAATCCAGACAGTGTCCCACGGCTGTTCGCTTGAGTTCGGAGCGAGGGAGTGTGAAAACACTTGTTTTCTTTCCAAAATAAATATCTTGAATAGTAATCTGAGACTTGTTACTTGCGGACATTTTGCAAGCAACCAGACCGTCAGAATCTGACTTAAATACACCCTCGAATCAGGAAAAATTTCATAAACATATCCATGTACTTGAAATTTCAGATCGAGGTACGCTGACCGCTGAACTGAAACTGGTCTGCCACGCTTAATCTGAGAATCCGACTAGAACGAAAACTTAACTCCACCTGGATCCAAGGTTGGTGAGCTTAAGTCCGACCTTTGGCTCAGGGAGGCCCGCCAGAAGTCCTCCGTTGAGCTAGAAAGGTGCCGCTTTGGTTATAACCTAAGTATACCTTGTCCACAAGTCTACTTTGGAGAGTTTTTAGGCTATATAAGGACCTTAGAACCCTCTCTCTCACAGCTATACGAATTTGAGAGAAACCCTAGAGAGAGAAGTGAGAAAAGAGAGAGAAAGAGTGTGAGTTGTGGGAGATCCTTCCTACCCTCTTCCCCTACCACTACACAAGCTCCACCACTCCAATCTTATCGCGTTTCCGGTGATAACGACTTCGTTTCTAGGTAAGAAACCCTAACCCTAATCTGTTTTGAAGTTGTAAGGGTTGTAGGTTATGAAATAGCTAACCTATTTCATTCTATAGGCTACCAAACTGCCGCATATGGAAGCTTGGCAAACCTATCGTATTCGTTGTGATTCTACGATGAAAGGTGAGGACTTTAGGTGTATAGGTTACGGTTTTCAACGCTTTCAATGTTAGATAATGATAGATTCATGATCTACATGCAATTGCACATATACAAAGTGCCGTCTGTTTTCCATTTCAATTAAAGATGTGGAATATGGAATTTTACATATTTTAGGTATTCGTAGAAAATACCGTATACGTATATATTTTGGAAATGTGTTTGACATGATTATTTGTTGTATGAATATATGATGTATGGATAAAATACTTATTTAGCGAAAGGAATCGCCCTAATACATGTTTTGCTAATATACACTATGTATGTAGAAATAGTGTATTGTAGAAAGTACCGTATACGTAAGATCCATTTCGACATGTAAGATGTGTTTGACGAACCTGAGTCGTACTTTGGTTGGCGACAGTGGTTAGGCCACACGAAGTGCTTACGCATTTCATGTCATTCAGTTGGTGGTACGCTCGAGCTAGTCAAACTCGTCAAGTAACCTGATTTATCTAATGTATGTTCACTATGTTTGGTCGTTACTGCTTGAACCTTGGGTATCAAACTTACCAGTGGAATCCCGTTAACCATGGTACCTCGATCCGCTAAAGATTCATGAGCCGAGCATGGTGGTATGGGACACCGTGGTCGAGCTGTCGACCTACGCTGGGGCCACGTGCCTCCCCGTAGTGACCAGTGAGCAACCAGACTTGTGAGCCGAATACGGTAGTATGGGACACTGTATTCGTGCTGTCGACACCTACGGCGAGATCCGAATACGGTGAGACTTGTATTCGTGCTGACGGGTGATGAGTCCTTCGTAGTGTCTTTGAGTATACTCTGAAGTCTGTGATTGGCGACGAGCCCTTTGCAGCAACTAGAGCATAAGTTGAGCCGAGTACGGTGAGACCTGTATTCGAGCTGACGGCCAGTGATTGAGCCGAGTATGGTGAGACCTGTATTCGAGCTGATGGCCAGTAATTGAGCCGCATACGGTGAGATCTGTATCCGTGCTGATGGGTGACGACCCCTTTACGATGCCTTCGCGATGCCTCTCGAACCATAATATCGTATGAGATTGTCTAGGACTGACGACCCTAGAATGGATCATGTTTGGGAATGATACAAGGGAGGTACCTTAGTTTTCCAATCCTGCTGTTTGAAATGGGCTAATAACAACTCAGTAATCATGCTCATCATGCATTGTATGTGCCTGGAAGATGTGGAGCATTGAGGAATGCAAGCATGCCGTGAACGTAAGATGGTGTCGCACGAGGGAGTATGTCAGTGAGGGCATACATTATGACTGGATTCATACCTGCATTAATAAGAGTAGTTAGGAGTGTTTGATTGTTCTGCTTTATCATTACTGCTTGACTGAATCAATAACATGTTAACCTATGCTTTATTGTTCCACTGAGTTCGCTACTCAATCCCACGTTACGGGATGGTGTTGTACACACCAACCAGACTCTGTCTTAGGTATAGATGAGATGACGACTCAGGAGGCTGAGCCGGACTATGACGAGGACCAGGATGAGTTCTCATTTATGCAGTATTCTGGCGGCTTCGACTAGACTTCCGGATCGACGGGATTTGCTGGGATTACTTCCTTAGTTGTATTTTTTACTTTTTGAACATAAAATGGTTATATGTATATGGTGACTCAGATGGGTTCATATTCTGAAAAATGAAATGATTTTGTTTCTTTTATATACATATATATACAGTTCAGTCTTCCGCTTGCCTTTATACAATTGATCTAGAGTATGAATTACTGTTTTGGTATAATCTCACTCATGTTTATTGTTCTAACATAGACGACATTTAATCATCATTATCTATGTTACATAAGTGATGCGTTGGAACTCAGGAGTTGAGTTATACTCGACCCCCGATTTTCAGGGCGTTACATTGAGGCTCCTCCTGCAGCCCCCGAGCCTTACATTGTCGTGCCCTGTTCCTCGAAACGGGAGGATGTCATCCAGATGACTGACGACATGCTTTCTCCTCCTGACGCTGGGAATGATCTCGGGGTCGAGGTTCAAGTCTCGGCCGGCAGTCAGACCGGGGCTAAGTAAGCAATGGGCTTGGCCCAGGTGGGGACGAGCGGCAGGAGGTTCGAACCGGGCTACCACTTGTCCTGCCTGACGTCTTGGGCTGCCAAACATGCTCCAGAGGAGGATATAACCTGCCTTCTCAGCAAATCAGACAGCTCCTTGAATGACATGATTTCCTTTTTTTACATGGTATTTTCTGTTGTCTTTCTGCTTCTTAGTTTCCATTTCCTTCACACCCATATGTTTATTTCTCTGTTTTCATTCAGTCTGTCCCGAAGCTCCTTTTGGCTCGGGAGAGGGCGCGAGAGTTGGAAAAGAGAGAGGTTGAGGTGGAGGTCCTCAAAACCGAAGCAGGGATCTTGTGGGATGAAGCTAATTTTCTCCGACTTGAGCAGGGCGAGCTGCACCGGCAGCTTGAGGATGGGAAGGCTAGAGAGTTTCGGTTGTAAGGGGTAGTGGAAGATCTTGAGGCCAGAGAGCTTCAGCTGTGGGGGGTCGTGAGCGATTTTGAGGCCCAAAGCGGAGTGGTAACGGCTGAGTTAACACGAGCCAGGGCCCATGCGGATTCGTTAGCCAAGGAGATTGCCCGATTGGGTGAAGTCCTAGAAAGGACTAGGGCCGAGGCGGTAGAAGAACGGGATCGAGCTGTCTCTCAAGCAATGGAAGCTCAACGGGCCAAAGATGAGGCCTCCATGGCAGTGGCAGTGGCCGCTGCGGTGGATGCCTTCAAAGCTTCAAAGGAGAGGGATGCCAAAGCCACCAAGTTTTACAACTGTGGCTTCGATGCTTGTATTGAGGCGGTTCAAGATTTGTATCCATGCCTCAACCTCGAGCCTTTGTTGTCCAACGACGTTGGAGAGAAGCCCACTGAAGATGTCTGCCCGGACCAAGCCCCCGACTCCCAAGCTCCTCCGACTACGTAGTTTTTAAGGCGCTCGGATGATGCTCGCTTTTATACATGTTAATTTGTAGTTAATTTTTGGATGTTGACTGTAGATGGTTAATCGTCGAATTGATTCGTAGACAGGTCGGTTTACTTTAGGGCATGGCCGAGCCGACCCTTTGACGGGTCAACCCCTTCCAATGTCGTCTTGTAGAATTTTGAAGCCTTTATTGCCCGCTCATTGTTGAGTCTGAACCTATAAGGGTCGGATCATCCCACGATTGGCGAGAAACCTCCGCTCCATCCGTTAGTCAGTCAACGAGCCGACCCTATGTTGAGGAGTCGGGTCATCTTTTGGTTTTTCCCTTGACTGAGAAGTGATGCCCTGTCGAGTTTTCGTGGGATAACATTCTAACTCCTTGTTCAAGGGATCAGTCCATTTAGTCTGCCTCTGCATATGAGAGGCAACTTTGCCTTAGTAGATAATTAATTCATATAGATAAGAAGAAGTGAATTTAATTGAGAGCCTTGAAGGCTTGTCGCTCGGAGAAGTACATTTGTTGAGAGCCTTAAAGGCTTGTCGCTCAGAGGCGTACATTTATTGAGGGCCTTAAAGGCTATTTCATCATGGTTAGTAAATTTTCAGGTGCTGGCATTCCAGGGTTGGGGGAGCTGACGGCCCTTGAGGACTTCTAAGTGGTAGGAGCCCGGTTTGGTCGATCGGACAACCCGGTAAGGCTCTTCCCAGTTCGGCTCGAGTGTCCCAGCCCCCGACTTAGCAGTGTTCTGGAATACCCGGCAAAGGACTAAGTCCCCTGGACGGAACACCCTGGTCTTGACTTTCAAATTGTAGAATCGCGCAACTTGTTGATGCCGAGCTGCGACTCGGAGCCTTGAGATATCGCTGACTTCTTTAAGCAAATTCAGGTTAGATGCAATCTGCTCGAAGTTCTGATTTTCTTGGTAATTCTTACCCGAGCCGTAGGGAGGCCAATTTCAACTAGCACCATCGCCTCCGAGCCATAAGAGAGCGAGAACGGAGTTTTTCCAGTTGAAAACTGAGCTGTGGTCCTGTAGGCCCAGAGAATGAATGAGAGTTCCTCGGCCCAACTGCCTTTCACTTTCTCCAAATTCATTTTAAGATGGTGCTTAATAACTTTATTGACTGTCTCCACCTGTCCATTGGACTGGGAGTGTCGAAGAGAAGAATACGCATTTGTGATGCCGAGTCCTTGACACATGCTTCGAAACTTATCGTTGTCAAACTGTTGGTCATTGTCTGACACGATGGTGCGCGGAATCCCGAACCAGCAGATGATATTTTTTCAGACAAAGTCAATCACCTTCTGTTCTTTGATTTTAATAACGGGCTCGGCCTCAGCCCACTTGGTGAAGTAGTCAACTGCGACGATGGCAAACTTGACTTGCCCTTTTCCTTTAAGTAGAGGGCCGATGATGTCGATTCCCCACTGAGCGAACGACTATGAGCCGCTCATGAGAGTCATTTCTTCCACAGGTTGCCTCGGCACAGCCGCATGGCGTTAGTATTTGTCACATTTTTTAACATAATCTTTTGAATATTCCTTGATAGTCGACCAAAAATATCCTTATCGGAGTATCTTCAGGGCCAAGGCTCAGCTGCCGAAATGGTTTCCACAGATTCCTTCGTGAATCTCCCGAATGACATATTCTGCCTCATCAGGTCGGAGACACCTGAGGTAGGGTTGAGAATGCCCTTTTTTATATAGGATACCGTCTAGGATAACGTATCGTGCTGCTCGGACTCTCAGGCGCTTGGCTTCCAAACTGTCCGAGGGAATCTTGCCAGATGTGAGGTAATTGAAAATCGGGTCCATCCAGCTCTGAGTAGCTTGCACTGGATTAATCATTTTCTTCTCTACCTCGATGATCGGATGTTCTATGAATTCGACAGGAACGATCCGCGGGATTCTCTCTTCTGAGGCTGAGGCTAGTTTCCCCAAGGCGTCGGCCCACGAATTTTCTGCTCTGGGGATTTGATGGATCGTATAGTTTTAGAATCTTACAATTAACTTTCTCACCTTGTCTAGATAAGCCATCATCCTCATCTCCTTAGCTTCGTACTCAGTGGAGATATGATTTACTACCAGCTGGGAGTCACATCGAACCTGGAGAGTCTGGACACCCAGACTTGCTGCCAATTTGAGTCCAACTGTTAGCCTCGTATTCCGCCTCATTGTTTGAGGCCGAAGCCGAGTCGGATCGCATATTGGATGGACGTGGAATCAGGTGCGATCATGACGATTCCAGCTCCGGCTCGCTTAGCATTGGATGATCTGTTTACATAGACGATCCATCCAGTTTCCGATACGGTCCTTAGGTTGGGCGAAGGATCAGATGGAATAGTTTGACTTTTGACCTCTCCTGTACTTGGAGTGGTGAATTCGGTAATGAAATCGGCCACAACTTGACCATTAATTGCTATCTTCAGACGAAACTGAATGTCGAACTCTCTGAGTTCGATGGCCCACTTAGTTAGCCAACCTGAAACTTCGGGCCTCTGGAGAACTTGTTTGAGGGGGGAGTCGGTCAACACAACGATCGAATAGGCTTGGAAGTACGGACGTAACCTCTGAGCTGAAACAACAAGGTTGAGCGCCAGCTTCTCCAGGGGCGAATACCTTATCTCCGCGGGTACCATGGCCTTGCTTACGTAGTATACGGGGTGCTGCTTGTCTCCAACCTCTCTGATCAGAGCCGAGCTAACGGCCGAGGACGAGACTGCAAGGTACAGGAACAGGGACTCACCTTCTTCGGGTTTGGACAGCAGGGGGGTGAGCACAGATATTATTTCAATTACTGGAAGGCTAGTTTGCATTCTGACGTCCATTCTGCCTTCTTATGACCCTTCAACTGTTGGAAGAAGGGGAGGCATTTATCTGTTGCTCTAGATATGAAACGTCCGAGTGCCGCAACTCACCTCGTGAGACACTGTATTTCTTTGACAGTCCGAGGCGAACTGATGTCGAAAAGTGCTTTGATTTTATCAGGATTCGCTTCAATGCCTCTCTGGCTGACCTAAAACCCGAGGAATTTCTTTGAGCCAACTCTGAAAGCGCACTTTGCGGGATTTAGCTTCATCTGGATTCTCGAAGGACGGTGAACGTTTCTCCAAGATCCGTCAGGTGATCGGATGCTTTAATACTTTTCACCAGTATGTTATCGACGTACACTTCCACAGTGCGTCCGATCTGTTTGGAGAACATTTGATTTAGTAGTCTTTGATACGTGGCTCCAACATTTTTCAGGCCAAATGGCATAATCCGGTAATAGTAGAGTCCCTTGTCCATAACAAAAGTAGTCTTCTGCCTGTCTGGGGGATGCATTGCGATTTGGTTGTACCCGGAGTACGCATCCAAGAAAGAGAGTAATTCGTGTCTCGCCGTGCTATCCACCAGCTGATCAATCTGAGGCAATGGGAAACTATCTTTCGGACAAGTTTTGTTTAGATCCGAGTAATCTACACAGACTCTCCATTTAACGTTGGCCTTCTTGATGAGGACTACATTTGTAATCCAGTCAGGGTAGTATACCTCCTTTATGAAACCAGCGATGAGTAAGATGGAGACCTCATCGGCAATGGCCTCATATCGCTCAACATCGAATGGTGTTCTCTTTTATTTTACCGGTTTGTGGTCTGAGTCCAAGTTTAACCTATGGACCAAGACGTCAGGAGAGATCCCCGGCATGTCCACGTGTGACCATGCAAAGACGTCCTTATCTTGCCGTAGGAAGGTTATCATTTCGGACCGCAGCTTAGGGTTCAGTGAGGTTTCGAGCCGGACAGTTCTACTCGGATTTGCCTCGTCGAGCGGCACTTTCTCCAAATGTTCTATGGACGATTCTTCCGTCGGTCCTCTAGGGTCTAGCATTGTAACATCCCAGATTTTTTCCCAACTTGGCAATGGATGTCCTGGGACGTAGAACTGTCCTAGGACCTTATTATATTGTAATTAGGGTGTAATTTAGTTAAGTATTAATAGCTTGGATTACTTTCTATACAAACTACAAAGGCCCAAGTACCACCTCAGGTAGAAATCAAATAGGACCAAATCCTTTAGAAACTAAACGAGAATTAATTTAGCGCTAAACTAGATTCTCTGTGCAATAGGCCCTAATCACTTTAAATACGAACTACAAGACCCAAAACTTGCAGAATCATCGACGGTACATTACCCTATAATCTAGGATCAATCTCATTACCCAATTGCTCTCAGGAGCATCACGAAACTCCGTATCGGATATGGACCATACGTCGAAAGTCTGATTACTGTAAAACTAAATGATTATGGCTGTCTTACTGGGCTTGACAACCATCTCGGAAATCAAGTCTTGACTGTGTCCAGAAATGTACAACTTGAGCCCGGAGCGAAGTGTGTGAGAAACGTGAATGATTTTTGGAAATAAATCCAAACTTAAGTAAACTGAGACGTGTCGCTTGCGGGCCAAATATAAGGATTCAGACCGTCAGAATCTGACCCAAATACACCCTCGAATCAGGAGAAATTTCCCACACATGTCAGTACACTTGTGGCCTTGATCGAGTACCGGTGACCGTTGAACTGAAACTGGTCCACCACGGTCGATCTATAAATTTAATCAGACAGAAACCTTATCTCGACCTAAATCCAATGTCAGGGAGCTTAAGTCTGACCACGTACAGAAAAGGGGGCTCCGAAAGTGCTCTGTTGAGCCGAAATAGATGGATTTTGCTATAATATACGTATACCATGGCCTTGGGGCCATTGAGCTCACATCTGAGCCTATATATGGGGTTTAAACCCTCATTATCTCTCCCCATACGAATTTGCAATTCAAGGGAGAGAGAAAAGAAAAGGAAGAGAAGAAAAGAGGGAGAAAAGGTGAGGGAATTTAGGGTGTTGCTACAGGGATTCCTCCCTGTTGTTCTAAGTGCCGAATCCACTCTACTGTGTCGCCATTTCAGCAATTCTAGATTCATTTTTGGGTAAGAAATCCTAACCCTAAGATGTTGTAGAGTTCCAAATAGTTTGATAGATCAAATGGCTAACCTATTTCGCACCATAGGTGGCAGTGGTGCCGTAGACGACGAAAGCGTGTACGAGCTCCATCCGTAACGAGTCTAATGGGCATAAGGTGCGGACTATAAATGTTTAGGTTATAGTTTTCAAGGCTTTCAATGTCAGTTAATGATTTATGACTGACTTGATTGCTATCACATGCTTAGATACGACGTTTCCCGCGTTGTACACATATATATGAACTATGTTTAATATAGTGTATTCCAGGTGTTTGTTGATATGATTGAATGGATATGGAATTTGGATCTATGCTTGCCATGATTATTAACCATGAATATATGCTTGTTGTGTTCATGGCAACCCTTTTGAAAAAGGGCTTGCCAGGATATATGTTGGAACTAGTCTAATGCATGTATGTTAAAGTGTGTAGTCTATATGTTTGTCGAAATGTCTAAATGAACATGGAATTATGAGTTGTGCCAGTCAGTTCTATGGAATGCTAATACATGTATTGTTGTGTATGTGACAACTCCTTGCTGTGAGGATTTGTCCACCTATATGTTATAACCAACATATGTTGTGTATGTTGATAAGTGTAGTACAAGTGTTTGATAAAATGTCTGTATGAGTAATTATTAGATGAACTGTACTTAATAGGGTTGTTGGGATAGGATTCCCAATTACCTTGGTTATATGCATAAATTCCTTCTAGTCACTGTAATCTAGATAGTGTGGTTTGTGTAGAATATGTATATGTAGAAAGGCATTTGATATGAGTTTCATTATACATTTAATTGTTTTCTATGTTTACATTGGTTGTTAAAGGCTGTATAATTATCATGTGTACATATTTCTAACATCAGAATGTGTTTGGGACTATGGTATAGTCCAGGCAATCGGAAACAGGTGCTGATTTGGTGGCTGAGGTTGTTTCACCATGCAGGACGTGTTCAATGAATCCGAGCCGTACTTTGGTTATCTATAGTGGTTAGGCCACACGGAGTGCTTACGCACTTCATGTCGATCGACTCGATGTATGCTCGTACTAGTCAAACTCGTCAAGTAACTCGATTGACCCAATGTATGTTCACTATGTATGGACGCTACTGCTTGAATCTAAGGTACCAAACTCACCAGTAAATCCTGTTAAAATTGGTACCTTGATCTGCTAAGACTCATGAGCCGGACATGGTAGTATGGGACACCGTGGTCAAGCTGTCGGCCTACGCTAGGGTGATGAGCCTCTCCATAGTGACCAGTGAGCAACACTACCTCGTGAGCCAAATACGGTGGTATGGGACAATGTATTCGAGCTGTCAGCCTACACTAATCAGGTCACGAGCCCTTTGTAGTGACCTCGAACGTACTCTGAGATTGCGTTGAGGCGACAAGCCTTCCTGTAGCGACTAAAGTATAAACTAGGCCTACACTGATCAGGTGACGAGCCCTTTGTAGTGACCTAGAACTGCAATATCGTATGATATTTACTATGACTGACGACCCTAGAATGGATCATTGTTTGGGAAATGATATAAGGGAGGTACCTTAGCTTCCCAATCCTACTGTATGAATAAACTTAAGTAAGAACCTGGCTAATCACGAGCATGCACCGCATTACGTGTGCCTTTGGCGAAGCAGGTCAAGCACTGGGGAAGGGTTGCATGTCGCGATCGTGAGATGAAGTCGCTGAGGGAGAGTAGGCGAGGGCATGCATCATTATTCATACCATTCTTACATTAATCAGAGTATTTAGGGATGTTTGATTGTACTGCTTTATCATTACTGCTTGACTGAATTGATAACATGTTAACCTTTACTTTATGGTTTCACTGAGTTGATCACTGACTCCCACGTTACAGGATAGTGTTGTACACACCAACCAAACCCTGTCTTAGTTGCAGGTGGAGGCGATGCCTACGAGGTGGAGCTAGACTTTAAGAATGATGAGGAGGCATTCTCTTATATGCAGTATTTAGGCGGGTTCATGTGAGCAGTGTCCTAATCGACGGGGATCTTTGGGATGCTGACTAGATGACATTACACCTTTTATATATTTTGAAAATTTATATGTAATTATCTAACTTGGTAACATGATCTTACTCAGGAGACTTACAATCACTTATATATTTTATTTATCTATCACAGTCTTCCGCTTGCTTAAATTAATTATCTCTGGAGTATGATATGCTGTTTTGGTGTAATCCCACTCATGTTTAATGCACTAACATAGACAACATTTAATCATCATTTTCTATGTTGCATAAGTGATGCGTTGGAACTCGGGAGTGGAGCTTATGCTCGACCCCCGATTTTCAGTGCGTTACAAGCATGTTGATGGTAAGTGTTTGCTTAACCGACCCCTTCTTGACTGCTATAGTATAACATCTTCGAGCCTCGCATTGATCGCCTCAAAGGTATCCTATCCCACCCTCGACAGGGAATTTCATCATCAGGTGATAGGTGGAGACAACTGCTCTCATCGCATTGAGGGAAGGTTTGCCCAAGATGACGTTATGTATCAATGGTACATTGACAACAAGAAAGTCCACCATGAGGGTGACCTGATGTTGTCCTTCTCCCGTAGTTACCGAGAAGGAGATGACTCCCTCGGAGATCACTCTTTCTCCGGTGAAACCGTGCAGGGGGTCTTCACAGGTCTGAGGTGAGACCTCGAAATCCCCATTCTTTCAAAAGCTTAAGAATAGATTACGTTTGCCGAGCTCCCGGTGTCGACCAAGATGCGATATACTTTGCAGTTTGTTATAGTCATAATAACTATCACATCATCGTCGTGCGGATGCTGGATTCTACACGCATCTTCTTCCGTGAAGGTTAGAGTGCATGGACTGACTCGGAGTTCCTTACTGGGCTGCTCGATTAAGTGGACGTAATGTTCCAGATCAAACTTTCGAGAGTGGGCTTTCCCCACCCTTTTTGAGTCTCCTCTCCCAGATGAGCCCTTGAAGATGCTACGGATTTTGGTGGGCTCTTTCGTGGTAGTATTCGGCTGCTCTCTCTCTTCTTTCTGAGCAGCTTTTCCCTTTATGGTGTATCGACGCAAGTGTCCCTTTCGAATAAGGGTCTTGATCTCATCTTTGAGATCTACACAGTCAGTCGTATTATGGTCGTGATCTCGGTAAAAGTGGCAGTACTTGCATTTGTCTCAGTGATCCGGGTCGACCCTCGTACAAACGGGCCAATTCAGCACCTTTCTCCTCGGATGTCCAATAGAATCTACTCTGTGGATGTGTTAAGGGGGGTGTAGGAGTGAAACTTTCCCTCCAGCCTTCTGCTCGGGTGACGATCGCGAGGGACACTGTCGTCGGGCCCTTTGTTAGATAGCTGGGATTCCTCGTTCCTATGCCTCTTCCCTTTACCATTCGGCTCTGCCACTTGGACATTTTTGCCGGCATTGGAGAATTCTTTTGCGTTGGTGTATTTTTGAGCTCTGGCAATGAGTTCGGCCAACATCTTTGGTGGATTCTTTCCGATGGAGAAGGTGAATTTTCCTTCTTTTAGGCCGCTGAACACAGCAGTGAGCGCCATTTCATCGTCATAATCTTCTATCAATAGTGCTTCCTCATTGAAGCGAGCGATGTAGTCTTTCAACGACTCTTTCGGCTTTTAGTTGATAGCAAACAGATGAGTGTTAGGCTTTCGACTTCTCTTACCACTTATGAATTGGGTAAGGAATAGTCGACTTAATTCTGCAAAGGAACTGATGGAGTTTAGTTTGAGCTACCGGTACCAACTCCAAGCGGAACCCGTGAGCATGATCGAGAACCCTCGGTACATCATGGCATCCGTCGCTGTTTGGATCTACATCCATGAGCAATAGGCTTCCACATGCTCGGATGGGTCTCCGGACCCAGAGTATTGGATGACGGGAGGTATCCGAAACCTCTGAGGCATTACCTCGTTCATGATTTCCGAAGTGAAGGGAGGCTCGGTCTCTTCCATCATTGCCTGAACGGCGGTGGGAACTGACATCGGTTGTTGTTTCTTTTCCAGAGCTAAGAATTTGTCGTTGAGCTCTGCGAACCATTTCTCCCAAGGGTCCTTATTTTTCGCTATGATTTTTGGGGTGTTTTCTATTTCTGGAGTCCTCCTTTCCCTCCTTTGTTCTAGTCGATGACAAAGATCCATTGGTGCCAGGGCTGAAGTGACTAAAGCATTGGTTGGAGCTCGAGTGGCTGTGTTCTGAGCTGAGGCTCCGATTTGGGTTGGAAGAGGATTCTGACCCAAAACCGGCATCTGGGGGTGTTGAGGCGCCTCGGGCCTCATACTCTTCAGCGTGGAGTGAGCTTCCACGACCAGACCGACCAGTTTAGGAATAGGATTTTCCTGAGCCGGGCGTGGTTGTGGCTCCTGTTGTTGCTTCATCGTGTTCACCTCGTCACGTAGGGTTTGTATCTCATTCTACATGGTACGATACTTACTCGCCCGATTGCGAGAACGCTGGGAAGGCCTCGAGGCTAATTCGGCATGAAGTAGTGAGGAGGAGCAAGTTTGCTCATTTGGCTTCGGTTCCACAGCCACTAATTTCTTCTTTTCTCTTCCAATTATGCTTCAGGATAGGAACTCGACTTTTTGTATCAGCTTCCCACAGACGGTGCCAAAAATGTTAATGACAAAATCTAGATCATCCTCCACTCCATGAGATGCTCCTCGGATGGACCCTGGTCCTACACAAAGGATGAGCAAAGGAGACCTTGGCTAAGCCAGGGGACCCTCTGATGCCTAAGTCAGGTCAAGGGAATCGGGAGGGTCTCATTGTATTTATACCTGACTGTCGAATGATTTGGGTCCGTTAATCTCGGCACGATTCGCTCAATCACCAGGATTATATGATCATGGAGATACGGTCCGTAACGCGGAGATCGTGTAACATATCGTGTGTATCTGCGGGCGAAACGGTCGGTTGTGTCTCCATAAGGTAGTTTCCTAGTTTGGCACGTAATGTAGCCGCATCTCGCTCCAGCCTCAGCCATAGACATCTCCTATTCGGAGAAATATGAAGATGAGGATGAGGACGAGCCCTCGGCTTGGAGGTCCTTCTTTAAAGGAGGATGAGGACGAGGAAGAGCCCTCAGCTCGGAGGTCCTTCTTCAAGTGAAGATGAGGATGAGAACGAGCCCCCGGCTCGTAGGTCCTTCAAAGGAAGATGAGGACGAGGACAAGCCCTTGGCTCGGATGTCGTTCCCTCGGCTCGGATGCTCAGATGTCACTCTCTTTGGTAGTGTTCATTATTTCAGGTGTTATTTCGTCTGATCGGACTAAGACGATGCTGATCCTTGGAACTACGATGGGCTTAGATCTTCCCATAACAAATCCTATTGCATTTGTATAGGAGAACGCTTGTGTGACTATAGCCGTGCGACATGACTAAACACTGATGTCGATGGAGGACTTCATGCGAGTAGATCCACCCATCCATCAAGTGTGCCACAGAAAATAGGCCAATTCAACATGCAGGTGGGGAGCAGATTAGGTGAGACACAGACTCACTGAACACGGTAATGCCATTACTGTGGGGCCCACCTTGATGTATGTATTCTGTATCCACGCTATCCATCCATTTTTTCATATCAAATTTAGGTCATTATCCTAAAAATGAAGCTGATCCAAGTATTAGGTGAATAACACCATAGGAAAGAGTAGTGATTGACCATTCATAGAACACAAGTTTTGGATCAAGCTGAGATTTGTTTTTCCCTTCATCCAACCTTATGTGACCTTATCAATAGATTGGATAGTAAATAAATACTCTAGAAACATTAACATATGCCCTAGGAATTTTTTTTTATGGTAGGGCATTCAATCACACTAAGGTAAGGTGCACCTGATAATTGTATGGCTTCACTTTTGAAATCATGCCCTAAAATGATGTGGAGAAATGGATGGACAGAGTGGATATAAAATACATACAACAAGGTGGGCTCCATGGTAAGGGCCTTACTGTCTTGGTTGATTCCGGGGTCTCACCTAACCCGCTCCTGTGCTGGTGGGCTACACACGGGAAACGATTGAACCAAAAGTCTAATATTAAAATTGTCCAAACTATGTGGATCCGCCATGCCTACCAACCTACCTGTCTGGCATGCCACACTGGAATGAGTGAATTGGCCCAGACGTATCTGGGGCCGTACCATCGGAATCAAGAGTTTCTGTGAATGATTTTAAGTTGATAACCTATATTTTGCCTGATTTTTAGGGCCTGTTAGGACTGTGGTATTAAGTTGTATTAAATAGGATTGCATTACTAATTCTACTTTGAAATTCAGGATGACATGTTTGGAAGGAGTGTGAGGTGGGATTAAAATTAACTTTATATGCTTCGAAAAAGAGCCTCGTGTTGAAAATTGTGAGATGAGATTATTAATCCCAAGGATGATAGATTTTTGCTACATCCAAATTCAATCCAAATGCGATTTGAAAGTAAATCCTAGAATTTTTTTTTAATGCATACATTCCAAACATAGTATTAGAAAACATGGGATAAACCCAATCCAGGGACAATATCTTACGGATGCATTTATTGTAACTTTTGCAATTCCATCTATCTTAATCCCACCTAATACAGCTGGCCAAACAAGCCCCTAAGATTCAAGGTAAAAATTCGGCAATGCACCTGACAGAAAATGCATATTTAATGAACATTCTCTCCCATGAGCTTGCTATGCACATGACATCATGTAATAGTCCATCCAATCCTATAATAAAATAAAATAAAATAAAACAAGGATTTTATCAATTACTCTAATATAAATAAATGTGTCATCATTACTATTTTATGTCCACCAAAATGTTGGTCAAATGCATTGTATTTAGGAGACCAATAAGAAATTTGTAACCATTGTATTTCCTTTCATAACATTATGTAGACACTCCACCTAAAACAAGGACACGCTATTCTTTGAGCTTCAACTTGACTTCAATAAAGTGTCTCATGTTAATTTGAAAATTATTGCAAATGCAAATAGATCAAACTAGAAGCATACTCGGCACGTGCTGGAGATAACCAACGGACCCGATTGGCTAACACCAAATCCAATAGTGATTCGGTCACAACCGAGCATTCCAACTCCAAAACTCCTGAAACTCTCTTTTATGTCGCAACTGATATGCAAAAATGGATAAAATGAATCTTTTCTACCCATGTATCACTCACGAATCTTTTCTACCCATGTATCACTCTATGTACCACTTAGTCTTTTCAAATAACATTGTATTAAGGCGTGAGAAGTCATATCTTGAAAATTGAGGAAAGTACAGTTGTCCTTGTATACAAAATGGCCATAATATTATTGGAGGCAAATTCTAACCAATCAGGATATTTTACGATTCATTGGAAAGGTTGTCCAATGATCTTCCTAACAAACTTAAGTTTCCTCTAATTCGAGTTGTGATAAGGAAGATCTGACCCGTTTATCAAAACTACGCATTGCCAAATGGCTAAAGTTGGAAAAACTTTGGCCGCACTTTAAACTAGTTAAGCGGGATCCGATTGAAGTGATTTCAGATGCAATGAAAAGTTTATCAGGCGACATTTTCAATAGTCCTGAGATTATAAAAAACAGACCATTTGTCAAATTGCAAACAACCTATTTCATATATTAGACAAACATATTTTTGGCTCGTCAAACAAGGTCCAATCAATGTGATTCTAGTCTTGTTAGAAAGCTTATCTAATTATCTTTCTAACAAGATGAAGATTACCAAAAACGAATAAATAACGAAGAAGATACAAATATTTGAACATTTGACAGAGAAAAACAAAAAGTAATAATTACGTTTATATATAACTAATATATATAAAATGGTAATGATTATTTTAAAACTTTAATATATAAATAAAATATATTTTTATCTATATAATATAACTTAATCATTGCCTTTCATTACACACACACACACACACACACACACACACACACACTAAAGGCGCGCCCATAACTAAGGGCGGGTGCCCACAACAATGCCCGATGCAGTGAGTCACTAACAAGCTAACGTCTATATAAGACATCCGATACACAGAAGGGTCACACACATATACTAAACAGAAATAGAGATATGGAAGGAAATGATAGCAGAAAGAAGCCGAGAGTGAGAAAGAGAAAAAAAAATATTAGAAGGAGAGATTAAAAAAATACATAAAAGGTTTGAAGGTTGGAGTTCGCCTGTAGGTTGTACCCAAAGTGATTTAAAGATTTCAACGTGTTGACATGCTACCCAACATAGGAGACAAAAATGGCTATCGAATGAGTCAAAAAAGCTAATAATTCTCTATCTCTATTAATTTGCATTCAACTCCACACATTTCAATTACATTAACTATATTCACATTTCCTTTTATCCGATTCCGCATTATTCTCCATCTTCTATTTTTCACTTCATTTGCCTGCCTAGGATCTTAAATCTTGCAAAGTAAGGCTAGTTAGCATTTTTATTTTATTTACTAAATTTTTACTTTATTTACCTACTCAGAGCTACTTGGTTCTATGATGTAAGGCTAGATAACTGTTCACAACCCCAAGTGTAGGGTCGTGATGTAGTAATAACTCGGTGAGACTGAGGTCGAATCCATAGGAACTAAACTTGTACATATTTTGAAAATAACTAGAATTAGAACTAGAACTAGAAAAAGATCTAAACCTAAATCTATAATAAAAGAAAGTAATTGTGAATAATGTTGATTAAAACTATCAATTGAAAGGTGGGAACTAGGGTGCTAAGGATCCACTTGTAGCTATCAGGATGTTACCTTACTTGATTTAAGAAACACAATTGGAATTGGAGTCTTATCCTATCGAATTGGAAGATGAAGTAATTAAACTAAATTTGAACTTTTCATTGACCTAATCCTCAATGAATGAATACTGTGATGATTAGAAGGGGATTCATGCATCCACCATGCGTAGGAGACGATGGTGAATCACGAGTTTTACCAATCTCACAATCTCAAAATAGGAAAAGAAGATATTCAAAGCTATCACAGCATTTATTGTAATTTGAGTCACAATAAATCATAGAAAAATTAAAATATTCCTTTAATATCAAACTAGAAATCAATGAGGTTTAACAAGAACAAGAATCAAAGCAAGATAATCATCCCAACACGCTACAAGATTCACCTCTTAGCCCTAGCTAAGAGGTCTATGAAATTGCGGTTTAGATCGCTGCTATTGAAGTATGAATGTATGACTAAGGTCCTAGAGGGGGGTGAATATGAATTTTCAATGATTATGCTAATTTAAAATTCTTATTACAAAACTTAAACTAATCTTCAGCTAAATTAAGCAAAGTAATCTAACTCTAATGGCTTCCAAGCCAATAGAGGATCCAATCTCATAGACTTCTAAAGATATATCAATCAAATAACTAGTCTATAGCATGGTGAAAATGTGTGAATGGAATATGCTACTTATTAATCCTAAGCATTCATCTTATCATGCATACGTATCTTAGCATCCAAACATATAAGCATGAATTAAACAGATGCGCAAATGTCAATCCCAAACACAAGCATGTATAGTGGTTTAGCTATGTGCCTACTCCACTCTCGACAGACTCACTCTCCTAAAGTGTGCTAGGTTTCACTACAAAAAAGGTTTTAAATTAGATTTACCTCAAACCTTTACGACCTACACAAGGTATTTCCTACACAAGGCACTCATTCAAGTCTACACAAGGCTATCACACATACCTACACAAGGCATTAAGTCTTATACAAGGACACTATACGTATTCTCTCGTCGGAGGCCTACAGAAGGTCTTAGCGAGTTTGAAAAACAAACTTTGAAACCAAATCCTACACAAGGAAGAGGTTTTAGACTCTTTGGACTCTTGTACTTACTTGTAAGTGGATGAGCTCTTCTTGTTGCAGCTTTGTGGATTGCCTGATTTCTGCTTTATTGAGCTTCAATCAGCTCCCGGACACTCCCCCGATCACGATGCTGTGTTTGTCCTGATGCTTCAGCTTCACAATCAATTTCCCTGCATATGATGCTCCTTTAGGGTAACCAAGGTAATGAGAGTGGGTTGAATCTCCTACAACTAGATGGTAAGTGAATTTCCTAGGGGATTCAACTGATGGATGCTCTAGAGTATCATAGAGACTAAGAATATACCAATAGGTTTGGTCTCAATGCTCTAGATAAGGCTTGAGATCATGTTCTTCACTAATAGGAGCTTTGAATGCTCATTAAGGTGAGGAATCACAATGATAAGAATATGAATCGCATAGGAATATAGTCTAGGATGGTTTGGTTAAGCTTGGGATGCACTAGGGACCCTAGGATGCATTAATCCCTAATTTCTGCAAAGATCTGGATGCTCTTTTTATAAGAAAAAGGTTGCAACGGATCTCTAATGACTATATTTCGATCCTATCGAGAGGTCCTTCGGTCGGACCGAACTATCGTCGGTTGGACTAAATTAATGCTCGATCGGACCTGATAAGGTCCTCAGTTGCTGGACACTTTTGGTCACTTTCGATTGGACCGAGGCTATCTTCGGTTGTAGTCGGTCAAACCGAATTACAGCTCGGTCGAACCAAATTAACTCCAAATCTTGTTGGATAGTTTTGTTCACCTTTGATCGGACCGAGGCTATCTTTGGTTGCAGTCGGTCGGACTGAATTACAACTCAGTTGGACCAAATTATCTCCAAATCTTCCTGGATTGTTTTGGGTTATTTTGGTCCGACCGAAGAATTCTTCGGTCGGACCTACTCCAACCGAAGTAGAGACCAGATTTTCCTGTTTAAGTTTTTGTCCTGTAATAGCCATGTTTAGTCGGACCGACACTATGATCGATCAGACTGAAGGTTGTTATTTTTCAATTTCTATTTCAGCAACTTCAAACTTCTAAGGCCAAGTCTAACTGAGGTTTTCTATTTGGGTTAAGATCATCTAGAGGGTATATGTTTGTTTTGTTTTGAGGGTTGGAATCATAGGAGTATCTTTTTACCCTGTGAGTGTTGCTCGATGCTTCTGCTCCAGTTGCGTCTTCAACCTTCATTTTCCAAGGGCTTACCAGACTACTTGACACAACGGTTAACGTGATTGACAAACAAGTGTGCATGAGTGAGTGCACTAACAATTTAGCCAACCATAGACATTATTGGAACTAAAACCCTTAAAGAAATCATTAAAAATAAATAAGGAAGAAAGAAAAACTCTTGGGAGGTTGCTCCACCCTTTGGCTCTGCTTCTGAAAACCTAAGTCATGTTTATAACTCCTTAAAGAACCCATATTTATAGCCTTTGTCCGACCGTCTTTGAAAACCACCTCAAATTTACGCACTCTGCGTGACGCCTTCGATGTCATTGAGCATAACTTGAATCTGGAAGTCATACCTTTTCGCACTATGTAACACTTTTTGCATTGCGTAACTCTTCATGTCATCGAACGTATATTCGATGTCATCGAACTGTATTCGAGTAATCAAGAATGTGTCCAGAGTGTTCCAGCGAGTTACTCCAAAAATCCACAAAAACTTCGATGTCATCGAACTGTCTTCGATGTCATCGAGTAGGTTTTCGAGCAATCGAACAGGGCTTTGATGTCATTGAGAAATGTATTCAATTTGTCCGGCGACCAAATTCAATTTTCATGTAATTCTTCAATGTCATCTACCTGTGTTCAATGTCATCGAACACTAGATTTGATGTCATCAAACAGTGGTCGATGATATAGATAGTGAAGTTCAAATTCTGTAAATTTCTGCACTTTGCACTTTCGACTTCCTTCTCCACTTGGTTTCCTTGAATCTTGAGGTCTTGAAATCTTCAATCTTGGTCTCCTAATATCCATCCCTTGCCTTGGTGATTTTTGAGCATCAAATCCATGCTTTTAACATTCTTTTCAATCTAAGCTCTTAAATTCACCTCGCAATACAAACATGTATAAAATATACGCATTAAACATTATCATGTTCATAAAATCGATCAAGATATAAACAGGGAAAAATATGCAATATTTGACATACAACACACCCCCCAACTAGCATTTAGCTAGTCCCAAGCAAAACATGTGACATAATCTTCAATTCTCAATGTTCAAATCACTTTTAAAAAACAATCGTGTAACACTATGCCAAAATGGCCAATTTGCGACGTACAAAAATCTCTTGGTTTAACAACGGATTTAATCCGTCGCTAACGGAAAAAGTTCATCGCTAAGCTCATCTTTCTCGAATATCCATAGTCCGAACGTTGCGGAATTTAGTGACGGATTGAAATCCGTCACTAAAATTTGCTTTACGACGTATTTACGACGGATATTTGTCCGTCATAACTAGGTGACGAACAAAATCCGTCGCAAATTTTGATTTGGCGACGGAAAATGAACAGCCGCAAATTCCCACCCTAAATACCAAATGGCGCGGTTTTCAGTTGCTTTTGCGATGGACCATGGTCCGTCGTAAAAGGACTTTTACCTTGACATTATTTTTTTTTCATTTTTTTTAGAATATGGTGGAAATTTTAGTTTTTTTTGTAGTCTAATAATAATTTTTTAATAGAATTTTAGTGGTTTAATTGTACATATTTGTATCTAAGATTATTTTTTAACAATTGATTGAACGCAAAAAAGAAAATTTATTTTATTTTTATATCAAATAAGTAGAATTTTTATTTTTATTTTTTAATTTAAAACTAATATATTTTAGAATATGGTGCAAAATTTAGTTTTTTTTGGTAGTCTAATAATTGTTTTTTAATAGAATTTCAGTGGTTTAATTGTACATATTTATATCTAAGATTATTTTTTAACAATTGATTAAATGCTAAAAAAGAAAATTTATTTTGTTTTTATATCAAATGAGTGGAATTTTTATTTTTATTTTTAATTTAAAACTAATATTTAAATGATTTGTAATATCACATGAAAAAGAATACTAAGAAGTTTAAAAAATTTAACAATGTTTGAAAAAAATTTGATTTTGAAAAATGAAAATCGTGATTTAATAAAAATCTATTTTGTGGGAACAACAAAGAATATTTAATAAAGTTGTTAAATTTAAAAAAAAAAGCATTTGATTTTTGAGAAAAAATAATTGTAACGCCCTGAAAATCAGGGGTCGAGTAGCAACTCAACTCCCAAGTTTCAAAACATCACTTATGCAACATATATGCTTATGATTCAATGTTGTCTCTTTTAGTGCATTCATCATGGGTGGGATTATACTAAAATAGTAATTCATACTCCAGATCAAGTTGTAAAATGCAAGAGGAAGACTGAAAGACATAAATACACGTATATAAGTCAAAGATCACGATCGGTCTCTAGAGTATGAATACATCACTGAGTCACCATATACATGTAATAGTCTCAAAAATCAAAATGTTAAAATAGTACAACTACAATGATAATCCCTGTAGCCCCGTCAATCCGGATAGCCTAAGCGAAGCCACTGGAGAACTGCATATAAGAGAACTCGTCCTGATCATCGTAGCAGTCAGGCTCCGCCTCAGGTGTCACGCCGTCATCTGAAATCAAGACAGAGTCTGGTTGGTGTTTAAAACACCGTCACGTAACGTGGGAGTGAGTGATCAACTCAGTAGAATAATAAAGCAAATGTTAACATGTTATCAATTCAATCAAGCAGTAATGATAAAGCAGTAAATCACACATCCCTAAGTACTCTTGTTAATGCAAGAATGGTATGAATTTATGATGCATGCCCTCACCTACGCTCCCTCAGCGACTTCATCTCATGTTCGTGCATGAACAACACTGCCTCAGTGCATGACCTGCTACGCCTGAACGCACGCATAATATAGTACATGCATATGATTACCAAGTTCTTATTAGTCCTTTTCATACAGCAGGGTTGAGAAACTAAGGTACCTCCCTTATATCATTTCCCAACTGATGATCCATTCTAGGGTCATCAAATCTAGTAATATCTTACGATGTTGCGGTTCTACGTCACTACAAAGGGCTCGTCACCATGATGCAGTGTAGGCCTAGTTTTTACTCTAGTTGCTACGTAAGGCTCGTCGCCTCAGCATAGGCTCAGAGTATGTTCGTGGTCACTACAAAAGGGCTCGTCACCAAATTAGTGTAGGCCGATAGCTCTAATACAGTGTCTCATACCACCATATTTGGCTCACGAGCTCTGGTTGCTCACTGGTCACTATGGGTGGACTCGTCGCCCCGGCGCAGGCTGACAGCGCGACCACAGTGTCCCATACCACCATGTCCAGCTCATGAGTCTTAGCGGATCGAGGTACTAAGGTTAACGGGGTTTCATTGGTGAGTTCGGTACCTTAGGTTCAAACAATAGCGTCCATACATGGTGAACATACAATAGGCCAATCGGGTTACTTGGCGAGCTCGACTAATACAAGCGCATAATGTATCGATTGACATGAAGCGCATAAGCACTTTGTGTGGCCTAACCACTGCCGACGACCAACACACGACTCGGGTTTGTTAAACACGTCCTACGTGCCGAATGAATCTCAGCCACGAACTCAAAGCCTGTTACCGATTGCCTGGACTATACCATAGTCCCACACACATTCAATATTAACAACTAAGCATGTGAAGAGGTCAGAACAGGAATAACCAAGTAGTTTGAGTATGTTATCAAGCATGGTATAAGATTTAACATGAACAAGAATCCATACACATGCATTTTGGTAATCAAGCGATTAAACTAATCAACTTACATGGAGGAAATCATACACATCACTAAGGTAGTTGAGAATCCTATCTCAACACTTACTCAAGGCACTACTATACTAAGTACATACTTGTACAAGCATTTTTCACAAACACTTAAACTACACTTAATAGCCTACATAACATATATTGGCCCAAACACGCATTAGAACGAATCCTTTCGCCAAAGAGTCGTCACACGCATAACTAGTATATACACACGGCAGTAAATCATGGCAAACATATTTTTAGATTTTATACGTATACAATATTTTATACACATACAAGGAATACATTGAATTCTACATAATACGTACATAACTGAAACACAAAACAGACGTCGTATTATACATGTGAAATAACACCCAGATCATGAATCTATCATTATCCGACATTGAAAGTATTGAAAACCATAACCTAAGCGTCTATAGTCCGCACCTTATGCCGTAGATCCGTAACGAATTCAACAGAGACTCTAGGTCTTTGTTAACGATGAAATGGCAACCTATATCACGAGTTAAGTCAGCTATCTCGCCACTTGCAACAATTGAAACCCTAGAACAGATTAGGATTAGGTTTTCTTACCTAAGAACGAAGTCAGAATCGCCAGAATAGTGATGTGATAGTGACGGTCAGGCACGTAGAAGGCAGGATAGAGCAACAGGAATCTCCTCCCACTTCTTTCACACTTTCTCTCTCTTTACTCTCTTCTCTCTCCTAGGGTTTTCTCAAAATTGTATGGAGTGAATGAGAGAGGGTTTAAGGTCCTTATATAGGCCCAGAACTGATGGGAATGACCCCAGGGCCATGGTATACTTAGGTTATGTCCAAAGGGAGGCTGTTCCGTCTCAACGGAGCACTTCCGGAGCCCCCCCTTGAGCCAAAGGTCGGACTTAAGCTCCCTGACTATGGATCTAGGTCAAGTTAAGTTTTCAATCCAGTCGGGTTCCCAGATCACACGTGACGGACCAGTTTCAGTTCAACGGTCACCGAAACTCGATCAGGGTTACAAGTATATGGACATGTATGGGAAATATTCCCTGATTCGAGGGTGTATTTGGGTCAGATTTCAACGGTTTGATTGTTTATATCTGGCCCGCAAGCGACAAGTCTCAAATTATTTAAATTAGACTTAATTTTCTAAAGAAAACCATGTTTTCTCACACTCTTCGCTCCGGGTTTAAGAGAATAGCCTCGGGACTCTATCTGAAGTTGATTTCCGAGATGGTTGTCAAGCCCAGTAAGGCGGTCCTAATTATATAATTTTGTAGTAATTAAACTTTCGACATGCGGTCCAGATCCGATACGGAGTTTCAATGTGCTTCCGAGAGCAACTGGGTAATGAGATTGATCCTCGATTTTAGGGTAACCTAGCGTCCATGATTCTACAAGTTTTGGGTCTTGCAGATCGTATTTAAAGTGTTTCAAACAAATTTTACAGCTAATCTAGTTTAACACTTAGTTAAACTCATCTAATTTCTAAAAGATTTGGTCCTGAGTGTTTCTGCCTGAGGTGGTACTCGGGTCTTTGTATGGAATTTTTTGAGATGTTACAATCTATCCCCCTTAAAGAAAAATTTCGTCCTTGAAATTAGTACCTTTTCGTACTCCTCGAGAATATGAGGGTAGTTCTTTCTGACCTCGGCTTCAGTTTCCCAAGTAGTCTCTTCCTCAGTATGATGTATCCACAGTACCTTCACAAGTGGGATGACCTTGCTACGCAACACCTGCTCCTTCCTGTCTAGGATACGTGTTGGATGTAGTACATACGTAACGTCCTCGCTTAACTGCACTGCTCCCATTTGATGATATGGGAAGGATCAGGAACGTACTTCTTTAGCATGAAAACATGAAATATGTTATGCACACCCGCAAATGGAATAGGCAAAGCCAGGCGGTATGCCACCACACCCACTCGATAAGTATATATAATGGGCCAATGAACCGTGGCGTAAGCTTCCCTTTCTTACCAAAACGCAAGACTCACTTCATGGGGGAAACTCGGAGGAATACATGGTTTCCAACCTCAAACTCAAGCTGTCGCCGCCTCGTATCGGCATAACTCTTCTGTTTGCTCTGAGCCATTAGAAGTCGATGCCTGATAATGTCGATCTTCTCTTAGGTCACCTGTACTAACTCTGGGCCAATCAAACTGCACTCGCCAACCTCTGCCCAGCAATGTGGTTCTCGGCAAGGGCGCCCGTACAAGGCCTCGTAAGGAGCCATGCCAATACTTGCCTGAAAACTATTATTGTAGGCGAACTCTGCATACGGGAGATAGTCATCCCAATTGTCCTTGAAGTCTAAAAAACAGACCCGCAGCATATCCTCCAAAATTTGATTCACTCACTCCGTCTGCCCATCGGTCTGTGGGTGGAACGCGGTACTGAACTTCAACTTCACACCCATCGCTTCCTGGATACGAGTCCAGAAGATAGATATGAATCGCGTGTCTCTGTCCGACACAATCTCCAAGGGAACTCCATGTAGATGCACTATCTCCTTAATGTACAATCTAGCCAACTCGTCTGCAGAATTTGAAACTCTGATCGGAAGGAAATGAGACGACTTTGTCAACTGGTTGACGATCACCCAGATGAAATCATGTCCCTTCCTCGTCTTCTGCAGCCCCAATATGAAATCTATAGAGATGAAGTTCCACTTCCATTCAGCTATGGGCATGGGCTGAAGCAGTCCAGGAGGTCGGCGATGTTCAGCCTTAACCTGTTGGCATGTGAGACAACGGGAGATATATTCTGCTATATGAGCCTTCATATTGTCCCACCAATACGACCTCTTCAGGTCCTGATACATCTTCGTGCTACCAGGATGTATCGCAAGCTTCGATATGTGGGCAGCCTCGAGAATCTCCTATCTTAAGTCATGAATGTCTGGGACGCATAGGTGACCACGGTATCGTAGCCCCCATCTGTGCCAACTCTCCACTCGGAGTCCTCGTCATCACTAGCTTGCTCTCGAAGCTCAGACAATCGCGCATCCCCTTTCTGGGCTTCGATGATCCTGTCATCAATAAGTGGCCGCACCCGAATGTGCGCGACACACTCAAATAGCTCATCCATTGTGAGTTTATGCTCGAAGTCCTATAGGAACTCTACCATATCTCACTCTACTACTATTAGCGGAGCCGTAAATACTATAGCTTTCTTGCGGCTCAACATGTCTACCACAAGGTTGGCCTTGCCAGGATGGTAGGAAACCTCGAACTTAAAGTCTTTCAAGATCTCCATCCATCGTCGCTGCCTCATATTCAGGTCCTTCTTAGTGAATATATAGCGAAGGATCTTGTGGTCGCAGAAAAGCTCGAACTTCTCTCCGTAGAGATAATGTCTCTAGAGCTTCAGTGCAAAGATGACTGCTGTCAATTCCAAGTCGTGTGTAGGGTAATTCTCCTCGTGTTTCCTTAACTGTCTCGAGGCATATGCGATCACCTTGTCCTTCTGCATAAGGACACATCCCAAACCAACTCGAGACGCGTCGGTGTAAATCGTATACTTGACCCCTTGCTCTATTAGGACAGGGGCGGACGTCAGTCTGTCCTTTAGCTCCTCAAAAGCTGCTTTTGCCTTTTCATTCCAGGCGAACTTCAGATCTTTCCGTGTCAACTAACACAGCGGTCTGGCTATCTTCGAGAAATCCTGAATGAATCGTCGGTAGTACCCTGCCAGACCAAGAAAACTCATCACCTCAGTAACCGAACCAGGCTGCTTCCAGTCCTGAACTGCCGCTGCCTTAGCAAGGTCCACAGCTATCCCTTCCTTGGACACCATATGTCCCAGGAACTTGACTTCCTCCTGCCAGAAGTCGCACTTCTTGTACTGTGCGAATAACTGGTTCTTCCTCAGAGTATCTAAGACTGCTTGTAGGTGTTCCTTGTGCTCTTCCCGATTCTTAGACTATATCAGGATGTCATCGATAAACACGATGACAAATCAGTATAGAAATGGCCGAAATACCTGGTTCATCAAATCCATGAACATGGCCAGCGTGTTTGTAAGACCGAACGACATCACAAGGAACTCGTAATGCCCAAAATTGGTCCTGAAGGCCGTCTTCTGCACGTCCTCATCCCTGACGAGCAACTGATGATACCCTGTCTGTAGATCAATCTTTAAAAAGTATCGCGCGCCTTTCAACTGATCAAACAGATCATCTATCCTGGGCAAGGATACTTGTTCTTTACGGTCAATTGGTTCAACCTGCGGTAATCAATACATAATCGTAGCGACCCATCCTTCTTCTTAAGAAACAACACAGGTGCTCCCCAAGAAGACAAACTGGGTAGTATGAAACCCTTCTCTATGAGTCTGTCAATCTGTTTCCTCAGTTCCTCCACCTCACATGGAGGCATCCGATACATAGGTAATGAAATGAGGGTCGCACCGGGCACAAGGTCAATAGTAAAATCGATCTTCCACCGAGGAGGTAATCCAGGGATCGTCCTGAACACATCCTTAAATTCCTGAACTACTGGCATGTTTCCTAACGTCGGCTCATCAACATGCTCTAGTAAAGCGACGTAACATCCAACACGACATGGCCAACTAACCTGTACTGGAAAAGTAAAGACCGTGCCGTCAAGTCCGTTAGCTGTCACGACCCGATTATCGCAATCAATCTCTGCCTTCATTTCGGTGAGCCAGTCCATACTAAGGATAATGTCGTAGTGCTATAGTGGGGCGATAATGTAACATCCCAAAAATCGGGGGTCGAGCATAAACTCAACTCTCGAGTTCCAGAACATCACTTATGCAATAAAATGAATGATGATTTAATGTTGTCTGTATTAGTGTAGTGAACATGAGTGAGATTAAGCCAAAACAGCATATCATACTCCAGAGACAGTTAAATTGCAAGCGGAAGACTGTGATAGGTAAATAACATGTATAAACTATGGTGAGTCTCCAGAGTGTGATAATGTTACTAGGTTAAAGAATTACAAGTACAATTTCAAATTATACCAAATTGTGGAAGTGTAATGCCTTCTATCCCAAACACATAGCCCCGTCAATGCAATACCAGGTCTTCATAGACCTGTCAGAGAGCTACATGTAGGGGAACTCCTCCTCAACATCATAGTAGTCCGGCTCTGCTTCATAAGCATCGCCTTCACCTGAAACTCAATAAATCTGGTTGGTGTGTACAACACCGTCCCGTAACATGGGAGTGAGTGATCAACTCAGTGGAACAATAAAGCATAGGTTAACATGTTATCAATTCAGTCAAGTAGTAATGATAAAGCAGTAAAATCAAACAATTCTAAATACTCTTATTAATGCAAGTATGAATGCAGTCATGATGTATGCCCTCACCACACCCTCCCTCGTGCGACACCATCTTACGTTCGCAGCATGCTTTCATCCCTCAGTGCTCCACATCTTCCAGGCACATGCAATGCATGATGAGCATGATTACGGAGTTTTTATTAGTCCATTTCAACCAGCAGGATTGGGAAACTAAGGTACCTCCCTTGTATCATTCCCAAACATGATCTATTCTAGGGTTATCAGTCTTAGTTAATCTCAGACGATGGTGTGTTTTCTAGATCACTGCAAAGGCTGCCAGGGCTGTTACACACAAAGGTTACAACACTCCCCTATCACCTCTTTAACGATTCATCACTATACAGAAACAGGCGTAGTTCATACTCTATACACCGTGGCAAAACTCTAAGGCTCACCACAATTTCAGAGTATGCTCGAGGTCACTACAAAGGGCTGCCAGGGCTGTTACGCACAAAGGTTACACCACTCCCCCATCACCTCTTTAATGATTCATCACTATACAGAAATAAGCCTAGTTCATACTCTATACACCGCGACAAAACTCTAAGGCTCACTGTAATTTCAGAGTATGCTCGAGGTCACTACAAAGGACTGCCAGGGCTGTTACGCACAAAGGTTACACCACTCCCCCATCACCTCTTTAACGATTCATCACTATATAGAAACAGGTCTAGTTCATACTCTATACACCGCGACAAAACTCTAAGGCTCACCGCAATTTCAGAGTATGCTCGAGGTCACTACAAAGGGCTGCCAGGGCTGTTACGCACAAAGGTTATACCGCTCCCCCATCACCTTATCAATGTAGGCTGACAACATGAATATAGTATCCCATACCACCATAATCGGCTCACGAGTCTAGTTGCTCACTGGTCACAATGGGGAGGCATGTGGCCCCAGCGTAGGCCGACAGCTCGACCACGGTGTCCCATACTACCATGCCCGGTTCATGAGTCTTAGCAGATCGAGGTACCATGGTTAAAAGGGATTTCACTGGTAAGTTTGGTATCCTAGGTTCAAGCAGTAATGTCCAAACATGGTGAACATACATTAGACAGATCGGGTTACTTGACGAGCTCGGCTAGCTCGAGCGCACAAAAAGTTGAATGACATGAAGTGCATAAACACTTCGCGTGGCCAACTACTATCGCCAACCGAAGTATAACTCGAGTTCGTCGAACACATCTCACGTGGCAAATGAATCACAGCCACGAATTCAATTCTGGTACCGATTGTCTGGACTATAATCATAGCCCCAAACACAATCAATTGCAGATAGATAAAGTAGTAGTGGATCAAGATTCAAATCATACAATCAAAGTCTGGTATTATCCGTTTAGGGCTGCCAGGGCTGTTACACGCATTCGTTACACCACTCCCCCATCACCCATGATGGATCATACAACATAAACATGAATTTAAACATATGCCTTACATAAATAAAATCATACAATCAGTTGAGCATGTTAACAAGCATATCATAAAGCATATTATAAAGCATGTTATAAAGCATGTTATGAAGCACTATATAAACAGGAATACAAACACATATATTTCATAGTTAAGTGGTTAAAGTGAACAGCACACATGGAGAAAATCATACATGTTTCTAAGGTAGTTGAGAATCCCATCTCAACACCTACATAAGGCACCATCATCCACACACTTCCTCTCACAAGCATTTTCACAAACACTTAGAGTACACTATTATAACATACTAGTGTATACTAGCAAAACATGTATTAGGGCGAGTCCTTTCGCCAAGCAAGTATTTTACGCATATATAATATATTCATATAGCAAATAATCATGGCAAACACATCTCCAAAATTTATATGTATACGGTACTTTCTAGAATACACTATTTCTACATACATAGTGTATATTAGCAAATCATGTATCATGGCGGGTCCTTTCGCCAACTAAGTATTTTATCCATATATATTATATTAATACAACAAATAATCATGGCAAACACATTTCCAAAATTTATACGTATATGGTACTTTCTACAAATACCTAGAGTATATAAAATTCTATATTCTTCATCTTTAATCGAAACAGAAAACAGACAACACTTTGTACATGTGCAATTGCATGCAGATCATGAATCTATCATTATTTGACAATGAAAGTGTTGAAAACCATAATCTATACACCTAAAGTCCGCACCTTTTATCGTAGAATTGAAACGGAGTTGATAGAATTGCTAAGTTTCTGTATACGGCAGTTTAGTAACCTATATAATGAAATAGGTTAGCTATTTCATAACCTACAACCTATACAACCCCAAAACAGATTAGGGTTAGGGTTTCTTACCTAGAAACGGAGCTGGAATCGCCGGAAAAGTGATTAGAACGGAGTGGTGGAGCTCGTGGAGCGGCAGGGAAGCATGGCCGGGAGATTCTCCCACATCTCTCACATTTTCTCTTTTCTCTCTCTTCTCTCTCTAGGGTTTCTCTCAAATTCGTATGGCTGTGAGAGAGATGTTTCTAAGGTCCTTATATAGCCTAAAAACTCTCTGAAATAGACTTGTCGACAAGGTATACTTAAGTTATAACTAAAGTGAGCTAGTTTCAGCTCAACGGAGGACTTCTGGCGGGCCTCCTTGAGCCAAAGGTCGGACTTAAGCTCATAGACACCGGATCTACGTTTAATTAAGTTTTCATTTCGGTCGGATTTCCAGATCGCATGTGGCGGACCAGTTTCAGTTTAACGGTCAGTGTATCTCGATCGGAGATTCCGAGTACATGGATATGTTTATGAAATTTTTCCTGATCCGAGGGTGTATTTGGGTCAGATTCTGACGGTTAGGTTGCTTAATACTGACCCGCAAGTGACAAGTCTCAGATTACTATTCAAGATATTTATTTTGGAAAGAAAACAAGTGTTTTCACACTCTCTCGCTCCGGACTTAAGCGAACAGCCATGAGACACTGGCTGGATTTGATTTCCGAGATGGTTGTCAAGCCCAACGAGGCGGTCCTAAGTCCTTAACCTCATATTATTTGGACTCCCGATGTGCGGTCTAGATCTGATACGAAGTTTCAACGTGCTCCTGAGAGCAATCGAGTAATGAGTTTGATCCTAGATTTTAGGGTAACCTAGTGTTAATGATTCTACAAGTTTTGGGTCTTGCAGATCGTATTTAAAGTGGATCAAGTGGATTTCGTAGCTAATCTAGTTTAGCACTTAGTTAACTTTGTCAAATTTCTAAAGGATTTAGTCCTATAAGATTTCAGTCTGAGGTGGTACTTTAGACATTTGTAGTTTGTATATAAGGTGATCCATGTTATAATACTTAGCTAGTTTAAGATAGTGACTAGGGTGAAAGTACTTGGAATAATTGAAAGAACAAGGTGGTGAAGGGTGGGATTTGTGAAGAAAATGGGTTAAGAAGCGGTTTTAGACTTTGGAATTGAGTTCTGACAGGTTAATAAGGTGTCAGGAGCGACCCATTGCCTAAGGACGTCTAATTCCAGGTTGAAAAAAATCCGGGCTGTTACAGACAATCAGGTCAACGAATATTGTCCTGCTACCCAAGTTTACTGAGCAACCCTCACATGTCTGTGTGACATCCGAAAAAGTCCCAGTAGCAGTAATGTGTCTCACTCCCTTCGTGGGAGTAGTATGTAAAGCTAAACGCTTAACTGCCGCACATGAAATATGGAGGTAGTAGACCCAGTGTCCACTAATAAGAAGACAGGAGTACCTTGGACATGTGCAGTAATCTCGAAGGCCATAGGCACTGAAGGTGCTGTCTTTAGCTCTTCTGCTGTAAGCACATGAACGCGTGTCTGCCGAGGTCGGTTGGGCTAAGGCATCATAGGTCACTGAGGCGGCCTAAATCAAGGTGCAGGGGGTCGAAATGATGAATGTGCAGAGACAGTACGCAGGGGTGGAGCCGATATAGTATGAGTGCGAGTGTGGTCGATCCTCTACGGCGGCGAGAACCCACTGTCTCAAATACGTGCGAAACAGCTCTCCGCTGGGTGGCCTAGCCTCCCACAGTAGGTACAGGTCACGTCCGGTTGCCGCATCGGAACTAGTGGCACCAAAATCATGGGAGGAGAGTCTGTGCGAGGCCTCTTATCGAGGAATGGCCTGCTCGGCATATCTGGTCGGGGCCTGAGGATCATAAGCCCATGAGAGCATGATAATCGATCCCCGTCCTGCTCTGCTAGACATGTGTACTAGCTCAGCATAAGCGGGTATACTAGCACAACACATCTTCGAGTGAATATCAAGGCGCAGGCCCTTGGAAAAGCCCCGCATCCGCATCTGTGCGTCGGCAAGTATCGTAGGAACATATCGGCCCAACTCCGTAAACCGATGCTCATACTCTGTCACTGTCATGCCTCCCTGTTTGAGGCGTAAGAATTCATTCTCCTTCTCGTGCTGGTACGTCTGGGAATAATACTTCTCATGAAAGCGAAATTCAAAATCTGTCCATGTCCATATATAGCCAGAACACTATCCCACTACAGGCTAGCCTCCTTTTCAAACATAAAGGTGGCCAACTTGACCTGTTCCTGCTCAGTACAATGTAGCATCCTCAGCATCTTGGAGATGCGGTTGAGCTAATATTCGGCCTCCTCGGGTCTATGAGAACCCGTAAAGGTAGGAGGCCTCAAGCGCTGGAATCCCTCGAGGAGACCACTCGTACCCAGATTTCCCGTATAGTATGCAGCAGGTTAGGGGAAGGCACACCCTCATCCTAAGCAGAAGGTCCTACAGTCTCAGCAGGACGTACAGATGGTGAAGGTGGAGTCACACTTCCACCCTGAGCTAGAGCCCCTGCAATAGTTGCTAAGAGCTGCTGGTGCTGCTGGTGCATCATTGTCATCAACTGCTTTAATGTCACGCCCCAAACTCGGGGAACGGGCTTACAGAATTCTCGATCGCTGAATTCGGTGCTGACAGCCTCCGTAGTACCCCATTCTCGGCTCTCAGCGCCCATACGCTAGATTTCGATCCTGGGATCCTACAAGGAGGATTTTCAGTATGATTTTTTTTAATGGAGCATAACCACAAGCATAACCAAGTCACAAAACAGCAATACCACATATCCACTATATCAAAAACTTTTAAGTACAATGTGGGAAGGAAAATACAAGATGATCAAAAGGCTCCAAAATGATCTGATCCGCACTCCTGCCTCAGCGCTGCTACTGTTTAACGCTACCTGCATGCAACGGTCGTGCATAAGCTTACAAAAGCTTAGAGGGTGGTGTAAGTGTGTGCGCAAAGCAAATGCCAAGTGTAAAATATCAGAGTAATACGGAAATATGCGGTAAGTCCATGAATGCTACCAGTTGTACCAAAGCTATGTAATGCAAGGCATGAATGTTATAGACCATACCAAGGTCATGCTATGCGAAACATGAATGCTATTGGCCATACCGACACAATGCAAGGCCTACGTAGCCGAATGCCATATGCGAGATGCAATATAAGCATGCTAGTCCTCATCATGTACAAATATCAGTACGATTCCTCTCTGGATATCACTGGGGTCTAATACACCTCACACTGACTGCCTCCTCCCTAGCTACACAGTCAAGCAAGTGGAAGAGACCACACTATCTGCCTGACCATTAGTCTGCCAATACCTACCCGGCTCGTCGATAGCGGACACATTTACGAGTTGGTCAAACTCAGCCTTGCTTATAGCCCCCTCACTCAGGCAGATAAGGCTACACCCCCTTCCAACCGACCACGACACAGTGGGAGATGCGGCCTACTGGTATTCGGCACTCGGGCGCTCGTGATTCCACTCGGTCTAGACGTTGGAGCATCCCCTGGTACCAAAAAGGTTCTGGGACTTTCACCCAAGGACATCCTAAGTGCCCACAGTGCTAGAACAAAGTATTTTCGGTATCCGATACGGCCATCCATGATGTGTCTGTGGAGCCACGGCCCTGATGTCGCTAGGGCGTGCAGTGATCAAGTCATACATATGTGAGATGCATGAGTCATACCGTACAATTATGCAGCAATCTCATGCGTACCATGTGATCATGTGGGGCACTCCGTCTCATAAGGAGTCCAGTAAATGTCTCAGCCTAACTGGCATATGCTATGATCAAACATCCCTCACATTAAGCATACAGATGATGCATATGGGTATGAGTCATGGAGTTACACTAAGCATGCTATGAGATGATGAACTATCCTCACACGAAGGTGGGTTTAGATGGCCTACGCACAACAAACACGACCTATAAATGGGCCAAGGGAGATTTATAATGCGGACATTAAACCAACATTATTCTTACAATGTGGATGTCAAACCAATATTGCTCCCAAGGCATGGCCCGCCATAACTAAGGAGAAATCACACATAGTAATGGACCCTAAGGACAACCCGTTAGGCCTCGATCTATGGGCCTTAAATACATCAAATGGGCCGCATCATATGGGCCTTTTAAAAGTCAAGTGGGCCATATCAAAGGGGCCTTATGTACATTGCAATGGGCCATACCCCATGGGCTTTTGCATACATCACAATGGGCCTTGTAACATGGGCCTTATATATCAAATGGGCCATACCAATCGGGCCTTACTAATGTGCCTTAAGTGCATTGCAATGGGCTATAACCTATGGGCCTTGATTACCTCACAATGGGCCTCAACCCATGGGCCCTAATGTATCATAATGGGCCTTATATATGTGCCAAGGTGGGCCTCAACAACGACTACACTTACATCGGTATGGGCCTCCTCATATGGGCCTCATGTGTATACTAAGGTGGGCCTCAATGGACGGCCACGAACCAACCAAGAAGGGCCCCATACATATACCAAGGTGGGGTCCATTTGAAGTATAGATCTGACTCATTCTTTGGCTAAAAAATGAGTTCTCAAAATGGGTGGACAATTTGGATGTAGCACATGCATCATGGTGGGGCCCACTGTCCTTGGACAGTGCGAATAAAACACATATATTATAGGGGGGTCCCATTAGCCGTTCTCCAGCCAGCAAAAGGGCTAGACGGCATGATAAAACACATACATTATAGTGGGTCCCCACCGTCCGCCTGGACGGTGGGATGGAACACATGCATCACTGTGGGCTCCACGTGAGGGCCCACCATAATGTTTACCTGTTGATAAGGTCACGAAGACCTGGACGAATAGGAAAAATAAATATCAGATTGATTCAAAACTTCTGTGACCCCAAAAAGGGTTTCAATGGTAGAGTTCAATCACCGCTGTTTCGTATGGTGTGGGCCACCTGAGATCTGGATCAAGCTGATTTTGGGAGAGGACCCTCCTCAGGAGGTGGCCCACCAAATGGACAGTGTGGATATAATAAATACATCATGGTGGGGCCCACGGCTGAGGGTCGTGGGACCCTGTCCACCTGCCTACACATGCAGGCAGCGCCTCTGGTGGTGTCAGCGGCAGCAGCAGAAGCTGCTGCCTTGATTTTTTTGTTTTTTTTTTAAACCTATTTTTATGAGGTTTTTCATGCACGGAGCCCACATCAGTCGAATCCGCCCCGGCCACTAACTTCCATGGCCTAAAACGGACCAAACAAGTCCAATATCTGATATTTTTTGGTGAATAGGAATGGTAGGGTGGTTTTGCAACGGTAGAAACCACTGTTTTACATGCTATGGCCCACCCGAAGATTGGATGGACTTCATTTTTCGGCTCAACGTCTAAAATAGTATGAGGAAAGGTATGGACGACGTGGATTGAATCTGTTCATCAAGGTGGATCCTATACAAGTGGCCCACTTCCAATACCTTGAAAAAGGCTAATATTTGTATTTTGCTTTTCACGTCCAGAGAGTCCCTGGACTCTCTTCCCCCCCTTTTTTTTTTGGGCATGCAATGCCTTTAAGGTGGGCCCTTCTTAGGTGGGCCACCACATGGTGAGGTGGTGTGGTTACAATATGTAAAGTGGGCCCCACCTTTAGATGGTTTGGATCCAATACATGCTCCATTGTGGGGTCCATCCAAGTGGGCCATAGGGCCATAATATCATACCCAAAATAATAAAATAAAAAGAGAGTGGGACATGCGTGATGGAGGGACCCCGACACTATGGGCCCTCTGTTTCAAGCATCCAATCATACATCAATGGGTCCCATTGCATATGGGCCCTCCAAATAAAAGATCAACGGTGGAGATCCCTCTCCACCTAAAGTGAACGGTCTATATGACCTCTTTATGCAAGGAAATATAAACATCATGATGGGGTCCATGGAGAATGGCCCCATCATGGAATGATCATGAGGATCAAGGTGGGCCATTAGCCATACCTAGGGTCCAAAGTGAGATCCACACCATTGATCGGTAGGCCTCACTTGGCCCATCATAAAAATATGAAAAAAATAGCCTATAGGATCACCCACCGTCAATCCTCTTGGTCCGTTGGAAAGCTGATCTCCTTGAGCGTCACTTTGATGGTGGAGATGAGAAATGGATGGCTAGGATGATAGATTTTGGAATGAGAAAGTGGGCCACCAAAATCACATTCCTCTCACATGGAGAAGCTTAGACGTGGGTTTCTTGCTTGGGTTCGGGATGGTTCGGAAATGTGAAGGGAAAGAGAGGGAGAGAGAGAGATTGTAAGGAGAGGGAGTGATGGGTGTGATGGGTGAGGTGATGGATTGGTTGACTTTTGTAGTTGCTTTACTTGTGGAGAAAGGAAGCATAGGGGTGCTTGTACTTGACATGAGGGGTGATTGATGGGATTGATTTGACATGCCGTAGAGATTCCCTTGGAATTACAAATGCGCGGCATTTCTTCGAAATAAACGCTGGCTCACATCTTCTGGTCAGGGTATCGGATCAGTGCGTGAGTCGTGGTATTGGAACCGAGGCGACGGTGCGGTAGCAATGATACAGGTCTCAAATTAAACCGACTCGAATCTACAGATACGACTTACGGTCGTGTGCAACGTCGATTATCGGTCGCAGACTGCCAGACTTCGATGAAAAGGATCGCGAGATTCGACGGAACAATACGAACTAGGATACGGGTCTTACATCCAACCTATCCGCAGGTGGGGCAGACTGAGGCACATGTTGCGTCGAAGAAGATGCATGGTTCTGCTCAAGAACCGGTGGTGTGTACAGTGGCGGTCTAACTGCAGGACCAGTAGATGGCTGAGACTCAGGCATAGCCTCACGAACAGGGCCCAAACCGGGATCTGTATGACTATCACTCTGGAGAGGTGCCTGATCCATCGAAACAGTAAGTGCGAGGCGTGCCGTGCTCTGCTTGGCCTTCCGTGGCATGTCCTATATGACATAGGGTGCAATTTGTGTAAGATGTAGCATAACAATGCACAATCCTTTAAGCATTCTACACACTTCCGTCTACACACTTCATAGCAAAAGGGACTGCATGCATTTCATTCACCAAAATTTGTCATAATACATGTAATACAGAGTTACATGAATTATGACAGAAGATGCATGTGTGCTACTATAATCAAAACTTCAAACACTGAAAACATTCGACTACTACTACACTACTAGGCCCAGGAACACGAACACAAACATAATCTAAAGCAGTAACCAAAACAAGTTGTAAGACAACGGTAGGGATGACTAAGCATCCTAGTCTGGCGACGGAGGAGGGGCACCCTTATCCTGCACGCAGCACAGGATAGTCTTCAAAGTACGAGTCACTTTCTTGAACTTGTATTTTACAAGGCCCCGAAGATCCATAATATCCTGTTGTAGGACCGCCTGACCCTATCGTAGGACAGCCTGACTCTCCTCAAGTCAAGCTATACGAGCATCCCTAGCAGCCAGATCAGTGTCCTGCTCCGGTGGCGTAGAGGGGAGCTCTCCTCCGTATCCTGGGTCTCCTCTTCTTCTTCGCTCACTTCCTCTTCTATTTTAGCTCCACCTTCTTCCTCACTCTCTTCCTCTTCACTCTCTGTCTCATCCTCACTTTCCTTAAGTCAGGCTTGTCGTTGTCATGGCCCGATGTCCATCTGATTGAGAGCAGTTTCATTGATGAAATGTTGCGGCACTGGAAGTTTTGTGCTAAGACTGTAGCCGAACTCGCGTGCAATATTACATATAAGCCGGTCGAAGGGGAGTGAATAGTCCTTCTATTTGAGCGTGCGGTCAGAACGATCTATTGCAAAACATACGTCGGCACGCACAATTTCTCTCCCTGTCTCACCTGGTATAGAAAGTTGACCATCAGGCGCGTGCACTCACTGCGATTGCTCCACCTGGGATAGATGTTGAACGTGAAAATATGATGGAGTAGACGGAAGTCGTCAGTCCTATTAGTCGCTAGCAGACTATTGTTTGGCTGCCATTGAACCAGTCGACCACAAAGGAAATACGTACGGCGATCCCTTTCTCGTGCACTCTTCAGATTCTTCTCACTCGCGTGGACTTGGCTAAGCGGTATGCCCATGAGTCGAGCTATCAGGCTAGCGTCGATTGTGGCCTCCCGATCTCTTCCGAATGGGATCTTCAACTGCAAGGGATCTAGCTTAGGCTATCGAATATAGGCATAGAAAGCTCAGATAGTACCCACATTCGCATAATATTTTCCCTCAAACACAGGGCCCCATCCGGCCTCACCCAGGCGCTCCAATAACAGATACTCTCCAAAGAACTTCCTGTCAACTTGAGCTTCGAAAAGGACTTTACGGCCCGCATATCTTCCATGGGATAACTCCGCTAGTAGAGTTCTTGGGAGAGGAGCCTGGGGATTGAGGTCCCGCTTAGTCTGTATCTCACGCTCAACGCCCGTGCTTGCGATGACACCTCTAGGTCTCCTTGAATGAGTGGGGCGACTAGGCCCGACTTCATCCATGGCACCCTTTCTCTTTCTCATGAGAGAGAAAGGTGGAAATTGAGAAAATGGCCATAATAACCTCGAATAGAGACATGGAGAAAGTAAAGAAAAGGGAGAAAAAGGTTGGAGTCTTTAGGTCTCCATGGATTTGAGCCTCCAAGGGGTGTGTAAAGGCTCAAATAAAAGGGAATAAAGAAGGAAGATGAAAGAGGATGGGTTAGTGGGTGTACACAAATTTGGGACTCAAATGGGGAGTTTAAGAGCTCAAATGAGAGAGAATGGAGAGGATAGGCAGCAATGGAGGAGGGTCTTGACAAGGTGATAGGTGTGGTGCACGAAAACGAAAGAGGAAGAGGTTGGAGGGGCAATTTTTGTGAAAAATCTTAAGTTTGGGAGAGAAAGGAGAGCTTGGGAGGGTATTTTGTGAAGGAGGGGTGACCTAGGAAGGGTTTTAACCGAAACCCCTTACATCAGTGGGCCATATAACGCCCCAAACTCGATCGGCCCTAGCGGCCCGCCTGGTCGAGCCCGCTTCGCCAAACCGGCGAGGCCCTCGCCGACCTCTGGAGCTTTTGGCGAGGGCTTGCCCTTTGGGCGAGGTCCTTCCCTCTCCCTTGGTCCAAAAATATGTGGGGCTCACCTTGCATCCTACCGAATTGATCGTTTCGATCCCCCGACTCCAATTCGAGCCAAATTGGGTACTTTCGAGTAGTTTCTAATGTATACTCTCATTTACCGACGGTTGACGGCTGGGATGGGGTAATTTGTGGTCTAGATCCATCATTTGACGGTCTAGGAGTGATCTGGGGTTGCCTCATACGATCATGGAGGTGTATGGACTCGATCTCGGCGATCGTTTTCGGTGAACTTCGCCAATTGGTGAAACTGAGACTCTTATGACTGTTTCTACATTTCTCGCACCCACCTAAGTTGAATTTGCATCAGCGTAAGTTTTATGACCATGACCCAGGTCCGGTTTAATCCAAATCATGCTCTGATACCAACTTATAATGCCCTGAAAATCGAGGGTCAAGTAGTAACTCAACTCCCGAGTTCCAAAACATCACTTATGCAACATATATGCTTATGATTCAATGTTGTCTATGTTAGTGCATTCATCATGAGTGGGATTATATCAAAACAATAATTCATACTCCAGATTAAGTTGTAAAACGCAAGCGAAAGACTGAAAGACATAAATACATGTATATAAGTCAACGATCACGATCGGTCTCTAGAGTATGAATACATCACTGAGTCACCATATACATGTAATAGTCTCAAAAATCAAAATGTCAAAATAGTACAACTACAATGATAATCCCTGTAGCCCCGTCAATCCGGATAGCCTAAGCGAAGCCACCGGAGAACTACATATAAGAGAACTCATCCCGATCATCGTAGTAGTCAGGCTCCGCCTCAGGGGTCACGCCGTCATCTGAAATCAAGACAGAGTTTGGTTGGTGTTTAAAACACCGTCCCGTAACATGGGAGTGAGTGATCAAGTCAATGGAACAATAAAGTAAAGGTTAGCATGTTATCAATTCAATCAAGCAGTAATGATAAAGTAGTAAATCACACATCCTTAAGTACTCTTATTAATGCAAGAATGGTATGAATGTATGATGCATGCCCTCGACACGCTCCCTCAGCAACTTCATCTCACGTTCGCGCATGAACAACAATGCCTCAGTGCTTGACCTTCTACGCCTGAACACACGCGTAATACAGTGCATGCATATGATTACCAAGTTCTTATTAGTCCTTTTCATACAGCAGGGTTAGAAAACTAAGGTACCTCCCTTATATCATTTCCCAACTGATGATCCATTCTAGGGTCGTCAGTCCTAGTAATATCATACGATGTTACGGTTCTAGGTCACTGCAAAGGGTTCATCGCCACGATACAGTGTAGGCCTAGTTTATACTCTAGTTACTACGTAAGGCTCGTCGCCTCAGCGTAAGCTCAGAGTATGCTCGCGGTCACTATAAAGGGCTCATCACCAAATCAGTGTAGGCCAACAGCTCGAATACAGTGTCCCATACCACCGTATTCAGCTCACGAGCTCTGGTTGCTCACTGGTCACTACGGGTGGACTCGTCGCCCCGGCGTAGGCTGACAGCTTGACCACAGTGTCCCATACCACCATGTCCGGCTCATGAGTCTTAGCGGATCGAGGTACCAAGGTTAACGGGGTTTCACTGGTGAGTTCGGTACCTTAGGTTCAAACAATAGCGTCCATACATGGTGAACATACAATAGGCCAATCGGGTTACTTGGCGAGCTCGACTAATACGAGTGCATATTGTATCGATCGACATGAAGCACATAAGCACTTCGTGTGGCCTAACCACTGCCGACAACCAACACACGACTCGGGTTTGTCAAACACGTCCTACGTAGCGAATGAATCTCAGCCACGAACTCAAAACCTGTTACCGATTGCTTGGACTATACCGTAGTCCCACACACATTCAATGTTAACAACTAAGCATGTGAAGAGGTCAGAACAGGAATAACAAAGTAGTTCGAGTATGTTATCAAGCATGGTATAAGATGTAACATGAACAAGAATCCATACACATGCATTTTGGTAATAAAGTGATTAAACTAATCAACTTACATGGAGGAAATCATACACATCACTAAGGTAGTTGAGAATCCTATCTCAACACCTACTCAAGGCACTACTATACTAAGTACATACTTATACAAGCATTTTCACAAACTCTTAGACTACACTTAATAGCCTACATAACATATATTGGCCCAAACACGTATTAGAACGAATCCTTTTGCCAAAGAGTCGTCACACGCATAATTATTATATACACACAGCAGTAAATCATGGCAAACACATTTTTAGATTTTATACGTATACAGTATTTTATACACATAGAAGGAATACGCTGAATTCTACATAATACGTATATAACTGAAACACAAAACAGACGTTGCATTATACATGTGAAATAACACCCAGATCATGAATCTATCATTATCCGACATTGAAAGCATTAAAAACCATAACCTAAGCGTCTATAGTCCGCACCTTATGCCGTAGATCCTTAACGAATTCAACAGAGACTCTAGGTCTTTGTTAACGATGAAATGGCAACCTATATCATGAGTTAAGTCTGCTATCTCGCCACTTACAACAATTGAAACCCTAGAACAGATTAGGATTAGGTTTTCTTACCTAAGAACGAAGTCAGAATCGCCAGAATAGTGATGTGATAGTGACGGTCAGGCACGTAGAATGGCAGGATAGAGCAACAGGAATCTCCTCCCACTTCTTTCATACTTTCTCTCTCTTTACTCTCTTCTCTCTCCTAGGGTTTTCTCAAATTTGTATGGAGTGAATGAGAGAGGGTTTAAGGTCCTTATATAGGCGCAGAACTGATGGGAATGACCCCAGGGCCATGGTATACTTAGGTTATGTCCAAAGGGAGGCTGTTCCGTCTCAACGGAGCACTTCCGGAGCCCCCCGCTTGAGCTAAAGGTCGAACTTAAGCTCCCTAAGAACTTAAGCTCCCTAAGTATGGATCTAGGTCGAGTTAAGTTTTCAATCCAGTCGGGTTCCCAGATCACACGTGATGGACCAGTTTCAGTTCAACGGTCACCGAAACTAGATCAGGGTTACAAGTACACGGACATGTATGGGAAATGTTCCCTGATTCGAGGGTGTATTTGGGTCAGATTCTGACGGTCTGATTGTTTATATCTGGCCCGCAAGCGACAAGTCTCAGATTATTTAAATTAGACTTAATTTTCTAAAGAAAACCATGTTTTCTCACACTCTTCGCTTCGAGTTTAAGCGAATAGCCTCAGGACACTATTTGGAGTTGATTTCCGAGATGGTTGTCAAGCCCAGTATGACGGTCCTAATTATATAATTTCGTAGTAATCGGACTTTCGACGTGCGGTCCAGATCCGATACGGAGTTTCATTATGCTCCCAAGAGCAACTGGGTAATGAGATTGATCCTCGATTTTAGGGTAACCTAGCATACATGATTCTATAAGTTTTGGGTCTTGCAGATCGTATTTAAAGTGTTTCAAGCAAATTTCATAGCTAATCTAGTTTAACCTTAGTTAAACTCGTCTAATTTCTAAAGGATTTGGTCCTGAGTGATTTCTGCCTGAGGTGGTACTCGGGTCTTTGTACGGAATTTTTCGAGACGTTATAATAATATCCTAAAAAAGAAAATTAAAAATATTTTAAAAAATATGAAAATTTTCACAATGTTGAAAAATGAAAATATTTTAAAAAAGAAAATGAGAGTTTGAAATTTGAAAAATAAAAAAAAATTGTGAAGTTCAGTAAAAATTGACAAGTTCGAATAAAATGCTTTTAAAAAAATGGAGAAGTGAAAAAGAATTGAAAATTTTTAAATAAAATGATATTAAAAAATCGATACTTTATCAAAAAACAAACATTTTGAAACGAAAAATAAATAAGTCAAAATTTTTTGTGATTTTGAAAAATAATTGAAAATGTTCAAAATTCAAAATTAAAAGAAAAAGTTATTTGTAAAAACACTAAGATTTTGAAAAAATATATATAATTTTTTTAAAAAATTGAAAAGTTGAAAACAACGTGATGCTTTTAAAGAAAAAAAAAATCTGCATTTTGGAATTTTTGGGGAAAAAAATTAAAAATTGTGAAAATTTAAGATATTTTGAAAATAAAAATTCAAAATTTGTATTTTAATTTATTTTTTAACATATTTTATAATAAAAATGATATTTTGTTAAAATTTTTCAAAGAAAAATTAAGAGTAAAAAAATATACATTTTGAAAAAAAATGTTATTTTTAAATGGAAATTGAAATTTATCTGTGTAAAAAAATATATTTTTTAATAAATTATTAGGCACATACACTAGTTGAACATTTAACCATTTTTGGATAATCTAAGCAGTTTAGATTTAGATTGAAGAGTAAATAACTTCAAATGTTTAAATTAAATTTCATTCAAATTGTTGATAAATCTTGTATGCCCAATATATTTCTCTTATGTAGCCTGATCGGGGCGAGTAACTAGTCAAATTGAGGGTGTTGATCAATAAAATAGAGTAAATGGACCGGACATGTAAAATGGGCCTAATATTCAGGTCAAAATTGTGACCGAACTTTTTGACCTCGTGAGAACCTAAGAATTGATTTTTGTAAGTTTTGTGGGGCCCATCATGATGTGTGCTGGACATCAACACCGTGCATTTGATGTGTCCCCTTTAGGTCATGAGATATCTCAAAAATCATCCGTATACGAAACTCAGGTGGGCCATACCATCTAAAACTAGGTGAAGACATCCTAAAAAATATAAAAACACTTGGTGGGGCCCACATGAGTTTTGGATGCAGTTGAAATTTGGTCTGACCCCTCATCCAAGTGGGACACACATAATGAGTGGGTTGGATATGTGAATCACATTTAGGCAGGCCTAATAGATGATTATGAATGTTTTAAGGAAACCTATCTCCACTCTATTTAGGTGAGTTACTCATTACCCTTAGTATACTGAGTAAACTTTGTGGGGTCCACCATTATTTATTTATTTTATCTACTCCGTTCATCCATGTTAACAGATAATTTGAAGTCTAAAGAATAAAAAGAAAGCATATCCAAAGCTCAAGTGGACCACACCACAGGAAATAATGTGATTGAACCTCTACCATTGAAAAGTTCTTGGAGGCCATAAAAGTTTTGGATCAAGCAAATGTTTGTGTTTTCTCTTCATTCACAGCTTTTTGATATTATGAATAGGTTGGATGGCAAATAAACATTCTTGTGGGCCCAAGGAAGGTATTAACTGTGGAAATCATTATTCCACACTATTTGGTGTAGCATGGTCCACTTGAGCTTTGGATTTATCAAAAATTTGGGATCAACCCACATGTTCATCCACTTTTCGAGATCATTTTAGAGAATTACCCAAAAAATGAATCATATCCAAAGATTAAATGGACCACACCACAAATACTAGCAGGGGTGATGATTTTCACCGTTAAAAAATTTGTAGGGCCCACCATAACGTTTATTTTCCATCCAATCGGTTCATAAGGTCACAAAGACCTAGATGAAGAGGAAAAACAAATTTCATATTAATCCAAAACTTCCATCACCCCCAAAAGGGTTTCAATGGTAGACATTCAATCCCCCATCGTGTGGTCCACTTGATAGTTAGATCTGTCTTATTTTTTGTCTTAAGCCTTATGACGAGCTCGCCATATGGATGGACGGTTTGGATATAACACATACCTCATGAAAGGACCCACATGCTGACGTCACCCGCCCCCTCTCTCAAGGGCGCGAATTGTCCACTGACAAGTTTGAGTAGGGAGACGGCTACTGAAGTGACGTCACCAAGTTCTGTAGGCCCCACCATGATGTATGTTTTATATCCACCCCATCCATCCATCTGGAGAGATCATTTTAGGGTAAGATCCAAAGAATGAGTCACATCCAAAGCTCCAGTGGACCCCACCAGAGAAAACAGTGGGTCGAGTGACACCACCGTTAAAAACTTCTAAGTTTTGACTGGTTAGGGCGCCAGCCCTAACCAACCCCTCTCATCCGCCTCTCCCTCTTCCTCTCTCTCTCTCTCTCTCTCTCTGCGCCTGAGTTTAGAGAAGTCGTTGGATCTAAGGCTGTTGTGGGTGAAAATAATTGCAGTTGCGAATCTGTGTTGTTGTTTCCTGTCAACAATAGTAGCAGGGATGTCGGATTTGAATGGAAAGGGTGTCTCATGGTGTACTCACAAGGGTTCCGATGGAGATGGGCTTCAGCAAAGGCGGTGAAGGCTGAAGAAAATGTAGAGAGCGAGACTGTGGGCTACGAATGGGATCTCAGAGACGGAAATGATGGCGGATCTGAGTGTTGGTCGAGTAGAGCAGTGTCTGAGACAGGGTTTTGCCGGATTTGTAGGTGACGCCTGGTGTGGTTGCGGTGGTGATGTGGCAACGTGGTGGTGCTTGTGATGAGAATGATGGAGATGAACGGTGTGGATCAAAGGCCCCAAATCGGGTGCTTTAATACCTTAACACGCCTAATTCCTTTTTGAATGTTTTCTAATATGGAACATCCACTTCATTGTCAGGCATTCTGAATCGAAATTGTAGGCTTCTTTCTTTTGCTTTGCATTACTAACTGTTGCTGGAGAGTCTATAAAATTAGTTGAAGCTGATATTAGTTTGTGCTTGCAACTGTTCCGAAGTATATTTTATTTTGTACTCTAGATTCTTTGTGTATTTGCCTTTCTTTTGTTAATCTTATGCATATATTGTATCTTCAGGCCACGGGGTGCTCGAGCTGCAGAGTATGTTAAACAACATTATCTTACGCCACACATGCATGAAAGTGGTGGTATGGATACAGAGAATAGCACTTTACCAAGCATGATTTTTCTCAAGCAAGGTAGGAGTAGCTGCCACATGGACCAGTCACTCCACCGTCTCTCAAGTTCGAGGTTGAAGCAGTAAGGCACCACCTTCTCCAACATGTATTTATGGTCCAATCCACGAATTTTTAGGTCACCCTCATGCTGAAGTTGCATTGATATGTTCCATTAAATTGAATTGCAATAATACTAATTTAATAAGATAGCCCCAGTCAGCTCTGTTCATGATGAGGGACTAGCCCCCCAAATTGCAACTATTATCGAGTCCAACATGAAACGCACAATATTGAAATTTTGATTGTCATTGCAAGTTAAAAAAGGCACTAGCCCACTTCAATAATTTCCTCTGATAATGAATTGAATGAATTATAATTCAATTCAATCAAGCATCCAAAACACTTTTGAGTGAAACCAACCTATCATACGGTTGGCATTAACGCCTGATCTTGATAAACAAAGTGCATGAGATCAGTGTACAAAACTGCATGGAACAAATATGATAAGAAAATGGAAAAAAGAAAAGAACAGAAGGGGCCAAATGATACCAATTCGCTTGTATGTTTGCCGGAAATTCAAAGTTGTGATGCATATGTTTTCACAGTCCAGTCACTCAACTGGTGGTCACTAATCACAATGTTTTCGTCATTCCTAAATATGATAAAATCATCTCTGATCTGGTCAATGTACTGTTGAACCAAAGAGCAGGGAAACAAACTTTAGATATCCACAATGACATCTTGCCTTAAAGATGAAAAGGAAGGCATCAACAGCTCATATTGGTTGAAATAATTGCACCCAGCCAACGGATGCATTACATAGGTTCCCAACTGAAAACGGGTGAAAACCTGTGCAGCACGCCAACACCTGATTCAGTGCATGCCCATGAAGTACCAGACCAAATTAGACCTTAACATGAATATCAAGAGTCTTGGATTACTAGAGCGACCAGAAATTCACCACCACCACCTACACTTCCACTTGCGTTGTAAGCTCTCTCTCTATCTCTCTCTCTCTCTCTCTCTCTCTCTCTCTCTCTCTCTCTCTCCTCCCTCCCTCCCTCCCTCCCTCCCTTTCTCTCTCTTTCATTATGGAATTTATACGGGTGGGACCCATGGTTTTGTGATCCCTTTCTAATTCAGGAACTATTGAGTTTTATTAAGTCTGGATATCCACTGAAGCTCATTTGGGATTGATGGTATCTTCTGTGATGCCTTAGATTGGTTGATAGTGTTATTGGATTTTGCTCTAGCTTTTTATAATGATTACAGTCAATGAACCTGCGCCCGGGCTGAAGACAATTTTTAGCTTCACTATTCCTGATCAAAAGTCTGGCAAGGTAAGGGACTTTCTTTGCACTTTTCTTTTCATTTGTAAGTTCTAATTTTAGTGTTGTAAACTTGTGAGTAATTGGTTTTTGTTGTTTTTATGAACCAGAAGAATGCCTCATTTTATTTGATTTTGAAGGTTTAGCTTATGTAAGGTTGTTAATTGTTAATTTGAATAGAAGTCTCCATTCATATATGTGGCTGATATGAACATTCCTAAGAAGTCAGAATTTTTTCCATAAATTGCAGTGTAACGTGGCTAGTCTGGTCCTTTGCAACCTTCTATTTACACTTATTTAGTATGTTTGCTTATTTTTGGGTTACTAGAATGATATGCTTTTATATTTTTGTTATTGCATGGTTAACGTTTTCCCATTTACTATACTGGAAAAAGCATAGCATATCACATTTTCTCCTTGTGTTCCTTGTCAAATGTGAAATGATTCACAATTTCTTTCTTAGATGGTTGCAATATCTATTATTTTATTTATTGTGCATTTGCTGGTACTTTTTCTTTCAGTTGCTTCATATGCATTTTTGTTTTTGTTGCTCAGATGACTTTCCCATGTTCATGTCTACTTCATACTCTCTCAATTCCAAGAATGGTTACCATCTCCAAATGACATTCTTATAAAATGTCAGTTTTTTTAGCATTCATGCTCAGTATTCCTCAAACTAAGTTTAATGTTTTAATTTGTAATGGTTGCAAATGGACACCTTTATGCTCATAGACATGTCAGTTGTCACACTTCATCATGTTTGCATCTAGCATCATATTGATTTGCTTGTATGTTCCATGTTAGTTGTCACACTTCATCATGTTTACCATCTCCAAATGACATTCTTATAAATGTTGTTAATAGTTGGATGGATGATGAATGCATTTGCGAATGTAAATAAAAATAAAGAACTTATAATATATATATGTTATCAATGGAGGATACCTTGTTTAGGGGGACATGAAATTTTGTAGCTTATGGCATGGTGCCCCAATGTTGGTTGTATGTTACTAGTATGTAGTAGATAATACTAGGTTCATCTTGGTGTGAAGACTCCTTTGAATGAATCAGATGTAATAGTAACTTCATCCTATCACGTTTCATTATCTACTCCAAATATACATATAGTCATCTCACCATATATAACGATTATATAACTTTTTCTATTTCTATGCAATTACATAGGTGATCCATCAATACTTGCATGCATTGTGAACAAACATGGATTCTTGCAAGTACATTAAGAAAAGGGGGAAGAAAGCAAAACAAAGAAACAAATATGGATTATTGCAAGTAAAAAAAAAAAGAAAAAAAAAAGGCCAATGCCGCTTCTTTGGGGCAAGTGTGAATTGTTAATGTTTTATTAGTGGATTAGGTACTAGGAGTTTCGATTTTAAAAAGAAAAAAAGAAATACTAATCGCTGCATCTCATATTTGTGCAAACTTACAATGAATGGGTATATTCAGACCCAAACAATCACCTAGACAAAGTTTCTCATGAAATTCTCATTCTAGTGGGCATAAAGGAAAATACTAATCGCTGAATTTCATAGGGGAACTCTTCTTCTTCTTCTTTCTTATAATAATTATTAAAGGAATTCTGTTTTGAAAATGTAATTCCTGCTTTCATCATCATCATCTAAGCTTTAACCCAACACTCTTAGATTAGGCATGAATTGAAAATGACAAATCCAACAATCTTAGATTAGGCATGAATTGAAAAAATTCATTGTTGATCTTTGCCAAAGGCTGATTCCACTTAAAAATGAGTTCGTCTCATTTCATTTAATAAAGATTGCTGGCTATTGAAATTATAGAAACACATGATTTCTGATACACAGTTACGGTTAATCAAAATGAGATGAACTCATGTGTAAGTGACACCCAAACAGGCCTTAAGATTTAGAACCAAGAGAACAAATAGTATGCCGATGAACTGGCACATTTATTTCCCTTTCCCTTGCAGATACAAGATTCAAACGGAGACAGGCAGGTTTTATGGAAAAAAAAAACCAAGCCCATTCAATCCACTATGCACATGGTGGCAGTAGATTTTTTGAATTCATCATCTTAACGCTTTGAAAAGAGGAAGCAAATTAGACTTAATTCCATCTTCTTCCCACTCCAAACCATCCCACCATTCTTTCTCACCTATGATCTCCTTTAGAGGATTAATGGCTCTTTGGCTCTCCATCAGATTAATGCGAATGAGCCTCAATGACATATCATATGTGCATCAGAATAGATTAATCACACATGGTATGTTGTAAAGCTTGTTAATCTGGCTATCAAGTTTGTTTTTCCTTTTTTTTTTTTTTTTAATGTTTAACTTCTCTTTAATATAGATTTTTTATTTTAAAAAGCTCTGATTTTTCATTGTCTTTATATGAAGGATGAGTGGTTGTGGGGAGCTGCTTAGCTGCACAAAGCCACCAAAAACCTAGCTTATCTGAACTACATTCAAGTGAATGGTCAGACACTTGGAGCTGATGAGACTGACAATACCTTTGGTTGGGATAACAAACATGTTGGGGCAAGAATCTTAATTTCCAAGATCTGATTTTTTCTTTTTCTTTCTAATTTCTATCCTTTTTTTTCTTTATATATATATATATATATATATATATCTTTCATATAAAACTTCACTCTTTAACTTCTTAGTAGCTACTAGCTACCATTAAAAAAAAAAAAAAAAAAAACCTTAGAATCTGACTTCATACTACACTAAAAGCGGTGCACTGATCTGAATTTATTTTGCTTGTACAGTTGTATGTGCCAAGATAAAGTTCAAAATGTGAATATACAACTCATTTCTAAGGTTTCAATGGTTGATATTTTTATAAACGTTTGCTGCACGGACAGTTATGTCAAATTGTGCTTTGAAAATACAACTGATTCAAGTTTGGGTCACTGAGTTTTGCTTGATTGATTTATGCATCAAGGCTTCTAAGAAGTCAGTTCTCAGTCACTATCTGCGTCTAGTGCTGCAGACTTAAGTGGTAATAGCGAAGCTGGAAAAGAAGCTAGAGGATTTGCATTTCTCAGACAAACACGTCATCATTCCAAACCATCTTCATGTCCCTGAAGCTGAGAGAAGTGGATTGAGTTTCAAAAGCTTTGATGCTAGTTTTGGGCTTAATGCAATCTTCACAAATGGCCCAGATACTGACAAGAGCTCTCCACCTTTGTCTAAGTCATCTTAGGTGATCAAAGAGTCAGCTAAGGAGACTTCTTCAAGGTCTGAAACTTTTTCCCGCCAGTTATCACTTTTCTTATCATGTGTAGAAGAGTAGTTTTGAGCTCTTTTGGCTCATCGTATTACAAGGGATGTTTGTTCGTCATACATGGACAGTTGCAAATGCATCTCTTATTTGCATATTTCAGTGATAAATGATCTTTAACTTCTGGTGACTTTCGAGAAGTGGTATTCTGAAAGACAAAACGTCTTGAGAATTGTAGGTCGATCATAGGTTTTGAAAGACCTGCTCAATGTCAATGTAGATGTAGATGTAACTATATAATATAGGTCTTGCCACAATTCCAATGCAAAGTATGACTAATTTCCTCTATTTCCTAACTACAACAGTTAAACTTACATTCATTTAATCTTTCTTGTTCAGGTTGCCGCCAACCATTCCACATAAGAGGTCAAAGGACAAACTCCTTTGAGGGTAGTAAGGTTTATCATTGTCATGACAAATAACTTTTTTGCTGGTATTGTGCTTTTATGAATGGATTAAAATGAATGACTGTATTTGATTGAATGAATGAATGATTATACACAGGTTTATGAATGGATTAAATTGAATGATTTAGCCTCAATTGTTGAGAACTGAGGTTAAAAATTGAATTTAGCCTTAGTTGATGCTAACAGAGGCTAAACCATCTTTACCTCAGTTACCCAAACTGAGACTGCAAGTCCTATGGCTAAAGGCTTTAGCCCCAGTTGTTGAGAACTGAGGTTAAAAATAAATAGGATTCTTATTAAACAATCGTGTGAATTATTTTTTGAATGACTATCAGGTGTAATATTCAAAATAAATAAATAATCTGACGATAAATTTTTTTTTTTTACAGATATTTTAGCGAACAAAATGGACGACGGATTTGAGATCCATCGCTCTCCTCACATTAGCGACGGACCTTATCCGTCGCTAATATTATTAATGACGAATAATTTAGGTGGTTTTTCTCAATTTCAGTGACGGACTTTTTTATTTTTGTGACGGATCTTATCCGTCGGTAATATGCGACGGACCTTATCTATCATAGATTAAACGATGGTTTTTATCCATCGGGAAAAAATGACCTACTAAACAGCAACGGACCCAGCGATGGACAAAATTCATCATTTATTTGGTTTTCGACGGATTTGGTCCATTGCAAATCTACGATTTTGGCGTAGTGTAAACAAGTATGAATGAGTATAATCCAAAGAAGTGAGTGTAAAAATTTGAAAGCTTAGAACCGAATCAAATAAGCAATCAATCAAATAGGTCATTCATCAATCTCTTAAGATCATAAGTTCATAAATCAAGTTTTTGAATGTACTCGGTGAATTTCAACTTACTTTCCATAAAAATACTATCGTTTCATAATGTTAGCCATGCTAATCACTTCAAGATTAATTGAATAATCAAGTGCTGATTTCAAACTTATCTCATTTTCATTCTTTTTCCAGTTTTTGATTTTATATCGACGATATCTTTTTATTTATTCATTCTTTTTAGACTTTTCTTTCTTCTCTTTTCAGACTTTTCATTCTTTTCCATTCTTTTCATCATACATGAACTTTTTGTCGATCTTACTATTTTTAACTGGTTCTTTTCATCTTTTGAAGGTGGATAAAATTCTTCAGACTTAATTCTCAATATCTATTAATGATTCACATACTAACAATAAGAAAATTTAACATAATTCACAGAAAATAAATTGAACGTGTCTTGTGATTTAGATCAACATGATATTCAAACTTCCTCTTAGTCAATTAGATGAAAGAACTTAAGTGATAGTCTACTCAGTTGATCAAATTCCAATAATTCAAAATTCAATCTCTATCTTATCATCATACTCAAGGCATTCTTAATTACACAAGTTATCACTTTCCAAACATGTTTGTATTTTGAAAAATTGAAAAATTTCAAAATTTTTGCTCAAAGTCTAAGAAAATACTGATTTGTGTACCTAATCCACACTTCCCAATGTAAAATTTACATTGTCTTCAATGTAAAAGATAGAAGCATACAATGCACATGAGACAACAAAAAATAAATGAAAAGTGATGGAAAGGTAGTACCTGAAGAAGGAAAACTGAAGCTTTTCCAAAGTTCTCAATGTGTAAATGGATTAACATGAATATTAAACTTATTAAAAAACAAACTATCCTATTCTTAAATTATATGAAAGCAATAAACCTAACTACACCTCCATCAGACTAGGAGGTCAATCCTGATACATAGGATCAATCAGGGGTATGGACATATCCTCTGAATCAAACTTCTCAACAAATGGCTTTAGGCAATGTCCATTCACTTTGAATAGATTGCCATTTGTCAGAATCTTTATCTAGATAGCCCCATGAGGATAGACATTAGTAATAGTGAAAGAGTCACTTGGTTCTGTGATGTAAGGCTCGATAACTTTTTCTTATTTCTGTTTGCCCAGCCTTTATGGGTTATGCGAAGCACGACCAAATATAAAATTGTTGAAACTACGTTAAATCCTCCAAAAATGTAAATCTTGTGAAGTAGAGACCGCATATTATGCAGGTGGAAAAGGGTACTTAATCCATTCCTTTTCCATCACCAAGGCCCTTACTCGGAATCTATGGTCGTAGACCAACCGTGGGAGTCACTTGAGTTAGAAAATCGTGAGATTCCTTAACTCCTAAGCAATTCTATGGTTCCTAGCTGGCCGTAAATTTTATGTTCGTTTGGCCCGTGGTGATTCCCAATCAGATGCATTTCACATCCGAGTTAATGGCACAGTTCGCCCATAATAACAAAATTGATAACAAAGCCAATAAAGTGAGGCAACCACCACGCTCTTGTGCACAAGTGGGGAGAAGGCGTTCACACATTAATATGAAAATCTCAAATCCTAACTATTATGCTCTAAATTCAGTACCCATCCCAAACTTGGGGTTGTGACTCAATTCTTTTCTCGACATTCTACTTTTCAACTAATTAAGAAGACAATTACTAGCATCATAAAGGAAAAATATATTTTTTTGAAATAAAGGAAAGCATCTACTTTGTCTAATATATAAAAATATTATCATTAAAAAATAATTAATAAAATTAGCCACAACTCTCTTACAATAAAATAAATGAATTAAATAAAATAAATATTTATAAAGCATCAACAAACAATTCTCAAATACTCCATTGAGGTCCTATTCCTAAAAGGTAACATCAACAACAAAGGTGGGCTTGAAAGCTCAAAAAATATATCTTAATGCAAGTTGAAAATTAAAAACATGTTTGTTGCGAATAATCATCATTTAACACAATAACATCGGAAGGCTACATGATGGTTTAAACATCTAACTGTCATTATAATTAATACATTTTTTATTAAAAAGTATCATAAATAATCGATGCATTTTATACATAAAGTAACCACAATGTTTCGACAAGAAATAAAAAGTATTTGATTTGAGGAATATCTTATTTAATAATAACAAAGAAAGATAAAGAAAACAATCATCACAATGTATTTTATTAATTCTAAATTCATTTACACCCTCATTTGTCCCTTTATTCCAAAATAAAATATATATAATAATAGAATAAGTTTAAATATCAATTTTGGCGGCATTTCGGATCGCAATGTGATCTTCCGATCGTAGAAGTTGTGTGAATAATATCATCTCAATTGATCCCGAAGACTTGAAGTACTTTGTTCTTGATAAATCATTCATGATATTCTAAAATGAATATTTCATCATATGAAATCTATTGTCTATGCAACGGGCCTGTTGCGTGGATAGTAAACTGATCTTGATCATTGGTTACACGGGGATCTCATTGCTCGCTGTAAACAGATACACTGGGTATTTGAGTTTTCCAAAGTATTTGAAATATTCTCTCTTGATCTTGAAATCTTCAAATGAATGCAAATGAAGAGGATGGTGAGGTATTTATAGACTCCCGCACATACGAATTCCACTATCTGCGTAATGAGCAATCATAATATGTTATTGCGCAAACACCTCCATTGCGTGCACACTTCCATTGCGTGTCGCGCAATGGGCCTTCAAAACTTCTTTTGCGCGCTACGCAACAAACATCTATGAATTGTCATTTTCCTTCCTTTTTTTCTACGTTTTGTGTCCTAACAAATGCCCCCTTGATCCTTCATTTTGATCTTCCTTGATGAAATGAAGGATTAATTCACTTCTCTAAAAAAAAAGTTTCTTCCTATAGCCTTGCGCGCAACCAACACATTCATTACGCTATCGGGTCCGCACAATGGACCTGAATCCAGCCTATATATATAGTTATACTCTTACTCAACCACTTAAAAGTTTTTAAGAGAGAACGCTTCTTGTGTGGCCTTTGTCTTTCGTGTAATAATACTCAGCATGCAACCGAACTTTGCGCGCAATAGGACTCCACGCGCAACAGGTGCTTCTGCACAACAGGAATTTTCGTGCAACAAGAATTTTCTGCAACGGTTCTGTTTTTGTAGAAATTTTCCAAGTACCCAGATTGTGCCAAATTTTCCTCCAATCTTGTAACACCCCGTACTTTGAATACTCAAGTGTTACCATTAAATCGTAGGAAGTATTTAGGTGTATAACGACTTGTATTTAAATCTTAGACAACAACTTGCAATTAGGATCAACCATCCACTAATTTATATTAAGACGGACCATCACATCCATAAAGAAACTTATTTTGAGATTTCAATCACCTTGGTTGACAATTCAAACCACCCATCGTTAATATTGAACCCCTAAAATCATTTCAGATTAGGTTTAGAAACTACCTGATCGTCAATGTTATGAAGATTGACAAATCTAGATAAAAATGATCACGAATTCCATAGTAAGTTGTAATAAATTTATAATCAAGAAGTTTGACCCTCTTACTCACATCATTTACCTTAAAATAGGACCTTAGGTCCCAAGAACCTTTGATTACCAAACTATCTAAACAACCTCCCCTTAAAATTACACTAATAGGCACTCAAACCAGGAATTTTGATTTATATGATCATTTGAGTGGTGAATCTATATGATACTTGGTCAACGATCATTAGTGGACCTTCCAAGACAAATGGGCAGTGTGGATCAGCTCAGATCATTGCGTAAACCCCATGTCTGATCTGTGTGTGTGTATAGATAACGTGCACATGCCGTGCACCACACCTAAGTATCGGGTCAAATGAATGTTGACCCGATAAAAACCAAAGCTCCAGTGTTTGTACCGCTAGACGCACATTTAAACACTACCGTCCAATTGTCATCACGAAATGGCCCACCATCAGGGACCATTTCCAAAATCCTGACTGTCCATCGTGATTGGTGGGACCTATCGACTGTAACCAAGTTCATTTTGTACTTTGGAGTACGTGTGCACGTGCACGACAATCTGCCCAAATAGCCTGACACGAAAGCTATCACTGGAAACCAATCCACATCAGCCGCATTCTCTCCAACAGCTCCTTGCTAGAAGATTCATTCGTCCAAAGCATCCGGAACCCATCCACGCACGCAGCGGAGGCCACGTCACACCTACAGTTTTCAGAAATAATCTCCTACCCAGTAAAAGGCGGAGAGAACCTTGCCGTTTCTCCCTCTTCTAGAAGCTTCACTCGAAAGATCCTGGCCATAGGACTTAGGGTGGTGTGAAGATCTCGTAGTAAGGCGAGATTTTAGGCGAGATATCGTAGCGACGTAAGTAATCAGCCATTTTCAGATTAGAGTTGAAACCAACGGTCCCCATTCACCGTTGGGTGGACCACACGTACTATTTCAGGATCATCCGAACCTTTTAGACGTCCCAAATCATCGAATCACCCAACCATTATGAAAACGCCATGGCCAGGGCGTCATCTCCATCGATTGGACTGTTTGTGCCCCATTTCGAAAAGTCGATCCTTTCTCCGATCCGAAATGTCCATCGTGTGGCCCATCCTACCTGAAACTCACATGTTATTTGGGCCCATTCATACGTTCAGAGGTCTGAGAGAATTCTGATGATGAGTTTCTCTCGGCAGCTATGCGTTAATAACACACTAATCACTGGGATTAGCTGTGGTTAGTTCTAGAAATAGAAACGCTTATAAAAGGCTGGGAATTAGGGCATCTCCTAAGGAAAACCTAAAGAAAGAAGGGGGGAAAGCGAGAGAGAGAGAGAGAGAGAGTGTTTGTGAGCGGCGCCCGTAATAGCTGCAGCTGGGTCGTAACTCGACCGAGTTGGCAGATAGGATAGAGTACTGACTCTATCGTCCTGTCCACTAGCAGAGTAAGGGAGATGAGAGAAAGAAGTGGGAAGAAAGAGAGATATTCCATTGCTGCTCCAACCTTCGACCATGAGTAGCTAACCCACTCTCAGGTGAGCTCACAACGAGTCACTAGAGATTGACGCTCATTCTCTAGTTGTGGAGACTCAACTCAGTCAAGTGACACGTCGGGATCGGACCTGACCCGTCCCACTCCAGAGGAGAAGAAGACTACTAGCATATCCCAACTCAACCTCACTCAGTTGCAGAACCAACCACCCTGCGGCGATTCAACTTCCAGTACATCTATCCGATTCGCTGCAAACACCAATTAACCCGTAAAATGTCCTTAAGCAATAATCAGTTGCAGGTAACAGTCTGCTACTTAACCGGGTTCTTCAGACTGAGTCGCTATCGAGTCAATAGTTTTCTGAATCGACCGAATCTGCCTTTCAGATAAAAACCCTGATCTAGATTAGTGAAGGAGGTCGGTTTGCATCTCGATAACCACACCATCAGGGATCTCAGACCGATCTCAATTGTAGCAATGACGTAAAACTCAACTCATTAATGAGTTGACTCTACCTGACCGAGTCGAAGGACGTATTACCTCTAGAAATCCATGTTTGAAATCGACTAAATGGGCCCTGGAGATAACATAAAACCCCTGATTTGAAATAACCTAGAAGTAGTTGTAAATGGGCTCCATCATCCTCTCATTTTTACCATTGGTAACTAGATTGAGTTGACTCAATGCTAAGTTGTTGAATCGGTGCATCTAGGAATGAATCTAATGGGCTACACTGAGGGTTAATCATACCTCATCCACCCTCCAACGGATGAGAACAATCACTGTTCAAATATAAAAACTGACACCTACTCGGTTGTGAGTTGACTCGTTCAGTTCCCAACTGAGTCGACTCAGTTGTGACTCACAGATGTCTTGTGACATTTTATCCAGGTACAACTAGCAACTGTCTATCCTGGAAGACCTACTTCCCTTCAACAAACCCCCACAAGTGAGTAGAAGTAGAGATTTATGTAAACATTAGGTAAGTAGAATTGGAAATCTAAACTTACACTTGCTTGGATTTTAGGATCCTGAAATTCACCCCGTAGGAGCATTCCAAATCAGCAATAGGATACGTACCCAAGGTGAGGAATATCCCACATGGCTTCATCATTTCATTGAATTCTAAGGTAGCTTAAGCTTAAGTGTATAAAGCCATTGAAATTGTGAAAATGTTAATCCTAATTCCTTTAGTCTTGAATCGACATTGTTAATCATGCAGGAATGTCTTAAACTGTATCACTCTAACCTATCTTATAAGAATCGAATTACAATCATTATGTTATATTTGGAATTGCTCATGTATATGCATACTTCTACAAGTTGCATTAAGAGGCAATAGATTTGTTTTCCATTATAGTTTGCTACATTAGCCCCTCCTATATGCTAAATTAGTTTTTAATTGAATTTAATGAAGTATTAGAATATTACAAATAATAACTTTGCTCTTTAGTTTCTCATTTGGGTGTGGTGAACATAAGATATCTCATTAACTTCCATCACTTAAGTCCTATGATTACTAATCATGTAATTAGGATTTAGAATTTCATTCATTATGCTATCCTAGTAATTTCTCGATTTGTACATAGTTTTATTAGTGGAGAAAATAATCATGATGCCCATATTCCTTCTATCTCATAAGATGTACAATGAGTATCTCTCTTCTTAAGATGTGTAGTAATCCTATTACTATCCTGATGTGTTTAAAATGTCAGATTTGGGCCTTCCTTTGGACCTTGGGAAAGTAAATGAAATTATATTGAGCTCATATTTGAATGCTAGATATCCTATTAAAGGACTACAAGTCTTAATCATGCTTAATGTGCATGAGCATCATGGTACATGACATTCACGCATGACATATGAGCTTTTTCGAGTGCTCGATGTAAGTCACACTCTGATTGAATTCTTGAAGGCTCTAGCACTTCAGTTAAACTCGTAGAGTATGTGCATTTGTGCCACTTTGGGCGCTCTTTCTTCACATGAGGCTTTTCTGGGATTAGACACTCATCGGGCATACCCCGTGTATTTTTTCAAGAGATATCCTTGGGCAAACCTTTATTTTTACAGCTAGATGTGTATCCCCAGATCTGTGACTTGTACATACATTCATAAACCTATGCATTCATTTACTAATTTCATGATTAGTCTCCTTGTAATTTGAATATGCTGGTTTAAACTGTTTTGGAATGACATGATATGCATGAATCCTTGTGGAAAATTCTCGCTGAGTTTTCACTCACTCAATCGTGTGGTTGCACCAAATAGACACAGGTATGATGAACAGGTGAAGACCCCTATGACGGGATTACAGGGACGGCTAAGGTGGAGTTTGGCAAGGAGGTCCCCTATGCCGATGTAGTTGAGCAGTGGGATCTCAACTGATATTTTAGGATTTACTTACTTTCATATTCCAGACTAGGTGTTTTTTTTGAATTATAAAAATATTTCCCCTGTCATGGGATTTCATCTTGTTCCCATTTACATGTATCAAACTTCCTTTTGTTACTCTTGATATCCCTGGCTTATGTAGTGATTGCTTTTCTTTATACTATGAAATTTACTATTAATTAGATGTATGATGGTTCATTTTATAACGTAATACTTGGGTTCTCATACTTGAGTGACTATCCTCGGGTTTTAAGAACTAGGGTGTTACAAGATGGTATCAGAGAGAGAGAGAGTCTAGACAAACCTCGCCTTTGGGAAATAGTCTTATACCAACTGTAAATATCTTAAGTTAGGATGTTGGAATTTAAGCGAATCTCCCCTAGACTTAGGGAAATTTTGAGAATGTAGAGACCTAAACTTAGGTCCCATTTGAAATCAGTTTAATCACTTGGATGCCTATGGAATTCCCTTAGAATTAGGAAAGTTGGAGAATGTAGATATCCAAACTTAAGTTCCCTTTGGGATTGATAGGATAACCATTTGAATTTACTTAGAATTTCTTTATAGTTAAGGAAATTTTGAGGACATAGAGACCCAAATTTAGGTTCCCAGTACTGGATCCCATAATCACATTAGGTTTCATAGATATAAACTCACTCATATCAACGCCCTTATTTCAACTGCAATTAGCTATAAACATCTTGTTCTTTAACTAACAAATATTTCCATCCATAACAATATTACTAGTTTGATAGCCATCTTAAAAAACTTGACTTTCAATTCAAGTAGGTACACTGGTTCCATGTTGCTACACAATTTGAATTCTGTTATAATACCTTTCTTAAGCATAATAAACTGAAAATATCGTTAATTGAATGGTCGTAATCTTTGATTTATGAAACTGTGGTTATTAAGCTGTTAGTTTCATTACATGAGGATCATTCACTTGATTTTAACTAATTAGTGATGATTCATTTCAGAATAATTGTTATTTCATATTCTATCTAAAGTTGGGGTCATTGTGGATGTCTTAGGTTGCACATGACATGTTTAAAATTTTTGAGTACCTATGTATCATTCGCCACTGGAGTACCAAAGATGTTTCTCTTATCTATTTTGATGTATGCAGTTAAACTTTGATTTCCCACTATCTTTTAGGACATCGATTTGAAGCCTGCTAATTGAATGTTATGATCCTTGGTTTATAGATATGCATATACATTTTGGGTAGAATACATGTATAGTGGATCATCTAATAATGCTAACAGACGCCACAAGAAAAATTGAATTAAACGACTAAATTGTGAAACCAGTCGCTAATAATCCAAGAATCATATTTTTTAAGCAGACACTTGTTTCTTGAGATATGATCCTTGGATATTTTTATTTTAGAAACCCGTTTGGTTGTCTGAACATAGGGATTAAACTTTAGCCCCGTAGGAAAGTTCATGTTTAGTTGTTTGAACGTAGAAATTAAATCTAGATTCCCGTTTGGAACTACTAGTTGTTTGAACTCCCTTAGAATTATTTAGAAAAAATTTTAGAAAAGCCATTTGAATTTATTTAGAACTCCCTTAGAATTAGGGAAATATTGAACATAGAAATACAAAAATTTTTAGGCTCCTTTGAATTTCTAGATTTAGTTAGTTGAATCTTAGAAACTAAAACTAAGATACCATGGGAGAATGATAGCCATTATGATGAAGTAAGATTATAGAAGAGCATCCTTTAGACTTGGTTCCCATGAAATGAAATTTTGAAATCTAGGATATGAAATTTAAATAAATAAATAAATAACGTGCATACTAGGGCCTAGACTAGAGAAATTGGATAAGTTTAACAAAGTTCAAATGTCAACTTCTTTGTAGAAACTTGAATTTTGAGATTTCAGGTAGTACATTAAGTCATCAGAGCACGTCGTGAAAATGAGCTGGTCATTTGGGACTGCTTTACCTAGATTCCAAGCACTCTTATTATAAAAATAGAAATATTCATAATATTCCAAAGTGTCTAGGATGATCGGAACCACGAGCTGATGAAATCATATTTTAAGTAAAACATATGCGGTTTGATTCAAATTCCATATCCTAGCAAATTCGAATGGTCTCAATGCCCTGATCAAGCAGAAGACCGAGATTTACCAGGATTAGGAAATGATACAGTAAGTCCTCTGTTCTGCGCAGGCATAGGATTGAGAAATCAAGCTCAAACCTATTACACTATCTATTCGTGATAGCCTGATCACTGAAGGTAGAAAATTGCATTGTAATTTAGATAGCAGGAAACTATTGTTAACCGTCACCTAAACGAACTTATAACGCTAATAAATATCATCAGAAATTGATATGGTGATGGGTGTTGAAACAAATCTCCATTGTTTTGAGTAGTACTATGCATGTTTCTAACCTTTGGAGAGATCCATATACATTAGTTAATCTCTTAGACTAGAGACTCAAGAATTGTGACAGAAATAAATATAAATTCTTAGAAATTTAAGTTGTGATTGTACATATGAAAGGATCCGAGATGAGATGCACTGTAGGATGTTTTACTACTTGTAATGGTGTTAAATACGATGTATATTATTCAATCTCGAGGACGAGATTTTCTTTAAGGGGGTTAGATTGTAACACCCCATACTTTGAATACTCGGGTGTTACCATTAAATCGTAGGAAGCATTTAGGCGTATAATGACTTGTATTTAAATCTTAGACACCAACTTGCAATTAGGATCAACCATGCACTAATTTATATTAAGATGGACCATCACATCCATAAAGAAACTTATTTTGAGATTTCAATCACCTTGGTTGACAAGTCAAACCACCCATTGTTAATATTGAAACCCTAAAATCATTTCAGATTAGGTTTAGAAACTACCTGATCGTCAATGTTATGAAGATTAATAAATCTAGATAAAAATGACCATAAATTCCATAGTAAGTCATAATAAATTTATAATCAAGCAGTTTGACCCTCTTACTCACATCATTTACCTTAAAATAAGACCTTAGGTCCCAAGAACCTTTGATTACCAAACTATCTAAACAACCTCCCCTTAAAATTACAATAATAGGCACTTAAACTAGGAATTTTGATTTATATGATCATTTGAGTGGTGAATCTATATGATACTTGGTCAACGGTCATTAGTGGACCTTCCAAGACAAATGGGCGGTGTGGATCAGCTCAGATCATTGCGTAGACCCCACGTCTAATCTATGCGTGTGTATAGATAATGTGCACACGCCGTGCACCACACCTAAGTATCGGGTCAAATGAATGTTGACCCGATAAAAACCAAAGCTCTAGCGTTTCTCCCACCAAACGCACATTTAAATGCTACGGTCCAATTGTCATCACGAAACGGCCCACCATCGGGGACCATTTCTAAAATCCTGACCATCCATCGTGATCGGTGGGACCCACTGACCGTAACCAAGTTCATTTTGTACTTTAGAGTACATGTGCGCATGCACAAGAATCTGCCCAAACAGCCTGACAGGAAAGCTATCGTTGGAAACCAATCCACGTCACCCGCATTCTCTCCAACAACTCCTTGGTAGAAGATTCATTCGTCCAAAGCATCCGGAACCCATCCACGCATGCAGCGGAGGCCACGTCACACCTACAGTTTTCAGAAATAATCTCCTACCCGGTAAAAGGCGGAGAGAACCTTGCCGTTTTGGGAAACCGATCATCCAAGCCGTTTCTCCCTCTTCTAGAAGCTTCACTCAAAAGATCCTGGCCGTAGGACTTAGGTTGGTGTGAAGATCTCGTAGTAAGGCGAGATTTTAGGCGAGATATCGCAGCGGTGCAAGTAATCAGCTATTTTCGGATTAGAGTCGAAACCAACGGTCCCTACTCACCGTTGAGTGGACCACACATACTCTCTTAGGATCATCCGAACCTTTTAGACGTCCCAGATCATCGAATCACCCAACCATTATGAAAACGCCACGGCCAGGGCGTCATCTCCCTCGATCGGACTGTTTGTGCCCCATTTCGAAAAGTCGATCCTTTCTTTGATCCGAAACGTCCATCGTATGGCCCATCCTACCTAAAACTCATCAACACACGTTATTTGGGCCCATTCATACGTTTAGAGGTCTTAGAGAATTCTGATGATGAGTTTCTCTCGACAACTATGCGTTAACAACACGCTAATCACTGGGATTAGCTGTGGTTAGTTCTAGAAATAGAAACGCCTATAAAAGGTCGGGAATTAGGACGTCTCCTAAGTAAAACCTAAAGAAAGAAGGGGGGAAAGCGATAGAGAGAGAGCTTATGAGCAGCGCCCGTAATAGCTGCACCTGGGTCGTAACTCGACCGAGTTACTAGATGGGATAGAGTACTGACTCTATCCTCTTGTCCACTAGCAGAGTAAGGGAGCTGAGAGAAAGAAGTGGGAAGAAAGGGAGATTTTCCATTGCTGCTCCAATCTCTGACCGTGAGTAGCTAACCCACTCTCGGGTGAGCTCACACAGAGTCACCAGAGATTGACGCAGGCGTTGCTGAGTCTAGAACGCATTCTCTAGCTGTGGAGACTCAACTCAGTCAAGCGACACGTCGTGATCGGACCTGACCCGTCCTATTCCAGAGGAGAAGAAGACTGTTAGTGTATCCCAACTCAACCTCACTCAGTTGCAGAGCCAGACACCCTGCGACGATTCAACTTCCAGAACATTGATCCAATTCGCTGCAAACACCAATCGACCCATAAAATGCCCTCAAGCAACAATCAGTTGCAGGTAACAGTCTGCTACTTAATCGGGTTCTTGAGACTGAGTCGCTATCGAGTTAATAGTTTCCTGACTCGACTGAATCTGCCTTTCAGATAAAAACCCTGATCTAGATAAGTGAAGGAGGTCGGTTTACATCCCTATAACCACACCTTCAGGGATCTCAGTTCGATCTCAGTTGTAGCAATGGCGTTAAACTAAACTCGTTAATGAGTTGACTCTACCTGACCGAGTCGAAGGACGTATTACCTCTAGAAATCCATGTTTGAAATCGGCCAAACGGGCCCTAGAGATAACACAAAAGCCCTGAGTTGAAATAACCTAGAAGTAGTTGTAAATGGGCTCCATCATCCTCTCATTTTTACCATTAGTAACTAGATTGAGTTGACTCAGTGCTAACTTGTTGAATCGGTGCATCTAGGAATGAATCTAATGGGCTACACTGAGGGTTAATCATACCTCATCCACCCTCCAATGGATGAGAACAATCACCGTTCAAATATAGAAACCGACACCTACTCGGTTGTGAGTTGACTCATTCAGTTCCCAACCGAGTCGACTCGGTCGTGACTCACAGATGTCTTGTGACATTTTATCCAGGTACAACCAGCAACTGTCTATCCTGGAAGACATACTTCCCTTCAACAAACCCCAACAAGTGAGTAGAAGTGGAGATTTATGTAAACATTAGGCTATAGGTAAGTAGAATTGGAAATCTAAACTTACACTTGCTTAGATTTTAGGATCCTGACATTCACCCCGTAGGAGCATTCCAAATCAGCAAAAAGGATACATACCCAAGGTGTGGGATATCCCACATGGCTTCATCATTTTGTTGAATTCTAAGGTAGCTTAAGCTTAAGTGTATAAAGCCATTGAAATTGTGAAAATGTTAATCCTGATTCCTTTAGTCTTGAATTAACATTGTTAATCATGCAAGAATGTCTTAAATTGTATCACTCTAACCTATCTTATAAGAATCGAATTACAATCATTATGTTATATTTGGAATTGCTCATGTATATGCATACTTCTACAAGTTGCATTAAGAGGTAATAGATTTGGTTTCTATGATAAGTTTGCTACATTAGCCCCTCATATATGCTACATTAGTTTTAAATTGAATTTAATGAAGTATTAGAATATTACAAATAATAACTTTGTTGTTTCTCATTTGGATGAGGTGAACATAAGATATCTCATTAACTTCCATCACTTAATCCTATGATTACTAATCATGTAATTAGGATTTAGAATTGCATTCATTATGATATCCTAGTAATTTCTCAATTTGTACATAGTTTTATTAGTGGAGAAAATAATCATGATGCCCATATTCCTTCTATCTCATGAGATGTACAATGAGTATCTCTCTTCTTAAGATGTGTAGTAATCCTATTACTATCCTGATGTGTTTGAAATGTCATATTTGGGCCTTCCTTTGGATCTTGGGAAAGTAAATGAAATTATATTGAGTTCATATTTGAATGCTAGATATCTTATTAAAGGACTACAAGTCTTGATCATGCTTATGAGAGTAATTTCGTTAATCCTATGGAATGTGCATGAGCATCATGGTATATGACATTCATGTATGACATATGAGCTTTTCCAAGTGCTCGATGTAACTCACACTCTGACTGAATTCCTGAAGGCTCTAGCACTTCTGTTAAACTCATAGAGTATGTGCATTTGTGCCACTTTGGGCGCTCTTTCTTTATATGAGGCTTTTTCGGGATTAAACACTCCTTGGGCGTACCCTATTTATTTTTCCAGGAGATATCCTTGGGCGACCCTTTATTTTGACTACTGGATGTGCATCCCCAGATTTGTGACTTGTACATACATTCATACACCTATACATTCATTTACTAATTTCATGATTAGTCTCCTTGTAATTTGAATATGCTGGTTTAAACTGTTTTGGAATGACATGATATGCATGAATCCTTGTGGAAAATTTCCACTGAGTTTTCACTCACCCAATCGTGCGGTTGCACCAAATAGACACAGGTATGATGAACAGGTGAAGATCCCTATAATGGGATTACAGGGACGGATGAGGTGGAGTTTGGCAAGGAGGGCCCCTATGCCGATGTAGTTGAGCGGTGGGAGCTCAACTGATATTTTAGGATTTACTAACTTTCATATTCCAGACTAGGTGTTTTGTTTGAATTGTCAAAATATTTTCCTTGTTGTGGGGTTTCATCTTGTTCCCATTTACATGTATCAAACTTCCTTTTGTTACTCTTGATATCCCTAGCTTATGTAGTGATTGCTTTTCTTTATATTATGAAATTTACTATTAATTAGATGTATGATGGTTCATTTTATAACGTAATACTCGGGTTCTCATACTCGAGCGACTATCCTTGGGTTTCGAGAACCAGGGTGTTACAAATCTTCAATGGCCCGATCTAAGAGATTGTGTTCTTCTTAGAGCGAACAAGTTGCTGAATCTTTAAAGCCTCCATCTTCCACAAAGGATATTTCAAAGAAGAGAACTTGAACAAATGATGAGAGATCTTCTGTAAGGCCCATATCCTAGTCCGTACTGTTCCGTCGACTCCCGCGGTCCTTCCCGGCAACTTCCGGCAACTTGCGACTTATAATCGACGTTTGCGCGCGACCCTAAGTCGTATCTCATCTCACATACATTCACATTTTATGGGTTGTTTGAGGTTGGAATGGATTAAATCTTCATCTAAACCCGTCGATTGACGGTCTAGAAGTGATCCGGGATCGCCTCAAGCATCATGGGTGTGTATGGGGCCCGATCTCGATGGTCGATTTCAGTTAATTTCACCGATTGGCGAAACTGGGAATCCTATGCTTGTTTCTACGTTTCAACGCTCCCTCAGTCAAAGTGCGTCAGTGTGCGTCGTGTGACCATAACCCAGGTCCAGTTTAATCCAAATCATGCTCTAATACCAACTTGTAATGCCCTGAAATTCGGGGGTTGAGTAGGAGCCCAACTCCTGAGTCCCAACACATCACTTATGCAACATAATGATGATTAAATTTTGTCAGTGTTAGTGCCTTAAACATGAGTGAGGTTATACCAAACAACATATCATACTCCAGTGACAGTTAAATTTTACAAAAGGAAGACTGTGATAGATATATAAAGTACGTAGATGTATTTCCCAGCCTCCCAAGTACGATGACATTACTGAGCTGAATAAATACATATCTATTCCAAAAATACAAAATGACAAAATGTGAATGTCCAACTAAACATATATCCTTGTAATCCCATAGATCAGAGCGGTCTATGTAAACCTGCCTAATAACTACATGTATGAGAACTCCTCCTCATCGTCGTAGAAGACTGGCTTAATCTCATACGTCGCACCAGAATCTGCATCTAAGATAGAGTCTAGTTGGTGTTTAAAACACCGTCCCAGAACATGGGAGTAAGTGATCAACTTAGTGAAGCTATAAGGCAAAGGTTAATATGTTATCAATTTAATCAAGCAGTAATGATAAAGCAATGCAATCAAATATCCCTAAGTACTCTGGTTAATGCAAACATGATATGTATTAATGATGCATGCCCTCGCTGCACTCCCTTTACGATCTTCCTCTTACGGTCACGGCATGCACCCCTTCCTTTGTACTCAACACCAATGCCAAAGGCACATGCAATGCGGTGCATAAGCATGATTACCGAGTTCTTATTAGACCTTTTCATACGGCAGTTGGGAAGCTAAGGTGTCTCCCTTATATCATTTCCCAAACAATGATCCTTTTTAAGGTCTTCAGTCCTAGCTAGTCTCATACGATGTTGCGGTTCCAGGTCACTACAAAGGACTCGTCACCTCAATGCAGGCCTAACTTATACTCTAGTTGCTATGAAAAGGCTCGTCATCTTAGCGCAGTCTCAGAGTATGCTCGAGGTCACTACGAATGATTCGTCACCTAGTCGTAGGCTGACAGCTCGAATACAGTGTCTCATACCACTATATTCGGCTCACGAGCTTATGTTGCTCACTGGTTACTATGGGTGGGCTCATCACCCCGGCGTAGGCCAACAGCTCGACCACGATGTCCCATACCACCATGTCTGGCTCATAAGTCTTAGCAGATCGAGGTACCAAGGTTAACGGGATATCCATTGGTGAGTTTGGTACCTTAGGTTCAAGCAGTATCGTCCATACATGGTGAACATACATCAAGTCAATCGGGTTATTTGACGAGCTTGATTGGTACGAGCGTACATCAAGTGGATTGACATGAAGTGTGTAAGCACTCCGTGTGGCCTAACCACTATCGACGACTAAAGTACGGCTCGGATTTATCGAACACGTCCTGTGTGGCGAAACCACCTCAGCCACCAAATTAGGACCCGTTACCGATTACTTGGACTATACCATAGTCCCAAACACACTCCAAACAAATAGCATTAACATGTAATAGCCAAGACAGCATGTGACAACCAAATCTAAACATAATCTTATTTGAGCATTTCTACAATCACATAACACATATGCTACCACACATAGGCATTTCATCCATAAATCACATAGTAATAGGATAGGTTACATAAAGGAAACTGTAACCATAGATAAGTGAATTAAGAATCCCATCTCAACACCCTCATTTCATACATGTAAACAAGTGTTTCTCATTTAGGCATTTTATCAAACACTTAGACTACACATGTAACATCCCGAAAATCGGGGGTCGAGTAGTAACTCAACTCCCGAGTTCCAGAACATCACTTATGCAATAAAATGAATGATGATTGAATGTTGACTGTATTAGTACATTGAACATGAGTGAGATTAAACCAAAACAGCATATCATACTCCAAAGACAGTTAAATTGCAAGTGGAAGACTGTGATAGACATATAAAATATAAAAACTGTAGTGAGTCTCTAGAGTGTGATAAAGTTACCAGGTTAAATAATTATAAGTACAATTCTAAAATTTACCAAAGGTGAGGAAGTGTTACCATAGCCCTGTCAATACATTACCAGGTCTTCATAGACCTGTCAAAGAGTTATAAGTAGGAGAACTCCTCCTTAACATCATAGTAGTGGTCCGGCTCTGCTTCATAAGCATCGCCATCACCTGAAACTCAACAAATCTGCTTGGTGTTGCAAACACTGTCCCGTAACGTGGGAGTGAGTGATCAACTCAGTGGAACAGTAAAGCATAGGTTAACATGTTATTAATTCAGTCAAGCAGTAATGATAAAGCAGTAAAATCAAACACTCCTAACTACTCTTATTAATGCAAGTATGAATGCAGTCATGATGTATGCCCTCACCGACATACTCCCTCATGCGACACCATCTTCGTTCGCGGCATGCTTTCTTTCCTCAGTGCTTCACATCTTCCAGGCACATGCAATGCATGATGAGCATGATTACCGAGTTGTTATTAGTCCATTTCAAATAGCAGGATTGGGAAACTAAGGTACATTCCTTATATCATTCCCAAACATGATCCATTATAGGGTCGTCAGTCCTAGACAATCTCATACGATGGTGTGTTTCTAGGTCGCTGCAAGGGCTGCCAGGGCTGTTACACGGAATTATTGCACCACTCCCTCATCACCTTATCAATACAGGCCTAATTTTTACTCTGTTACTACGGGAAGGCTCATCGCCTCACCGCAGATTTAGAGTATGCTTGAGGTCACTACACCGGATACGGTTAGGGTTGCCAGGGCTGTTACACGGAATCATTGCACCACTCCCCCATCACCGATCAAGTAGTGTAGGCCAGCAGCTTGAATATAGTGTCCCATACCACCATAATCAGCTCACGAGTCTAGTTGCTCACTGGTCACTACGGGGAGACACGTGGCCCCAGCGTAGGCCGACAGCTCGACCACAATGTCCCATACCACCAAGCCCGGCTCATGAGTCATAGCGGATCGAGGTACCATGGTTAAAAGGGATTTCACTGGTAAGTTTGGTACCCTAGGTTCAAGCAGTAGCGACCAAACATGGTGAACATACATTGGACAGATCGGGTTACTTGATGAGCTCGGCTAGCTCGAGCGCACAACAAGTTGAATGATATGAAGCGCAAAAGCACTTCGTGTGGCCAACCACTATCACCAACCGAAGTACGACTCGGGTTTGTCGAACACATCTCACGTGGTAAATAAATTTTAGCCACGAATTCAATCCCGTAACCGATTGTCTGGACTATAATCATAGCCCCAATCACATTCAATTACAGATAGTTAAAGTAGTAATAAATCAAGATTCAAATCATAAAATCAAAGTATGATATTATCCGTTTAGGGCTGCCAGGGCCGTTGCACGGAATCATTACACCACTCCCCCATCACCCTTTATGGACTTCATGGAATACAACATAAACATGTGAAATAAAGAGAGCAGAATTAAATAAACAAGTAATTCAGGCATGTTAACAAGCATGTCATAAAGCATGATATAAAGCATGTTATAAAGCACTATATAAATAAGAAACACAAACACATATATTTGATAAGCGGTTAAAGTAATTAACCACACGGAGGAAATCATACCGGTCTCTAAGGTAGTTGAGAATCCTATCTCAACACCTACCTAAGGCATCATCATCCAAACACTTACTCTCTCAAGCATTTTCACAAACACTTAGCATACACTATTTCAACATACTTAGTGTATGTTAGTAAACATGTATTAGGGCGAGTCCTTTCGCCAAGCAAGTATTTTACACACATATAATATATTCATATAACAAATAATCATGGCAAACACATCTCTAAAATATATACGTATACGGTACTTTCTACAATACAGTATTTCTACATACATAGTGTATATTAGCAAAACATGCATTAGGGCGAATCCTTTCGCCAAATAAGTATTTTATCCATATATCATACATTCATACAATAAATAATCATGTCAAACACATTTCCAAAAAATATACGTATACGGTATTTTCTACGAATACCTAGAATATGTAAAATTCCATATTCTATAACTTTAATCGAAATAAAAAACGGAAAGCACTTTGTACATGTGCAATTGCATGCAGATCATGAATCTATCATTATCTGACATTGAAAGCGTTGAAAACCATAACCTATACACCTAAAGTCCGTACCTTTTATCGTAGAATCGAAACAGAGCCAATAGAATTGCTAAGTTTCCGTATTCGGCAGTTTGGTAACCTATAGAATGAAATAGGTTAGCTATTTCATAACCTACAACCTATATAACCCCAAAAAAGATTAGGGTTAGGGTTTCTTACCTAGAAACAGAGCTGGAATCGCTGGGAAAGCGATTAGAACGGAGTGGTGGAGCTCGTGGAGCTGCAGGGAAGCATGGCAGGGAGATTCTCCCACATCTCTCTCACTTTCTCTCTCTTTCCCTAAGGTTTTTCCCAAATTCGGATAGCTGAAATGGGAGAGGGTTTAAGGTCCTTATATAGCCTAAAAACTCACTGAAATAGACTTGGGAACAAGGTATACTTGGGTTTTGTCCAAAGGGCATCTGTTTCAGCTCAACGGAGCATTTCCGGAGCCCCCCCTTGAGCCAAAGGTCAGACTTAAGCTCACCGACACCGGATCTACATTTAGTTAAGTTTTCATTTTAGTCGGATTCCCAGATCACATGTGGCGGACCAGTTTCAGTTCAACGGTCAGCGGATCTCGATCGGAGATTTCGAGTACACTGACACGTGTATGAAATTTTTTCTGATTCGAGGGTGTAATTTGGCCTGATTCTGACGGTCAGGTTGCTTAATACTGACCCGCAAGCGACAAGTCTCAGATTACTATTCAAGATATTTATTTTGAAAAGAAACAAGTATTTTCACACTCTCTTGCTCCGGACTCAAGCGAACAGCCGTTGGACACTGGCTGGATTTGATTTCTGGCATGGTTGTCAAGCCCAGCGAGGTGATCCTAAGTCCTTAACCTCGTATTATTCAGACTCTCGATGTGTGGTCCAGATCTGATACGGAGTTTCAACGTGCTCCCGAGAGCAGTCGGGTAATGAGATTGATCCTAGATTTTAGGGTAACCTAGCGTCAATGATTTTACAAGTTTTGGGTCTTACAAATCGTATTTAAAGCGATTCAAACGGATTTCGTAGCTAATCTAGTTTAGCACTTAGTTACTTTGTCTCATTTCTAAAGGATTTAATCCTAAGTGATTTTTGGTCGAGGTGGTACTCAGGCCCTTGTAGTTTGTATATAAGGTGAGCCAAGTTATAATACTTAACTTAACTAGTTTAAGATAGGGTCTAGGGTGAAAGTACTTAGGAAAATTAAAAGAACAAGGTGGTGAAGGGTGGGATTTGTGAAGGAAATGGGTTCAGAAGCGATTTTAGACTGTGGGGTTCAGTTCTGACAAGTTAATAAGGTGTTAGGAACGACCGATTGCCTAAGGACGTCTAATTCCAGATTGGGAAAAATTCGGGCTGTTACAACACATATCACATACATGTAATAAATTAGTTTAAAACACATATTATTACAAGTCCTTTCACAAAGGAGTTGTCACACGTACAACCATCATATATTTACATTCAATAAGCATGGCATGTATAAATCCAAATTCCACATTCATTCAGACATTTCAACAAACACATGGAATGCATTTCAAAATCAACATAGTTATGTGTATGTGTATATACGGAAAAATCAAGTCAGATATAAATCATTTCTGACATTGAAAGCCTTAAAAACCATAACCTAAACATTTATAGTCCGCACCTTTCACTGATAAACAAGTACTGAACTCAGTTTGTTCGCCAAGTCTTTGTCTAAGGCACGACGGCCACCTATAGCATAAAATAGGTTAGCTATTTCATCACTTACATTATTTGAAACCCTAAAACAGAGTAGGGTTAGGTTTTCTTACCTAAGAACGGAATTGGAATTGCCCATATAGTAATACAGGAATGCTAGTTAAGCACGTGGAATGACAGGAATAAATCCCCGCGACTATCACCCACTCTCTCTCACTTCTCCTCACTTTCTTCTTCTCTTTTCTCTCTTCTCTCTCTTAGAGTTTCCCAAATTCATATGGAATGAGAGAGAGAGAGAGAGAGAGAGAGAGAGAGAGAGAGAGAGAGGGTTTAAGGCCCTTATATAGGCCCAGAACTGATAGGAATGGCCTCAGGGCCATGGTATACGAAGGACCCATGCCATAAATAACATTAACCTCTTCCAAGGGGCCCATTACTCTTATACCAACCTCCATCAATCCATCCATAAATGGATCCCCTCCACCATTTATGGACCCACCAACCACTCCACCATTCATGAACCATTAATCCCTTCATCATAACCAGCCATAATAGCTCCAACAAAGGAAGAAAGAAAGGGACAAAAGAAGAAGAGGACAGGGAAGAAGAGACAAAAGAAAAAAGAATGGGACAAAAGGAATGTTCGGAGGGCATGGACGGACGTGAATGTCCAAAAATTGACCAGGAAGAATGAACATAGAAGAAGAGAACTTGCTGGAAGAAAAGATCGACAGAGGTGGTACTTGGATTACCGCTAGCAGTACTTGGAGTACCGTTGCAAGTACTGACATCCCTGAATCACTGTAACACCTGACAGAACAGGCAGAACAGGCAAAAGTCAGCGGGCGGTAGTCCGACTACTGCTCGGGCCCACTTTACGGCCAGATCAATTCAGGGTCCACTTTAGGAGGCCAAGACAATGGAACGTACATCCGAATGCCCGAATGAGATTGCAAAATGATTAAGAACAATCCAAAAAAGCAACATTAAGCAACTGAAATTTCATATAAATAGAGAATTATATAGCTAGTGATGCATGATCACATGATACAGTAGGTCTAATCATCGTCCAGGAGATAGGTATCATTATCTTTCCGAAGAAAGTGAGGCCCTAAAGGCCCTCCTCTAGCAAAGCTCGCACCGTCTCCCGGAGAGTAACCTAACTGCAAAATCGGGCCGATACAGTACTGCTCGCACCAGGAGCTGTACTCTCTCATTAGATCAACGAAGGCGCTGACATCAAAACCCTCTAAAGCAGCAGCCAACTCCCGCTCGGGCACCGACCTCCAATCAGAATGACCAGACGGTGGACTAAGTGGAACCAGTGGGCTACCAGTCAGCTGCTAGAAGAGCCTCTCCCTGAGATACTACTTCGTCACATGAGGATCTTTCAGGATGCAACGCTATCATGAGGCCTGAAAAGCCTCTTGAGCTCCAGGGGTAAGTGACACATTCGACCGGAGGTACAGTCTGGTTCGAAACTGCAGGAAAAGAGAAAAATCAGGGGCAGAAAGATAAGTAGAAAGCAGACAACACATGGGCAACACAGGGCAAGATAATCACTCACATCATCAAGGACAAAGGCATCTACATTCGACCTCCAGGTGAGATCAGAGAACATACGTGTACGGCTGCGGTTATCTTTATACCATAACATCATGCGTAGAAAAGGAGGCGAATGGTCAATCAAAGTAGGCGCCAGGTGGGGAAAATGATAAAAAAAAGCAAACCTGCGCAAACCCGCAATCAGAAAAAGCGCAACATACCATCCCCAGGAAGAATAATGCAGAAGGGATATTTAAAAGAGTACCTCGATGATCGGATAAAAACCAGTCAAAGATCGGCTAATGCAGTGGCTGGCTTTGTCCAACCCTTCATATAAATGGGCAAGAAGGGCTGCATTCCAATTGTACGGTGTCGGAATGGTGATATTAGCCACAAGTGATAACAGACGGGAACTCACCAACTCATTCCCGTGACAAAAAATCATCGCCCCCATGGTGTATAAAATCATAACACGGACTTTCACCATGGCCACGACCTCAGTCTCGGGGACGCGCCTAGCAAAGGTCGAGGACAGCCAAAGCAGTCTGAATCAATGGCCAGAAAAATTTGAAGCATCAGACATTATCCCAAGCAGCTCCATCCAGTCATCATCAGAAGGTACCGGAAGATCCTCCTCAAAAGAAACAGATCCTCCATCATACCGAAGACCCAACTGCATATATATGTCATAAGGAGTAATTCTCCACTCCCCAAAGGGCAAATGAAAGGTATGAGTCTCGGCGTGTCATCGCTCGGTCAAGGCAGATAGAAGGGACATGTTCGTCTTACTTAGACAAATCCGAAATAGGCTGGCGAACGAAGTACGCTCTAATACCTCGAAGAACAGAGGCTGTGGATCATGAAACCAATCAGGCCAATGTGTCCTAACCCCGCATCCTTGTAGAATCGTAGGTTCACCACCTTCCCGGGCCACATCAGAGAGGTGTCGGCCCTCTCGAGCTACATAGTAAGGATTGACCGATTGGCGAGAAGAACCGGCCTCATTCCTACTATGGCGAGGCATGCTGCACAAACAAGGTTCACAGGTAAGTATCATTCTCACCACAGGGTTAGTGGGCCCCAGTCTAAAAGTACAAGTCAATGGCCAAAAGTCAAGAGGCCAAGTCAAAGTCAAAGGGAAAAAGGGGCAAGTCAACGGTCAAAGCCCACTTGTAAGGTCCAAGCCCACTTTTAAGGCCGATGTCTTCCAAGGCCCATTTCCCAAGGCTCATTCTCCAAGGCCCATTTCCTAAGGCCCATTCTCAAGGCCCATTTCCCAAGGCCCATTCTTAAGGCCTATCCCAAGCCCACTTCCCAGGCCCATTCTCAAGGCCCATTTCCCAACGCCCAGTCTCAAGGTCCATTCTCAAGTCCCACTTTCCAAGGCCCATTTCTCAAGGCCCATTTCCCGAGGCCCATTCTTACGGCCCATCTCAAAAGCCCATTCTTCAAAGCCCAATTTCAAGGCACACCTTTCAAAAAGCCCAAGCCATTTCTCAAGGCCCATAGAGTCCAATAAAATCACATCCAGGGACCACATCTCCAAATCAAGGTCCGCTTCAACTTGGCCAAATCAAAATCATGATTTGGGGCTCACTCAAGGAAAGTCATCTATACATTAAATCAAATAAATCACATGGGATGTATCACAAATGGTGGCCAGCCATCAAGATCCACACCATCCGAAATGTTCAAGTGAGCCCCAAATCATCCATCCTAAGATCCAGATCATCCAAAAAATAAAAAATATAAACAGACAAAAAAAATTTCCAAATATATGAGTGGGGCCTCTTTCTTATCACACCCCACTCTGACAAAACAAAAAATAGGAAAATAAAAAAATTCAGCCAACTACTTGGCTCAAGATAGGAAAATCTAGTAAAATCCAACGGTTGAGATCAGATCAGGACAATTCAACGGTCCCGATCATGGTCCTCTCAAAGCCCAAGAGGAGATCCAAACCCATCAATGGTTCCTCCAAAAAAATGGTCCAGCAAAAATTCCTAAAAAAAACCCATGGATCAAACACCTGAAAAATGAAGGAGAAAATGGAACAAAATGGACACTAAAGGAAGCAAAATCACCACTTAAAAACCTTCCAGGGAGCTACAATGGTGTCCTTGGAACAGATTTGGAATAAGGAGATATAGGGAAGGAGACCACACCCATCGGCCCAGCGTCCACTGAAAACCAGCGGACAAACTGGGCGACCGATGGTAATCGGACTGCCACCCCTGCCCAAATTCCCATGGGACAGCGGGCCGATCCCCTATGACATGATGTGATGATTGATCCTCTCTTGGATCCACTGGACATAGCCCTAAGGGTAGAGAGAAAGATTCTCTCACAGAAGGTAAATTCCATGTAACGCCTTGAAAATCGGGGGTCGAGCATAGACTCAACTCCCGAGTTCCAATGCATCACTTATGCGACATAGATAATGATGATTTAATGTTGTCCTTGTTAATGCATTAAAGATGAATGAGATTAAGCCAAACAACATATCACACTCCAGAGACGAATAAATTTATGCAAGCAGAAGACTGTGATTGATAAATATAACGTATAAGTTGTTGTAGATCTCTAGAGTGTGAAAATGTCACTAGGTTAACCATATACATGTATACTCCTAAAGTGATCAAAATGAATATACAAGTGTGTCCCAAAATATAGAATAACAGTGCAAGGGCATCTAGTCAGTGTCCCTGTAGCCTTGGCGATCAGGACACGGCTCACATGAACTCGCCCGATAACTGCATGTAGGAGAACGCCTCCTCGTCATCCTTAAAGTCTGGCTCCACCTCCTAGGCATCGCCATCACTTGCAGCTAAGATAGAGTCTGGTTGGTGTTTAAAACACCATCCTGGAACGTGGGAGTGAGTGATCAACTCAGTCGAACAATAAAGCAAAGGTTAATATGTTATCAATTCAATCAAGCAGTAATGATAAATCAGTACAACAAACATTCCTAGGTACTCTTGTTAATGCAAGAATGATATGCGATAATGATGCATGCCCTCGCCTACACCCCTCAGCGTCTTCAACTCACGGTGCGTATGACAAACTCCCGAAAGTGCTCTTCCTCGCCAAAGCACATGCAGTGCGGTGCATGCTCATGTTAGCTAATACTTAATTAGATTGATTCATACAACAGTGTTGGGAAGCCAAGGTACCTCCCTTGTATCATTTGCCCAAACAATGTCAGTCCTAGTAAATCTCATATGATGTTGCGGTTCTAGGTCACTACAGAGGGCTTGTCACCTGATCAGTGTAAGCCTAGTTTATATTTTAGTGGCTACGGAAAGGCTTATCGCCTTAATGTAGTCTCAAAGTATGCTCGAGGTCATTACAAAGGGCTTGTCACCTGATTAGTGTAGGCCGACAGCTTAATTACAGTATCCCATACCACCGTATTCGACTCATGAGCCTGTGTTGCTCACTGGACACTACGGGGAGGCTCATCACCCCAGCGTAGGCCGACAGCTCGACCACGGTGTCCCATACCATCATGCCCGGCTCATGAGTCCTAGCGGATCGAGGTACTAGGGTTAATGGGGCTTTTCACTGGTGAGTTTGGTACCTTAGATTTAAGCAATAGTGTTCATATATGGTGAACATACATCGGGTCAATCGGGTTACTTGACGAGCTCGACTGGTACGAGCGCATATCAAGGTAATCGACATGAAGTGCGTAAGCACTCCGTGTGGCCTAACCACTGTCAACAACCAAAGCACGACTCGGATTCATCAAACACGTCTTGTGCGGCGAAGCAAACTCAGCCACCAAACCAGGATTGGTTACCGATTGCCTGGACTACATAGTAGTCCCAAACGAATGTAAATATAACAGGATAACACATGTGGTAGGCATATCAAATTTAAATAATTAATTCAAGTAACGTAACCAATTGAACATTTCACAAAATACAAGGCAAATATAATTTGCACAAATGCATTTCATGCTAAATCTCACAATTTAATCCAAGTTACATGAAGGGATATATACACATAGCTAAGGTAGTTGAGAATCTCACCTCAACACCTATATAACATACACCTTATATAACATACACCTTACTAAATATGTACTCATCCAGACATTTTCACATACACTTAACTACACACATCAACATACATAACGTATGTTGATCACAACATGTATTAGGGAAAATCCTTTCACTAAGGAGTTATCACGAATACAACACGTATATATCCACGATGGATAATCATGGCAAGCGGGGATTCAAATTCCATATTCATTTAATCATTTCCACAAACACTTAAACTACACATTTCAACCTACACGCTACAACTCAGTTATAAGCTATATTAGGGAAAATCCTTTCATAAAGTTGTCACGTATTCAACAATCACATGTTCACGGTGAGTAATCATGGTAAGCACAAAACCAAATTCCCAACATATCCCGTCATTTCAACCTACACATGGAATAGCCTATATTCAACATAGTTCATATATAACCATAAAATAAGGAAAACGGTGTATCTAACATGTGAAACGGTAACCCAGCCGATTATAAATCATTAACCAACATTGAAAGCCTTGAAAATCATAACCTATACATTTATAGTCCTCACCTTTCGCCAGTAAACTCGTAACGGATTCAGTTTGAACACTCCACCTTCATCTACGGCACAACGACAGCCTATAGTATGAAATAGGTTAGTTATTTCATCACATACCCTATTTGAATCCCTAAAACAGATTAGGGTTTAGATTTCTTACCTGAAAACGGAATCAGAATCACCAGAATAGTGATACGGTAGTGGTAGCTAAGCACATGGAATGACGAGATTGAGTCCCGAGAACAATCTCCCACTTTCCTTCTCTTTTCTCTCTTCTCTCTCTAGGTTTGCAAATTCGTATGTGAAGGAAGAGAGAGGGTTTAAGGTCCTTATATAGGCTCAAACGTGAGCTCAATGGCCCCAGGGCCATGGTATACTTATGTTATAGCCAAAGCCCATCTGTTTCGGATCAACGGAGCACTTCTGGAGGTCCCTTTTCTGCGTGCGGTCAGACTTAAGCTCCTTGACATTGGATCTTGGTCCAGTTAAGTTTTCAGTCCGATCGGATTTACAGATTGGCCGTGGCGGACCAGTTTCAGTTCAACGGTCACTGGTGTTCGATCAGGGTCACAAGTGTACTGACATGTGTTAGAAATTATCTTTGATCTGAGGGTGTAATTGGGTCAAATTTTGACGGTCGAAATCCTTAAATTCGGCCCGCAAGTGAGACGACTCAATTCACTTAAGTCTCAGTTCATTTTCTAAAGATATTCGCGTTTCTCATACACTTTGCTCCGGGCTCAAGTTGTGCATTTCTAGATACTGTTAGGACTTAATTTCTGAGATGGTTGTCAAGTCCAGCAAGGCGGTCATAACCATATAGTTTTGTAGTAATCGGACTTTCGACATGCGGTCCAGGTCCGATACGGAGTTTCGGTGTGCTCCCGAGAGCAACTGGGATTAGAGATTGATCCTAAGTTTTAAGGTAATGTACCGGTAATGATTTTGCACATTTTAGGTCTTGCAGATCATATTTAAATTGATTAGTGCTAATTTCACAAGTACTTTAGTTTAGCACTAGCTAATTCTTACCTAATTTCTAAAGGATTTGGTCCTGAGTGATTTCTGCCTAAGGTGAAACTCAGGTCTTTGTACGAATTTTTCCGAGACATTACATTCCATCTCAAAATCTCGCGATAAATTCAATTTCTCGCGTGAAAGTGAGGATCTCGATAAAACATATCTTGAAAATTGTTAGAAAATACACAAAAATAAAAAAAAGGAGAAAAAGAAAATACAAATATAATACAATAAAATCTCCCATTAATTTATTAGTGGAGGTCATCTGTCAATTCATTACAAATAAAAACCGAACGACGACTCCCACCCGTGAAATCGAATGGATATTTTTCAAAAAATCCAAAAAATATTTTCAAATAAAATTCCCGAGGAGTTTAGTTTCAAATGGAATAGTTTTCAAACAAAATTTTCAAAAAAAAAAAAACGCACGCGACACGCAGTACACTGAGGAATCTTCCATTTTTTCCAGTTGCAGTTAGTGCAAACAACTAAATAAGATTCGGTCTCCCCTGGTTTCCCCGAAGGATGATTGAATTCGTACATGATACATGTATGATCGGCCTGATTTCTATTTCTGGACAGTTGTACAGATGCTAGAAAAAATGATTGGATCTATCTTTGGAAAGAATAATCAAGCTCAAAGTAATAACAATCCATTATATCTAAAGTATTAGAATCGGAAGATTGCATGGCGAAAGATTACCTGCACATACTTATTCTGGGATGTTCGTAAAATATGATCGAGTCCAAGTCGGCGTGGTGAGTTCCCCGTAAGGCCGCACCAACGTGCAGGGCAGCTAACTATTTTGATGATCAAATAGAATGAATGCTCGTAGGGTGATTACATAGCAAAGGAATGACGAACCTAACAGTACAGGAATCCTCGTAAAGCCGCACCAACACGCAGAGGCCCTACTTTTCAGACTTACCCTCCAATGCTATTAACAATCAAACGTGAAAAGGTTGCAATTGGTGACCCGTAAAGCTGCGACAAATGCACAAGGGATAATCATAACGTTTCCTCAACCCTCGTGATATGTGCAAGTCATCTTTTTTTCAAAACAGTCAACTAACAATGATAGAATGGTAGGCAACAAATTCGAATCACTATCCTTTTTGACCAGAAGGGTGGAGTGTCCACTCACTTTGACCTTCGGTTGCTCACAACCTCTGTCAAAGAGGGGCATCTGTAGACACCCCACCCAGGCAAACATCTTGAGAAGACTAAGACCATCCGGGAACCATGATCATATCCTAAACCAAACCCTAAATCCCAACTTAAACCTAATCCAAAACCCTGACCCAAAATCTCAAACTTCTAATCCGCAACCTGAAATCCCAATCTAAACCATTCAATCCATATACAACCCCCGCCTATACCCTATACCCAGACCAGAACCCTTTACCTAAACCTAAGCCCACCTATTTAAACCCCAAAACACCAAAAAAGGGGGACTATCGGATGAACCAGTGCATCAAACAAGCCCACACGCTTGAGCTCGGCCCAATCCCTTACCAGGCGCTAGTCCAACTTCGGCCTACGGTACTCGGAGTGCCACCGCTCGTGGCCCACGTGTGGATTTTTGGGGACAGCTGTCCCAGCGTCCAAAAGTCAACTTTCTTTAGAAATTACCCCCCATTTGACCTTTTTTACCATTTTACCAACCCCAATAGCCAATGAGAGTGCGCCACGTGGCGTCTCTCTCTCCTCAACCAATCACCACTTGCCACATCAACATTCACCCCTCTCAAACCCAGAAATTACCACTTAGCCATTGGAAAAGGCTATAAATAGTCTTCTACTCTTCACATTTCACAACAACTACTCATTTCTAAGCTTAAGTGAGAGAGAAAGAGAGAGGAAGAGAAAGGAAGAGAATGAGGATGAGGGTGCCTAACACCTTCCCTCTTTGTAACCGAGGTCCCTTACCCATAATCTTGAATCGTAGACCAGGAGTCAATCTAAGTTAGGAGAGTCTTCGAATTTCTCCAACCTTGCATATTTCATGGGTTCTAGCCAACCGTGGGATTTAGAGATTAAGTGGCTAGTGGCGACTCCAACATTCACAAATCAGCCTAATCACCCCCACCAACCATACATAACACATAAGTCAACGTGGGTGCCAATTTCAAGTGTCTACATGGTCATATGTTCACATCGATGCATGATTTAGTTTATGTATAAGTATTGATAGAAGTCACATTCCACACACAATACACATTATCCTTATAGGCTTTGATTTTACATATTTATCTTATATAAACCTATGTGAATTGGATCCTCTACTAGCTTGGAAGCCATAGAGTTACTGTAACGTCTCAGAAAAATTTGTACAAAGACCCGATTACCGCCTCAGGCAAAACCACCTAAGGACTGTATCCTGTCGTAATTTAAGCGAAATTTAGTTAAGTACTAAACTAAATAATCGGTGGATTAAGCTTGGGCCAATCTTTTCATAAATGGAAAGGCCTAAAGCCATTATTACCACTGACTCAATGTCATCTTAAGACCTAGGAGAAATCTCAAGAGCCTGTTGCTCTTGGGAGTATATTGAAACCCCGTATTGGGCCTAGACCGCACGTCGAGAGTTCAATAACCATGACACTATAGGACTATGTTCGTCCTACTGGGCTTGACAACCATTGTGGGAATCAAGCCCAGATAGTGTCTAGAAACGTACAAAATGAGCCATGAGTAAAGTGTGTGAGAAACGCGAATACCTTTAAAAAATGAACCAAAACTTAAGTGAATTGGGCCATTCACTCTTACGCAGAATTGAGGATTTTAGACCGTCAGTTTCTGACCAAACTTCACCCATGGGTAAAGGAAATTTTCCTGCACATATCCGTATAATAGTGCCTCGATTGAGTAAGTATGACCGTTGATCTGACACAGGTCCTCCACGCTCGATCGACTTATCCGATCACACCAAAATCATGTCCTGGTATAAATCAATTATCAGGGAACGTACCTTATGACGTAAGTGAGCAGTGGGCCTCCCTATGAGCCCTGTTTGTCAAAAAAGCTGCCCAACAGGTATAGCCTATGTATATAGTGGCCCTGGGGCCATTTGCATCACTTCTGGGCTTATAAATAACCCTTATTTTACCCTACCTCTCTCATATACGAATTTCATCAAACCCTAAGGGAGAGAGGAGAGAAAAGAAGAGAAAAGAGGAAAGAGAGAAGAAGAATCTTGGGAGATTGTTGAAGCAATCCTCTTCTAGGATTCCACCCACCAAATCGCCTCCCCATCAAGCTACCGAATCTCTTTCGGTTACGATTTTGGGTAAGAAAACCTAACCTTAATGTCGTTGTAGAAATCCAGGTTGATTGTTCGTCAAACTAGCTAACCTATTTCGTCATTTAGGTGCCCGACGTTCCGTTCTCGGAAATGTAGAGTTTGGACCGAGTCCGAATCGAGCATCCTGATGAAAGGTGTAGACTATAAACGCTTAGGTTGCAGTTATCAATGCTCTCATGTCAGCTAATGATTTATGTCTCACTTGATTACTACCGTATTGTCTTAGATATACCGATTTTTGTATGAAATGTACACATGAACTGTGATGAGTAAAAGTGCATTCCACGTGTTTGTTGAAATGTTTGAATGAGCATTTGAATATAATTTATGTTTGCCATGGTTATTGATCTAGGATCAATCATTGTTATATGCACGTTGATCTCTCCATATAAGGAATTGCAAAAATATATGTTGTAACTAACCTAGTCTATATATTTGGTGAAGTGTATTCTAAGTGTTTGACGAATTGTCTAAATGAGAAATTATTGATGATTTGTATTTATTATGAGTATTAAGATAAGATTCTTAATTGCCTTATACATATGTATAGTTTCTTTCATGTAATCATATTTGCCTCTACGCAATTTATGGATGAAATGTAAGTGTTTGGTAACGTGATCAATGTGTTCGATGAAATGCTCAAATGAGGAATTTATTTGGAGTGGTTGTCGAATGCTGAAATGATTATCACATGTGTTTATTTACTGCATCTGAGTAAGATTAGGACTGCAACATAGCCCAGGCAATCGGTAACAGTCCCTGTTCGGGTGGCCGAATTAGTCTCACCACATTGGGTAAACTCGATGAATCCGGGTCGCACGATGATTGTCGATAGTGGTTATGCCAATGTTTTGACAAGAAACAAAAGTGTTTGGTTCGAGGGATTTATTCAATGATAATAAAGAAAGAATGAGAGAACATTGATCACATTTATTCTGAGTTCATTTACATCCTCAGATTCCCTTGATTCTAAAAAAAAGTACAATTAGTCAAAGCAACGAATGCAATAGAAGACAGTCCAATGGTAATTTTGGCAGCATTTCGATGCTTTTTTATGACATCTCTAGGGGGTTGTGCAGGCTTAAAACCCTTGATCTAACCGTTGAGATCAATTCCGATCATCCTTCTATTCATTCTTCCTTAATCTGACCGTTGAGATCAATTCTGATCATCCTTCTGTTCATTCTTACTTGATCTGATGCTAGACTAGAAGCAATTGTCCACTATTAGAAGCTACTGCAGGTTGTTAAAAGTGATTGCGCCGTTGTTAGAAGCCATTATGCACGGACAGGAGCCATTGTGCACTGGTGTCATTGTGCACTGGCTACTGTTGGGCACTGGTGTTGTTGCATAGAAACTGTTGCGCACTGGTGCTGTTGCGCGGAAACTATTGCGCGCTGGAGCTTTGTGCACTGGCCGTTACGCCCTAAAGCTTTGCACGCTGGCCGTTGCGCGAAAACTATTGCACGTTGGAGCTGTTACGCGCTGGAGCTTTGCCCGCTGACTGTTGCGCGCTGGAGGACTTTACGCGGTGGAGGCTTGCGTGTTGGAGGCTTTGCACGTTGGTCATTGCACAAAAACTAGTGCGCGTTGGTCATTGCACGGTGGAGGCTTTGCGCGCTGAGGCTTTACGCGCCGGAGGCTTTGCGCGCTGGCTATTGCGCGCTGGTCGTTGTGCACTGGTAGTGTTGTGCGCCGCACAATACCTATTCCGCACAACAGGTGCTCCTTTCCTCTTCTCCTTTATCTTCTCTTGAGTCTGGTGCTCCTTCTTGTCTCCTTCTTGTCTCCGTCTTAAATGAGAAATGGGAGGGGGTATTCATAGGCCCTTGTTCTCTTATAAAGTGGTGATCACCACCACTTATCTCTTCACATAATGTATATCTTCTTCTCTTTAACAACAGTGTCCACCAATCTCTCCCATAAATAGTGGTGTACAACCTCTCTTCATTAAAATGACACATGTGTAATCTTTATTACTAAAATATCTTCTTTAATGCCTTTTACTGAAATACCTAAACTACCCTGAGACGTGGATTTTTACCAAAATACCTAAAATACCCCCGGACATGGATTTTTACCAAAATACCCGAATCCCCCGGACATGGATTTTTACCAAAATACCTAAAATAACCCCGGACATGGATTTTTACCAAAATACCTAAAATAACCCTAGACATGGATTTTCACCAAAATTTTCACCAAAATACCCTCGTACATGGATTTTTACCAAAATACCTAAAATACCCTCGGACATGGAGTTTCACCAAAATACATAAAATACCCTCGGACATAGATTTTTACCAAAATACCCAGAATGCCCTTGGAGATGGATATTTACCAAAATACCAGAATACCCCAAATACTAATTTTCACCAAAATAAGGAGTGAATAACTTTGGGAAAGATCTGCACCATGGAATTCTCTGACTATTGCAATAGACTATGCAATGAATTATTTTTGTGCCTTAACAGCCACGAGAGGTGCTTATGCGCTCCATATCGATTAAGTTAGCGTGTGCCCATATCAATCAAACTTGCCCAACGAACCGATTGGCCTATTGTGTGTTTACTATATATGGACACCACTGCTTGAATCTAAGGTACCCCTCGCCAATGTAAAGGCCCACTCTAACCACGGTACCACAATCCGCTAAGACTTATGAGCTGGGCATGGTGGAATGGGATACCGTGTTCGAGATGTCGGCCTACGCTGGGGTGACGAGCCTCCTCGTAGTGTCTAGTGAGCAATTAAGACTCGTGAGCCGGGCATGGTGGTATGGGACACAGTGTTTGTGTTGTTGGCTTACGCTGAGGTGACGAGCCTCCCCGTAGTGATCGTGAGTATAAACTTTTGATTTTGCCTATCGACTACTTTTCATTAAGAGTGATGACCCTACAACTTACCTATCGTATGTGCTTAGCTAGGAGTAACAAACCTAGATGGATCCTTTGGTTCAGGTTAATAATATAAAGGGAGGTACCCTAGCTTCCCAAATCAGCTGTATGAATAAGCCTAATTAATTGCTTGGCTAACATGACCATGCATCGTACTGCATTAGTTAGGATGTGCTTTGAAGGCGATGAAGTTGCACCAGAGGAAGTGATGTCATATGCGAAATAGGTTGTCAGAGTCGCTTGTGAGGGAGCTTTGATGTAAGGACATACATCATTACTTGCACTCCATTCCTGCATTAACAAGAGTAGTTAGGAAGTGATTATTATGTTGCTTTATCATTACTTCTTGATTGACTTGATAACATGTTAACTTTTGCCTTATAGTACCACTGAGTTAGCCACTCACTCCCACTCTTGGATGGTGTTTTAAAACACCAATCAGACTCTGATTTAGATGCAGGTGCTGATGAAGTCTATGTAATAGAGTTGGACTTTATGGATGAGGGGGAGGTGTCATGCCCCAAACTCGAAAATCGGGCTCACAAAATTCTAGATCGCTGAATCCTGCGCTGACAGCCTCCGTAGAACCCCATTCTCGACTCCCAGTGCTCATACGCCAGGTTCCGATCCTGAGATGCTACAAGGAGGATTTTCAACATCAGTTTAATTCATAATAAGCATAACTAAAGGCATAACCCACAAACAACAACCAAAAACTCCATCATATTTCCACTATGATAAAAAACTTTATAAGTACAATGAGCATAAAGGGAAATACAATGAAAAGGACAAAAAGCACTAAAATAATCTGCTCTGTGCTCCTGCCTTAGTGCTGCTGCATCCCAATGTCACCTGCACGCAACAGTCATGCATAAGCTTATAGAAAACTTAGAGGGTGGTGAAAGTGTGTGCGCAAGGTAGTAATGTAGATATGCAGTATCAGAGTAATGCGAAACATGCTGGTGAATCCATGAATACCGTTAGCCGTACCGAGGCTATGCAATGCAAGGCATAAATGATATCGGCCATACCAAGGCCATGCAATGCGAGATGTAACTCAAGCATACAAATCCTTATCTAAGTCCACATATCAGTACAACTCAAATCTGAGATATCACCGGGGTCTAGTACACTCTAAACCAGATTACCGCCCCATCGTGCGCAATAAGGTAAGTGGAAGAGACCTCACTACCGCCTGCCAATATCGGGCGCGGCTCATCGATAGCGGACCCATTCCTCGAGCTGGTCAAACTCGGCTTAGCATTGGCCCCTCCTCTCAGGTGGGTAAAGCCACACCCCCTTCCAACCGACCACGATACAGTGGAAAGCGCGACCTTCTGGTAATCGGCCCTCGGCGCTCATACACCCACTCGGTCTAGATGTTGGAGCAACCTCTTGGTACCGTAAGGGTTTAGGGACTTTCACCCAGGGATATCTATAGCACCCCATGTAGAACAAGATTTCTGGTATCCAATCCTGCCAGCCACGATACGCCTGTGGAGGCTACGACCTTGATGTCGCTAGGGCGTACAGTACCATATCACACAATGCGAATGCATGAATCACACTATCCAGTCATGCAGCAAATCCTACACGTATCATGCACTTATGTAGGGCAACATCGCCTATCCGGGGGCCCCTAAACAATCTGCCCGAAGGCATATGCTATGATCAGTCACTTCTCATATCAAGCATACATATGATGTGTATGATCATGAATTATGGAACTATACTATACATGTTATATGGGATAAATGTTGTTCATAACGAAGATGGGCCTAGACGGCCTATAAGTACGGGCCTAACAATGGGCCCTAGGGAGAATCATAATGCGGACATTTAACCAACATTATCCTACAATGTGGACGTTAAATTAACATTACTCTTAAGGCACGACTGCCATAATATCATTACACAAACCATGGTAGGGTCATACATCTTAATGGACTTGTGTACATCTAATTGGGCCTCGACCCATGGGCCTTAGGTACAACAAATGGGCCGTATAACATGGGCCTTAAGTCTATCAGGTGGGCCTCAATGGTTGGGCCATAACTACATCAAGATGGGCCTAATCATATGGGCCTCGTGCATATTTAGGTGGGCCTCAACAGATGGGTCACAAATAAACCAAGATGGGCCTCATACATATATCAAAGTGGGCCTCATACATACATTAAAGTAAGGTCCACTTGAACTATTAGATCTGATTCATTCTTTAGCTCATACCAAAAAAATGAGATTTCCAATGGTTGGACAGATTGGGTGCAACCCATGCATCATGGTGGGGCCCATGAAAGCCCACCATCAGGTATGTTTCATAATATAATATAATATATATACAATAATATATATATATATATATAATATAAACGGCAGTAGCGCTACCTGCGCTGCTTACGGACGGCGGGCGAGCGTTCTGGCAGCAACCCACGACTCCAACCGTGGGCCCCACCATGATGTATATTTGTCATCCAAACCGTCCATTAGGTGGGCCCCTCCCTGAAGTGGGCCCCCTCCAAATATTAGGCTGATCCAATGCTCAGGCAACCCACATCATAGGAAACAGTGTTGATTAAAGGCCTGCCATTGAAACTCTTTTTGGGGCCACAGAAGTTTCGGATCAAGCCGAAATTTGTTTTTAACCCTCATCTAGGTTTACGTGACATTATGAATGGGTTGGATGGGGAGTAAACATTATGGTGGGCCCCACGTGGGACCTACAGTGATTTTTATATTTTATTCCACCGTCCAGCCGCTGTGATGCATGTGGTCTATCCCCACCATCCAGGGGACGGTGTGGGTGTGTGCGTGGGTGCATGCATGTGTGTGGGTGTGGGTGTGTGTGTGGTTGCATGCGTGTGTGTGAGTGTAGGTGTATGTGTGGGTGTATGCATGTGTGTGTGCGTGTGTGTGTGTATATATATATATTATTGTATATACATATATTATATATATTATATTATATTATATTATATTATATTATATTATATTATGAAACATACCTGATGGTGGGCTTTCATGGGCCCCACCATGATGCATGGGTTGCACCCAATCTATCCAACCATTGGAAATCTCATCTTTTGGGTATGAGCTAAAGAATGAATCAGATCTAATAGTTCAAGTGGACCCCACTTTAATATATGTATGAGGCCCACTTTGATATATGTATGAGGCCCATCTTGGTTTATTTGTGACCCATCCGTTGAAGCCCACTTGAATATGCATGAGGCCCATATGATTAGGCCCATCTTGATGTAGTTATGGTCTAACCATTAAGGCCCACCTGATATACTTAAGACCTATGTTATATTGCCCATTTGTTGTACCTAAGGCCCATGGGTCGATGCCCAATTAGATGTACATAAGTCCATTAAGATGTATGACCCTACCATGGTTTGTGTAATGATATTATGGCAGCCGTGCCTTGGGAGCAATGTTGGTTTGACATCCACATTGTAGGATAATGTTGGTTAAATGTCCGCATTATGATTCTCCCTAAGGCCCATTGTTAGGCCCATACTTGTAGGCTGTCTAGGCCCATCTTCATTATGAACATCATCTATCCCATATAATATGTGTAGTATAGTTCCATGATTCATGATCATACGCATCATATGTATGCTTGATATGAGAAGTGACTGATCATAGCATATGCCTTTGGGCAGATTGTTTAGGGGCCCTCGGATAGGCGGTGTTGCCCTACATGAGCGCACAATACGCGCAGGATTTGCTGCATGACTGGATAGTGTGATTCATGCATTCGCATTGTGTGATATGGTACTGTACGCCCTAGCGACATTAGGGCAGTAGCCTCCACAGGCGTATCGTGGCTGGTAGGATTGGATACCGAAAATCTTGTTCTACGTGGGGTGCTATAGATATCCCTAGGTGAAAGTCCCTAAACCCTTATGGTACCAAGTGGTTGCTCCAACGTCTAGACCGAGTGGGTGTATGAGCGCAGAGGGCTGATTACCAGAAGGCTGCGCTTTCCACTGTGTCATGGTCGGTTGGAAGGGGGTGCGGCCTTACCCGCCTGAGAGGAGGGGGCAATGCTAGGTTGAGTTTGACCAGCTCGAGGAATGGGTCCGCTATCGATGAGCCGTGCCCGATATTGGCAGGCGGGTAGTGAGGTCTCTTCCACTTACCTTATTGTGCGCGATGGGGCGACAATCTGGTTTAGAGTATACTAGACCCTGGTGATATCCCAGATGTGAGCTATACTGATATGTGGACTTAGATGAAGATTTGTATGCTTGAGTTGCATCTTGCATTGCATGGCCTTGGTATGGCCTACATCATTCATGCCTTGCATCGCATAGCCTCGGTACGGCTAACGGTATTCATGGATTCACCAGCATATTCCGCACACACTTTCACCACCCTCTAAGCTTTTTATAAGCTTATGCACGACCGTTGCGTGTAGGTGATATTGGGATGCAGTAGCGTTGAGGCAGGAGCGCAGAGCAGATCATTTTGGAGCTTTTTGTCCATTTCATTGTATTTCCCTTTATGCTCATTGTACTTGTAAAGTTTTTTATCATAGTGAAAATGTGATGGAGTTTTTGGTTGTTTGTGGGTTATGCCTTTGGTTATGCTTATTACGAATTAAATTGATGTTGAAAATCCTCCTTGTAGCATCCCAGGATCGGAACCTGGTGTATGGGCGCTGGGAGCCGAGAATGGGGTTCTACGGAGGCTGTCGGCGCCGGATTCGGCGATTGAGAATTTTGTGAGCCCGGTTTTCGAGTTTGGGGCATGACAGGAGGAATTCTTCTACTTTCAATTATCGGGTGGGTCAATGTAGACCTCATGCTGATACGCAGGGAACTCTGGGATATTTGGTTCAGTTGGACATCTTACATTTCCACATTTTGGATATTTTAAAACAGTTCATGTATATATTAAACCCGACTATGTACTCATACTCTGGAGGTTTGTGAAACACCTACATATTTAAATATATATGTTTTAGACCTCCGCTTGCTTAATTTAATTATATCCGGAGTATGTTATGCTGTTTTAGTATAATCTCACTCATACATAACTCATTAATATGGGCGAAATCTGAACGTCATTATCCATATTGCATAAGTGATGTGCTGGATCTCGGGAGTAGAGCTTTGCTCGACCCTCAAAATTGAGGGTGTTACAAGTTGGTATCAAAGCATGATTTGGATTAAACTGGACCTGGGTTATAGGTAACACGATGCACTCTGACGCACTCTGATGTAGGAAGGGGGTGATGAAATTTAGAGATGATTTTAGGATCTCGAAGTTTCGCCGACATGCGAGACCGAATATTGTAGTTTAGTCCACAACGTATCTTAGACCACATGAATTGACCCAAGTTGCCTTAAGGCCATCAGTCAACGGGTTTGAGTCGTTAGTTGACGAATTCCAAACCTGAAACGGGTCCAAGTGGCGTCGTCGGGTGTTGGACCACGAAAATGGACCGTACGGGTATAAGACCCCAAAACACGAAGATTGGTGGGGCCAGGGGGTCCCATGGGCTAAAACACGACACTAGGGGGCAGAGCCATCGTCGGACCAGCCAGATGGGTGCAGCGGCGCACAGCCGGCCGGTCTAGCAGGGCGTGGCAGCAACATTGGATCGGCGACACACCGCCGCCGGCCGACCATGGTGGGTCCCTCCCACATGTGGGGGCCCCCTTTAAACCCTCTAAACACCCCTCTTTCCCTCATTTTCCCTATTTCCTACCCCACAAACACTTCCAACCCTCCAAAAACTCTTATTCTCTCTCCAGTCTTCATTTTCATACATTCAAATCTCCCATTTTCTCTACATCCTACATCCCTCCACCACTATTTCTCCAAAACTATCCTTTATATCTTCCCATCTCCCTTATTCTCACTCATTTGAGCATAAAACCCTCCTTTTTGTGTCTTATAACCCCCATACCTTCAAATCCACTCCATCCTCAAAGTGCTTCTATCTCCATGGCTCTTTTTGAGATTGTGACTGTCATTTTCTCCATTTCAACACTCCTTTCCCTTATGGGAAAAAAGAGAGTGGCACCGGATGAGGTCGGGCCTAGTCGTCCAAGCCGTTCTAAAAAGAAGACGAGTGCCGAGACAAGTGTGAGCACTGAGCGTAGGTCGAAACGGAACCTCGTGTAAGTGCAATTGTTATTTGCCTCTTTGGTTGTCAAATTTTGTGGTGCCAAAAACACAATCTATGTCTTGTGTAGCATGTTGATTTGTATGTTCAAGCTAAGAGCGGTGACCTACTTCAAGAAGTTCAAGTTCATCAAAACTTCTGCAAGCTTCAATGATCAGAATATTTCAAGAGCTACAACAGAAGACAAGTTCTTGTTCAAATCTCAAGTACAACTCAAGATCAAGTACAACTCAAGACTATAGTACAAGATGAAGTTCAAAGCTTCAGAAGATCTCAAGTTCAAGCTACATCAGAGATCTCAAGCTTCACAATCTTCAGAGGTCAACCAACATCTGAAGAAATGAAGACTCAATGTCCGTACTTCACATTTAAGGTTTGCATGACCTTAGTTTGACCTTAGGGTAGGTCATTTTGAATACATAATTCATATAGATTATTTTTTATAAGTGTTTGGTCTGTTCTAAGACCAGTCCTGAACTCTGTTCGACTAGTCCTATAACTGGATCGATAAGTCCAAGAAATTCCAAGACTAGTCCTAAGTTGTTACAAATTATCGATTTTTTTTATTAAGCTTCGACCAGTCCTGGAATCTGGTCGATCGGTCATAGGAACAGTACCAACTCATTCACGACCAGTCCTACAGCTACCACTCAAACTCCAGCAACCATTCTTGGTTTCTCACGACCAGTCGTGGGATGGTCACAACCAGTCGTGGAGGCCTCACGACCAGTCGTGGACACCCTAAGACCAGTCATGGAACGGTTTTATCCAATCACGCTTAAAATTTCAAAATGCAGTTCGACCTAGGACCAGTTGTGGTGGCCACACAACCAGTTGTAGACGTGATTTCTGCATCTATAAATTGAAAACAAATTTCAGTGTTTTTCAAGAATTCAATTCAAGTAAAATCAAGGCATCACTTTGAGATAAGTTTGTGTTAATTTAAGCTACGCTGTGCATATTTCATATTCTCTTTTGTTAGCTTTATTTATTTGATTTTGTTTCTGCATTCCAATCTAAATTGAAAAGAGGAATTACTGTATTCCTTCTTCTTGGAATCAAAATCAAATAGAGCTATCCCATTTGGTTTAATTTAAAATCAATTAGAACCTAGAACCATTTCAAAGTGAGTATTGGACAATTGAACTTCTATATTCGAACTTCTACTCTGATTGGTTCTTCCGGGCTACAACGAAAGTAGAAATTCTCGTATTTTACATTTATGTAAATCTTCTATGCTTTTGGTTTTTGTTTGAGGTTAAGCCAGAAAAATCTCATTGTGTTGGTTATTTGAGGAGAGCTAGAAAACTCAGAACACAATTGTGAAGGTTTTAGGTGAACCTGTGAAACATATTTTCATAGTGAACGCTAATATCCCCTATATGAGGATATTAGGAGTGGAGTAGCAATCTGTGTGGCTGTTGTTTAACAGTTGGTGTACACACAGGAAAACCACTATAATTCTTTATGTTTTGTGGTTTGAATGTTTATTTAATTTCTATCTTTTATCATTCAAAGCTGTGGAATGTATATGTGAATGTAAATGTTGTAATCTTTTACATTTCAAGCATTGTAGGAATGTTGCAATAGTTTAGAATTTAATTTCTTGCTATTTTCTTTCAGTTTGAGTTTTTGATATTCAAATTGTTCTAGTAAGATTGTCCTGCCATAAACCCTTGATTTTTATAGTGCAAGGTTATCCTTAGAACAACATTGGTATCAACCTCTCTATTTTAGTGCTTTACATTTCAGTACTGTGATTTGTTTAAAAGTTCTATCTTTCATTCAATTGTTTATAAGGCTATCTTATTCATTTAGATTCTGCTGTTAAAGTTTTAATTTGGCATAGTCCTATTCACCCTCCCTCTAGGACATATAGCTAGGCCTTTTCACCTTGACCCTCGAATCTCGATAGAGAGGTCTCTACCGGTGGGTGCCGAACTCAATAAGTTATGAAACCGCAAGGTTGTTTTTGAAGCTCAAGTGGATGAGAAGTTATTTGGGTTATATCTAGTGATTGACCTCCTCCTGGAGAACGGGTGGGGTCCCATATCTGAAGGAAAAACACATGTAAGTGAAGGTACCGTGTGAGCCTTCTATGCACACATAAGGGACCCAACTCTTGAGCCTTTCCAATTTACCATCCCATTGGGGAGTACTGAAACCAGGGTCGATATGGTTGTCATGGCCCGTATCATGGGAATAGAGCGTGGTGTGGTACATGCCAGCGATGCTAATCTCACTAGTGGACGGGAGAGAGATCGCCGCACCCGCTTTCTTTGTGGCTAACTTGTTGATTGGAAGCGAGGGAATAGTCTCGCATCGACACATATGACGAAAGATTTCTACCTACTCCACTATATATGCATGTACAACGTGTATCCTAGGTGGAGTAACCACACGGAATGCACAAGATTTATGGTGGACTTCCTGTACTAAGTTGGACAGGGATAAAAAGTATATCTGCCTACTCTCGCCTTGACTTCAATAATTAATACTGCACGGTCTACTCGGGGGGACGCCTCCCTGCCATTTGGCCGACTCATCTGTAAGATCGCCTGTAACTTTGGATTCAGGCTTCACATGGACAACCTCGCGCCTGTCCATTTCATTAATGAGACTACACTCAACAATATAAAAATAGGCCCCAGGTAGTGCCAAGCCAAAATTAAAGAATTTGGAGAAGAGATAGAAGAAGAGACCGAAGAAGAGGAAGGCAGTGAAGAAGAGGAAGACAATGAAGAAGAGGAAGGCATCTAAGAAGAGGGACAGGCGGAAGAAGAGGAGGCTCAGGACTTAGACGGGGGACCTCCTACTACTCGTGAGGACCACCATGATTGGGCCGCTTTAGAAGCCCGCATAACCAAGATTAAGGAAAGTTAGGCCTACTTAAAGCAGAAGTTCGAGGAGAACCAGGCCTACTTGAAGCAAAGTTTAAGAGAATGTCCCGCACCCTAAAAGCCCTCATGTGCTGCTGTATGCAGGATAAGGGAGCACCTCCGCCTTCGCCAGAATCGGAGGACTAGTAGTATATTTGTAGTTATTTTTCTTACTTTTTGTAATAGCCTTGGATAGGTTTAGTTTGGATGCTAGGTTAGTAAGTGTTGAAGCCTTTTGTTAATTAGCTCTCTTGCATCCTCTATCGTAGTGCATATAATATCACATCATTTGTAACTGTGGTAAATTTTGGTAAATGAAATGCATGAAGCTTCTTTTGTTTAGAAATGTGTAAAATGTTTGGAAAGAGTGGATGATGTTATCCTAATCCTATAAATGTTGCACCCTATGTTATATATAAGGAATGCCTCCTAAAAATATGCGGAACATGACACGTCTTCCACTTGGTGGAATGGTTGACGGGGCCCCTCACTTGAGTGGTAGCCAAACGGACCCTAATTTGGGTCCAAGTAGTGAGGCATTGCCAGATTCACAACCAGCCACTGGCCCCACAAATGGGCCAATACCGAGTGCACCACCAGTTTTGGGTCAGAACCATGCGTCTTCGTCGATGCCACACATGCCTCAGGCGACTTCTCCCCTTGATAGGTTGGAGCAGATGATGCTTCCAATGCAACAACAATAAGAAGTTCTGACAACTATAGTGGGGGTCATCGTACAAAACATGATTGTGGCCCCGCCAATGCCACCCGTACAGCTTACTGGGACAATGACTACAAGTGGCCAGTTCGAGCGCTCTCAGAGCCTTCGACCTCCCACTTTTGTGGGTACTCATAGACCCAAAGAAGTTGAGTACTGGTTAGATCGCATTTCTAAGATGTTGAGGCCATTACACTGTACCAAGGTGGAACAGGTTGAGCTAGTCACATATATGTTTGAGAAGGAAGCTAGCCTATGGCAGGATAGTGTCCTTCGAACAGTTCCCGTAAGATTTGTGTAGACATGGGGTAAATTTGAGGTACACTTCCATGAGAAGTATTTCTCCCTCACTTACCGTAATGAAAAGGAGGGCGAATTCCTCCGCCTTCAACAGGGGGGAATGACAGTAGCAGAATACGAGAACCATTTCACAGAGCTGGCTAGATATGCTCCTTTGATTTTGACAGACAAGCCGATGAGAATGCGACGATTTTCAGAAGGGTTGTGAGCTGATATCCGCACCAAGATGTGTTGTGCTAGCATTCCCAACTATGCTGAGCTAGTGAGCATGTCCCTGCGAGTTGAGAAGGATGGTGAAAGAGTGTCTTAAACATGCATGCCAATGGGCCCGAGGCCTAGGCCTGAATTATAGAACTGGCTATTTCTCGACAAGAGGCCGCGTATGAACTCACCTCCCTGACCAATGGCTCCGTCGGCTCAGCAGAGGCGATCTGATCTGTGATGTACTTATTATAATAAAGTGGGCCATAGTGACCCCTTTTGTTTTACCAAGATGAAGGACAAAGGCTTCATGCCGCCTCAGAGGGTCAACCTCCAGCCACCACATGTTATTTCAGCTCCACCTCTACGATTTATACTACTGGCACAACCATTCAACCGACATCCCGCATCTCAAAATAAGCCTCCTTAACGACTTATGGTAGTGCAACCTAATTGTCTGCAAAAAGCTTGAGTACATGCACTTGCCGCCGAAGCATCTCAATCTGCGGTTACAGTACTGCTAGCCTTTGAAGTCACTGCCCACGTCCAAGGTACATAAGTATTTCCATTGGTAGACACCAGTTCCACCATGTCATGCCCCAAACTCAGAAATCGGGCCCAAAAAATTCCCGATCACCAAATCTGGTGCTGATAGCCTCCGTAGTATCCCATTCTCGGTTTCTAGCGCCATACGCCAGATTCTGATCCTGGGTGTCATGCCCCAAACCTGAAAATCGGATTCACAGGAATCTCGATTACTGAATCCGGTGCCGACAGCCTCCGTAGTACCCTGAGCTCGGTTCCTAGCGTCCACGTGCTAGATTCCGATCCTGGGATCTTACAAGGAGGATTTTTTTTGTACATTTAACTCAAGATAAGCATAACCATAAGATTACCTAATTCACAAAGACAACATCATCATCACATGTCCACTAATATAATCATTTGAGTACAATACAGAAAGGGAAATACATAAATCAAAAATCAAGCTCCGGAAATAGTGGTAATCCATAAATCGTATAATATCAGAATAAGCAGAAATACTGACAAGATCACGAATTATCAAAGTAAGCAAAAATATTGACGAGATCATGAATTATCAAAGTAAGCAGAAATACTGACAAGATCATGAATTATCAAAGTAGAAATACTAACAAGATCATGAATTATCAAAGTAAGCAGAAATACTGACAAGATCATGAATCATACGATAACAGAGTAAGCGAAAATACAGACGAGTGCATGAGTCAATCAATATCAGAATAAGTAATATAGAACAACTATGCAAATGAGGAGTCCTAGAGAGCCAAATATCAGATGCATAGGGTGCAATGCAATATACATTCCTGATGAGTAACGCAAATAGCGTTAGCTGTACCATGTGCTACGGACGAATGCAACATGCGGTGAGAATGGAATAACCATGCTGGAGTGTGAAGTCGGGATGATAGTACATAGTATCGCAGGCTATGGGGTCCATCACAATGGACTTCTATCCAAACTAGTCCCATACCTAAATTTGGATAGTTAGACTTAATGTGGTAAACTCCTGATCTCAGGTTAGTCGTGCGCCCTAACCGAAATCCTGACCATTACGAAGGTACACGTAACAAATAGTTGGGCACCACCAGCCCGAGTAGATAGTGAATGAATGAATGAATGAGTATGCAACTCCTGCTCAATAAGTCCACACATTAGTTTAGTTCCTCTCTGGGATGATCACCGGGGTTTAGTACACTCCAAATGGCACTGCCCCTCTCCCAGCAGCATAGTCCAAGCAAGCATAAGAAACCTCACTATCCGCCTGGCCAACAGTCTGCCAATACCTATCCGGCACGTCGATAGTGGACCCATTCACGAGTTGTTCAAACTCAGCCTAGTATTGCCCCCTACCCTCGGGCGGGTAAGGCCACACCCCCTCCCAACTGACCACGACACAGTGGGAGACGAGGCCTCCTGGTATTTGGCACTCGGGCGCTCATGTATCCACTCGGTCTCGACGTTGGGGCATCCTCTGGTACCAAGAGGGTTTAGGAATTTTCACCCAAGGCCATCTATGGCAGCTCGATGCTAGAACAAATTTTCGGTGTCCCATCTAGCCATCCACGATATGCCTGTGGAGGCTACAGCCCTGATGTCACTAGGGCTTACAGTAATCGTAATGCAATGATGCATGAGTCACACAATTCAGTCATGCATCAATCCTGCACATACTGTGTGCTCATGTGAAATAACCTCCATTTATTAGGGAGTCTCATGACAATTTGTCCAATGACATATGCAATGGTCAACCACATCTCATAACAAACATGCAAATGATGCGTATGGGTGTGTATGATGATGCTATGCTGTCACATACTCATAATCAGTATCAATAACCGGCCTCATCAATCGGCTTCGACAATGTGGACATTTAACCAACATTGACCCCAAGGAATGGCCCACATAAAGCCTAACATATGTGGACCCATGGCCTCACACAAGGGCTAATATACAACACCATGGGTCCCACTCAAGAGCTTAATACATACCACGATGGGCCTTTCATATAGCCTAACATACATCACAATGGGCTCCTTTGCCTGGCCCTCAAATGCATCATAATGGGCCTCATCGCCTAGGCCTCAATATACATCACATTAGGCCTTAGACACGGGCTGAATACACATCACGTCGGGCCTCAAACACGGATCACATATACATCACATTGGCCCCGACAATCGGAATCGGCAATCGGCCATGACAAATCAGAATCGGTAATCGGCCTCAATCGATAATCGACAATCGACCATGATAAATAAGAATCGGTAATCGGCCTCGATCGATAATCGAAAATCAGCCGATCAAGGCCTAAGGGAAGGTCACGATGTGGACATCTAACCGTCATTGCCCAACAATGTCGACATCTAACCAACATTGCTCCTAATGAGTGGCCCACATAGGGCCAAACATATAGTGGGCTAATGGCCTCGCACAAGGTTCTCATAAATTAAGTGGGTCGCATCACATGGGCCTAATGCATATCGCTATGGGCCGCAACGTATGGGCTGGAAATACATCTCAATGGGCCTCATCATATGAGCAGGAATATATCACAATGGCCTCACTAAATGGGTCGGAAACACATCTCAATGGGCCACGACGTATGGGCCGAGTATACATCTCAATGGGCCATGACCCATGGGCCCCAATACATCATAATAGGCCGCAACCCGTGGTCCTCAAATACAATAAGTGGGCCACATCAATGGGCCTCATATATACACCTCAGGTGGGCCCTGCTCATGGGCTTCAAATACATAACATGTGGGCCCTACACATAGGTCTTATACGCATCAAATGGGCTACGTATCTGAGCCTTGAACACATTAAATGGGCCACGCGTCATGGGCCCAATACATGTCACGATGGGCCTTGTATTAATGGGTCGCACTAATGGGCCTTGTACACATTAAGTGGGTTGCATCAATGGGCGGCACTAATGGGCCTCGTACACATCAAGTGGGTTGCATCATATGGGCGGCACTAATGGGCCTCACCCATGGGCCTCGGATATATCACAATGGGCCACGTCTCATGGACCTAACAAGTCAAATAGGTGGCCCGCACATGGGCCAAACACATCATGATGGGTCACATACGCCACAATGGATCACACTAATACATCAAGGTGGGCCTCAGGGATGGGGTGGGTCATAAAACATCATATTGGGCCTCGATAAATGCCATATATATACATAATAGGTGGGCCATATTCATGGGCCCTCAAATACACCACATGAACGACCATAAATATATTAAGGTGGGCCTCATTATATGGGTCGCGTCAAAAATCATTTCAATAATTATAGGTAAACATGTGTATCACTACACCCATGGCCCATGTATGATGATTAGCACTGTCCAAACATTATCCATGTAAATCGATGCCAACCAAACATTGTCCAACACTATCCCAACATTATGGACGATGTGGATACAAAATGCGTACATCTAGGTGGGCCGCACAAGTAGATGGTATGGATGAAGCACGCACAACATGGTGGGCCTGTACAGTGTAGGTGAGCCCAGTACATGTAGCAAACGGGCCCTGCGCCATCAAGACGGGTAGACATTGCGGATATAAAATACATACATTAGGGTGAGTCCCACCATCCAACGGGCTAAATGGTGCGGATATACAATACATTTATCATGGCGGAATCACACATTGAAATGGGCCTTATATACATCACATTGGGCCTCGACCCATGGGCCCCAAATACATCTAATGGGCCACATCACAGGGACCTTATATATATCAAGGTGGGCCTTAACAATGGACCATGATTATGGTAAGAGGGCCACACCACATGGGCCACATATATATCAAATGGGCCACACTCAAATATAAGTGGTGATAATGATTTCCACTATTAAAATTCCCAAGGCCCGCCATAACATTTATTTCCCATCCAATCTAATCATAAGATCTCAAGGATTTCAATGGTAGCCATTCAATCCTCACCGTGCACTATGGTCCACTTGATAAATAAATCTGTCTTATTTTTGTCTCAAGCCTTAAAATTATTTTCCAAAAATGGTTGGACGGTTTGGATGTAACACATGCATCATGGTGGACCCCACCGTCCAAACAGTTGGACGGTGTGAATAAAACACATAAATCTTAATGGCTTCCACCGTCCACTGCTGTGGACTGACCAAAACACATACATCATAGTGGGTTCCACGTGGGGCCCACCATAATATTTATATAACATCCAATCTGTTGATATGGTCATACAGGCCTGGATGAAAGGAAAAACAAATTTCATGTTGGCCCAAAAATTCTGGACCACAAAAGGATCACAATGGTAGACGTTTAATCAACACTGTTTACTTGATGTGGGCCCACCAGATAAATGACTGGATGGCGTGAATAGGACACGTACAACACGGTGGGTTCCACCATCCAAACAGTGGACGATGAGGACAGACACATATACCATGGTGGCTCTCACCGTCCACGGCAGTGGACGACCTGAATAAAACACATACATTATTGTGGGTCCCATGTGGGGCCCACCACAATGCTTATTTTCCATCCAACCTATTGATAAGGTCACTCTGACCTGGAATGAAGAGGGAAAAAATTTTCATATGATCCAAAACTTCTATGGACCCAAAAATGGGTTTCAATGGTAGACGGTTCAACCACACTGTTCCCTGTGATGTGGGCCACCCGGGCCGTGTAGATGGCTGATTTTTGGCGTGGGGCCCACTGCCCTAAGGGGCCATCGAATGCACGGTGTTGATTTCCACAACCATCATAGTGGGGCCCACGCTGGGGGACCCACGGTCGGCCAGGGACCGTCCCAGGGCAGAGGACGTTGTGTCGTTCTTGCAGCAGCAGCAGCGTCATCTACTGTGTTGCCTATTATTATTATTATTATTATTATTATTATTATTTAAATAGTTTTTCTGTGGTAGGGCCCGTATCAGGTGGATCCACTCCACCCATTGGATTCCATGGCTTGAGACCGTCCAATTGAGCCCAATATACAGCGTGTTCTGCTAAGAAAAAAACATCAAGGTGGGTTTCAAAGGTCAAAACATTGTCTTCAATGCTATGGCCCACCGGATACTCAGATCAACCTCGTTTTTCATCTCAACGTCTAAAATGAAGTGGAGAAAGGAATGGATGGCATGGATTAAGTCCATACATCAAAGTGGGGCCTGCATGAGTAGTCCATCAAAAGGCCTCAAAACTCACTGTTTGTTCACACTTCATTTAGTCCACGTCCAGCGTCCAGGGACGCTGGACGGACAGCTTCAATATAAAAATCAAGGTGGGTCCCACATGGCATGGCCCACGTTATTTGAATCAATCTGATGCTTGTGGTTTCCCATCACCATAAGGTGGGGCCCACATGACTTGGACAGTTGGATAAGACATACATCAAGATGGGGTCCATTCGAGTGGGCCACACATCACACAAAAAATGAGAAAGAGAGAGAGAGAAGCACCCATCTATGATCTTCTCCTCCTTCATTTGTCAAAGTATCCTAGAGCTTCAAGAGGACAATTTCAATGGTTGAGATGATGATCTAAGGGTTGGATTTGGTGGTAGGAAGGTGGGCCACACCTAGCTTCTCCATGGAAGCTATGGACGGTTTCTTGCTTGGAGGATGAAAGAGAGAAAATGAAAGAGAGGGAAAGAGAGAGAGAGAGAGAGAGAGAGAGAGAGAGAGAGAGAGATGATGTAAAGAGAGAGGGATGGGTTGTTGTAAGGAGGGTTGACTTTGGGAATGGGAGAGAGAGGGGGGCCATGCCTTGTTAGTAAGAGAGGCATGGATGTTGTACTTGACTTGATTGATGTGATTGATTTGATAGATTCTCTTAGGATTTGTAACGTGCTATGTTTTTCCTCGAACTAAACGCGAGCCCACATCTCCTGGCTCAGTTGTCGCCTCAGCGCGTGAGACGCGGCGTCGGAACCGCGGCGACCGTGCGGTCGCAATGATACAAGTTTCAAATCGAGCCGACTCTGATATGCAGGACTCGGCTTAGGGTCGTGCGTAAACATCGAATATGAGTCGAGTATTGTCGGAATTTGTCCGGTAGAATCACGGAAGCCTACAAAACGGTATGGACTAGGGCACGGGTCTTACATTGGGATCGTACAAGGAGGATTGTCAACGTACATTTGTCTCCTAAGAAGCATAACCACAAGTATACCCAAATCACAAAGGCAACATCATCATCACATATCCCCTAATATAAACATTTGAATACAGTGCTGAAAAGGAATACATATATCAAAAATTAAAGCTCCAAAAGTCCGCTGCATGCTCCAAGCTCGACGTTGCTGCGAGCTAACGCCACCTGCATGCATCTATCGTGCATAAGCTTATAGAAAGGTTAGAGGGTAGTGAAAGTGTGTGTGCAAAGTAAGTGCCAAGTAAGCAATATCAGAGTAATCAAAGTAACCAGAAATACTGACAAGCCCATAAATCATACAACATCGAAAATACTGGCAAGATCATGAATCATACAATATTAGAGTAAGCGAAAACAGATTGATAAGCCCATAAATGCCATCAGCCTTATCCAGGCTATGCGATGCAAAAATATAATAAACCAATATCATATACCGAGGAAGCAATGTAGATCAGTTATGCAATGAGAAGACATAGTAAGACAAATATCAGATATTGAGGATGCAATGCAATACACAAATCCTGGCGAGTCCATGAATGCCGTCAAGCTCATCTAGTCCATATAAATGTAGAAACATAGCAACCTAGAATACCATATGCCGTGGATGTAATGCAATATGTGATGTGAATGAAATGACCAAGCTGGAGTGTAAAGTCGGGATGATAGTACATAGTATCGCAGGCTATGGGGTCCATCACAAGGGAGTTCTATCTAAACCAGTCCCATACCTAAATTTGGATAGTCAGACTTAATGTGGTAAACTCCTAATCTCAGGTTAGTCGTGCGCCCAACCAAAATCCTGGCTATGCGAAGGTACATGTAACAAATAGTTACACACCACCAACCCGAGTGGATAGTGAATGAATGAATGAACTGCTCAATAAGTCCATATATCAGTACAGTTCCTTTCTAGGAAATCATCGGGGTTTATTACATTTCAAAGCAGATTGCCGCCCCATCACGCACAACAAGGTCAGTGGAAGAGACCTCACTATCCGCCTGCCAATATCGGGCCCGGCTCGTCGATAGCAGACCATTCCTCAAGCTGGTCAGACTCAGCCTAGCATTGCCCCCTCCTCTCGGGCAGGTAAGGCCGTACCCCCTTCCAACCGACCACAACATAGTAGGAGACGCGGCCTAACGGTATACGACTCTCGTGTGCTCATGCATCCACTCAGTCTAGACGTTGGAGCAACCTTTGGAACCAAGAGGGTTCTGGGACTTTCACCCAAGAATATCTATAGCACCCTATGTAGAACAGATTTTTGGTGTCCCATCTGGCCATCCACGATATGCCTGTGGAGCTACGACCTTGATGTCGCTAGGGGGTACAGTAATCACAACACTCAATGCAAGATGCATGAGTCATATAATCCAGTCATGCATCAATCCTGCGCATACCGTGAGCTCATATGAGACAATCTTCGCCTATTAGGGAGTCTCATAACAACCGGCATTATGACATATGTAATGGTCAATCATATCTCACAACAAACATACAGATGATGCGTATGGGCATGTATCATGATGCTATGCTGTCATATACTCATAATCGGTATCAATAATCGGCATCAACAATCGACCTTGACAATGTGGACATTTAACCAACATTGCCCCCAAGGAATGGCCCACATAGAGCCTAACATATAGTGGACCCATGGCCTCACATAAGGGCCAAATATACAACACCATGAGCCTTACTCAAGAGCTTTATACACATCATGATGGGCCTTTCCCTGGGCCTAACATATATCACAATGGGCTGCCTCGCCTAGCCCTCAAATGCATCACAATGGGCCTCATCACATAGGCCTCATATACATCTCATTGGGACTTAAACATGGGCTGAATACACATCATAATGGGCCTCAAATACGAGCCGCATATACATCACATTGGGCCTCAAACACGGGCCGAATGCACATCACATTGGGCCTCAAATACGAGCAGCATACGCTTCTCATTGGGCCTCGACAATTGGAATCGGCCTCGACAATTAGAATCGGTATCGACAATCTGAATCGGCCTCGATAATCAGCCTCAATAATCAGAATTGGAATCGACAATCGGAATCAGCCTCGACAATTGGAATCAGAATTGACATCAACAATCGGCCTTGATAATCGAAATCAGGATCGACAATCAAAATCGGCCTCGACAATCGGAATCAAAATCAGCCTCAACAATCAACCTCAACAATCGGAATCGGAATCGCCTCAACAATCGGCCTTGACAATCGGAATCGGCCTCGATAATTGGCCTCGACAATCAGAATTGGAATCGCCCTAAACAATCGGAATCGGAATCGTCCTCAACAATCAGCCACGACAATCGGAATCGGAATTGGAATCGACCTCGATAATCGGCCTCGACAGTCAGAATGGAATTCGCCTCGATAAGCGGCCTCAACAATCTGAATCGAAATCGGCCTCAACAATCGGCCTCGACAATCGGAATCAAAAGCCATCCGTCTATGGTGAATGGGGCCCACTTATTTGGGTTAAACCACTAAGAGAATGATGAGAATGGGCCTAATAAGGCCTAAGGGAAGGTCACAATGAGGACATCTAACCATCATTGCCCATCAATGTGGGAGTCTAACCAACATTGCTCCCAAGGAGTGGCCTACATAAGGGATTCATACATAACGTAACGGCCACGTATACTCATTCATGGGCCTCTCATATATTGCGTTGGGCTTCATATAAGGGCCTCAAACGTATCATAATTGGCCATGCCCATGGGCTTCAAATACATCATAATGGGCCTCGAATACATCACAATGGGCCACGCCCATGGGCGTCGAATACATCATAATGGGCCTCGAATACATCATAACGGGCCACGCCCATGGGCCTTGAATACATCATAATGGGCCTCTACGCTGGGCCTTATATATAATAAGTGGGCCGCATCATATGGCCCCACCAGTGGGCCTCATATGCATCAAGTCGGGCCCACCCTTATGTATTTTGGGATCCGACCTATTCATAAGTTAACATAGAGATAGATGAAGTGAAAACCAAATATCAGCATGATTGGAACTACTGTGGCTACTAAGAAGTTTGAACGGTGGATGTTACTGTCCACTATTTCAATGGTGGGGTCCACTTGAACTTGAGATCTGACTCACTCTCTCATTCATGCCTTAAAATGATATCTCAAAGTGTCTGGATAGTATGGATACAATGCATGCATCATGGTGGGCCTCACCGTCTAAACAGTAAACGGTGTAGATAAAGCACATACATCATTGGGGTCCACACCATAGGGATGAAACACATACATCTGGAGTGGGTCCCACCATCAGATGGACGGCATGGGATACAAAATATACATCAAAGGTGGGGCCCACGAAACTTGCTGACGTTGTACAACAGCTAGCCATGGGGTCCACATATCTGGACGGTGTGGATTACATCCACACGTGCAGCAGGTCCCTCCAACCATGCTGACGTCAATAGAGCAGCTATATAGCTATTGTACGTGTAGTTTTACTACCTTAAAAAGACAGAGGTGGGTCCCATGTAGGGCCCACCATGGTATATATATATATATATATATATATATATATATATATTATGAACGTCTAGGCCCTGGACAGCCTAGACAAATGCATACATCCAGGTGTGGCCCAACACGTGGGGTGGGTCCCACCAACCAAGGACGGTGAGGATGGTCTAAACCTCAAGGTGCATCCATGTGGGTCCACCCTCATATAATATATAAATATAAATATAATATTAATTAATTTAATTTAATTTTTTTTATTAGCTAGTTAGTACACTCCATCGTCAATTCACACTACACTATTAGCCACACCCCATTGTCAGTTCACACTCCTCTACTGGCCACGTCTAGTGTCCATGGACGCTGGTACGGATGGTGAGGATATAATATTATTACAAGGTGGGTCCCACATGGACGTAGCCCACCTAATCTGGATCAATCTGATATTTGTATTTTCCCTACATCCGGGCTGGGGCCTGTCCAGACGGGATGCCAAGTGGGTCCATTTGATGGACTGTAAGGATAAGATGCATACTTCATGGTAGGGACCATCTGGGTGGGCCACACGGCCATATCATCATCAAACAAAATGAAAGAGAGAGAGAGAGGAGTGATGGAGGGACCCCAGTACTATGGGCCCTCCCTTCCATGATTCACAACATCATCAAGTGGGTCCCATTACATGTGGGCCCACCGATCAAAATCAACAGTAGAGATCCTTTCTCCACAAAAATGTAAGGTCTAGATGACCCTATCATACAAGGAAAATAAACATCATGATGGGGTCTATGGAGAATGGCCCCACATGGAATGATCATGAGAATCATGATGGGCCATTGACCACACCTAGGGTCTAAAGCGGGATCCATACCATCAATCGATAGGCCCCACTTGGCCCCTCATTAAAATACAAAAATCTAAGCCTATGAAACACCCACCATTGATCTTCTTAGTCCGATGGAAAGGTAGTTGCCTTGTCTTTGATTTCAATGGAAGGTGATGAAGTTTTGATGGTTAAGATGGGAGATAAGAGGGTAGGAAGTGGGCCACACACAAAACTCTCTCATGGAGATTTGGGAGAGCATGGACATGGGACTCTTTGGTTGCTTGGAAAATGGGTTTGAGAAATGAGAGAGAGAGAGGGTTGTAAGGAGAGAGAGAGAGAGATGTGATGGAGTGATGGGTGAGGTGAGTGATGGGTGTGTAAGAGGTTTGTTGACTTTTGGGGTAGTTTGTGTAAGAGGGGTATGGGTTATGTAAGGGATTGTTGACTTATCAGGTTACTTAGGGATGGGGTGTGAGGTGATGTGTACTTGACATGCACTTGACCCTTAATGGGATTGATTGATTGATTGATGTGACATTCGGGTAGAGATTCTATTAAGTTTTGCAACACACGGCATTTTCCTCGAACTGAATGCGGGCCCACATCTCTTGGCCTGGGTATCGCCTTGGGGCACAAGACGCGGCATCGAAACTGTTGTGACGGCACGGTCGCTAGGGTACAAGTCTCAGGCTGAGTCGACTCTGGAATATAGGACACGACTCAAGGTTGCTCATAACTGCTGATAACAGATCGTGGGTTGCCGGAATTCGACCAAGAGGACTGTGGAAGTCTGTGAAATGATACAGGCTAGGATATGTGTCTTACAGCTCTCCCCTCTTGATAAAAATTTCGTCATTGAAATTTAAACTACAACTCAACCAATACAGAGCTCACCAAGGGAGGGAAATCCTATCCGAACATAACATGCCAACATAATCAAACACCTAAGAGATGGGGACAACGCCTACGAGTCTCAGCCTCCTGCTCCCAAAATGCCTCATCAACGCTACGATGATCTAGCTGGACCTCGAATCCTGGATCAGAAACGATCGAAACTGGAATACTATATAGCCTCACAATTTCAACGGTAGGGAGTTATATCAGAAAATCTTAAAGTTATTTGAACTCGAGGATCTAACCATTCTAAGTTCTCAACAATCATAGAGTGAAGGGTAGCTATCAGCAGATATGTGATGTTATCCTCAGGTATTTCCAAGTTATGCTCTAATACCAACTTCTCGATTGCCGAATCTGCTGACAGCCTCCATAATACCCCATTCTCGGCTTCTAGTGCTATACGCCAGATTTCGATCCTGGGATCCTACAAGTAGGATTTTCAACGTACATTTGTCTCATAAGAAGCATAACCACAAGTGTACTTAAATCACGAAGGCAACATCATCATCACATATCCACTAATGTAAACATTTGAATACAGTGCTGAAAGGGAATACGTATATCAAAAATCAAAGCTCTAAAAGTCTGCTGCACGCTCCAAGCTCGACGTTGCTACAAGCTAATGCCACCTACATGCATTTATCATGCATAAACTTATAGAAAGCTTAGAGGGTGGTGAAAGTGTGTGTGCAAGGTAAGTGCTAAGTAAGCAATATCAGAGTAATCAGGGTAACCGGAAATACTGACAAGCCTATAAATCATATAACATCGAAAATACTGGCAAGATCATGAATCATACAATATCAGAGTAAGCGGAAACATGCTGATAAGCCCATAAATGCCATCAGCCTTATCCATGCTATGCGATGCAAAAATATAATAAACCAATATCATATACCGAGGAAGTAATGTAGATTAGCTATGCAATGGGGAGACATAGTAAGACAAATATCAGATACTGAGTATGTAATTCAATAACCAAATCCTGGGGAGTCCACGAATGCTGTCAACCTCATCTAGTCTATATAAATGCAAAAACATAGCAACCTAGAATACCATATACCACGGATGTAATGTAATATGCGGTGCAAATGAAATGACCAAGCTAGAGTGTGAAGTCGGGATGATAGTACATAGTATCGCAGGCTACGGGGTCCATCACAAGGGACTTCTATCCAAACCAGTCCCATACCTAAATTTGGATAGTCAGACTCAATGTGGTAAACTCCTAATCTCAGGTTAGTTGTGCGCCCAACCAAAATCCTGGCCATGCGAAGGTACACGTAACAAATAGTTACACACCACCAGCCTAAGTGGATAGTGAATGAATGAATGAATGGGTATGCAATTCCTGCTCATAAGTCCACATATCAATAAGGTTCCTCTCTGGTAAATCACCGGGGTCTATTACACTCCAAACCAGATTGCCGCCCCATCGCGCGCAATAAGGTGAGTGAAAGAGACCTCACTATGCACCTGCCAATATCGGGCCCGGCTCGTCGATAGCATACCCATTCCTCAAGCTGGTCAGACTCATCCTAGCAATGCCCCCTCCTCTCGGGTAGGTAAGGTCGTACCCCCTTCTAACCGACTACGTCATAGTGGGAGACGCGGCCTAACAGTATATGGCCCTCGTGTGCTCATGCATCCACTCGGTCTAGAAGTTGGATCAACCTTTAAAACTAAGAGGGTTCCGGGACTTTCACCTAAGGATATCTATAGCACCCCATGTAGAATAGATTTTTAGTGTCTCATTCGGCCATCCACGATCTGCCCGTGGAGGCTATGGCCCTGATGCCGCTAGGGTGTATAGTAATCACAGCATACAATGCAAGATTCATGAGTCATATAATCTAGTCATGCATCAATCCTACACATACCATGCGCTCATGTGAGATAATCTCCACATATCAGGGAGTCTCATAACAACCGGAACTATGACATATGCAATGGTCAATCATATCTCATAACAAACATGCAGATGATGCGCATGGGCATGTATCATGATGCTATGCTGTCACATACTCATAATCGGTATCAATAACTGGCATCGACAATCGACCTCGACAATGTGGATATTTAACCAACATTGCCCCCAAGGAATGACCCACATAAAGCCTAACATATAGTGGACCCATGGCCTCACACAAGGGCCAAATATACAACACCATGGGCCTCATTCAAGAGCTTAATACACATCACGATGGGCCTTTCACATGGGCCTAACATACATCACAATGGGCTCTATCACCTGACCATCAAATGCATCACAATGAGCCTCATCACATAGGCCTCATATACATCACATTGGACCTTAAACATGGGCTGAATACACATCACAACGGGCCTCAAATATGGGCCGCATATACATCACATTGGGTCTCAAACACGGGCCGAATGCACATCACAATAGGCCCAAAATACGGGCCGCATGCGCATCTCATTGGGCCTCAACAACCGAAATTGGCCTCGACAATCGGAATCGGAATCGGCCTCTATAATTAGAATCAGAATCGGCCTCAACAATCGGCCTCGACAATCGGAATCGGCCTTAACAATCAGAATCGGCCTCGACAATCAGAATCGGCCTCGACAATCAGAATTGGAATTGCCCTAAACAATCGAGATCAGAATCGGTCTCGACAATTGGAATCGTAATCGACAATCGGAATCGGCCTCGATAATTAGTCTCGACAATCGGAATCGGAATCGGCCCCAACAATCGGAATTAGAATCGGCCTCAATAATCAGATCGACAATCGAAATTGGAATCGACCTCAACAATTGGAATCAGAATCGGCCTCAACAATTAGCCTCGACAATCGAAATCGGTATCGTCAATCGGAATCGGCCTCGACAATCAAAATCGGTAATTTGCACCGATAATTAGCATCGATAATCGGCACCGACAATCAACATATAAACATAGCGGGGTCCATAGATGGACAACTGACCAACCATAATATAAATATTGGCCCACGACCGTGTTTATATCAAATCTGATGATACGGAGCCATCCGTCTATGGCGAATGGGGCCCACTTATTTAGGTTAACCCACTAAGAGAATGATGAGAATGGGCCTAACAAGGCCTAAGGGAAGGTCATAATGAGGACATCTAACCATCATTGCCCATCAATGTAGGCGCCTAACCAACATTACCCCCAAGGAGTGGCCTACATAAGGGATTCATAGACAACGTAATGGCCACGCATACATCATATTGGGCTTCATTCATGGGCCTCTCATATATCGCGTTGGGCTTCATATATGGGCCTCAAACGTATCACAATGGGCCACGCCCATGGGCTTCGAATACATCATAATGGGCCTCGCCCATGGCCCTCGGATACATCATGATGGCCACCCCCATGGGCCTCGAATACATCATAATGGGCCTCGCCCATGGGTCTGAAATACATCATAACGAACCATGCCCATGGGCCTCGAATACATCATAATAGGCCACACCCATGGGCCTTGAATACATCATAATGGGCCTCAACGCTGGGCCTCATACATAACGAGTGGGCCGCATCATATGGGCTGCACCAGTGGGCCTCATATACATTAAGTCAGGCCCACCCTTATGTATTTTGGGATTCGACCTATCATAAGTTAACATAGAGATAGATGAAGTGAAAACTAAATATCAGCGTGATTGGAACTACTATGGCTACTAAGAAGTTTGAATGGTGGATGTTACTATCCACTATTTCAATGGTGGGGTCCACTTGAACTTGAGATCTGACTCATTCCCTCGTTCATGCCATAAAATGATATCTCAAAGTGTTTGGACGGTATGGATACAACGCATGCATCATGGTGGGCCCCACCTTCCAAACAGTGGACGGTGTAGATAAAGCACATACATCATTGGGGCCCACACCACAGGGATGAAACACATACATCTTGAGTGGGTCCCACCGTTAGATGGACGGTGTGGGATATAAAATATACATCAAAGGTGGGGCCCATGAAACTTGCTGACATCGTACAGTGGCTAGCCGTGGGGTCCACATATCTGGATGGTGTGGATTACATCCACAAGTGCAGTAGGTCCATCGACCATGCTGACGTTAATAGAGTAGCTATATAGCTATTGTATGTGCAACTTTACTGCCTTAAAAGGGCAGAGGTGGGTCCCACGTAGGGCCCACCATCATATATATTTTTATAATATATAATATATACAATATAATAATATATATATTATATCAACGTCCAGCCCTGGACGACCTGGACAGATGCATACATCCAGGTGTGGCCTTACACGTGGGATGGGTCCCACCGTCCAAGAACGGTGAGGATGGTCTAAACCTCAAGGTGTGTCCACGTGGGGCCACCCTCATATAATATATATAAATATTAATATAATATTAATTAATTTAATTTTAATTTTTTTCTTAGCTTGTTAGTACACTCCACTGTCAGTTCACACTACACTGGTAGCCACACCCCACTATCAGTTCACACTCCTCTGCTGGCCACGTCCAGCATCCATGGACACTGGACGGATGGTGAGGATATAATATATATTACAAGGTGGGTCCCACATGGACGTGGCCCACCTGATTTGGATCAATCTGATATTTGTATTTTCCCTAAATCCGAGCTGGGGCCTGTCCAAACAAGATGCCAGGTGGGTCCATTCGATGGACTGTAAGGATAGGATGCATACTTCATGGTGTGGACCATCCGGGTGGGCCACACGGCCATATCATCATCAAACAAAATGAAAGAGAGAGAAAGAGAGAGAGAGAGAGAGAGAGACGAGTGATGGAGGGACCCCGACACTATGGGCCCTCCCTTCCATGATTCACAACATACATCAAGTGGGTCCCATTACATGTGGGCCCATCGATCAAAATCAATGGTAGAGATCCTTTCTCCACAAAAATGGAAGGTCTAGATGACCCTATCATACAAGGAAAATAAACATCATGATGGGGTCCATGGAGAATGGCCCCACATGGAATGATCATGAGAATCATGGTGAGCCATCGGCCATACCTAGGGTCCAAAGTGGGATCCATACCATCAATTGGTAGTCCACTTGGCCCCTCATTAAAATATAAAAATCTAAGCCTATGGAACACCCACCATTGATCTTCTTGGTCCAATGAAAAGGTAGTCGCCTTGGCTTTGATTTCAACAAAAGGTGATGAAGTTTTGATGGTTAAGATGGGAGATGAGAGGGTAGGAAGTGGGCCACACACAAAACTTTCTCGTGGAGATTTGGGAGAGCTTGGACGTGGGACTCTCTGGTTGCTTGGAAAATGGGTTTGATAAATGAGAGAGAGAGAGAGAGAGGGTTGTAAGGAGAGAGAGGGATGGGTGTTGGAGTGATGGGTGAGGTGAGTGATGGGTGTGTAAGAGGTTTGTTGACTTTTGGGGTAGTTTGTGTAAGAGGGGTATGGGTTGTGTAAGGGATTGTTGACTTAAGGGGTTGCTTGGGGATGGGGTGTGAGGTGATGTGTACTTGACATGCACTTAACCCTTGATGAGATTGATTGATTGATTGATGTGACATTCGAGTAGAGATTCTCTTATGTTTTGCAACACGCGGCATTTTCCTCGAACTGAATGCGGGCCCACATCTCCTGCGTTGGGTATCACCTCGACGCGCAAGACGTGGCATCGGAACCATGGCGACGACACGGTCGCTAGGGTACAAGTCTCAGGTTGAGACAACTCTGGAATAAGGGACACGACTTAAGGTTGCATGCAACTGTCGATAACAGATCGCAGGTCACTAGAATTCTACCGGGAGGACCGCAGAAGTCTACCGAACAGTATGGGCTAGGATACGGGTCTTACACACTGTTTCAATGATATCATGCTCTACAGTCAAGTGATTAGGGTTTACTACCCCTTTGATTGGGGTGAGAGTCATCGCCGCAACAGGAACCTTCACAGATGCCACTAAGCTTTGTAAGAATTGCCCGATAGACTTAGGGAGCAGCGTGGTGCACATTGACCAGATTATAACTAAGATATATCATTACGACATCATCCTCGGGATGGATTGGCTCATCGAAATGAAGGCAGATATTGACTGTGAAACTAGATTGGTGATAGCCCATGGGCCCGAGAGCATGACATTCATCTTCCTAGTTCAGGTCAGTTGTCCCTATCGCATACGTGTTACGCTTCCCTATTGGAAAATTGCGATGGTTCATCCCTTGTGGACACGCTGGTAGTCCAAGATTTCACAGACGTGTTCAGAATGATCCTTAGCACGAAATCGACTTTACCTTCAACCTTATGCCAGGCACGGCACCGATCTCCTTACCGACGTACTGCATGCCTCCGTGTAGAATGAAGGAACTGAGGAAGCAGATTGATGACTTATTGGACTAAGATTTTATACGGCTGAGCGTATCTCCTTGGGGAGTACCTGTATTATTTGTGAAAAAGAAGGATGAGTCGCTGCAGTTGTGTATGGATTATTACAGGCTAAATCATGTCACGGTAAAGAATAAGTATCCTCTACCTAGGATAGATGACCTATTTAACTAGTTGAAGGGGGCGCAGTATTTCTCTAAGATAGATTTACAGTCCGGATATCATTAGTTGCGTGTCAGGAATGAAGATGTGTAGAAAACAACTTTTAGGACCAGCTTCGGGCACTACGAATTCCTTGTAATGCTATTTGGACTTACAAATGCACCGGCCGTATTCATGGATCTCATGAACTGAGTATTTAGGCCGTATTTTTATCGATTCATCGTCGTATTCATAGACAACATTTTGATCTACTCAAAGAGTCAGAAAGATCATGAAGAACACCCGTGAGCAGTCCTTGATACTCTTAAGCAAAACCGATTGTTTGCACAGTATCGAAAATGCGACTTCTGGAAGGAAGAAATCAAGTTCTTACGACACGAGGTTTCTAAGGAAGGAATCACCATGGACCTTGCCAAGGTAACCGTGGTACAAGACTTGTAACGTCTCAGAAAAATCCGTACAAAGACTCGAGTACCACCTTAGGCAGAAATCACCAAGGGCCAAATTATGTAGAAATTAGACGAAAATTAATTAAGTACTAAACTGAATTAATTAGTTAGATTAGCTTGAACCACTTTCTATACGAACTGCAAGACCCAAAACCAGTAAAATCACTAACTCTACATTACCTAAAAACCTAGGATCAATCTCAAAACCCAGTTACTCATGGGAGCACATTAAAACTCCGTATCGGACTTGGACCGTTCGTCGAAAGTCTGATGACCACGAAACTAGACGGTTATGACCGCCTTACTGGGCTTAACAACCATCGTAGGAATCAACTCCAAATAGTATCCAGAAACGCACAACTTGACCCTGGAGCGAAGTGTATGAGAAACACGAATATCCTTAGAAAATAAACTTAAACTTAAGTGATGTGGGCCGTTCGCTTGTAGGACAAATTTAAGGTTTCAGACCGTCAGATTCTGACCCAATTATACCCTTGAATCAGGGAAATTTCCTCACACAGGTCAGTTGTAACGCCCTAAAAATCAGGGGTCGAGCATAACTCAACTCCCGAGTTCCAACGCATCACTTAAGGTCGACCCATGCGACCAGGGTTGAGTACAGACTTGATTTCGGCATCCATTTTCAGTGAACTTTGCTGTTGGACGAAATTGGGAAACCTAAGACTATTTCTATATTATTCTCGTACCCTCCTAAGTTGTAATGCGTCAGCGTACGTCGTGGGAATGTAACTCAGGTCCGGTTTAATCAAAATCATGCTCTGATACTAACTTGTAACACCCTGAAAATCGGGGGTCGAGTATAACTCAACTCCCGAGTTCCAACACATCACTTATGCAACATAGATAATGATGATTAAATGTTGTCTGTATTAGAGCAATAAACATGAGTGAGATTATACCAAAACAGTAATTCATACTCCAGATCAATCGTATAAAGGCAAGCGGAAGACTAAACTGTATATATATGTATGTAAAAGAAACAAAATCATTTCATTCTCCAGAGTATGAACCCATCTGAGTCACCATATACATAAATCTATTTTATGTTCAAAAGTTAAAAATACAACTAGGGAAGTAACCCCAGTAAATCCCGTCGATCCGGCAGTCTAGTCGAAGCTGCCAGAATACTGCATAAATGAGAACTCGTCCTGGTCCTCGTCATAGTCCAGCTCAGCTTCCTGAGTCGTCAGCTCATCTAAACCTAAGACAGAGTCTGGTTGGTGTGTACAACACCGTCCCGTAACGTGGGAGTGAGTAGCTAACTCAGTGGAATAATAAAGCATAGGTTAACATGTTATCGACTTAGTCAAGCAGTAATGATAAAGCAGTATAATCAAACACTCCTAACTACTCTTATTAATGCAAGTATGAATGCAGTCATGATGGATGCCCTCACCGACATACTCCCTCATGCGATACCATCTTACGTTCGTAGCATGCTTGCTTTCCTCAGTGCTCCAAATCTTCCAGGCACATGCAATGCATGATGAGCATGATTACTGAGTTGTTATTAGTCCATTTCAAACAACAGGATTGGGAAACTAAGGTACCTCCCTTGTATCATTCCCAAACATGATCCATTCTAGGGTCGTCAGTCCTAGACAATCTCATATGATGGTATGTTTCTAGGTCACTGCAAGGGCTGCCAGGGCTGTTACACGGAATCGTTGCACCACTCCCCCATCACCTTATCAATACAGGCCTAGCTTATACTCTGTTACTACGGGAAGGCTCGTTACCTCACCGTAGATTTAAAGTATGCTCGAGGTCACTACTTGGATACGGTCGGATCGCTGTGGTCGTTACACGGAATCGTTGCACCACTCCCCCATCACCCATCAAGTAGTGTAAGCCGACAGCTCAAATATAGTGTCCCATACCACCATAATCGGCTCACGAGTCTGGTTGCTCACTGGTCACTACGAGGAGGCATGTGGCCCCAGCGTAGGCCGACAGCTCGACCACGGTGTCCCATACCACCATGCCCGGTTCATGAGTCTTAGCGGATCAAGGTACCAAGGTTAACAGGGTTGCACTGGTAAGTTTAGTATCTTAGGTTTAAGCAGTAGCGTCCAAACATGGTGAACATACATAAGACAGATCGGGTTACTTGACGAGCTCGGCTAGCTCGAGCGCACGATAAGTTGAACAACATGAAGTGCATAAGCACTTCGCGTGGCCAACCACTATCGTCAACCGAAGTACAACTCGGGTTCGTCGAACACATCTCACGTGGCAAATGAATCTCAGCCACGAATTCAATCCCGTTACCGATTGCCTGGACTATACAATAGCCCCAAACACAATCATTCCATGACCAAAAGCATGTAGAGTAAAGCAGAATAAACAAAGTAATTCAAGTATGTTGACAAGCATGTCATAAACATGTAATAAAGCACAATATGAACAGGAAATACAAACTCCTATATTTCATAAGTGGTTAAATTAAACAAGCAACATAGAGGAAATCATATACATCTCTAAGGTAGCTGAGAATCCTATCTCAACACCCTTATATATTACAATTTACTAACTACTACTCATTCAGACATTTTAACAAACACTTTAAACTACATACATCAACATACTTGACGTATGTTGATCACATAGGTATAAGGCCAAATCCTTTCACTAGCGAGTTGCCCCATGTATAACATGCGTGCACCCACGATGGATAGTCATGGCAAGCAGGAATCCAAGTTCCATGTTCATTCAGTCATTTCCACAAACACTTGGGCTACACGTTTTAGCATATGTAGTGTATACTGGCTGTGGCGTGATTTAGGGGCAAATCCTTTCGTAAAAGGGGTATCACCGATACAACATTCATATATCCATGATAATTAGTCATGGCAAGCACGAATGAGAATTCTATACTCATTCAGTCATTTTCACAAACACTTGGGATACACTCCTTTAACATACATAACGTATACTAGCACAAACATGTATTAGGGCGAACCCTCTCGCCAAGTAAGTGTTATATACATATATAATATGTTTATACAACAGATAATCATGGCAAACATATTTTCAAAATTTATACGTATACGGTACTTTCTAGAATACACTATTTCAACATACATAGTGTATATTAGCAAAACATGTATTAGGACGAGTCCTTTCGCCAAATAAGTATTTTATCCATATATAATATATTCATATAGAAAATAATCATGGCAAACCCATTTCCAAAATTTATACGTATACGGTACTTTCTACAAATACCTAGAATATGTAAAATTTCATATTCTACGTATTTAATCGAACGAAAAACAGATAGCATTTTATACATGTGCAATTGCATGCAGATCATGAATCTATCATTATCTGACATTGAAAGCGTTGAAAACCATAACCTATACACCTAAAGTCTGCACCTTTTGTCGTAGAATCGTAACGGAGTCGATAGATTCGCTAAGCTTTTGTATACGGTAGTTTGGTAACCTATAGAATGAAATGGGTTAGCTATTTCATAACCTACAACTATTAAAACCCCAAAACAGATTAGGGTTAGGGTTTCTTACCTAGAAACGACGCCGGAATTGCCGGGAAAGCGATTAGAACAGAGTGGTTAGACTTGTATAGCGGCAAGGTAGAGTGGTAGGGAGATCCTCCCACATCTCCCACACTTTCTCTCTTTTTTCTCTCTTCTCTCTCCTAAGTTTTCTCCCAAATTCGTATGGACTGAATGAGAGAGGTTTTAAGGTCCTTATATAGCCTAAAACTTCACCGAAATAGACCTAAGGTCAAGGTATACTAAGGTTATAACCAAAGTGGGTTAGTTTTAGCTCAATGGAAGACTTCTGGCGGCCCCCCTTGAGCCAAAGGTCATACTTAAGCTCACAGACATTGGATCTAGGTTCAGCTGAGGTTTCGTTCCAATTCATTTTCCAGATCGCATGTGGTGGACCAATTTCAGTTCAACGGTTAGCGAATCTCAATTGGAGATTCCGAGTACATAGATATGTTTGGGGAAATATCCCTGATCCGAGGGTGTAATTTGGCCTGATTCTGATGGTCTGTTGCTTAATACTGACCCGCAAGCGATAAGTCTCAAAGTTCATAAATTCTTATTTATTTTGGAATTATTTTCATGCTTCTCACACTCCCCGCTCTGAGCTCAAGCTAATAGCGCTAGGACACTATCTGGATTTAATTTCTAAGATGGTTGTCAAGCCCAGCAAGGCAGTCCTAATTCTTTAACTTCGTGTTAATCAGACTTTCGATGTGCGGTCCAGATCTGATACAGAGTTTTAATGTGCTCCCGAGAGTAACTGGGTAATGAGATTGATCTGAGATTTTAGGGTAACCTAGCATCAATGATTCTACAAGTTTTGGGTCTTGCAGATCGTATTTAAAGTGATTAGTACTAATTTCACAGGTACTCTAGTTTAACACTGGCTAATTCTCACCTAATTTCTAAAGGATTTAGTCCTGAGTAATTTCTGTCTGAGGTTGTAGTTTATATATAAAGTGATCCAAGTTATACTACTTAGCTAGTTTAAGATAGTGTCTAGGGTGAAAGTACTTAGAACAATTGAAAGAACAAGGTGGTGAAGGGTGGGATTTGTGAAGGAAATGGGTTCAAAAGCGGTTTTAGACTTTGGAGTTGAGTTCTGACAAGTTAATAAGGTGTTAGGATCGACCCATTGCTTAAGGACGTCTAATTCCAGGTTGGCAAAAATTTGGGATGTTACATTAGGCCACAAGGAGTGCTTATGCGCTCCATGTCGATTAAGTTAGCCTGCGCTCGTACCAATCGAGCCTGTCAAGTAACTCGATTGGCCTAATGTGTGTTTACCATAGATGGACGATACTGCTTGAATCTAAGGTACCACTTACCAATACAAAGCCCGTTTAACCTTAGTACCACGATCCGCTAAGACTCATGAGCTAGGCATGGTGGTGTATGGGACACCGTGGTCGAGCTGTCGACCTACGCTGGGGTGACAAGCCTCCCCATAGTGACCAGTGAGCAATACAAACTCGTGAGCCGAATATGGTGGTGTATGGGACACCGTATTCGAGCTGTCGGCATATGCTAAGGTGACGAGGCTTTCCGTAGTGAACTCGAGTATAAACTAAGGCTTACGCTGAGGTAACGAGCCTCTTCGTAATAACCTGAACTTACCTATCCACTACTTTTAAATTAGGGGTGATGTTGCCCTATAACTTGCTTATCATATATGATTAATTAGGATTGACGACCCTAGATGTGTATGACCCGTATCTTAGTCTGTACTGTTCCGTTGACTCTCGCAATCCTTCCCATCGAAGTCCGACAATCTGCGACCTATAATTGATGTTTGCGCGACCCTAAGTCGTATCCTAAAGATTTGAGTTGGCTTAATCCGAGACTTGTACCATTGCGACTGCACCATCTCCACGGTTCCAACGCTACATCTTGCATACCGATCCGATACCCTGGTAGGGAAATGTGGGCCGGCATTTATTTCGAAGAAAACTCCGCACATTTGCAATCCCAAGAGAATCTCTACAACATGTCTCATCACTCAATCAGTCAATCAATCAATCAACCACCTCATGTCAAGTACACACACCCATGCTTTCTTTCTCCATAAGTCAAGCAAACCCCAAAAGTCAATAAATCTATCACCTCATCCATCACTCACCTCATATCCATCATTCCATCACCCATCACCTCTCTCTTACAACCAATATCCCATTCTCTCTCTGTTTCTCTTCGCACTTTTCAAGCAACACCAAAGAAGCAAAAGAGTGTGGACGTCCATGGTTTTTCATGAGAGAAAAGAGTGTTGTGTGGCCCACTTCCTCTCCCAAAATCCTTCATCCTAGCCATTCATTTCTCATCTTTCACCATCAAAGTGAGACACAAGGAGATCGGCTTTCCAACGGACCAAGAAGATCGAATGGCGGGTGCTCTTATAGGTTAGATTTTCATGTTTTGATGATGGACCAAGTGAGGCCTACTAATTGATGGTATGGATCTCACTTTGAACCCTAGGTGTGGCCGATGGCCCACCTCGATTCTCATGATCATTCCATGATAGGGCCATTCTCCATAGACCCTATCATGATGTTTATTCTCCTTGCATGAATAGGGTCATCTAGACCTTACATTTTGGTGGAAAGAGGATCTCCACCGTTGATTTTCAATTTGATGGGCCCACGTGTAATGGGACCTACTTGATATATGATTGAATGTAAGGGAGGGCTCATAGTGGCGGAGCCCTCTATCACACGTGTCCCCCTTCTCTCTTTCTCTCTCCCATTTTTTTTTATATATTGTTATTGTGTGTGATGGAGTGGCTATGTGGCCCACTCGGATGGACCCCACCTCGATGTACGTATTACCCACACCATCCAACCATTGGTGGCCCACCTAGGCAGCATGCCTGTACGTGGGGCCCACCTGAAATATGTGTTATATCCAGACCGTCCAACGTCCAGGGATGCTGGATGTTGCTATAAGGTGGAGGGTGAAGTGCACACTAACCGTCCAGTGTACTGAAGGTAAAAACAAAGGAAAATGTTTATATATTTTCAAGGTTTTGGGGTGGAGCCCTCATGCAGGCCCCACCTTGATGTATAAATTCAATCCATGCCATCCATACTTTTCCCCAGACCATTTTAAGCGTTGACCCGAAAAATGGGGCCAATCCGACTTTCGGGCAGGCCATAGTATAGCAAACAACATTTTTTTACCGTTGAAATACCCCCTGACATTTCTATACATCAAAATATATCAGATATTAGGCTTGTTTGGCTTATCTTGAGCCATAAGGGCATTGGGTGGGGTGGATTCACCTAATGCAGGCCCCACATATGAAAAACCACCGAAGAATTATCTTTTTTTTTTTTTAAATAATATATTAGGCAGTGCCTGCTGTTGCTGCAGCAGGACGCTGCTGCTTCTGGTGGGTGAGTAGGGACCACGGTCCCAGCCGTGGGCCCCACTGTGATGTGCTTAGAACATCCAAACCGTGCATTTGTTGAGTCCCTTTTGAGAAAGTGGGGCCCCCAAAAATCAGCCATATCCACTGCTCAGGTGGCCCACACGGCAGGGAACAATGAATTGAATGTCTGCCCTTGAAACCCTTTTGGGTTGTCACAAGGGCTTTGGATCATTATGAAATTTGTTTTTCCTCTTCATACGGGTATGTTCTGAAAGGGCCAAGCTATATGCCCTAGAGGGGGGGGGGGGGGGGTGAATAGGGCAATGCCAAATAAAACTTAAAACAGCAGAATAAAAGATATAAATGACAATGCTAAAATAATAATAATCTCAAAGCATATGAAATATGAGAATGATACTAAATCAGTTCTAAGGACAACCTTACACCAAAAACCAATGGCTTATGGTAGGACAACCTTATTTCTAGAATGATCTAGAAAACACAAATGATATGGACAATAAATCACGAATAACTTAAAGAAATAAATCCTAAGTTATTACACCATTCAATCACACTTGCTTGAAATGAAAATTACAACACTCATCCACAAAAGCAATCCACAATAATAAAGGAATAAAGAAATCAAGCACATCCACAACACAACGATATATAATGGTTCGCCTGTGTGTTCACCAACTGTTAGCCAACAGCCACACAGAATGCTACTCCACTCCTAATATCCTCACACAGGGGATATTAGCATGCACTATCAAAATAGGTTTTCACAGGTTCACCCAAAACCTTCACAATTGTGTCTTTTTATCTCGGGCTTACACAATCCAAAAACCCCCACAATCTGAGTTTTCTGGCTCTCCTCAGATAACCAAAACAATGAGATTTTTCTGGCAAATCTCAAACAAAACCAGAGAAAGTAAATTACAAAGTAAAATACCTGGATCTCCTTTTGAAGTAGCCCAGTAGAACCAATCGGAGTAGATGAATGATACGTCGTTCAATGTCCAATACTCACAAAAAGAATGGTTCTATGTCTAATTGATTTTAGATTAAATCAAGAAGAGCAAGGTCTATTTGATTTTGATCCCAGAAGAAGGAATATCACAAATTCCTCTTTTCTAAATAAGATTGGAATATGGATCAAAATCACAATAAAAAAATGCTAACAAAAGGAATATTAAATATGCACAATAGCTTAAAAAATAATCACTACTTATCTCAGAGTATAGCCTAAAATCGCTTGAATTGAATGGAATTGAATTGCATAAACTCTGAAATTCGTGCACTATTTATAGCGTCAAAAATCCCATCTTCGACTGGTCTTAAAATCCTAGGACTAGTCGTAGCGTCAAAGATTTTGAAAGATTTCCGCGGGATTAGATTTGCTATACTCACGACTGGTCTTAAGTAGCCTACGACCGGTCTTAGGTAGCTACGACCGGTCGTAGACCACCTACGACTGGTCGTGAGACACCTACGACTGGTCGTGATACTCGAGATAAGTCGCTGGAGTTCGAGTCGTAGAACTACGACTGGTCGAAGGATGAGTCATAGGACTTCCCAGGACTGGTCGAAGAAAGTCCAGGACAGGTCGAAGGACAACCAGGAAAATTCGAAAATCTGTAACAACCTAGGACTGGTCCTGAGAAACCTAAGACTAGTCGTAGCAGACCTAGGACTGGTCTTAAGATTTCTAGGACTGGTCTTAGAACAGTCACACTAAGTAAATTAAAATATTCGGATTATGTATCCAGAATGACCTATCATACAGACCAACCTAAGGTCAATCTAAGGTCAAACAAACCTTGAGTGAGATGGACGTTGAAGTCTTGAAGGTCTGTATTCTCAGATGATCTTGAAGTAGAAGCTTGAGTCGAGTTGATGACCTTTCTCGAGCTTGGTACATTCTTGACTTGTCTTGATGAAGTCTTCTAATCTTGAACTTGATAGAGGCAAACTTCGAGTCTTCTATTCTTGTAGACTTCATTCATGACATGTCTTGCAAGCATTCTTCATTTATGATCTTGTCTTGAAAGCATTCTTCATTCATGATCTTGTCTTGAAAACATTCTTCATTCATGATCTTGTCTTGAAGCAGTGTGTAGTCACAAACAAGAAACACAAGAAGTACAAGACATATAGGTTTTGGCACTACAAAATTTGACAACCAAAGGGATATGAAATCATAGCACTAACAATCTCCCCCTTTGTCAAATTTGTGACAAAACACATTTATAAATATAAGAGTAAAATGAAGAAAGAATCATGAGCCATCAGAGTGAGAAAAAGAAATATTCTACTCCCCCTAAGTGAGTAGAAACAATCAACCATTTTCAAGTAATCACTTTCTCCCTTTCTCCCATTCTCCCCCTTTCCATACTACTCCCCCCTTTTGTCACAAAATGACAAGGGAAGGCCAAAGGAGAGAAGAGAATGCCATTTGAAGAGTCAAGATTTAATTATTAACACTTCAATGTCATCAATCCAAAACATACAACCAAAGTCATCAAATGTAATAATAATACAGAATCCATCATATTCAAACCAAAAAAAAATTAATCCACCTAATCAGATCCAGATGAAGGAGCAGGGATGGTTGGATCAATCTGATGTAAACCCCTATTAATGCGACGAATATATTTTCGCATATATTTAAATTGCATATCATGGGCTACACTCAGGTTATCAACCTTCTCCTCCAATGCACTTAGACGTGCATCATAACCAGAAAATGGATCGTAATCAGAATCATTTTGGGAGTCAGTTTCAATTTCTTCAAATATATCATCCATATTTATATCAGCCTGTAGAGGAAGATCAGCAGCTTCTCCTTCATTTCCAGCTTCAGCTCCTTCACCACCACCTTCATAGAATTGACCAGGAAGCAAATCCAACTTCGTCTTATTTAAATTAGTATTATTGAATAAAAGATGATGAATTGGTGCCTCATTCTCAGGTAAAGCAACGAGCATATTTGTGGCTAAACAAGTCATAAGATAACCAAATGGAATATCACTATGACTCGGATGAAGACGAAACTGAATAATAAAATGACATATCAAAGAAGGTAAACAGACAACCATACCGGACACAATAGAGTGCAATACCCGAACCATGAAGGCAGTTAACTTAGTTTTATTGCCTGACCGAGGATACACGTTTGAAGTGAAGATCCGGTGCAAAACTCTGTATCTGGGTAATAAAAATTTTGAAGGGAGCACATTACCTTTGTGCATTCAATGCACTTCCATATTGCATAAATCTCTTGTCAACATTTGTTTTTCCGATTCTGATGGTTTGTCATATAATGTATGAATCAGAATACCTTCATCTTTGACAGGTATATCCATAATACCTGATATCAAATGTCGATCTATCAAAAATTTCCCTTCTCTAGTAGTAATTGAGAACGTTAAATTATCAAGGGAAAAATCAGAGATACATACAACCATAGATTGTGCAATGGACTGGTATGCAGGCCCACCCCAAAACAAAATATTAGTCCAGCCAACAGATTCAAGGAGAGGTGTGATCTCAAATTGTTCAATGTGACTGAGACTTACAGGATGCTCAACGATAACTTTACGGTTACATAACTCCCGTACATCATTGGGATCATCTTCGGGTGATCGAAGGTGCCGTCTTGTTATAGATGTAGATCTAGATGAAGATGGACCACGGGATGTTTTCTTTTTCCCTCTAACATCCATTTTCAACAAGATTTACCAAGGACCAAGCACAAAGAACACTAGAAGTGGTGGGTTTCTCTAGATCAAATTTTTAGAGAGGAAACCTTAAACAATCAACAAAAGATGAGATCTAGCTTATGGAATAAACAAATCAAAGCATAGAAGGCATAAATCTTCAATAAAAATGAAGAAAAATGACTTATCTTGAAGAAAATCACGAACTCTCAAGACTGGTCGAGCCACGACTCGTCGAAGGAAGAAGAGGAAATGAAGAACAAAGAGATTTTCCTCAAATTATATGATGCTCACGATCTCTACGACTGGTCAAGTGTAGTCCACGACCGGTCGAGTCAGGACCGGTCGTGTATGGCAAAGGCCGGTCGAGCATCGACAAAAATAAATATTTTTATGCAGAAATTGAAATTTATTCACATAAAAATTTAAAATATAGTACACTATGATACATGCAGACAAGTATATTCAATTTAAAATGCACATACCAAGATCAAATTTCATTTTAATAAACCTGCTTTTGTCGAGTGGTTTAGTAAATATATCAGCAAGTTGGACATTAGTTGGAATATATTCCAAGGAGATAGCTTTTTCTTCAACTAATTCACGAATGTAATGATACCTAATGTCAATATGCTTAGTACGCGAATGCTGAATTGGATTTTTGGAAATATTGATAGCACTGGAATTATCACAATGTAAGATCATTGAATCTTGATTAATTCCATAATCACTTAACATGCGTTTCATCCATACGAGTTGTGTACATGCATATCCTGCTACGATATACTCAGCCTCAGCAGTGGAAAGTGATATTGAACTTTGATTCTTGCTAAACCAAGAAACCAAACAATTTCCAATGTAAAAACAACCACCACTGGTTGATTTTCTATCATCAATATTATTACCATTTCAATCAAGCATCGAGAATACCTTGACTAATTTAACATTAGTATCAAAAGGATACTAAAGACCCAAATTAGTTGTACTTGCGACATATCTAATAATCCGTTTGGGTCAGTAAGATGTGAATCTTTAGGATTAGACTGATATCTCGCACAAATACCAACGCTAAAAGCGATATCAGGTCTACTAGCAGTTAGATATAATAAACTACCAATCATACTACGATATAGCTTAGGATCTACATCTTTACATGTAGAGTCTTTTGAGAGTCTCAAGGTTGTACTCATAGGAGTATCAAATTTTTTACCATTTTCAAATCCAAACCTTTTAACCAAGTTTGTAGCATACTTGGTTTGAGAAATGAAGATTCCATCAGATTGTTGTTTTAATGGTAACCCTAGGAAGTAATTTAGTTCACCAACCATGCTCATTTCGAATCTTGATTTCATCAACTCTGCAAACTCAATAGACATGTTAGAACAAGTTGATCCATAAATAATATCGTATACATAGATTTGAACCATTAAAATCTCATTATTATGTTTCTTAACAAACAGCGTCTTATCGACACTTCCCATTTGAAAACTATGACTCAGTAAGAATTTAGTCAATTTTTCATACCATGCCCTGGGCGCTTGTTTCAGACCATAGAGAGCCTTTTTGAGACGAAATACATAAATTCTAGGTAATACTTGTATCATAAGTGTATCGATGATATTTCAAGAATATCGCCAACGTATTGATATCATCAAAATTTTGTTTATTAGAGAATTTTTTATTTCAATTTTTTTTCATGGGCATATGCTTGTATGTAGTATTCAATTCGTCATCGATAATATTGATAATATCTCGATATTATCGATATCGCAACATGTGCGATATTAAGACCACAATCTTTTGTTTTCTTTCTAATTGTTGATGATTTCTTGGTGAAATATCATGTTTTGTTGATATTTTGCAATATCGATGGTTGTTTGGATGGAAGGTTGGATGGTTAAATCAGCCAGATGGGATGGTTGGATTGATTTCTTACAACAACACATGCTTTTAAGGCCCCATTAAATGGTAACTTATTATAAATGCGTTATTTTTACAATTTCTTAATATTTATAAATATGCAAATATGTACATTTTAACATATCCTGAAGTTCCGCTGAAAATTCCACCATTTTTCCCATGTTTCTCTGGATTTTTGGTTATCGGCAATATTGATATTGTTTTCATATCCCTAGTCAGTGAAACTTGTAGCGATACTGATACTTTGAACACTAATAGAAACTACCTAAATGATAGGAATCATTAGAAACAACCTAAATCATATGAAGAGTTTGGATAAACTAAAATGGCCCCAATCATATTAAGGATTTGGATCACTACGAGCCAACCACATGAATGGATTGGATCAATTGAAATGATCCATGCATACTAAAAGTTTGGTACAATGAAAACTACCCACATTGTATGAATGGTTTAGATCACCCAACACAACACTACCATATTAATGATTTGTATCACCAAATAAAAGCCCATCACATGAATAGTTTGGATTATTGAAAATTAGCACATATATGCCAAGATTCCTAATCTCCTAATGATTTCTCTATGCACGGTGCAAACCAACAAAGAGTACGAAAGATTCATTCATTGACCTGGTAAATGGTGTCCTTATGTACATCAACTAGTTTAGATCCAATTAGATGAAGGGTTCCAATCACTGAAAACAGACCCTCTCATATTAAGTGTTGGATTGGGGAACAAAGGTCCTAACATTAAGTATAAGCATACCAAATTGGTGAAAGGAGGTATAAGTATATTGATTGGTTTGGATCTCTTAAATGGCCTCAATTAGATGGAGGATTTACATCACTAAAAACAGCCCTAACCATTTGAAGGGTACTAATTGTTCGGGAAACTTGAAACATGCCCAAGCATATGAACAAATTAGATCACTTGAAATGTGACTCAAACACATTAAAGGTTAGTGTCACTGAAAACAAGCACATTCATTAGACACTTAAAAGAGCTTAAGCATATGAATGGTTTATATCACTTGAAATGACCCAAACACATGGTTAGTGTCACTGAAAACAAGCCCAATCATTAGACACTTAAAAGAGCCCAAGCATATGAATTGTTTATATCACTTGAAATGCAAGAACCGTATCCCAGCCCGTACTGTTTCGTAGGCTTCCGCGGTCATCCCGGTTGAATTTCGGTGACCCGCAATCGGTTGTCGGCGTTTGGGCATGACCTTAAGATGTGTCCCGTATATCTGAGTCGGCTCGACCCGAGACTTGTACCAGTGCGACCGTGCCGTCGCTGCGGTTCCCATGTTGCATCTTGCACGTCGATGCGATACCCTGGCCAGGAGATGTGGGCCCGCGTTTAATTCGAGGAAAACGCCGCACGTTGAAAATCCTTAGGGAATCCATCACATCAATCACCTCACTTGTCAAAAGTACACCCATCACTCAACCCCTTACTCTCCTCATTCCCAAGTACAAAAGCAACTCCCAGAAGTCAACTTTCCTATCACCTCACCATCCCTCTCTCCCATCACTTCTTTTACATCACTCTCTCTCATCTCTCTCATTCTCTAAAAATAATCCCAAGAGCTCCAACGTTCATGGCTTCCATGGAGAAGCTTGGTGTGACCCACTCCCTAACACCCGATCCCATCCTCCAAAATTAATCTTGATCATTAAAATCCATCTCTTGGAGCTCTAGGTCGTGTTGGTGGAAGAAGGAAGAGAATATCCTGCGGTGGGTGTCTTTTATGGTTAGATCCATCTTTATCTGTCTCCCTCCTCTCTTTATTTTCTTTTTATGATATGATAATATGTGTGTATGGCCCACCTAATCGACAATCTGGACTGTCCAGATTTTCTGGACATCCAGTGAATGGGGCCCATCTTATTGCCTGTTTTGGGCCAGTCAGGATGGAGGGAAATAACAAATATCGGCTTAGTCCGTGTGGACCCCACCATGATTGATGTATTTCATCCATGCTATGTGGGGTGGCCCTGTCTACGTGGGACCCACCTTGATTAATATGTGTACGAGGTCCGTCCAGCATCCATGGACGCTGGACGTTTTCACTGAAGAGTGAACAAACAGTGAGGTGCACTCTCTAAAAAAAAAAGGAAAAAGAAAAAGGGAAAGGGAAGGGGTTTTAAGGCTTTTGGGAAGGGCTGCCCATGCAGGCCCCACCTTGATGTATCGATCTAATCCACACCATCCATTCCACTCCCCAGCTCATTTTAGGTGTTAAGCCGAAAAATGGAGCCAATCATAGGTTCTGGTGGGCCATAACATAGAAAATAGATCTTTACCGTTGGAAGCCACCCTATTATTTCTATACCCCGAAACATGCCCAATATTGGGCTCGTTGCATTTGTTATGGGTTGCAAGAACCAATGGATGGAGTGGATTTTGTTGATGTGGGCCCTACCTGTGAAAAACCACATGAAAATAATAAAATAATAATAATAATAATAAACATGCAGCAGGACGTTGCTGCTCCCAGCGGGCGCGCTGTAAGGCCTACTGCGCTGATGGATGGATGGTCAGGCAAGGACCCACGGTCCCAGCCATGGGCCCCGCCATGATGATGTTTGGACATCCACACAGTGCATTTGGTAGGACCCCTTAGGGCAGTGGGCCACCCCAAAAGTCAACCATATACAATTCTCAGGTAGCCCACACCATCTTCAATCAAGTGAAGATATGCTAAACCATATTAAAGAATTTGCTGGGGTCCACCTGAGGTTTGGATGCACCTAAAACATGGTCTGACCCCTTAATCTAGTGGGACACACATAATGGATAGGTTAGATTTGTGAACTACAAATGGTGGGCCCCACTTGGGACCCACCTCTTTGAAATGAATTAGTTGGTGTACATCAACTATATAGCTGCTATATTAACGTCAGGTTCTGTAGGGTCTGATCACGAGGCCTGTGTTATGTACAGACCATCCACCCATAGGACCACCCTGCACATGTTAAACGTGCAGGGCATGGGCCATCTTTGATGTATGTGACTTGCATCCACGTAGTCCACTTGGGGCCACCATGATATTGTGGTCCATCCACACCGTCCACTGCTGTCGTATCCACCATGATGTATGTTTGTATATGCACCGTCTAGTTGTTGGACGGTGCTGTGTAGGTCTCACCTTAGCATCCACGCCACCTACCTGGTGGGCCTCCACCATAATGTAAGTGTGTTATCACTACCGTCCATCTTAGCCGTGGACCATACCACGATACATGTGTTTTATCTCCCTGGACGGTGGGTTGCACAATGATGTTTGTTCTTTATCAGACCGTCTAGGTCATGGGCCCCACTTGATGTGCACATCCACACCATCTAATGTGGTAGATTCAAATCTCTTGTGGGCCATGTGAGTGGACCCATTAATGATGCATATGTTGTATCCATACTGTCCATACTCTAGGCGGTGGACACCCACCAGCTGTGCACATCGTTTAGATTAGTGGGACCCACATGATGTTTGTACATATCGTCCATCCGGACGTGGGATGGTGGAACACCACCGTGATGTATGTGTTTCTCCCGCACCATCCCGTGGTGTCGTGGTCCCGCCTTGATGTATTTACTGTATTCACACCCAGCAGATCTGGACGATGGCCCACACCTTGATGTATTTATTGTATCCACATCGTCCATCCTTAGATGTGGGGCCCACCTTGGTGATGTATCCACCGCACCGTCCAGCATGGGACGGTGGGCCTGCCATGATGTACGTGTTTCACTCCATATTGTCCATCTGTTTGATAGATGAGGCCCACCTTTGATGTGTTTATGGCCCATCCATGAGGCCCACCTTGACGTACTTGTGACCCATCTGTGAGGCCCACCTTGATGTATTCGTGACCCACCCATGAGGCCCACTTGTTGTGTATTTGAAGCCCATGGTATTAGGCCCATTGATGTAGCCCACCTGATGTGTATGAGGCCCATTAGTGTGGCCCATATCATGTGGCCCACTGTGTTGTGTTCGTAACCTTTGGTGAGGCCCAAGTGATGTATATTAGGCCCTTGTGTGAGGCCATGGGTCCACTATATGTTTGGCCCTATATGGGCACTCCTTGGGAGTAATGTTGGTTAAATGTCCACATTAATGGGCAATGATGGTTAGATGTCCTCATTGTGACCTTCCCTTAGGCCGATTGTCGAAGCCGATTGACCGATTATCGATCGAGGCCGATTATCATGGTCGATTGTCGATTGACGTGACCGATTTATCGATTCTGATTGTCATGGACGATTGCCGATTCCGATTGACGTGACCGATTTACCAATTCTGATTATTGATCGATCCTGATTGTCGTGGCCGATTACTGATTCTAATTGACCTGACCAATTTGTCGATTCTGATTATCAATCGATTCTAATTGTTATGGCCGACTGCTGATTCCGATTAACATGACCGATTTGCCAATTCTGATTATTGATCGATCCCGATTATCATGGCCGATTGTCGATTCCAATTGACATGACCGATTTACTGATTTTGATTAGCGATCGATTCCGATTGTCGTGGCCGATTGACCGATTAGCGAACGAGATCGATTACCGATTCCGATTGTTGAGGCCGATTCCGATTCCTATTGTCAAGGCCAGATATCGAGGCCGATTGTCGAGGCCCAATATGATGTATAAGCGACCTGTATTTGAGGCCCACTGTGATGTGTATTCAGCCCATGTTTAAGGCCCAATGTGATGTATATGAGGCCTATGTGATGAGGCCCATTGGGATGCATTTGAGGGCCAAGCGATGGAGCCCATTATGATGTATGTTAGGCCCATGTGAAAGGCCCATTGTGATGTGTATTGAGGTCTTAAGTGAGGCCCATGATGTTGTATATTAGGCCCTTGTGTGAGGCTATGAGTCCACTATATGTTAGGCTCAATGTGGGTCATTCCTTGGGGGTAATGCTGGTTAAATGACCACATTGTCAAGGTTGATTGTCGAAGATGGTTATTGATACTGATTACAAGCATGTGATAGTATAACATCATGATACATGCTCATACGCATCATCTGCATGTTTATTATGAGATGTGGTTGATCATTGCATATGTCATTGAGCATGTTGTTATGAGACTCCCTAATAGGTGGAGGTTATCTCACATGAACGTACGGTATGCACTGGAGTGATGCATAACTGGATTGTATGACTCATGCATCTTGCATTATGATTACTGTACACCCTAGCGACATCAGGGCTGTAGCCTCCATAGGTATAATGTGGATGGCCAGACGGGACACCAAAAATTTATTCTAGCATCGGGCTGCCATAGATGGCTCTAGGTGAAAATTCCTAAACCCTCTTGGTACCAAAGGACGCCCTAACGTCGAGACCGAGTGGATACATGAGCGCCCGAGTGCCGAATACCAGGAGGTTGCGTCTCACACTATGTCATGGTTGGTTGGGAGAGGGTGTGGCCTTACCCGCCTAAGGGTAGGTGGCAATACTAGGCTGAGTTTGACCATCTCATTAATGGGTCCGCTATCGACGTGCCGGATAGGTATTGGCAGACTATTGGCCAGGCGGATAGTGAGGTTTCTTATGCTAGCTTGGACTGTACTGTTAGGAGAGGGGCCGTGCCATTTGGAGTGTACTAAACCCCGGTGATGATCCCAGAGATGAATTGTACTGATATGTGGACTTATTAAGCACGAGTTGCATACTCATTCATTCATTTATCATTCACTATCCACTCGGGCTGGTGGGGCACAACTATTTGTTACATGTACCTTTGCAATGGCCAGGATTTCAGTTGGGGTGCGTGACTAACCTAAGATCAGGACTTTACCACATTGAGTCTAACTATCCAAATTAGGTATGGGACTAGTTTGGATAGAAGTCCATTGTGATGGACCCCATAGCCTGCGATACTACGTACTACTATCCTGACTTAACACTCCAGTATGGTCATTTTATTCGCACCACATGTTACATTACATCTGCAGCATATCGCAATTTGGGTTATTGTGTTTCTGCACTTACATGGTATAGGTACGGCTGATGCTATTTGTGTTACTCATCAGGAATGTATATTGCATTGCAGCCTCTGCATCTGATATTTGCTCTCTATGACTCCTCATTTGCATAGTTGACTCATATTACGTATTCTAATATTGTATGACTCATGGACTTGTCAGTATTTTCGCTTACTCTATTATCTTATGATTTGTGATCTTGTCAGTATTTCTGTTTACTCTGATAATTCTTGATCTTGTTAGTATTCTTCTTACTCTGATAATTTATGATCTTGTCAGTATTTTTGCTTATTCTAACATTGTATGATTTATAGATTACCAGTATTTCTGGTATTGTATGACTATGGCATTGTATTGAATACTTGGCACTTACCTTGTGCACACACTTACACCACCCTCTAAGCTTTCTATAAGCTTATGCACGATAGATGCATGCAGGTGATGTTAGGTTGCAGCAGTGTTGAGCTTGGAGCGAACAGTGGTCTTTTAGAGCTTGATTTTCGATTTATGTATTTCCTTTTTTCAGCATTATACTGAAATGATTATATTAGTGGATATGTGATGATGGTGTTGTCTTTGTGAATTGGGTAATCTTGTGGTTATGCTTATTATGGGTTAATTGTACAAAAAAAAATCCTCCTTGTAGAATCCCATAATCAGAATCTAGCATATGAATGCTAGGAACCGAGAATGGGGTACTACGGAGGCTGTCGGCACCGGATTTGGTGATTGGGATTCCTATTAATCCGATTTTCGAGTTTGGAGCGTGACATGAAATGACCTAAACACATGGTTAGTGTCACTGAAAATAAGCCCAATCATTAGAACAACTTGAGTCACTAATGATTTTTTGTGCATGGTATTCACTAATTGGTTTTCTGAGCATATGCCTTATCAAATCGATGGTTTGGATCATGGTAACAAAGCAATCATATGCATGGTTTGGATCGTTGAAAATAAGGCCAATCATTTGAACAGACCTATGACACTTCATAGGGACCATACAATAATAATTAAATCGATCGCTAAAAACAAGCCTCAATCCTATGGATTATATGGATCAACTTAGCTTATCAATTGGCTTGGGTCATTAAAAATGGCCTCATCATGTAACTAGTTCGTACTATTAAAAGCAACTCCAATCATATGAAGCAGTTCAATTGTCGAATTAGCCTAATCATATCAATAGTCTAGATCCAATGAAATTGCCCAAGCATGTTAAAGGTTTGGATCTCCACAGTAGGCCAAATCATGTGAAAAGTTTGGATCACTATAAACAAACTCAACCATATTAGCAAAGCATTCGTATGAATGGTTTGGGTCAGTGTAAACAGGCCAAATCCATCGATTTGTTTGTAAACTGAAGAGGGTCCTATAAAATTAACAGTATGGATCATTGAGAACCAACCTAAATAATATGAATAAGATGGATCAATTTAACATATCCATTAACATGGGTCATGGAAAGCAGCTTCAATCATATGGTGAGCTTATATCACTAAAAGCAACACAACTCATATGAGGTATTTGGATCACCGAATGGGCCAAATCATATGAATAGTTCGGATCCACTGAAATGACCCAAGCATGTCAAAGGTTTCGATCCATTGAAATGGTGCAAGCATGTCAATCGTTTGGATAACTAGAAATGGGCCAAATTATATGAATAGTTTGGATCATTGTAAAATGAAACCATATCATTTGAATTGTATGTAAAACTGAAGAGTGTCCTACAAAATTTAATGGTTTGGGTTTTTAAGAACCGACCTCAATAATATGAATAAGATGGATCAACTAGACATATTGGCATGCATCATGGATGGTGACTTTAATCATATAATGGGTTTGGATCACTAAAAGCATCACGAATCATATGATGTATTTGGATCATCGAATGAATCGAATCATATGAATAGCTTGGATCCACTAAAATGGCTCAAGCACATCAAAGGTTATCCATTAAAATGACCCAAGCATGTCAAATTTTTAGATCGCTAGAAATGGGCTAAATCATATGAACAATTTAGATCATTTGTAAAACTGAAGAGGGTCCCACAAAATTTACAGCATGGATCAACTTAACATATCAATTGCCATGGATCATAAAAAAGTAGCTTCAATCATATGATGAGTTTGGATCATGAAAAGCAGCTTTAATCATATGATGAGTTTGGATCATGAAAAGCAGCTTCAATCGTATGATGAATTTAGATCACCAAATGAGCTGAATCATATGAACAGTTTGGATCAACTGAATGGCCTAAGCATGTCAAAGTTTTTGATCCATTGAAGTGGTCCAAGCATGTCAAAGGTTTCGATCACTAGAAATGGGCCAAATCATATGAATTTGGATCACTGTAAAAAGAAATGCAATCATTTGAATTGTGCATAGAACTAAAGAGGGTCCTACAAAAATAATGGTGTGGATCACTAAGAACCAACCTCAAATATTATGAACAAGATGGATCAACTTAACATTTCCATTGGGATGGGTCATGGAAAGTGGCTTCAATCATACGATGAGTTTAGATCATTAAAAGCAACGCGAATCACATGATGCATTTGGATTGCCAGATGGGCTGAATCATATAAGAAGTTTATATCCGCTGAAATGGCCCAAGCACGTCGAAGGTTTTGATCCATTGAAATGGCCCAAGCATGTCGAAGGTTTAGATCACTAGAAATGGGGCAAATCATATGAAGAGTTTAGATCATCATAAAAAGAAACCCAACCATATCTAGAATTTACCTCACTAAATACAGGTCAAACATATGAACAATTTAAATTTAATAAAATGACCCCATAAATTGACAAATCCAAATTGGAACAAATTATAGAAATGGATTGGATCACTAGAAATAGTCCTCATGATACTTTATGTTTTAGATGACCAAAAACAGAACCACTGTAACCAACTCTTGTACCAAAGTCTCTAAAAAGCGAAAAGTCACCTGTGTACCTCCCAAGGGCCAAATCAACTCAACTAACTAGATTAATGAATATGGGCTTGAACATATTAATGTTTTGGGATAGAAAATTGAAATGTCATATTCCTCCAACCCAAAAGGTATGGGTCATTCAAAACAAACCACGCATATGAATGGCTAGGATCACTTAAAATGGCTCGGCCAAATCAAAGGCTTTTGTCACTGAAAACGAGCCCAACCATTTGAACTACTTGAATCACAAATGACTTTTACGACATGCAATGCATTAATTGATTTGCTAAGTACATTCCTCATTATATTGATGGTTTGAATCATGGTAACGAAGCAATCTTATCAATGGTTTGGATAATAGAAAACAGGTGCAATCATTCGAATGGTTTACAAAATTGATAGGGCCTTGAAATGTTAATAGTGTAGATCATTGAGAACCAACCAACCTCAATCATATGAACGATATGGATAAACTTCATAAATTGATTAGCTTGGTCACCAAAAACAGCCTTAATCATAAGATGAGTTGGGATCACTAAAAATGGCTCAAATCACAAGAAGTATCAGGATCACCGAAACTACTAACTCATATGAATGGTTCAGATCCACTAACATGGTCCACGTGACACAATTTCGGATCACAAAAAATGAACCCATTGTAGCAGGCTCTTGTATCGATGTCTCTAAAAAGAAAAGGAAAAAAACTCACCATTGTACATCCCCCAAGGGCCAAATCACCTCTAACTAATTGGACCATTGAATATGTACTTAAACATAACAATAATATGGCATCCAATATTCAACATCTAGATTCCTCTACCCTAGTGATTTTTGGTGCATTTTGCATCCAATTACCACTACAAAACATCAATAGGTTTAGTTGTTGAACATGTAATTTAGTATTAAAAATGGTTTTAATCATATGAAGGGTTTGGATCACAAAAAACAACCCCAATCATATTAAAGATTTGGGTCAGTTAATACCAACTAGCCACATGAATGGATTGGATCAATTGAAATGGCACTTGGTAGTGGAATGGCGAAAAAAGGATTCATCTAGCCGAATCCAATTAGTTGTGATAAGTATTAGATGATGATGATGGTTCAAATTACTGGAAACACATCAAATCATATGGATGGTTCATATTATTGGAAACAAACTCTACCTTATTAACAGTTTGGATCACTAAATACTGGTCAATTATGTAACCAGTTTGGATTGTTGAAAATGAGCACAATTCTAAGAAGAGATACCTCATCTCCTATAATTTTTCTATGATCGTGCAATTCGACAAGGAGTATATAGCATTAAGTGATAAGATAGGTAAACATATGCCTTAATATATCAAACCGATCTAGATCCATTCAAATGAAGGGTTTAGATCAATAAAAACAACCTCAATTATATTAAATGTTGTATTAATGAATAGAGGCCTAAGTTTAAACATGAACTTACTGGATTGGTGAAAAGAGGCATAAGTATATCATGTGGTTTGGATCACTAAAAAAGGGCCCCAACTAATGAAGGGTTTACAACACCGAAACTGTAATGCCCATATCATAGTCTGTATCATTCTTTAGGATCCCGCGGTCCTCCCAGTCGAATTTCGGTGACCCGCGACATATAGATAGCATTTGCATGCGACCCTGAGTCGTACCCTGTCAACTCGAGTCGGATCGACCTGAGACTTGTACCCTAGAACCGCGCCATCGCTGCTATTCCAACGTCGTGGCTCGCGCGTCGATGCGATTCCCAGGCCAGGAGTTGTGAGCATGCGTTTATTTTAAAGAAAACACCGATAGTACAAGCAACCCATACCCTACCCATATCTGTCCCATTCCCAAAGTCAACTCTCTCTCTCTCTCTCTCTCTCTCTCTCCACCCATCCTTTCCTTACACCCATCACCCATCACTCACTCTTACATCACCTCTCTTTCTCTTTCTCAAACCATTTCTCAAGCAACCAAGAGACGTCCAAGCCTCCCAAGGAGAAGCTAGGTGTGGCCCACTTTCCTAACCCAAAAACTCTCATCTCCACCATTCAAACTTCATCATCCACCCTTAAAGAGCTAAATTAGGAGCCAAGGAGTCCAAAGAGCTAAAGAAGAAGTGATATAGGTGGGTATTTATAAGATTAGTTTTCAATTTTTGTGATAGACCAAGTGGGGCCTACCGATTGATGGTATGGATCCCATTTAAGACCCATCTTGATTTATGTATTAATGTATATATTAGAGGGGCCCATAGTGGCGGGGCCCCTCCATCACACCATTTCTTTCTTTCTCTCTCTCTCTCTCTCTTTTATGATCGTATGTGGCTCACCTGATCCGGACCATCCACTAAGCAGGGGTCACCCTGCTGACTATCCAATGACAGCAATGCTACCCGTTTGGGCAGACCTTGATGAAGGGATAATACATATATCAGCTTTATACAAGCTGTTGGTGGGCCACATGTGTGGACCCACCTGATTCATGTATTTTATCCAGGCCGTCCGTGGCCCACCATGATGTACGTGTGAATCCACATCGTCCATTGCTTGGATGGTGGGCCAACTTAATGTATGTGTTTTATCCAGCCCTCCATCAATCTGGATGCTGGATGCTGGAGTTATCAAAAAAATAAAATAAATAAATAAAATAATAGTAATAATATAATATTATATTATATATATAATATGTATATGGTGGGCCCCACGTGGGACCCACCTTTTTGGAAGTGGATTGGCTAGACTACCACACACTAGCTATATAGTTGTTGTAATGATGTCACCAAATTCTGTGGGACCCACCGTTGATATGTTTTAAATCCAGACCGTCCATATAAATGTGGGGCCCTTGATGTATATGTTTCATTCATACTGTCCAGATCAGGGACCTACCCTGATGTACATGTTTCATTCACACCATCCATTTGCAAGGACGCTAGCAAGTTCTGTGGGTCCCACATGTATGCAAACTATCCATCCACACTAGCAATATAGCTGCTGACAATGTTAGCAAGTTCCGTGACCCCACATTAATGTATGTATTTTGTGTCCACACCATCCATCCTATGTGGACCAAATCACGAGGTTTTTGTTAGATCCAACCGTCCATCCACTTTCCGAGATCGTCTTAAGGCTTGAGACTAAAAATGAGGCAGATCTATCAGGTGGACTACACTGCAGAAAACAGTGGAGAATTGAACGCCTACCATTGAAATCCTTTAGAGACCATAGAAGTTCTGGATCAATATGATATTTGTTTTTCCTCTTGATTCAGGTCTTTGTGATCGTATGAACAGGTTAGATGGAAAATAAATGTTATGGTGGTCCTTAGTAATTTTAAGGGTGGAAATCATTATCTCCACTGTTATTTATGGTATGGTCCTGATGATCTTCCATTATGATTCATTTAGGTAATGCTCTAAAATAACCTCTTAAAATAGATGAATGGTGTAGATGGTGTGGCCCATTGATGTGGCCACTTGATATATATGAGGCCCATTGGCACGGCCCATTGATGTGGCTCGCTTAATGTATATGAGGCCCATTGGTGCGGCCCATTGATGTGGCCCACTTGATGTATATGAGGCCCATTGGTACGGCCCATTAATGTGGCCCACTTGATGTATATGAGGCCCATTGGTGCGGCCCATTGATGCGACCCACTTGATGTATATGAGGCCCATGGTTTAAGGCCCAGTGCGATGTATATAAGGACCATGAGTGAGACCCAATGAGATGCATGTGAGGCCTTTGTGTGGGGCCGAAAGTGAGGTATATGAGGTCCATTGCAATGTGTCATTCCACCATGATGTATGTAATAATGTTTATGGTGGGTCATGCCTAGGGAGCAATGATGTTTGACGTCCACATTGTAAGAGCAATGATGGTTAAATGTTCGCATTTTAACTCCTTAGGGTCCATTGTTAGGCCCATACTTGTTGTGTGTAGGCCGTCTAGGCCCATCTTCATTATGAAAATAGTTCATCACCATATAACATACTTAGTATAACTCCATGATTCATGCCTATACGCATCATATGTATGCTTAATATGAGGAGTGACTGATCATAGCATATGCCATTAGACAGATTGTTTATGGGACTCACTGATAGGAGTTGCCCACATGAGTGCGTGGTACGCGTAGGATTGTTGCATGACTAGACAGTGTAATTCATGCATCTCGCATCTGTGTGACATGATTACTATACGCCCTACCGACATCAGGCTTGTGGCCTCCACAGGCATATCATGGATGGCATGTTCAGACATCAAAAATACTATTACTAGCATCGGGGAGCCATAATTGTCCTTGGGTGAAAATTCGTAAACTCGATGGTACCAAAGGATGACTCCAACGTCGAGACCGAGTGGATACATGAGCGCACAAGGGCCGTATACCAGTAGGTCGCGTCTCCCATTATGTCGTGGTTGGTTGGAAAGGGGTGTGACCTTACCCACCTGAGTGAGGGGGCAATATCTAGGTTGAATTTGACCGGCTTGAGGAATGGGTCCACTATTGACGAGTTAGGCCCGATATTGGCAGGTGAATAGTGAGGTCCCTTCTACTTACCCAGTTGTGCACTCGGATAGGGACGACAAGCTGGCGTAGAGTGTACTAGACTCCGGTGATTGTCCAAAGTGAGAACTGTTCTGATATTTGGTGCTCTAGTGATGAGCTGCATTGATATGTGGATTCGGATGAGGACTGGTATGCTTGGGTTGCATATCACATCGCATAGCCTTGGTATGGCCGACATCATTCACGCCTTGCATCGCATGACCTTGATATGACCGATAGCATTCACGCCTTGCATCGTATGGCCTTGATATGGCCAATAGCATTCATGCTTTGCATCGCATAGCCTTGGTACGATTAATAGATTCATTGATTCGCCAGCATATTCTGCATTACTCTGATATTGCATTCTGAGCACACTTATATTGCACACACACTTTCACCACCCTCTAAGCTTTCTATAAGCTTATGCATGATGGATGCGTGCAGGTGACGCTAGAACGTAGCTGAGCTGGAGCAGGAGCGTACTGTAGAGCTTCTGGAGCTCGTGATTATCGATGTTGTATTTTCCTTTATGCTCATTGTACTTTAAAGCTTTTAACATAGTGGATTTTATGATGGTGTCTTGGTTATTATTCGTGGGTTATGCTTATGGTTATGCTTGTTACAAAATAAATTCACGTTGAAAATCCTCCTTGTAAGATCCCAGGATCGAAACCTAGTATATGGGTGCTGGGAGCCGAGAATGGGGTACTACGGAGGCTGTCGGTGCCCGATTTGTCGATTGGGAATTTTGTAAGCCTGATTTTTGAGTTTGGGGCATGACAGAAACAACTCTAGTCACATAAAAGGTATGGATCACATAAAACAAGACCAAGCATATGAAGGGTTGAGATCATTTGAAATGGTTCATGCACATCAAAGGTTTGTGCATTGAAAATAAACCCAATCATTAGCAAAATTTGAATCAATAATAACTTTTCATTCATGCAACATTCATGATTGATTTGTTAAGGATATGCCTTATTATATTAATGGTTTGTACCGTGGTAACAAACAACCATATGAATGGCTCAGATCGCTGAAAATAAACCAATCATCTCAATAGTTTGTAAAACAGAATAAGGCCCTATAATATTAATGGTATATATCACTAAGAACTGACCTCAATCATATGAATGATATGGATCAACTTATAGTTGCATGAAGCATGAAGCATGAAGCAAAGTGGTACAAAAATTTAGGTGTGAGAGCAGTGAAGCATCGCTTTCAAAATGTAAGCAAGTATGAATAAGCAAGAAGTGAAAGTAGGAGTTGTAAGACCCGTACCCTAATTAACCCTCTGTATGTTTCATTTTTTATGCCGACATGTTTTCGACAGACCGAATCTATGAGTTTTGATCGTTACCCTATTTTTATATTGCAATAACCCGAGACTTGTACCCTAACGACCGTGCGGGCATTACAATTCCAACGCCACACGACACGCCCCATTTCAACCCTTAGATTAGAATTTACAATTTTGGCACAATCTGAGGTGGGCCGCACAATACATGCTGGCCAAATTGCACAAATCTCCATGTTGTCAAATCAATCAATCCATCAATCAATCAATCCGTAAATCATCAACCCATCCATCAATCAAGCCATCCATCACTCATGTCACTCTCTCCCCATTAGTCAAACAAACCCATACCATTCTCATACAACCCATACCACTACCTATGCTAGCCATCATTCTCTTATTCTTTTTCTCCCCATTTTACCCCTCTATCTTTCCCTTATTCCCTCCCTATCCTAAAATCTCTACCACAATAACTCCTTAACTCCCTCTCGTTTTTACCATTTCTTAGTAAGAGTAGAGAGGGATTAAGAGAGAGAGAGAGAGAGAGAGAGAGAGAAATATTAGAAAGATTAGGGAGAAATTAAGAGAGAAAGAGAGAAAAGAAAGAAAGATTAGGGAGATATTAAGAGAAAAGAAAGAGAGATTATGAGAGTATTAGGAAAAATCAAGAGAGTAAGAGTAAGAGAATAGAAAAGAGTGAGATTAAAGAATATTAGGGGTGAAGAGGAGCTTAGTGGGTCATCTGATCGCCGATCCAAGACGATCCAACCATTCATCCTCCTAAGTGAGTGCATGGGAGGGTCAAAACCCTTCCATTCTTTGTGATTTCTCTATTTTGGTGGGCCCATAAGGGTGTGACCCACCTTGATCATGTATTGAGTATGTGGTAGACCCCATAGTGGCGGGGGCCACCCCGATGGTCGGATTTATTTTCCTTCCTTTCCCTTTCTTTTCTTATATCTCATGGTGTTGTAGGACCCACAAGTGGGCCACGCTATCATAGCATGGACTTATGTAGCACACTGTGATATTTATTTTCTTTTTAAACCAATTGATTGTGTAAGCACACTTGAATGGTGAAAATACACCAAAAATTGATGAGTTGGACATTCAAATGGATGGAGTGGATTTCCTAGGTGGGCCCTACCTCACTCTTAAACACAAAAGAGGGAGAGGGGTAGTGTAAGGATCGTATCCTAAATTGTACCATTTTATAGATTCTCGGGATCCTCCCCATCGAATTTCGGCAACCTGCGATCTGTAGACATCATTTGTGCATGACCCTAAGTTGCATCCTGTAATTCTGAGTCGGCTCGATCCGAGACTTGTACCATTGCGACCATGCCGTCGTTGTGGTTCCAACGCCGCGTCTCGCATACCAATGTGATACCCAGGCTAAGAGATGTGAGCTCGCGTTTATCTTAAAGAAACATCGTGCATTTGCAATCCCGAGAGAATCTCTACAACTCATCCCATCAATCAATCAAGTCAAGTCAAGTATACATCACATTTATAGCCCATACTTTCTTTCTCCCCAAGACAAGCAATCTACCCTAAGTCAACTCTCAAGTCAAGTACATCTATCACTCACACCCATCACCTCTCTTACAACCTCTCTCTCTCTCTCTCTCTCTCTCATTCTCCACCCATTCTCCCAAGCAACCAAGAGAGGTGGACGTCCAAGCATTCCCAAGGAGAGGGAGAGCTTTGTGTGGCCTACTTCCTACCCCTCTCATCTCCCATCTCAACCCTCCAACCTTCATCAACCTCCATCAAAGAGAGAGTCAAGGAGTTTGGCATTGCATCGGACCAAGAAGATCTAACGGTGGGTGTTTTGTAGGATTAAATTTCAATTTTTGTGATGGACTAAGTGGGGCTTACCAATTGATGGTATGGATCCTATTTGAGACCTATCTTGATGTATGTATTGTAATCTTGGAGGGCTCATAGTGGTGGAGTTCCCTCCATCTCATGTCTCTCTCTCTCTCTCTATTTTTCCTATTGCGGCCCACCTTGAAGAATGGATTAGATCCACACTACGGAAGTGGAAATCCCACTGTGATGTATGTACTTTGTATCCATGCCGTCCGTGAGATATGCATGGTGGGGCCTGCTACATGTGTGGTAGTCCACACCGTCCATTCCACTGGGCATGGACCCCACACATGATGTATATATTCCATTCCATGTCGTCCATCTATTTTTCACCTGGACCGTCCATACGTGGAACCCACTTAATGATGCCCATGTCCAGGCCGTCCAGCTCGCTAGACGCTAGACGTTAGTTTTAAATATATAATATATGATGTATATAGATATATATATATAATAGTATATAATATAGATATGATATCTATATACATATTTATATATCGTGGGCCCCACGTGGGACCCACCTGCTGTGGAAAATGGATTGGCTGGTGTACCTTGTATAGCTGGTGTAATGATGCCAACAAGTTCTGTGGGGCCCCTCGTGATGTATGTATTCTATCTCTGCCATCCAAATAAGCAAGACAGTGGGGCCCGCTGTGATGCACGTGTGGCACCCACCTACCACGTGTGTGAGGCCTATCATGAGGGATGTGTTATATCCCAGCCGTTCATCTGATGGATAGCCCAGCACCAGCAGCAACTTGCTATTATATTTGACATCAACAAATTCTGTGGGACCCACCGCACGATGTATGTGCTTCATCTATATCGTCCATCAGTGGGCCCCATGACGTAAGCAAGTTCTGTGGGACCCACATTGATGTAAGTGTTTTGTATCCACACCATCCGTACATGGACGTGTTGTGGGACCCAACCATTATATATGTGTTTTATTCAAGCCGTCTGTTCGTCCTAGACGAGTGAGGCCCACATTGATGTGTCTTGTATCCACACTGTCCATTTGGACGGTGCTGATAGGGCCCATCTTGATGGCACATGTATATTCACACCATCCATGCCTGACAGTGGTGGGGATCACCATGACATATGTCTTACCTTGTTGTCCATCCATGGGATGCACCATGGTGTATCTGTTTTATCCCCGCCATCCATCCCTTAGACGTGAGATCCACTTCGGTGTATGTATATGTTCACTATGTCGTCCATTTGTGCAGCCCGCCGTGATGAATGTATTGTATATCTATGTCATCCATTTGTGCAGCCGGCCATGATGTATGTATTATATATCTACTCTGTCCATTTATGTAGCCCGTATTTGAGGCCCAATGTGATGTATATGCGGCCCATATTTGAGGCCCATTGTGAATATATGCGGCCTGTATTCGAGGCCCATTGTTGCGGCCCATCTTGATGTATATGAGGCCCATTGTTGCGGCCCATCTTGATTTATATGAAGCCCATTGTTGCCACCCATATTGATGTATATAAGGCCCATTGTTGCGGCCCATCTTGATGTATATGAGGCCCATTATTGTGGCCCATCTTAATGTATATGAGGCCCATTGTTGCGGCCCATCTTGATGTATATAAGGCCCATTGTTGCGACCCATCTCGATGTATATGAGGCCCATTATTGTGGCCCATCTTGATGTATATGAGACCCATTGGTGTGGCCCACCTTGATGTATATGAGGCCCATTATTGTGGCCCATCTTGATGTATATAAGGACCATGAGTGAGGTCCAATGTAATGTATGTGGCCCACGAGTGAGGCCCAATATGATGTATATTAGGCCCTTGAGTGAGGCCATGGGCCCCACTATATGTTAGGCTCTATGTGGGCCAATCCTTGGGAGCAATGTTGGTAGATGTCCACATTGATGGGCAATGATGGTTAAATGTCCACATTCTAACCTTCCCTTAGGCCTTTGTTAGGCCCATTCTCGTCCTTCTCTATGTGGGTTGACCCTAATCATTGGGTCTCATTGATAATTGCATGATCCATCTATTCTTATTGGGCTAACCCAAATGAGTTGGGCACTCATTAGTTGTTAGTAGAATTATGTTAATCTTGGAGTCCATCTAGGACTTATTTGGGCCCCCTAGGGCATCTAGTGGGCTATATGATAGTATGACAAAGGAAGCCCATTCCGAATCCTTAAGTTTATAGGTAGGCCACCTAGCCCCAACCTTGATATGAGGAGATTTCATCCTCACTATAGATGGAAGGATCCGTGCTATCAGATTTGGTATGTCCAAAGTTAAGGACTGACCCTCATGTTATAGATCTGTTGTCCTTTCATGGACCCCGCCTTGTGTATAGGCCGATTATCGATGCCGACTATGAGTATGCAATAATATAGCTTCATGATACATGCCCATACGCATCATCTGCATACTTGTTATGAGATGTGGTGGATCATTGCATATGTCATCAGGCAGATTGTTTATTGGGACTCCCTGATAGGCGGAGTTATACCACATGAACGCACGGTACGCGAAGGATTGATGCATGACTGGATTGTGTGACTCATGTATCTTACATTGTGTGTTATAATTGTTGTAACCTCCACAGGTACAGCACAGATGGCAGGATTGGATACCAGATATCTTTTCTCTCATGGGGTGATATAGATGCCCCTGGGTGAAATTCCCTAAACCCTTATGGTACCAAGAGGTCGCTCCAATGTCTAGACCGAGTGGATGCATGATAGCTAAGTGCCGATACCCCGGGGTCACACTTCCCACTGAGTTATGGTCAGTTGGAAGGGGGTGCGGTCTTACCCGCCCGAGAGGAGGGGGCAAAGCTAGGCTGAGTTTGAACAGCTCTAGGAATGGGTTCGCTATCGACGAGCCAAGCCCAATATCAACAGGCGGATAATGAAGTCTCTTCCACTCACCTTATTACGTACGATGTGGCGGCAATCTAGTTTGGAGTGTACTAGACCCCGATGATTATCCAGAGAGAACTGTACTGATATATGATGCTCCATAGATGAGCTGGATTGATATGTGGATCGGTATGCTTGAGCTGCATCTTTCACATAACATTGGCTATGTAGGCCTTGCATTGCATCGCATGGCCTTGGTGTGGCCGATAGCATTCATGCCTTACATCACATAGCCTTGGTATGACTAATAGTATTCATGGACCTAACAGCATATTCCGCATTACTCTGATATTGCATACTTACATTTCTACCTTGCGCACACACTTTCACCACCCTCTAAGCTTTCTATAAGCTTATGCACGATTGATGCGTGCAGGTGACGCTAGGTCATAGTTGAGCAAGAGTAGGAGCATTCCCCGGAGCTTTTGGAGTTTCTATCATTATTATCTTTGTATTTCCCTTTATGCACATTGTACTTAAAGTTTTGATTATAGTGGATATGTGGTGATGTTTCTGGTTGTTGTTGTTGGTGGGTTATGCTTATGGTTATGCTTCTTACTAGATAAATATATGTAAAAAAAACTCCTCCTTGTAGGATTCCAGGATCGAAATCTAGCGTATGGGCATTGGGAGCCGAGAATGAGGTACTACGGAGGCTGTCGTCACCGAATTCAGTGATCGGGAATTTTGTGAGCCTGGTTTCCGAGTTTACGGCGTGATAAGTAGTGGCACCATGTCCCTGGACACAAAAATGTCTAGAGACATGTCTCCGGCGCAATTACCTTCTACAACATCATGTGGACTTCACTCGTGGGCCCGATCATGATGTTTGTGTGTGTGTGTGTATAGAGAGAGAGAGAGAGGCATGCTCACCTTCACACCTACGCATATCCGTACCTTTGCACACGTGTCATGGGTATCGAATCCGAATGGTCCATAAGATGTGGAATCCTATGAAACCTTAGGGGGTGAATTTTCACCTTGATCTAAGATTCTGGTGAGCCATAGCAAAGAGAAATTCAAATCAAGGGAAGAAACTATTTGCATTTTTCATGGCCCACCAAAGTTTTGGATCAAAGTAAAATTTCGTACCAGGGGGTTTCATGAGGTTCTGCTTTATGTGGACTGTTCAGATTTTCGAGACTCATCAGATAGGATGAGTTCTCAAAAAAGTTCGTATGTAGTACGTACGAACTGGTTCGCAGGTGAGCATTTTTGTGTGTGTGTGTGTGTGTGTGTGTGTGTGTATATATATATATATATATATATATCATCCACACCGTCCATCGGATTTCCCTTCTCATTTTAGGCTTTGAGTTAAAAAATGAAGCTAATTCATATCCCAGGTGGGCCATACCACAAATGCTAAGGGGTTGGGTTACCTACGTCATTTCTTACTTCTTTTCGCATGGGAGATTTGGAGTGAGTTTTCACTCATGGGACCATATTGATGTATTTCTTAGATCCACACCATCCATCCATCTATTGGCTCATTTTAACCGTGGAGCCCAAAAATCTAACTGATCCAACCATCAGGTGGATCACACTACGACTGATGGTGGGAGTGGGAGCACCCCTTCACATCAACTATGTGAACATGGGTGGGGGAGTCCCAACCATGGACCCTACCTTGATGTATTTATTTAATTTGCGCCGTCCACCACCTTCCCCATGTCGTTTCAGGCTATGATTCTAAAAATAAGACAAATCTGAATTCCTAGTGGACCATACCAAGGGAAACAAAGTCCCACTATTGGAAATTTCTAAGGCCTACTGTTGTGTGTGTAAGTGGACCTATTCATCATTAGACTCCTTTGGTCCATAGAGTGCTGGCTGATATAATGGACGGAGTGGATTATCTACTAGTGGACCCCACATAGTAGAAAACAATATATATATATATATATATGAAGAAAGAAAAACAACTATAAAAAACATGTCACCGTTATTACCAGTGCGTGAGGGGCAAAAGACCATTTGGGCTGCCCCCACATGTGGACCCCACCTTGATGCATTTGTTTAATCCACACCATTCACCATCTTCTCCATATAATTTTAGGCCATGTGCTAAATTTTGAGGGAAATACGAGTCTCGAGTGGGCCATACTAATGGGAACAATGCCCATCTGTCAAAACCTTCTAAGGCCCACTTTGGAGTCTCTGATCATCCAAACCAGTCCTAGTCAGAGTCTATTTGACCTCATTCGAGGTGGCCAAGATGGTGGATGGATTAGATTATCCACTCGAAGTCCACATTAATAGCGTATGCAAAACATACAATGAATATAAGAAAAACATGAAAAATGCATGAATGCCATGCACGTGGGCGGTGACCCATTCTTGGCCAATTTTGGGTCTCACGAGTTGGACCCTGTTCTGATGTTTATATTGAATCCACACCATCCACCGTCCTTACAAGATCATTTTAGGCCTTGGGCCAAAAGATGAGATAGATTCGGGTCTCAAGTGGGCCACAATGAGGGAAACGAACCATTACTGTTGAAATTTTTCAAGGCCTATTGGGGAATCCTTGGTCGTCCAAATCAACCCAAATCAGAGCCCATTAGACCCACTCGAGATGGACTACCCGGTGAATAGAGTAGAAAATCCACACGGGGCCCGCACTAATGATGCATAAATAAATAAAAAAGGAGAAACGACGAAAAAGAAAAGTCTCACTGCGAAGCCTCCTTGGGTTGCACCCCACACATGGGACCCTACATGATGTATGTATCATATCCACTCCATTTATCCGTCTTATCAAATCATGTTAGGCCATGGGCCCAAAACTCAGGTTGATCCAAATCTCAGGTGGGCCGCACCATAGGGTAATGCAGGGGTAGAAACCTCTCAGACGATTTATTGGTTTTGGGATCCCTTGGAGTTGGGAATCCCTGTAATCGAGATCCCTTAGGTTTTTGGTTATATTTGACATCTTATATTCAAATCCTTAAATTACTTGGTGTGAATGTTGAAACTATGGTCTTATTAAATCCATTTAAGCATATACTTTGCCTGAACTGATGAAATCCCAGGACTCAGATGGGCCATGAACATATAGGATCACATCCTAATGACTAACCAATGACTTATAACCATCGATTTACGTTAGCAATGATTAGATTGTGCAGATCATTCTACTAAAGTAATTATAGTGATGTCATTGATAATCTGATTATTTTGGGACATCATTAGTGGACCATGTGCCTAAATGGATTGGTAGCCTAGTGACACATGTGTTGTACATGTGGGTGTCTATCCAAGTCACTCCTAGTGGACCCTGCCTTGTTATATATATTCTATTCATGCCTTGCAGGCTACATGAGAAGCTGATGTTAGTCTAACATGGGCCATACCACATAGACTTCTATATTTCTAGTGGGGCATGTCGTTCAGTTTCTACTCTCTGTAAATGATGTGTCGATTAAGGCCGATTACTGTCTATATGTCTGATAACATGCCAGTGTACTTGGCTTGGTATGACACACCAAGAACATTCTTAGTATAATGACATCATGTTTAGACATATGCACATAAGCATCATTTATATGCATGTCGTGGGTGGTAATTGATCATAGCATATGCCATTGAGCTAAGATTGGGCTGAGATACTTAGGGTACCCCATATGATATAGAGTTGTCCTACATGATTACATTATACGCACATGTTTGATGCATGACGTGGATGGTATAACTCATGTATTTCGCATCTTGTATGTCACGATCATTTTACTCTCTAGTGACATCAGGGTTATGGCCTCCATAGGCATATCGTAAATGGCCAGATTGAATATCGAAAATATTTGTTCTAGCATTAGGGCGCTATGGATGCCCTTGGGTGAAAGTTCCTAAACCGTTGTGGTACCAGTAGGATGCTTCAACGTCGATACCGAGTGGATAACATGAGCGCCCGAGTGCCAAATACCAGTAGGCCGCGTCTCTTACTGTGTCGTAGTCGAATGAAAAGGGGTGTGACCTTATCTGCCCAAGAGTAGGGGGCTGTAAGCTAGGTTGAGTTTGACCAGCTCGTAAATGGGTCTGCTATTGATGAGTCGGGTGGCCATTGGCATACCACTGGCAAGGTGAATAGTGAAGTCTCTTCCACTCACTTGGTCATGCGTGGGATGGGGTGACAGCCAGTGTTGGAGTGTACTAGACCTCGGTGATGTTTCCAGTGATGAATCGTACTGATATGTGGACTAGTTGAGGATCAACATACTTGTGTTGCTTCTCTAACATATGATATTCAGCCATGTAGGCCTTACATTACATAGCCTTAGTATGGCTAACATCATTTATGGACTTGCCAGTTTAGCCTTCCATCATTTTCACTTATTCTGACATTTGTATTCTTGGCACATGCATTATCCACTCACGTACGCACTCTTTAAGCTTGTAGTAAGCTTATGTACATTCGTCACATGCATGTTATGCTACACTGCAGCAGCATTGAGGCAAGAGCATATGCTCGATCTTTTGGAATTTTGTTATATGATGTATTTCCCTTTTAGCACTGTACTCAAATATTATATTAGTGGATATGTAGTGATGATGTTTTGGTGACTTGGGTACACTTGTGACTATGCTCCTTTACAAAAAAAAAAATCACCCTGAAATTCCTCTTTGGAGAATCCCAGGATTGGAACCTGGGGCATGGGAGCTGGGAACCAAGAATGGTTTACTACGGAGGCTATCGATACCGGATTCGACAGTTGAGAATTTTGTGAGCCCGGTTCTCGAGTTTGGGGCATGACAATTGTTGGTATCACAGCATTAATTGGGAATACCTGAGGATAACATCACATATCTGCTAATGGTCATAGAATAACTACCCTTCACTGTATGACTATTGTAAACTTAGAATGATTATAATCCTAATCTTGAAAATTTAGAAACATACCCTAGGTATCCATTGCAACTTAGTAAAAAAATTAGCATTCCCAATTGTGAACATAGTACCCTGGTAAGAGCGTCTTGTGTAGGGCTTGGCTGTGGAGAAATTTTGAGGACGATATTTTTTGTTAGGAGGGTAGAGTTGTAAGACCCGTACCCCCGACATGTTTCCGGCGGACCGAATCTATGAGTTTTGATCACTACCCTATTTTTATATCGCAATAACCCGAGACTTGTATCCTAGCAACCGCGCGAGCGTTACGATTCCAACGCCACGTGGCATGCCCCATTTCGACCCTTAGATTAGAAGTTACAATTTTGGCACAATCCGATGTGGGTGGCACAATGCACGTGGGCCCCACTTGCACAAATCCCCATATTGTCAAATCAATCAATCCATCAATCAATCAATCTGTCAATCCATCAACCCATCCATCAATCAAGTCATCCATCACTCATACACTCATGTCACTCTCTCCCCATTAGTCAAACAAACCCATGTCATTCTCATGCAACCCATAGCCCTACCTATGCTAGTCATTATTCTCTTATTCTTTTTCTCCCCATTTTACCCCTCCATCTTCCCCTTCCCACCCCCCCCCCCCCCCAATCCTAAAATCTCTACCACAATAACTCCTTAACTCCCTCTCATTTTTACCATTTCCTAGTAAGAGTAGAGAGGGATTAAGAGAGAGAGAGAGAGAGAGAGAGAGAGAGAGAAATATTAGAAAGATTAGGAAGAAATTAAGAGAGAAAGAGAGAAAAGAAAGAAAGATTAGGGAGAGATTAAGAGAAAAGAAAGAGAGCTTATGAGAGTATTAGGAAAGATCAAGAGAGTAAGAATAAGAGAATAAAGAAGAGTGAGATTAAAGAAGATTAGGGGTGAAGAGGAGCTTGGTGGGCCATCCGATCGCCGATCCGAGACGATCCAACTATCCATCCTTCTAAGTGAGTGCATGGGAGGGTCAAAATCCCTCCCATTCTTTGTGATTTCTGTATTTTGGTGGGCCCATAAGGGTGGTACCCATCTTGATCATGTATTGAGTATGTGGTGGACCCCATAGTGGCGGAGGGCCACCCCGATGGCCAGATTTATTTCCCTTCCTTTCCCTTACTTTTTTTTTATTCTCATGGTGTTGTGGGACCCACAAGTGGGCCACGCTATTGGAGAGCATGTCCCACACGCTATTGGAGAGCATGGCGTAGACCACATTATGTGGCCCACTATGATATTTATTTTCTTTTTAAACCAATTGATCGTGTAAGCACACTTTAATGGACACCAAAAATTGAGGTGATCCAAAGCTTCTTGGCCCCACCATGAGTTGGACATTCAAATGGATGGAGTGGATTTCCTAGGTGGGCCCTACCTCACCCTTAAAACATAAAAGAGGCAGAGGGGTAGTGACACATGTCTCTAACACAATTACCTTCTAAAGCCACCATGTGGACTTCACTCGTGGGCCCCATCATGGTGTGTATGTGTGTGTGTGTGTGTATACTGTCCACCCGATTTCCCTTCTCATTCTAGGCATTGAGCTAAAAAATGAAGCTAATCCGAATTCCAGGTGGGCCATACCACAAATGTTAAGGGGTTGGTTACCACGTCATTTCTTACTTTTTTTTCGCATGAGAGGTTTAGAGTGAGTTTTCACTAGTGGGACCCATATTGATGTATTTCTTAGATCCACACCATCCATCCATCTATTGGCTCATTTTAAACATGGAGCTCAAAAATCTAACTGATCTAACCATCAGGTGGACCACATCACGACTGATGGTGGGAGTGGGAGCACCCCATCATGTCAACCATGCGAACGTGGGGTGAGGGCGTCCCAACCATGGACCCCACCTTGATGTATTTGTTTAATCCACGTCATCCACCGCTTTCCCCAAGTCGTTTTAGGCAATGAGTTGAAAAATGAGACAAATTGGGTTCCTAGTGGACCGTACCGCGGGAAACAAAGTCCCACTATTGGAATTTTCTAAGACCTACGGTAGACGTGAGGGGTGAAAGACCATTTGGGCTACCCTCACATGTGGACCCCACCTTGATGCATTTGTTTAATCCACACCATTCACCATCTTCTCCATATAAATTTAGGTCATGTGCTAAATTTTAAGGCAAATTTGAGTCTCGAGTGAGCCATACTAAGGGGAACAATGCCCATCTATCGAAACCTTCTAGGGCCCACTTTGGAGTCCCTGATCATCCAAACCAGTTCTATTTAGAGTTTATTTGACCTCATTCGAGGTGGCCAAGACAGTGGATAGATTAGATTATCCACTTGAGGCTCACATTAATAGTGTATGCAAAACATACAACGAATATAATAGAAACACAAAAAATATATATAATAATAAAATGAATGCATGCCATGCACATGGGCGGTGACCCATTCTTGGCCAATTTGGGGTCTCACGAGTGGGACCCTGTTCTGATGTTTATATTGAATCCACACCATCCACCATCCATGCAAGATCATTTTAGGCCTTGGGCCAAAAGATGAGACAGATTCGGATCTCAAGGGGGCCACAATGAGGGAAACAAACCATTGTTGTTGAAATCTTTCAAGGCCCATTGTGGAGTCCTTGTTCGTCCAAATCAACCCAAATCAGAGCCCATTAGACTTGCTTGAGATGGACTACGCGATGAACGGAGTAAAAAATCCACATGGGGCCCGCACTGATGGTGCATAAATAAAAAAGGAGAAACAAAGAAAAAGAAAAGTGTCACTGGGGAGGAAGCCTCCATGGGCTGCACCCCACACATGGGACCTACATGATGTATGTATCATATCCACTCCATTCATCCATCTTATCAAACCATGTTAGGTCATGGGCCCAAAACTCAGGTTGATCCAGATCTCAGGTGAGCTGCAACATAGGGTAATGTAGGGGTAGAAACCTCTTGGACTTGAGATTTCTTAGTTTTGGGATCCCTTGGAGTTGGGAATCCCTAGTTTTGGGATCCCTTGGACTTGGGAATCCCTGGAATCGAGATCTCTTAGGTCTTTGGTTATGTTTGGCATCTTGGATTCAAACACTTAATTTACTTGGTGTGAATGTTGAAACTATGGTCTTATTAAATCCATTTAAGCATATACTTTACCTAAACTGATGAAATCCCAAGACTCAGATGGGCTATGAATATATATGATCACATCCTAGTGACTAACCAATGACCTGTAACCATCGATTTACATTAGTAATGATCAGATGGTGCAGATCATTCTACTAAAGTAATTATAACGATGTCATTGATAATCTGATTATTTTGGTACATCATTAGTGGGCCATGTGCCCAAATTGATTGGTCTCTTAGTGGCACACGTGTTATACATGTGGGTGTACATCCGGGTCACTCCTAGTGGACCCCGCCTTGTTATATATATTCTATTCATGTCTTGCAGGCTACATGAGAAGCTGATGTTAGTCTAACGTGGGTCATACCAAATAGACTTCTATATTTCTAGTGGGGCATGTCGTTCAGTTCACACTCTCTGTATATGATGTGCCGATTAAGGCCGATTATTGTCTGATATGTCTGATAACATGCCAGTGTACTTGGCCTGGTAGGACACTAAGAACATGCTTAGTATAATGACATCATGTCTAGACATATTCCCATACGCATCATTTGTATGCATGTTGTGGGTGGTGATTGATCATATCATATGTCATTGGGCTGAGATACATAGGGGACCCCATATGAGATAGGGTTACCCCACATGATCGCACCGTACGCGTAGGTTTGATGCATGACTCAGATGGTATGACTCATGCATTTCGCATCTTGTATGTCATGATCACTTTACGCCTTAATGACATCAAGGTTATGGCCTCCACAGGCATATCATGGATGGCCAGATTGGATATCAGAAATACATGTTCTAGCATTAGGGTGCTATAGATGTCCTTGGGTGAAAATCCCTAAACCCGTATGCTACTAGTAGGATGTTTCAACGTCAAGACTGAGTGGATAACATGAGCGCCCAAGTGCCGAATACCATTAGGTCACGTCTCCTATTGTGTCGTGGTCAGTTGAAAAGGGGTGTGACCTTATCCGCCCCAGGGAAAGGGGCTATAAGCTAGGTTGAGTTTGACCAGCTTGTAAATGGGTCCACTATCGACGATCCGGGTGGGCATTGGCATACCACTAGCAAGGTGCATAGTGAGGTCTCTTCTACTCACTTGGTCATGTGTGAGATGGAGCAGCTAGTGTTGGAGTGTACTGGACCCAGGTGATGTTTCCAGTGACGAATCGTACTGATACGTGGACTAGTTGAGGATCAACATGCTTGCATTGCATCTCTAGCATATAACATTTGGCCATGTAGGCCTTACATTGTATAGCCTTGGTATGACTAACAACATTTATAGACTTACCAGTTTAACCTTCCATCATTTCCGCTTATTCTGACATTTGTATGTTTGGCATATGCATTTTGCACACACGCATGCACTCTCTAAGCTTCGTAGTAAGCTTATGCACATTCGTTATGTGCAGGTTATGCTAGACCGCAGCAGCATTGAGGCAGGAGCATGTTCTCGATCTTTTGGAATTTTGTTATATGATATATTTCCTTTTTAGCATTGTACTCAAATATTATATTAGTGGATATGTGGTGATGATGTTTTGGTGACTTGGGTACACTTGTGATTATGCTCCTTTACAACAAAAAAAAAAATTCACCCTGAAAATCCTCCTTGTAGGATCCCAGGATCAGAACCTGGCGCATAGGAGCTGGGAGCCGAGAATGGGGTAATATGGAGGCTATCGGCACTGGATTCGGTGGCTAAGAATTTTGTGAGCCCGGTTCTCAAGTTTGGGGTGTGATAGGAGTGAAAGATAAAAAAGAGGATTTCAAGTAGGAGTGACACATAATTAGAAGGATACCACAACTAATGATTAACTTAACATATCCATTGGCTTGGATCACTAAAAACAAGCTCAATCATATGAAGAGTCTGGATCATTAAAAACAAATCCAAACATATGAAGCATTTGGATCTCCAAATCAACTAACCATATGAATGGTTTGAATCACCTAAAATGGCCCAATTATGGAAAACGTTTCAATACTTGAATGCCACGAGCAATTTAGATGTTTAGATCAGTAGAAACAAGCTAAATCCAATAAACAATTTGAATGATTGTAAAAGAACGCAACTATATTGGCAATTTGGATCACTAAATGATCAAATACAAGCCAACCATAAGAATAGTTTAAATTTAATAAAATGAATCCACTCATATCTACGATGGACCATTCGAATTTTATAAAATTATGCAAACAGTTTGCATCATTAGAAATGGTATGGTATAGCTGACACTAGGGGAATCTTTTGGCAGCTCTTACTAAAAACCGGGCATAGGCAAAAATCCCTATAAATATTTTTTAAAAAAACCACCCTACTTTCGACCACTCTCCCTGCCCACACTCTCTCCCTCACTACCCACCACCAACTCTCTCTCTCTCTCTTGTGGCATTGGATGTTGGATCTGATGTGGTGTCGACACTAAGAAGTCAAGCATCTCTCTCTCTCTCTCTCTCTCTCTCTCTCTCTCTCTCTCTCTCTCTCTCTCTCCCCCCATCCATCTATCTATCTATCTCAATCTCTGTTGCAGATCTCAAAAGGTAATCTTCACTTTCTCTTTCGTTATTCTATCTTTTCTGGCCCTAATTTCTTCTATCTCTATTTGGGATTATTTGAAGAGAGGATTTCATTCTGTTTTAGAAAATCTAACATGTGTTTTGTTTGTTTTCTGATGATTTTGCTTCTAGATTGGGATTTCTGAGAGTTTTTATTGGAGGTTATTTTCAAATCAGTAGATTTGGATGTGTTGTCAATATTTTTTGCTTAGGTCTCACATTTGCTACTTTTATAGGTTTCTATGGATATTTCACATTGCCGGTGGTGGTTTCTATGGAGCATTTAGGCTTCTCCCTTTTTACCAAGAAACTAGATCAAGCACATAACATGGGTCTTTAAAAGACTCGAAGAAGGCCTACAAATCCATTCACATGTTTTCCTCCACGGGTTCGACTCAAGCCTGTTCATGCAGACAATGCTGTTGAATTTCTATGCGAAATATGAAGAGATTGGGTTTGGTGTTTGATGAAATTCCTGAGAGGAATTTGATCACATGGAGTGCGATTATTAGTGCAACTCAATCACCGTGTGGAACAGAAGTGAAGCATGTTTTGCACATTTGGAGGTATCTATATGGGAACCTCATGTTAACTTTCAGTTGGTTAGTCTGCAAGAACAAGGTGCTCACGACTAGCCATTTGAGAAACAGACAAATGATCACCCAATCGGTGCATTTTATGCTTGTGGGATACATAAATAGTTGATCACCTATCATGCCTATTCTTTCATGTAGAAAATTTGGTGGTGTTTTCTATTTTGTTGGAGGCCACTTATGCCTGGAAAGAACATTTTGTAAATAGATGAAGGAAAATGACCCTGCAGAGGTTCGTCTTGCTAGCTCGTGTTAGTTGCTCGTTGGTTAGTTTGACAACAACAATTACTAGATCTATAGAGATAATGTAAGTGTTATGGTTTCCTATTCCTTTGGTTATCAAATTTTATGGTGCCAAAAACACAATTTATGTCTTGTGTAGCATGTTGTTTCATATGTTCAAGACACTGCAGCTTTACTTCAAGTCAAGAATGAAGAACTACTTCAAATCATTTCAAGAAATGTAAGTACAAGCTACAACGAAAGAAGTGATCTTGTTCAAGACTCAAGTTAGTGTACAACTCAAGATGAAGTGTAATTCAAGCTCTAGAAGATCTCACGTTCAATGTTACATCAAGTATAGAGATCTGAAGCTTCACAATCTTCAAAAAGTCAACCATCATCTGAAGAAATGAAGTTTCAATGTCCTTACTTCACATTCAAGGTATGAATGACCTTAGATTGACCTTAGGGTAGGTCATTTTGTATACATAATTCAAATTGAATATTTTTATAAGTATTTGGTCTATTCTAAGACTCGTCCTGGACTCTGTTCGACTAGCCATAGAATTAGGTCGACCAGTCCAAGAAATTTCAAGACCAGTCCTAAGTTATTGCAAAATTTCAGAAATTTTTGGTTGAGCTTCGACCAGTCCTGGAGTTTGCTCGACCGGTCGTAGGAACAGTGTCGACTCATTCACGACTAGTCCTGCAGCTACGACTCAAACTCCAGTAACCATTCTTGGTTTCTCATGACCAGTCGTGGGTTGGTCACGACCAGTCGTGGACACCCTACGACCAGTCGTGGAACAGTTTTATCTGATCGCGCTTAAAATTTCAAAATGCAGTTCGACCTATGACCAGTCGTGGTGGCCACTCGACTAGTCGAAGACGTGATTTCTGCATCTATAAATAGAACATGAATTTCAGAGTTTTTCAAGAATCTGAATTCAAGTAAAATCAAGGCATCACTCTAAGATAAGTTTGTGTTAATTTTTAAGCTACTCTGTGCATATTTAATATTCTCTTTTGTTAGCTTTTGTCAATTTGATTTTGTTTCTATATTCCAATCTGAATTGAAAAGAGGAATTGCTGTATTCCTTCTTCTTGGAATCAAAATCAAATAGAGCTAGCCCATTTGGTTTAATCATCAATTAGAACTTAGAAACATTTCAAAGTGAGTATTGGACAATTGAACTTCTATATTCGAACTTCTACTCTGATTGGTTCTTCCGGGTTGCTACAAAAGGAGAAATCCAGGTATTTTACTGTATTATAAATTTCATTCATTTTGGTTTTTGTTTGAGATTCAACCAGAAAAATCTCAATCTAGTGGTTATCTGAGGAGATCCAGAAAACTCAGAAAGTGGGGTTTTTTTGAATTGTGTAAGCCTATTTGAAAGACACAATTGTGAAGGTTTTAGGTGAACCTGTGAAACCTATTTTCATAGTGAACGCTAATATCCCCTGTGTGAGGATATTAGGAGTGGAGTAGCAAGCTGTGTGGCTGTTGTTTAACAGTTGGTGAACACATAGGCAAACCACTATAATTCTCTGTCTTTTGATTTGAATGTTTATTTAATTTCTATCTGTTATCATCAAAGCTGTGGAATGTATGTGTGGATGTGAATGTTGTAATATTTATATTTCAAGCAATTTGGGAATATTGCAATAGTTTAGAATTTTAATTCTTGTTATTTTCTTTATTCCTCTTCAGTTTGAGATATTGATACTTATACCGTTCTAGTAAGGTTGTCCTGCCATAAACCCTTGGTTTTTATGGTGCAAGGTTGTCCTTAGAACATCATTTGTATCAGTCTCTCAATACTAGAATATTGAGGTTGCTTTACATTTCCGTATTGTGATTTATTTAAAGTTCTATCTTTCAATTATTTGTTTATAAGGCTATCTTATTGTTTAATTCTACTGGTATATTTTAAAATTTGGCATAGTCCTATTCACCCCCCCCCCCTCCAGGACATATAGCTAGGCCTTTTCAAGTGGTATCAGAGACTAATAGCTTGTTTTAATTGTTATTTGGATTTATTTCCTGATTTAATCGATCTAAGCTATTTATAAGATGTCAAATTTTGATAGCCTTTCAGTCACTAGGCCTCCACCGTTTGATGTCTCTAATTATGCCTATTGGAAAGCCAGGATGAGGATATTCCTTAAATCTATGGATGAGAGCGTGTGGCTAGCCACAGTGACTGAATGGATCCCTCCTACCACTGAAGTGACTAATATCGATGGATCAAAATCAATGAGAGTAACACCTTATTTTTCTTGGACCACTCTTCAGAAAAGTGAGTATTGCCAATGCAAAAGCACTAAATGCAATCACTTGCGCACTATCACCGGATGAGTTCAAAAGAATTATATCCTGTGATACTATAAAGCAAGCTTGAGATATTTTAGAAATGACACACAAGGGTACATCAATTGTCAAAAAGTCTAAAGTCTAAATCCTCACAACTAAATTTAAGAAAATACATTTGGAAGAAAATGAAATGTTCATGGACTTCTAACTAGACTAAATGACATTGTAAACTCTATGTGGGGTCTTGGCGATAAAATCCCAGAAAGTAAAGTGTGTGCAAAGATACTACGCTCATTACCTGAACGGTTCAACCCAAAGGTGACTGCGAACTAGGAACTTCATGATACGGACAATATGAGGGTAGAAGAATTAATTGGGTCTTTACAAACCAACAAGTTAAATCTTAAAGCTCCTAAAGGTAAATCTATTGCCCTTAAGTCTTCTAAATGTATTTCTCAAGAAAATTCTGATTTTGAAAATTCTGAAGATGATATGGCTCTCTTAGCAAAAAAGTTTTACAAGATTTTCAAAAGTAAAAAGAGAGTTGACTTTCAAAAATTAAATGATAAGAAAAGATCTAAATCTAAATCTAAAACTTGAAAATCTTTAAAAGATAGTCAATGTTACAACTGCCAAGAATATGGGCATTTAGCAAACAAGTGTCCTAAAAAGGATAAACCTAAAAAGAAAGGAATGTTGGCTACTTGGGATGAATCTTCTAGCACTAAAGCCTCTTTTGAATAGAAGATTCTGAAACCGAGTCGGGCAATGAAGTCAAAGCCCTTATGACTATAGCCAAGTTCACTTTTTCAGATCATGATGATTCTACTAGTGAAGAAAATCTGAATAGTGATTATGAAAATGAGTAAGATCTTCAAGATGCTTACAATGCCCTATACAAGGAAAGTTGTAAAATTGTTGTTAAACTTAAACTTCAGAAAGAAAAGTTTTTAAAGCGTAAAGAAAATTTTGAATCTCTTATTTTAGAAAAATCCCATATTTTAGATTGTTTTGAAAAATGCAATTGCGATTTAGAGTTCAAAACCTCCTAGGTTGAAAATCTGAAATCTGAAAATGAAAAACTTAAACTTGAAATCTCTTCACTTTTGAGTTTAAAGGATACATGGAGGTATGCCCAAGGTGACCTAAAATTAGAAAAATTATTGTCGGGATCAAGAAAAAGTGGTGACGTATCCGGTTTGGGCTACAATAGAAATATTTCTTCTAAACAGAAGAATACTCCTCCTAAGTTTGTGAAAGGAGAGTCCTCAAACTCAAAAGAGAAAAGTTCTAATCAATTTTTTTTTTAAAAATGCTAAAACTTTTCAAAAACTAAAAAGTAACTATATCAACTATAAAAATCAAAATCGAAACCCTTTAACTGAGAAAACAGTTGATCTACTTAAGGAGCTCTTAAATTCTAACTCAGTGGGTCATTCTTACAACAACTACAAACATAAGAAGACCAACTATACTCCTAAACCCAAAACAGTTATGAAATGGGTTCCTAAGGTTACTTGCTTGGTTGCCCACATGGCTTTCAAAGCTTCAAGCCATTCAAGGTGGTACCTAGACAGTGGATGCTCCAGACACATGACTGGTGATAAAGGTTTGTTCACCACTCTTAAAGACATGACTGATGGTTCAGTCACAATTGGTGATGGTAGTAACTGTAAGATTATTGGCTAAGGTACGGTTTAACTTTCTAACCTCACCTTATTTGAGAATGTTTTGTACGTTGAAGGTTTAAAACATAACTTGTTAAGCATTTCTCAAATTTGCAATAAAAATCATAGTGTTAAATTTTCTAACCTAGGGTGTGAAATATTAAATCAAAATGGTTCTACAATATTAACTGGTCGTAGAACTTCTGAAAACTGCTACATTATGAGTGATTCTAGCTCATCTAATCAACTATGTTACATGGTCCATACCGATGAGATCAAGTTATGGCATAAATGCATTGGACATGTGCACTACCGCAATCTTTATAGATTGAGCAAAAGAGAACTAAATAAGAGGTCTACCTAAACTTTAAAAAGTAGACAAAATATGTGGTGAATGTCAGATTGGCAAACAAACTAGGAGTTCTCACAAAAAGGTGAACTCCAATGCCACATCAAAACCGCTCGAACTTCTCCACATGGATCTTGTAGGACCAACCAGGACGGAGAGTCGAGGTGACAAAAAAATACATACTGGTGATCGTGGATGATTATACCAAATTCACTTGGGTAACCTTCTTAAGAGATAAATAAAAAATCCTTGATGAAGTAAAAAGGATTCTCAAACGGATCCAAATTGAAAAAAGTTCTCAAGTTAGTAAGATCCATAGTGATCATGGATCAAAATTCGAAAATAGAAGTTTTGAGAAATTCTGTTGCGATCAGGGAATATTTCATGAATTCTCTGCACCCAAAACACCATAACAAAATAGAATTGTTGAAAGAAAAAATAGAGTGCTTCAAGAAATGGCTAATGTAATGTTGAATAGTATGAAGCTCCCTAAAAATCTTTAGGCTAAAGCCGTTAATACTACCTGCTATATAATCAACAGGGTTTATACAAGTAAATCTAATAATAAAACTGCTTATGAACTATGGTTTGATAAGAAGCCTACTGTCAAATACTTTCGAGTTTTTGGTAGCAAGTGCTATATTTTATGTGACCGTTAAAATTTAGGAAAGTTTGATACTAAAAGTGATGAAGGTATCTTTTTAGGGTATTCTTTAAATAATTGTGCATATTGAGTATTGAACAAAAGGACCGGTGTTATTCAAGAGTCCATCAATGTGGCCATTGACGATCACTTAAATACACCTGTCCCAAGTTTAAATAATGATGAAGTTCTTTTAGTTGACAAACCAGATACTTCATCAAATCAAATTAATTTTAAACTAAGGACTGTCAAAGATCATCCATCCACTCAAATTCTTGGAAACCCTTTCACTGGTGTGCGCACTCATAGACAACTAGAAGACATGTAATTACATGTGCTTTACATCCCAAATAAAACCGGCTAACGTAAAAGAAGCTCTTACTGACGAAAACTGGATAGTAGCTACGCAAGTAGAACTTAACCAATTTGTGAGAAATGATGTTTGGTATCTTATTCCTAGACCTAAAGATAAACACATTATAGGAACTAAGTGGATTTTCATAAATAAGTCTGATGAACTTCGTAATATAATTTGAAACAAGGCTAGACTAGTTGTACAAGGGTACACTCAAATTGAAGGGATTGATTATGATGAGACCTTTGCCCCAGTAGCTCATCTTGAATCAATCAGACTATTCATATCCATTGCGTGCTTTAGAAAATTCAAAATTTATCAAATAGATGTAAAGAATGCCTTCTTAAATGGTGATCTGCATGAAGAAGTTTATGTCGAACAACCAATGGGTTTTGAAGACCCTAAGAACACTGATCATGTTTACCACCTTAAAAAGGCTCTCTACGGTTTGAAACAAACTCCCAGGGCATGGTACGAAAAATTGACTAAGTTTTTACTAAGTCATAATTTTCTAATGGGAAGTGTTGATAAGACTTTGTTTGTTAAAAAACATAACAATCATATCTTAATGATACAAATCTATGTTAATGATATTATTTATGGATCTACCTATACTAACATGACTATCAAGTTTGCAGATTTAATGAAATCTAAGTTCGAAATAAGCATGGTTGGTGAATTGAATTATTTCCTAGGGTTGCAAGTAAAACAACAACCTGATGGTATTTTTATTTCTCAAACCAAATATGCTTTGAACTTAATTAAAAAGTTTGGATTTGAGAATAGTAAGAATTTTGATACTCCTATGAGTACAACCTTAAGACTCTCAAAAGACTCTATAGGTAAAAATGTAGATCATATATTATATCGCAGTATGATTAGTAGTTTACTTTATTTAACTACTAGTAGACCTGATATTGCTTTGAGTGTTGAAATTTGTGCTAGATATTAGTCTGACCCTAAAGAGTTTGATCTAACTGTTGTTAAACGGATTATGTGATATGTCACAAGTTCTGCTAATTTAGGTCTCTGTTATCCATATGATATTAGTGTTCAGTTGGCAGGGTACTCAGATGCTGATTGGGCTGGTAATATCGATGATAGAAAGTCAACCAATGGTGGTTGTTTCTATATTGGAAATTGTTTAGTTTCCTGGTTTGGTAAGACTATCACTTTCTACTGCTAAGGCTGAATACATCGCAGCTGGTAATGCATGTACTCAGCTTGTTTGGTTGAAATGCATGTTAAGTGATTATGGAATCGCACAGGATTCGATGGTTTTATATTGGGATAATTTCAGTGCAATAAATATTTCTAAAAATCCCATTCAGCATTCTCGTACCAAGCACATTGACATTAGATTTCATTACATTTGTGAATTAGTGGAAGAAAAAATAATTTCATTAGAATACATTCCAACCGAGACTCAACTTGCGGACATTTTCACTAAACCGCTCGACAAAAGAAGGTTTAATAAATTAAAATTTGATCTTGGAATGTGCAATTTAAATTGATTATTCGTGCATATGTGTATCATAGTGTATATATATATATATGATAATTTACTTATTTAAATTTCAAATTTTGATGAAAAATGCATGTTTTTATTGGTTCACAACCAGTCAAGGATGTGCTCGACTAGTCGTGGTACGACCGGTCGAGAACGGTCCTCGACCAGTCGTGTAGCGCATTGAATCTCTTCAAATTTAGGGAAAAACTCATCTTCCTCATTTCCTATTTCTTTTTCAACGGGCCGTAGCACGACCAGTCGTACCTAACTGTCTGATTCCTCAAGGTTAGTGCATCATTTGTGTTTTTCTTGTACATTCTAGTTAATATTACTTCATTTTCACTCTTGGAGTAATTTATTTTGTGTTTCATTGCGATTTTGGGGTTTTCTCTTGAAAAATATGATCTATCAAAACCCCACTCCTCATCTTTTAAATATACTTGTTTCTTTGATTAATCTATTGCAAATGGATTCTAGAGAGAAAAAGAAAACTTCCCATGGTCCATCATCTTCTAGATCAGCTCCTATCTCTCAGTACAATCTTCGGTCACTTGAAGATGATCCTGTACGTGTTAGGAATTTGTGAATGCGCAATGTCATTGTTGAAAGACCTGTATTTATTGATCATATTGCTCCTTTTGGTATCCTTCCTCTTCTCTAATCTGCAGGCTAGGATAACATCCTACATTGGGGTGGGCCTACATACCAATCTATTGCTCCGGCCATTATTGTGTGTATTTCTGAATTTTCATCTGAGAATTTAACGTTTAATATTGATACTAGAGAAGGTCCATTTGAGGTAGACTATCATCTGATTTTGGCTCTCATGGACATACCTGTTAATGACGAGGGTATTCCTATTCATACTCTAGTTGAGAAACTGTCTGAAACAGAAAAACGTATGTTAACTAGAAATTTATGCAATATAGATGTTCAATGGACTCATAAAGGGAATGCGCTCCCTGCAAAGTATTTGTTACCCAAATATAGGGTTCTCCACAGAATCTTTACTTCAAATCTATATCCAAGTTCTAGCAACAAAACTGAACTGACTTCATTTATGGTTCGAGTTTTGTATTCTATCATCACTGGTACTAAATTCTGTCTGCCTTCTTTAATATGTCATTCCATCATTCAGTTTCATCTCCATCTAGGACACAGTGATATTCGATTTGCTTATCTTATGACTGTGTTAGTTTCTCACATGCTAGTTGTTATGCCTGTTGAAGAAGCTCCTATACATCATCTTATTTTTAACAATTCTAATATAAACAAGATGAAGTTGGAATTGGCTCCTAGCCAAAGAGATGTGGGTGGTGGTGGTGTTGAAGCAGGGAATGATGAAGAAGGTGGCGATCTTCCTCCTGATGATATAAATATGGATGATATTTTTGATGAGATTAAATCAGAGTCTACAAATGATCCTGACTATGAGCCATCTGATTTTGATACTTGTCTTCGTGCTCTTAAGGAGAAGGGAGGGAACATGAATGTTACCCATTATTTGTAATTTAAATATATGCATAAGTATCTTAAGCGCATTAACGAGGGGCTTCATCAACTTGATCCTACCATACCTGCTCCTTCCTCAAGATCTGATTAAGTGTTTTAGTCTTTGGCTTGTACTAACGTTTATATTACTTTTGTTGGTGTGTGGACTTTGATTTTACTTTAGTTCGTATGACTAACTTTTGTTTCAGCTGGTTAATGTTATGTGAACTTTGAATTTGCTTATTTTTACTTGCATATCTTAACTAGTTATTCCTTTAATTACTCTCTTATTGGTCTTTCACTTCCATTTATTCCTGTCTTCCTTTGTCATATTGTGACAAAAAGGGGGAGAATTATTTAAGTTTGATAAATATGGATATGAAGGAGATAAATATGGATTGTGGGGGAGTAGAGTAGTAATTTTTTTTTTGGTGGATTTATGTGTGTTACTCAGGGGAAGTAAGTAATGAAGAATTTGTGAATGACAACTGGTGCATGATTCGTTAATCAAGCTGTAACTGGTTTACTCTTATAACTGGTGCATGATTCTTTTGTGTTCATATTGATCATATTTTTATTAAGTGTGTTTTGTCACAAATTTGACAAAGGGGGAGATTGTAAGTGTTATGGTTTCCTATTCCTTTGGTTCAAATTTTGTGGTGCCAAAAACACAATTTATGTCTTGTGTAACGTTGTTTCATATGTTCAAGACACTGCATCTTTGCTTCAAGTCAAGAACGAATAATTACTTCAAATCATTTCAAGAAATGCAAGTACAAGCTACAACGAAAGAAGTGATCTTGTTCAAGACTCAAGTTAGTGTACAACTCAAGATGAAGTGTAATTCAAGCTCTAGAAGATCTCAAGTTCGATGCTACATCAAGTATAGAGATCTCAAGCTTCACAATCTTTAAAAGGTCAACCATCATATGAAGAAATGAAGTTTCAATGTCCTTATTTCACATTCAAAGTATGAATGACCTTAGATTGACCTTAGGGTAGGTCATTTTGAATACATAATTCAAATTGAATATTTTTATAAGTATTTGGTCTGTTCTAAGACTAGTTCTAGACTTTGTTCGACTAGTCCTAGAACTGGGTCGACCAGTCCAAGAAATTCCAAGACCAATCCTAAGTTGTTGCAAAATTTTAAAATTTTTTGGTTGAGCTTCGACCAATCCTGGAGTTTACTCGACCGGTCGTAGGAACAATGTCGATTCATTCATGACCAGTCCTGCAGCTATGACTCAAACTCCAACAACCATTCTTAGTTTCTCACAACCAATCGTGGAGGCCTCATGACCAGTCGTGGACACCCTACTACTAGTCGTGGAACGGTTTTATCTGATCGCGCTTAAAATTTCAAAATATAGTTCGACCTATGACTAGTCGTGTGGCCACTCGACCAGTCGAAGATGCAATTTCTGCATCTATAAATAGAACACGAATTTCAGAGTTTTTCAAGAATCTGAATTCAAGTAAAATTAAGGCATCACTCTGAGATAAGTTTGTGTTAATTTTTAAGCTATGCTGTGTATATTTAATATTCTCTTTTGTTAGCTTTTGTTAAGTTGATTTTGTTTCTATATTCCAATCTAAATTGAAAAGAGAAATTGTTGTATTCCTTCTTCTTGGAATCAAAATCAAATAGAGCTAGCCCATTTGGTTTAATTTAAAATCAATTAGAACTTAAAACCATTTCAAAGTGAGTATTGGACAATTAAACTTCTATATTCGAACTTCTACTCCGATTGGTTCTTCCGGGCTACTACAAAAGGAGAAATCCAGGTATTTTACTGTATTGTAAATTTCCTTCATTTTGATTTTTGTTTAAGATTCAGTTAGAAAAATCTTAATCTAGTGGTTATCTGAGGAGAGCTAGAAAACTTAGAAAGTGGGGTTTTTTTGAATTGTGTAAGCTCATTTGAAAGACACAATTGTGAAGGTTTTAGGTGAACCTGTGAAACTTATTTTCATAGTGAACGCTGATATCTCCTATGTGAGGATATTAGGAGTGGAGTAACAAGTTGTGTGGCTGTTGTTTAACAGTTGGTGAACACACAGGCGAACCACTATAATTCTCTATCTTGTGGTTTGAATGTTTATTTAATTTCTATCTTTTATCATTCAAAGCTATGGAATGCATGTGTGGATGTGAATGTTGTAATATTTACATTTCAAGCATTATGGGAATGTTGTAATAGTTTAGAATTTCAATTCTTGTTATTTTCTTTATTCCTCATCAGTTTGAGATATTGATACCTATACCGTTCTAGTAAGGTTGTCTTGCCATAAACCCTTGGTTTTTATGGTGCAAGGTTGTCCTTAGAACATCATTTGTATCAGCCTCTCAATACTAGAATATTAAGGTTGCTTTACATTTCCATATTGTGATTTATTTAAAGTTCCATCTTTCAATTATTTGTTTATAAGGCTATCTTATTGTTTAATTCCGCTGGTATATTTTTAAATTTGGCATAGTCCTATTCAACCCCCCCCCCCCCCCCCCAGGACTTATAGCTAGGCATTTTCAAATAAATCGTACTCCCCAGATTGGGATTTTCGAAATGCAAAGTTGCTTGTTGTTGAATGGGCTAAGGCCTCCAATACCTTTGTTGGCTACCTTATTAAAACTTTATAGAATAGTTAGAGGGGCTAATTCTTCCTTGTTCGATTTTTTATTTTTTATTTTTAGTTTTTTAATAAAGCTTTGACTATGCTTCAAGAATAAAAAATAAAAAGAAGAATAAGAAGAAGAAGAAGAAAATGGAGTCCACATGTTTGGCCCTTTTTAATGTGTTTCTTTAATTTTCCACTACAATTAGGAGTGATATGAGAAATGTTGGTACACAGATAAAGGAGGAAATTTATCTTTTGTTGGGCATGTATCAAATCAAGTCCAATTTAGTTTAATTGCTTCTTTAATATGTCGCTTGACCAAACACACCCTCAGCCTTTTGATTCCATTTCATGTTTGTTTTTCTTTAGTTTTGTTGCCAAGTACATTTCAAATGTTATTGTGGTTACATTATAATGGCATTCTTGCATGGGATTGTCGTCTTACGTGTCCATGACTGCTTATCCATCTGGTGAAATGATTTTTAAAGATACCTATTTTTTCTTTTCCTTGTTTTACATTTCTAATAAAATGTAAGCAGCCTTTCACAGAAATTGAAGGAAGGGAAACATGCTACACTATCACTATTGAGGTATGCCTTCAACTACTACCTTTTATTCTTTTGTACTCTCCCATTTTCAATTGTGGATATCCACACTATTGTTTTTGGAGTTTTTAAAGACTGTTTTTAGAAGGATACTCTCTGTTATTAATTTTCCAAGGTAACAAAAGCTCTCATTACATGCTCTTTTATAGGCTAAAACAACTAAGACAGTCAAGATAATTGGACAAAAGATAACTTGGCCAGTTTAAGATCTTTTCTAAAACACCATAAGATGAACTAAAAACTTATTAGAAAACTTCTAGCTCTTGTGTTGCTCAAGAAGAGTTACCAAACGAGAAGGTCCAGAGGTCATCTTGTGTCCAGCTTTGCCCTTGACATTAGCACAGAAAATCCCAGCAAAATATCACTCTTGAAACATCCCTAAAATGTTCTCAATTTTCCTCATATTCAAATAAAAACTGCTAAAACTTTAGATTTGGGAGTCTCCAAAATACTACTAACTATGAACATCCCAAATGAAAACATCTCTCTTTTTTGTATGTACCCAGACCTATGGATCCAGTTAATGCTGTCCTAGATGAGCAGGCATTGCCTCCCTGCATTGCACTTCGGAGAGGCCAGGAGTAAAGGAAGTGCAACTGGTTGTATGCAGCCTTCTCTAGGAAAAAATCACTCAATTTCTAAACCTTAGGAAAAGTTCCAACATGTAGCAGGTGGGCGTCGGCTCATAAAAGTTGTTGTTTTGGCAAGCCAGCCCTCAACTTGTTGTCTAGGTTCGACTTCTTTTATTGTCAGGGGTGGGTCTTTCACATGTCGTGCATTGAAGGATGTGATCCAGAGGCAATTCTTTTAGAGTCAATTTCTCTGTAACAAATTTGTGATTCTTATCTTTTTATGTTCTCTGGTCCTTTGTGAACATGACAATGGTAGTTACATGACACCCATGTTGAAACTCAGTTCTTTTCTTGAAAAGCTGAAATGAACTAGTCAGGAGACTTATATATATATATATATATATATGTGTGTGTGTGTGTGTGTGTGTGTGTGTGTGTGTGTGTGTGTGTGTATAACTTTCTCAATAGTATAAGAATTACATTATTTTTCGTTTGAAGCTAAAAACATCCAGTTATGTATTGAGGGAAATGATTGGCAAATATTCTAGCCTAATAAAATTGGGATTGTCTGGCATGGTTAAGTCTTTTGTTGATATTGTTAAGGAAAAAACATCTGTAAATTCTTACAGGTTTTATACATGAGTGGAATACAGTTTTATTTATTTATTATTTCATACTGTTGTGATTGAATTGATTCTTACATCCATGCATGGCCTAGAGTGGAAGGAGAAAGGAGAAGAATCTTCAACTCGAATAATGTCCCGAAACTTAAAGACATTGTTTGAGCAGCATGCAGTGGAAGTTGAGCCCAGTACCTTAGAAGCATTGGATCAAGAGAGAAGAAGTGTTCCTAGATCTACCAAATGAAGTTACCCAAGCAAGGTGGTGTTTGTAGGCTTGTAGCACCATTATAAAGTCTGGATTTCAAAAAAGCTCGATAATTCAAATATATGTGGTTGTTAGAAATTTTAATAAGAAAAAAAAAAGATAAGGCTGATTTCAAGAAATTTTAAATCTGAAACATAAAACAAACACCACATCAGACCATTATATTGGCAATAATCGTCAAACTTTAGTCTCGTGTCGGTTTTGAGATCTTGCCGAAATGGGATGATTTTTGGAAAACCTTGAACATAAAAATAGCATATTTCATCAACTTCCTTGTAAACTTATTCCTACCACTACAACAAAAATCGTCGAGAATTTGAAAATCTCATGATATGTTAGCGTGAAATTATTGAAACAATGTTATCACAAGATTTTCAAAGCACAAACATTTTTCTTTATTTTTTTATTTTTTAATTTTTTGCAATTTATCATGAAATTATCCAGCTGTTAATGTAAAGAAACTTTTAAATTTTTGAATAATTAAGTTTATAACAATATATTAAAATTTTGAAGTTATTTATTAATTTATAATAAATTTTAAAAAATTTGGGTCTTGTGATTGGGACTTACAAATTTACTAACTTAAATATTAACTTAAATTAAATCGACTAAATTGTGGAACCCACCATCACTAAGTTACAATCTAAAAAATCAAATTGGTTGCACAATCTTAACCTCTGATTCACAAACACCTGTGTTTTGAAATAAGACTGTTGGATTTTATTTATTTTTTTCATTTTTTAACCTTTCAATAAATGTCCTGCAAAAAACATTTAGATTTCCATATTTGGTGAATATAGTTAAGGAATTATGTAAGCCTACTGTCACGCCCCAGACTCAGTAACCGGACTCACAAGGATTCCGATGACCGGTTCTGAACGCAACAGCCTCCATAGTATCCCATTCTCGGCTCCTGAGGCAGGTTCCGATCCTGGGATCCTACAAGGAGGATTTTTCATAACAATATAATCATTACTAATATGAGCATACCCAAGATCACAGCAAGAACATCTGAGAATAACAAAGGCACACATCGCAAAATCCACTATAATTTAAACTTTTACAATCATCCATAAGGTCCAAAGGACATACATTAGATAAAAGGAAAAGAGAGAAAGGTCAGCAACACTGGAGTCCTCAAATACTCAGCTCTACTCCAAGCTCTACTGCTGTGTCGCCTGCCTAGAGTATCCTGCACGCATCAATCGTGCATAAGCTTATAGAAGCTTAGAGGGTGGTGTAGGTGTGTGATAATGGTGCACAGAAGGGTAGTAGGAGATACAAGGAGAGAAGCATGATCAATGAGGATATCACTAGCCTTACCCAGGCTTATCATGAATAAGATGCAATGAGTACTGGGTGCCATGCCAAGGCAATGCATGAAGGGGCTTGTACAACCAATGCTAATGCAATGCAAGTAATGTCAGTGCTCATATCCAAACCACAAGTCATGTACATTTCCAATTATAAGGAAATCACCGGGGTCTATTACACTCTTTGAATGATCGCCGCTCTGAGACCCCCGCACGGTACCAAACGAGCGTAAGAGACCTCACTACCTGCTGCGACGTGACCAATCACCAACAAGGCCTGAAGGTAGCGGACCCATTTACGAGCTGGTCAGACTCAGCCTAGCAATGCCTCCTCACATCAGGCAGGTAAGGCCACACCCCTATCCAACCGACTACACGACGGTGGGAGACGCGGCCTAATGGTATAAAGCCCTCGTGCGCTCATATATTCCACCCGGTCACGGCGTTGGAGCAGATCCTTGGTACCATGGAAGTTTTGGGAATTTCACCCATGGGCATCCTATGCACCCGGTATGCTCAACTAATATTTCCGGTGTCCACACATACAGCCATCCACGAATATCCCTGTGGAGGCAAGGCCCTGATGAAGTAAGGGCAGATATCCATAAGCTATGCAATGCCAGATGCATGAATCACACAATCAACCATGCATCAATCCCAAGCATCCATCTCTCGGGGAGATACCAACATGTCCTACTCAATGACACAACCATGGCCAATCATACCTCAACCAATCATGCATATGATGCGTATGGGAGTGGGCCATGAAGATGAATAGGGGTGCTAATGAGGTGAAGATGAACTCTCTACCTAACCATGAAGGGTCTAGGTACTTAACCAATTCCTCATAAGGAATACAACCTCTAGTGGGGGCCCATATACCTGGGGTAGCCCATGAGACTAAGGAGAATAATGATATGGGCCTAAATAGATGAAACGAGCCTAGCAAGGGTCTATGGTGGGCCTTTAACCACCCATAGAAGCCCATAGGCCTACCTTAGGGCCACCAATGTGGACATCCAACCACAATTGATCCCCAAGAGGTAGCCCATCTCTAATTGATTACGGATCAAGGCCCAAGGCCCACACAACATTAGAAATAAGAAATGGACAGCCATTACATACCACATACATTCATGTTGGGCTTCAGAAAGGCGGCCCAAGGCCTATCCAAAACATGGGTCCATGGGGAACACACATAGCCCAACCCATATATACCACTATGGGCCCACAAGGGAAAGGTTAGGGCCCAACATAAAGGCTACTAATCCCATATATTGTTGTGGCCTAGTGGGCAGCCCATTGCTCAAATCACATGGGCAATGTCATGTTCTTAGTCAAGTAAGTTGGGCCTACAACCCGACCCAAGTATAAAGTTGATTTGGTGGGCAATCAAGGGCCCATATACTTGTGTAATCTGGCCCACTAATCCAACACAATAGTATGGTAAAAATGGCCCAAGAGTTCAATGGGCCCATCAAGAAAGTTCCAGCCCAATTGGGCTCAAAGAGTTCAACAACTAGCCACATCCATGAACCCAATTAAATTCAACTGTGGTGGGCCTCAAAAGTATATTTATTAGGCCCAACATTTAAGGAACTAAATATATAAATTATTCCCTCTAAGATTCTTCACAATGTGTTGGGCCCCACTCCTCAAAATTTCAGCCCAAAGGCCAAACATAGTTATAACATGTTGCTGTCCTAAATTTGGGCACTCCATTGGAGTGGGCCCAGGGCCTCTAAAACTCTGAAAATTGAGGGCCAAGGTCCCTCATCATGCATACAATGAGAGAAAACTCAAAAAGGTGGCCCACCATCAGAGGAAATATTTTTGAATTATGGTTTTTTATCAAGGCACATTGCTGGACTGCACAGCAGAAAAATCTGGTAGTCCAACTATTTTGGCCCATTATTTTGGATACCTAAACAGGGTCAGTTGGGGCTGAAATTTTTCAGAGTGATACTTCAATAGGTAGGACATACCCCCACAAAATTTCAGAATTTTTGAATATCCCTAAGTATTTTAACTGATTTAAACAAGACAGTCTGTCCAGAAAATCGGACAGACCTGGACATCCCAATGTGGTGGGCCAGTCCGGCCCTCGCCACGATGTGCACAGGGGTCCATTGGCCCTGAAAGTTGGTAGGTAGGTCCCACCATGGGTGGACCACAACTTCACAAAATTTCAGAATTTATGGACACCTAAAAATATTTTATTTTATTTAAAGAAATCAATCTGTCCTGAAAATCGGACTGATCTGGACACCATATTGTAATGGGCCAGTCCAGCCACCACCATGGTGTGTACAGGTTTCCATTGGCCCCAAAATTTTGTAGGTTGGTCCCACCATGAGTGGACTACCTTCCTGTAAATTTTTATAATTTTTAGACACCCAAAAATATTTTAATAATTTTTGGAATTCCAACCTGTCCAGGGTGGAATATTGCTGGAATAGTGCAGAAAATCCAGACTGTCCACCTCATTTGGACCACACCTTTGGGACCCCAATGAAGGTCAGATGGGGCTGAAATTTGGTATGGTTGTAGATGGGTCATAAGGCTACAAGAATCACATATTATTTTGTTTCATTATTCCCACCAAAGACCCATAAGTCAGGCCCCAAAGTGGCCCAAAAATCTGTCCAGCAGATTTGGACAGCAATATGTAATAGAAATGATTAAAATATAAACATAGTTTTTCATGGGATTTAACCCTACGAATTTGTGTAGTGGACCACCCCAGTGGGCCCCACAAATGTCCAGACCTTCCCCATCATCAAATACCCCTTGCATGTGTCCCATTTGGATAGATTTTGGGGCCACATGTCTAAGGATGGACTGCTATGGGTGTCCAAGCTCCATGGTTGGTCTGGATTTTTGTTGGCCTACAAGGTGGGCCACACATGCAAGATCAGAATTCTATCATAAAGAAAAATAAAATAAAATAAAATAAATGAAGAATCGGCCACAAGAGGAGGGGCTCCGCCACATTGAGGCCCTCCCTTCATCAATCACACCATACATTCCTTTTATTCATAGGTTACAACAAAGATCCACCACATGCATGTTCTAGATTCAAGATCAATGGTTGGGATGACATCCCAACCATGATTCTAGGGTCTAGATGACCTATCATACTATGAAATCTAAGTAATCCTCCATGATGGGGGCCTATAGAGGGAAAACCCCATGCATGGACATGCATGCATCAAATAGGCCATTTGGCCACAACTAAGGGATGATGTAGGATCTCCACCATGGATTGGTGGGTCCTACACTTCCCACAAAAGAAATCTAAGTACATGAAAATAGAAATCCTAATTTCTAGGATTACACCCACCTTAGAATCTCCAAATTTGGACCTCCTAGCTCCTAGTGCACCAAGGGATCCATCTCAATAGGTGAGATTGGATTTAGATGGTTGGATTTGGAAGATTAAAGGGGAAATGGGGCTGGAGAAGAGAGGGAGATGGGAGAGAAGTTGCTGGAGAAGAAGAGAAGAGAGAGAGAGAAATGAGAGGGAAAGAGAGGGAAAATCTTTTTAAGGGAAGTAATAATAACCTATGGTGACAATAACAATGTTGCTAGGGTAGGTTAGGTATGGGTAGTGTTTAGGGTGGGTAGTGTTTATTCCATGCAATAGTGTAGTGTGTGTGTGTGGTGTGCATGGGAAATTGTGCCATGGAGGTGGTCCACATGCTTTTGTACAAAAGTGGGCCACATGATGAAATGCTCATAACTTTTGATCCATAGGTCGGATTGACGCACAAGACGCGTCGTTGGAACCGCAACGACAATACGAACGAGATGACATAGGTCTTGGGTCGATCCAAGTCGGGTCTACGTGACTGAACTCAAAGTGACCATAAACACAATCCGAGGGTCGCGGGTCGCCGAAATTTGACCGGTAGGACCGCGAGACCATGATGAACAAGATGTATACTCACACACACACATGCACACATGGGAACTTGGGTCGGGTCTTACAATCCTCCCCACCAACAAAGAAATTTCGTCCTCGAAATTGACCAATCCATGACAAAAGAAAAAATAAAACGCCACCATCATATAACAATCATCATACAAGGAAGGCAATACAAACAATCATATATCTATCAATCATCAAACAAATGGGGATAACGCTCTCTAATCTCGGCCTCGCGTTCCCAAGACGCCTCGGTCTCCGAATGATGACCCCATTGCACCTTCACCAAGGAATGACCTTGGTCCTGAGGACTTGCTCCTTCCGATCGAGAATACGAATAGGCTGCTCAATGTAGGAAGCATCCTCACGGACCTCAAGTGGCTGCCAATCAATCACGGGAATAGTGTCCAACCCACATTTCCGCAACATAGAAACATGGAATACATTGTGGATCGCGGACAACTCAGGAGGTAAGGCAAGCCTATAGGCCACAGCGCCTATGCGCTTGGTAATCTCAAAAGGTCCAATAAATCTTGGGCGAGCTTGTTCACACCAAAGCGTACCACACCCTTCATAGGGGAGACCTTGAGATATACCATGTCCCCGACTGCGAACTCGAGGGGTCGACGCCGACGATCAGCAAAGCTCTTCTGCCGGCTCTGAGCGGTGCGCATCCTTTGCCTGATAACATCAATAGCCTCTGACGTCTGCAGCACAAGCTCGGGACCTAAGAGACGACGCTCTCCAACCTCTGTCCAACAACTAGGAGATCTGCACGGTCTACCATAAAGTGCCTCAAAAGGAGCCATGCCGATAGTCGCCTGATAGCTATTGTTGTACGCGAACTCTGCGAGGCGCATATGCTCATCCCAACTACCTGCAAAGTCGATCACACAAGCTCTAAGCATATCCTCAAGGATCTGGTTGACCCTTTCGGTCTGCCCATCCGTCTGCGGATGATAAGCGGTGCTGAGGCGCAAAGTGACCCCTAATGCCTGCTGGAAACTCCTCCAAAACTGAGACGTAAATCTGGAGTCTCGGTCTGAAACGATCGAAACTGGGACGCCGTGCAGTCTCACTATCTCCTCAATGAATATCCTCGCTAACCGGTCCATAGACCGGGAAGCACGCACAGAATGAAATGAGCCGACTTTGTTAAACGATCGACGATAACCCGGATGGTATCATGACCGCGCCGAGTCCTCGGCAACCCCCGCAATAAAGTCCATCGATACGTGCTCCCACTTCCACTCGGGAACGCTCAACGGCCGCAAGGGACCGGGGGTCTCGATGGTCGGCCTTGACACGCCGGCATGTGTCACACTCGGCCACAAAACTTGCAACCGACGCTTCATCCCCGCCGTGGCACGCCTCCTCATATCACGATACATCTTCGTGGAGCCCAGTGGATAGTAAGTCTCGACGGTGTGCCTCGGTCATTAGATCACGACGCAACTCGGCACATTCGGGACACACAATCGGCCTCAAGCGTAATCCACCATCGAACCAACCGCGCCCCGACCGCTCCACGGATGCGGCCTGCTCGCCGATACTCTGAAGTGACTCATCCGTCTGCTGAGCTTCGATTACCCTAGCCACTAAAGAGGGTTGAATCGATAAGCTCGAAAGCTGAACAATGGAAGACTGCAGACCGAACTCAAAGTCAAACTCTGAAACATCCTCGAGCATCTGCCACTGTCGAACCATCATATGTGCCACCAAGCCTCGTGGCTGACGGCTGAGCGCATCCGCCACCACGTTTGCCTTACCCGGGTGGTACTGAAGGTCAAAATCATAATCTTTCAGCAACTCCATCCATCGCCTCTGTCGCAGGTTCAACTCAGACTGTGAAAATAGGTACTTCAAGCTCTTATGATCCGAGAAGAGCTCGAACCTGACCCCATATAGATAATGCCTCCACACCTTCAGTGCGAAGACAACTGCTGCAAGCTCCAAATCATGAGTGGGGTAGTTCACCTCATGGACCTTGAGCTGGCGCGAGGCATACGCCACTGGCTTCCCATGCTGCATCAGTACAGCACCCAAGCCAACTCTAGAGGCATCGGTGAAAACAACAAAACCCTCACTCCCATCAGGAAGAGTGAGAACAGGAGCGGACGTGAGGCGGTCCTTCAACTCCGCAAATGCCTCCTCACAAGCGTCACTCCAGACGAACTCGACGCCCTTCCGCGTCAACCGGGTCAGCGGTGCTGCAATACGGGAGAAACCCTCGATAAACCGTCGATAATATCCCGCTAGACCAAGGAAGCTGCGAATCTCGGACGCGTTCGTGGGCTGGCTCCACTGACGCACTGCATCAACCTTCGAGGGGTCCACAGCGACACCCTCCCTCGTCACTACGTGACCGAGGAACTTCATCTCCTCCTGCCAAAACTCGCACTTCTCTAGCTTCGCATACAGCTGGTGGGCACGGAGGGTCTCAAGCACAATTCGCAGGTGCTCAGCATGGTCCTCTCGGGTTCTCGAATATACAAGAATATCATCAATGAATACCACCACGAACTGATCGAGGAACGGCCGAAAAACCTCGTTCATCAGCTGCATGAATACGGCGGGCGCGTTGGTCAGTCCGAATGACATGACCAGAAACTCAAAGTGACCATAGCGTGTTCGGAAAGCCGTCTTGGAATGTCCTCCTCTCGCACCAGAATCTGATGGTAACAGGAACGCAAGTCTATCTTGGAAAATATCGCAGACCCCGCAACCGATCAAACAGATCATCAATACGGGGAGCGGGTATCAGTTCTTGATGGTGACTCTGTTGAGCTCATGATAATCTACACAGAGTCGCAACGAATCATCCTTCTTCTTCACAAATATACTGGGGCTCCCAAGGCGAATCTGGCCGGGACGAATAAAACCTAACTCCCGGAGCTCATCTAATCGCTCCCGCAGTTCCCTCAACTCTAACGGTGCCATCCGGTAGGGGGCCTTCGAGATAGGTGCGCACCGGTACTAAATCAATACGGAACTCCACTGGCCGCCGACGCGGCGGCAAACCCAGTATCTCTGAAACACATCCGGTACTCACAAACAATGCGGTACCGCTCAATACTCTCGCCATAGAATCCTCAACGACCGAAGCCAATAAACTAGATAGCAGCTCTCCTCCTCCCGGCTCGGTGACGAATGGAACACTGGTAAGCTCGGGATATGAAACGTGATCTGTCCTCGCGCACACTCCAAGATAGCACGATACTGCAAGCCAGTCCATACCTGAATCACATCAAATCCTGCCATCGGCATCATGAATAGATCGGCAGGGAGGAACATCTCGCCCACTAACACCGGGCAAGAAGGACAGCGACGGGTTAGCACAATAGACTTCCCCATGGGAGTCGAAACGGTCAAGGCCTCAGACACAGTCTCCGACGGAATACCGGTCGATCGGCAAAACTGCTCGGCCACAAAAGAATGGGAAGCACCAGAATCAAACAAAACATGAGCAACACAAGCAGAAACAAGAAGAATACCCTCAACGACTCCACCGGTCGATGATTGCGGGTCTCGGCTCGGGCGCTGTGCGTAGAATAAAAACGGCCCTGAGCTGGTAGGGGAAGCAAACCGGAAGACTGAGGGTCCTGGATCTGAGCCTGCTGGGCGGCTACACACACTGGACCCAGGGATCGAACAACATACGGATATCCCCTCTGCTGGTGCCGTGGCTCGGCGTTGTCGCCGGCTTCGCCGCTCGTCTCTCGCTTCGCCGTCTCGCCGAGGTGGCCTACTGGCCGCCCTCGCCGTGGAGGAGCCCCAGGAGCGTGCCCGGTGGAAGCCGTGCTCTCTCGCCGCCGCCGAGGAGGACGAGAGAGGGGCAACCGCGGTGGCCGCCGCCGCCGAATGGGGAGAGGACACTCACGCCTCCGATGTCCGCAGCTGTCCCACAACCGAAGCATACACCGAAAGGGGGCCGAAGATGAAGCACGGTGGCGGTGCCGATGACGATGAAGAGGCTATCGACCGAGCCGCAGTCGCCGATACCCCGATCCGCCCCTCCGCCCTCGCCGACGATGCCGCCTAGAACCGCCGGCCGGTGCACTCCTCTTCCAGGTCTCCACCGAACTCGCTCTCTCGATCTCTCGGGTCATAGCCCACTCCTCCTCATAAACTAGTGCCCGATGCACAACCTGGTCAAATGTCTCCAAGCAATGCCCCACCACACGACTGCGAAGGGCAGGACGCAAACCGGTCACAAAACGACGGGCCCTCATCTTCTCATCGCTGGTGAGATGAGGAGCAAATCTAGACAAGGCCAAGAAACGAGCCTCATACTGAGATACAGTCATATCGCCCTGCACTAGGGTCTCAAACTCGATCGCCCGCTGGATCTGAACATGCTCGGGGGAAGAACTTATGGTCGAAGCGGGTCACAAAATCCTCCCATGTCCAAACGAACTGAGCCCCGACCATCCTGGACACGGATGACCACCAGTGTCGGGCCTCACCCTGAAGAAGGTAGGTGGCAAGGGATACTCTCTGGCCCGCAGGACACCGAATAGTGTCAAAATCCTCGCAACCTCAGTGCGCCAAGCCTCACTGCAGAAGGGTCGGGATCACCACTAAACCTGGGGATCATGTGGCGGAACTCTCGGGCTATCGCACTAGCATGCGGTAAGTTAGGACCGCAGGAAACCTCGGTGGTGGCCGCCGACGGTCTGCGGCAACGATGTGGCAACCAGTGCATCACCAGTTCTTGGAAATGCTCGGCTCCTATAGTACAATCGGTGCTAGGGTCGCACTCGCCAAAGGGCGGAGGCACGGGCACGGCCGTCGGAGCAGAGCCTCCGAAACCGGAACAAAGAACCGAGGAGGGGGAATAGGTGGGGAATCGAGTGGCTGGAGCCTCAGAACCGAAAAAAATAGGCCGAGAAGAGGGAATAGGTGGCGGAACCTGGAGCAAGCGGAGGTACAGGCACTACGGGCTCAACTGGGGGAGCAGGCCGGATCGGGACATCAGGAATCGGATCCTCAACAACGAGCAGGATGTGCTCGAGTAGGATGGGTACCTCGTCCACGGGCACCACGACCACGAGCGCCACGACCACGGGCGCCATGACCACGGGCGCCACGTCCACGCGTCATCGTCTACAAAATAATGACGTCACAAGGAATCAAGATAATTACAGGCCCAATACAGAGTGAAGAGAAGAATCTCGGGACACTACTTGTCCTATGTTCTTGGCAGACATGCGATGTTATCCTGAGTTATTCGAGAATTACTTGCTATACTCTGATACCAACTCCTGTCACGCCCCGGACTCAAGAACCTAGGACTCACAAGGATTCCGATGACCTGGGTTCGAACGCAACGACCTCCATAGTATCCCATTCTCGGCTCCTGAGGGTGTTCCGATCCTGGGATCCTACAAGGAGGATTTTTCATAACAATATAATCATTACTAATATGAGCATACCCAAGATCACAGCAAGAACATCTGAGAATAACAAAGGCACACATCGCAAAATCCACTATAATTTAAACTTTTACAATCATCCATAAGGTCCAAAGGACATACATTAGATAAAAGGAAAAGAGAGAAAGGTCAGCAACACTGGAGTCCTCAAATACTCAGCTCTACTCCAAGCTCTACCTGCTCGTGTGTCGCCTGCGCTAGAGTATCCTGCACGCATCAATCGTGCATAAGCTTATAGAAGCTTAGAGGGTGGTGTAGGTGTGTGATAATGGTGCACAGAAGGGTAGTAGGAGATACAAGGAGAGAAGCATGATCAATGAGGATATCACTAGCCTTACCCAGGCTTATCATGAATAAGATGCAATGAGTACTGGGTGCCATGCCAAGGCAATGCATGAAGGGGCTTGTACAACCAATGCTAATGCAATGCAAGTAATGTCAGTGCTCATATCCAAACCACAAGTCATGTACATTTCCAATTATAAGGAAATCACCGGGGTCTATTACACTGCTGAATGACTGCCGCTCTGCAGACCCCGCACAGTCAAACGAGCGTAAGAGACCTCACTACCCGCCTGCGGACAGCCAATCACCAACAAGGCCTGAAGGTAGCGGACCCATTTACGAGCTGGTCGACTCGCCTAGCAATGCCTCCTCACATCAGGTATGTAAGGCCACACCCCTATCCAACCGACTACACGACGGTGGGAGACGCGGCCTAATGGTATAAAGCCCTCGTGCGCTCATATATTCCACCCGGTCACGGCGTTGGAGCAGATCCTTGGTACCATGGAAGTTTTGGGAATTTCACCCATGGGCATCCTATGCACCGGTATGCTCAACTAATATTTCCGGTGTCCACACATACAGCCATCCACGAATATCCCTGTGGAGGCAAGGCCCTGATGAAGTAAGGGCAGATATCCATAAGCTATGCAATGCCAGATGCATGAATCACACAATCAACCATGCATCAATCCCAAGCATCCATCTCTCGGGGAGATACCAACATGTCCTACTCAATGACACAACCATGGCCAATCATACCTCAACCAATCATGCATATGATGCGTATGGGAGTGGGCCATGAAGATGAATAGGGGTGCTAATGAGGTGAAGATGAACTCTCTACCTAACCATGAAGGGTCTAGGTACTTAACCAATTCCTCATAAGGAATACAACCTCTAGTGGGGCCCATATACAGGGTAGCCCATGAGACTAAGGAGAATAATGATATGGGCCTAAATAGATGAAACGAGCCTAGAAGGGTCTATGGTGGGCCTTTAACCACCCATAGAAGCCCATAGGCCTACCTTAGGGCCACCAATGTGGACATCCAACCACAATTGATCCCCAAGAGGTAGCCCATCTCTAATTGATTACGGATCAAGGCCCAAGGCCCACACAACATTAGAAATAAGAAATGGACAGCCATTACATACCACATACATTCATGTTGGGCTTGTAGAAAGGCGGCCCAAGGCCTATCCAAAACATGGGTCCATGGGGAACACACATAGCCCAACCCATATATACCACTATGGGCCCACAAGGGAAAGGTTAGGGCCCAACATAAAGGCTACTAATCCCATATATTGTTGTGGCCTAGTGGGCAGCCCATTGCTCAAATCACATGGGCAATGTCATGTTCTTAGTCAAGTAAGTTGGGCCTACAACCCGACCCAAGTATAAAGTTGATTTGGTGGGCAATCAAGGGCCCATATACTTGTGTAATCCGGCCCACTAATCCAACACAATAGTATGGTAAAAATGGCCCAAGAGTTCAATGGGCCCATCAAGAAAGTTCCAGCCCAATTGGGCTCAAAGAGTTCAACAACTAGCCACATCCATGAACCCAATTAAATTCAACTGTGGTGGGCCTCAAAAGTATATTTATTAGGCCCAACATTTAAGGAACTAAATATATAAATTATTCCCTCTAAGATTCTTCACAATGTGTTGGGCCCCACTCCTCAAAATTTCAGCCCAAAGGCCAAACATAGTTATAACATGTTGCTGTCCTAAATTTGGGCACTCCATTGGAGTGGGCCCAGGGCCTCTAAAACTTTGAAAATTGAGGGCCAAGGTCCCTCATCATGCATATAATGAGAGAAAACTCAAAAAGGTGGCCCACCATCAGAGGAAATATTTTTGAATTATGGTTTTTTATCAAGGCACATTGCTGGACTGCACAGCAGAAAAATCTGGTAGTCCAACTATTTTGGCCCATTCTTTTGGATACCTAAACAGGGTCAGTTGGGGCTGAAATTTTTCAGAGTGATACTTCAATAGGTAGGACATACCCCCACAAAATTTCAGAATTTTTGAATATCCCTAAGTATTTTAACTGATTTAAACAAGATAGTCTGTCCAGAAAATCGGACAGACCTGGACATCCCAATGTGGTGGGCCAGTCCGGCCCTCGCCACGATGTGCACAGGGGTCCATTGGCCCTGAAAGTTGGTAGGTAGGTCCCACCATGGGTGGACCACAACTTCACAAAATTTCAGAATTTATGAACACCTAAAAATATTTTATTTTATTTAAAGAAATCAATCTGTCCTGAAAATCGGACTGATCTGGACACCATATTGTAATGGGCCAGTCCAGCCACCACCATGGTGTGTACAGGTTTCCATTGGCCCCAAAATTTTGTAGGTTGGTCCCACCATGAGTGGACTACCTTCCTGTAAATTTTTATAATTTTTAGACACCCAAAAATATTTTAATAATTTTTGGAATTCCAACCTGTCCAGGGTGGAATATTGCTGGAATAGTGCAGAAAATCCAGACTGTCCACCTCATTTGGACCACACCTTTGGGACCCCAATGAAGGTCAGATGGGGCTGAAATTTGGTATGGTTGTAGATGGGTCATAAGGCTACAAGAATCACATATTATTTTGTTTCATTATTCCCACCAAAGACCCATAAGTCAGGCCCCAAAGTGGCCCAAAAATCTGTCCAGGCAGATTTGGACAGCAATATGTAATAGAAATGATTAAAATATAAACATAGTTTTTCATGGGATTTAACCCTACGAATTTGTGTAGTGGACCACCCCAGTGGGCCCCACAAATGTCCAGACCTTCCCCATCATCAAATACCCCTTGCATGTGTCCCATTTGGATAGATTTTGGGGCCACATGTCTAAGGATGGACTGCTATGGGTGTCCAAGCTCCATGGTTGGTCTGGATTTTTGTTGGCCTACAAGGTGGGCCACACATGCAAGATCAGAATTCTATCATAAAGAAAAATAAAATAAAATAAAATAAATGAAGAATCGGCCACAAGAGGAGGGGCTCCGCCACATTGAGGCCCTCCCCTTCATCAATCACACCATACATTCCTTTTATTCATAGGTTACAACAAAGATCCACCACATGCATGTTCTAGATTCAAGATCAATGGTTGGGATGACATCCCAACCATGATTCTAGGGTCTAGATGACCTATCATACTATGAAATCTAAGTAATCCTCCATGATGGGGGCCTATAGAGGGAAACCCCATGCATGGACATGCATGCATCAAATAGGCCATTTGGCCACAACTAAGGGATGATGTAGGATCTCCACCATGGATTGGTGGGTCCTACACTTCCCACAAAAGAAATCTAAGTACATGAAAATAGAAATCCTAATTTAGGATTACACCCACCTTAGAATCTCCAAATTTGGACCTCCTAGCTCCTAGTGCACCAAGGGATCCATCTCAATGGGTGAGATTGGATTTAGATGGTTGGATTTGGAAGATTAAAGGGGAAATGGGGCTGGAGAAGAGAGGGAGATGGGAGAGAAGTTGCTGGAGAAGAAGAGAAGAGAGAGAGAGAAATGAGAGGGAAAGAGAGGGAAAATCTTTTTAAGGGAAGTAATAATAACCTATGGTGACAATAACAATGTTGCTAGGGTAGGTTAGGTATGGGTAGTGTTTAGGTGGGTAGTGTTTATTCCATGCAATAGTGTAGTGTGTGTGTGTGGTGTGCATGGGAAATTGTGCCATGGAGGTGGTCCACATGCTTTTGTACAAAAGTGGGCCACATGATGAAATGCTCATAACTTTTGATCCATAGGTCGGATTGACGCACAAGACGCGTCGTTGGAACCGCAACGACAATACGAACGAGATGACATAGGTCTTGGGTCGATCCAAGTCGGGTCTACGTGACTGAACTCAAAGTGACCATAAACACAATCCGAGGGTCGCGGGTCGCCGAAATTTGACCGGTAGGACCGCGAGACCATGATGAACAAGATGTATACTCACACACACACATGCACACATGGGAACTTGGGTCGGGTCTTACACCTACTGCCATGACTTTCATCCTAGATGCAGAGGTAACACATTATTTTGCCTGGATGTGCTCTTTAGTTCTATTTGGAGTCATTCGATTTGAAATTAATGCATTGGAGGGTTTTTTTTTTTTTTTTTTTAAATAGAGTATGCATTGGAGTAAATTGTAGTGATAAATAATCCGTCATTTTTTTTGGTCGCTAGGTAGTTGCAGTGGATAGAAAGAATGGAAGCAAGCTGATGGGCCTTCCAACAACTCTCCTTACAAGAGAGAGGGAGTAAAGATTCCTCGATTACAATGGATTGCATAAAGGTGCAGTTTAAATTCCATTTTTTTTGTACTCATTCAAATTTGTTGTACTGCTCAAGTTGTTTATATTCTCGAACTTAATTTCATGACTTGTTCCTTCATCTTGCTGTTTATAAGTTTTGTACTTTGTCTTCTCAAATTCTTTTTTTTTAATGTGTTTTCTTTTCAAATAATTACATGCATCTTTTCTTGTTCTGTGCAGAAAACGTTCCAACAGGTGCCACTTTTAGGTGACTCATGTACTCAGCCTATGTTGACACACGTGTGCTATAATAATGCACTTGATTCTTAGACCCCAACAGGTATAGATGTCACTTAGGTTGGCTCAACTTGAACCTGGTTGGTCTAACCCAAACTCTAACTTGGGTTTGATGGCTGTAGAAGCCAGAGCTTTTCTTGGCTTTACAAAGCCTTAGATTCTAACTCACTGGACACGTGAAAATTGAGAAGAGAAACTTTGCTATTTTACCATTGCTTACAAGCTTGCTGACTTAGTTTCAAACAGACTACAAGAGCTCCCTTATATAGACATTTTCCACCAAGGTGAAAAGACACAAATGCCCTTTTAAATTACACTATAAGGGCATGGTATTAACTGCTATAATAAATATCAAAAGAAATATTAAAAAATTCTATATTTTCAAGGCATCTGGAACTGAACAGTCTCATGGAGGAAAGCACCTGGTTGCTGGAAGCTTCCTCCAACGTTTACTTTCCTTGAGAATCCAACGGGATTGGTTTGGACTTCCAACACTCCCCTTCAAACCAAAACTGACTTCATTTCGAGCATCGTTCTTAGTCGTTTGAATGCATCTGTCGGCAATGCCTTTATGAAAATATCTACCTCCTGTTCTGTAGTATGACAATACTCAAATTTCATCGTTTTCTGCTTTACATGATCTCTCAAAAAATGGTATCGGGTATCAATGTGTTTGCTTCTTCCATGCTGCACTGAATTTTTTGCTAGCTCAATTGCCGACTTGTTATCCACGTATATGACTGTGGATCCTTCATGCGGATGCTTCAACTTCTTTAGTAGGTTTCTCTTCCAAATTTCCTCACAAATAGTGGATGATGCTGCCACATACTCTGCTTCACATGTGGACAAGGCGACCACACTTTGCTTCGTCAAATTTCATGTGAAAGCGGTCGTTTCAAGATAGAATACATAGCCAGTGGTGCTCTTTCTTTCATCTTGGTCACCTCCCCAATCACTGTCTGAGTATCCATATGGCATTGCTTCATCATTATATGGATAGAAAAGACCAAATTCTATTATTCCTTTGACGTACCTGAAGATTCTTTTTGCAGCTAGCCAGTGTGATTCTTTTGGTGCTTCCATGTACCTACTTAGAAGCCCAACACTATAGACGATATCCAGCCTTGTGATTGTGAGGTACCTTAGGCTTCCAATCAGACTCTTGAACATAGTTGAGTCAATGCTTCTTCCTTCTCCGTCCTTTGTCAGTTTTAAGCCCATTGTTATAGGCGTTTTTATGGCATTGAATCGGCCATCTTGAACTTTTCAAGCAATTCCTTGGCATACTTCTTCTGAGATATATAGATGCCACCATGTTGTTGCTTCACTTCAATGCCCAGAAAAAAGGACATCAGACCTCCATCGGTCATCTCGAACTCCTTAAACATGGCCTTCTTGAATTTGTCAAACATCGGTTAGCTGTTTCCTGTAAACAGCAAATCATTAACATACAGGCATGCTATAAGCATATTGCCATGAGCATTCTTCTTAATATAAACTACATGCTTATATGGACATTGGGCGAAGCCGTTCTCTTGAAGATAGTTGTTGATGCGTGCATTCTAAGCACGTGGAGCTTGCTTCAACCTGTAAAGGGCTTTCTTCAATTGATACACCTTGTGCTCCTCCCCTTGTATAATAAAGCTTCAGGCTGGTCAACATAGACCTCTTCTTCCAGAATTTCATTCAGGAATGCAGATTTCACATCCAGTTGGTAGATCATCCAACTGTGATGGGCTGCAAGGGAGATAATCATCCTCACAGTGTCGAGGCGAGCAATAGGAGCGAAGACTTCTTCATAATCCACCCCGTACTTTTGTTTATATCCCTTCGCTACGAGCCTTGCCTTATAGCGATCGATCTCACCATCAGCATTTCACTTGATCTTGTATACCCATTTGACGCCAATAGTTTTCTGGCCATTAGGAAGCGTAGTCAGCTCCCATGTGTCATTTTTCTCAATGGCATAAATTTCTTCTTTCATGGCGATTCTCCAATATTCTTCTTTTATGACCTCCTGAAACGTCAGAGGCTCATGATTTGCATACAAGCAGAAAAGATTGACCTCTTTAGTTTGCTCATAGATGTCGCTTAAGCTTTTCATTTTTATAGGTGCCATGGGTGAGGACGAGTTGGCCAAATTTTGACTTAATGGAGTGCTTTCAGGAGTAATGGAATGTACTCCTGGACTTCTGTGAACTGATGATGCGGCCGAAGGTGTTCTGGGCGTTTGCTCTTGACAATCATGCCTTTCTTCATGTTCTTCTGTTTCGACTAGAATATCTTTGGTCGATTCTTCATCGTTCTATTTCCAAGCTTCTTCCTCACTAAAGGCCACATCTCTACTCACCACTACTTTATTAGTTAGTGGATTGTAGAGCTTGTAGTCTTTAGATCCTTCACTGTAGCCGATGAAGATACATTTTTTGCCCCGATCATCAAGCTTCCTTCTTCTTTCTTCTGCAACTTGTGTGTAGGTGACACACCCAAAAATCCTTAGGTGCGCCATGCTCGATTTGTAGCCACTCCATGCCTCCTATGGTGTCATGTTCCTGACGATCTTGGTTGGACACCGATTGAGCAGGTAGGCAATACATGCAACTACCTCTACCTAAAAGCTCTTTGGCATGCCTTTCTCCTTCAGCATGGTCCTTGTCATGTCGAGGATGGTACAGTTCTTCCGTTCCACAATGCCATTCTATTGTGGTGTGTAGGCTACAGTGTGTTGTTGCTTGATGCCTTATTCCCTGCAAAAATCTCGAAATGCATTTAAGGTGTACTCTCCACCTCTGTCAGATCTGAGTACTTTAATTTTGTGACCACTTTCAACTTCAACACGAGCTTTGAAAATTTTAAAGATAGTGAAAGTGGAAGATTTTTCTTTGATGCAATATACCCAAAGTTTTCTGCTGAAATCATTAATGAAGGTAATAAAGTATTTATTACCTCCAAGAGATGGTGTTTCAAGTGGTCCGCAAATATCAGTGTGAACCAATTGAAGTGGTTCCTTTTCTCTTCTAGACACTCCACTTGGGAAGGAGTTCCTTTATTGCTTGCCGAGTGTGCATGCCTCACACACATGTTCTGGAGCTTCAATAGCTAGCAAGCTATACACCATGCTTGATGAGGATAAGAGTTTAAGGCTAATGAAATGGAGATGCCCAAAGCAAAGATGCCATCTCCATGAATCATTCTTCACAATTGCATAAAGACACTTCTCAGCCTTTGTGTTATATGAAGCGGAAACATGCGATTCTTTGCCATTTGGACTTGCGTCACAAGTCTCCTATGAGCATCTCTTATAGAGAGAGAATAGTTCTCCATGTGTATGACATACCCTTTCTCAAGGAGTCGGCCGATACTGAGGATGTTATTTTTCATGTTTGTTACGTAATACACATTAGAGATGTAATTTGGCTCATCATTCTTTTGATAGATTTTAACTTTTTCTTTACCTATCACAAGTACCTTTAATGAGTCGTCAAAACTCACGTTGCCACGAACTCCTTCTGTGAGTTCCACGAACAGTTCTTTGTTACCACTCATGTGGTTGCTTGTAACCGTGTTAAGATACCACACATCTGGCCGTTCACATGCCTTTCTTATGTGAGGAGGAGTGTGGAGTCTTCTTGTTCATGGTGTGATGCTTCGGCATAGTTAGATCGTTCATCTTGATCCACTTTGCTCCAACACTTAGAGGCATAATGGCCGAATTTCTTGCAATTGTGACATTGAATGTTCTTTGTATTTCCACAACCACGTATGAACTGGCCTCTACCATTTCCTCTTCCACGAAAACTGGTAAACTTTTGTTGATTTTATTGATGGATTAGATGATATCCACGCCCTCTGCCTCTTGCACCATTGTTAGTGCCACGGCCACCACAATGTGTATGGCCACTTCTTTGTTCATTTAGAGTCAGCTTAAACCCTAAGGCATGCTCAAGTATTGTTCTTGCATTCTTTTGCATTCGTTGCTCATGCACTTGCAACGATCCCATTAGTTCTTCAATGGATAGTTTTTCCAAGTCCTTTGATGCTTCGATCGCCACAACCACATGTTCAAACTTGGTTATGAGAGATCGCAAGGCTTTTTCCATAACACGTATGTCTTCAACTTTTTCACCATTTCTTTTTAAATTGTTAATAATAACAATTAAACGTGAGAAGTAGTCAGAGATACTCTCACCTTCCTTCATGTGCGCTGCTTCAAACTCAGCTCTTAGTGTTTGAAGGCAAACCTGCTTCACTCGATCAACACCCTTGAAGATGGTGCCAAGGGTATCCCAAGCTTGCTTGCTTGATGTTGCTTCAGTAATCTTTTTAAAGGTTGATTCATCCAACCCTTGATAGAGGAGGAACAAAGCCTTATTGTCTTTCTTCCTTTGATTTTTGAGAGATGACTTTTCTTTGTTGGTGAAGGCAGCTTCTTCCTCCATAGTGGGTTTTACATACCCATCGGTGCCGATCTCCCATAATTCTTACGACCTGAACAACACCTTCATTTGGATGCACCACTTTTCATAGTTGTCCTTAGACAACTTAGGAACCTGTGGCTGAATTGTGCTGGCCATCTTTTCTATTTTTTAAAGAAGGAATGATTGATTTTTTAAAATGAAGGGAGATATGGATGGAATAGAAGATCTGGTTTTTTAAAATGAAGGGAGATATGGATGGAATAGAAGATCTGGTTTTTTAAAAACAGATTTTTTTAGCTGGAAAAAACTTCTAAAATCTGATTTTTTTATCTTTGGCTGAAAAAATGTTAAAATCTGGGTTTTTATTTGCTGAAAAACTGCTGGAATCTGAATATTTCTTTTAACAGATTTTTTTTTTGCTGAAAAACAAAACTGCTGAAATCTGATTTTTTTTCTCGGCTAAAAAAAAAAAAACTGCTGGAATTAAAATTTTTTTTTTAATAGATTTTTCTTTCCTTGGCTGGGAAAAATTGCTAGTAACTTCAAGCAGTAAAAAAAACTTTGGCTCTGTAATCTGAATTTTTTTTTCAAACAGATTTTTCTTCAGAGAAATCTGAACTTGGCTGTTAAAAAAAAATTGAAAACTTCTTCTAGAAAATGAACTAGGCTCTGATACCAGTTTGATGGCTGTATAAGCCAGAGCTTTTCTTGGCTTTATAAAGCCTTAGATTCTAACTCACTGGACACGTGAAAATTGAGAAGAGTTTTCCACCAAGGTGAAAAGACACAAATGCCCTTTTAAATTACACTATAGGGGCATGGTATTAACTACTATAACAAATATCAAAAAAATATTAAAAGATTCTATATTTTCAAGGCATCTGGAACTGAATAGATGCATGGAGGAAAGCACCTGGTTGCTGGAAGCTTCCTCCAACATTTACTGTCCTTGAGAATCCAACGGGATTGGTTTGGACTTCCAACAGGGTTTGGTCAAGGTTAGGTTGGGTTTGGGCTGAGGCCTTAGTCAAACTAATCTAACCTCAACCCAACCTCATATGCAAAACAATATACATCATATACTTAGCAAAGGGGATCCATCAGTTATTGCAAGTTTTCAGGAATGCCTCATTGTTGCTATAATCATAGTTAGTAGAACTCCTTTCTAAACTTGTAACTTTGAGAAATACTCGTATAATTGCTTTTATGTTTAAAAGTGCGTATATTTCAGAAGATTTATTTATTTATTTCCAGTGAAAACTGAATAATACTCATTTTTCAGGAAAAAAGAAGAAAAGTAAAAAAGAAAAAAGTAGAAATGTTAAAAAATAAAACTTTCTAGGGTAATTTAAAGTTAGTGATTGGTAATCGTCATCCATTGATAGAAATATGTGGAAATTGGAAAGTGAGAAAATTTAGTGGAAGGATCAGTTTATTTTTGTTGATTACTTGGAAATGAAGGATTTGAGAAAGATAATTTGACCATATTAATCACAAACTTCTCTGTCTCCCAATTTTAGCATCTTTGTTTCTTTGACTATAATTTGATCATCATTAAAGATTGGAATTGAACAAATACTGCTATTTTGCCATATGACGTTTTGCTAACTATGAATATGATGTGCGTGTTGTTCATTCTTTTCAGTGGAATTTTCTCATCATTGATAAGAAAGCTGTGTATGCTCATTAAACAAATTGTTGTGGTTGTCTGATCAGTGTGATTTGGGTGCTATGGTGTATCCATGATTGGGTCCACAGAATAGTCTGGGTCACCACGTGTTATCTGTACTGCACTTTATATTACTGCCTTGCTGGATGTATAATAGGTAATTTGCGATATGCATGCATACTTCTAAAATACTACACTATACAATACTCACATTATATTACTGCCTTGCTGGTTGTATAATAGGTAATTTACGATATGCAAGCATACTTCTAAAATATTGCACTATACGATACTCACATATTATAATGCATGCTGTAAAATTTTCTTATTACTACGAAATCCATTATTTTAGCAATATTCCACAGGTGTGTCAAATTGTTTCAATGAAGTTTAATGGGACAGTTTTGCGATTTTTTTTCAAACTTCATTATAGAATTTTCCTCTGCTATTGAAAAACTAATTTAGTTATTTTTCTCTTTTAATCTTATTGTTCTTGTTTATGATTGTCAACAAATTCCTTGGGAGGTGTGCTTTTCCTTTCTCCTTTGCCTGAAATCTTGCGGTTTTGTTCAATTTTCAACAAAACTCAAATTTTTTTATTCGACTAAATTGAGGCAGGTGGTCTCAGGGTGGAGTTCTTAGATTGTGTTTTTTGGTGTATTTTGCAATTGTTCTTAAATTGATTTTTCTATGGTGGTATTGACATATTAATAAGGCTCTTAGAGGTGTGAAGGTTGAGGTTACACACCTTAAATATACAGAGGTAATTATTTTAAAGAGACAATCCATTGTTCATGTATCACTATAAGATTAAGGCAACTCCTAATTGAATGAAGGGACATGGATTATCCAATCAATAGATCTAGATTGTCCATTAGGTTCAGCCACACTTCACAGGCCACTTGTAAAATACACTTATTGGATTATCATAACTGTCAAAAAGTTGAACTTTCATTTACTGACATTCTGTTTTCCAAAACATGGATGTGTTGGTTAAAGTCATTTGGGGAAGGTGATTGTTTGGAATCATTAACAAATGTGCCCCACCAAATGGGTGGTTAATATGTTTATTGGACCTTTTTCATAGAGATCTCGACTCCCTATTTTATGGTTCTATTAATTGGATGGCTTGATTTGTGTCCCAATGAAGGGTGGGTAAGGCCAAAGGGACTATTAAAATTGAAAGTGCTCTGATTTGTCAATTAACATGAGTATTGAGTCAGCAGCCCTATAGGAAGATCATTCGAGCCTCTGCCTCAACTGGATGTGTGCTCCAAACTCGTCAAAGGTAAACTTAGCCATCCCATGTCTTAAAACACCCAAGTACATAAGATCCTTAAAAATGGATAGAAAAACATAAGGTTTAAAGTATGAAAATTATTTTAAAAATCAGAAAAAATTCTAAGGTTTCAGCTTTTATCGATATATCGAGACCACCTCGATGAGATCGAACACCAGTTATCAATGTCCTCGAAATACAATCGATATCATCGAATTGAGGACTACTTGTGTCCAGCAACCAACTTGATCTCTGGACAAAATTATCGATGAATCAATGAAGCTATCGATATCATCGACATTCAAATTTCGAGATCACGAGACGGCTCGATATAATCAAATCCTAGTCTATTTGTGTCCAGCAAGATTCTAAGGAAAATCATACATTTATCAATGACTTGAAGGAAGCCTCGATATCCTCGAAATTCAAACTCCGATGATATCGATGGACCTTCGATGTTATTGATTTCGGACCAAACTGTCCAGCAAGCTTTTCAGGAAAATCCTCTTTAAATGATTCGAGGAATCGAGACTCCATCAATAATATCGATATTCAAATATCGATCATATTGAATCTAGGTCAATATCATCGAATTAGGACAATGGAGTGTCCAGCGAGCTTATAGGAAAATCTTATATAAAAGATCGATGAATCGAACTAGGTATCGATATCATCAATATTTGAAATCCAATGACATTATGGGAGGCTCGATAATATCGAAGCTGTTGTCTCAAGTCTTAGCCTGCCTCTCTTGTTTTTTATTGTCGAGGAATCGATCCATGGGTCGATGAAATCGGAGTTTGAAATCCGATGACATCGAAGTATGTTCAATATGATCATTCTATGTATAAGAAATTCAATGGTGATTGTCAGAAGAGTTCATATCATCGATCCGTCCCTCGATGTCTTTGAAAGTATACATTTGATGATATCGAAAATGGATCGATGATATCGAACTCTGTCAAAAATTTGACTATTTTATTACCGTTGGATCTCTTTGCCTATTTAGGGAGAGCTTGTTATTGGTTGTTGTAGTGAGAAAAATAGAGAGAGCTGTGAGAGAGTCCTGCATACTATTTACCCTAAGCTCTTTTTCTCATGGGAGTTCATCCTCTAACCCACCCTCATCATTGATATTCAATAGAGTGGATTGGAGAATGAACTTCCGCATTCAAGGATCATCCAACTACCACCTTAATGGCAAATCATTGAGATGGGATACCTTGAATGCTTGAATGCTTGGAATCACTTCGTCTCTAAAATAGGAAAACATTTAATAGAGTAGGATTCCAACATAACCTTGACCCAACCCGTTGCCTTACATTAGAGCATCATAAGTGCTGCGGTTCAAGGGAGCTGAAGATTCTTCATCATCAAAGGAGGAGATCTTCATCAACGTGCTTAATGGGGCTCATCTACTTATCTGTAAGTCATTAGAGTCTAGAGACCCTGCTGGTCATTCATTTGTGTAGGATTGGGTCACAGGTGATTCTCACCCCTTTCAAGTTCCCATAGGAGGCCTCCGACGGGAGAATACATGTGGGTACTGTGTGTTGACCCTTGCTCTTGGTGAGCATAAACTTAGGTTCCTGTGTGGATCCTTGGCCTTTGTGGCCTAAAACCTAAGTGTTGTGTGTTGACCTTTGCTCTTGTGTAGGGCATAAACTCTAGGTTCCTTGTGTGGATCATTGGCCTGTGTGGCCCTAGGTTCCTTGTGTGGATCCTTGGATCTTGTGTAGGGTATAAAACCTGGATGTTGTGTGTTGACCCTTGCTCCTGTGCGAGGCATAAACTTGTGTCTCGTGGAGACATGTTAAGTACACTATGTAGGTCCTAGAGTCAACCTTGTGTAGGTTGTATTGGTTTGAGGTAAACCTGATTTAAAACCTCCTTTAGTGAGATCTGGTACACTCAAGGGTTAAGTGCGTCTGCCGGAAGTGGAGTAGGCAAGTAGCCAAGCTACTATAAAATGACTGTGTTTGAGATTGTTATTTACATATTCTTTTATTGTGTATACTTTGAATGATCACATGATGCATGATTATTTAGAACTGATAAGTATCACATCTCACACACAGTCACTTTGTCCATCCATCATAGACTAAATTTATATATTGCTTAGATATTGAATAGTCTTGTAATTGAATCCTCTATTTGGCTTGGAAGTCATTAGAGTTAAGATAAAGATATCTTGATAAATTTTTATATTAAATCAAGATAACTATGATAGGATTTTAAATTGTCATAAAATTTTATAAAGTCTTATTCACCCCCCTCCAAGACATCTTGACCTATTCTTACTTCAACTAGAGCAGTCAATACCTTAATTTCAAAACTCATTTGATTGCTCTGTCTAGGTAGCCCTATGCAATTAGGAGCACATAATTTGTAGAGTTGTGGGAGCACTGGATCATTTCTCTAATTTAAATTTCAATTTAATTAGTTCATAATTTCTGTGTTCAGATATCCCAAATACCAAAAGCATTAGTTAATGCATGCAAGAAAGTAGCCTTAATGTAGGAGGAAAAAGTGCACAAAAGATGTTCCATTGTCGCACAAATAAAAATGCAAGTTATTCTTACCATGCCTAGAGAACATTCCAAAAGTATGCAGAGCAAGCGCATGCAATTCCTGGAAACTATTCTTATGTGCATCAACATGGTGATTGGCACTAGCTTTGTAGTTTCTCTTTGTTAATGCTTGTGTCAGAATGAAGTTCCCTAAAACTTCATTTTTCTTTGGTTAGACGGCTCACCACAATACTTACCACAAAGATCCTTATGCAAAGGAGTTTGGCATCAAAATCAGTGAGAAACTTGCTTCGGTTGAAGCACGTATTTTACCTACACTTTGGGTAAGTAAATTGGTATTTTTTAACAAATGCAGGATTTTGTTCATTGACTAGCTGGTTTAACGACAGGAACTCCCTCCTTTAAGTGCTTTTTAATTTTTCATCATTACTTCTGGTTGGTTTTGTAGCTTAAATCCCATGACACTGGTAGAGAAAAGGATTGCTTGCTCTAAGTGGGTCAATGGAATATGATGAACAAGGTATACTCCTTCAAAAGTTGAAACTCACATTTTAACTATGCATGTTGGTTCTAATCGATGACTCCAAATTCTTAGGCTCTCGATTCTTGTTGTTGCGATTAAAAGAAAAGAAAAGAAAAGAAAAAACTACAGCCCTGTCCTAGTTTCCGTTCATGTCTGAAATATGTTTTTCTTTAGCATATTGGGACATGGTTATTGTATTGCTTCTACAATTTTAATGTCACATTTGGTGCATAAATCTCTAATTCTATGCAATTTGATATTTGTTTTTCTTTTTAATTATATTGACGTACTTTATGATTTGGGTTTTTTGTTTTATGTTCTTTACCTGATGAGTTTGTTTTGAAGCAAATTTCATGTTCATGGTTGTTCGTAAATTCATTGAAGTTGCCTAGTTTTATGCATCCTAATGATTTTTTTTTTTTTTTGAATTGATGCATTTATGATGTTTTTTAGCTTGCCGGTTGGTTTCCAGTGTTGATTTCATGTTTAAAAGTTGTTAATTGAGCTGCTAGACTCTCCTATTCCACGCATTTAGATGATTTTTCTTGACGCATTTTATGCTTATGTTTATTTATTTATTTATTCCATTTTTATGTTTTTAGCTCATGGGTTTGTTTTCAAAGTTATTTTCCTGTTCATCATGGTGTGTTAAATCGTTAAGAGCCTCAGTTCTTTATGATGTTTTTTATCCATCTCATGAGTAATATATTTGTACTTTGGGTTTCTATTTTGACGTTTTTTAGCTCGTGGGTTTTCTTTTTATTTTTTGATGGAGCTTTTTTCCTGTTTGTTATCATTTGTCGAATTGCAAATCCTTAATTTTCTATGTTGTATTGATGGGTTTCTTCCTTTTATGCATTTTATGATTTGTTCTTCTGTAATGATGGTTTTTAGCTCATAGTTTTTCTTTTGAAACTAATTATCATTCTCAGTCTTTTGTCATTCACTAAAAGGCAAAGGCCCAATTCTTAAACACTGGCAACATTTTTACTGTTTCTATTTTGCTGATACTTTTTGTGAAGTTGGCTTCTGTTATTTATTTTTAACTCATTGGTATGTTTCTAAAACTAATTTGTATTTACATTCATAGGTTGAATTGTCAAAGGCTTGTCCTATGCATGATGTTGATTTTTTCCTGTTTATTAATGAATTTGGAAAGTCTGTTTTGGTTAATGATGGTTTTGCTTCTAGAACCAATTCTTTGTTGATAGTCATCAATATGCTACTAAAGCAATTTGAAGTTGATTGATCTTCTTAAGTTGGATTGCCTTTTATTTAACTAGCATCACCAAACTTCAATCTTTCAAAAAAAAAAAAAAAAAAAGATGACAAGGGTTCGAACTGTTTTGCATTTAATATTTAGCCATCTTCATCTTGCGTGGCTTATATCATGTTCTCAATGCCTTGTTTGAAAAATGCACTTATGTAGGGCCTATTCCATGTCATTCTCATTTGGTGTGTGCATCTAACAAGCTCCAATACCATAGTTACACTTAAAACCTGAGCACCTATCCAATATTTTGGCCTTACCTTGTAATTGCCCTGACCCAAATATGCCCCCCTTATGAGTGTACCAGTCTAATTATTGAGCTAAGGCACATAAATGGCAGGGCCACCTTTGATTTAAAATTGTGGCTATTTTTTATGCTTCATCTTCATTCTTACATATGCCATGTTGCCTTTGCCTCTACAAGAATGGTGTTGGGGCTGGTATATGCTAAGACGCAGAACCTTCTCACTCCGATAACCATGCATGCATGCTGGAACTTGGGTGTTGTCCTCAAGCTTACGATTCTTCAAGTGATTTGATTTGCCAATAATACCAGACAATTCCCGTTAGTTTATCATTTTAATCAATGCCCACACAGAAATTCAAATCACCTTAGTCCATCTAGTTACAGCCTAAGTTCATCTGGGGCAAACTAATCTCCAGTGTTGATTTTAACATCACCCATGATTAAACTGTCCAACTGCCTAGAAGACGTTTCGATTGTAGGCCGAATGAATATCAACAGTGGAGATTGTTCAACCTAGATATGACCTGATTCACTTAGGGCATAACTAGGGAGCTTAGACTGTCCCAATTTGACCTATACACGTTTGGCCTATCTAGCCATGGATAACTCTGTTATATTGTTTCAACCTTGCAATTAATAGCTTATTTTTTAATTCATTAATTTTATCTTCGTGGAATGCTACTTTTTGATTTTTTTCCTTGTGTGTAGGATTTGATCAATTGTGCCTAAATTTAAGCCCATAAGCACAGAAGCCTTTCGACGCCACTCGTGCTAGGAGTGGACCACACGGAGGTTTTTTTTTAATGTATTCAAGACCGTTTTCAACTTATTGTTGTAAATATTATATATATTTTTTCTCGTGAAGTAATATATTTTTTGTTTAATATTTAGTTTTAATTGTACTGCAATATTTTTTAGCTTTCAAATATATATTTTTTTAAAAGTAAAAGTTCCAATTGAATTATATATGGCTTTTAATTGGGGCCTCGCTACGGATTGTATGGCTTTTAACCGGGGCCTCTCAAATCTCTATAGCCCTTCAGAAGACTTTTACTGACGCTTGCATGGACTTTTATCGGCACTTTTCCATGACTAAATGTGGCTAGAAATCATGCTTTTGGAATACCTTTACTGACGCTTGGATAGACTTTTGCTAGCGCTTTTTCAGAAATTTTTGGTGGCCACCAGAAGGAGCTGGTAAAATGAGAATGGGCACAGAAAAGTCTACTCAATTACAGCGACCACAAAAAGCACCAACAAAGGATGGTTAGCATTGTTCGAGTAAAGGTTTTAACGGAGCTTTTTTTTTTCTTTTACCGGTGCTTTTGATTGCCGGTAAAGGCCTTTTTTCTTGTAGTGGGTCCACATGATATTAATAGATTAGGTTACGTAAAATAAACCTATGGAGTCTACGATTGTACTAAAGCCACTAAAAAGAGAAGTCGCCATTCTACATCCCCCGAGGGCCACCAAATCACCTCAACTAATTGGGTAATTTAATCTAGTGTATCATAAAAAATTAACTTACGATCCACATGTAAAACTAATAGCTAGATAATTGAATGTAACATTATCATAGAAACTATTCCCCTTCATAAAAATGAAAAAGTATTCACATAATTCAACTAATGTATCTTTAAAGTAGTTGACTAAAACTAGCAAATAAATAAAATAAAATAAAATAAAACGTGAAGGACAAGTATAGAAATTAGCAAGTACATATGTTGAACCATCACAAATGGTAAATGCATGCTATTATAACTAACAGGGAAGAATAGAGTTTTCACATATTGACCCCTAATATAAACAAATAAGATCCCTAAAATTCAAAACAATAATTTCATGATCAGTTAATAACAACAAAAGTGTTAAGAAATCACTCATAGAAGAATTAAAACCCTAATGAATATGATTGAAACCAACAAGCTTTAACATTCTCTTAGTAAATCTAAAAAACGCTTGAATGCAAAGAAGTTGAAAACACAAAAAATAAAAAATAAAATAAAAAATAAAAAATGGTGTGATTAAAACAATAGATAAGGCATGAGACAAAAGAAAAACCTAATTGAGTTCTTTTGGAGAGAATTTTACAGAAGCTTCCTTCATGGTTGAAATGAAGACAAATGGAAAAACAAGGAAATTTTTCATCATCATCGTCCTCTTCCTCATTATCTAAGCCATGTCCCACCTAATTGTGGTATGTTACATGAGTCTTGTTTTGCCACTTACACTATCGTGGACCACATTCACAGTTAAACCATAGGTCATTGGGCCTTTCTCTTAGTACCTTACCCCATGTCCTTTCGGGCCTTCCTCTTAACCTTTTAGAGCCTTCAACTTGAACCAACTCACTCCTCATTGGTATAGTGCTTGTTCTCCATCACTCATGGCCGAACCATCTAAGTCTACTTTCCTCATCTTATTACTTATTGGTCTTACTACTAAGTTCCCTCGAATGGATCCACTTCTAATTTTATCCTTCCTCATCATACCACTCATCTATCTCAACATCCCCATTCCAACTATGCTCATACAATGAGAATGTTGTTCCTTAAACAACCCAGCATCCTATCCCATAAAGCATGGGTGATCTTATAATTGTTTGATTGCTATGCGAGGATCACATAAAAATTTAAAGGCATATCTCCACTTCTTCCACCCAAATTGAATTCTATGAGCAACATCATCGTTGATCTCTCCGCCCTCACAATTATCCACCTAAGATATAAAAAATGGTCATGTTGGTGTACTTCTTAGTCAACAACCTTAACTAATTCCTCATTCCCACTCGTGATTTTAAAACCTTTAGATTCTTAAGGCATCCTTCCATAGTTCTAATTTTTTGTTTGTGCCCTCCCTTATCTCGCCAATCAAAACTATGTCATCTACAAACAACATACACCACCATGGGAACTCTTCATGCAAATGCATTGTTAAATCATTTGTAGCCAATGCAAAAGGATACGGGCTCAATTTTGACCCCTGGTGTAAGCCTACAATGATTGAAAATCACTTGTCCCTCCACTAGTGGTCCTCACATTTGTTACTTCCCACTCTTTTTTTCTTTTTTGCTTTTTTTTTTTTTAAAAGATGAAGGGCTGAATCACCTCAATTAAATAATTTGGAACTAATAAGATGAAGGATCAACAAAATAGGCCTGATCATTTAAATTGTTTGTAAGGTTGAAGAGGGCTCTACAAAATTAACATGGATCAATGAGAATTGATCTTAATAATATGAATAATATAGATCAACTTAACATATCCATTGGCATGGGGTCATTGAAAGTAGCCTCAATCATATGATGAGTTTGGATCACTAAAGAAGCACAAATCATGCATTTAGAACCACCAAATGAGCCAAATCAACTGAACGGTTCAGATCCACTGAAAAATGTTGTCTTGGGTATATGTTTTTGTAACGTCCCGGATTTTTGCCAACCTGAGATTAGACGTCCTTAGGCAATGGATCAATCCTAACACAGGTTTAACTTCTTAAACGCTCAATTAAAGCCTCAAATCGCTCCTTAAACCATTTTCTTCACAAATCCCACCCTTCACTACCTTGTGCTTTCAATTTTTCAAAGCACCATCGCCCTAGACACTATCTTAAACTAGCTAAGTAGTATAACTTGGATCACTTTATATACAAACTACAATGGACTAAGTTCCACCTCAGACGAAAATCACTTAGGATTAAATTCTTTAGAAATTTAACAAAGTTAACTAAGTACTAAACTCGATTAGCCATGAAATCCGTTAGGATCGCTTTAAATACGATCTGCAAGACCCAAAAGTTGCAGAGTCATTGGCGCTAGGTTACCCTAAAGTTTAGAACCAAACTCATTTCCCGTCTGCTCTCGGGAATGAGACGAAACTTCGTATTAGGTCTAGATCGCACATCGGGAGTCCGATTAACCCGAAGCTAAGGAACTAGGACCGCCCCACTGGGCTTAACAATCATCTCAAAAATCAGCTCCATCCGATGTTCCATGGCCATTCGTTTCGATTCGGAGCGAGGGAGTGTGAAAAACACTATTCCCATCCAAAATAAATATCTGGAATAGTGATCTGGCATCATTCGTTGACGCGTCAGTATTAAGTAACCTGACCGTCAGAATCAGACCAAATTACACCCTCGGATTAAGAAAAATTTCAGGAACATTTACATGTACTTGGAATTTCTGATCGTGGCCCACTGACCGTCGAACTGAAAGTGGTCCGCCACGTGCGATCTGGGTATCCGATCAAGTCAAAAATGTAATCCCACGTAGACCATCGATGGTGAGCTTAAGTCTGACGTTTGGCTCAAGGAGGGCTACCAGAACCTCTCTTTTGAGCTGGAAAAGTGACGAATATCCTATATTAGCAGTAACCCTTGAACCTGAGTCTATTTTTGGAATATTTTAGGCTATAAAAGGACCTTAAACCCTCTCCCATTCCAGCCATACGAATTTGGATTTGAGAGAGAGAAAAGAGAGAGAAAGTGAGGGAGATGTGGGAGAAATTCCCCTCTTCTTTGTTTCCTGTAGCTATTCGGCCTACATACTGTTCTAGGCACTTTTCCGGCAGTTTCCATCCCATTTGAAGGTAAGAAACCCTAACCCTAGGTCTAATTTGAGGTGGGATCGATGTGGGTTGTGTAACGACTAACCAATTCCGCTCTTTAGGCTAGAAATCTCCCGTATACGGAAGTTCTTCTACCCTTGCTGATTCGTTTCGTTTCCAAAGGCAAAGGTGAGGACTTTAAGTGTATAAGTTACGGTTTTCAACGCTTTCAATGTCAGATAATGGTAGATTCATGATCTGCATGCAATTGCACATGTACAAAGTGCCTTCCGTTTTCTGTTTCGATTAGAATTGTAGAATTTGGAATTTCACATACTCTAGGTATTCGTATAAAATACCGTATACATATTTTTTATGGAAATGTGTTTGACATGTTTATTTGTCGTATGGATATATGACGTATGGATAAAATACTTATTTGGCGAAAGGATTCGCCTAAATACATGTTTACTAATAAACACTATGTATGTAGAAATACGGTATTGTAAGAAGTACCATATACATGTATATTTTAACGATGCATTTGTCACGATTAATTGTCGTATAAATATATTATGTGCGTATAAAATATTTTCTTGGCGAAGGGAATCACCGTAATACATGTTTGCTTGTATACACTATGTATGTTGAAAATGCGTATTCTAGAAAATACTGTATACGTATAAATTTTAGAGATGTATTTATCATGATTATTTGTTGTAGTAATATATTATACATGGATAAAATACTCACTTGGCTAAAGGATAGCCCTAATACATGTTTTGCTAACATACACCATGTATGTTGTAATAGTGTATTCTAAGTGTTGTGAAAATATTTGAATGAGTATAGAATTCTCATTCGTGTGCTGCCATGACTAATTGTCATGGATAATTGATTGTTGTATTGGCAATACCCCTTTGTGAAAGGATTTACCCTAAACACGCCACGGCCGATACACACTATATATTCTAAAATGTGTTGCCCAAATGTTTGTGGAAATGATCTGAATGAATATGGAACTTGGTTTCCTGCTTGCCATGACTATCCGTCATGGGTGTATGCGTGTTATGATTGGGGTAACTCCCTAGTGAAAGGATTTGGCCTTATACCTCTGTGATCAACATATGTCATGTATGTTGATTCTTGTATTTTAAAGTGTTTGTGAAATGTCTGAATGAGTAGTAGTTAGTAAATTGTAATGTTTAAGGGTGTTGAGATTGGATTCTCGACTATCCTAGCGACGTGCATGATTACCTCCATGAGGTTGATCACCTAAACCACTTACTTACAATACATGTGTTTGTATTCCTATTAATGTAGTGTTTTACAACATGCTTTATAATATGCTTATAACACGCCTACTAGCATGTTTAAATTACTTTATTTATCATGCTTGAATTACTTTGTTTATCATGCTTTACTCCACATGCTATGGATGACAATTGATTGTGCTTGGGGCTATGATTATAGTCCAGACAATCGGTACTAGATTGGAGATCGTGGTTGAGTTTCATGTCGCCACGTGAGATGTGTTCGACGAACTCGAGTCGTACTTCGGTTGGCGATAGTGGTTGGCCACGCGAAGTGCTTATGCACTTCATGTCGTTCAACTTGTTGTGCGCTCGAGCTAACCGAGCTCGTCATGTAACCCGATTTGTCTAATGTATGTTCACCATGTTTGGTCACTAATGCTTGAACCTAGGGTACCAAACTTACCAGTGAAACCCTTTTAACCATGGTACCTCGATCCGCTAAGACTCATGAGCCGGGCATGGTGGTATGGGACACCGTGGTCGAGTTGTCGGCCTACTGGCTGGGCTACGTGCCTCCCGTAGTGACCGGTGAGCAACTTAACTCGTGAGCCGATTATGGTGGTATGGGACACTATATTCGCGCTGTCGGCCTACATTGATAAGGTGATGGGGGAGTGGTGCAACCTTTTGTGCGTAACAGCCCTGGCAACCCTTTGTAGTGACCGCGAGCATATTCTGAAGTCACAGTGCGCCTTAAGGTTCGCCGCGATATATAGAGTATGAACTAGGCCTGTTTCTGTATAGTGATGAATCGTTTAAGGGGTGATGGGGGAGTGGTGCAACCTTTTGTGCGTACTTGACCACTGGCAACCTCTGCGGTGACCTAGAAAACACACCATCGTCTGATATTAACTAGGACTGACGACCCTAGAATGGATCATGTTTGGGAATGATACAGGGGAGGTACCTTAGTTTCCCAATCCTGCTGTTTGAAACGGACTAATTAAAAACTCGGTAATCATGCTCATCATGCATCGCATGTGCCTGGAAGATGTGGAGCACTGTGGGATGTAAGCATGCGCGAACGTGAGATGGTGTCGCATGAGGGTGTATGACGGTGAGGGTATCCATCATACCTGCATTCATACTTGCATTAATCAGAGTAACTAGGAGTGCTTGATTTACTGCTTTATCATTACTGCTTGACTGCATCGATAACATGTTAACTTATGCTTTATTGTTCCACTGAGTTAGCTACTCACTCCCACGTTACGGGATGGTGTTGTACACACCAAACAGATTTGTTGAGTTTCAGGTGATGGCGATGCTTGTGAAGCAGAGCCGGACTACTTCTATGGTGATGAGGAGGAGTTCTCCTATCATGAAATTCTCTGGCGGGTCTCTGAAGACCTGGTACTGTATTGTCGGGGTTGTGGTACTGGGGATAGAAGACATTAAACTTACACATTAGGTATATTTTAGAACTGTACTTGCAATTATTTAACCTGGTAACGTTATCACACTCTGGAGACTCATTATAGTTTATATATTTTATCTATCTATCACAGTCTTCCGCTTGCAAATTTAATTGTCTACGAGTATGATATCTTTGTTTTGGCTTAATCTCACTCATGTTCAATGCACGAATACAGTCAACATTCAATCATCATTCATTTTGTTGCATAAGTGATGTTCTGGAACTCGGGAGTTGAGTTTATGCTCGACCCCCGATTTTCAGGGCGTTACAGTTTTCATCGTAGTTTTGCACCTCTTCTAGCCTTACTTATCATGTTCTAATTAGGTTCCTAAGGCTAAGGGATGATCAACAAGATTTATCTATTAAGCCAAGATCATCTAGAGGTTCAAGGGTTGTTTTGGGACAAGGGTTAGGGTCACAAAGGCTCCTCTTTTATTTGTTCTTTGCTCATTGATGCTCTTGTACTCTTGTGTCTTTAGTCTTCAGCTTTCAAAGGCTCAACCAACTACATGACACAAGGACTTACATGATTAACAAACAAGATGCACAAATTTGGGCACTAACAGCTTCTTCTTGTAGGTTCAAGTAAGAAGGTCTCGCTTTGTTTCAAATAGTACTGGATTAAGATAGACGGCTTTCAGGAATTCAAAACCTTTTTAACTGCCAAGCATGAATTATGATTCAACTTTGAGTGGACTCCAAGATAGTTGAAAAAAACTTTTAGCTTCCAAACAAGTAAAAGCATGTCAAAATGGTAATGAAAATCCGAGCACATGCAAATATCACTTCGGACTGCATTTAGCTTTACCTTCTCTATTCTCTCATGCTTTGTAGGTTCCCCAAGAACATATCCTTTTGCCTTGGAATTCTCACAAAGAGTAGAAAAATTCCCACCTTACCCATTCTCCTCAGCCCAACTCATGAGTGGTTTCTCGTTGGAATTGACAATCACGATGAAGAAAGACTCAAAGTTGTCTGCTTATATCCATATCTAGGAAAAGAAGGAAATACATTGCTTGATAAGCCAAAATTCATAAGAAAATATTGAAAGAGCAAATTTAAAAAATAAAAAAGAACACCAATGAGATCGACTAATCACCAAAGGGAAATGAAGATTGATAATTTCAACAAAAATGAGACAATTGTTCAAAAGAAAAGATTTTCGAGTTGAAGAAAGATATGATTATAAAAAGTAAATGTCATTTGAACCGGATCTAATAGATTATTCAAATAAAAGTGGGGTTATAAAAATATTTTTTTTTTTAAAGTGTCAAATAAATCGAAGATGAATTTCAAGTTTAAAAAGCTGAAGGAAGTTCAAAACATACAAGCAATGAATCAGTTCAAGGAAATGCAAATTGTAAGACTCGACCTGAGTTCCTACATGTGCATGTGTGTGTGAGTAGTCATTTCATTTCTTGTAGTCTCGCGGTCCTACCAGTTAAATCCCAGTGACCCACGACCCTCAGATAGCATTTGCGATCATCCTTGAGTCCGGTCATGTTGACCCAATTCGGAACGACCCGAGACCTATGCCACCTTGTTCACATCGTCATTGCGGTTCCAACGATGCATCTTTTGCATCCATCCGATATGTTAATCAAAAGTTATGAACATTACATAATATGGACCCTTAATCATGTGGCCCACTTTTGTGTAATGCATGTGGACCATCTCCTTGACAAAAGTCCCTATGCACACTACACACACACCACACAACTTTATGGAAAACACTACCCACTCAACACACACTACATAAGCCTAGTCTAAAGCCTACAACATTGTAAACTCCTCCCTATGCAATCATGATCTCTCTTACAAACTCATGATGATTCCTCTTTCTCTTTATCTTTCTCATTTCCCTCCATTTCCTAGCAACTCCTCCCTTTCCAACATTTCAAATTCTCCAGCCCTCTAACCCCCAACATACTCTAATCCCACCATTAGAAATAGATCTCCACCATTAAAATCTCTTCCTTGCCCCAAGAGCTTCATGTTGTAGAAGTTTGGGAGTTAGATTGCAAGTGGGTGACTATTATTCTTGCTGATTTATTTTTCACCTTTAATCTTCATATTTCTTCTTGTATGGATCATATGGGACTCACCAATCCATAGTGGGGATCCCATTTGACCCCATGGATGTGGCCCTTGGGCCCATCCTACATGCATGTCATGATACATGATGGGGCCATTCTCCATGGACCCCATCATGATGTATTTCATGATCATCTCAGTCTCAAAGCCATCAAAACCTTAAAGATCATGTTGGGATGGCATCTCAACCATGTATTGTAGATATAAACCATGCATGTGATAGTTTTATGGTTGCATGTGTAATCAAGGTAGTTGTGTGGGTGTGATTGAATCTTGGGAGGGCCCATTAGTGTTGGGGCCCTACCCCCATGGCCGATCCTTTATTTTTCTGATGTTATCATTCTGATTAGGCATGTGTGGCCCACCTTGTGGACCAACCAAAAATTCAGACCATCCATGGAGGTTGGACGTCCATGGTGGTCCATCCTTAGACATGTGGCCCCAAATCCACCTAAATGGGGCACATGCAAGGGGTTTTTGATGATGGGGAAGGTCTAAATATTTGTGGGGCCCACTGGGGTAGTCCACAACATGATTTTTGTGGGTTAAATCTCTTCTTAAATGATGTTTATATTCAATTTCTTTCAAGTACATGTTGCTGTCCAAATCTGTCTAAACAGATTTTGAGCCAACTTGAGGCTAGGATTTGGGGCTTTGGTGGGGAATTGTATACCAAGGAAAATATAATTTTTGAATATGGGTATCCCACCTATAAACATGCCAAATTCCAGCCCCAATTGACCTCATTCGGGTCTCCAAAAGGGTGGGCCAATATGGGTACTTGCTGAATTTTCTGTTGTAATTCCAGAAAGGTTGCAATTTGGAAATGTAAAATTATAAAATACTTTCTGATCAGGTGGGCCATTTTTGTGGACCTCACCTTGTACTACATATATAATAGAAGGTTTAAATTTAAATTTCCCAATTTTTGGACATCCAGGGCCCACTTCATTGAGTGGTCAATCATGGTCTATCCAGAATTCTGCACTTAGTAGAATTTCTGAATAGATTGTATTTCTAAATTTAATTAAAATACTTCTGATCATCCAAAAATCACGAAATTTTGTAGAAGTGTGGCCCACCCATATAAGGACCACCTTGCAAATCTTCAGGGCCAACGGACCCCTGTGCACACCATGGCAAGGGATGGACCGACCCACCTGGTTGGGACGCCCAGGTCAAACAGATTTTCTGGACAATTTATTTTCTTTAAATTAATTAAAATACTTTTGCTATTCTGAAAATTTACATATAGGTGGCCCACCCATGATAATACTCACCTACCAAGTTTCAGAGTCAACAGACCCTTGTGCAATTTGTGACGCTGGCTCGACCGGCGCACCAGGCTAAGACACCCAAGCTGGGACGTCCAGCCATGGTTGGCCATCCATCCTCCTTGTGGGCCCTCCTTGATGTGTTGTGTATCCTCACCTTGTGATTTTTGTACAAATCCTTTTTGGGCAATGTAAGCCCCGTATCCTTGACCGTACCATTCCGTAGGATTCCGCGATCTTCCCGGTCGAATTCCGGCAACCTTCGACCCTTAACCGGTATTTGTGCACGACCCTGATTAACACGTTGTCAACCCGAGTCGACTCAACTCAAGACTTGTACCCTAGTGACTGTGCCATCGCCGCGGTTTTGATGTCATGTCTCGCGCACTGAGGCGATACCTAGGCCACGAGATGTGGGCCCACGTTCGGTGCGAGCAAAACGTTACGTGTGCAAATTTTGAGAGAATCTCTACGACTCATCACATCAATCAATCAATCAACCAATCCCATCATGTCAAGTATATGTCAAGTACACATCACCTTTCACCCATTCCCAAGCAACCCCAAAGTCAAAAAGTTTCTTACACACCCATGCCTTTTTTACACAAATTACCTCAAAAGTCAAAAAAGGCTCTTACACCCATCACTCACCACATCCATCACCCATCACTCATCCCTCTCCCTTTATAACCCTCTCTCTCCTTCATTTTCAAAGCACTCTCCCAAGCAAGAGAAGGCACCATACGTCCAAGCTCTCCCAAACCTCTCTAAGAGAACTTTGTGTGTGGCCCACCTTTCCTACACTTTCATCACCCATCTCAACCATCCAAACCTTATCTCCTCCATTGGAATCGAAGCTAAGGAGCTAAGGAAGCCTAGGGTGCAAGGAGCGGTGGGTGATCTTTATTTTTTTTATTTTGTGATTTAAGGGCCCACATTTGGTGGGGCCCATCTTGATGAATGCTTTGTATTGAGGGGCCCATAGTGGCGAGGCCTCTCCTCCACCCGATCTCTCTCTCTCTCTCTCTCTCTCTTTCTCTCTCTATCTCTCATGTATTATGGACCCCACTATGTTGTATGATCCACACTATCTTATCCGTAGGGCCCACCTTGCTGACCACCTTTGGGTGGGCCTAGATGTAGGGGAAACACAAATAACAGTTTGATCTAAAAGTCAGGTGGGCCATGTCCATGTGGGACCGACCATGGTGCATGTGCACACCCACGTCCATAGCTCACGTGGTGGGCTGAGTGAAGGATACCTTGTTTCAACGTGAGGTACCCCTCCCTGGTGAGGGTGGCTAACATGGAGTGTGTGAACTGACGGTGGGGTCAATAGGACCCACCTCCGTCCTCCACCCCTCCAAAGGGCCACACCAATGAGGTATGTGTTGCATCCGAACCATTGACGGTGGGACCATGTTGATGTGGGGCCCTCCTTGGCACGTGGGACCCACACCCACACCCACACCCAGATCCCTAGCTCAACTAGTAGACGGGGTGGAGATACCTTGTTGCAACACTTGAGGTCTTGGTTTCGATCCCTAGCAGGGGTGCTAACGTACACCCAAATCCATAGCTCAAACTTGCAGACTGAGTGGAGATACCTCGTTTCAACACTTGAGGTCCTGGTACGAACCCTTAAAGGGTGGCCTGCACCTGGGACCCACCCAAGTTTTGGATGCGGCTGGAACTTGGTCTGACCCTTCATTCAAGTGGGACACCCATGATGGGTGGGCTGGATTTATAGACCCCATCTCGGTGGGCCTAATAAATGATTTTGAATGTTTTAATGGAGGGTAGCCGCTCCCAACTATTATATCTGGTGTGGTCCACACAAGTCACGGATTGACTTGATTTTTGAGACCTAGGCCCACGCTGGAGGGGTGCATCTAACTGATGGGTTTGATGTTTGGCAAACATCAATGGTGGGACCCACACCCCATGTGTGGGGCCCTCCCTGGTTTATGTGACCGTCCAGGCCGTCCAAGGCCTGGACGTCATGCATATAATATATGTATTATATTATATATATTATATTTTATAATTTATAATATATATTATAGCTAATAGTTATAGCTATTGTGGTGGGCCCTACATGGGACCCACCTCTGTTGCATTACAGGAAAGAAAAGGAAAAGAAAAGAAAGAAAAAAAGTGGAAAAGTTGCAGCCACATGCTGCACTCTCTCTATCTCACTCTCTCTATCTCTCTCTCTCTCTATCTCTCTCTCTCTCTCTCTTAGTCCATAAAGCTGCATTGGCAGCATATATTTTTAATATAGATGGGATCTACATGGGTCCCACCTTTTCCATCCACGCAGTCTACCTATGGGACCCACCATGATGCATGTGTTGTGTACAAACCGTCCAACCATTTGAAATATCATTCTATGGTGAGAGCAAGGGATGGATCAGATCTAAAGTTCAAGTGGGACCCACCGTTTAAATAGTGGATCGTAACATCCACCGTTCAAACTTCTAAAGCTCGTGGTAGTTCCAATTGACCTGATATTATTTTCACTTCATTTATCTATATGTTAACTTGTGAATAGGTCGGATCTCAAAAATATATGAGGGTGGGCCTGATTTAATATACCTAAGGCCCATTTGACTCAGCCTATTTGATTTAGCCCAAATGATTCGGCCCATTCGACTTGGCCCATTTGATCGGCCCATATGTTTAAGCCCACTTGATGTAGTTATGGCCCATCCGTTGAGGCCCACCTTGATATATATGAAGCCCATGTAAAGAGGCCCAATTGATGTAACTAAGGCCTATGGGTCGAGGCCCAATAAGATGTACACAAGTCCATTACAATGTATAACCCTACCATGGTTTGAGTAATGATGTTTATGACAATCGTGCCTTAGGAACAATGATGGTTTGACATCCACATTGTAAGAATAATGTTGGTTAAATGTCTGCATTATAATTCTCCCTAGGGCCCATTGTTAGGCCATACTTGTAGGCCATCTAGGCTCATCTTTGTTATGAACAACATCCATCATTGTATAACATGTTTAGTATAATTACTGATTCATGATCATACGCATCATATGTATGCTTGATATGAGAAGTAACAGATCATAGCATATGCTTTCGGGCAGATTGTTTAGGGGCTCCCATTAGGCGGTGTTACCCCACATGAGCGCACGATACGCACAGGATTATTACATGATTGGATAGTATGATTCATGCATTTTGCATTGTATGACATGGTTACCGTATGCCCTAGCGACATCAGGGTTGTAGCCTCAACAGGCGTATCGTGGTTGGAAGGATTGGATACCAGAAATTTTGTTCTACATGGAGTGCTATAGATATCCTTGAGTGAAAGTCCATAAACCCTTATGGTACTACGAGGTTGCTCCAACGTCTAGACCGAGTGGGTGCATGAGCGTCAAATGTCGATTACCAGACGGCAGCGTTTTCCACTGTGTCGTGGTCGGTTGGAAGGGGGTGCATCCTTATCCGCCCGAGAGGAAGGGGCAAAGCTAGGCTGAGTCTGACCAGCTTGAGGAATGGGTCCGCTATCAACGAGCCGAGTCCGATATTGGTAGGCGAATAGTGAGGTCTTTTCCACTCACCTTATTATGCGCAATAGGGCGGCAATCTGGCTTGGAGTGTACTAGACCCCGGTGATATCCTAGAGTTGAACTATATTGATATGTGGACTCAAATGAGGATTTGTATGCTTGAGTTGCATCTTGCATCGCATGGCCTTGGTATGGCCGACATCATTCATGTCTTGCATCGCATGGCCTTGGTATGAGCAATAATATTCATGGATCCATCAGCATATTCTGCATTACTCTGATATTACATAATCGTATTACTACCTTGCGCACACACTTTCACCACCCTCTGAGCTTTCTATAAGCTTATGCACGAGCATCGTGTGCAGGTGACGTTGGATCGCAGTAGCGCTAAGGCTTGAGCACGTGGCAGATTATTTTGGAGCTTTTGGTCTATCATCATTGTATTTCCATTTATGCTCATTATACTTGTAAACGTTTTAATCATAGTGGAAATGTAATAGAGTTTTTGGTTGTTGTTTGTGGTTATGCCTTTGGTTATGCTTATTACAAATCAAACTGATGTTAAAAATTCTCCTCGTAGTATCCCAGGATCGGAACCTAGCGAATGGGCCCTGGGAGCCGAGAATGGGGTACTGCGGAGATTGTCGGCGCCAGATTCAGAGATTAGGAATTTTGTGAGCCCGGTTTCTGAGTTTGGACGTGACAGGTAAGACCCTTTGTATCATGTATTAGCCACCCTAGTTTATTTATTTCATCCAGTAAGCCCATTTGCTGGACCCCAGAAGGCCCAAGAAGTTGGGTGGGCTGAAATTCTAGCAAGGCCCAGTTTTCACTATACATTGTTATGTGGTCTTGAATTGTAATTTTTCACCAGATTGGGGGTGCTATGTGTATACCCCATGCACGAATTTTCCTGAGATATTGGGCCCCCATTTATGCCTTTAGTCCCTTAAAAATTTGGGCTTAATAAATGCACTTTTGAGGCCCGTCACAATTAGAATTTTATTGGGTTCATACTTCTATCTAACTGTTGGACCATATAGCCTTGTATGGGCTAGAACTTTTGATAGGCCCATTGGACCTTTGGGGCCTATATCTAGCTTGCCATTGTCATGGGTTTTATGGGCCAAATACTCAAGTACCTGGGCCCTTAGTTGCCCATTAAATTAACCCCATATTTGGGCCAAGGTGTGAGGCCCAACTTACTTGTTCTATGTCATGCCCCAGACTTGGTAACCGGACTCACAAGGAACCCGATGGCCGGTTCTAGCCACAACAGCCTCCGTAGTACCCCATTCTCGGCTTCTGAGGAGGTTCCGATCCTAGGATCCTACAAGGAGGATTTCCATAACAGTGTAATCATTTCCAATACGAGCATACCCAAGATCACAGCAAGTATATCTGAGAATAAGAAGGCACACATCACAAAATTCACTAAGAATTTGAACTTTTACAAGCTTTCATAAGGTCCAAAAGGACATATATAAGATGATAAAAAATGGGAGAAATGTCAGCAACACTGGAGTCCTCATGCTCAGCTTTACTCCAAGCTCTACCGCTATGACACACACCTAGGATCACCTGCACGCATCGATCGTGCATAAGCTTATAGAAGCTTAGAGGGTGGTGTAAGTGTGTGACAATGGTGCACAAAAGAATAGTAGGAGGTACAAGGAGAGAACATGCTCAATGAGAATATCACTAGCCTTTCCAAGGCTTACCATGAATACGATGCAATGAGTACTGGACGCCATACCAAGGCAATGTATGAAGGGCATATACGACCAACACTAATACGATGTAAGTAATGCCAGTGCTCATATCCAAACTACATGTCAAGTACATTTCCAATCATAAAGAAATCACCAGGGTCTATTACACTACTGAATGACTGTCGCTCTACAGACCCCGCACAGTCAAACGAGCATAAGAGACCTCACTACCCAACTGGGACAATCAATCACCAACAAGGCCTAAAGGTAACGGATCCATTTACGAGCTGGTTAGACTCAGCCTAGCAACGCCTCCTCACACCAGGAAGGTAAGGCCACACCCCTATCCAACCGACTACACGACAGTATGAGGTGCGGCCTAACGGTATAAGGCCCTCGTGCGCTCATAGTTTTCACTCGGTCACGGCGTTGGAGCAGATCCTTGGTACCATGGAAGTTTTGAAATTTTCACCTATAGGCATTCTATGCACCAGGTATGCTCAAGTAAAATTTTTGGTGTCCACACGTACAGCCATCCATGAATGTCCCTATGGAGGCAAGGCCCTAATGAAGCAAGGGCGGTATCATCATGAAATGCGATGTCAATGCATGAGTCACACATACAATCATGCACTAGCTGCAGGCACACGATGTGCATGAGAGGAGAAACTCCATCCCTCAATGACCACCATACAATGTAATCAATTCATACAGATGATGTATATGCGTCATAATAATGTAAGTGCACTACCTATGGAATATAGAATCCTCCATCCTAAGGGGGGTCAAGGTTTAGGCACATAGACAGGTGATCTCAGGAAGAGAGAAGAGGAATCCTTTAGTGGGGCCCACTACTTTGGGATGACCCACAAGCTAAGGGAGAGTCGTGATCCTAAGGAGGAACGGTCCCAGGCCTAAGGTGGGCCTTCAACCACCTATAAGGGCCCCTATGGGCCTACCTTAGGGCCAACAAGGAGGACATCCAACCTTAATTGGGTCCCAAAAGGTAGCCTGTTATGTATGTAAAGAAAAGTCCAAGGCCCAATCAATCCATGACCTAGTGGGCCATACACTAAACCCAATACATAGGCAACCTGGTAGGCCCTTAAGCAAGGTTAAGGCCTAACCATAAGGGTCATGGGTTCACCCATTATGGTGGGCCTAATGAGCAGCCCATTATCCCAACATATGGGAAATCCTTATATTTAACACAAGTAAGTTGGGCCTCATATCTCAGCCCAAGTATGGATTTATTATAGTGGGCAAGCAAGGGCCCAATTACTTGAGTATTTGGCCCATAAGACCCAAGGGGCCCATAATGATGTAGTTGTTTCGACAAGGAAACAAATGTGTTTGATTTGGGGAATTTATTCAATGATAACAAAGAAAGAACAAGAGAACATTGATCACATTTATCTGAGTTCATTTACATCCTCGAATTCCCTTGATTCTGAAAACAAAGTACAATCAATCAAAACAGACAAGATAGCCTGATAGAAATTTCGGCAGCATAACGGCGTTATTTCGGTCATCTCCTAGATACTTAGGAGGAATATTGAGCTAATCAATCCGTCTGCAATGAGATGGAGTTGTGCGGGTCGCACAACACTTTCTTGCCATTCCGCGGGTCACACAACTGTTGTGCGGGTCGTACAACACTTTTCTTCAGTTGTACGGGTCGCACAACACTTTCCAGCCGTTCCGCGGGTCATACAACCTTGTGTGGGTCGCACAACACTTTTCTTCTGTTCGCGGGTCGCACAACAGTTTCATGCTGTTCTGCAGGTCGCACAACTGCTTTCTGCAGTTCTGCAAGTCGTGCAACTGCTTCCTGCCGTTCCACGGGTCGCGCAACTACATTCTGCCGTTCCGCGGGTCGTGTAACTGCTTCCTGCCGTTCCGTGGGTCACGCAACTACATCCTGCAGTTCTGCGGGTTGCGCAATTGCATTCTGCCGTTCCGCGGGTCGCGCAACTGCATACCTCTCTCTCTCCCCACCTCTTCTTTTCCATTTCTCTTCTAAATGATCCAATTGATCCAACCCCTCTAATGAATCAGGGAGGGGTATTTATAGGCCCCACCACTCTTAGAAAGTGGTGATCACTACCACTTATCCCTTCATATTTGGACATCTTCCTCTCTTAAACCATGGTGTCCACCAAACTCTCTCTTAAATGGTGGTGTACAGCCTCTCTTTACTAAAATGACACCTGTGCCTGCTTTATTACCAAAATAGCCTTTCTAATCCCTTTTACCAAAATACCTAAACTACCCCTAAATATGGATTTTTACCAAAATACCTAAACTACCCCTAAACACTGATTTTTACCAAAATACCTAAACTACCCCTGAACACTGATTTATACCAAAATACCTAAACTACCCCTGGACATGGATTTTTACCAAAATACCAGAACTACCCCTAGACATGGATTTTTACCAAAATACTAGAACTACCCCTGGACATGAATTTTTACCAAAATACCAGAACTATCCCTGGACATAGAGTTTTACCAAAATACCAGAACTACCCCTGGACATGGATTTTTACCAAAATACCAGAACTACCCCTGGACATGGATTTTTACCAAAATACCCCCCAACATTGATTTTTACCAAAATGCCCCCAAGACATGGATTTTACCAAAATACCCCCGGGCATGGATTTTACTAAAATATCCCCCAGGCATGGAATTCTCTGACCATTGCAATGAGATATTTTTTGTGCCTCAACAGATGCCCCCTCGATCCTTCTTTGATTGATTTCTGAAATCAAATGGAGGATCGATCTTCCTCCGCCTGAAGAATCTTGAATGAACTGCAACTGAAGAATGACTGGATGATCATGCTTGCATGGGAGACTGATTGATCATACTTGACCAGAAGATCGAATGATCGAGTTCGATCAGAATTCTGGAATGATCGCGCTCGATCGGAAGATTTGAATGCTCACATTTGACTAGAAGACTGGAATGCTCATATTTAACTAGGAGATTTGAATGCTCGCGCTTGAACGGAAGACTTGAATGATTGCGCTTGAACAGAAGACTTGATCGATTGTGCTCGAATAGAAGACTTGATCGAATGTGCTCGAACAGAAGATTTGAATGATGGTGCTCGAACAAAAGATTTGAATGATGGTGCTCGATCAGAAGATTGGAATGCCCCCAGCCAGTAGTGTGGAGTGGATGCTTCATTAGAGAAGATGAAGTTCTCTTTTCATCGAAACATATCTCTACAACTGCTGTGACGACTTTGTCTTTGAATAACTTGATTAGAGAACTATCTTTCAACATCGCTGCTGCTACCACGATCTCTTTGATCAACTCCAGCAACTTTTTCCTTCAATTCTGCAAGGTCTCTTTGATCAACTCCTTTACTCCTACTGCAGCAACCATTTTGATTGTTTCCTTTATTCATGATCTGTATAATCTAATCTTTCAAATGATGATCTTTCCTGCCAAATTAATCAGAATTAGTATCTTAAGACATTATAACTCTTTCAATTTAGCCTTAAGAAGCATTAGTAATTTTGAAATTTATATTAAAAACTTCTCCTCTCTTTTAGGCTGATTGTGATATTCGCTCTGTCATCGTGCTTCGCATTGCATTCTTTGTATTCTTTATATCATGCTCTTGGAGATGTCATTTCCAACTCCAAAGGTTTAATTGCTGAGTTATTTCTAGCTTGTACTCAGCATTTCTTCATAGACTTTTCCTGTGATCTTTGCTGATTGATATCGGCGCCACTTTTGAACGTTCACATTGAATCATACTTCATAATCCTCGGTATATGAATTCCTCCACATTGCATAAGAGATTATCAGAAAGACCAAGGCGTAGATTACTTTGAAGACATAGATCCTGCCCCATTTCCTTTTATATTGGCCGGAAGAAAATGATAATTCTTCACTAGTTTATTCTCTGCCCCCTTTGAGAGTTTTATGCGATAATATTCCCTTATATCGAGAAGGCGAGAGATAAAAGGACCTTACATCTCTTGTCATCAGAACAAATATATTGCAATTGAAGACTAATAATTGAATTTGAAGATTTGAACTCTTGAGTAGATAATTGCTAATATCTTGAAGGCGTTTGTTGTTGCTGCCATTTGAACCTGATTCAAGAGAAATGCATTTTTGCATATATTTTATTCAACATTTAAAATTTTCATCAGGCAATTGCATATTTGAGCATATTTAATATGTATCTGCAGCATTTTGAATGCTACACATAATTGATGCTTTTGAGCATGTTTGATGCTTTTGAGCAATGATGCTAGTGTACTTTAACTGACCATACTCTGACTAGACATGACTTGACTTGATTGAACTTGACTTGACCAGACGACTGAACTGGACTTGACACTGGACTGGACTTGACACTGGGCTCAAGGAGCAAAATAGTTTACCACCAATTCCGGGCAATGGGCTCAAGGAGCAATTATAGTTTACCACCGATTTCAGGCAATGGGCTCAAGGAGCAATTATAGTTTACCGCCGATTTCAGGTAGGCCAATTTAGGGCTTTGTAGGTCTTATGCGTAGTTGGCCGTATAGGCTTGGCTAGGCTACCTTAAATGATCATTTGCCATCGCTGTCATAAGATTTGTGCGGTTGGCCAATTTAGGCTTATTCCACTGCTGATTTCACTGCCATGTATGGTGAATCCATAACTGATATTTTACCGCTGCTGATAATGTTTTGGGAATCAATAATTGATATTTCGCCGTTGCCGATAATGTTCCGAAAATTTCGAGAATTAATTTTGGTGATTGATGATGACAGCGATAGTTGCTAATTTTGGCGATTGACTTTTCCTTTGGCGATTGTTATTGGCGCTTGGCAGTGATCATCAACGCTTGTTAGCGATCATTAACGCTTGATAACGATCCTTAACGCTTAATAGCGATCATCAACGCTTGGTAGCGATCATTAACGCTTGATAGCGATCATTAACGCTTTCCATTTAGCGACGACTTGATAGCTTTATATGCTTGAAGGCCTGTCTTGTTTTGGAAATGACTTAAAAGTACTAATTTTGGCGATAATCGATGATCATCGACACTTTTCATTTGGTGATTATCTTTGGCATTTTCTTGTTTGTCTTATTTTAGCAATAATCATCGACGCTTTCCATTTGGCAATGACTGAATATGCTTGAAAGCCTGCATTTCCTTCAAATATACAAAAGAAATACATTCTATGGTGAGAAACACATTTCATAGTTTCTTACTTACTTGGTGATAATCATTGACGCTTTTCATTTGGTGATGACTGAATATGCTTGAAAGCCTGCATTTTATTCAAATATAAAAGAAATACATTCTATGGTGAGAAACACATTTCATAGTTTCTTACTAATCTGTTTACTCACCTATCTTGCCCCCTTTTGATTTTGGAAGTATTATACCAATACCTTCTGAAATCAAAATAGCAGTCATTTCCTGAACTGACAGGTATTGCAATACATATCTGCAACGAATATGCTTTTTTATCATGGCTTTACATCTTTTGCCTCACTTGCTTCTTTTCTTTTGAATATTCGGGCTATGACAGCTCGATCTTGTCAATTACTAACGATTTATGTGGATGCCCCCAAAATTTTCTTTATCGAGTTTCTGTCATCATTTTTTTTCATGCTCTTTCCATAGCAATTTCTCCTTTATCAATCATTGTCTGTAGCTTTTTCCTGAGGGAATTACAATTTCCATATAATGTCCAAATATACGGTGATAATGGCAATAATTCATTCCTCCGGTATTTTTGATTTCTTCGATGTGTCTTGGCCAAGGTAATTCAATACTCTTCGTAGCCAGCAATTGATTCAGCATAGGGAGTATATCTTTTCTTGTAAATGAATACTTCATATGATCTTTATTTTGCCTAGACCTCTTATATGTTATTATAACTGAACAACCGTTTATTTCTTCTTCATCGCTTTCTCTTTCAACATCCTGATAATCTTTTTTAGTTTTTTCTTTTCGAGTGATGTGAGCTGATTTTGATTGGAAAGCAGATACTCTTCCCATCATCTTTTCAAGAGCATAAGCCTTCATAGCAAAATTACGAAGGGTTTTCCATTCTTTACTGATCAGGTGGCATGCCAGTTCTGGTCTCAAGCCTTCTAAACATAGTTCTACTTGTTCTGATTCCCACAGAGGATGTTGACATGATGCTGCCAAGTCCTTCCATCGACTAATGAATTCTTCAACTGATTCATTTTCTTCTTAACGAATAGAGGCCAATTCGGTCAAACTAACTTCTCGATCTGAAGAGAAAAAGTTTGACATAAAAGCATCCTGCATCTGATCCCAGGTATGAATAAACCCTGGGATTAAACCTGAATACCATCTAAATGCTCTTCCTGTCAGAGAAGATTCAAATAATCGCAGGCAATATTGAGGAATTCTAGAGAAATTTTCCATTTTTGCAATGAAATGCATCATATGCTCTTCTAGTGATCCATTCCCATCAAATTTCTGAAAATCTGGGTTTTTAAAATCGGCGGGAAATGGCATGTCTTCTATTTCAAGAGGATACGGTGTCTGATATCGAAACCTTTTATTTTGACTTTGTTTATTCTCTAGATGAGTAGACTCGATAACCATCTGCCGAATTTCTTCATGTGTTATATTCTGAGTAATATTAGGCATTGGCTCTTGAAATTTAACCGATTGTTGTTGTGGTCCTTCTTGCGGTTCAGTGTTGTTCACAGCAATCACTGTCGAAATATTTGAGACTTCTTCAGTCGCATGTTTATCTAATGAAAACTGATCAGGCTGATTAATATCTGTCGATGAGTTTTTATTTCTTCATACTTTGATTGTCTTGATATTGAGGGAGAAAACGAGCATTGTGCTGCTGACTCTGTTGAAGAAGATGAACTATCATTTAATTTGAAACCAGCATGTTGTCGCTTCAAAGGACTAACTGACTCGAATCATAGCATTCTTGACGCACAAGTTTGCTTGAAATCTTTCGCAAGAGGTGCTGCGAGTGAACATTCGTTGGTTATGGTCGTCTTCCCTTTGTTTTTCTAAACTCGCCATGATTCTGTGGAAGATGTGTTTACAATTATACTTGATGGTATTGAAAGACCTTTTGGAGTAACTGGCCTTTCCATTTTTCTCGAATGAGATGATTATACGACTGAAGCAGGGCTATATCTCATGACACTTTGCATAATCTACTTAGTACTTGGCGAAATGATGCTTCTTGTGGAAGCAAATCGAACTTTCCGACTTTTGGATATTACCATCCTCCATTCTCCCTCATCTTCTTGAGTTACTGGCGAAGTAGAAATCATTCTGTCCATTACACGAAATTCACTGTTCTTGATCACGGCAGACTTTGCTTTCTCTGACGCTTTCTACTTACTCTTAACTCTTTTCTCTTCTATTCCAAAAAGTTGTGGCGATGCCCCCTGGATTCTCTATTGGCTAATGAATTCGTTAATTCATTGATTAATTCGTCTACTTGTCGGCGAGCAATGTATGATTTAGTCGAACTAACTTCTCATCTGACATTGTCTGTCCTTGATCATAACTGATTTAAGCTTCTCTGATAATTTTGGTGAAAATCCGTTGGATGAGAATAGACAACCACGTTTAGTCGGGAGAAAGGTCGCTACAGTATACCTGCCATTTTTAACAAAATGTTAGTTATTTTATTTAAATAAAATTGTACTTTGCTTTTAGAGATAAAGGGGAGGATGTTCCCACTGAGAGTCACCATTTTGGCGTCTTTACGGACGCCAAAAAAATGATGAATGTTCTTTGAATATTTTCTAAGTCGTCATCGAATAATAAATGTCCCCAGCAGAGTCGCCATTTTGTTTCGACAAGGAAACAAATGTGTTTGATTTGGGGGATTTATTCAATGATAACAAAGAAAGAACAAGAGAACATTGATCACATTTATCTGAGTTCATTTACATCCTCGGATTCCCTTGATTCTAAAAACAAAGTACAATCAATCAAAACAGACAAGATAGCCTGATAGAAATTTCGGCAGCATTCCGATGCTATTTTGGTCATCTCCTAGATACTTAGAAGGAATTGCTGAATCGATCAGCTAATCTCCAATGAGATAAGAATTTCGGCAGCATAACGGCGCTATTTCGGTTATCTCCTAGATACTTAGGAGGAATATTGAGCTAATCAATCCGTCTGCAATGAGATGGAGTTGTGCGGGTCGCACAACACTTTCTTGCCGTTCTGTGGGTCACACAACTGTTGTGCGGGTCGCACAACACTTTTCTTCAGTTGTGCAGGTCGCACAACACTTTCCAGCCGTTCCGTGGGTCACACAACCGTTATGCGGGTCGCACAACACTTTTCTTTAGTTGTGCGGGTCGCACAACACTTTCCAGCCGTTCCGCAGGTCACACAACCGTTGTGTGGGTTGCACAACACTTTTCTTCTGTTCCGCGGGTCGCACAATTGCTTCCTGTCGTTCCGCGGGTCTCACAACTGTATTCTACCATTCCGTGGGTCACGCAACTGCTTCCTGCCGTTCCGCGGGTCGCGCAACTGCATCCTGTAGTTCTGCGGGTCGCGCAACTGCATTCTGCCGTTCCGTGGGTCGCACAATTGCATCCTGCAGTTCTGCGGGTCGCACAACTGCATACCTCTCTCTCTCCCCACCTCTTCTTTTCCATTTCTCTTCTAAATGATCCAATTGATCCAACCCCTCTAATGAATCAGGGAGGGGTATTTATAGGCCCCACCACTCTTAGAAAGTGGTGATCACCACCACTTATCCCTTCACATTTGGACATCTTCCTCTCTTAAACCATGGTGTCCACCAAACTCCCTCTTAAATGGTGGTGTACAACCTCTCTTTACTAAAATGACACCTGTGCCTGCTTTATTACCAAAATACCCTTTCTAATCCCTTTTACCAAAATACCTAAACTACCCCTAGATATGGATTTTTACCAAAATACCTAAACTACCCCTAAACACTGATTTTTACCAAAATACCTAAACTACCCCTAGATATGGATTTTTACCAAAATACCTAAACTACCCCTAAACATTGATTTTTACCAAAATACCTAAACTACCCCTGAACACTAATTTCTACCAAAATACTAAACTACCCCTGGACATGGATTTTTACCAAAATACCAGAACTACCCCTGGACATGGATTTTTACCAAAATACCAGAACTACCCCTAGACATGGATTTTTACCAAAATACCAGAACTATCCCTGGACATGAAGTTTTACCAAAATACCAGAACTACCCCTGGACATGGATTTTTACCAAAATACCAGAACTACCCCTGGACAAGGATTTTTACCAAAATACCCCTCAACATGGATTTTTACCAAAATGCCCCCAAGATATGGATTTTACCAAAATACCCCCGGGCATGGATTTTACTAAAATACCCCCAGGCATGGAATTCTCTGACCACTGCAATGAGATATTTTTTGTGTCTCAACAGTAGTAAATATAGGACCTAAGGGTCCAACGGGCCTATCAAAAGTTCCAGCCCAACCAAAGCTATAAGGCCCATTAATTGACTAGAAGACTAGCCCAAGAAGAATTGAATTGGAATGGGCCTCTAATCTTACACTAATTAAGCTCAAAAATAAAATTAGAATGGCAAGATAACTAACTTAAAACCTCCTTAAGTCTTGTGGGCCATATTGTCCCAAAATAGATATTTATAGGGCGGCAATGTTGGGCCCATTGTTGAATTTCCAGCCCACCCGCTTTCTAGGTTTGTTGGAGTCCAGTAATTAAATTAATTTATAGTATTTATTTTTTGATGACCCTCACACATCACTGTGGGTCCCACTAAATGAGAGGGGAGTGCACAACATACATTAGAAGTGGGCCATGCTACTGGAATACAGGCCCAGCAACAGCCCAAGGTAGGGGGGTTCTATGGTGGGTAGTCCTACGGGCCTAGGTATTTGGCCCAAAACTAACCCAATTTATGGACTGCACCATGGTCAGCTTGAATGTCCGTTGGGTCTAAAATTTTGTAAGATGACACTTCCATGGGTGGGACATACCTCCACATATTCCTAAGTATTTTAAATAATTTAAATAAGACAGTTTATAAAGAAAATCAGACAGACCTGGATGTCCCAATGTGGTGGGCTAGTCCGGACCTTTCCACGGTGTGTAAAGGGGTCCATTGGTCCCAAATTTTTGTAGGTGGGTCCCACCATGGGTGGACCACCTACCTGTAAATTTTCATAATTTTAGGATACTCAGAAGTATTTTAATTCATTTGAAGAATACAATCTATCTAGTGTAAAATATTGTTGGAATATAACTGTGCTGAATTTGGGCCATCCAATGGGTGGGTTCTGGGCCTCCAAAATTCCTGAAATTTTGACCCAAGGTCCCTCATCAATCCTACAACAAGGTGAGACCTAGAAATATAGCTCACCTTCTTAGAAAGTATTTGTTTTTCATGGGACTATACTGCTGGACTGTACAACAGAAATTTCTGGCAGTCCAGTATGTTAGACCACCCTTTTGGATGCCCAAATGGGGTCCATTAGTACTAAAATTTTACAGGTAGGTCCTACCATGGGTGGGACACTCCCCTGAAAAATTTTAGAATTTTTGGGACATTAAAAATATTGTATTTAACACCTGCAATTTATGGACGATAGATATTCCTGAAAAAAATCTGCTGCTACAAAAAAATTTGCTGGAAATGTAATTGTCCCTATGTTTAGGACCAAATGGGGTGGGCCTGAACCCACCCAAATCCTTTGAAAATTGGGCAAAAGGTGGCCCTTCATCTAGACAACAAGTGGGGTCCCCTGGGGTGGCCCACTTATTCCAGAAACTTAAGTAAAAATGCTCATTTCCAACTTATAATGTTGTTAAACTGTCCAGAAATTTCTGGACAGTTAGCCCACTTTAGCCCATCCCATGGGTTTCAATCATGAGGGAAATGGTGTGGGCCCCATTCCAAATCAAGGTGGGGTCCATGCACTATAAAATCCTTAAAAAAATTTAGGAGAAAAGGGCATGCAAATAAATCCAAACATTAGCTCAAAAGTCATGCTCAAACTGGGCCCAAAATATGGACAACAACATATGTTGTCCATATTTTAGCCCATATAAATTAATAAAAGGGTTTATGGCCCTAATTCAATAAGTGGAGTCCACCTTGATGGGTTAACAAATTCCAGACCCATGAGCTCACTTAGACCTCATGAAAAAGCCATTTTGGAGGCCACTTAAACTATAGATGCATGGTGGGCTTGAACATCTAGTCAAAGTGGGCTTGGACTTCCCATTTAGCTAAGGGTCTGAGATGTTACTGACCTCTCCTTGGTGGGCCACACATCATCAGAGTACATAGGAGAAAAATAGAGAGAAAGAGAGAAGGAAGAAGTAAATCGGCCATTGGTGGAAGGTCCCGCCACTAATGGACCTTCCACTCCATAATCCACACCATCCACTATGTATACACTTACATGCAAGTTATTATGCATCAAGATAATTTGTTGGAGGGTAGGGACACCCTCCCTACATTCATGTAAAGGCCTAGATGGCCTATGAGATGTAAGAATAAAGGAGAAGGCATCATGGTGAGTCTATGGAGAATGGCCCACCATGGAAGGAAATAAGTAGGATCTAGGCCCATGGCCTTCATCCTAGGAGCCATGTAGGACCTCCACCATGGATTCGTGGGTCTTGCATGCTTCCATGCATGTAAGGAAAAGAAAGAAAAGAGAAGCAAGAGAGAAGAAGCTAAGGAGAGCACCCACCTTAATGGATCCTACTCCAAAGTTACATCAATATACTCTTTATTCTCCAAGGGACATGTTTCAATAGGTGAGATGGATTATTGAAGGTTAGATGAGAGGGGATTAGAGGGAGAATGGGCTGGAAATGGAGAGGGAGATGGGCTGGAGAAATGGAGGGAAATTACTAAGGAAGAAGAGAAGAGAGAGAGAAATGAGAGGAAAAGAGAGGGAAAAAGCTTTTAAGGGAAGTAATCATTACCTCTCTTACCTAGGGTAGATAAAGTAATGATTGTAGTAGGAAGATACAAACATGGTTGTAGGGTAGTAGCCTTTTAGAAATTTTAGACTAGGATGACATCATGTGCATGGAAAAATGTTCAAACCATGGTGGGGTCCACCAATCATGCAATCAATGGCCATATCGATCGATACTCATAACTTGAGATGTACATATCGGATTAATGCACAGGACGCGGCGTTGGAACCGCAGTGCCGATACGAACAAGATGGCATGGGTCTCGGGCCGATCCAAGTGGAGTCAACATGACTAAACTCGAGGAAGACTGTAAATGCTAACCGAAAATCGCAGGTCACCGAAATTCGACCAGTGGAACCGCGGGACCAAGATGAATGGAATGCATACTCATACACACATGCATACATGCAAAATTAGGTCAGGTCTCACAATCCTCCCCACCAACAAAGAAATTTCGTTCTCAAAATTGACAAAACTGAGACAACGAAACGCATAAACATCATCATATATATCAATCGTCAATCAAGAGAACGTAATGCAAGCAATACAAGCAATCAATCATCAAACAAATGGGGATAGCACTCTCTAATCTTGGTCTCACATTCCCAAGATGCCTCGGCCTCTGAATGATGACCCCATTGCACCTTCACCAGCAGAATGACCTTGGTCCTGAGGACTTGCTCCTTCCGATCTAGAAAATGAATCAGTTATTCAATGTAAGAAGCATCCTCAGGGACCTCGAGTGGCTGCCAATCAATCACAGAAATAGTGTCCAACCCACACTTCCGTAACATAGAAACATGGAACACATCGTGGATCGCGGACAACTCAGGAGGTAAGGCAAGCCTATAGGCCACAACACCTATGCGCTCGGTAATCTAAGAAGGTCCAATGAATCTCGTGGTGAGCTTACCCTTCACACCAAAACGAACCATGCCCTTCATAGGCGAGACCTTGAGATATACCATGTCCCCGACTATGAACCCGAGGGGTCAACGCTGATGATCAGTAAAACTCTTCTGCTGGCTCTGAGCTGTGCGCATCCTCTACCTGATAACATCAATAGCCTCTGACGTCTGCAGTAAAAGCTCAGGACCTAAGAGACGATGCTCTCCAACTTCGGTCTAACAACTAGGAGCTCTGCACGGTCTACCATAAAGTGCCTCAAAAGGAGACGTGCCAATAATTTCCTGATAGCTGTTATTATACGCGAACTCAGTGAGGTGCATATGCTCATCCCAACTGCCCGCAAAGTTGATCACACAAGCTCTGAGCATATCCTCAAGATTTGTTTGACCCTTTTAGTCTACCCATTCGTCTGCGGATGATAAGTAGTGCTGAGACGCAAAGTGACCACCAATGCCTGCTGAAAACTCCTCTAAAACTGAGACGTGAATCTAGAGTCTCAGTCTGAAACGATCGAAACTAGGACGTCGTGCAGTCTCACTGTCTCCTCAATGAATATCCTCACTAACCAATCCATAGACCAGGAAGCACGCATGGAATGAAATGAGCCGACTTCGTCAGACGATCGACTATAACCCAAATGGTATCGTGACCACGATGAGTCCTCAGTAAACCTACGATGAAGTCCATCGATTCGTGCTCCCACTTCCACTCTGGAATGCTCAACGGCTGCAAGGGACCAGGGGATCTCTGGGGATCGGCCTTGACACGCTGGCATGTGTCACACTCGGCCACAAAACTTGCAATCTGGCGCTTCATCCCCTGCTAGAAGTACTGCCTCCTCATATCATGATACATCTTCGTGGAGCCCGGGTGAATGGTAAGTCTTGATTGATGTGCCTTAGTCATCAGATCACAATGCAACTCTGGCACGTTCGAGACACATAATCGGCTTCTAAAGCGTAATCCACCATTGAACCAATCTATCAGTCTGACTACGCCACGAATGCGGCCTCTTCTCGGTACTCCTGAAGTGACTCGTCCGTCTGTTAAGCCTCGATCACCCTTGCCACCAACGAGGGTTGAATGACAAGCTCGAAAGCTAAACAATGGAAGACTGTAGACCGAACTCAAAGTCATACTCTGAAACATCCTCGAGTATCTGCCACTCTCGCATCATCATCTGTGCCACTAGGCCTCGTGGCTAACGGCTGAACAAGTTCGCCACCATGTTTACCTTGCCCGGGTGGTACTAAAGGTCAAAATTATAGTCCTTTAACAGCTCCATCCATCACCTCTTCCACAAGTTCAACTCGGACTGCGAAAATAGATACTTCAAGCTCTTGTGATCCGAGAAGAGATCGAACCTGACTCCATAGAGATAATGCCTCCACATTTTCAGTGCAAAGACAACCGCAGCAAGCTCCAAGTCATGGGTAGGGTAGTTCAGCTCATAGACCTTGAGCTGGCACGAGGCATATGCCACTGGCTTCCCGTGCTGCATCAGTACAACACCGAAGCCAACTCTGGAGGCATCGGTGAAAATAATGAAACCCTCACTCCCATCAGGAAGAGTGAGAACAGGAGCAGACGTGAGACAGTTCTTCAACTCCCTGAATGCATCCTCGTAGGCGTCACTCCAGACGAACTCGACGCCCTTCCTCGTCAACTGGGTCAGCGGTGCGGCAATATGGGAGAAACCCTCGATAAACCATCGATAATATCCCGATAGACCAAGGAAGCTGCGAATCTCGGACGCACTCATGGGCTAGCCCCACTGACGCACTGCATCAACCTTCAAGGGGTCCATAGTGATACCCTCCCTCATTATCACGTGACCGAGGAACTTCACCTCCTCCTTCCAAAACTCATACTTCTCCAGCTTCGCATATAGCTAGTGGGCACGGAGGGTCTCAAGAACAATCTGCAGGTGCTCAGTATGGTCCGCTCAGGTCCTCGAATATACAAGAATATCATCAATGAAAATCGCCATGAACTGATTGGGGAACGGCTGAAAAACCTCGTTCATCAGCTGCATGAATACGGCGGGAGCATTGGTCAATCCAAATGACATGACCAGGAACTCAAAGTGACCATAGCGCGTCCGAAAAGCCGTCTTTAGAATGTCCTCTTCTCGGACGCGAATCTGATGGTAATCAGAGTGCAAGTCTATCTTGGAAAAATATTGTGCACCCTGCAATTGATCGAACAGATCATCAATACGGGGAAGCAGGTACGGTTCTTGATGGTGACTCAGTTGAGCTTGTATAGTCCACACAGAGCCATAACAAACCATCCTTCTACTTCACAAACAATACCAGGGCTCCCCAAGGTGAATTGTTGGGATGAATGAAACCTAAGTCCCGGAGCTCATCCAACTGCTCATGCAGTTCCCTCAACTCCACTGGTGTCATCTAGTAGGGGGCCTTTGAGATAGGCGCGGTACCGGGCACCAAATCAATCTGGAACCCTACTTGCTGATGCGGCGGCAAACCCGGAATCTCCTGAAACACATCAAGGTACTCACAAATAATTGGCAGCTGCTCAATACTCTCTGCCACAGAATCCTCAACAACTAAAGCCAAGAAACTAGATAACGGCTCTCCTCTAGGCTCGGCGACGAACTGGAATACTGACAAGCCTGGAATGTGAAACGTAACTGTCCTCGCAGCACAGTCTAAGATGGCACCATACTCTGCAAGCCAGTCCACACCCAGAATAACATCAAATCTTGACATCGGCATCAAGAACAAATCGGCAAGAAGGAACATCTCACCCACTAACACTAGACAAGAAGGCCAGCGACGGGTCAACACAACAGACTTCCCCATGGGAGTCGAAATGGCCAAGGCCTTAGACACAGACTCCGATGGAATATCGGTCGATCGGAAAAACTGTTTGGCCACAAACGAATGGGAAGTGCCAGAATCAAACAAAACATGAGCAACACAAGAAGAAATAAGAAGAATACCCTCAACGACTCCACCGGTCGATGACTGCGAGTCCTGGCCTGGTGCCTGCTGCGTAGAATAAAAGTGGCCCTGAGCTAAAATAGGAAGTAAGCCAGAAGACTGAGGGTCCTGAGTTTGTACCTGCAGGGCTAATATACACACTGGACCCAAGGACCGGACATACGGATATCCCCTTTGCTAGTACCGCGACTACTGCTGTCTCTGCTGAGGAGGTCTGCCTGGCTGCCTCTACTGCTGAGGAGGAGCCCTAAGAGCGGTTGGCAAAAGCTATGCTCTCTGCTGCTGCTGTTGAGGAGGACGAGGAGGGGGCAACTGCAGCAATCGCTGCTGCTGAATGGGGAGAGGGCACTCACGCCTCCGATGCCCGGCCTGTCCACAACCGAAGCATACACCAGAAAAGGGTTTAAAAGATGAAGCAGTTGGTGGTGCTGATGATGATGAAGAGGTTACTATCTACCCCTCCATCACTGCTGACGATGCTGTCTGAAACTGTCGGGTGGTGCACTCCTCTTCCGGTCTCCACCGGAACTCTGCTCTCTCGATCTTTGGGTTATAACCCAGTCCTCCTCATAAACTAATGCTCGATGAACGATCTGGCTGAACGTCTCCAAGCAATACCCCACTACACGGCTGCAAAGGGCAGGTGCAAACCAGCCACAAAATGACAGGCCCTCATCTTCTCATCACTGGTGAGATGAGGAGAAAATCTAGACAAGGCCAATAAACGGGCCTCATATTGAGATACGGTCATATCACCCTGCACTAGGGTCTCAAACTCAATCGCCCACTGGATCTGCATGTACTCAGGGAAGAACTTTTGGTCGAAACAGACCACAAACTCCTCCCATGTCCAAATAAACTGAGGTCCGACATCCTAGATATAGATGACCACCAATGAGGGGCCTCACCCTGAAAAAGATAGGTCGCAAGGGATACTCTCTAAGCCACAGGGCACTATATAGTGTCAAAAATCCTTGCAACTTCAGTGTGTCATGCCTCAGCGGTAGAAGGGTCAGGGTCACCACTAAACCTCGGGGGATCATGCTGCCGGAACTCTTGAGCTATCCCACTAGCACGTGGTAAATTAGACTGCCCAGAAACCTCGGCGGTAGCTGGCTGACGGGTCTGCAATGCGGTGGTAACAAGCTGCATCAGCTGTTGAAAATGCTAGGCTCCTATAGGTACTGTCGAAAAGGTCGGGGCGGCACTAGCCTCAGGTGGAGGCACAAGTGCGACCGATGGAGCAGGAGCCTCCAAAACTGGAACAGCAGACTTAGGGGAATAGGTGGAGCAACCAGAGTAACTGGAGCCTCTATAACTGTAACGCCCTAAAAATCGGGGGTCGAGCATAAACTCAACTCCCGAGTTCCAACGCATCACTTATGCAACATAAAGAATGATGATTGAATGTTGTTCATATTAGTGCATTAAAGATGAATGGGATTAAGCCAAAACAGCATATCATACTCTAGAGACAGTTAAATTACAAAAGCGGAAGTCTATGATAGATATATAAAATATATAAATTGTTGTAAGTCTCCAGAGTGTGAACATGTTACCAGGTTAAATATATCAATATATACTCCAAAAATGGATAAAATGAATATACAAGGGTACTCCAAAAGAGTAAACTAAAGTGTAATGGCATAGAATCAACAACCCTGTAACCCCGTCGATCAGAAGATGGTCTACATAGACCCGCATGATAGCTGTATAAAGGAGAACCCTCCTCATCAACATAAAAGTTCGGCTCTACTTCTAAGTCACTACCACCAACGCCCTACCAACTGGCACTCTATTTTCGAAGGCGCGTCACCGACCCAACTGGGGACCATAGCCAGGCTGCGATGGGGTAGGCCTAGCTTATACTCTTGTTGCTACGGAAGGCTCGTCGCCTTAACGTAGTCTCAGAGTATGCTCGAGGTCACTACAAAGGGCTCATCACCAATCGGTGTAAGCCGACAGCTCGAATACAGTGTCCCATACCACTGTATTTGGCTCACGAGTCTGGGTTGCTCACTGGTCACTATAGGGAGGATTGTCGCCCCAGCGTAGGTCGACAGCTCGACCACGGTGTCCCATACAACCATGTCCGACTCATGAGTCTTAGCAGATCGAGGTACCAAGGTTAACGAGGTTTCCATTGGTGAGTTTAGTACCTTAGGTTCAAGTAGTAGCGTCCAAACATGGTGAACATACAGAAGGTTAATCAGGTTAGTTGACGAGCTCGACTAGCACGAGCGCACATCGAGTTGATTGACATGAAGTGCGTAAGCACTCCGTGTGGCCTAACCACTACCGACAACTTTAGTACGACTCGTGTTCGTCAAACACGTCCTACGTGGCGAAGGAATCTCAGCCACGAACTCAAAGCCGGCTACCGATTGCCTGGACTATAATATAGCCCCAATCACATTCAATCCTTAACCAGAAAGCATGTATAGTAGTCAAAGCAGAATTAACAAAGTAATTCGAACATATTAACAACCATGTTATAAAGCATAATATAAGTAGGAAATACAAACACATACATTTCATAAGTAAGCGATTAAACTAAACAACTTCGTGGAGGAAATCATATACATCTCTAAGGTATTTGAGAATCCTATCTTAACACCTACCTAAAGCAATATTTCCTAAGTACTTACTCATACAAACATTGTTATCAAACACTTCTACTATATCTATCAACTTACATGACATATGTCGATTTTTAACATGTACTTAGACAAATCCTTCCGACAAGGAGTTGTCACATACACGATCATCATGTACTAGCATCCCATAGCCACGGTAGGCACAATTCATGATTTCATATTCATGTAGTCATTTCAACAAACACTTAGACTACACCCTCCATCATACATATTATATATTAGTTATCATACATATTAGGGAAAATCCTTTCGTCAAAGGGTTGTCGCCTATACGACAATCATATATCCATGACCGTTAGCCTATAAGTATTAGAGGGATTCAACGAAGGAATGAGATCTCACTCCATCCTAATCAAGTCAACTAACTAAGTCTATCTTTCAATCTGTCTTAGCATAATCGGTCTCTTACATTCCTTAGTATAACCAACCAGTAGTTATAATCTAAGGTCTATGCTTATATGCGAGATGATTTCATACCCTTTTTAATCCAAGAATTTGTTTATCGCTTAGGGTTAAACGTTGTCTGCTTGGAATTGAGTTGCCCAAACTTGAATTTAACTACACTCGAGCACTACACACATGCTCATACTAGCTAAGAAGGTCCTAGGGTTCACATTATTAATTTGTTAGATTTCCTATACTGCCAGATTTGTTTGTAAAAATCTAGGGGTACCAGCTCTAGGTCCAAAACTCTAAGGGCCTGTTTGGCCAATGGTATTAGGTTGTATTAAATGGATTGCATTGTTAATCCCACCTCAGGATTGAGAATGACATGTTTGGTAGGAGGGTGGGATGGGATTAAAATTATGATTGAAAAGTGTGAGATGGGATTTCCAAATCCCACGATGATGGATTTCTAAGTGTAATTTGAAAGGAAACTCCTAGGATTTACTTTTCATTGCATACATTACAAACATGATATTGGAAAACATGGGATACACCCAATCCAGGGACAATACCTTGCACATACATTTATTGTTACTTGTACAATTCCATCCAATAATTTCATCCACCTTAATAGCATCAAATGTAGTTGGCCGAATGGCCCTAAATGTCCTAACCTTTGGAGGGTATGAAGGTTATAGGACATAAAAATGTGGGTTAATGGGTTTACACGAATTTGAGACTCAAATGAGGGGTTTAAGAATTCAAATGAGAGAGAATGGAAAGGTAGGCAACAATGAAGATGGGTGTACAGTAGGGTGGTGGGCATGGTGCATGAAAATGAAAGAGGAAGAGGTTGGAGGGGCGATTTTTTATACAATATCAGAAGTTTGGAAGAGAAAGGAGAGCTTGAAGGGTGATTTGTGAAGGAGGGGTGTGTTTGGGAGGGTTTTAACCGAAAAACGTTGGATAAGTGGGCCACACTAGACCCCAAATGCCATCGGCCCGAGCTGCCCGCTCGGCCTGGCCCGTTAGCCGGCGAGGCCTCGCCGAACCAGCGAGCCCCTAGCCGGTCTCTGGACTGTTTGGCGAGGGCTCGCCCCATCCTGTCCCCTGGGTCCCAAAAAGGTGTGGGGCCCACTCTGGGTCCTCCTGTGTCCTGTTTGGCCCCCCACCTCCAGTTTGCTTTGTTTCGGGTCCTTTCGGGCAGGATTCTGATGTATAGCTGCAAATAAGGCTTTTTGAAGGCTGGGATGGGGTAATTTGTGATCTAGACCCGACGTTTGACAGTCTAGGAGTGATCTGGGGTTGACTCATGCGATCACGGATGGGTACGGACCCAAACAAAATGGTCAATTTCGGTGAACTTTGCCAATTGATGAAATTGGGGAAACCTAAGTTCGTTTTTACATTTCTCTCGCATCCACCTATGTCAAAAAGTGCCAGTGTACATTATGTGACCATAACCCAGGTCTGGTTTAATCCAAATCATCCTCTGATACCATCTTGTAACGCCTTGAAAATCGGGGGTCGAGCATAAACTCAACTCCCGAGTTCCAACGCATCACTTATGCAACATAAAGAATGATGATTGAATGTTGTTTGTATTAGTGCATTAAAGATAAATGGGATTAAGCCAAAACAACATATCATACTCCAGAGATAGTTAAATTATACAAGCGGAAGACTGTGATAAATATTAAAATATATAAACTGTTGTAAGTCTCCAGAGTGTGAACATGTTACCAAGTTAAATATATTAATGTATACTCCAAAAATGAACAAAATGAATATACAAGGGTGCTCCAAAAGAGTAAACCAAAGTGTAATGGTATCTAATCAACAACCCTGTAACCCCGTCGATTAGAAGATGGTCTACATAGACCCGTCTGATAGCTATATAAAGGAGAAACCCTCCTCATCAACATGAAAGTCCGGATTCGCTTCGCAAGCATCGCCATCATCTGAAACTCAAACAGGGTCTGGTTGGTGTGTACAACACCGTCCCATAACGTGGGAGTGAGTGATCAACTCAGTGGAACAATAAAGCATAGGTTAACATGTTATCAATTCAGTCAAGCAGTAATGATAAAGCAGTAAATCACACATTCTTAAGTACTGTTGTTAATGCAAGAATGGTATGGATGTATGATGCATGCCTTTGCCTACGCTCCCTCAGCGACTTCATCTCACGTTCGCGCATGACAACACTGCCTCAGTGCTTAACCTGCAACCCCTGAATGCACGCGTAATGTACTGCATGCATATGATTACCAAGTTCTTATTAGTCCTTTTCATACAGTAGGATTGGGAAACTAAGGTACCTCCCTTATATTAATACCCAAACAATGATCTATTCTAGGGTCATTAATCCTAGTAAATCTCATACAAAGTTGCGGTTCTAGGTCACTACCACCAACGCCCTACCAACTGGCAGTCTATTTTTGAAGGCGTGTCACCGACCCGACTGGGGACCATAGCCAGGCTACGATGGGGTAGGCCTAGCTTATACTCTTGTTGCTACGGAAGGCTCGTCACCTCAACGTAGTCTCAGAGTATGCTTGAGGTCACTACAAAGGGCTTATCACCAATCGGTGTAAGCCGACAGCTCGAATACAGTGTCCCATACCACTGTATTTGGCTCACGAGTCTGGGTTGCTCACTGGTCACTACGGGGAGGATCGTCGCCCCAACGTAGGCCGACAGCTCGACCACGGTGTCCCATACCACCATGTACGGCTCATGAGTCTTAGCAAATCAAGGTACCAAGTTTAACGAGGTTTTCACTGGTGAGTTTGGTACCTTAGGTTCAAGCAGTAGCGTCCAAACATGGTGAACATACAGAAGGTTAATCGGGTTAGTTGACGAGCTCGACTAGCACGAGCGCACATCGAGTTGATTGACATGAAGTGCGTAAGCACTCCGTGTGGCCTAAACACTACCGACAACTTTAGTACGACTCGTGTTCGTCAAACACGTCCTACGTGGTAAAGGAATCTCAGCCATGAACTCAAAGCTGGCTACCGATTGCCTGGACTATAACATAGCCCCAATCACATTCAATCCTTAATACGGAGCAAAAGGAATGGTCTTGGGATACTACTTGTCCAATGCTCTTGGTAGACATATGATGTCACCTCGAGTTATTCCAGAATTACTTGTTATGCTCTGATACCAACTCCTTTTATGCCCAAGACTCGGTAACAGGACTCACAATGAATCAGATGGCCGGTTCTGGCCGTAATAGCCTCCATAGTACCCCATTCTCGGCTCCTGAGACAAGTTCTGATCCTGGGATCTTACAAGGAGGATTTCCATAACATTGTAATCATTTTCAATACGAGTATACGTAAGATCACAGCAAGTATATCTGAGAATAACAAGGCACACATCACAAAATCCACTAAGAATTTAAACTTTTACTGGCTTTCATAAGGTCTAAAAGGACATACATAAGATGATAGAAAGGGGAGAAAAGTCAGCAACACTAGAGTCCTCATGCTCAACTCTACTCCAAGCTCTGATGCTACGACACATGCATAGGATCACCTGCACGCATCGTACATAAGCTTATAGAACCTTAGAGGGTGGTGTAAGTGTGTGAAAATGGTGCATAGAAGAATAGTAGGAGATACAAGGAGAGAACATGCTCAATGAGAATATCACTAGCCTTACCAAGGATTATGTAACGACCCGTAAATTTCCGTACAAGGGCTCGAGTATCACCTCGACCAGAAATCACTTAGGATTAAATCCTTTAGAAATTTAACAAAGTTAACTAAGTGCTAAACTAGATTAGTCATGAAATCCGTTGGAATCGCTTTAAATACGATCTGTAAGACCCAAAACTTGTAGAATCATTGACGCTAGGTTATCCTAAAGTCTAGGATCAAACTCATTACCCGACTGCTCTCGGGAATGAATTGAAACTCCGTATTAGGTCTAGACCGCACATCGGAAGTCCGATTAACACGAAGTTAAGGAACTAGGACCGCCTCACTGGGCTTGACCACCATCTCAGAAATCAAGTCCAGACGATGTCCTACGGCCATTCGCTTGAGTCCGGAGCAAGGGAGTGTGAAAACCACTATTTTCTTTACAAAATAAATATCTTGAATAGTGATCCGCACTACTCGCAATGCGGATCAAGATAAGCAAACGGTGACCGTCGAGAATCGACCAAATTACACCCTCGGATCAGGAAAAATTTCAGGAACATTTACATGTACTTGGAATTTCGGATCGTGGCCCACTGACCGTTGAACTGAAAATGGTCCGCCACATGTGATCTGGAAATCCGACCGAGACGAAAATATAATCCCCCGTAGATCCATGAGTTGTGAGCTTAAGTCTGATGTTTGGCTCAAGGAGGGCCGCCAGAAACCCTCTTTTAAGCTGGAACAACGCCAAAATGCTTATAATAGAAGTACCCCTTGAACAAGAGTCTATTCCGGAGAGGTTTTAGGCTATATAAGGGCCTTAGAACAGCCCCTCTCATAGCCATACGAATTTGGGATAAAACCCTTAGGAGAGAGAGAGAAAAAGGAGAGAAAGCTTGGGATTTGTGGGAATATCTTCCTCCTACTGCTTTCGATCATCACACGGGCTACACCGCCTCTTTCCAGACACTTTCTTAGCGATACCGACTCCATTTTAAGGTGAGAAACCCTAACCCTAGATCTGTTTGGGTGAGTGGAGGTTATAGGATATGAAATAGCTAACCGGTTTTACTCTCTAGGCGATAAAACTGCCGAATATGGAAGCCCTTCGAACCTTGCTGATTTCTGGTGATTCCAAGGTGCAAGGTGAGGACTTTAGGTGTATGGGTTACGGTTTTCAACACTTTCAATGTTAGATAATGATAGATTCATGATCTACATGCAATTGCACATGTACAAAGTGCTTTCCGTTTTCTGTTTCGATTAAAGTTGTAGAATATGGAATTTCACATACTCTAGGTATACGTAGAAATACCGTATACGTATTTTTTTTGGAAATGTGTTTGACATGTTTATTTGATGTATGGTTATATGATATATGGATAAAATACTTGTTTGGCGAAAGGAATCGTTGTAATACAGTTTGCTCATAAACATTATGTATGTTGAAATTGTGTATTCTAGAAGATACCGTATATGTATAAATTTTGGAAATGCAATTGTCATGATTATTTGCTGTATGATTATGGTATACACAGATAAAATACTCGTTTGGCGAAAGGATAGCCCTAATACATATTTTACTAACATACGTCATGTATGTTGAAATAGTGTACTCTAAGTGTTTGTGTAAATGCTTGTGAGAGTAAATGCTTAGATGTTAGTACCGTAGGTAGGTGCTGAGATGGAATTCTCAACTACCTTAGAGACATGTATGATTCCCTCCATGTGGTTGTTTACTCTAGCCACTCACTTATGATGTATATGTATTTGTATCCCTATTTGTATAATGCTCTATAACATGCTTTACAACATGCTTTATATCATGCTTTATAACATGCCTTATGACATGTCTACTAGCATGCTTGTATTACTTTGTTTATCATGCTTTATTCCACATGCTATGGATGAGAACTGGTTGAGTTTGGGACTATGTCCATAGTCCAGACATTCGGTATCAGACTTGAGATTGTGGCTGAGATTCATGTTGCCACGAGGGATGTGTCTGACGAACCCGAGTCGTACTTCAGTTGGCGATAGTGGTTGGCCACACGGAGTGCTTCTGCGCTTCATATCGCTCAACTTGTTGTGCACTCGAGCTTGTCAGGCTCGTCAAGTAACCCGATATGTCAAATGTGTGTTCACCATGTTTAGTCGCTACTGCTCGAACCTAGGGTACTAAGCTTACTAGTGAAATCCTTTTTAACCATGGTACCTCGATCCGCTAAGACTCATGAGCCGGACATGGTGGTATGGGACACCATGGCCGAGCTGTCCGCCTATGCTGGGGCCACGTGCCTCCCCGTAGTGACCATTGAGCAACCCAAAATCGTGAGCCGAATACGGTGGTATGGGACACTGTATTCGAGCTGTCGATACTTACGGCGAGAGCCAAGTACGGTGAGACCTGTACTCATGCTGACGGGCAACGAGTCCTCTGTAGTATCTTCGAGTATACTCCAAGGTCTGTGATTGGCGACGAGCCCTTCACAGCAACTAGAGTATGAGTTGAGCCGAGTACGGTGAGACTTGTATTCGAGCTGACGGCCAGCGATTGAGCCGAGTACGGTGAGACCTGTACTAGAGCTGATGGTCAGCAATTAAGCCGCATACGATGAGATCTGTATCCGTGCTGACGGGTGACGAGCCCTTTATGATGCCTTCGTGATGCCTCTCGAACCACAATACCGTATGAGATTAACTAGGATTGACGGCCCTAGAATGGATCAAGCTTGGGAATGATACAAGGGAGGTACCCTAGTTTCCTAATACTGCTGTTTGAAATGGACTAATAATAACTCGGTAATCATGCTCATCATCGCACCGCATGTGCCTAGTAGATGTGGAGCACTGAGGGAGGTATGCATTCGCGAACGTAAGATGATGTCGCATGAGAGTGGTTTGGCAAGGGCATACTTCATCATGTCATTTCATATTTGCATTTAATAAGAGTAGTTAAACTTGTTTGATTGTACTGCTTCATCATTACTACTTGATTGAATTGATAACATGTTAACCTATGCTTTATTGTTCCACTGAGTTAGCTACTTACTCCTACGTTATGGGACGATGTTGTATACACCAACCAGACTCTGTCACAGGTATAGACGGCACGTCGGTTCAGGAGGCGGAGCCCGATTTCGACGAGGACCAGGATGAGTTCTCGTTCATGCAGTACTCTGATGGCTTTGCTTAGGCCGACTGCATCACGGGGATTTCAGGACTCATCTTTTAGATTGTATTTTGACTTTTGACTCAGAAACAGTACATGTATATGGGTACTCAGTTAGTGTTCATATTCTGGTGTTCATGAAATTTTGTTTCCTTACATAGCTTATATATATAATTTCAGTCTTCTGCTTGCCTTTATCCAATTGTACTGGAGTATGAATTACTGTGTTGGTATAATCTCATTCATGTTTATTGCTCTAACTCAGACAACATTTAACCATCATTATGTATGTTGCATAAGTGATGCGTTGGAACTCGGGAGTTGAGTTCATACTCGACCCCCGAATTTCAGGGCGTTACAAGTTAGTATCAGAGCATGATTTTGATTAAACCGGACCTGAGTTATGTTCCCACGACGTCCACTGACGCATTACAACTTAGGAGGGTACACAAAAATATAGAAATAGTCTTAGGGTCTTCTGATTTCGCCGTTCGGCAAAGTTCATTGAAAATGGACATTTTGATCGAGTTCGTACTCGATCTCGACCGTGCGTATGGATCCCAGACCTCTTCTAGACCGTCTATTGACATGTCTAGATCACAATACACCTTACTCAGGCAGTCAAAAACCTACAAAAGTCAGCGTGTGTTCGAGAGTGCCTGAAGGTGCCCGAAATAGAGCGAATCGGGGTCGGAGGCCTACCCACGTTGATCCAGGGGTACCCAGGGTGGGACCCAGATATTTTTGGGGCTCAGGGGGCTGTACGAATAGGGTCATGGGGTCCCTTTTCAAAATTTCAAAAAAATTTTGGCGAGGCCCTCGCCGACTTTGGGTTGGGCCGGGCCCGCGGCCTGGGCCGGTCGAGTTTGGGGGTCCCTACAACCCCCTGCCCTAGCTCCCGTCCTAAACCTATTTCGAAAAATCACACTTCCTTCACAAACCCCCTCCCTTAGCCATTCTTCCCTCCTACCTTGCTACCCTCTCTTACAAATTGCCTCTCCACCTCTCTTCTCTACCAATTTCGACCACATCCCACCTTCCTCCATCGTGGAGTGCTGCCCCCTTCTCCATTTTCTCTTCGTTTCCCTCTTTTGGACCCCCCCCCACACGTTGTTGGAGGTCCCAAAATCGTGGGAGCTATCTCCCCACTGTTCTTCCCATTTCTTTTCTTCATTTCCCTACATTTTGCACTCTCCCACGCCTGTTGGGGCAGTTGATCGTGAAGAACCAGGGAAGTCAGCCCCTTTTCCCCTATTTCGTCATTTTTCCATGGCCCTTTTTAGAGTTGTGGCGGCCATTTTCTCCATCTCCGCCATCCTTTCTCTGATGGGTAAGAGAAAGAGTGCCGCTGATGAGGCTGGGCCTAGTCGCCCTACATGATCAAGGCGGCCGCGAGGCACCACCGCTAGCTTGAGCTTTGCCCGGGAGTTTCGCACGAAGTGGGACCTTAATTCCCGGATCCCTGCCGAGCGGGTACAGTTGGCGGTGCTACCTCATGGAGTCTATGAGGATCGTAGAGTTCTTTTCGAAGCCCAGGTGGATGGTCGGCTATTTGGGGAGTATTATTTGTTTGAGCAAGTGGAGGCGGCCCTCTGGGGTCCGTTATTTGAGGTCAGGGGTCGGGCAAATTCCGGCACTGTCAGAGCCTTCTACGCCAACATTCGCAAGCCTACACTAGACCCTTTGCAGTTCCGGCTCTTAGTTGGGGTGGATCTGTTCATCACCGTTGATGTGAGGATGATCGCGCGACTTATGAATATGCCCCTTGGTGACGTACATGCTAGCGAGCTGAATTTGGCAACTGCTCGTGAAAGGGATCGTCGCACCCGATACCTTTGTGGTGGCGGACTAGCTGAGTGGCAGCCGAACAAAAGCCTGCTAGCGTCCCACATGTCTGACGACTTCCGCCTACTACATCACATCTTCACATACAACCTTTACCCCAGGCACAGTAGTCGCAGCGAGTGCATGCGACTTATGGTTGATTTTCTGTACCAAGTGGGGCAGTGGGCGAACTTGTGTGTGCCCACTTTCGTGTTGCAATAGATCGTGAATGTTGCACGCTCCACCCGGTGCTCTGATTCGCTTCCTTTTGGCCGACTCATATGCAGGATTGCACAGGAGTATGGCTATAGTCTGGGGTCAAAAATGCCAGTACCGGTCCACCAGATTGACGAGAATACTCTCAAGCAGATGAAGCTTGGGGCACAACGACAACGGGCCCGACAGGGGGAGAGCGAGGATGAGATTGAGAGCGATGAAGACAAGAGTGAAGATGGAAGTGAAGCTGAAGAAGAGGAAAGGGAACCTGAGGCTCAGGACACTGAGGAGAGTTCACCTCCTGCGGCTCAGGAGCAGGGCGTGGATCGGGATGCCATTGATGCACGTTTAGCCCGTCTTGAGGAGGGTCAAGCCGCCTTACAGCAGGAAGTCGGGCGGGTCCAAACCAAGCTTGGCAAGGTGTCTCGTACCTTGAAGGCCATCCTGTGTTGTCTGCAGGACAAGAATGCCCCTCCTCCATCGCCTGATTCGGATGCCTAGTCATCCATACTGCTTCTTGTAGTTGTTTATTTTTTTTTTCTCTGTAGTAGGCTTATGTTGCATGTTGATGATGTAGTAGTTAGTTAGATGCTTTAAGTGTTTGATGTTGTAGACGTATCAGCTTGCATGTAATTTCTGTCATGATTCATGTAACTCTGTACCTCATGTACTATAACAATTTTGGGTAAATGAAAGACATGTAGCATCTTTTGCTATGAGATGTGTGGAATGCTTTAAGTGTTTGTATGATGCGTTGCTATGCTTTATCTCACTAATGTTATACCCTATGTTGTATAGGGCATGCCGCGACAGTACACGCGGAGCATGGCACACCTCCATCTTACTGGCTCTATGGACTAGACTCCTTCTGGTAGTGGCGGTCCTGCGGACCGAGGGTTAGATTCTGATCAGCCTCCTGCTGGTCCTACCGGTGGACTGCCACCTTACACGCCCCCGGTTCGTGAGCAGTACCCCACACAGTCAAACGAGCATAAGAGACCTCACTACCCAGCTGTGGATAGTCAATCACCAACAAGGCCTGAAGGTAGCGGACACATTTACGAGCAGGTCAAACTCAGCCTAGCAACACCTCCTCACACCAGGTAGGTAAGGCCACACCTCTATCAAGCTGAATACATGACAATGGGAGGCGTGGCCTAACGGTATAAGGCCCTCGTGCACTCATAGTTTCCACTCGGTCACGACGTTGAAGCAGATTCTTGGTACCATGGAAGTTTTGAGAATTTCACCCATGGGCATCCTATGCACTTGGTATAATCAAGTAATATTTTCGGTGTCCACACATACAGTCATCCACGAAAGTCCCTGTGGAGGCAAGGCCCTGATGAAGTAAGGGCGGTATCATCATGAAATGAGATGCCAATGCATGAGTCACACATACAATCATGTACTAGTTGTAGGCACATTATGTGCACGACGGGAGAAACTCCATCCCTCAATGACCACCATACAATGCAATTAATTCATACAGATGATGCATATGGGTCATAATAATGTAAGTGCACTACCTATGGAATATGGAATCCTCCGTCCTAAGGAGGGTTAAGGTCTAGGCACATAGACAAGTAATCTAAGGAAGAGAGAAGAGGAATCCTCTAGTGGGGCCCAATACTTTGGGATGACCCACAAGCTAAGGGAGAGTCCTGATCCTAAGGAGGAATGGTCTTAGGCCCAAGGTGGGCCTTCAACCACCTATAAGGGCCCCTATGGGCCTACCTTAGGGCCACCAAGGAGGACATCCAACCTCAACTGGGTCCCAAAAGGTAGCCTGTTATGTATGTAAAGAAAAGTTCAAGACCCAATCAATCCATGGCCTAGTGGGCCATACACTTAGCCCAATACATAGGTAACCTGGTAGGTCCTTAAGTAAGGTTAGGGCCCAACCACAAGGGTCATGAGTTCACTCATTGTGGTGGGCCTAATGGGCAGCCCATTATCCCAACATATAGGAAATCCTTATATTTAACACAAGTAAGTTGGGCCTCACATCTCGGCCCAAGTATGGATTTATTATAGTGGGCAAGCAAGGGCCCAACTACTTAAGTATTTGGCCCATAAGACCCATCACAATGACATGGTAAATATAAGACCCAAGGGTCCAACGGCCCTATCAAAAGTTCCAGCCCAACCAAAGCTATAAGGCCCATTAATTAACTAGAAGACTAGCCCAAGAAGAATCCAATTGGAATGGGCGTCTAATCTTGTACTAATTAAGCCCAAAAATAAAATTAAAATGGCAAGATAACTGACTTAAAATGTAACACCCCGGATTTTTGCCAACCTGGGATTAGACGTCCTTAAGCAATGGATCAAACCTAATACAGGTTTAACTTCTTAAACGCTCAATTAAAGCCTCAAATCTCTTTTCAAACCATTTTCTTCACAAATCTCACCCTTCATCACCTTGATCTTCCAATTTTTCTAAGGACTTTCACCCTAGACACTATCTAAACTAGCTAAGTAGTATAACTTGGATCACTTTAGATACAAACTACAAAGGACTAAGTACCACCCGCACGGAAATCACTTAGGACTAAATCCTTTAGAAATGAGACAAAGTAACTAAGTGCGAGACCAGTTTAGCTACGAAATCCGTTTGAATCGCTTTAAATACGATCTGCAAGACCCAAAACTCGTAGAATCATGGACGCTAGGTTACCCTAAAATCTAGGATCAATCTCATTACCCGGCTGCTCTCGGGAGCACGTCGAAACTTCGTATCAGATCTGGACCGCACGTCGAAAGTCCGAATAACTCGAAGTTAAGGAATTAGAACCGCCTCGTTGGGCTTGACCATCATCTCAAAAATCAGGTCCATCCGATGTCCCACGGCCATTCGTTTCGATTCGGAGCGAGGGTGTGTGAAAAACACTATTCCTATTCCAAAATAAATATCAGGAATAGTGATCTGGCACCTTTCGCTTGCGTGTCAGTATTAAGCAACCTGACCGTCAGAATCCGACCAAATTACACCCTCGGATTAAGAAAAATTTCAGGAACATTTACATGTACTTAGAATTTCTGATCGTGGCCCACTGACCGTTGAACTAAAAGTGGTCCGCCACGTGCGATCTGGGAATCCGATAGAGTCGAGAACGTAATCCCACATAGATCCATAGGTGGTGAGCTTAAGTTTGATGTTTGGCTCAAGGAGGGCTACCAGAACCTCTCTTTTGAGCTGGAAAAGTGACGAATATCCTATATTAGCAGTAACCCTTGAACCTAGTCTATTTTGGGAATGTTTTAGGTTATATAAGGGCCTTAGAGCACCCTCTCTCACAGCCATACGAATTTGAGTTTTGGGAGAGAGAAAAGAGAGAGAAAGTGAGGGAGAAGTGGGAGGATCTTCCTCCTACTGTTGCAAATCACCCCACGGGCTGCACTGCCTCTTTCCACGCGCTTTCCCGCCGATATCAACTCCGTTTTAAGGTAGGAAACCCTAACCCTAATCTGATTTGGGGCTTGGGTGGTTGTAGGTTATGAAATAGCTAACCTATTTCGTTCTATAGGTTGTCAAACTGCCGAATACGGAAGAGTAGCAAACCTATCAACTCCGTTACGATTCTACGACTAAAGGTGCGGACTTTAGGTGTATAGGTTGCAGTTTTCAACGCTTTCAATGTCAGATAATGGTAGATTCATGATCTGCATACAATTGCACATGTACAAAGTGCTTTCCGTTTTCTGTTTCGATTAGAATTGTAGAATTTGGAATTTCACATACTCTAGGTATTCGTATAAAATGCCGTATACGTATTTTTTATGGAAATGTGTTTGACATGTTTATTTGTCGTATGGATATATGACGTATGGATAAAGTACTTATTTGCGAAATGATTCGCCTAAATACATGTTTACTAATAAACACTATGTATGTAGAAATACGGTATTGTAAGAAGTACCGTATACATGTATATTTTAGCGATGTGTTTGTCATGATTAATTGTCGTATAAATATATTATGTGCGTATAAAATATTTTCTTGGCGAAGGGAATCGCCGTGTTACATGTTTGCTTGTATACACTATGTATGTTGAAAATGCGTATTCTAGAAAATATCAGTATACGTATAAATTTTGGAGATGTATTTATCATGATTATTTGTTGTAGTAATATATTATACATGGATAAAATACTCACTTGGCTAAAGGATAGCCCTAATACATGTTTTGCTAACATACACCATGTATGTTGCACTAGTGTACTTAAGTGTTTGTGAAAATGCTTGTGTGAGCAAATGTTTGAATGTTGATGCCTTAGGAGGGTGTTGAGATTGGATTCTCAACTACCCTAGCGACGTGTATGATTACCTCCATGAGGTTGATCACTTAAACCACTTACTTACAATATATGTGTTTGTATTCCTATTGACGTAGTGCTTTACAACATGCTTTATATCATGCTTTATAATATGCTTATAACATGTCTACTAGTAAGTTTGAATTACTTTATTTATCATGCTTGAGTTACTTTGTCTATCATGCTTTACTCCACGTGCTATGGATGACGATTGATTGTGCTTGGGGCTATGATTATAGTCCAGACAATCGGTACTAGATTGGAGACCGTGGTTGAGTTTCATGCCGCCACGTGAGATGTGTTCGACGAACTCGAGTCGTACTTCGGTTGGCGATAGTGGTTGGCCACGCGAAGTGCTTATGCACTTCATGTCGTTCAACTTGTTGTGCGCTCGAGCCAGCCGAGCTCGTCATGTAACCCGATTTGTCTAATGTATGTTCACCATGTTTGGTCGCTACTGCTTGAACCTAGGGTACCAAACTTACCAGTGAAAACCCTTTTAACCATGGTACCTTGATCCGCTAAGACGCATGAGCCGGGCATGGTGGTATGGGACACCGTGGTCGAGCTGTCGGCCTACGCTGGGGCCATGTGCCTCCCCGTAGTGACCATTGCGCAACCAAACTCGTGAGCCGAATACGGTGGTATGGGACACTGTATTCGAGCTGTCGATACTTACGGCGAGAGCCGAGTACGGTGAGACCTGTGCTCGTGCTGACGGGCGACGAGTCCTCCGTAGTATCTTCGAGTATACTCCAAGGGTCTGTGATTGGCGACGAGTCTTTCACAAAGAACAAGAGTATGAGTCGAGCCGAGTACGGTGAGACCTGTACTCGAGTGACGGCTAGTGATTGAGCCGAGTACGGTGAGACCGTACTCGAGCCGACGGCCAAGAATTGAGCCGCATACGGTGAGATCTCTGTATCCGCGCCGACGGGTGACGAGCCCTTTGCGATGCCTTCACTATGCTTCTCAAACCATAATATCGTATGAGATTAACTAGGATTGACGACCCTAGAATGGATCATGTTTGGGAATGATACAAGGGAGGTACCTTAGTTTCCCAATATTTCTGTTTGAAATGGACTAATAATAACTTGGTAATCATGAGCATCATCACACCGCATGTGCTTTGTAGATGTGGCGCACTGAGGAGTAAGCATTCGCGAACGTAAGATGATGTCGCTTGAGGGTGGTTTGGCAAGGGCATACTGAGATCATGTCATTTCATTCTCGCACTTAATAAGAGTAGTTAGAATTGTTTGATTTGTACTGCTTTATCATTACTGCTTGACTGAATTGATAACATGTTAACCTATGCTTTATTGTTCCACTGAGTTGATCACTCACTCCCACGATATGGGACGGTGTTTCGAACACCCACCAGACTTTGTCTGATTGCAGATGGCGACGCTACTTCTGAGGCGGAGCCGGACTTCTATGACGACGAGAACGCTTTCTCGTATATGCTGTATCTGGCGGCTTCGTGAGAGCCGTACCTTGATTGTCGGGGCTACAGGGATGTTGACTAGATCATACTACACAACTTGGTATAATTTACTTGTAATTATTTAACCTGGTAACTTTATCACACTCTGGAGACTCACCACAGATTTTATATATTTTATATATCTATCACAGTCTTCCGCTTGCTAATTTACCGTCTCTGGAGTATGATATTCTGTTTTGGCTTAATCTCACTCATGTTCAATGCACAAATACAGTCAACATTCAATCATCATTCATTTTGTTGCATAAGTGATGTTCTAGAACTCGGGAGTTGAGTTTATGCTCGACCCCCGATTTTCAGGGCGTTACATAAAACCTCCTCAAATCTAGTGGGTCATACTATCCCAAAATAGACATTTATGGGGCGGCAACATTGGGCCCATTGCTGAATTTCTAGTCCACCCGCCTTCTGGGTTTGTTAGAGTCCAGCAATTAAATTAATTTATAGTATTTATTTTCTGATGACCCTCATTCATCACTGTGGGTCCCACAAGATGAGAGGGGAGTGTACAACACACATTATAAGTGGGCCATGCTACTGGAATACAGGCCCAGCAACAGCCCAAGGTAGGAGCGTTCCATGGTGGGTAGTCCTACGGGCCTGGGTATTTAGCGCAAAACTGACCCAATTTACAGACCGTACAATGGTCAGCTCGAACGTCCGTTGGGTCTAAAATTTTGTAAGATAACACTTCCATGGTTGGGACACACTCCCACAAGATTTTAGAATTTTTGGATATTCTTAGGTATTTTAAATAATTTAAATAAGACAGTCTGTCCAGAAAATCAGACTGACCTGGACGTTCCATTGTGGTGGGCCAGTCCGGCCCTTTTCACGGTGTGCACAGGGTCCATTAGTCCCAAAATTTTGTAGGTGGGTCCCACCATGGGTGGACCACCTCCTTGTAAATTTTCATGATTTTAGGATACTCAAAAGTATTTTAATTAACTTGTAGAATACAATTTGTCCACTGTAAAATATTGCTGGAATATAACTGTGCTGAATTTGGGCCATCCAATGGGTGGGTTCTGGGCCTCCAAAATTCCTAAAATTTGGACCCAAGGTCCCTCATCATTCCTAAAACAAGGTGGGACCCAGAAATATGGCTCACCTTCTTAAAAAGTATTTTTAAAATTTTTTTTCATGGGACTATGCTGCTGGACAGTATAGCCAAAATTTCTGGCAGTCCAGTATGTTGGCCCACCCTTTTGGATGCCCAAATGGGGTCCATTAGTCCTAAAATTTAGCAGGTAGGTACTACTATGGGTGGGACACTCCCAAGAAAAATTTTAGAATTTTTGGGAAATTAAAAATATTTTATTTAACTCCTACAATTTATGGACAGATAAATATTCCTGAAAAAAATCTGCTGCTACAAAAAAATTACTGGAAATGTAACTGTCCCTATGTTTGGGACCACATGGGGTGGGCCTGGACCCACTTAAATCCTTCAAAATTTGGGGAAAAGGTGGACCTTCATCTGGACAACAAGTGGGGTCCACTGGGGTGGCCCACTTTTCCAGTAACTCAAGTAAAAATGCTCATTTCCAACATATAATGTTGCTAAACTGTCCAGAAATTTCTGGACAATATGCCCACTTTAGCCCATCCCATGTGTCTCAATCATGGGGAAAATGGTGTGGGCCCCATTCCACATCAACGTGGGGTCCATGCACTACAAAATCTCTAAAAAAAAATTTGTGATGAAAGGGCATGCAAACAAATCCAAACATTAGCTCAAAAGTCATGCTCAAACTGGGCCTGAAATTTGGACAGCAACATATGTTGTCCATATTTCAGCCCATATAAATTAATCAAAGGGTTTATGGCCCTAATTCAACATGTTGGGTCCACCTTGATTGGTTAACAAAATTTTAGACCCATGAGCTCACTTAGAGCTCCATGAAAAAGCCATTTTAGAGGCCACCTAAACCATGCATGTATGGTAGGCTTGGACATCTAGTCAAAGTAGGCTTGGACTTCCCATTTAGCTAAGGGTCTGAGATGTTTCTGACCTCTCCTTGGTGGGCCACACATCATTAGAGTACGTAAGAGAAAAATAGAGAGAAAGTGAGAAGAAAGAAGTAAATCGGCCATTGGTGGAAGGTCCCGCCACTATTGGACATTCCACTCCACAATCCACACCATCCACTATGTATACACTTACATGCAAGCTATTATGCATCAAGACAATTTGCTGAAGGATAGGGACACCCTCCCTACATGCATGCAAAGGCCTAGATGGCCTATAAGATGAAAGAATAAAGAAGAAGGCATCATGGTGGGTCCATGGAGAATGTCCCACCATGAAAGGAAATTAGTAAGATTTAGGCTCATGGTCTTCATCGTAGGAGCCATGTAGGACCTCCACTATGGATTGGTGGGTCCTACATGCTTCCATGCATGCAAGGAAAAGAAAGAAAAGAGAAGCAAGAGAGAAGAAGCTAAGGAGAGCACCCACCTTAATGAAATTACATCAATATACTCTTCATGATCCAAGGGACATGTTTCTATAGGTGAGATGGATTATTGAAGGTTAGATGGGAGGGGATTAGAGGGAGAATGGGCTGGAAATGGAGAGGGAGATGGCCCAAAATATTGGGCCCCCACTAGAGGACTTTTCCTTATAATATATGTCTATATATCTAAACATTGTCCCTCCTTGGGAAGGAAGAGTATATTCCACGATATCATCACCGAGTAGCACACCTACATCATTATGACTCATATGCATCATCTGTGTGAATTGATTGCATTGTATGGTGGTCATAAAGGGATGAAGTTTCTCCCCTTGTGCACATCGAGTGCTTGAAGCTAGTGCATGACCTGTATGCGTGACTCATGCATTGGCATCGCATTTCATGATGATACTGCCCTTGTTTCATCAGGGCCTTGCCTCCACAGGGACATTCGTGGATGGCCATATGTGTGGACACCGGAAACGTTACTTAAGAATATCAGGTGCATAGGATGCCTATGGGTGAAATTCCCAAAACTTCCAAGGTACCAAGGATCTGCCCTAACACCGTGACCGAATGAAAACTACGAGCGCACTAAGGCCTTATACCCTTAGGTCGTGACTCCCACTGTCATGTAGTCGGTTGGGTAGGGGTGTGGCCTTAGCCACCTGGTGTGAGGAGTCATTGTTAGGCTAAGTTTGACCAGCTCGTAAATAGGTTCACTGCCATCGAGCCTTGTTGGTGATTGGCTATCCACAGACAGGTAGTGAGATCTCTAAAGCTTGTTTGACTGTGCGGTCTGGAGAACGGCAGTCATCCAGCAGTGTAATGGACCCCGATGGTTTCCTTATGATTGAAAATGTACTTAATATATGGATTGGATATGAGCACTGGCATAACCTTGCATTGCATTCGCATCGGCTATATCAGCCCCTTATGCATCGCCTTGGTATGGCACCCAATACTCATTGCATTGTATTCATGATAAGCTTTGGTAAGGCTAGTGATATTGTCATTAAGTATGTTGTGAGACCTGACCCGAGTTCGCATGTGTGCATGTGTGTGTAAGTATGCATTCCATCCACCTTGGTCCCGCGGTCCTACCGGTCGAATCCCGGTGACCTGTAACCCTTGGATAGTGTTTGCGGTCATCCGTGAGTCCCATTATGAAGACCCGACTCGAATCGAGTTGAGACCTATGCAATTGCGACCGCTTCATCGTTGCGGTTCCGATGCCACGTCTTGTGCGTCCATCCAGCGTGTAGATTATAAGTTGTGTGCATTTCATTTTCTAAGCCCTTGATCATAATCATGTGGCCCACCTAGGGGTGATGTGCATAGATTTCTAGGTAGCTCCCATCTCTTGGAACTATTTCCAACACACACCACCCACACACTACCTAAACCCCATCCTCTACACCACCTAGTACCCATCCCTACCCCAAACCTATAAGTCTATGAACTTTGTTTATATCACCCTACTTTTCATGATGGGTTTCCCTATCCAAGGTGAGAGAGCACATGATTACTCTCTCTCTCTCTCTCTCTCTCTCTCTCTCTCTTTTCTAGCAAATTTCCATACTCTCCCTCTCATTTCTCTCTACTCTCTTCTCTCCTTCTTTCTCTCTTGTAAAAAAAAAAAAAAAAAAATCCAGCCCAATTTTCCCTCTTTTCTAGCCCCTTCTCCTCCTTTTTCCCCTCAATCCATTGAAAACCCATCTCAACCCTTCATCTTGCTTCCTTAAACAGTTAGAAGCTTGGAGTGGAGTTTTGATAGAGATCTTAAGGTGGGTGTGCATGTAATTGCAAAAATTCAGATTTCTTCCATTTCTTACTTGTTCTTCCTTTCTTTTTTTTACGTTGAAGCTTATGGGGCTCATCAAATGATGTTGGTGGCCCCCAAGATTTCATGCATGGGGCTCATAGCCTATCTTACTTGCATGTATGTTCCATGCAAGGGGTCATTCTTCATGGACCCCTACATGGATTTTCCTTCTTTGATCAGGGATCTTTGGGTTATCTAGACCCTTGATCCTTGGTAGAGATTGCATCTCTGCCATAGATCTCAAGTAGAAATCCTATGATTATATAGATCTTGTATATCTTGTGATAATGGAATGTGTGTGCATGAGTGATAAGGGGAAGGGCTTTAATGTGGCGGAGACCCTTCCCTTGTGGCCGAATCCTTATTTTCCTTCATTGATAACCTGCTGATCATGAGTGTGTAGCTCACCTTATGGACCAAAAAAAAATATCCAAACCATTCATGAAGGGCGGACGTCCATGACAGTCCACCCTTGGATGTTGGAGCCCCCTTATCTACCTATATGGGGAACATGCAAGGGGTATTTTATAATGAGAAGTGTCTGGATGTTTGTGGGACTCACTGGGGTGGTCCATACCATGATTTTCTTAGATTAAATCTTCTTTTAAATAGTGTTTACATTTATTTACTTTCAGTCATATGTTGTTGTCCAGAACTATCTAGACAGATTTTTGGGTCATTTTGAGACCAGATTTTTGAGCATTTGAAGGGGTGTTTGGTCCCATGTAATATATGTTTCCTAAAGGTATGGACCACACCTATAATCATGCTAAATTTCAGCCCCATCTAACCTTCATTAGGGTCCCAAAGGTGTGGTCCAAGTGAGGTGGACAATCTGAATTTTCTGCACTGTTCCAGCAACATTCCACCCTGGACAGGTTGGAATTCCGAAATTTATTAAAATACTTTTGGGTGTCTAAAAATTATGACAATATACAGGGAGGTTTATCACTCATTTTAGGACCTACTTACAAAATTTTGGGGCCAATGGACGCCTATACACACCATGGTGGTGGCTGGACCAGCCCACTATAATATGGTGTCCAGATCAGTCCGATTTTCATGATAGATTGACTTATTTAAATAAATTAAAATATTTATAGATGTTCAAAAATTCTGAAATTTTTTAAGAGTGTGTTTCACTCATGGTAGGACCTACCTACCAAATTTTAGGGCCAATGTACCCCTGTACACACCATGGCGAGGGCCAGACTGGCCCACCACATCGGGACATCCAGGTCTGTTCGATTTTTTTGATAGACTATTTATTTAAATTAATTAAAATACTTAGGAATATCTAAAAATTCTGAAATTTTGTGGAGTTGTGACCCACCTATGGAAGTGTCACTCTGTAAAATTTCAGCCCCAACTGATCTCATTTGGGCATCCAAAAGAATGGACCAAGATAGTTGGACTGCCAGATTTTTCTGCTATGCAGTCTAGCAATATGCCTTGATAAAAACCATAATTCAAAAATGTTTCCTCTGATGTTGGGCCACCTTTTTGGGTTTCCTCTTATTGTATGCATGATGAGGGACCTTGGCCCTTAATTTTTAGAGTTTTAAAGGCCCTGAACCCACTCTAATGGAGTGCCCAAATTTAGGACAACAACATGCATTGCAGAAATTTTCTGTATATTATTGTCCCCTTTGTTATTTTAGAACTTTTGGGCCCCAGCTCATTGGGCTTTATGTATGATTAGTTGGGGACCCATCCCTGATGTTCTAGAGCCCATTGGAACCATAATTATGGGGCCCACCATATTGAGGAAATTGGGCATTTATTGTTCCCTTATATTTTAGAATACTCTTGGGCTTAATCGGTGCTTTTTTGGGTCTCCATTAATGATCATTTGTGGGACCCAAATATAAACTAGATTTTGGGACTTCCTAGTAGGCCCAAATTGGGCTGGAACGTCTCATCTTGCCTAGTCATATGTTCGGCTAACTTCCACCATTTTGATGGACTTATGGGCTGAGATAAGGGTGGTATTGGGCCCTTGGTTGCCCACTTAGATTGCTAGTTGTTAGGCTAATGTAGTGGGGCCCATTTGACCCAACTTAAACTTATTTTTAAGCCATATTTTTTTATACTCATGGGCTGCTCATTAAGTTCAACTGAATGTATGAGTCCTATGGCCATTGGGACTTCGAGCCTTGGGCCTTGATTCCCCTCCTTAGGCCCATGTTATTGAAGGTATTGGACCCTTTTTCTTATACCTTTATGCAAAGATTATGTATGTGGTTTGGATGTGGGCCTTGGGCCTTATAGCTATATGGATAATGGTTGGTTATGCCTTAGGAAAATAGTGGCTAAATGTCCCCATTATGGACCCCTCTAAGTGTGGTTGAATGGCCACCTTAATCTCTTGTTAGGCCCATCTCTATATTATTTAGGCCCGTAGCTTATATGCTTAGTCTCGTGGGCTACCCTAGGTAAATGAGCCCCCACTAGAGGTTGTATTCCTTATGAGGAATTGGTTAAGTACCTAGACTCTTCATGGTTAGGTAGAGAGTTCATCTTCACCTCATTGGCACCCCTATTCATCTTCATGGCCCACTCCCATACGCATCATATGCATGCTTGGTTGAAGTATGATTGGCCATGGTTGTACCATTGTGTGTGACATGTTGGTATCTCCATGAGAGATGGATGCTTGGGATTGATGCATAGGTGATTGTGTGATTCATGCATCTGACATTGCATAGCTTATGGATATCCGCCCTTACTTCATCAGGGCCTTACCTCCACAAGGGTATTTGTGGATGGCCATATGTGTGGACACTGGAAATATTAGTTGAGCATACCGGGTGCATAGGATGCCTATGGGTGAAATTTTTAAAACTTCCATGGTACCAAGGATCTGCTCCAACGCCGTGACCGGGTGGAATACATGAGCGCACAAGGGCCTTATACCGTTCGGCCGCGACTCCAACTGTCGTGTAGTCGGTTAGATAGGGGTGTGGCCTTACCTTCCTGGTGTGTAGGGGGCATTACTAGGCTGAGTCTAACCAGCTCGTTAATGGGTTCACTACCGTCAGGCCTTGCTGGTGATTGGTTGTCCACAGGCATGTAGTAAGGTCTCTTACGCTCGTTTGACTATGCGGAGTTTGTAGAGCGGCAGTCATTTAGCAGTATAATAGACCGCAGTGATTTCCTTATGATCAGAAATGTACTTGACTTTTGGTTTGAATATGAGCACTGGCATTACTTGCATCGCATTAGCATTGGTTGTACAAGCCCCTTCATGCATTACCTTGGTATGGCACCTAGTACTCATTGCATCTTATTTATGATAAGCCTAGGTAAGCTAGTGATATCCTCATTGATCATGCTTCTCTCCTTATATCTCCTACTACTCTTCTGTGCACCATTATCACACACCTACACCACCCTCTAAGCTTCTATAAGCTTATGCACGATTGATGCGTGCAGGAGATTCTAGGCAGGCATCGTAGCAGCAGAGCATGGAGTAGAGCTGAGCATTTGAGGACTCCGGTATTTCTGACCTTTCTCTCTTTTCCTTTTTATCTCATGTATGTCCTTTTGGACCTTATGGATGATTGGGAAAGTTCAAATTTATAGTGGATTTTGTGATGTGTGCCTTTATTATTCTCATATGTTCTTGCTATGATCTTGGGTATGCTCATATTGGTAATGATTATATTGTTATGAAAAATCTTCCTTGTAGGACCCCTAGATCGGAACCTACCTCAGGAGCTGAGAATGGGGTACTATGGAGGCTGTTACGGCGAAAACTAACTATTGGGTTCCTTGTGATTCCAGTTACCGAGTCTAAGGCGTGACATATGTTTCCCTTCCTGTACCTCCTACTATTCTTCTATGCACCATTGTCACACACTTGCACCACCCTCAAAGCTTCTATAAGCTTATGCACGATTGATGCGTGCAGGAGACCCTAGGCAAGCGTCGTAGTGGCAGAGCTTCGATCAAAGTTGAGCTTGAGGACCTCCAATGTTGCAGTCTTTTCCCTCTTTCCCTTCTTTATCTTATGTATGTCCTTTTGGACCTTATAAAAACTTGTAAAAATTCAAATTCATAGTGGATTTTGCGATGTGTTCCTTTGTTATTTTCAAGATTTTACTTGTTGTAATCTTGGGTATGCTCGTATTGGAAATGGTTATTCGATAATGAAAATTCTCCTTGTGGGATCCCAGGATCGGAACCTACCTCAGGAGCTGAGAATGGAGTACTACGGAGGCTGTTGCTATCAGAACCGGCTATCGGGTTCCTTGTGAGTCCGGTTACCGAGTCTGGGGCATGACACAAATCAAGAATATTGTAGAGAAAGTTCTAATAAAATACGAAGCTATTCACCAAATGTTGTCAAAATCATTGTTGTATCGCAAATCATAATAGGGGTTGAATTATATTGTAAATTGTTCAATTTTTTATAATTTTCTTAAATTTTAAAAATATATATTAAAAATAAAAATAATTAGAAAAAAGAATTAAAACTCATCAATCATCCTATTGCCATCAATATGCACCAAGTAGTTCCATGTCATGATAGTGTTAAAGGATTCTTATCTTTCCTTTGTTATTATTATTATTTAGCTTTCAAGAAATTTCCTTTAAAAATCATACAAGGATCTTTTAATAATTTATGTTCTTGTTATCTTTCTCAGATGTAGAATCACGTTGGAAAAGTTAGGGTAGTACTCTACTAATGTATACTGACTACCTTGCTAAAAACTATTTTCTCAAAAAGTGGCGTTGCCTCTCAATGTTTAGATCCCTTCTGCATGTTACGTAGTTTGCATAACTATATTCAAATTATAGATTAAAAGAACTTGGAGTTGGGTGAAATCAAGAAATAAAATAATAACATAAAAGAAAGGGAGGACACAAGATGCATTCTTTCTTTTATCAGTGCCAAAATTAATAGGGAGGAGAACATAAGAGAAGCTCTCCTAATTGAAGAGGAAGAAAACTAGGAGCAATTGAGAAAAGAGGGAGGAGAAGCGCAAGCTCAGCCAACAGTGACTAGTGATTGAATGAAGCTGAAAGGGCCATTCTTTAGGATTGTCTTTTGGTGAACATGGTTAACTTCATTATATCCATTTTGAGTTGGGTTCTAAGAGCAAACGGTCGATGCTTGTGCCTATTCAACTTATTTACTACTCAGAGTCCAGCTCCATGGCCCAGTGGTAGACGGATGCCTGTTTCAACACTGAAACAAAGAACTTATTTGCTTTTCCTTTTTTGGGGGTGGTGCCTTCCCGACTTGAAGTGAAATACAGAATGAAGTGAAAATGCAATTTTAGATCCACCAATGGTTATGTGTAACTATTTGGATCAATAAGCATAAACCTCGGCATATTCATGGTTGACATTAGTGGCATATCAATCCAACCACTACAAGCTATCAAAAATATGCTTGGATTGTTCAATATGAGCCTTAGAATATCAATTAGCTTCCCAATCTTACTTAATACACAAACAAACAGTTTCCCAATCTAAAGGCAATGATTGGGAAACATTGCTAGGGTATCCCAAATCCTAGGCTTCAGTTCTAATCACTAACCACGTTCTCTCTTCAACCAATACCTACATGACATGCGGAGCAAGAAATGAGAAGGAAACTCGACTGTTTGAAGCTTCTTGCTTGTGCATTACGCAAGATTAGGTGGGTCCACCGTGATTTTTGTGAGAAATTCACCTTGTGCATCCGTTACGAAGCATAGTGGGACAAAAATTCAAGTGCAGAGGGTAGGGAACCATCTCTTTTAAAATATAAGCAAATATAAATAGGTAGGAAGCAGGAGCACATGAGAGAGATATAAAAACAAGGATTCAAAGTAGGAGTGGCACATAGTTAGAAGGATCCTATAACTAAGGATCAACTTTACATATCCATTGGCTTGGGTCATTAAAAATGGCCTTGATCATATGAAGAGTCTGGATCATTAAAAGTCGATCCAAAAATATGAAGCATTTGGATCACTGAATGAGCCAATCATATGAATGGCTTGAATTGACTAAAATGGTCCAAGCATGGCAAAGGTTTCAATCCACTTAAATGACCCATGCATATTAGAGGCTTGGATCAGTAGAAACACACTAAATCTTAAAAATAATTTAGATTATTGTAAAAGAAGGCAACCATATTGACAATTTGGATCGCTAAATATAGGCCAACCACGAGAATGGTTTGAATTTAATAAAATGAGCTTGCTCATATCAATGATGGACCATTCAAATTGGACCAAATTATGCAAACAATTTGCACCATTAGAAATGTCCACATGATATTTGATAGACTAGATCACAAAAAAAAAAAAAAAAAAAAAAATCATCTAGCCAACTATTGTACTAAAGCCACTAAAAAGAGAAGTCGCCATCTACATCCCCCAAGGGCCACCGAATCACTTCAACTAATTGAATGATTTGATATAATGTAACAAAAAAAAAATGAACTCATAATGTACAAGTACCACGAGCTAGATAATTGAATGTAACATTATCATAGAAATTATTCCCCTTCATAGAAATAAAAATCTATTCACATAATTCAACTAATGTATCTTCAAAGTAGTTGACTAAAACAAGCAAATCATCGAAACATGTAGATACAAAAAACATGATGGACAAGTATATAATAATAATAATAATAATAATAAAATTAAAAAATTAAAAAAAAAAACAGCAAATACATATATTGAACCATCACAAATGGTAACTGCACGGTATTATAAGCAAAAGGGAATAATAGAGTTTCCACAAATCAACCCTCAATATAATAAAATAAGATCCCTAAAATTCAAAACAATAATTTCATGATTAGTTCATTACTAGAAATGTGTTAAGAAAATTCTGACTCGTAGATGAATTAAAACCACTCTCTAATAAGTCTAACAAAATGCTTGAATGCAAAGAAGCTGAAAACACACACACACACACACACACACATTTTAAAAAAATGGTGTCATTAAAATAATAAATAAGGCATGAGACAAAAGAAAAACCTAATTGAGTTCTTTTAGAAATATACTAAGCATAAAAGAATAATTGTCATGAACCAGTGCCTATTAAAAGTAGATGAAAAAGAAACAAATTTCATTGGGAACATGCAATATATATATATATATATATATATATACTATTCCTTAGAAAACAAAGTGCATTTTGTCCTATGATCTAATTATAAACATATCACTATAACCAAAAAAAAACTTTAAAAAAATATAGATAATATGACAAAAAAATATAGATAATATAACAACCTAGCTCGGTTATCCAAAGTTGGTTTGCTTAATGATCCGATCCCTTTATATAATTTGTGTTGTTTTAGTGATCTGGGAACATTTTCTGTGATCGAAATCAATTTCATATGCTAAGGCCTATGTCCAACATTCCAAGCAAGTGTTTTACAACCCTTACTTGATGCCACATGCAAAAACGAAGGGAAAAAATCTTTATGAGAGCAGAAATATGGCCATAGAGTACTTTTCAATGACTGAAACCATCCATATGATTGTGCCTTATTTGATGTTCAAAACCAATCATTTGACTAGGTCTATGTTATGTTTAGTCATCCTTATTCTTCTTATGGTTTAGGATGTTTCATTAACCCCAACCTATTGATAATCGAAGGATGGTGTTTAGCAATCTAATATATTAATATTTTACAACCCTTGGTGGATGCCACATGCAATAAAAATTTTTAGAGGCGGATTCTAGCATATTTTGGCCTTTCATGAGCAAATGTGATGTGTTTAGGAATTTTTTAATTACTATCAACTTTGTAGTCGCTTATTTTAGAATTGTGTTTTTTCCTATTTGGGTGACTTATTGACTTGGTACATGGGTTATCCATAGTCGGCTCATTTTCAGTTATTAAAACCTTCATATGAATGGCATCATATTTAGTAATCTAAACCTTCATATGATTAGGTGAGTTTTCTATGATCCTAATATTTTATATAATTAGACTCTTAATTAGTGGTGTAACCTTTTCAACGATGGACCTATGTTTATTGATCTAAATTGCTAATGTGAATGGTCAGTTTCTAGTTATCTGAACCAAGAATATGCTATTACTCGTGTTTAGTGATCCAAGCGGTTAATGTTATATAACCCTTGACGGATTTGAAATTGTGATTTTTGCTCATTTGAGATAGTTTAGTGATTGAGTCATCCACAATGGGCCCATTTTCAATGATCCAACCATTTATATCTCTCCTCTCGTTTTTAGTGGTACAAACCATTCACGTGATTGGGCCTCTTTGTAGTGAACCCAACTGTTATCACTCAGCTAGTTTGTAAAGATATTCTTTATTCAATTGGTCCTATTTTCACTAAAAAAAATTGTTCATTTGATTGGGCCAACCTTTTGAAATGCAAGGTCACTTGAAGTGATCTAATTGGGCTGCCTTTTGAATGCTTAGGATGTTTGAAGTGATCTTAATCTTTCAAATTATTGGGATAGTTGTAAGTGATCTGAACCCTATACATAATTTGGGTTGTTTTAGTTTTGCAAACCCTCATTATTGAGGGCGTTTATAGTGATCCAAGTCAATTGATATGTTAAGGCCTATGTTCAACAACCTAAGCACATGTTTAGTAACTAGAAGGGAAAAAAGATTAGAAGCGGAGAAATTTAGCCATAGATTACTGTGAACTTTTGTAATTGAATATGAATTGTTAAGGTATTTTTGTTCTTAACTATCAAATTTTTAGCAGCCAATTAGCAAGTAAAGATTTTTCTTTTGTTTGGGGACTTCCTGCGTCATTCATACTAGGCCCTTTTGCTGCGATCAAGCTTTTTCTTGTGACTGGCCCGTATTTAATGATTCGTTTGATACAATTAGGCCAATTTTCGGTGATCCAAATTATTCAGATAATTTTGATGCAATTCGATATTCCAAACCATTCATATGATTGGCCCTATGCTTAGTTATCCAAACCCTTCATATGGATCCAATCATTTCCATCAATTCAAATTGGTATTTGAAGGCCAGTGTTTAGCAATCCAATATGTTGATGTTTCATAACCATTGGTGGATGCCACATGCTTCAAATTTATTCGAGTAGAGTCTATTTATAGCATATTCCAAGCTTTCATGATTGAACATGATCTTTTTAGGTATCATTGACTATTAATTCATTAATTGCTTATCTTTCAAATAACGAAAAAAAAAAGTAAAAAAAATCAATTTGTTAGTTTACTGTAAAGTTGTGATTTTTTGTACTTGGTTGACTTAATACGCGGGTCATATAAAGTTGCCTCGTTTTCAGATTCCCCACCTTACATATGATTGGCTCCTTATTTAGTAGTCCAAACATTCATTTAATCGTCGACTTCCACGATCCTTTCCATTCATGCATTTAGGTTCCTATTAGTTTAAACCTTCGGTTTGATTAGGTATTCACATTAATGATAAAATGAGACGTCTTGCTCAATTAGACTTACTGATAGTGAAAAAAGAAATCTGATTGTAGAAGCTAAGCGAAGGCTTACAAAAAACTCCAATGGGTGATACAATATATACAATGATAGTGCCCTTCAACTGTTATCGGAAAAAAGCCTTTTAACTATAATACTTAACTTTGATAGACCATTTATTATCAAACAAATGTTAGTTTATTGTAAAGTTGTGACTTTTTGTATTTGGTTAACTTAATACATGGGTCATATAATGTTATCTCATTTTTAGATTCCCCACCTTACATATGATTGGCTCCTTATTTAGTAGTCCAAACATTCATTTAATCATCGACTTCCACAATCCTTACCATTCATGCACTTAGGTTCCAATTAGTTTAAACCTTTGGTTTGATTAGGCATTCACATTAATGATAAAATGAGACGTCTTGCGCAATTAGACTTACTGATAGAGGAAAAAGAAATCTGATTACAGTAGCTAAGCAGAGGTTTACAAAAAATTCCAATGGGTGATACGATATTTACAATGATAGTGCCCTTCAACTGTTACCGGAAAAAGCCTTTTAACTATAATACCTAACTTCGATAGACCATTTATTATCAAAGAAAATGTCTTAGAAAACCTTTTTGCTTGGATGACTATAGATGTTTTTGTTGGACAAAGGCATGGCCTATTTATTTCAAGATATGCTACTTATTTCTATTTATTTCCATTTATTTATTCCCACGTGTTGTTACATACTGATCCCACTGAAACTTTTATCCTTTAAATGATAAAATGTATCAAATAAATTTGAGATCCATGGTGGATGAGGACATGGGTGAAGTATATAACTAGTGTTGCGCGAGTGTTGGGCTTCCTTTTTGTTGGACTATCTTTTAATAGACAAAATTATACACACCACTTTACACATGAGTTGAATAGCTACACAATCAAAGTTATAACTCTCTATCCTTAATTAGGATTAAGATAGATTTATGAATGGAACTCTAAATTGAAGATGAAGCTCAACTTGGATAGAAGGACACGACTTGGATTGAGAAGGTACTCAAGACATTTTTTTTATTGAAAATATTGGGGCATCATTTAAAAAAGATTTATGCATCATCCACAAAAAGATTCTACCCAAGAACCAAGCACTTAGTTAACTTGAACAATTGGGAGGAGATGCTAGGCATGAGAAAAAAAATCATAATGTTTACAAAATGATGATGCCATGTTAAAATTACCAAAAGATTATCAACTCTAAAATAAAGTTGGTATATTTTAAGCCTTTGATCCTTAAATTCCAATATAAGCTCCTATAGGTATTATTCCTTTTCTTAATTACCAATTTATTAATTGCTTATTATCGTTAGGAAAATTAAATGTAATGTATGGTGGGTTGTTTTCTTTTGCGCATTTTATGCACTTTTAATAACGTTCTCCCTCAAAAAAAAAAAGTAAATTGAAATAAGTCGTAGCTAAATTCTTTTGTTGGTTTTAAGTTTACTTAGACAAAAAATATAAAATGAAAAATAAGAAGTAAGAAGAACATAAAAAAAGAAGAGAAGAAAAGTAAATAAGTATGAAGAAACAAAAGAAGGTTCTTGAGCAAGATTTCAAGTAGGTGAAATCTAAATAATGCTCCAAATTTTTTCTTGGAATGACCTTTTATCAATCAATGAAACTCCATATACAAATTAACTTCCTAATCTCTTAAAAATAGATTATTTGAAAATACCACTTATGAATGAAATTTTTGTTCTAGGCAAACTAATCTTCATGGTAAGGATCTCCTGTTTTAGGATACTCTTGATCGTAGTAAGGTTTGACAGTTTACACATAGTTAATTACACCTTATGCACGTGATACACAACTTCACTAAGGGCTTGTTTGTTTTGAAGTAATTTCATGTATTTAACGTATTTTGGCATTTATTAAATTAAAAGTTAAATGTCAATACATAATGTTGACATTTTTTTTCTCTTTGATGAGCCTGGGCCAAAAAAATGAGGCATACTATGTGGACCCATGCATTGAATCCATGTTGGCCATTCATTTTTTTAAAATCATTTTAAGTCCTAAGCAAAAATAAAAATAAAAATGGGGCAGATCCAAAGATCAAGTGGACCACATCATAGAAAAAGTGGGAATAATGACACCACCATTGAAACCATTGTTTCCTTTGGTGTGGTCCACTTGAGCTTTAACTCTGCCCCATTTCTAGGCTCATGGGCTAACATGATCTGAAAAAAATGAATGGGCGAAGCGGATATAAGGCATACATCATTGTGGAGCCCACAAAGTTCCCATAAGAAAATAATGTTGAGATGTGCTTGTGTAATTACATTCGTTTCAAAGAGGAATGTACCTAATTATTTCGCTTTTACATTGTAAATACATGTAATTACATTTTTTTAAAGCCCTAAATGTCAAATATTATTCACCTCTAATAGAAGGATAGTCAAATCCATGCTTAAGGATGAGCGTACCCCAAACTTTTTTTTCTCATTTTACTTAGATCTTGTCACGCCCCAAACCCGGAGGCCGTATACCATTAAGCCGCATCTCCCACTATGTCGTGGTCAGTTGGAAGGGGGTGCGGCCTTACCTGCCCGAGAGGAGGGGGCAATGCTAGGCTGAGTCTGACCAGCTCGAGGAATGGGTCCTCTATCAATGAGTCGGGCCCGATATTGGCAGGCAGATAGTGAGGTCTCTTCCACTCACCTTATTGCACGCGATGGGGCTGCAATCTAATTTGGAGTGTAATAGACCCCGATGATTTCCCAGAGAGGAACCGTACTGATATGTGGACTTATTGAGTAGGAGTTGCATGCTCATTCATTCATTCATTCACTATCCACTCGGGCTGATGGTGTGTAACTAATTGTTGTGTACCTTCGTTATGACAAGGATTTCGGTTGGGTGCGTGACCAACCTGAGGTCAGGAGTTTCCCACGTTGAGTCTGACTATCTAAATTTAGGAATGGGACTAGTTTGGATAGAAGTCCCTTATGGTGGACCCCGTAGCCTGCGATACTACGTACTATCATCCCGACTTCACACTCCAGCATGGTCATTTCATTCACATCGCATATTGCATTACATCCGCAAGTATATGACATTTTGGGTTACTATGTTTCTATACTTATATGGCCTAGACAGACTTAGCAAGATTTGTATATTGTATTGCATCTTTGGTATCTGGTATTTGGCTCTTTATAACTCCTTACTGTATAGCTGGTCTACATTGCTTCCTCAGTATATGATATTGGTTTATTATAATTTTGCATCACATCGATTGGATAAGGCTGATGGTACTTATGGGCCAGTCAGCATGTCTTCACATTACTCTGATATTGTATGATTTTTGGGTTTGTTAATATTTTCGCTTATTCTAATTACTCTGATATTGCTTACTTGACACTTACCTTGTGCACACACTTTCACCACCCACTAAGCTTTCTATAAGCTTATGCATGATAGATGCGTGCAGGTGGCGTTAGGTTGTAGCAGCGTTGAGCTTGGAGCAGGTAACGGTCTTCTAGAGCTTGATTTTCAATTTATGTATTTCCCTTTCAGCATTGTACTCAAATGATTATATTAGCAAGTAACGGTAATCTTATAGTTATGCTTATTACAACTTAAATGTACAAAAAAAAAAAATCCTCCTTGTAAGATCCTAGGATCGGAATTTGGCGTATGGATGCTAGGAGCCGAGAATGGGATACTACGGAGGTTGTCGGCACCGGATTCGGCGATCGGGATTCCTATGAATCCGATTTCCAGGTTTGGGGCGTGATAGATCTAGATTTGAAAGATGTGGGGTTTCACTTCCCAAAACCCGTCGTGAGTTTGGGTGAAGGCCTTAGTCATGGGTTTGCTCCCCACAGACATGAGTTTGATTCCCCTCCCCGTAGATTACCTGTCACGAGTTTAGGCTAATGGGTTTTTGGTCATGGGTTTACTTCCCACAGACACGAGTTCGATTCCTTGCCCGACTTTAGTCGTGGGTTTGCTCCCCATAGATAAGAGTTCAATTCCCCCCCCCCCTCCCAGTGGATTACCCGTCACTAGTTGGGGTGAACAACTTTGGTCGTGGGTTTGCTCCCCACAAACATGAATTTGATTCCCCCCTCGTGGATTATTCGTCACGAGTTTAGGTGAACGACTTCAGTTATGGGTTTTCTCCCCACAAACACGAGTTCGATTCCCCTCCCCATGGATTACTTGTCATGAGTTTAGGCGAATGGCTTTGGTCGTGGGTTTGTTCCCCATAGACACGAGTTCGACTCCCCTCCCCATAGATTAACTGTCATGAGTTTGGGTGAACAGCTTGGTCGTGGGTTTTCTCTCCATAGACACGAGTTTGATTCCCTTCCCCGTGGATTAATAGTCATGAGTTTGGGTGAGCAACTTTGGTAATGGGTTTGCTCCCCGTAGACACAAGTTTAATTCCCCTCCTCGTGGATTACCCGATGCACATGGTTGGTGGGTGATTGCGTGCATCCGCAGGGAAATACTCTTACCTTAAAGAAATTATTTTTTTTTAATCCTCACATCTGAAGACTCTTGAAATCGTAACCCTCAATTTCATTATCTATCCTCATTGACAAAAGGATTGGGGTAAGGTCCCATGAGTTTGCACATGGCATGATATGGGTCTAGATTATTAAGAATGACAAAATGTTTGTTGAGCAAATGATTAAACTCCCCACAAGCTACCATATTCAAATATGATAGATAATTTAAACTTGTAACAATCACGTAACCCTTACTACCATTTCTCCATCTCAAAACCACTCCCTAATCTCCATTGTAGATGAGGAAGATGTTCATGCAACAATCGGTTCCATCAAAAGAAGCAACACCCCCTCATTACCCCGAATTCTCTAATCCGACTTGTCATTTATTATTATTATTCTTCTTTCTCTTTTTGAAACCCTTAATCAAGGGAGCTAGAAATCTTGAAGGCCTTCTCGTTGATTAACATAACAGTTCATGCTAATCCATTAACACCCAAAAAGGTGAACGATTCTAAATAGAAAACAAGTTAGTAACTCTATTTTTATCATTCGAGAGAAAGTATTATCAACAAGATACCTGGAACTAGAAGGCTTATTTTCTTTGTCCAGCTTCTTCTTGCTAGCATTCCCATTCGCAATTTCATGGTCTTCCCCATTTCAACTTAATTATCAAGCTGATGGAAAAGACTATCAAAAATTTCTTGTAGGCATTGCCTTTCGAGTTCTCTATTCCATTTCTAGTCATTGTTGGTTCCATTTATAGGGCAGTTCTTGGAGTAAATTTTGGGACCATTGCCAGATGGTTGCCATCGTTTGATTTTTTAAAGGCCCCACCATAATGCATATGTGTAATCCAACATTAGGCCTATAATAGAAAAAGATCATGCTAACCGGCGATTTCAGATGAGCCACACCAAAGGAAAGATTTGGGATGGAGAACTCCAACTTTAAATCCAAACAAAAAATTAGGCCTAAAGCATAAAAATTAGACAGGTGGGCCACACAAAGGGAAACAGTTTAGAAGTGAGCATTACTTCTACATTGATTCCAATCGTATAGTCCGTTTAAATCATGAATGGAGCTAATTTTTTGACATTGGGGCCTAACATGAGGTGATGGACCTGGTGGTTGAAGTGGATTTTACATAAACATCACAATGGAGCCCACTTAAGCTGCTGACCGACCCTTGTTGTCACGGCTGAGGCCTAACTTCCATTAAAAAAATCTACAAAGGTACTTAGATGATAATTACTTAAATTAATGGGTAGATTGAAAAGCTTTTCGAAAAAGGTATTGGTATTTAAATACTGATTTAATGAGGCAATAATTTGTAAAATTTCCTAAAAATATATGTTCACAATGTTAATAAAAGAAGGTTTCCTAATCCACGCACATGTACAAAGGAAACTGTTTGGAAGGTGAGTATTGCCTATACATTGATTCCAATTGTATGGTCCACCTGAATCATGAATGGAACTAGCCTAACACGAGGTGATAAACCTAGTGGTTAAAGTGGATTTTACATAAACATCACAGTGCAGCCTACCCAAGTTGCTGACCCTTGTTGTCACATGTTAATGCTTAGATAATCAATAAGATAAAATTTTGTTTTATAATATACTTTTTCGTAATAGGTTCAGTACCCTTTTCTAGACCATTTGAGAAATTGGATCAAATTTGGGGTCTATCAAGTCCATGTGATGGATACATGGACCCAGGTCTAGGTCAGGTCCACTTTTCAAGTACAACCATATATATTCAATATGCATTTTGATGATGATTCAACCTGATCACTCAGTCCCCCATTCCCTAAAACATTCTTTCTCATTTTCTTATAAGACAATTATTTGACAGATTGTGTCTGTTGTATGCTTGCTGCAGGATTTTCTATATATGGCACGTTTGTATGGGAAAGGAGGTTGAGATGTGTATTCTTCTTCCTTTTCTATCAAACCAAGTTTGTGGAGTTTAGATTTCTCACACGCCCAATTGGCAAGATGAATTTTAGACATCTTGAATTCTTAACCCTTTTCTCATCTCTTTGGTTGACCAATCCATGTCGTGTTACTTTGAGACGTATTCTTTTTTATCAGTTGAATGGTACTATTTTACCTTTTTGTATAATTTTAATATTCTTTTATTTTGAGTAATTTTGAAAAAAAAAAGTACATGATGGATATTTTTTTATATGACATTGGTTTACACATGATATATCTTTCATGGACCTAGCAAGCTTGTTGGATAACTTCGTTGATTAGGGTACCAACAGGTTGGATTTGGATCTATTCCTAGTAATATTACTTGGGCTAGTTCTTACCTTTGAAGACCTTGACCCAAATCCAATTGAATTTAGGTAGTCCTTCAGATACCCATTAGGTCTCTTGATCTAGGTATCGATTTGGGTTGGAGATAGGATAAATAAAGTATATCTAGGTATTCATTGAGGTACCCATTTGTACTCTAGCATGGTCCACTTGAGATTTGGATCTACTGCATTTTTTGGGCTTATACGTAAAATGATACGGTGAAATAGATGGACGGTGTGGATACAAGACAAATACATCATAGTGGGCACCAAGACCTCGGCGGATGCCCAAAACCACCGAAGCCGCACGTGTATTGACGACAATTCCAGTACAAGTCAAATTTGTTGTAGCTTTAGAAAGAAAACCTCTGTGGGCCCACTGTGATTTACATTTGAGATCCACCCTCCTGTCCATCAGTTTCTCCAGCCTATTTTGGGAATGAGCCCAAAATTGATGCCATTAGAAACTCTCCATTGAAACTTTCCTAAAGCCTATATAGACAGTGACACTACCATTAATTAGGTGGCTCCATAGAAAAGGCCTCTATTTGCAAGGTTTGGCTAGTGGTCAGTGCTCTGTCAGCCCCATCATCATTTGCACATTTCCAAGTCATTTTAGGGCTTGATCTAAAAAATGAGGCACATCTAAATCTCAAGTAGACCACACTTTGATGACTATCTAAATCTCAAGTAGACCACACTTTGATGACTATGTAGTAGCATTTGAATAGAATTTATATAAAGCAAAACTAATAAAAAGTTTTCTAAACAAATCATGGCGACATTGATGACTTATCTAATCGTTCTGAATTTGACATGTCGATCATGTTCCATTTTTTCTCTTTTCTGATAATTTTATTTTCCAAAGTGAATTGTATACTTGGATGTCATCTACATCATGTATATATTTTATGTCAATGGAAATGAGCAATGGTTGAAAGTTGTTTTCTCATGTAAGTTGCAATTTTTTTTTTTCACATTTTTGTACAATTTTAATATTTTTTATTTTGAGAAACTTTGGCAAAAAAAAAAGTACCTGATGGAATTTTTTTATATGACATTGGTTTACACACGATCTACCTTGCATGGACCTAGCAAGCTTATTGAATAACTTTGTTGATTAGGCTACTGACAAGTTGGATTTGGATCAATTCCTAGTAACCGTACTTGGGCTAGTTCTTACCTTTGAAGACTTGGATCCAAATCCAATCGAATTTAGGTACTCCTTGAGGTACCCATTAGGTCTCTTGATCTAGGTATTGATTTGGGTGCAAGATAGGATAAATAAGAGATATTTAGGTACTCCTTGAGGTACCATTTGTACTTCTTAAATTCATGAAGTTTTGATAAAGGACATGTTTTTTTTAAATAAAAAATAAAAAAATTACACAATGCTATATGCACAAAATATGTGTATTAACATCGCATTAGCTCTAAGTCTTGTTTTGAAGACCTGGAGCCCAATCCAGTGGAGTTTAGACTCGGACCTGAATCCAACAAGAGTTTAGGTACCCCAATGCCTTTTGGATCTAGGTATCGAGTTAGGCATGGGGCATGGCAAAATAGTCATTACTTCTTCTAGGGCTTGGTGTCTAAGAATTTAATGGTGTGCGTTCATTAAGCATTATTTCCTTTGGCATGGTCCACTTGAGAGTTGGATCTACTGCGTTTTTTAGGATTATACCTAAAATGATATGGTGAAAGAGATGGACAATGTGAATACAAGACAAATACATCATGGTGGGCACCACGACCTTGTTGGATGCCCAAATCCACCGAAGCCATGTGTGTCGTGCACATTCCAGTATAAGGCCAATTTGTTGTAGCTTAAGAAAGAAAACATTTCCTCTGGTTCGAACTAGCTTCGATGTCATCGAACATGTTCTCGATGTAATCGAATAATGTCTAAAACTGTCCAGTGAGTTCATCCCAAAATTCATGATATTTCCAAAGTCATTGAACAGGTCTTCGATAAGATCGAATAGGTCTTCGATGGCATCGATTATTGCACCCATATTCCAACAGCCAAACCTAATTTTCTCTGATTTTTCGATGCGATCGAGCCTCCTTCGATGGCATCGAACACTTACTTCGATGACATTGAAGTTGTGTTCGATGTCATTGAACTGTCAAGTTCAACTGTTCTAGATTTCTACATTTTGCAATCTCAATTTTCTTCATCCTTCACTTAGTTTTCTTGGATCTTGGAATATCGAAATCTTCATTCTTAACTTCCAAAGATCCATTCCATACTTTGGTAATTCTTAAGTATTAAATCTATGCTGTTAACATCCTTTCATGTAACGTCCCGAAAATCGGGGGTCGAGTAGTAACTCAACTCCCGAGTTCCAGAACATCACTTATGCAACAAATTGAATGATGATTGAATGTTGACTGTATTCGTGCATTGAACATGAGTGAGATTAAACCAAAACAGCATATCATACTCCAGAGACAGTTGAATTGCAAGCGGAAGACTGTGATAGACATATAAAATCTAAAAACTGTGGTGAGTCTCTAGAGTGTGATAAAGTTACCGGGTTAAATAATTACAAGTACAATTCTAAAATTTATCAAATGTGAGGAAGTGTAATGTCTTCTATCCCAAGTACCATAGCCCCGTCAATACATTACCAGGTCTTCATAGACCTGTCAGAGAGTTATAAGTTGGAGAACTCCTCCTCAACATTATAGTAGTGGTCCAGCTCTACTTCATAAGCATCGCCATCACCTGAAACTCAACAAATCTGGTTGGTGTTGCAAACACCGTCCCGTAACATGGGAGTGAGTGGTCAACTCAGTGGAACAGTAAAGCATAGGTTAACATGTTATCAATTCAGTCAAGCAGTAAAATCAAACACTCCTAACTACTCTTATTAATGCAAGTATGAATGCAGTCATGATATATGCCCTCACCGACATACTCCCTCATGCGACACCATCTTCGTTCGCGGCATGCTTTCTTTCCTCAATGCTCCACATCTTCCAGGCACATGCAATGCATGATGAGTATGATTACCGAGTTGTTATTAATCCATTTCAAATAGCAGGATTGGGAAACTAAGGTACCTCCCTTGTATCATTCCCAAACATGATCCATTCTAGGGTCGTCAATCCTAGACAATCTCATATGATGGTGTGTTTCTAGGTCACTGCAAGGGCTGTCAGGGCTGTTACACGGAATCGTTGCACCACTCCCCCATCACCTTATCAATATAGGCCTAGTTTATACTCTGTTACTACGGGAAGGCTCATTGCCTCACCGCAGATTTAGAGTATGCTCGAGGTTACTACATCTGGTACGGTCAGGGCTACCAAGGCTGTTACACGGAATCGTTGCACCACTCCCCCATCACCCATCAAGTAGTGTAGGCCGACAGCTCGAATATAGTGTCCCATACCACCATAATCGGCTTATGAGTCTGGTTGCTCACTGGTCACTACGGGGAGGCACGTGGCCCCAGCGTAGGCCGACAGCTCGACCACGGTGTCCCATACCACCATGCCCAGCTCATGAGTCTTAGCGGATCGAGGTACCATGGTTAACGGGATTTCCACTAGTGAGTTTGGTACCCTAGGTTCAAGCAGTAGCATCCAAACATGGTGAACATACATAAGACAGATCGGGTTACTTGACGAGCTCGACTAGCACGGGCGCCTGTTGAGTTGTACGACATGAAGTGCATAAGCACTTCGTGTGGCCTAACCACTGCCGACAAGCAACGTACGACTCGGGTTCGTCAAACACGTCCTACATGGCGAATGAATCTCAGCCATGAATTCGGTTCCATTACCGACTGTCTGGACTATACCATGCCCCAATCACATTCGATTGCAGATAGGTAAAGCAGTAATGGATCAAGATTCAAATCATACAATCAAAGTCTGGTATTATCCATTTAGGGCTATTGCAAGGAATTGTTACACCACTCCCCCATCACCCTTCACGGACTTCATGGAATACAACATAAACATGTGAAGTAAATATAGTAGAATTAAATAAACAAGTAATTCAGGCATGTTAACAAGCATGTCATAAAGCATGATATAAAGCATGTTATAAAACACTATATAAACAAGAAACACAAACACATATATTTCATAAGTAAGCGGTTAAAGTAATTAACCACATGGAGGAAATCATACCGGTCTCTAAGGTAGTTGAGAATCCTATCTCAACACCTACCTAAGGCATCATCATCCAAACACTTACTCTCTCAAGCATTTTCACAAACACTTAGCATACACTATTTCAACATACTTAGTGTATGTTAGCAAACATGTATTAGGGCGAGTTCTTTCGTCAAGCAAGTATTTTATGCATATATAATATATTTATACAACAAATAATCATGGCAAACACATCTCTAAAATATATACGTATACGGTACTTTCTACAATACAGTATTTCTACATACATAGTGTATATTAGCAAAACATGCATTAGGGCGAATCCTTTCGCCAAATAAGTATTTTATCCATATATCGTACATTCATACAACAAATAATCATGTTAAACATATTTCTAAAAAATATACGTATACGGTATTTTCTACGAATACCTAGAATATGTAAAATTCCATATTCTACAACTTTAATCGAAACAAAAAATGGAAAGCACTTTGTACATGTGCAATTGCATGCAGATCATGAATCTATCACTATCTGACATTGAAAGCGTTGAAAACCATAACCTATACACCTAAAGTCCATACCTTTTATCGTAGAATCGTAACGGATACGATAGGTTTGCTAAGCTTCCATATTCGGCAATTTGGTAGCCTATAGAATGAAATAGGTTAGCTATTTCATAACCTACAACTATCAAAATCCCAAATTAGTTTAGGGTTAGGGTTTCTTACCTAGAAATGAAGTCGGATTCGCCGGGAATGCGACAAGAACGGAGCGGTGTAGTTTGTGTAGTAACAGGAGAAAAGCAGCAGGGAGATTCCCCCACTTCTCTCACACTTTCTCTCTCTTTTCTCCCTTCTCTCTCTAGGGTTTCTCTTAAATTCGTATGGTTGTGAGAGAGAGGATTTTAAGGTCCTTATATAGTCTAAAAAGTCTCCAAAATAGACTCCAAGTCAAGGTATACTTGGGTTATAGCCAAAGTGGGCTGGTTTCAACTCAACAGAAGACTTCTGGTGAGCCTCCTTGAGCGAAAGGTCGGACTTAAGCTCACTAACACTGGATCTATGTTTAATTAAGTTTTCATTTCAGTCGAATTTCCAGATCACGCGTGGCGGACCAATTTCAGTTCAACGGTCAGCGGATCTAGATCCGCAAATCCGAGTACATGTAAATGTTTATGAAATTTTTCCTGATCTGAAGGTATATTTGGGTCAGATTCTGACGGTCTGGTTGCTTAATACTGATCTGCAAGCGACGAGTCTCAGATTACTATTTAAGATATTTATTTTGTAACGAAACAAGTGTTCTCACACTCTCTCGCTCCGGACTCAAGTGAACAGCCGTGGGACACTATCTGGATTTGATTTCCGAGATGGTTATCAAGCCCAGCAAAGCGGTCCTAGGTCCTTAATCTCATATTATTTGGACTCCCGATGTGCGGTCTAGAACTGATACGAAGTTTCGAGATGCTCCCGAGAGCAGCCGGGTAATGAGATTGATCTTAGATTTTAGGGTAACCTAGCGTCAATGATTCTACAAGTTTTGGGTCTTGCAGATCGTATTTAAAGCGATTCAAACGGATTTCGTAGCTAATCTAGTTTAGCACTTAGTTACTTTGTCTCATTTCGAAAGGATTTAATCCTAAGTGATTTCTGGTCTAGGTGGTACTCAAGCCTTTGTAGTTTGTATATAAGGTGATCCAAGTTATACTACTTAGCTAGTTTAAGATAGTGTCTAGGGTGAAAGTACTTAGGAAAATTGAAAGAATAAGGTGGTGAAGGGTTGGATTTGTGAAGGAAATGGGTTCAGAAGCGATTTTAGACTGTCGGATTCAGTTCTGACCAGTTAATAAGGTGTTAGGAGTGGCTCATTGCCTAAGGACGTCTAATTCTGGGTTAGCAAAAATCCGGGCTGTTACATTTCACCTTAAGCTCTCAAAATCACATTGCAAGATAAAACATGTATAAATATATCGATTAAGCACTATCATGTTCATAAAACCAAGGTATAAAAGGGGGAAAATGCAATATTTCACACTCAACCTACCCCCAACCAACATTTTGCTAGTCCCAAGTAAAACATGCGTGAAGCAATCTTCAAATTTCAAATTCCAATTCTCTCATAAATAGTAATCTTCTGTGCAAACATACATGTGAGTAGTACTCAAAGTCATGAGAATAAAATACGGGTGATCTAGGTTCTAATATCTATAGCAAACAAATGAACTAGGCCCTCACTCATCACCTAACCAATAGAAGAAGTCTAAACATCAAGTTCCTAGCGTGCTTGGTGATCTCTAAATTATAATTCTACGAAATTAATATACTTTTCAGAATATCAGCCATGTTTATTACCTTAAAGTGGATAACTCAACACAAGTACTGATTCCGATCTCATCTCCATTTTCATTTACTTTCCAGCTTTTAATTTTATATCGATGGCTTTTTGCCTATTTTTATTCTCTTTCTTTTCATGAATTTTTCATCGAAACACATATAGTAGGCAGTCAATCTCGATCTCATTGGTTTTTAGCTAATTCATTCTTCTTCTTATAACATTTTTAGATAGATAATGATCTCCAGACTTGGTTCTTAATCACTTTTAAGAAATTCTCATGTTAACACTAGAAAATAAGCAAATTCACAAAACATGGGTTAGATGTGGATTCTGAACTAGACTCAATTGATGTTTACAATTTTCTATTAATCAACTAATAAAGAAAATTTTAGTCAAAAGTCCAACTAACTATAATTTCCAAAGATTTATTTCATATCTCATCATAATACTCAACATGCATTCTATTTACACAAAAATTCACTTTCCAAAGAGAGTTTTGAAACTTGTTCGCTTATACCCCAGCAACAGCGCCAAAAACTTGTTCACTTATACCCTAAGTGCAAGGTTGCGAAGTAGTAATAATCTCAGTGAGACTGAGGTCGAACCCACAGGGATTGAATATGTTGTGATTTTCTGAATTATTTAAGAATTAGAACTAGAGTCTAATTTAAATCTGAGATTCGTAAAGAATATTGTGATGAAGTGAAACAATCAATGTAATGAAAACTAGAATGCCAAGGATCCACTTACAAGTTATCTTAATGCAATCTCACTTGATTCAATCAATACTTCAACTAAAATCAAAATCCTAATCTATCCAGTTGGATGATAGAGCGGTTAAAACATCATAAATAATTCAAAACATATTCTAAATATTCATAGGATTGGTTCCACATATAACAGTCTTATTAAATTGATCGTAGAACATTCAAAGCATCTAGCATGCCCTTAGTCAATGGTAGATCAAGGAATTCTACATGTCAAACAATCACAAAATAGATAAGAGAGCATTTAAGAAGTTCTTAAGCATCCACCGTGTCCGGAGTCAATAATATATCAAAGTAAATTCAAAAATACTTCTTTATTCAAACCATAAACTATGAAATGATCATATACTTAAATCAAAGTAAGAAAAAAATATTAAAATAAACTACAAGCTTCACTTCTTAAATCTAGCTAAGAGATTAGCCAACCAAAGACATGATTAAACTAAAACTCTTTTAAAAAAACTTAGTCAAAAGTCTATTAACTAACTGGACTCTAGATTTCCAAAGATTTATTCCATATCTCATCATAATACTCAACATGCATTCAATTTACACAAAAATTCACTTTCCAAAAGAAGTTTTGAAACAAAAAATTAAAAAAAAAATTAGCACAAAAACTATAAAAGGACAGATTAGATCCATCTAATCTCACCCCAACCTAAAAGTTACATTGTCGTCAATGTAAGAAATACGCAATCATCGCAACATGAGACAGAATAAAAGAGGAATGAGTTAGAAAGATAGTACCTAAGAAGGAATAATGCAACGATATTCAAAAGTCTTCAATATTCTAAAGGGGTCAGCACGAAACTAAAACAATATTAAAAATAAACTAATTCTAGTCCTAAATCCTAAGAAAACAATAAATCTAACTACACCTCCTTCAGACTAGGAGGTCAATCCTGATACACAGGATCAATCAGAGGGATGGGCATGTCCTCTGAATCAAACTTCTCAATAAACAGTTTAAGTCGATTACCATTTACTTTAAAAACATTACCATTCATTGGATTTTCAATCTCGACAGCCCCATGAGGATAAATCAATTTAACTATTAAAGGAATGGTCCAACGAGATCTCAATTTTCCTAAAAATAAATGAAGCCTATAATTATACAAAATGACTTTTTGATGTGGCTCGAATGTTTTTCGACGGATATGCCGATCATGGAACTTCTTAATCCTGTCCTTATAAATTTTACAGTTTTCATATTCATCATTTCAGATCTCTTCAAGTTCATTGATTTGTAATTTGCACAGTAGGCCAGCGTTGTTCAGTTTGAAGTTAAAATTCTTTATTACCCAGTATGCCTTATGCTTCAGCTCCACAGGTAAGTAGCAAGCTTTCCCAAATACGAGTCTAAAGGGAGACATTCCTATAGGGGTTTTATATGAGGTACGGTATGCAATAATGCATTTGTCAATCAAATTGACCAATCTTTACAATAGGGGTTTACCGTTTTCTCATAAATCTACTTAATTTCCCTATTAGAAATCTCATCTTTCCTGCTTGTCTATGAGTGATAGGGGGTACTCACTTTGTGTGACGGGAAAGATTGTGGGAGTCGATGAAACAGTATAGGCTAGGATACGGGTCTTACAATCCACATTGATTCCGTTGGACAATATAATACGTCCAAGTACTATTCCCTTGCAAACCATAAAGTGACACTTTTCCCAATTGAGCACGAGGTTCTTTTCTTCACATCTTTTCAGCACATGTTTAAGGTTTCAATGCAATTGCTGAAAGATGAACCAAACATAGAGAATTCGTCCATGAAGACCTCTAAAAATTACCCCACCATGTCTGAGAAGATACTCAACATGCATCGTTGGAATGTGGCAAGAGCATTCCATAGGCCGAATTCCATTCTTCAATCGGTATGCAAAATTGCCAAAGGGACATGTGAAAGTTGTCTTATTTTTTTCTTTAAGGGCTATCTCTATTTGGTTATAGCCCGAACAATCGTACAGAAAATAGTAGTAGGAATGACCATCTAACCTTTCTAGAATTTGGTCAACAAAGGGCAAAGGAAAGTGGTCTTTCCTAGTGACGGTTTTAATTTTTGGTAGTCAACGCACATTCTCCACCCAGTAGTAACTCTAGTTGGCATGAGTTCATTTTCCACATTGGCTACGATGGTGATCTCGGACTTCTTGGGAATCACTTGAGTTGGACTTGCCCATTGGCTATTGGATATTGGGTATATGATACCCACATCAAATATGTATTTAAGGTGGGTCCGCTGGATGGTCATTGGTAGTTGTTTACGGCGTTTGATTGCTCATGCGACAACTCTTTTAATGCAAGAATTGTGGGACATTCCTGTGTTAAGTGTACATGTCTAACACAAATACTACAAGCAACTTCCATGGCCTCGTCGGGTTTGACCGTTTCTACCTTCTTAAGTTCCATGGCCTCGACTTTCCTTCTGAGACTGGCTACCTTAACGCTCATGTCATCATCTTCTCTTAAGACATACATTCCTCCATTCTCTCTTGATTGAGTTAGCTTAGAAGTGGTGAGCCTTGAGGAGGTGTCCCATGATTACATGTTTTCACCATTACACATCATCTCTACAAACTGACACGTGGGTAAAGTCAATCCGTCATAGAAAAAGCTTATTACCCGCCATGTTTCGTAGCCATGATGTAGATAGGATTCAAGAGATCCTTGAATCTCTCTCAACATTGGAAGAAAGTTTTGTCCTCTTTTTGGGCAAAATTCATGATCACCCTCCTTAAGGTGTTTATCTTATAAAGCGAGAAGAACTTTTTAAGGAACTCCTGGGTTATATCGGCCAAGTACCAATGGATCGCAGCCTTAAGCAGTGCAGGCACGATTTAGCCCTCTCTTTTAGTGAAAAGGGAAACAATTTCAATCTTAACGTATCTTTAGAAATATTATTAAAGTGTAGGGTAGCGAGGATCTCGTCAAATTCTTTTAACTGCAAGTAAGGACTTTCAGAATCTAGCCCATGAAATTTAGAAGGAGTTGAATCACTCCCCGCTTAAAATCTACATTTTTTGCATTAAATGGAAAAATCATGTAGGAAGGTGTACTCACCCTCGCAGGTTGTAAGTAATCATGTAAAGTTCTTGGCAGGGGAGCTTGATGCACCTCATTCTCGTCTTGAAGTTCCTCAGTCGGATGGTGAGGTTGATTTGCAACCCTTATCTCAACTAACTTAGAGGATGATGTCTAATTCGAGGATGGATAGGCAACCCTTCGATTAATCCTCATTCCCTTAAAAGATGTAGAGTGTTGTCACATACCCACTTGGGCATGAAACACTCTAAATCCCTCTAGTCTTAAATAATTACTCCTAAGAATAAAAATTTAGAATCAAAGAAAATCTGAAAAAAAAAAAAAAAAAAAAAAAAGTTAAAGGAATTACCAGAGAAGAATCGCTATGTTAAATGCTACAAAATAGAAAACAAGTTGTTTCCTAAAAGTAAATTCAGAAAATCTAGTCTAAGAAAAACACTACAAAAGTTAGTTTAACCCTAAACTAATTCTAAAACTAAAATAATTCAGAAAATACAATGGAGTCCCTGACAACGGCATAAAAAACTTGTTTGCGTGTACCCCAGGTGCAAGGTTGTGAAGTAGTAATAATCTCGGTGAGACCGTGGTCAAACCACAGGGATTGTATGTGTTGTAATTTTATGAAGTATTTAAGAATTAGAACTAGAGACTAAACTAAATCTAAGATTTAAGAAGAATGTTGTAGTGAAGTGAACTATCAAAGTAATGGGAAAAACTAGAGTGCTAAGGATCCACTAGCAGTCATCTTAATGTCATATTACTTGATTCAATCAATACTTCAACTGAAATTAAAGTCCTAATTTATCTAGTTGGATGATAGAGCATTTAAAACATCATAAATAATTCAAAACAGATTTTTAACATTCATAGTAACAGTTTCACAAATAACCATCTTGTTGTATTGATTGTAGAGTGTTTAAACCATCTACCATGACCTTAGTCAATGATAGATCAAGGAATCTCATAGATCAAACAATCACAAAATTGAATAGAAAGTATTCATGAAATTTCAAACCATCCACTGTGCCTGGAGTTAATGATGGATCAATGTAAATATAAAAAAACTCCTTTATTTAAAACATAAAGTATGAAATATCCAACATTAAGATCATAAACTTGAATCAAAGTAAGAAAAATATTAAAACAAACTACAAGCTTTACCTCTTAGCTCTATCTAAGAGATTAGCCAACCAAAGACATGATTAAACTAAAACTCTTAAAAAACATAAAAACTAACTAGAAAAGAAAGATTGGAGGAGAATGACTACTCCTTGAAGCAGCACCACTCCTTGCTCTACTCTTCTTACACTGATTCATGCTTAGAAAGACTCAGAAGGTCCCTTTATATTGGCTTTGATCGGACCAACTTTGAAACTGCTTCAAATTTATGCAGTTTACACAGCTTCAATGGGACTTTGATGGCATCGAAGATTCCTAGTTGAGTTCGATTCGAATTTGGAAACTATGCGTAACTGTCTACGTAAATCCATTGATGAGATCTTTTGACCTCAATGGCATCGAATTAGTTTTGATGTCATCGAGAATGTTCTCGATGGGATCGAAAAATGTCCAAAACTATTCTACGAGTTCATGCCAAAATTCATGATATTTTCGATGACATAGAACTGGTCTTCGATGGGATCGAGGGGTCTTCGATGGCATCAAGAATTTCACCCATATGTCCAACAACCAAATTTAATTTTCTCTGATTTTTTGATGGGATCGAGCTTCCTTCAATGGCATCAAACACTTCGATGGCATCGAAATTGTGTTCGATGTCATCAAACTGTCAAGTTCAGCTGTTCCAGATTTCTGCACTTTGCAATCTTAATTTTCTTCATGCTTCACTTGATTTTCTTGGGTCTTGGACTCTTGAAATCTTCATTCTTAACCTCCAAAGATCCATTCCATGCTTGGTAATTCTTGAGTATCAAATACACGCTTTTAACATCCTTTTCACCTTGAGCTCTCAAAATCACATCGCAAGACAAACATGTATAAATAAATCGATTAAGCATTATCATATTTATAAAACCAATGTATAAAAAAGGAGAAATATGCAATATTTCACACTCTACAAAGATCTACCCAAGGAAAGAGTATGTGGACTCTTACAATTGACAACTTACCTGTCGGATTGAGCCATTTTTATTACGCTTTTTTTATATGCTTGGTCGATGCTCTCCCATGCTTCAATAAACTTCTCTTATGCTCCATGATCTTTGATGTGGATGCTTCGTATCCTTCGATCGATTACCTTACATACAATGCTCTAATGAGGATACCAAGGTAATATGAGTGGTTTGGTTAAATCTCCTATAATTAAAGGCTTAGTTAGTTTCCAAATGAGGATTTACCTAGATAAGTATTCTAGAATTTTAAAAGATAAAAGATTTTTCTTTTGGATTGGTGTCTATCCCTTAAAGAATGCAAGGAAACAAGATCATTTTTAAAATGAGCTTGGAATGCTCATGAGGGTGACTAAACACAGGCGATATGACTTGAATTCCTTTAGGTGAGAGCATAAAATTGTTAGGAAGTATTGGGATACACTAAGGCCATAACTCACTCAAAAACCATCATTTTACCTAAGAATCAAATGCCTATTTTATAGAAGAAAAATTCCAATGGCTAGTTAACGGCTTTATCAATAAGACCGAAAGTCCCTTCGAAAGATCGAAGGTCCTTTGATAGGATCAAACTAACCTTCGATCCCATCGAGATAATCTAGTAATTTTTCTATTAGGTTGCTGGATTGTTTCTTTGATCTAATCCAACTAATCTTTGATGTCATCAAGACCACTTGAATATTGTTGATGGGAACATGAACCACTTAATCGATGGGATCACAGACCACTCAAACATTGTTTTTTGGAGCTGATATATTTATAACAACATTGCACATTTTTCAACCTAACTTATCATGTTCCAATTATGATTCTAAGGATATGTGATAATCGATCAAGGTTTACCTATAAAGGTTACTATTATCTTGAGGCTAAGGTTGTTTTAGGTCTAAGGTTAGGGTCACCAAGGCAACTCATTTACCTATTCTTCACTCCTTGATGCTCCTTGTCTTCTTCTATATTCGGTCTTCATCTTGCAAGGGCTCAACCGACTCCCTGACACATGGAATCACATGATTAACAAACAAGGTGCACAATAAGTACACTAACAATCTCTCTCTTTGTCAATTACATGATAAAATCCTAACTTAGACCTTATCATGGTCCATACCAATGACAAACCCAAATAACTAAAAATATTGCGTATCAATTACTAAAGATTTACAACTTGAATACACAAACATGTAACTTTACATTGCTCACCCTTTCTTCATCAATTCCCCACAACAAAAAGAACGTACAAAACAGAATTCAACTCATTTTGGTGGGACTTGATCCCCCAATTATGTCAGTATTTGACAAAGAGACAATTCCATAGAGATACCGATTAATCACAAAAAATGGAAAGCTTTATAAATCATAGATTTTCCAATAAGCATATACTAATAAGGGAATATGATACATATTCATTAAAATATGAAGCATGCATATTATGGTCATTGAAAAGGATATACCATTTGAAATAACAATGAGTAATGATAGTCTAGCAATAAGCATGTGATAATATAATTATGCAATTTTAAAGCTAAACTATCCAAAAAAATAAAATGAGGCTATAAATTCTTGAATTTAACTATAAGCACAAAGTGAGGCTAACATCCTCATATTTTCTTATAAATTCCTTAAAACATGAGGCTCTAATGTTTAGATTTAGCAATTAAGCTCATCTAGATCTCTAAGGATCACCCTTCTCTCTTCACCACCTACATGGGTGTGAATTTTCTAGGACCCGTATCAATTTCAGGAGAGGTTTATTTTCCTAGATTCTACTCTCCTAGGTGCATCTATACTAGGGGATTTATGTTCAGTAGGGGATTCCCTTATGGTTGTCTCCTAACTAAGAACTTTCCTAGTATGTTCAGGACCTTCTTCAGGTTATCACCCTTGTATATTTGTCTTAGTATAATTATATGCGTCCATGGGACAGTTAAGACCATTGTTGGAGGAGATTTTTTAGGCATCCTACATCTATGATAGGACACAATGAATCAACTATTTTATTATTAAAACTTATTCATATAATTAAAAATGCGTGTATGTGTCTCTCTATATATAGATATAGCTCCTGAAGACTCGGCACAAGCAACATTGCATTAGATGCATGATCCTAGACCACGCAGATTAGGCTTTGTACAGACTCGGCTTTTCAGTTCCAATAATCAAGACCACTGATCTGTTGGGTACCAACTTAGATGTCTACGAACCGAAAATCCATTCGATGGGAGTGCCAATCCAAGCCCTTTTATTTATGATCATTAACGGAAGAGTTAATAAGATAAATATATCATTGACCCATATTCAGGAAAAGGGTCAGTGATGGCCGGATAGATTTGGAGCATGGTCCACCTAAGGTGGTAAAACGCGAAGCCAATTGGTGTACCATGGGCATCACTTGGTAGAAAGAGAAATTTCCTACTGTAAGACCCACTCATGGCCCATGAACCTTTTTAAGCCCACTCATTTTTAGCTCCCCAGAATAAGCCCCAGCTGTACAGAAAGCTTTTCACAAGTCAAAAATGCCCCTGCTTTATCAATTTCACTCCATTCTCTCCCTTACACCCAATTACACGTCCGAACTCATCTCTATCATCCCTATTCCTTCTTTTCACCCATTTTCTCCATTAAATCTCCATATAATCTCCATCCTACTATTACATTACATCTTCCATGTTGCATTCTACTTAAGGCTAACTACATTCTTTTTCTGAGAGGACATGGATGCATTGATAAATGTAAAATCTTGAAGACTTTTCTCCGAAGAACGTGTTTCATATCAATGCACTCTTATTCTTTTTCCTAAACACGGATTTCACTGAGTGTAAGGGAGTGAATTAATGAAGTTCGTGTTCAATTACCTAGAAGTTTATATTCTAGGTAAACTCTTAAGAAATTACCTAGAAGTTTGTGGTCAATTTCACGTAGTCAATTTCATGCATTGTAAAGTCAATTTTCCGTGGTTATCCAATAAACTTCAAGAAGTTCGCGGTCAATTTGACGAAGTTTCACGGTCAATTTCACTTAGTTCCCAGTCAATTTACTGAATTGATCAGTCAACTTCATGTACTACTTGGTCAATTTCACGCATTTTACCATCAAATTGTAGTGCATTTTTATAATATGACTGTGAAATTGTAGGGCATTTTTTGTAATATGACTGTGAAAGTTATATATTGAATACATTTCTTGCTTTCTTTGAAATTGTGAATTTCTTACCACTACGATTCAAATTTCCAATGAGACATTCATATCACGGTCAATTCATGCATTTCACAGTCAATTCCCTTCACTTCACGGTCAATTCCATGCATTTTACGGTTAATTCCATGCGATTCCCCCTCACTTCATGGTTAGTCCCATTCACGGTCAATTCCATGCAGTTCACAGTCATTTCCCTTCACTTCACAGTCAATTTCCTTCATTTCACGGTCAATCCCCTTCACTTCACGGTCAATTCCATACATTTCACGGTCAATTCCCTTCACTTCACGGTCAACTCAATTCATTTCATGGTCAATCCCCTTCACTTCACAATCAATTCCATGCATTTCACAGTCAATTACCTTCACCTTACGGTCAATTCAAATCATTTCATGGTCAATCCCCTTCACTTCACGGTCAATTCCCCTTCACTTCGCAGTCAATTCCGTGCATTTCACAGTCAATTCCCTTCACTTCATGGTCAATTCCATCATTTCCCCTTCACTTCATGGTCAATTCAATTCCCTTAGGGCCTGTTTAATTTTCCATGATACACGTAAATCATGGTAAATAAGTAATTATTACTTTTTCACCTAGTTTGAAAAGGTGAGAGTAATTCCACCTCGAAAAGCAATATAAAAATGTTGACTTAAATATGTGGGCCCCTGTAACACCCCGGATTTTGAGGGTCGAGTAAAGCTCAACTCCCGAGATCCAACGCATCACTTATGTAACATAGATAGTGATGTTTAAATGTTGTCCATATTAGTGCATTAAACATGAGAAGGATTATACTAAATCAGCATATCATACTCCAAAGTTAATATAATTAAGCAAGCAAAAAACTGAGATAGATATATAAAGTATATACGTGTTTCACAACCTCCAGAGTATGAGTGTATTACTGGGCTGAATATGTACATGTTTTGTTTCAAAATATACAAAATGTCGAAACGTGAATGTCTGAGTAATCCATATAATCCCTGTGATCCCGTCGAATCGACATGAGGTCTACATAGACCCGCATAATAGCTGAACGTAGGAGAATTCCTCCTCCTCGTCTATGAAATCTAAATTAGCGGCATAGACTCCGTCGTCACCAACATCTACAACAGAGTTTGGTTGGTGTTTTAAAACACCGTCCCAGAGTGGGAGTGAGTGATCAACTCAGTGGTATTATAAGGCAAAGGTTAACATATTATCAATTCAGTCAAGCAGTAATGATAAAGTAAAACAACAATCATATCCTAAGTACTCTTATTAATGCAAGGATAGTATGTTGTAATGATGCATGCCCTCGCACGAAGCTCCCTCACACGTGACTCCGTCAATTGTTCGTGCATGACAAACTCCCTAAATGTGCCCTTCCTCGCCAAAGCACATGCAATGCGGTGCATGGTCGTGTTAACCAAGTACTTCATTAGGCTTATTCATAAAGCAGATTCGAGAAGCTAAGGTACTTCCCTTTATATCACTAACTGTGACGCCCTAAAATTCAAGGGTCGAGTAGAAACTCAACTCCCGAGTTCCAGAACATCACTTTGCAACATAGATGATGATGATTGAATGTTGTATGTGTCAGTGCAATAAACATGAGTGAGATTATACCAAAATAGTAATTCATACTCCAGATCAATTGTATAAAGGCAAGCGGAAGACTGAAACTGTATATATAAGGTATGTAAGGAAACAAAACCATCTCAATCTCCAGAGTATGAACACTAACCGAGTAACCATATACATGTATTGTTTCTGAATCAAAAGGTCAAAATACAACTAAAAAGATAAATCCTGAAATCCTCGCGATCCAGTCAGCCTAAGCAAAGCCGTCTAAGTACTGCATGTATGAGAACTCGTCCTGGTCCTCATCGTAGTCTGGCTCAGCCTCCTGAATCGACGTATCATCTACACCTGAGACAGAGTCTGGTTGGTGTGTACAACACCGTCCCGTAACGTGGGAGTGACTAGCTAACTCAGTTTAACAATAAAGCATAGGTTAACATGTTATCAATTCAATCAAGCAGTAATGATAAAGGAGTACAATCAAACAATCCTAACTACTCTTATTTAATGCAAGTATGAAATGACATGTGAATGCCCTTGCCAAACCACCCTCATGCGATACCATCTTACGTTCGCGATATGCGTTCATCCCTCAGTGCTCCACATCTACCAGGCACATGTAGTGCGATGATGAGCATGATTACCGAGTAATTATTAGTCCATTTCAAAAGCAGTATTGGAAAACTAAGGTACCTCCCTTGTATCATTCCTAAACATGATGCATTCTAGGGTCTTCAATCCTAATTAATCTCATACGATAGTATATTTCTAGGTCGCTGCAGAGGCTGTCAGGGTTGTTACGCACAACGGTTACACCACTCCCCCATCACCTCTTTAACGGTTCATCACTAAGCTGATACAGGCCTAGTTCATACTCTATACACTGCGGCAAAACTCGTCGGCTCACCACAAATTCAGAGTATGCTCGAGGTCACTACAAAGGGCTGCCAGGGCTGTTACGCACAAAGGTTATACCACTCCCCCATCACCTTATCAATGTAGGCCGACAGCACGAATATAGTGTCCCATACCACCATAATCGGCTTACGAGTCTGGTTGCTCACTGGTCACTACGGGGAGGCACGAGGCCCCAGCGTAGGCCAACAGCTCGACCACGGTGTCCCATACTACCATGCCCAGCTCATGAGTCTTAACGGATCGAGGTACCAAGGTTAACGGGATTTCACTGGTAAGTTTGGTACCCTAGGTTCAAGCAGTAGCGTCCAAACATGGTGAACATACATTAGACATATCGGGTTATTTGACGAGCCTGACTAGCTCCAGCGCACAATCAGCTGAACGCCATGAAGTGCATAAGCACTTCGTGTGGACTAACCACTGTCGCCAACTGAAGTACGACTCGGGTTTGTCAAACACATCTTACGTGGCGACATGAATCTCAACCACGATCTCAAGTCTGGTACCGATTGTCTGGACTATAAATATAGTCCCAAACTCAATCAATCCTTATTCATAGCATGTGGAGTAAAGCATAATAAACAAAGTAATTCAAGCATGTTAACAAAGTATGTCATAAAGCATGTTATAAAGCATGTTATAAAGCACTATATAAATAGGAATACAAACACATACATTTCATAAGTAAGTGGTTAAAGTAAACAACCGTATAGAGGAAATCACACACATGTCTCTACGGTAGTTAAGAATCCCATCTCAACACCTAGCTAAGGCACCATTATCCAAACACTTACTCTCACAAGTATTTTCACAAACACTTAGAATACACTATTTGAACATACATAGTGTATGTTAGCAAACATGTATTAAGACGAGTCCTTTCGCCAAGCAAGTATTTTATGCATATACAATATATTCATACAGCAAATAATCATGATAAACACATTTCCAAAATATGTACGTATACGGTACTTTCTACAATACACTATTTCTACATACATAGTGTATATTAGCAAAACATGTATTAGGGCGAATCCTTTCGCCAAATAAGTATTTTATCCATATATCATATATTCATACAACAAATAATCATGGCAAACACATTTTCAAAATTTATACATATACGGTATTTTTTACGAATGCCTAGAATTACATGTGCAATTGCATGAAGATCATGAATCTATCATTATCTGACATTGAAAACGTTGAAAACCGTAACCTATATACCTAAAGTCCTCACCTTTCATCTTAGAATCGTAACGAATCAGCTAGGTTTGTTCAGGTTCCGTATTCGACAGTTTTGTAGCCTAAAGAATGAAATAGGTTAGCTTTTCATAACCTACAACCTTCACACCCCAAAATAGATTAGGGTTAGGGTTTCTTACCTAGAAACGAAGTCAGTATCGCCGGGAAAGAGACAAGAACGGAGTGGTGGAGCTTGGGTAGTGGCAGGAAACAGTAGTAGGGAGTTTCTCCCACTTCTCTCACACTTTCTCTCTCTTTTATCTCTTCTCTCTCTAGGGTTTCTCTCAAATTCGTATGGCTGTGAGAGAGAGGGTTCTAAGGTCCTTATATAGCCTAAAAACTCTCTGAAATAAACTTGTGGACAAGATATACTTAAGTTATAACCAACGCGGCATTTTTCCAGCTCAACGGAGGACTTCTGGCGGGCCTCCTTGAGCCAAAGGTCAGACTTAAGCTCACCAACCTTGGATCTAGGTGGAGTTAAGTTTTCGTTTCAGTGGGATTCTCAGATTACGAGTGGTGGATCAGTTTTAGTTCAACGGTCAGCGGGTCTCGATCCGAAATTTCAAGTACATTGATATGTTTATGAAATTTTTCCTGATCCGAGGGTGCATTTGGTCAGATTCTGACGGTCTGGTTGCTTACAAATTGACCGCAAGTAACAAGTCTCAGTTACTATTTAAAATATTTATTTTGTAAAGAAAACAAGTGTTTTCACACTCTCTCGCTTCGGACTCAAGCGAACAGCCATGGGACACTGGCTGAATTTGATTTCTGAGATGGTTGTCAAGCCAGTGAGGTGGTCCTAAGTCCTTAACCTCGTATTATTCGGACTCACGATGTGCGGTCCAGACCTGATACGGAGTTTCAATGTGCTCCCGAGAGCAGTCGGGTAATGAGTTTAATCTTAGACTTTAGGGTAACCTAGCGTCAATGATTCTACAATTTTGGGTCGTGCAGATCGTATTTAAAGTGATTCAAATGGATTTCATGGATAATCTAGTTTAACACGTAGTTAACTTAGTTAAATTTCTAAAGGATTTAACCCTAAGTGATTCCTGGTCGAGTGGTACTCGGGTCATTGTATGAAAATTTTTAAGTCGTTACAATCTACCCCCCTTAAACAAAAATTTTATCCTTGAAATTTGTACCTTTTCGTACTCCTCGAGAATCTGAGGGTAGTTCTTTCTGACCTCGGCTTCAGTCTCCCAGGTAGCTTCCTCCTCTGTATGATGTGTCCATAGTACCTTCATGAGTGGAATCACCTTGCTACGCAGTACCTGCTCCTTCCTGTCAAGGATACATGTTGGGCGCAGCTCATATGTAGCATCCTCGCTCAACTGTACCTGCTCCCAGCTGATAATGTGTGAAGGATCAGGAACGTACTTCAGCATAGATACATGAAATACGTTATGTACAGCTGCAAGTGGCGTGGGCAAAGTGAGACGATATGCCACAGCACCCACTTGATCAAGTATCTGAAACGGGATAAACCTCGGTGTGAGCTTCCCCTTCTTCCCGAAGCGAAGGACTCCCTTCATAGGGGAAACTCTGAGGAACACATGGTCACCGACCTCGAACTCAAGCAGTCGCCGCCTCGTATCAGCGTAACTCTTCTACCTGGTCTGCACTGTAAGAAGTCGAAGCCTGATAATGTCGATCTTCTCCGAGGTCGCCTGTACCAACTCTGGCTCAATCAAACTGCGCTCGCCAACCTTAGCCCAGCAATGCGGCGTTCTGCAAGGATGACCATACAAGGCCTCATATAGAGTCATGCCAATACTCTCCTGGAAGCTGTTGTTGTACGCGAACTCTACATAAGGAAGACAGTCATCCCAACTGTCCTTGAAGTCCAAGACACAGGCCTGCAACATATCCTCCAAAATCTGATTCACCTGCTCTATCTGCCCATCGGTCTGAGGGTGAAACGCAGTACTGAACTTCAATTTCACACCCATCGCTTCCTGGATACGAGTCCAGAAGATAGACGTGAACCACGCATCTCTGTCCGACACGATCTCTAAAGGAACTCCATGCAGACGGATGATCTCTCTGATGTACAATCTGGCCAAATCATCTGCAGAGTTCGTAACTCTGATAAGGAGAAAATGGGTCGATTTGGTCAACCGGTCCATAATCACCTAGATGGAATCATGTCCCTTCCTCGTCTTCGGTAGCCCCGATATGAAATCCATGGAAATGAAGTCCCACTTCCATTCTGGTATGGGCATGGGCTGAAGCAGTCCAGGAGGTCGGCGATGTTCTGCCTTGACTTGCTGGCACGTCAGACAACGAGAAACGAACTCAGCGATGTGGGCCTTCATGTTATCCCACTAATACAACCGACTCATATCCCCGTACATCTTCATGCTACCAGGATGCATCGCAAGCTTCAAGTTATGAGTAGACTCGAGAAGCTCATGTCTCAAGCCAGTCATGTCAGGAACGCATAGGCGGCCACAGAATCGTAGACCCCCGTTAGAACCAACTCTCCACTCGGAGTTCTCGGCATCACTAGCTTGCTCTCGAAGCTCAGACAACTGCTCATCGCCCTTCTGGGCCTCAATGATCCTGTCATCAAGAAGTGGTCGCACCCGGACATGCGCAACACACTCAAATAGTTCCTCCACGTTGAGTCTCTACTCAAAGTCTCACATGAACTCAACCATATCCCACTCTGCTATCATCAAAGGAGCTGCAAATGCTATAGCCTTCTTACGGCTCAAAGCGTCTGCCACAAAGTTCGCCTTGCTAGGATGGTAGGAAACCTCAAACTTGAAGTCTTTCAAGGTCTCCATCCATCGGCGTTGTCTCATATTCAAGTCTCACTATGTGAATATATACTTAAGGCTCTTTTGGTCGCAGAAAAGCTTGAACTCCTCTCCGTAGAGGTAATGTCTCCAGAGCTTCAATGCAAAGATGACAGCTGCCAACTCCAGGTCGTGTGTAGGGTAATTCTCCTCTTGCTTCCTTAATTGTCTCGAGGTATACGAAATCACCCTGTCCTTCTGCATAAGGACACAACCTAAACCAACGCGAGACGCGTCAATGTATATCGTGTACTTAACCCCTTACTCTGGCAATACTAGCACAGGGGAAGACGTCAACCTATCCTTCAGCTCCTTGAAAGCTGCTTCCACCTTCTCATTCCAGGCGAACTTCAGGTCCTTCCATGTCAACTGAGACAACGGCTTGGCAATCTTCGAGAAATCCCGAATGAAGCGTCTATAATACCTTGTCAGACCAAGAAAACTCCTCACCTCGGTAATTGAGCCAGGCTGCTGCCAATCCTGAACCACGGCTACCTTAGTAAGGTCCACTGCTATCCCATCCTTGGACACCACATGTCCAAGGAACTTGACTTCCTCCTACCAGAAGTCGCACTTCTTATACTGCGCGAACAACTGGTTCTTCTTCAATGTATCCAACACCGCTCTCAGGTGCTCCTCGTGCTCCTCCCGACTCATAGAGTATATCAGAATGTCATTAATAAAGATGATGACGAATCGGTATAGGAATGGCCGAAGTACCCGGTTCATCAGGTCCATGAACATGGCCGATGCGTTTGTAAGACTGAACGACATCACTAGAAACTCGTAGTGCCCAAAGCATGTCCTGAAAGCCGTCTTCTACACATCCTCATCTCTAACACGCAGCTGATGATACCCTGACTACAGATCAATCTTCGAAAAATACTTCGCCCCCTTCAACTAATCAAACAGATCATCTATCCTGGGCAAAGGATACTTGTTCTTCACCGTGACCTGGTTCAACCTACGGTAATCAATACATAACTGTAGCAACCCGTCCTTCTTCTTCACAAATAGTATAGGTGCTCCCCAAGGAGACACACTAGGTCATATGAAACCCTTCTCTACTAGCTCGTTAATTTGTCTCCGCAGTTCCTCCATCTCACATGGAGGCATACGATAAGTCGGCAATGAGATAGGTGTCACATCAGGCGTAAGATCAATGGTGAAGTCGATCTCGTGCCGAGGAGGCAAACCAGGAATCGTCGCAAACACACCTATAAACTCCCGAACCACTGGTATATCTTTTAATGTCGGACCATCAATCGGCTATAATAAAGTAGTATAACACTCAACACGGCAGGGCCAACTGACCTGCACTGAAAACGTGAAAGCTGTGCCGTCAGATCCATAGGTCGTCACGACCCGAGTATCACAATCTATCTCTGCCTTCATCTTAATGAGCCAGTTCATACCGAGGATAATGTCGTAGTGCCATAGCGGAGCAACAATGAGGTCACGAGCACTGTTCTGCTACCCAAATCCACGGAGCAACCCTCACACACCTGTGTGACATCCAAAAAAGTCCCAGTAGCCATAGTGAGTCTCATTCCCTTCGTGGGAGTAGTATGTAAAGCTAGACGCTTAACTGCCCCACATGAAATAATAGAAGTAGTGGACCCAGTTCCACCAACAAGGAGACGGAAGTACCTAGAATGTGGGTCAAACCCTCAAAAGCCATCGGGGCCGTAATCGACGTCTCAGGTGCTTCAACAATAAGCGTATGTACTCGAGCCTACTGCTGATGGTTCAGCTGTGGAACCAAGGGCCGTTGAGGTGGCCGAAAGCATGATACAGGAGGTCTGAAAGATGGATGAGCAGGGGCAGTCTGTAGAGGTGGAGCTGATATGGCCTGAGGGTGAGGGCGATCCAGCCTCTGTAGTGGTGAGAACCCGCTAGCCCTCATACCTGAAAAACAGCTCTCTGCAGGATGACCCGGTTTCCCGCAGAAAGAACAGGTCACACTTGGGCGCCGCACCGGAACTACTGGCACCGTGGCCCTGGGAGAGAGTCAATACAAGGCCTCTTGCCTAAGAAAGGCCTGCTCTGCATATCTATTCATGGTCTCGTAACTATAGTACCACGAGAATGTGTCAGTCGATCAACATCCTGCTCGGCCATCTTAGATATGTGAACCAGCTCCGCGTAAGAAGGTATACTGATACAGCACATCTTCGACCGTATATCAGGTCACAAACCCCCAGAAAAATGACGCATCCGCATCTGCTCATCAACAAGGATGGTCGGGACAAAGCGGCCCAACTCCGTAAAGCGATGTTCGTACTCAGTAACAGTCATGCCTCCCTGCCTGAGGCGTAAAAACTCATCCTCTCTCTCATGTCTGTAGGTCTGCGGGTAATACTTCTTATGGAACTGGAACTCAAATGTTGCCCAAGTCCACACATAACCCACTGCGACAGACCGCAGTACACTGTCCCACCACAGGCTGGCTTTCCTCTCGAACATGAAAGTGGCCAACTCGACCTGCTCTGCCTCAGTATAGTGCAGCATCCGTAGCATCTTGGAGATGCGGTCTAGCCAAAACTTAGCCTCCTCGGGTCTGTGAGAACCCACGAATGTGGGAGGCCTTAAGTGCTGGAATTGCTCGAGTAGGCCACGTGTACCAACATCTCCAGTAGAGGGTACAACAGGCGCATGGGGAGGTATAGCCTCAGCCTGAGCAGGAAGCTCTGCGGTCTCTGGTCGTGTAGATGGTGAAGGTGGTGGTGTCGCCGCCACCCCTGGCCGATAAGGCGCAAGAAGCTGGCGATCTTTGTTCTTTGCATCGCATCATCATCTTCTCAAACCTGTCAGGAGGTGCAGCAGCCTATGGGTTATGCTGTGTAGATGAGGATGCCCGGTGCTGCTCACGAACCAGGAGTGTATAAGGTGGCAGTCCACCAGTAGGACCAGCAGGAGCTGATCCGAGTATCAATCTCGATCCGTAGGACCACCCCTATGAGAAGGAGTCTGGTCCATCGAGTCAGTGAGAAGGAGGTGTGCCGTGGTCCGTGTATACTGCCGTAGCATGCCCTATACAACATAGGGTGCAACGTATGTGAGATAAAGCATAGCAACACATTATACAAGCACTTTAAGCATTCCACACATCTCATAGTAAAAGAGGCTGCACGCTTTTCATTCACCCAAAATTGTTATAATATATGGAATACAGAGTTACATGAATCATGACAGAAATTACATGCAAGCCAATTACATCCATAACATCAAACACTTAAAACATACTACATCATCAACATGAAATATAAACCTACTACAGAGGAAACCAAACAACTACAAATCAGCAGTAAGGATGGCTAGGCATCCGAGTTAGGCGATGGAGGAGGGGCATTCTTATCCTGTAGACAGCATAGGATGGCCTTTAAGGTGCGAGACACCTTGCTGAGCTTGGTTTGGACCCGCCCGACTTCCTGTTGCAGGGTGGCTTGGCCCTCCTCGAGACGGGTTAAACGCGCATCTATGGTAGCCTGATCGGTGCCCTGCTCCTGAGCCACAGGAGGTGAACTCTCCTCTGTATCCTGGGCCTCAGGTTCCTCTTCTTCTTCTTCTATTTCATCGCCACCCCATCTTCACTCTCGTCTTCTTCGCTCTACATTTCATCCTCACTCTCCTCATGTCGGGCCCGTCGTCGCCGTACCCTAAGTTCCATCTGATGGAGAGTACTCTCATCGATTTGGTGAATCGACGCTGGCCTTTCCACCCCCAGACTGTAGCCAAACTCCCGTACAATCCTGCATATGAGTCGGCCGAAGGGAAGCGAATTAGAGCTCCTGGTGAAGCGTGCAGTACTTACAATCTGTCATAACACGAATGTAGGCACGCACAAGTTCGCCCTCTGCCCCACTTGGTACAGAAAGTCTACCATGAGTCACGTGCACTCGCTGCGATTACTGTGTGTGAGGTAGAGGTTGTATGTGAAGATGTGATGTAGTAGGTGGAAGTCGTCTGACATGTGGGACGCTAGAGGGTTTTGGTCAGCTGCCACTCAACCAGTCGACCACGACAAATGTAACGTGTGCGATGATCCTTTTCACGAGCAGTCCCCAGATTCTGTTCGCTAGCATGTATGTCACCAAGGGGCATATTCATAAGCCGTGCAATCACTCTCACATCAACAGTGGCAAACAGATCCACCCCAACTAAGAGCCGAAACTGCAAAGGTTCCAGTGTAGGGTCACGAATGTTTGCATAGAAGGCTCGGACAGTACCAGGATTGGCGCGACCTCTTGCCTCAAATAGCGGACCCCCGTGGGCCGCCTCCACTTACTCGAACAAGTAGTATTCACCGAAGAGCCATCCATCCACCTGGGCTTTAAAGAGAACCATGTGGTCCTCATAAACTCCATGAGGTAGTGCCGCCAACTGAGCTCGTTCAGCAGGGATCCGGGGATCAAGATCCCGCTTCTTTCAAAATTCCCGGGCAAAGCTTGAGCTAGCAGCGGTGTCTTTCGGCCACCTTGAATGTGTAGAGCGACTAGGCCCAGCCTCATCAGCGGCGCTCTTTCTCTTACCCATAAGAGAGAGGATAGAAGATATGGAGAAAATAGCCATAATGACTTCAAAAAGGGCTATGAAAAATGAAAGAAAAAGAGAGAAGGTGCTGAAAATGTGAGTTCTCCACGGATAGGAGGCTCAACAGGCATTATAGGGGCCCAAAGGACAGTAAATGAAGAAGGAAAATGGAGAGGTAGGATGGCTTGGGGAGCTTACACATTTTAGAGCTTCCAATGGGGCGTGTGGGAGTCTAAATGAGAGAAAATGGAGAGAGTAGGGAAGTAGGAAGGGCTGTGAACGATGGAAGGGAGTGGGTGATGACTGAAAATGGGAAATGGGACGATTGGAGTGGTGATTTTGAAGAGAAAATAGTATGTGTAGAGGGAAAAACGGCTAGGAGGGAAGGTTTGTGAAGGAAGTAGGGATTTGGGGTATTGAAATGGGACGGGAGCTACATCAGGGGGTTTATTAGACCCCCAAAGTGAATTGGCCTAAGCCGCGGGCCAGGCCCGGCCCAGAATCTAGCAAGGCCTCGCCGACCAACTGTTCAGATCATGAGGGCCCGCCTTATGGGCAAGACCCTCCTGCTCCCTAGGCCCCAAAAAACCCCTGGGTCCCACCCTGGGTACCCCTAGATTAATGTGGGTAGGCCCCCGACCCCAATTCGCTCAATTTCGGGTAGTTCCTGGCACTTCCGGACATATACTTATATATACAATTTTTTTACTGCTGGGATGAGGTGTATTGTGATCTAGACACGTCAATAGGCGGTCTAGAAGTGATTTGGGATCGACTCATGCGATCAGGATCGAGTACGAACTCGATCAAAACGCTCGTTTTTTATGAACTTCGTCAAATAGCAAAATCGGGGAAACTTAGGACTGTTTCTATATTATTCTCACACCCTCCTAACTTGTAATGCGTCAGCGTACGTCGTGGGAACATAACTCAAGTCCGGTTTAATCAAAATCATGCTCTAATACCAACTTGTCACACCCTGAAATTCAAGGGTCAAGTGGCAACTCAACTCCCGAGTTTCAGAACATCACTTATGCAACATAGATGATGATGATTAAATGTCGTCTGTGTCAGTACAATAAACATGAGTGAGATTATACCAAAACAGTAATTCATACTCCAAATCAATTGTATAAAGGCAAGCGGAAGACTGAAATTGTATATATAAGGTATGTAAGGAAACAAAAACATCTCAATCTCCAGAGTATGAACACTAACTGAGTAACCATATACATATATTGTTTCTGAATCAAAAGGTCAAAATACAATTAAAAATATAAATCCTGAAATCCCCGCGATCTAGTCAGCCTAAGCAAAGCCGTCTAAGTACTACATGTATGAGAACTCGTCCTGGTCCTCATCGTAGTCTGGCTCAGCCTCCTGAATCAACGTATCATCTACACCTGAGACAGAGTCTGGTTGGTGTGTACAACACCGTCCCGTAACGTGGGAGTGAGTAGCTAACTCAGTGGAACAATAAAGCATAGGTTAACATGTTATCAATTCAATCAAGCAATAATGATAAAGCAGTACAATCAAACAATCCTAACTACTCTTATTTAATGCAAGTATGAAATGACATGATGAATGCCCTTGCCAAACCACCCTCATGCGACACCATCTTACGTTCGGGATATGCGTTCATCCCTCAGTACTCCACATCAACCAGGCACATGCAGTGCGATGATGAGCATGATTACCGAGTAATTATTAGTCCATTTCAAACAGCAGTATTGGAAAACTAAGGTACCTCCCTTGTATCATTCCCAAACATGATCCATTCTAGGGTCGTCAATCCTAGTTAATCTCATACGATAGTATATTTCTAGGTCGCTGCAGAGGCTGCCAGGGCTATTACGCACAACGGTTACACCACTCCCCCATCACCTCTTTAACGGCTCATCACTAAGCTGATACAGGCCTAGTTCATACTCTATACACTGCAGCAAAACTCGTCGTCTCACCACAAATTCAGAGTATGCTCGAGGTCACTATAAAGGGCTGTCAGGGCTGTTACGCACAAAGGTTACACCACTCCCCCATCACCTTATCAATGTAGGCCGACAGCACGAATATAGTGTCTCATACCACCATAATCGGCTCACGAGTCTGGTTGCTCACTAGTCACTACGGGAGGCACGTGGCCCCAGCGTAGACTGACAGCTCGACCACGATGTCCCATACCACTATGCCCGGCTCATGAGTCTTAGCGGATCAAGGTACCAAGGTTAACGGGATTTCACTGGTAAGTTTGGTACCTTAGGTTCAAGCAGTAGCGTCCAAACATGGTGAACATACATTAGACATATCGGGTTACTTGACGAGCCTGACTAGCTCTAGCGCACAATCAGCTGAACGCCATAAAGTACATAAGCACTTCATGTGGCCTAACCACTGTCGCCAACTGAAGTACAACTCGGGTTCGTCAAACACATCTTACGTGGCGACATGAATCTCAACCACGATCTCAAGTCTGGTACTGATTGTCTGGACTATAAATATAGTCCAAAACTCTATCAATCCTTATTCATAGCATGTGGAGTAAAGCATAATAAACAAAGTAATTCAAGCATGTTAACAAAGCATGTCATAAAGCATTTTATAAAGCACTATATAAATAGGAATACAAACACATATATTTCATAAGTAAGTGGTTAAAGTAAACAACCGCATGGAGGAAATCACACACGTCTCTAAGGTAGTTAAGAATCCCATCTCAACACCTAGCTAAGGCACCATTATCCAAACACTTACTCTCACAAGCATTTTCACAAACACTTAGAAAACACTATTTCAACATACATAGTGTATGTTAGCAAACATGTATTAATGCGAGTCCTTTCGCCAAGCAAGTATTTTATGCATATATAATATATTCATACAGCAAATAATCATAGCAAACACATTTCCAAAATATGTACGTATACGATACTTTCTACAATACACTATTTCTACATAGTGTATATTAGCAAAACATGTATCAGGGCGAATCCTTTCACCAAATAAGTATTTTATCCATATATCATATATTCATACAATAAATAATCATGGCAAACACATTTCCAAAATTTATACGTATACGGTATTTTCTACGAATGCCTAGAATATGTAAAATTTCATATTCTACATCTTTAATCGAAATGGAAAACAAACAGCACTTTGTACATGTGCAATTGCATGCAGATCATGAATCTATCATTATCTGACATTAAAAGCATTGAAAACCGTAACCTATATACCTAAAGTCCTCATCTTTCGTCTTAAAATCGTAACAAATCAGCTAGGTTTGCTAAGGTTCCGTATTCGGCAGTTTTGTAGCCTAAAGAATGAAATAGGTTAGCTATTTCATAACCTACAACCTTCACACCCCAAAACAGATTAGGGTTAGGGTTTCTTACCTAGAAATGAAGTTGGTATCACTGGGAAAGCGACAGGAACAGAGTGGTGGAGCTTGGGTAGTGGCAGGAAACAGTAGCAGGGAGTTTCTCCCACTTCTCTCACACTTTCTCTCTCTTTTCTCTCTTCTCTCTCTAGGGTTTCTCTCAAATTCATATGGCTGTGAGAGAGAGGGTTCTAAGGTCCTTATATAGCCTAAAAACTCTCTGAAATAGACTTATGGACAAGATATACTTAGGTTATAACCAAAACGGCATTTTTCCAGCTCAACGGAAGACTTCTGGCGGGCCTCCTTGAGCCAAAGGTCGAACTTAAGCTCACCAACCTTGGATCTAGGTGGAGTTATTTTTTCGTTTCAGTGGGATTCCCAGATCATGCATGGCGGACCAGTTTCAGTTCAACGGTCAGTGGGTCTTGATTCGAAATTTCAAGTACATGGATATGTTTATGAAATTTTTCCTAATCTGAGGGTGTATTTGGGTCAGATTCTGACGGTTTGGTTGCTTACAAATTGACCGCAAGTAACAAGACTCAGATTACTATTCAAGATATTTATTTTGTAAAGAAAACAAGTGTTTTCACACTCTCTCGCTTCGGACTCAAGCGAACAGCCGTGGGACACTGGCTGGATTTGATTTCTGAGATGGTTGTCAAGCCCAGCGAGGCAGTCCTGAGTCCTTAACCTCGTATTATTCAGACTCACGATGTGTGGTCCAGACTTGATATGGAGTTTCATTGTGCTCCCGAGAGCAGTCGGGTAATAAGTTTGATCCTAGACTTTAGGGTAACCTAGCGTCAATGATTCTACAAGCATTGGGTCATGCAGATCGTATTTAAAGTGATTCAAACGGATTTCATAGATAATCTAGTTTAACACGTAGTTAACTTAGTCAAATTTCTAAAGGATTTAACCCTAAGTGATTCCTGGTCGAGTGGTACTCGGGTCATTGTACGGAAATTTTCAAGTCGTTACACTAACCTTACCAAGGGATCCATCTAGGGTTGTCAATCCTAATTAATCACATACGATAGGCAAGTTGTAGGGCATCACCCCTAATGAAAGCAGTGGATAGGAAAATTCAAGAGTTTATACTCGAGGTCAGTACGAGGAGGCTCGTCACCTCAGTATAGGCCGACAGCTCGAATACAGTGTCCCATACCACCGTATTTGGGTCACGAGTTTGGGTTGCTCACTAGTCACTACGGGGAGGCTCGTCATCCCAACGTAGGCCAACAGCTCGACTACGGTGTTCCATACCATCATGCTCGGCTCATGAGTCTTAGCGGATCGTGGTACCATGGTTGAAATGGGTCTTTACATTCGAAAGTGGTACCTTAATTCAAATAGTAGTGTTCATACATGGTAAATACACAATAGGCTAATTGGGTTATTTGACAAGTTTAACTAGTACGGGCGCACACCGACTTAATTGACATGGACCAAACAAGCACTCCACGTGGCCTAACCATTGTCGATAATTGTAGTACGACCCGGATTCATCGAACGTATCTATTGTGGCAAAACTAGTTCGGCCACTCAAACAGGAATCATTACCGATTGCCTGGACCACGTTGTAGTCAAATCTTACTCAGATGTAGCACGTGAATACATGTGATACTCATATCAGCATTTGACAAATAATTCAAATCAATATCTCATTTAAGCATTTCTTCAAACATAATGAACATGTTACCAAACATTGCATGTCACCCATAAATTGTGTAGTCAAAAATTAAGATTACATGAAGGAAACTATACACATAGGTAAGGTAATTGAGAATCCTATCTCAATACCCTTATTAAATCCAATTCGTCAACAATTTCTCATTCAGACATTTTATCAAACACTTAGGTTACACTTCACTAAATATAGAGACTAGGTTAGTTACAACATGTATTATAGCAAATCCTTACACATGGATGTTATCATGCATATAATAAACATGAATCCTAGATTAGTAGTCATAGCAAGCACAAATCATGTTAGCATGTTCATTCAAACATTTCAACAAATACGTAGGATGTACATTTATTCAACATAGTTCATACATGCATAATACACCAAAATCGGCATGTCTAAGATGATGTGGTAGCAATCAAGCCAAACATAAATCATTAGCTAACATTGACAACCTTGAAAACCATAACCTAAACGTTTATATTCTACACCTTCCATCAAAATTCTCGTTTCAAACTCGGTTCGAATCCTACTTTCCCAAAAATGGAATAACGGGTATCTAAATCATGAAATCTGTTAGCTAGGTTGACAAACAACCATTCTAGGTCTTAACTACAGCATTAGGGTTTGGATTTCTTACCCAAATTGTAGTTGGAATGGTTCGTGTAGCGATGGTGGGGAGGTGATTCAGTGCGTGGAGTTGTGGGAAAGAATCCCAGCAAAGGTCACCAGGAATCTCTCTCTTCTCCTCGCTCTTTCTCCTCTTTTATCTCTTCTCTCACCTAGGGTTAGGGAAATTCGTATGAAAAGGGAATGGGGTGGTTTAAGGGCATTATATAGGCCCAGAACTGATGTCAATAGCCCCAGGGCCATGGTATACTTAGGTTATAGCCAAAGGGTGCCTGTTTCAGGCAGACGGGGCTCATCTGAACGTCCATTACTCACGGCATAAAACAAGTTCTCTGACCATGGATCTAAGCTGGGTTATGATTTCGGTATGATCAGATTAGCGAATCAACCGTGGAGGACCCGTGTCAGATCAACGGTCGTTGTCGCTCGATCAGGGCCACAGTATACCAATATGTGCAGGGAAATTTTCCTGATCCATGGGTGAAGTTTGGTCAGAAACTGACGGTCTGAAAACTTTAATTTCGCTCGCAAGCGAATGGCCCAATTTACTTAAGTTCTAGTTTATTTTCTAAAGATATTCGCGTTTTCATACACACTTCGCTCAGGGCTCAAGTTGTGCGTTTCTGGATACTATTTGGGCTTGATTCCCACAATGGTTGTCAAGCCCAATAAGGCAGATGTAACCTTAAGTTTCGAGGTCATCGGACTTTCGACGTGCGGTCCAGGTCCGATACGAAGTTTCAATGTGCTCCCGAGAGCAACCGGCTTTGGAGATTTCTCCTAGGTTTTTAAGAGATTTCTCCTAGGTTTTTAAGTAGTGTTGAGTCAATGATTTTAGTGGTTTTGGGCCTTGCCATTTGTATGAATAGTGGTTCAGCTAAATCCATCGATTAATTTAGTTTAGTACTTAATTAATTTTTGCCTAAATTTCTATAGAGTACGGTCCTTAGGGATTTCTGCCTGAGGTGGTACTCGGGTCTTTGTACGGATTTTCCGAGACATTACAGCCCCACTGCAATGTACATGATATATCCACACCGTCCAACTATTTTATTATAATATTTTGGGGCATCAGACCAAAAATGAGGCTGATCCAACACTCAAATGGCTCACACGAAAGGAAATAATGACCTTAATTCTTATACCGTTGAAAGTTATTTCCTTAACTGGGCCCACATTGAGGTTTTTTCATTATCTAACCCGTTCATAGGGTCACATAGACATGGATAAGGGGAAAACACAAATACTAACTTTATTCAAAATTATTAAAGGGCCCAAAAAGTTTTTAATGGTAGGTGTTCGATTCTCGTTGTTTCCTATGGTGTGGTCCACTTGAGCGTTGGATCTGCCCCATTTTTTTGCTCATGCCCTAAATTCAGCTAGAATAACAAATGAGCGATGTGGATACATCACATACATCACGATTGGCCCCACATTGATTTTGTAAATTTCTCAATTTAAGTATTAAAAAAGTAAGTTGTCACATCTACATTGGGAAAGATGTGGTAATTACCTAAGTAAATAATTATTACCCATTTACATCGTAATTACAGTTGAGCCCAAAAATCAAACAGGCCCTTAAGTTCACTCACTTTGCAGTCATTTTCAATCACTTCAGGACCAAGAAGTGAGTGAAATTCATCGTGAAGTGAGTGAACCTGCCCTAAAAGTGAGTGAAATTGACTGCGAAGTGAGTCAAAATCATCGCGAACTGAGTGGCATACATCCCTGCAATTTAGAACTTTGAAAATCTGACCGATAAGTCGGTCATATTTGAGCTAGTACAGTGGTTGATTTCCTAATACTCGGACAAAGCCTCCTTATACATGTGAATACTAAACGAGTTATATTATTGTGTTTGTTTTCAGAAAATAGCTTCGATAATCATCTTATGCTCATATGGTAGGGAGTTAGTAAGCGAAAACAATCAATACACGCACAAGGGTGAAGACTTGAAACCTACTGTTGTGGGCGTTAATACTACATATGAACAACTTCTATCAAAAATGTACAGAATTGCGAAGAGTAGACCTGAGGATTACGATATTAGGTTAAAAGCACTGTATCCTTGCACAAACGAATCAGTCCCTACATCTGAAATTGAAGATGACGAAGATGTGAGAATATTCTTGGCAGCACAGTTGAAGCATCCGAATCACTACATCCCTTTATTCATCAATACAATGTAGCGTGTTAATGAGGCAATACTCGAAGACCTGGTGGCTTACAGTGGTTTCGAACATGACGCTCCAGTTGTTGGAAGTTTGGGTGAGGAACATGGCTTGAAATATGAATATATGACATCACCTTCACAGGTTCCTCTAAGCAACACTCCAGTACCTGAGCCAGCTCAGACATCAAACTTCATGACAAGTCAAGTGAGCGCGTTGGCTGACTTCAAGTTCAAAAGTGAATATACGGCATCACCTTCATTTACACGAGTAGATTTGCCCTCGACATCCAATACCAGAATGTAAGTGGAAGCGACATTCCATTGTCGGAGTAGGCTCGAACATTGGACTTCACCACCCGCCTTCCCATTATGCCTTTCGAGGATGCTGGTTTCACCAATGCAGACCTGTCACTGTATTCATATCTACTTGATAACCTGATTGATATAGCCGTTGGCTAAAGTTTAAGGACAAGAGCCGGTGTAAGTATGTTTTAAGCCAATTTGCAATTCGTAACAAGTTCCAATACAAGGTCCGATATTCCACATCCCAAAAATTCACCGTGGCGTGTATGGAAGATAAGTGTGAATGGAGGGTATATGCATCTAGAGTGAATGATGTGAGGATATTCAAGATTAAGACTTACGGGTCCATATATACATGTGAAATGTCATGGATGAAGAGCGATCATCAGCAAGCAAGCAGTAACCTGGCTAGTGAACTAGTTGTCAATAGCATTGAGCAACGCCTGGGATTAATGCCGAAGGACATTATATTCGCAATGCAAGTGAAGTATAATATTCTTATTAGCTATAAGAAGGCATGGCGTGCTAAAGAGATTACAATTGATCGTATAATGGGGTCTTATGAAGACTCTTACAAAGAACTACCGATGTACTTGCATGAGTTGAGGATGACAAACTCGAGGACAATGATTGCCCTGCTTGTGAATCAACAGACGATGAGGTTTGAGAGATGTTTTGTTGTGCTTGGACAGTGCATTAGAAGTTTTTAAACATCTCTACGAAGGGTCTTAGCCATTGACAAGACGCATCTAAAAGGTAAGTACAAGGATGTTCTGTTCGTTGTTACGGCTTTGGATGGCAACAATCATATCTTGTCAGTTGCTTTTGGTATCGGAGAATTAGAGAACAGCAGCAGTTGGAATTGGTTCCTTACCTACCTCAGCGATTCGTTAGGGGATCTACCTGGTCTTGTGATCATATCAAACTGGCATAAAGGTCTAATGAAAGATGTTTCCCAGGTCTTCCAAGCAGCAATCCATGGCTACTGTGCGTACCATATATACTGAAACTTGGTGGACACATTCATAGACAAGTCGTTAGAAATCTACTACTGGCAAGCTGTAAAGACTTGTAGGAGGCTGAGTTCGAAAAGTTAATGCATAATATCAAACTTGACAACCCCTCAGTACATGCATGGCTGAGGGAAATAAGGTATGAAAATTGGGCATCTTCGCACTTCCCAGGAAAAAGGTTCAATTTGGTCACTATAAACATAACTGAATGTGTTAATGCTCTATTCAAAGAAGCACGCGAATATCCCTTTGACTATGCTGATAGACACGGTTAGAATAAAAATTCAAGAGATGTTATATAAGAGAAGAGAATCAGCATCATTATTCGTTGGACCGTTGACACCGTGAGCCGAGAAACAATTAAAGGATCTCATGCCGAAGGCATGAGATGTTCATTGCCACGTAATTTCTCGGGATGAATACTATATTGTGAGAGACTACAATGATACTGTCAAGCTCAATGAGCTTTCATGTACATGTCACGAGTTTGAAGTAAAGGGATTCCCTTGTTTTCATGTTCTTTCAGCATGTATATACTATAATCTTCCTCATTATTCATATTGCTCCCCGTTGAACACGGCGACGAATTACCAGATCACGTATGAAGATTCCGTGTACCCAGTACGGGACAAGAGTCAATGGAAAATTTCTTTTAGATTCAAGGAGTGTTATTCGAGTATCAAGCCCCCGCTACAGACGAGGTCAGCTGGAAGACCGAATTCTGCATGGATCCTTTCCCGTGGAGAGGAACGAACAATAAAAAAATGCGGACATTGCAAACAAATAGGGCATAATCGTCGGAGTTGCAAATTTCCAATTCCTCCGGAATAGTGTAATTTGTAGTGCATTTTTTATAATACAACTATGAATGTTATACATTTCTTATAATACATATGTTGCTTTCTTTGAAATTGTGAAGTTTTTACCACTATGATTCAAATTTCCAATAAGACATTCAGTTCACGGTCAATTCCATGCACTTCACTTCACGATCAATCCCATGCATTTCACTGTCAATTCCCTCACTGTACTGGTCGTGCATCGCCCAAGGTAAGATGGAAAATTCAGAAACTTGGGGAGGTCATGGGCCTCACTAGGTTTGTGGTCCATTGTGGACAACAGATTCAGATGACACCCGAAAATAAATGAATCACACCGACCAGTTGGCACTTGTGAAGTGCAAGTCGCCTTAACTTTGGAATAAATTTTGAAATTTTAAAACAAATGGCATTAGTTCTTGAGTCAGCGAATTAGGGCATTTCAGCCGTCGAATTTCTTCTACACTTACATCGAAGGCTGAAGATATTTCCTTGCACTCGCCCACAAAATCTGACCCTTGATCGAGAATTGGTGACCGTTGATCGCAAATCGGACTATTGCGACAAAATCCCACATCCCTTTGTCATAAAACTTTACCCAGCCCTTCATCGGGCCATTGGGGCACCTGTCCTAAGAATTAGATGGGCCAGGGGACCATCAGGGTAGCCCCAATAGCCAAAAGTGGGTCCCACAAGGCCATTTGAAGCACTTAATAGAACCTAGGGCCAAATGTCTTAATTCAAGGGTATAAAACCCATAAACTCTCTCTCTCTCACTCACTCCCACAGAATTCATGTAAGGCCCGTATCATAATCCATACTATTCTATCGACTTCCGTGATCCTTCCCGACAAATTCCGGCAATCTGCGACCTATAATTGACATTTGCGCACGACCCTAAGTCATATCCCGTATATTTGAGTTGGCTTAATCCGAGACTTATATCATTGCGACCGCACCGTCACCGCGGTTCTGACGTCGTGTCTTGCACATAGATTCGATACCCTGGCCAGGAGATGTGGGCCTGCGTTTATTTCTAAGAAACTTCGTACATTTGTGAACCCAAGAGAATCTCTACAACTTATCCCATCAATCAATCAATCAATTAAAGTACACACCCATGCTTTCTTTCTCTACAAGTCAAGAAACCACCCTAAGTCAACTCTTAAGTCAGGTACATCTATCAACTCACATCCATCACCTCTCTCTTACAACCACCATTTCTCTCTGTCTTTCTCAACACAAATTTTAAGCGAAAGTGGTGGACATCTAAGCTCTTCCAATGTGAGAAAAGATGTTGTGTGTGGCCCACTTCCTATTCCAAAATCCATCATCCTAACCCTTCATTTCTCATCATCTTCCATCAAAGTGAGACACAAGAAGATTGGCGTTCCATTGGACCAAGAAGATCGAATGGTAGGTGCTTCTATAGGCCTAGATTTCATTTTTGATGATAGGCCAAGTGAGGCCTACCGATTGATGCTATGGATCTCACTTTGGACCCTAGATGTGGTCGATGGCCCACCTTGATTCTCATGATCATTCCATGATGAGGCCATTCTCCATGGACCCCATCATGATGTTTATTTTCCTTGCAAAAATAGGGTCATCTAGACCTTGCATTTTGGTGGAGAAAGGATCTCCATTGTTTATTTTTGATCGGTGGGTCCACATGTAATGGACCCACTTGATGTATGATTGAAATGCATGGAAAGGGAGGGCTCATAGTGGCGGAGCCCTCTCTCTCTCTCTCTCTCTCTCTCTCTCTCTCTCTCCCCCTCTCTTTTTTCATTTTTTTGTGTGTTATGGGGTGACTATGTGGCCCACCTGGATGGACCCCACCTTGATGTGTGTCTTATCCACACCATCCAACCATTTGCTAGCCCACCTGGGTAGTACGTCTATAGGTGGAGCTCACCTTAAATATGTGTTGTATTCAAACCGTGCCACACATTGAAGTGTGAACAGACAGTGGGTTGTACTCCTAGCAAAAGAAAAAGGAAAATATATATATATAATCAGTTTAGTTTTTAGCTTTTTGGGTGGGCCGCTCATGCAGGCCCCACCTTGATGCATTGATCTAATCCACGCCGTCCATCCCATTCCCTTACTCATTTTAGGTGTTGAGCCGAAAAATGAGGCCAATCCGATTATCTGGCGGGCCATTTCATAGAAAACAGTTGTTTTTACCGTTAAAATCCCCTTTGATGATTCCATACGCCAAAACACATTAAATATTAGGCTTGATGGGTCTACTTGAGCCATAGAATCCAATGGGTGAGGTGGATTCTTCTGGTGTGGGCCCCACTTAGGAAAAACCTCAAAAAAATAAATAAATAATAATAAAATATATACGTGCAGCAGGCGCTGCCACTGACGTCCAGAGGATGCTACAGCAGCATCCTGCTGCTACTGCGCTGCGGGTGAGAAGGGGACAGGGATGCATGCCTCACCGTGATGCCTGCTGGACATCACCACCGTGCATTTGATGGGGCCCCTTTGACAGTGGGCCCCCCCTAAAAATCCACCGTACACGGAGGCTGGGGTGGCCCACACGGCAGTAAATAGTGAGGGATTGAACGTCTGCCATTGAAATCCCTTGGATTCCCAGAGGGTTTGGATGAATATAATTTATTTATTTATTTTGATGGGTCTATGTGACCCAATCAACAGATTGGATGGAAGATCAACGTTACTGTGAGCCTCATGTGGAACCCACTGATGTATATATTATATTCACACCTTCTATCAGTGTGGACCCCACCATGCGGTATGTGCTTTATCCATGTCATCTATCTCTATAGGGCCCGCTAATGCATGTGTTACATCCAAACCGTCCAACCATTTTGAAAGATAATTTTAAGGCTTATGATAAAAGAAAAATGAGACAGATCCAGGATTAGGTGGACCACATTACAGGAAACAGTGGGTTTGAACGTCCACCATTAAACCCTTGGGCTTCAAAGTTTGGACCAATATGATATTTGTTTTTCCTCTAAATTTAGGTCTTTGTGACCTTATGAATAGGCTGGATGGGAAATAAACCCTATGATGAGGCCCACTGGAATTTAACCATGGAAATCATTATCACCACGATTAGATATAGTATGATCAAGTTAATCTCTTGATATGATTCATTTTTTTTATATAATACTCTATATTAATTTCTAAAAAATAGATGTATTGTGCTCGACCCATTCGACTTGGCCCATTTATTCGGCCCATTTGATAAGGCCCAATGTGATATATAAGGCCCATTGTTGAGGCCCACTTTCATATATATGAGGCCCATGTGATGCAACCCATTTTGATGTATCTGAGGCCCATGGGTTGAGGCCCAATGGGATGTACATAAGATCCATTGCAATGTGTGATTCCACCATGGTTTATGTAATGATGTTACGGCGGGCTATGCCTTAAGAGCAATGATGGTTTGACGCCCACATTGTAAGCACAATGTTGGTTAAATGTCAGCATTATAACTCTCCTTAGAGCCCATTGATAGGCCCATACTTGTTGTGTGTAGGCCATCTAGGTTCATCCTCGTTATGAAGATAGTTAATCACCATATAACATGTTTAGTATAACTTCATGATTCATGCCCATACGCAACATATGTATGCTTGATATGAGGAGTGACTGATCATAGCATATGTCATTGAGCAGATTATTTATGGGACTCACTGATAGGAGTTACCCACATGAGTGTGTGGTACGCGCAAGATTGCTACATGACTGGATAGCGTGATTCATGCATCTCATATTTATGTGTCGCAATCATTGTACGCCCTAGTGACATCAGGGTCGTGGCCTCCACAAACACACCGTGGATGGCCTTATCGGATACCAAAAATACTTGGTTCTAGCACTGTGGGCACTTAGGATGTCCTTGGGTGAAATCCCAGAACCTTTTTGGTACCAAGAGCTGCTCCAACATCTAGACCGAGTGGATACACGAGTGCAGGAGTGTCGAATACTAGTAGGCCGCGTCTCCCACTATGTCGTGGTCGATTAGAAGAGGGTGTGGCCTTATCCGCCTGAGTGAGGGGGTTATAAGCTAGGCTGAGTTTGACTAGCTCACAAATGAGTTTGCTATCAATAAGCCAGGTAGGTATTGGCAGACTACTGGTCAGGTGGATAGTGTGGTCTCTGCTACTTACTGGGTTGTGCGGCTAGGGAGGCGGCAGTCAGTGTGAAGTGTATTAGACCTCGGTGATATCCAGAGAGAAACTATACTGATATGTGTACTTGATGAGGACTGGCATGTTTGCTTTGCATCTCACATATGACATTTGGCTACATAGGCCTCGTATCGCATGGCCTTGGTATAGCCGATAACATTCATGTCTTGCATCACATAGCCCTAGGTACGGTTGATAGTATTCATAGACTTACCCATATATTTTGGCATTACTCTGATATTGTATACTTGGCACTTGCCTTACGCACACACTTACACCACCCTCTAAGCTTTTGTAAGCTTATGCATGATCGTTACGTGCAAGTGACGTTGGTTCACAGCAACGCTGAGACAGGAGCTTGTATCAGAATATTTGGAGTCTTTTGATCACCCTGTATTTCCCTTTCCACATTGTACTTAAAGTTTTTGATATAGTGGATATGTGGTGATGTTGTTTTGCGACATGGTTATGCTTGTGGTTATGCTCCATTAAAAAAAATTCATACTAAAAATCCTCCTTGTAGGATCCCAGGATCGGAATCTGGCAAATGGGTGCCAGAAGCTGAGAATGGGGCACCATGGAGGTTGTCTGTAAGCCCCATGTCTTAGTCCGTACCGTTCCGTAGACTTCTACGGTCTTTCCAATCGAATTTCGACAACCTTTGACCCTTAACCGATATTTGCGCATGACCCTGATTCATACACCGTCAACCTGAGTCGACTCAAATCGAGACTAGTACCTTAGCGACCGTACCGTCGCCGCGGTTTCGATGCCGCGACTTGCGCGCTGATCCGATACTTTGTCCAGGAGTTGTGGGCCAATGTTCGGTGCGAGGAAAGCACCGTGTGTGCGAATTTTAAGAGAATCTCTATGAGATGTCACATCAATCAATCCCATCTGTCAAGTACACATCACCTCACATCCTTCCCCAAGCAACCCCCAAAGTAAAAAAGTTCTTACACCACCCATACCTTTCTTACACCCTTTACCACAAAAGTCAAAAAAGGTCTCTTACACCCATCACCACCACATCAAACATCCATCACCCATCTCTCTCCCTTTGAAAAATTAGTTCTACGACTGGTCATGGGGACCCTTCGACTGGTCGTGGACCACCTACGACTAGTCGAAGCAAACCCAGGACTGGTCGTAGGAAACCAGATTTGGTTGTTAGAGTTTGAGTCGTAGTTTTAGGACTGGTTGAAGGACGAGTCGTAACACCCCTATGACCGATCAAACAATCTCCAGGACTGGTTGAAGAATAACTAAAAAAATCTGAAAATCTTCAACAACTTAGGACTGGTCATGGAATTTCTTGGACTGGTCAGACCAGGTCTAGGACTGGTCGAACAAGGTCTAGGACTAGTCTAAGAACAGACAAACTTCATGTATAAAGATTTATCTTGACTTATGTATCCAAAATGACCTACCCTAAGGTTAAACTGAGGTCTTTCATACCAGAACATGAAGTATGAACATTGAACATCATTCATTCAAATGATGGTTTAACCTTTGAAGCTTGAGACCTCTACTTGATGTAGCTTGAGTTTGAGATCTTCTACAGCATGAATATAAGCTTCAACTTGAGTTGTACTTGAGTCTTGAAATATACTTGAGTCTTGAACCAATACTCTTCTTATTGATGTAGACTTGAACATTGATGCATACGGAAGAGAACAAAGTACATAACCTTACATTTCTTGAAGTCGAGCACCGTACATGTCTTAAACCATTGTGATGTCGTCTTGAATCACACACACATATATATATATATATCAACATACAAACATAAGACACACAGATAGAAGTTTTGGCACACAAGAGGTTTTGCCACCACAAAATTTGACAATCAAAGGAGCATGAGACCATAACACTTACAGAACTGCCCTAAGATCTTATTCTGTCATAATTAGGGCATCATTTAGTTAAGTATTAAACTGAATAATCAATAGAATTAGCTTGAATCACTTCTTATACAAATTGTAAGACCCAAAACGACTAAAACCGCTAACGCTACGTCACCTAGAAACCTAAGATCAATCTCTAAACCCAGTTGCTCTCGGGAGTACTTTGAAACTTCGTATCGGATCTGGACCGCGCGTTGGAAGTCTAATTATCACAAAACTATACAGTTATGACTGCCTTACTGGGCTTGACAACCATCTTGAAAATCAAGTCCTAATATATCTAGAAATGCACAACTTGGACCCGGATCGAAGTGTGTGAGAAACGCGAATACCTTTAGAATATGAACTCAGATTTAAGTTATTTGGGCCGTTCACCTGTGGGCCAAATTTAAGGTTTCTAACCGTTAGAATCTGACCCAAATACACCCTCAAATCAAAGAAATTTCCCTACACAGGTCAGTGTACTTGAGGCCCTGATCGAGTGACGATGACCGTTGAACTGAAATTGGTCCTCCACGGTCGATCTATAAATTCGATCAGACCGAAAACTTAACTTGGCATAGGTTCATAGTCAAGGGACTTACTCTGGACCATATGCAGAAAAGAAGCCTCCAGATGTTCTCCGTTGGACCGAAAAGGCCACTGTTTGACTATAACCCAAGTATATCATGGCCCTGGGGCCATTTCCATCAGTTCTGGGCCTATATAAGGGCTTTAACTCACCCCTCTCTCATTCCATACGAATTTCAAACCCTATGAGAGAGAAGAGAGAAGAAAGAGAAGGAAAGAGAGAGAAAGTCAGAGAGAGAGTAAGGGATCGTTCCTGGGATTTGATCCCACCACTCCACGTGCTTAACCACCGTTTCCATGTCGCTATACCGGTGATTCTGATTCCATTTTCGGGTAAGAATTCCTAACCCTAATGTATTTTAGGGATTCAAATAGAGTAAATAGTGAAATACCTAACTTATTTCATGCTATAGGTTGTCATTGTGCTATAGACGAGGACGTAATGTTCAAACTGAACTCGGTATGGGTTTACCGGCGAAAGGTGCGCACTATAAATATTTAGGTTATGATTTTCAAGGCTTTCGATGTCAGTTAATGATTTATGACTGACTTGGTTTCCATCACATGTTTAGTTACGATGTTTCCTGAGGTTTACACCTATATATATATATATGAACTATGTTGAATATAGTGTATTTCATGTGTGTGTTGAAATGATTGTATGAATATGGACTTTGAATTCATGCTTACCATGATTATTCATCGTGGATATATGATTGTTATATATGTGACAACTCCTTAGTGAAAGGATTTGCCCTAATACCTGTTATAACCAACATGTGTCATGTATGTTGGAGTGTGTAGTCTAAGTGTTTGTAAAAATGTGTGAATGAGTAAGTATTCAGTAAGTTGTACTTTATATGGGTGTTGAGATAAGATCTTCAACTACCTTAGCTATGTGTATAAATCCCTTCATGTAACTTAGATTATTTGAGATTTACGTATGAAATGTATATGTGTGAAAGCACGTTTACTTGAACTTCATAAAATGCTTAAGTGGTTCCTTTGTTGAATTAAATTGTTTAATGCTGATATGCCTATCACATATGATTCCCTACTATGTTTAAGTATGTTTTTGACTGCTACCTAGTCCAGGCTATCGGTAACAACTCCCGATCGAGTGGCTGAGTTAATTTCGCCACGTCAGATATGTTTGAGGAATCTGAGTCGTTCGAAGATTGCCGACAGTGGTTAGGCCCACCTGGAGTAGTTGCACACTCCATGTTGACCAATTCAACGTATGCTCATACCAATGGAACTTGTCAAATAACTCAATCTGCCTATTGTATGTTTACCATGTATGGACGCAACTGCTTGAATCTAAGGTACCACTTACTAATGCAAAGCCCATGAAAACCTTGGTACCTCGATCCGCTAAGACTCATGAGCCGGGAATGGTGGTATGGGACACCGCAGTCGAGCTGTCGGCCTACACTGGGGCTACGAGCCTTCCCGTAGTGTCCAGTGAGTAAACCAACTCATGAGCTGAATACGGTAGTATGGGACACTGTATTCAAGCTGCCAGCTTACGATCAGGTGACAAGCCCGTAGTGACCTCAAGTATATACTAGGACTACACTAAGGTGATGAGCCTCTCCGTAGTTGCTTCAAGTATAAACCAGGCCTGTGCTAATAGTAACGAGCCTCTCTGTAGCGACCTAAAACTGCCTATCGTATGAGACTAACTAGGATTGACGACCCTAGATGGATCATTATTTGGGAAGTGATATAAGGGAGGTACCTCAGCTTCCCGAACCTGCTATATGAATAAACCTAATTAAGTATTGGCTAACACGATCATGCACTGCACTGCATGTGCTTTGGCAAGGAAGCGCACGTTTCGGGAGGATGTCATGCGCGAACGTGAGATGAAGTCGCCGAGGGAGTATAGGCAAGGGCATGCATCATTATCGCATAACATGCCTGCATTAACAAGAGTAATATAGGACATGATTGTTGTACTGCTTTATCATTACTGCTTGACTGAATTGATAACATGTTAACCTTTGCTTTATAGTTCCACTAAATTAGCTACTCATTCCCACCTAGGACGATGTTTTAAAACACCACCCAGACTCTGGTTTAGATGCAGGTAATGGTGAGGTCCATGCAGCAGAGTTAGACTTCGTAGGGGAGGAGGACGGATTCTCCTATGTTCATCTCTCAGGCGAGTCTACGTAGACCTTGTGCTGATTCGACGGGATTACAAGGATTTACGGATTAGTTGGACATTTACATTTTGGTATTTTGTATAATTTGATACAAAACCTGTATACATTCAGCCTGGTAACATACTCATACTCTGGAGGTTGTGAAACACTAATATATTTTACGTATCTATTACAGTCTTCCGCTTGCCTAATTACATTAACTCTGGAGTATGATATGTTGTTTTAGTATAATCCCACTCATGTTCGAATGCACTCATCATAATCATTATAATCTATGTTGCATAAGTGATGCGTTGGAACTTGGGAGTTGAGCTTTGCTTAACCCTCGATTTTCAGGGTGTTACAAAGAGCAAGTTCATTAAATGAGAAAGAAAACAAGCAATAGTTCTGCAATCAAAGAATTCCTTCACTTCACTGTCAATTACCTTCACTTCATGGTCAATTCAATGCATTTCACGGTCAATTACCTTCACTTCACTGTCATTTCAATGCATTTCACGGTCAATTCCCTTCACTTCACGGTCATTTCCATGCATTTCACAGTCAATTTCCTTCACTTCACGGTCAATTCCATGCATTTTACGGTCAATTTCCTTCACTTCACAGTCAATTGAATTTCACGGTCAATTCCCTTCACTTCACAGTCATTTCCATGCATTTCACAGTCAATTCCCTTCACTTCACGGTCATTTCCATGCATTTCACGGTCAATTTCCTTCACTTCATGGTCAATTCAATGCATTTCATGGTCAATTCCTTTCACTTCACAGTCAATTCCATCCATTTCACGGTCAATTTCCTTCACTTCACGGTCAATTCCATTCATTTCACGGTCAATTCAATGCATTTCATGGTCAATTCCCTTCACTTAACGGTCATTTCCATGCATTTCACGATCAATTGACTGCATTTCATGGCCAATTTCCTTCACTTCACAGTCATTTCCATGCATTTCACGGTCAATTTCCTTCACTTCACGGTCAATTCAATGCATTTCACGGTCAATTCCCTTCACTTCATAGTCAATTCAATGCATTTCATAGTCAATTCCATGCATTTCATAGTCGATTTCGTTCACTTCATGGTCAATTGAATGCATTTCATGGTCAAGTCCCTTCACTTCACGTTCATTTCCATGCATTTCATAGTCAATTTCCTTCACTTCATGGTCAATTCAATGCATTTCATGGTCAATTCCCTTCACTTCACGATCATTTCAATGCATTTCACGGTCAATTCCCTTCACTTCACGGTCATTTCAATGCATTTCACGGTCAATTCTCTTCACTTCACAGTCATTTTCATGCATTTCACTGTCAATTTCTTCACTTCACATTCAATCCAATTTATTTCACGGTCAATTCCCTTCACTTCATGGTCAATTCCATGCATTGCATCGTTAATTCCCTTCATTTTACGGTCAATCCAATTCATTTCACGGTTAATTCAGTCACTTCTCAATAAGGGAGTGAAGGGAAATGTCTTGGAATTCGTCGAAGCTGCATATGGTCCAACTATAAAAACACATCAACTATTTGGGTAATGCTTTCCAGCTGGAGAAAGTCCTGGAACCAGCGTTCTAAGTATCGGTATCGCTACAAGTTTCGCTGGCCAGGGATACGGAAACAATATCGATATCGTCGATAATATCGCTGATAACCAGAACTGCAGGCAATACAAGCGATGCCTATAATTTACATAGTTGAAAGTATTGGTGATTACATTAGCGATATTAATACGTTCAGAATACTTAGCGATGCACTAATACCTGAAATTTTCGATATCACCAACATTATCGATATCGCTACCAGTGTTATCGTTATCGTTATCATTGAGCTAGAGATGAAGATAATATCAGAGATATTTTAATATTCTCGGAGATAATTCAAACACTATAAAAGACATGATCGACCTGTAATGGTGCAAATCCAGGTGATGGGTAATGATGATTTTCACTCCATATTGTACACCCACATTGTGTTAAATAAATTCATCATAAGGACATTCAGTACATAAGTTGCAAATAACACAATACTCATGCATTTTAGGTAACCCATAAAGATTTTCCATGCGTTTCTTTTTCATTCAACAAGACATTCAGTGCATAGGATGCAAAGAAACATGTGAAATGCATGAAGAGCTACAAGTATTTCACATTTTGAGTGAAGGGAGCAATGTGGTGATCTATGGTTCTGCTGGTTTTAACTCATTCTTAATAAAACAGCACTCTTTTACTGTTTAGCATAACTGATTATCACATACAAACTTAATAGCAGTTCTGAATAATTTTGGCTTTTCTATAGGCAGCCCGCTTAAAACTGATGAGTAAGATTGAAAACACGTCGCAGTTAATTCTCTTCACTACAAGCCAATCACATGAATTGATTGGATGAATTGAAAATTACCTACATCATATGAATGTTTAGATTTATCAACATATAGGACAGATAAGATACCATCAAATATCATCATTCATTCACCAGAGAATAACCAAAATGACTACCCCAAGTTCGGGTCTGGCGAACAATATCTAAAAATGACAGAAAACTTGATGACATACAATATCCAAAAAATGATATACAATATCCAAAAAATAAAAAGACTTCTTTAACAACATTTTTCAACTAACCATCAGTCGGGGATGAAGGACCGGCTCTGGGTGGCACGGAGTCATCTCGTCTGCATGTGATCATCGATATCAGGTCCTACAACTTTTTCTCCACTCACTCCAGTCCTCTTTGTGTCGCACTTACGATCTCCTCGATCTTAGACAATCGTTCATCATACTGTCGAAGATTAAACAATCGAGGTTCGACGCTCTCGGTGGCTAGCATGACGATGGGTATGTGGGACTAGCAAGAATGGAGCATCACTGTGTTGTTGCCTCTCATCTCCAGTCTCTCCGACCTCGGTGTCCATTGCTTCGGTCTCAGCTCCTTCAGCTTCGATTTTAGCCATAGTATCATCATGATGACGAGCGGAAGAGGAAGTTGGTGTGTCAATCTGAGCCATTTTTTATGTTTAATTTGGTAATTTTGTGAGGCTCTAGGGGATGGCCACTGGTGTGAAACAATCCCACATGTCGGGACAATAGACAGATAAGATGAGGGAATGGAATGTACACATCTCTAGTGATTTGGATTTCTACGGCCAACTGATGCAACATGAGAGTGGGCAAACACAATTCAACTCTTTGGCTGACGACATAGAGAATTCCCAACATGAATGGGGTAAGATCAGACCTATTGGTACCCCTGGGATAGACGTTTGTGCAAAAAATTGTGTGAAGAATGCAGAATTGTGCAGACATGTGGGTGTCACACAAGGAATTACCCTTATGCCAAGGAATGTCTTGCGCATTGTAGAGATGTTTTGTAATTTTTGAACGAACTTCAAGTGAGTTAAAGTCGTAGTCTACAAAGCCTTGGGATTTTATGGGAATCCCAATTAATTGACCGACAATGGTAGGAGTGATGTGAGTTGTGATTTGGCCAATGGTGACATCTGTTAGATCCGTATCCTAGCCCGTACTGTTCCATCGACTTCCGCGATCCTTCACGTCGAAGTCCGGCAATCCGCGACCTATGATCGACATTTGCGCGTGACCCTAAGTTGTATCTTGTAGATTTGGGTCAGCTTAATCTGAGACTTGTACCATTATAACCGCACCGTCGCCGTAGTTCCAATGCTGCGTCTTGCATACCGATCCGATACCCTGGCAGGGAGATGTGGGCCGGCATTTATTTCGAAGAAAACACCACGCGTTTGCAATCGCAAGAGAATTTCTACATCATGTCCCATCAATTAATCAATCGATCACCTCATGTCAAGTATAAGAGCAACCCATGCTTTCTTTCTCCACAAGTCAAGCAAACTCCAAAAGTCAACAAGTCTCTTACCTCATCCCTCACTCACCTCACATCCATCACCCATCACTCTCTCTCCCTTACAACCCCTTCTCTCTCTCTCTTTCTCAACACAAAATTCCAAGCAACCAAAAGGAGTACACGTCCATGAATTTCTAAGGAGAGAAAGAGTTATGTGTGCCCCACTTCCTCTCCCAAAAACCTTCATCCTAACCATTCATTTCTCATCTTCCACCATCAAAGAGAAGCACAAGGAGATAGGTTTTCCATCGGACCAAGAAGATCGAACGGTGGGTGCTTCTATAAGCTAAATTTTTCATGTTTTGACGATGGGCCAAGTGAGGCCTACCGATTGATGGTATGGATCTCACTTTGGACCCTAGATGTGGCCGATGGCCCACCTTGATTCTCATGATCATTCCATGATGGGGCCATTCTCCATGGACCCCATCATGATGTTTATTTTCCTTGCATGAACAGAGGTCATCTAGACCGTCCATTTTCGGTGGAGAAGGAATCTCCACCATGGATCTTTGATTTGGTGGGCCCACATGTATTGAGACCCACTTGATATATGATTGAATGCAAGGGAGGGCCCATAGTGTCGGGGTCCCTCCATCACATGTTTCTATTTCTTTCTCTCTCTCTCTCTCTCTCATTTTCATTTTATGTGATGATGTGGCCCACCCAGATGGACCACCATGAGGCATGTATTTTATCCAAGTTATCTATAGGTGGGGCCCAATTTATATGTGTTGTATCCACACCATCCATCATTTGGTGGCCCACCTGAGCAAGCCCACCTTTTACACTTGGAAAGCCGAAATCGTCCAATGTCCCTGGATGCTGGACGTTATTTGAAAAACACAAATATTAGCTTAGTTCCACAAGCAATTTAGGTGGGCCACTTGTGCAAGCCCCACCTTGATGTGTGTATTCAATCCACGCCATCCATTCCATTCCTCAGCCCGTTTTAGGCGTTGAGCCAAAAAATGAAGTCAATCCGATTTTCTGACGGGCCATAGCATAGAAAACAGTGGTTTTCTACCGTTGAAAACCACGCTATTGTTTCTATATGCCAAAATAAGCCGAATATTAGGCTTGATGGGTCTGTCTTGAGCCCTAGAATCCAACGGCTGGGTCAGATTCCCCTAATGCGGGCCCCACCTGTGAGAAACCATAGGAAAATAATTTTAAAAATATATATAGCAGCAGGCGCTGCTGACGTGCAGTAGCATCCTGCTATGCTGGGACACTGGAGGCAGGACAGGGGTCCCATACGTGGGCCCCACCGTGGTGTGTGTTGAACATCTTCACCGTGCATTTGGTGGGCCCCCATTCCAGATGTGGGCCACCCCAAACATCAGCCGTATGGGGACTCAGGTGGCCCACGTCATAGGAAACAGTGTTGAATTGAACGTCTGCCATTTAAAACCCTTTTGGGGGTCCAGACATCTTGGGTCAATGGAATTTGTTTTCCTCTACATCTAGAGGGCCGTGTGACCCTATCAACAGGTTGGACGGCATATAACATTATGGTGGGACCCCATGATGTAGGTGTTCTCTCCACACCATCCATCCTTATGGGACCCACCATGATGCATGTGCTGCATCCAAATCGTTCAACCATTTTGAAAGCTCATTTTATGGCATGAGCTAAAGAATGAGTCAAATCCATAGTTCATGTGGACCCCCACCATGATGCATGTGTTGCATCCAAACCATCCAACCATTTTGAAAGCATATTTTCTGGCATGAGCTAAAGAATGAGTCAGATCTAAAGTTATAGTGGAACCCACCATTTAAAATAGTGAACAGTGACCTCCACCATTCAAAACTTCTTAAGAACCACAGTGGCTTCCAACTTAGCTTATATTTTGTTTTCACTTTATCTATCTCTATGTTAACTTATGAATTGGTTGGATCTCAAACACATCACGGCCGGCCACTCTGTGATATGATCACCCATTGATCGAGTGGACCACACCACAAAAATAGTGGAGGATTAAATGTCTATCATTGAAACCCATTTGGAACACGGAAGTTCTGGATCAATGGGGAATTGTTCTCCCTCTTAATACAGGTCTTTATGACCTATGATTAGTTTGGTTGGAAAGTAAACTTTATAGTGGGCCCTGTGATTTATTTAACCGTGAAAGTTACTATCTCCGTTGCTATTTGTGGTATGGTCCAAATGATCCTTCAATATGACTCTTTGGGTACGTATGATTAGGCTCATCTTAATTTATTTGTGGCCGTCCATTGAGGCCCACCTTGATATATAAGGCCCATTTGAGGAGGCCCATCTTGATGTATTTGTGTCCCGTTGTCTAGACCCACCTTGATATATATGAGACCAATGTTATGAGGCCCATTTGATGTATTGGAGGCCCATGGGTCGAGGCCCAATGGGATGTACATAAGGCCCATTGTAATGTGATTCCACTATGGTTTATGTGTTGACCGTTATAGCAGGCTATGCCTTGGGAGCAATGATGGTTTGATGCCCACATTGTAAGTACAATGTTGGTTAAATGTCTGCATTGTAACTCCCCTTGGGCCCATTGATAGGCTCATACTTGTTATGTGTAGGCCGTCTAGGCCCATCCTTGTTGGAAGGATAGTTCATTACTTTATAACATGCTTAGTATAATCCCATGACTTATACCCATATGCATCTTATGTATGCTTGATAAGAGGAATGTTTCATCATAGCATAAGCCAGTTGGGCTGAGACATTTACGGGACTCCATATAAGACAGAGCGCCCCACATGATCGCGCAGTACACGCTGGATACTGCATGATTTGACTGTGTGATTCATGCATCTCATATTTGTGTGTCATGATCATTATATGCCCTAGTGACATCAGGGTCGTGGCTCCACAAGCACATCATGGATAGCCGTATCGGATACCGAAAATACTTGGTTCTAGCACTGTGGGCACTTAGGATGTCCTTGGGAGAAAATCCCAGAACCTTTTTGGTATCAAGAGCTACTCCAACGTCTAGACCGAGTGAAAACACGAGCGTCCGAGTGCCGAATACCAGTAGGTCGTGTCTCCCACTGTGTTGTGGTCGGTTAGAAGGGGGTATGGCCATATCCTCCCTAGTGAGGGGGTTATAAACTAGGCTGAGCTTGACCAGCTCGCAAATAAGTTCGCTATCGACAAGCCGGATAGGTATTGGTAGACTACTAGTGAGGCGAATAATGAGGTCTATTCCGCTCGCTAGGCTGTGCAGCTAGGGAGATGGTAGTCAATGTGGGGTGTACTAGACCCCGGTGATATCCCAGAGAGGAACTGTACTGATATGTGTACTTGATGAGTACTGGCATGCTTACTTTGTATCACGCATATGACATTTGGTTACATAGGCCTCGCATCGCATAGCCTTGGTATGGCAGATAGCATTCATGCCTTGCATCACATAGCTTTGGTACAGCTGATAGCATTCATAGACTCACCACATATTTCTGCATTACTCTGATATTGTACACTTGGCGCTTGCCTTGCGCACACACTTACACCACCCTCTAAGCTTTTGTAAGCTTATGCACGACCGTTGCGTGCAGGTGGCCTTGGATCGCAGCAACGCTGAGGCAGGAGTGCACATCAAATCATTTTAGAGTTTTTTATTACCCTATATTTCCCTTTCTGCATTATACTTAAAATTTTTGATATAGTGGATATGTGGTGATGTTGTTTTATGACTTGGTTATGCTTGTGGTTATGCTCCATTACCAAAAAAAAATCATACTGAAAACCCTCCTTGTAGGATCCCAAGATCAAAATCGGGCATGTGAGTGCCGGGATCCAAGAATGGGGCACTACGGAGGCTGTCGACTCCAGATTCGGAAATCAGGAATTTTGTGAGCCCGTTTTTCGAGTTTGGGGCATGACAACATCTATAGCTAGGGGGTCAGATACTGGTGAATGACAGTAAGCTAAAAACCTATATATTTGTTCATTACATGTGACTCCACCAAAGTCAAGCATACGAGACCAGCCAATGGCCTCGAGCATTGGTCCAATCCCATATGGAGCTAGACAGGACTTGTCAACTTGTTTTTCATACTCCATCTTCCTTGCTTTAAAATTTTGATATAGAGCCTTAGGAGGTGGTGGCACAGTAGGGATTTCAAGTTCGGGTGCCGGATTGTTTCTACGTGGTGGATAGACATTTTGGCTTGATAGCTGAGCCGTTTTTCTTCTGGCAACTATTTTAGAATGTTTTGGCCTAGGATTAGAGGATTCTCCCTGATTAACAGACTTACTCTTGTCTTTTCTCATTTAGAGGAAAACTTAGAGGATTTCTTAAAGAAACTCGGAGGAAATTTAGGAGATTAAAGAAAGGACAGCAAATACGATTTAACACTAAAAGAAAATTTTAGGGAAATCTAGGGTTTTGATTGATTGAACAACAAAAATGATTTACCAACCTTAAAAGTTCGGAAAAATGGCTCAATTGCACCTCCACTTGCTTCTAGGAGTGGATGCGTCGCAGAGGAAGAAGGAAATGGAGTGAATAAAGGGAAGTGGACATGTCATGCTAGAAATACACGCGTTACTTCGATATATCGAAGGTCACTCGATATATCGAAGGGAGCCCAATGGAGTGGACAAAGGGTTTAGGGTTTTTCAAGGTTTTTTATAATCAAGTAACGTTCGAGTGATATCGAACTATTCTTCGATATATCGAAGTTCAATTGATATCATTGAAAATTCATATTAAATGAACATGAAGTCTCTGGACAGTTTTGGTTCTTTTTCGATATATCGAATGACATTCGATATATCTAAGAATATCATATCAAATTGATGCTGATATATCGAAGAGCACTTGACAATTTTAGCTTTGAGATCACAAGAAATTCAAGGTCTTTGTAATTGAGTAACATTCGATTGATATCGAACTGTCATTCGATATATCGAAGGTCAATCAATATAATCAAAAATTCGTTGTAAATGAGCATAAGGTTTCTGGACAGTTTTAGGCCTTTTTTGATATATCGAATGGAAGTTGATATATCAAAGCATAGTATATCAAACAGGATTCAATATATCATAAAATGCAGTGAATGTTTTAGTACGATAACAACAAATAGACTTCAATGTTATCGACAACTTAAGCTCAATATCATCGAGTAGCATTCGATAACATCGAAGAGCACTTGATAATTTTACCTTTAACATCATCAATAAATTCAATGTATTTGTAATCGAGTACACTTCGATTGATATCGAAATGTCATTCAATATATCGAAGGTCAATCGATATAATCGAAAATTTGTTGTAAATGAGCATAAGGTCTCTGGATAGTTTTGGGCCTTTTTCGATATATCAAATTGAAGTCGATACATCGAAGTATAACATATTGAACAGGCTTCGATATATCGTAAAATGAAGTGAATGTTTTAGCACGATAACATCGAACAGACTTTGATGTTATCGACAACTTAAGCTCGATATCATTGAGTAGCATTCGATAACATCGAAGAGCACTTGATAATTTTAATTTTGACATAGAATAAATTCATTGTATTTATAATCGAGTACAATTCGATTGAAATCGAAATGTCATTCAATATATCGAAAGTCAATCGATATCATCGAGAATTCGTTATAAATGAACATAAAGTCACTGGACAGTTTTGGGCCTATTTTCGATATATCGAATGTCAGTCGATATATGGAAGGATGTCATATCGAATCAAATTCGATATATCGTAAAATTCAGAGAATTTTCCATGAGCCAATTTCTAGACGAAACTGATTTAGGGTTTGTTTTTTGCATGTTTGGTAGCTAGGAATTAGAGGGATTTATTCAAAAAAGCTTAGGAATTAGAGGGATTTGGATTTGAGCGAAATTTAAATCCTTTAAAAGAGCTCCTTTTGAACTCCCACCTCAAAGCGCTGATTCCAAATCCACTTAATTTTCTATGGATTAAAATCCACATTGATTCCATAGGAGTTCAAATCCATGCAATTGGATAGTTTTGATTTGTTTCCACTATTATTGATGCAATTTTATGTGAATTTGAATTAATAGTTGGATTTCCATTTACCGTTGAGGCTTCGGCCTCTCAATTTGATTTTAGTAAAGTGTTCGTGGTTTTTTAAGTATTGGGTAGTTTTGAATTATTATAGTAATTAGTTTTGCTAGTTTGTGTGAATTTGAATTAATATTTGGATTTCCATTGACTTAATGTTGTGGTTTTTCACCTCTTTTTCATGTCAGTTATGGAGTTTTCGTTTGTTATGAGTATTATTGTGAAACGCCCCACCTAAGGACACAATATTGTCCACTTTGCCCAAAGGGCTCACGGCTTTGTTCTTAGGGTTGCCCCCAAAATGCATTGTTCCAATTACGATCCAATATTCTCCGCTTTGGGTCCACTGGTAGCTCGCCCAGGCCCTTAGGCCCAGCCCACATCAGTCGAAAACCCTCACGGATTTGTTCCTGCTCAGCAGAAGCTCAGGGTCATTCATCCACAGGACGTGTTATATCCTTAAGGTGCGAACCCCACATATAACCACCACAACTTCCTACTACTCTTCCGATATGGGACAACTTTAACCCCCACTGCATACACAGTAGCCTGCCAGCACAGTAGCATGCCAACCACTGGTAGCTCGCCCAGGCCCTTAGGCCCCGCCCACATGTGCAACAATGACGAGGCGTCACATATCGATACACTTTTTGTGGATTTCAATTGGTAATTGGAGGTAAATGGGTGTTTTTAAGAAACCGAGTAATGGTCTGTAGTCCACTTGATTATCAGGTAGGGCTGATTTTAAATACCATGAGACAACATTGTTGGCCCATCCGATGAACAGATTATATCTTGCGTGTGCGTGATGTTGCCATGTGCAAGAGGCGAGTGCCAAAGGGGTGTGCTTTCTTTCCTTGGAGGCAAAGAGACTAGCACCCCAGTATTAGTGGTGGCAAGGTGCTAGAAATGAATGGAAATGACTGTGAAGTGAAGGGAATTAACCGTGAAGTGAAGGGGATTGACCATGAAATTCATGGAAATGACCGTGATGTGAAAGGGAATCACTGAAATTGACTGTGAAGTGAAGGAAATTGACTGTGAAATGCATGGAATTGACCGTGAAATGAATGGAAATGACCATGAAGTGAAGGAAATTGACTGTGAAATGCATTGAATTGACCGTGAAGCAAAAGGGAGTCATCGGAATTGACCGTGAAATGAATGAAAATGATCGTGAAGTGAAGGAAATTAACCATGAAATGCATTGAATTGACCATGAAGTGAAAGGAATTGACTGTGAAATACATTGAATTGACCATGAAGTGAAGGAAATTGACCGTGAAATGCATGAAAATGACCATGAAGTGAAGGGAATTGACCTTGAAATGCATGGAATTGACCGTGAAATGCATTGAATTGACCGTGAAGTGAAGGAAATTGACCGTGAAGTGCATGGAATTGATCGCGAAGTGAAGGGAATTGACCGAGAAATGCATTGAATTGACCGTGAAGTGAAGGAAATTGACCGTGAAATGCATAAAAATGACAATGAAGTGAAGGGAATTGACCGTGAAATGCATCGAATTGACCGTGAAGTGAAGGAATTGACCGTGAAGTGAAGGAAATTGACCGTGAAATGCATGAAAATGACTGTAAAATGAAGGGAATTGACCGCGTAATGCATTCAATTGACCCTGAAGTGAAGGAAATTGACCATGAAATGCATGGAAATGACCATGAAGTGAAGGGAATTGACTGTAAAATGCATTGAATTGACCATGAAGTGCAAGGAATTAACCGTGAAATGAACGAAATTGACCGTGAAGTGAAGGAAATTGACCGTGAAATGCATGGAATTGACCGTGAAGTGAAAGGAATTGACCTTGAAATGCATTGAATTGACCATGAAGTGAAGGAAATTGATCGTGAAATGCATGGAAATGACCGTGAAGTGAAGGGAATTGACTGTGAAAGCATTGAATTGACCATGAAGTGCATGAAATTGACCACGAAGTGAAGTAAATTGACAGCGGAGTAAATAAAATTATCTAATACATAAACAAATCACCATTCATAATGAAATCACTATTAAGAAGACATCATTTACTACAAAATTATGATAAAATATACAAGACATCATTTCACCCTGAATGTTTTACAAGACATCATTTACAACATTTCACAAAAAATTTCAATTCCTCTCATGCCTATGACGAATATATCATATGTTGAGGTCACTCAGGCAATCATAGGCTATAGACTTCCTAAAACTAAGAGTGAATTGCTGCAAGTCTCTCTCTAATAAAATTTGATCGCTGCACAAAATGTCGATATATTTCATAACAAAAATGCCACAATCATATCCGTTCGTATCCTTTAGTATAGAAGTCTCTTCTCTAACCGTCCAAGCATTCCCATCCAATGCAGACATATCTCCTGCGGCATGGAATAATATAGGCAAGCTATCCTTCATCAGCTCGATATGTTCCCTGTATCAACTGAGTGCCCTCGAATATAAATTGTCGAGTATAACGATTTCTCGATCTCGAGGGTGGAAGACCATTAGGTACTAATGACTGTTGGAGTGGTTGAATGGTACGTATGCCTATTCATGTTTGAAAAGATAAGATATTAATATCTAAAAATTATAGAAATGGGTACACCTAGCGTTGATAACTTGTAACAACACCGTTACTTGTTCATATTGCCACATGGGCTTCTGCCCTTCACAAGATTTAACAATGCTGTGAACAGTCAGTTTCTCTACTTCTAATAATGAACGCGCTTCGTCACTGCCAATATCGCGATACATTCTCAATATCGACATTTACATGCCGATACATGGCAATTACAGACAATATACCAAATTAAAACATATATCATATAATGAAATAACATAATGACCATGATCTAATTTATACAGTTGCCAGAAAAAATGTGGGATAGAACTTTTAGTCCTTTGTATATAAAGTAGGAAATGAACGGTGCCTTCTCTCCAAGAAATCGACGTACTTGTCAATAACCTAATCAATAAAGATGGCAAATTAAGCTCTAGTCTAATATAACTGTTGAATAACCATATATGTATGTGTGTGAATTACTTACCACGCTATTAACCCATGCATTTTTCTCCCATATGGTCATGAACCAAATAAATTCTATCGAATCTTTGTTTGCATTAGCCCAACTTTCCAATTCATGGAGTTTGTCTTCCGATATTACTCTAAATGGATCAATCTTGGCCTAGAAGGGTATCGGAGAAGTAGGAAATTCTCTCAGTTTCTCAGTGTCGGCAGCGTTACTTGGAGTGGTTTGAATGGCAGAGATGGATGTGAATGGAGAACGCATATAGACAAATGGCTTCACCAGCCTCTTAGTTCTCCTCTTATATACTGGAATGGAATGCAGTGATTTCTCGAATATATCATCGTCTAACGCATCCAAGTGTTGAACATCCACCTCTCTGTTCCCCTGGTCCCTACCTTCCAATTCCTCATCCTCCTTTTCAAACTCTTCCTTCTCCTTCTCCTTCCAAAACTGCATCTTCTCTATACAAAACACCTCCATCTGCTTCTTCAACTCCCCCTTACCCTCCTCCAACTCTTCCCTCTCCTTCTTCAATACCTCATTTTTATCCTTAGTTCTTCCTTCTCCATCATTAACATTTCCCTCTCCATCTTCAAAACCGCCCTCTCTTTTAACTTTTCCTTCTCTAACCTCAAGGCTTCTTTCACTTCTAGCATTAGTTTCAACTCCTCGTGTACTACTTCTCTCTCCCTCTCATCGATTCTTCTCTCACTTTTATCATGCGTTCCTTTAGCTTCAACTCTTCCCTATGTCTCTCCAACTGAATCCTCTCCACCTCCAGCTCCTCCCTATCCTCCCTCGACTCCCTAGTTAATTGCAATCTCGCTCCCTCTCCCTCTCCCTTATCACCACTCTCTTCCTCTCCCCCTTCTTCTCCCTCTTCCTGTCCCGATCTCTCTTCCATATCTTCATCATCTTCATCTTTAATGCCCTACAAAATGAAGCAATATATATATATATATCAATTATATAACATGTCAAAGTAAATATAAAATATCAATATAAAAAAAGACTTTTGTGACATCTTACGTCAAATATATCACGGACCAAACGAACGGCCTCCATCTCCAGCTCCTCAATGGTAGGCTCTAAGATAAGAACTAACTCAATCTGCAAGAGAACATCTTCGATTTCATGTTCAGAAACATGTATATAGTTCAATGAGTGACCACTTAGCTTCATAGAAATTGACTTACATCTTTTCTCTCTAGTATTTGATGAATCTTCCTATACCTACAACCCTTTCATCCCCGATATTATATGAATATTGGAATTTGGGAGGGAACATATGAAATGATACATTCTCGGAGATTCAATACTCTCTCTAGGGCCCATATCCATTACAATGAAATGACAAGATGATCTTAAATAAATATAATTTCGTATAAACTATAAATTAAAATAGACAAGGAAAGAATCCTTACTTGTAGGGAAAATATGCAACTGGTGACATTATAATGAAGCTCATGCAATGCCATCAAGGCACTCTCGATCCCTTCAATCATTGTTTGGAAGGCCAAACTACCCTAAGAGTATATATTAAAGCTTTTCAATGAGTCCACAAGGTCGATAAAGTCTATACAATACATAATATTTGTGTCGGTTCCCCTAACAAACCACTCCACCCATAATATTAGGGCTACCTTCACGACATCTTCGTGCTTATTGCTATCAACTATCCTATTGAACACCTCTTGTACATCGTTCTTTAAGATAGGATATTCATTGAATTATTTCTCTCTTATTGAGTTCTTCGAACGATGGATATTGGGTATAGAGAGGTCACTAGTCTTCAGCCTTGTTATTAGGGTGAAGTCCATCTCAAAAAATTTTATACAGTTCCCCTGTATCTCGAATACAAGATTGCCTATATATCTCTCAATAAGTGAGTGAAACAATGCTCCTATAAACTTAAATTATGGAATGTGTAATAAAAATGAGAATGGGGTCTACCTAAAAATATTTAATCTACTATTATTATTCTCCAAACCACCCTTCACACTATCAAACCACCATGTCAAAGAACATCTGCATGACAGGGTGGGGGCCGACTCGCCAAATCCCTTATACAAGGGTTTATCATCTGCAAGGATGAATTGAAAATTATATCAACGATAAGATTCAATATTTAATGAAGCATAATGTGAAAGTTGACTTGTTGTGGTGAAAAAATCATAAAGTATGGTGTGAGTTTGCCGAGTCAGCGGTTAGTTTATGGTGAATTCCAAATGAAAGTACAAGACTTATAAGTGAATTTTTATAAGTTTTAGGCCTGTTTCACTCATTTACCATTCAATTTCATGAAGTTGTTGGTATATTTATATAAGGTGGTCGGTTAAAAAGTGCAAGACCCATATCATAGTTCGTACCGTGTAAGACCCGTATCCTAGACTGTACCGTTCCATAGGTTCCCGCGGTCTTTTCGATCGAATTCCGGTAACCTTCGACCCTTAACCGGCAATGCACGCTACCCTGATTCACACGCTGTCAACCCGAGTAGACTCAACCTAAGACTTGTACCATTGCGACAGCACTGTTGCAGCGGTTCTGATGTCGCGACTCGCGCGCCGAGGCGATACTCTGGCCAGGAGATGTGGGTCAGCGTTCGGTGTGAGGAAAACGCCGCGCGTAGGAATCTCGAGAGAATCTCAATGAGATGTCACCATAAATCAATCCCATCATGTCAAGTACACATCACTTCACACTCTTTCCCATGCAAGCCCCAAAAGTCAAAAAGATTCTTACAAACCCATACCTTCCTTACACCAAAAGCCACAAAAGTCAAAAAGGCTCTTACACACATCCATCAACCATCCTTCTCTCCCTCTCTTTACAAGTCTCTCTCCCCTTCATTTTCAAACCCATTCCAAGCAACCCAAAACCTCTCACATGTCCAAGCCTCTCCCACCTCTCCCAAGCAACAAGTGTGGCCCACCTCTTCCTACCCTTCCATCTTCCATCTCAACCATCCAAACCTCATCTCCTCCGTCGAAATCGAAGCTAAGGAGCTAAGGAAGCCTTGGGTGCAAGTAGAAGAACCGGCGGGTGATTTTTAAATTTTTGTTTTCATCCATTTGTTTGATGTAAGGGCCACATGTAGCGGGACCCACCTTGATGTAGTTTTTTTTGTACCAAAGAGGGACCCATAGTGGTGGGGCCCCTCCATCTTTGCCAGTGTTTCTCTCTTTCTTTCTATGTTTATGGCCCACCTAATGTGTGTATTTCACCCATGACATTTTCGGTGGACCCCATCCAAGTGGGACACACCATGAGGTTTTTTTTTGTGTCATCTCAACCATCCATTGGGGGCCCAACTTGAGGTGGCTAATGGTGGGGTGGCCACCAAGGAAGTGTGATCTGACGTGGGCCCACCCAGCCCCATGGTCCAAGTGGCAGACAAGTGAAAGATACCTTGTTTCGACACAGAGGTCTGGGCATCGTTCCCTGTGGTGGTAGCTAACATGGGTGTGCACTGACAAGGGGCGTGCACTGGAAGTGGGCGTGGACTAACATGGGGTCCACAGGGCCATCCACACCGTCCACCCTTTCTGGTGGGGCACACCATAGCGTATGTGTCTCATCTAGCCGTCTACTATTCTGGACGGTGGGACCCAAGCTCATGTGGGGCCCTCGTTGGATGCCCAGATCCATAGCTCAACTGGCAGCAGTGTGAAGATACCTCGTTTTACACTGAGGTCTTGGTACCGTCCCTGTGGGGTGGCTGACGGGGGTGTGACCACTGACGTGGGGCCCACCTGACCTTGGTTGCGGCTGAAACTTGGTCGGACCCCTCATTCAAGTGGGACACCCATGATGGGTGGGCTGGATTGGTGGACCCCATCTCTGTGAGCCCTCAAAATGGTTATGAATGTTTTAAATGGTGCACAGCCCTCTCCACATCTGCATGTGGCGTGGCCTATACAAGTCACGAACTGACTTGATTTTTGAGACCTGGGCCCACGCTGACTTGGTGCATCTGACCAATGGGTCAGATGTTTGCAAGCATCAACAGTGAGGCCCACACCAATCGACCCATGGACGTTAAAAATTAGCCCGAGCACTGTACCTTTCCCATATATATAATATATATGGTGGGCCCTACGTGGGACCCACCTCTGTTGCGTTGCCAGAAAGAAAGAAAAAAAGAAAGAAAGAAAAAGGAAAGGAGAGGGGCATGTGGCACCCTCTCTCTCTCTCTACATCTCTCTCTGACGCTCTCTCTCTCTCTCTCTTCATCTCTATCTACATCTCTCTCTTTGACGCTCTCTCTCTTCATCTCTCTCTACATCTCTCTATCTCTCTCTATATCTCTCTCTATACATCTCTTTATCTCTCTCTCCCTGTGTGCGTCAGTAGGGTCTAGGCCCCACTTAATGTATGTGTTTTACTCCAGCCGTCCATCTATTTTTATGGTCGGGCCACCTTGGGGATGCGCTGCATCCACCGTCCAGCCCATTGACGGTGGATCCCAGCCATGATGTATGGGTTTTACACATGCCGTACATCTATTTTGATGGTGGGACCCATCGTAGGTATGTATTTTATCCTTGCCTGGTTCCCCTCTAGGACTTGGGTGCAGCACCAGTAGGCCCACCTTGATGTCTGTATTATATCCACCCATCCGTTGAGGCCCACCTTGATATGCATAAGGCCCAATGATCAGGCCCACCTTGCCATAATTATGGCCCGTTGTTGAGACCCGCTTTGATGTGAATGAAAGGCCCATATTATGAGGCCCATTCGATGTATTTGTGGCCGTGCTTGAGGCCCACTTTGATATATATAAGACCCATGTTACGAGGCCCATTTTGATGCATTCTAAGACCCATGGGTTATGGCCCATTGCAATGTACATAAGGCCCGTTGGTGAGGCCCATTAATGCGGCCCATTTGATGAATGTAAGGCCCATGTGATACAGCCCATTTGATGTATTTAACGCCCAATGGGATGTACCTAAGGTCCATTGCAATGTGTGATCCCAACATGATTTATATAATGATGTTTACGACGGGCAATGCCTCGGGAGCAATGTTGGTTTGACGTCCACATTGCAGTATAGTGTTGGTTAAATGTCTGCATTATGACTCTCCCTAGCGCCATTGATAGGCCCGTGCTGGTTGTGTGTAGGCCGTCTATGTCGAGGCTCATCTGCATTATAAGGATAGTTTACTACTTTATGACATGTCTAGTATAGTTCCATGATTCATGATCATACGAATCATATGTATGCTTGATATGATAAGTGACTGATCATAGCATATGCCTTCGGGCAGATTGTTTAGGGAATCCCGGATAAGCGGTGTTGCCCTACATGAGCGCATGATACGCGCAGGATTGCTGCATGACTGGATGTGTGATCCATGCATTCGCATTGTATGATATGGAACTGTACGCCCTAGCGACATCAGGGCCGTAGCCTCCACAAGCGTATCGTGGTTGGCAGGATTGGATACCAGAAATCATGTTCTACATGGGGTGTTATAGATATCCTTGGGTGAAAGTCCCTAAACCCTTATGGTACCAAAAGTTGCTCCAACATCTAGACCGAGTGGGTGCATGAGCGCCGATGGCCGATTACTAGGAGGGTGCGCTTTCCACTATGTCGTGGTCGGTTGGAAGGGGGTACGGCCTTACCCGCTCGAGAGAAGGGGGCAATGCTAGGCTGAGTTTGACCAGCTCGAGGAATGGGTCCGCTATCGACGAGCCAAGCCTGATATTGGCAGGCGGGTAGTGAGGTCTCTTCCACTTACCTTATTGCGCGCGATGGGGCGGCAATCTGGTTTAGAGTGTACTAGACCCCGGTGATATCCCAGATTTTGAGTTGTACTGATATGTGGACTTATATGAGGATTTATATGCTTGAGTTGCATTTCGCATCGCATGGCCTTGGTATGGCCGATATCATTCATGTCTTGCATCGCATAGCCTTGGTACGGCTAACGGTATTCATGGATTCACCAGCATGCTCTGCATTACTCTGATATTGCATATCTGCTTACTACCTTGCGCATACACTTTCACCACCCTCTAAGCTTTCTATAAACTTATGCACGACCGTTGCGTGCAGGTGACGTGAGTACGCAGCAGCACTGAGGCAGGAGCGCAGAGCAGATCTTTTGGAGATTTTTGTCCATTCTCATTGTATTTTCCTTTATGCTCATTGTACTTGTAAAGTTTTTTATCATAGTGGAAATGTGATGGAGTTTTTGGTTATTGTTTGTGGGTTATGCCTTTGGTTATGCTTATTACAAATTAAACTGATGTTGAAAATCCTCCTTGTAGCATCTCAGGATCGGAACCTAGTGTATGGGGGCTGGGAGCCGAGAATGGGGTTCTACGGAGGCTGTCGACGCCGGATTCGGCGATCAGGAATTTTATGAGCCCGATTTCTGAGTTTGGGGCGTGACAGAAGTTGGTATCAGAGCATAACTCGGGAATAACCAAGAACAATATTACATGTCTGCTATGAGTTTGAATGATTGAGTCCTTAGTTCGGATAGCTTAGCGATCTTTTATTACCGACCCTTAACGTTCGTACCTTCGAGAGTTTCTAAGTTGATAGGCGCCTTCGATCTTCCTGTAGGACATGGCATGCCAGAGAGTGACCCGATTGACCCCCGCACCACCACCTGAGGCTCCCGCATCACCGCCTGAGGCCCCCGCACTACCACCTACGATGCCCATTCCACCACTAGGGATTCCTACAGCCCATCCTAAGTATGTTGCTCCTCCACCAGAGACCAATGCAGACCTGACCGTATCCATGAGTGCCTCCCAATTGCAGCAGATGTTACAGGCTATGACGACTGCACTTCAGGGGCAGCGCAGGCACCCCGTTGTTTCACTGGAGCAGGCCGAGCAGGACCATGTGAGTGCCCTCCTTCGTGAGTTTAGACAGCTCGATCCCCCATGTTTCCAGGGTGAGCCAGATCTGACGGTAGCTAAGAGATGGCGTGCTGATGTGGAGAAGATATTTGAGACGATGGGATGCACGACCGAGCGACGAGTCCGATTAGCCGTATTTCTCCTCCATGGTGAGGCTGAGCATTGGTGGGCGTCAGTCTCCCTAGCAGCAGGCGCTAATTTTGTGTGGACATGAGAGGATTTTGTGGATTGGTTTGACCGACAGTATTTTCCTGATCACATCCGACGACAGCGAGCATTGGAGTTCGAGGCCCTAGTACAGGGCGATATGACAGTGGCTCAGTACGCGGCCCGTTTTGTAGCGCTGTCTAGATTTGCGCCGTACTTGGTAAATGATGAGGGGAGGAAAGCTTGCGTTACGGTCTTCGAGACCGTGTCATTGGGTATGAGCTCTCGACATTTGAGGGAGTGGTACGAAAGGCCCAGATTTATGAGGCTGAGTAGGCCGGTTCTCAGTCCGATCGCGGTCAGAGGAGAGACCAGAAGAGGCCCGCTCCTTCCGATGACTCGTAGTAGCATCGATTGCAGCAGCAGAGGCGTACAGGTCGCCCGGCCTTTTAAGTGCAGCAGCACCTCTAGCACCACCTCCGAGGCAGTTCACCGACACCTGTTTTGGGTGCGGTGCGACGGGGCACCGTATGTGGGAGTGTCCCCGCCCTCAGTAGCAGCAGCAGAGGCCCCTACGGTAGCAGCAGCAGCCGAGAGGTCCATAGCAGCCTCCACCACAGCAGCAGAGACCCCCACGGCATCAGCGACAGCAGCCCCCACCAACGAGGCCACCTCAACGCGGCATCGGCACCGGCCTCGAGACCGCGCGGCGGAGAGGCGGCGGTTTTGACCGCCTCGGCGACCCGGCAAAGCGGCGGACGTTCGAGAGGGGCGGGCACCTCCCCGGCCCGGCTCGAGGAGCTAGGTTTTATACGGCTCAGCAGGATCCGCAGTCATCTGGAGGGGTTGTTGAGGGTATGATTTTAGTCTCTGCATGCACTGCACGTGTGTTATTTGATTCCGGTGCATCGCATTCTTTTGTGGCGGAGAGTTTCTGCCGATCGACTGGCCTACCGTTGGAGTCTACTCATGAGAGTCTATCAGTATCGACTCCCTTGGGGAAGACTGCAGTGTTGGGCCGATTTTGCTAGTCTTGCCCCATTCTAGTCGGGGATACCTTTTTACCTGCTAATCTATTTGCATTGCTGATGTCCGAGTTCGATGTCATCCTGGGCATGGATTGGCTTGCCGAGTACTATGCCATATTGGACTGCTCCGCGAGGACCGTCACATTCTGTATACCAGGCTTGTTGCAGTTTCAGTTCGTTGCAGAGCCCCGAGGAGAGCCATTGTCTTGCTTGATGTCCTGCGTTGTTGAGGAGCCTGTTGCCGCTTGTATCGACCAGTTGCCTATTGTTTACGATTTTTCCGATGTGTTCCAGGAGATTCCGGGATTACCGCCTCACCGACTCACCAAGTTTCAGGTTGATCTTGTACCAGGTACCGTGCCTATCTCGAAGGCCCCGTATCGTATGGCACCATTGGAGTTGTGGGAACTGCAGAAGCAATTGGACGAGTTGTGCGAGTTGGGTTTTATCCATCTGAGCAGTTCGCCGTGGGGAGCGCTAGTACTCTTCGTGAAGAAGAAGGATGGATCATTGAGGCTCTGCATAGACTACTGCGAGCTCAACAAGGTCATGATCAAGAACAAGTACCCACTTCCGAGGATTGATGATTTGTTTGATCAGCTGCAAGGTGCACAGTTCTTTTCAAAGATTGATTTGCGTTCCGGTTATCATCAGATTCAGGTCCGAGAGGAGGACATTCCGAAGACAGCTTTCAGGACGCACTACGGTCATTTTGAGTTCTAAGTCATGTCCTTCGGACTGACCAATGCACCCACAGTTTTCATACAGTTGATGAACGAGGTCTTTCGGCCTTATCTCGATCAGTTTGTTGTAGTCTTCATCGACGACATTCTGATCCATTCGAGGACCCATGAGGAGCACGAGCAGCATTTAGAGGTTACGCTACAGACCCTCCGCACACACCAGCTGTATGTGAAGCTGGAGAAGTGCAAGTTCTGGCAGGAGGAGGTGAAGTTCCTCGGTCACATGGTGACGAGGGAGGGCGTCGTAGTGAACCTCTCAAAGGTTGAGGCAGTGCGTCAATGGGGCTAGCCCACGACTGCGTCCGAGATCCTCAGTTTCCTTAGTTTGGCGGGCTATCACTGGCATTTCATTGAGGGCTTCTCTCATATTGCAGCCCCGCTGACCAGGTTGACTCGGAAGGGCGCAGAGTTTATTTGGAGTGATGCCTGTGAGCGAGCATTTATGGAGTTGAAGGATCGTCTGACATCCGCTCCTGTCCTCACTCTTCCCTCTAGGAGTGACGGATTTATTGTATTCACCGATGCCTCGCATATTGGTTTGGGTGCTGTCCAGATGTAGCAAGGGAGACCAATGGCCTTCGCGTCTCGCCAGCTCGAGATCCATGAGTTGAACTACCCCACGCATAATTTGGAGCTCGCTGCAGTTGTCTTCGCACTAAAGGTGTGGAGGCACTATCTTTATGGGGTCAGGTTCAAGCTATTATCCGACCACAAGAGCTTGAAGTACCTTTTCTCGCAGTCTGAGTTGAACATGAGGCAGAGGCGCTGGATGGAGCTCCTGAAGGACTATAACTTTGATCTTCAGTACCACCCGGGCAAGGCGAACGTGGTGGCGGATGCCCTTAGCCGTCAGCCACGAGGCCTGGTGGCGCATATAATGATTCAGGAGTGGCGGATGCTTGAGGATGTGGCAGATTATGATTTTGAGTTTGGCCTGCAGTCTTCTATCGTGCAGTTATTGAGCCTGTCAATTCAACCCTCTCTTGTCGTAAGGGTGATTGAGGCTCAGCAGGCTGATGAGTCGTTGCAGAGTTATATGGCTGATGCAGCATCTGAGAGTCAGGAAGATTAGTAGATTGGTACAGATGGTGGACTTTGCTTCAGAGGCCGATTATGTGTCCCGGATATTCCTGAGTTACGCAGAGATCTTATGACCGAGGCACATCGATCGCGATTTTCTATCCATCCTGGCTCGACGAAGATGTACCATGATATGAGGCTACAGTATTTTTGAGCAGGGATGAAGCGCCAGATTGCTAGTTTTGTGGCCGAGTGTGACACATGCCAGCGTGTCAAGGCCGATCATCAGAGACCCCCTGGTCTATTGCAGCCGTTGAGTATCCTGATGTGAAAGTGGGAGCATGTGTCGACAGATTTCATTATGGGCTTGCCGAGGACTCAGCGTGGTCATGATGCCATTTGGGTTGTTGTGGATCATCTGACGAAGTCGGCACATTTTCTCCCAATACGTGTGACCTGGTCTATGGACCAGCTTGCGAGGTTATTCCTCGAGGAGATTGTGAGACTGCATGGCGTTCCCGTCTCGATCGTTTCTGACAGAGATTCTAGGTTTACGTCTCAGTTTTGGGAGAGCTTCCAGAGAGCGATGGGGACTGATTTGCAGCTCAGCACCGCAGACCGATGGCCAGACCGAGAGGGTCAACCAGATCCTTGAGGATATGCTTCGGGCTTGTGCGATTGATTTTGGGGGTAGTTAGGATGAGCATCTGCGATTGGCTGAGTTCGCATACAATAACAGCTATTAGGCGACCATCGGCATGGCTCCTTTCGAGGCACTATATGGCAGACCATGTAGATCACCGAGTTGTTGGACCGAGGTTGGAGAGCGCCGTCTCCTAGGTCCCGAGCTTGTGTAGGAGACGTCAGAGGCTATCGATATCATCAGGCAGAGGATGCGCACAGCTCAGAGCCTGCAAAAGAGTTTTGCTGATCGTCGGCGTCATCCCTTGGAGTTTAATGTAGGGGATCATGTATATCTCAAGGTCTCGCCTATGAAGGGCGTAGTTCAATTTGGAGCGAAGGGCAAGCTTGCCCCGAGATTCATAGGACCTTTTGAGATCACTGGGCGCGTTGGTGCCGTGGCCTATCGGCTTGCCTTGCCATCTCAGTTGTCTGGTGTCCACAACGTTTTCTATGTATCCATGTTGAGGAAGTGTGGGTCAGACATAGTTCGGGTTATTGATTAGCAGCCGTTGGAGGTTCGTGAGGATGCTTCTTACATCGAGCAACCAGTTCTTATCCTTGATCGGAAGGAGCAGGTCCTCCTGACAAAGGTCATTCCGTTAGGGAAGGTTCAGTGGGGTCACCATTCTGTTGAGGAGGCTTCTTGGGAGCGCGAGGCCGAGATTCGAGAGCGCTATCCCCATCGCTTTGATGATTGATCACGTGTTGTATTTTGTATGTTATCTCTGATTTTATATAGTGATATTATGTTTCTTCTTTCTCACGAGTTATAACTAGTTGCGATGATTGTGTAAATTTCGAGGACGAAATTTTTTTAGGAGGGGAGAGCTGTAAGACCCGTATCCTAGACTTTACCGTTCCATAGGTTCCCGCGGTCTTTTCGGTCAAATTTCGGTAACCTTTGACCCTTAACCGGCGTTGTGCGTGACTCTGATTCACACGCTATCAACCCGAGTTAACACAACCCGAGACTTGTACCATTGCGACCGCACCGTCGCCGCGGTTCCGATGCAGTGACTCACGTGCCGAAGCGATACTCTAGCCAGGAGATGTGGGTCAGCGTTCGGTGTGAGGAAAATGCCGTGCGTACGAATCTCGAGAGAATCTCAACGAGATGTCACATCAATTAACCATCAATCAATCCCATCATGTCAAGTACACATCACTTCACACTCTTCCCTAAGCAAGCCCCAAAAGTTAAAAAGATTCTTACAAACCCATACCTTCCTTACACCAAAAGCCACAAAAGTAAAAAAGGCTCTTACACACATTCATCAATCCATCAACCATCCTTCTCTATCTCTTTACAAGTCTCTCTCCCCTTCATTTTCAAACCCATTCCAAGCAACCCAAAACCTCTCACACATCCAAGCCTCTCCCACCTCTCCCAAGCAACAAGTGTGGCCCACCTCTTCCTACCCTTCCATCTTCCATCTCAACCATCCAAACCTCATCTCCTCCATCGGAATCGAAGCTAAGGAGATAAGGAAGCCTTGGGTGCAAGTAGAAGTACCGGTGGGTGATTTTTGGATTTTTGTTTTCATCCATTTGTTTAATGTAAGGGCCACAAGTAGCGGGACCCACCTTGATGTAGTTTTTTTTTTGTATCAAAGAGGGACCCATAGTGGCGGGGCCCCTCCATCTTTGCCAATGTTTCTCTCTCTCTTTCTATGTTTATGGCCCACCTAATGTGTGTATTTCACCCATGACATTTTAGGTGGACCCCATCCAAGTGAGACACACCATGATGTTTTTTTTGTGTCATCTCAACCATCCATCGGGGGCCCAACTTGAGGTGGCTAATGGTGGGGTGGCCACCAAGGAAGTGTGATCTGATGTGGGCCCACCCAGCCCCATGGTCCAAGTGGCAGACGAGTGAAAGATACCTTGTTTCAACACAGAGGTCTGGGCATAGTTTCCTTTGGTGGTGGCAAACATGGGTGTGCACTGACAAAGGGTGTGCACTAGCAGTGGGCGTGGACTGACATGGGGTCCACAGGGCCATCCACACCGTCCACCCTTTCTGGTGGGGCCCACCATAGTGTATGTGTCTCATCCAGCCGTCCACCATTCTGGACGATGGGACCTAAGCTCGTGTGGGGCCCTCGTTGGATGCCCAGATCCATAGCTCAACTGGCAGCAGTGTGGAGATACCTCGTTTTACACTGAGGTCTTGGTACCGTCCCTGTGGGGTGGCTGACGGTGGTGTGACCACTGACGTGGGGCCCACCTGACCTTGGTTGCGACTGAAACTTGGTCGGACCCCTCATTCAAGTGGGACACCCGTGATGGGTGGGCTGGATTGGTGGACCCCATCTCTGTGAGCCCTCAAAATGGTTATGAATGTTTTAAATGGTGCACAGCCCTCTCCACATCTGCATGTGGCGTGGCCTATACAAGTCACGAACCGACTTGATTTTTGAGACCTAGGCCCACGCTGACTTGGTGCATCTGACCAATGGGTCAGATGTTTGCAAGCATCAATGGTGGGGCCCACACCGATCGACCCATGGACGTTAAAAATCAGCCCGAGCACTGTACCTTTCCCATATATATAATATATATGGTGGGCCCTACGTGGGACCCACCTCTGTTGCGTTGCCAGAAAGAAAGAAAAAAAGAAAGAAAGAAAAAGGAAAGGAGAGGGGCACGTGGCACCCTCTCTCTCTCTCTCTACATCTCTCTCTGACACTCTCTCTCTCTCTCTTCATCTCTCTCTCTACATCTCTCTCTTTGACGCTCTCTCTCTTCATCTCTCTTTACATCTCTCTCTATCTCTCTCTACATCTCTCTCTATACATCTCTTTATCTCTCTCTCCCTGTGTGCGTTAGTAGGGTCTAGGCCCCACTTAATGTATGTGTTTTACTCCAGCCGTCCATCTATTTTTATGGTGGGGCCACCTTGGGGATGCGCTGCATCCACCGTCCAGCCCATTGACGGTGGATCCCAGCCATGATGTATGGGTTTTACACACGCCGTACATCTATTTTGATGGTGGGACCGATCGTGAGGTATGTATTTTATCCTCGCCTGGTTCCCCTCTCGGACTTAGGTGTGGCACCAGTAGGCCACCTTGATGTCTGTATTATATCCACCCATCCGTTGAGGCCCACCTTGATATGCATAAGGCCCAAATGATTAGGCCCACCTTGCCATAATTATGGCCCGTTGTTGAGACTCGCTTTGATGTGAATGAAAGGCCCATATTATGAGGCCCATTCGATGTATTTGTGGCTGTGGTTGAGGTCCACTTTGATATATATAAGGCCCATGTTACGAGGCCCATTTTGATGCATTCTAAGACCCATGAGTTATGGCCCATTGCAATGTACATAAGGCCCGTTGGTGAGGCCCATTAATGCAGCCCATTTGATGAATGTAAGGCCCATGTGATACAGCCCATTTGATGTATTTAAGGCCCAATGGGATGGACCTAAGGTCCATTGCAATGTGTGATCCCAACATAATTTATGTAATGATGTTTACGACGGGCAATGCCTCGGGAGCAATGTTGGTTTGACGCCCACATTGCAGTATAGTGTTGGTTAAATGTCTGCATTATGACTCTCCCTAGAGCCATTGATAGGCCCGTGCTGGTTGTGTGTAGGCCGTCTATGTCGAGGCTCATCTGCATTATAAGGATAGTTTACTACTTTATGACATGTCTAGTATAGTTCCATGATTCATGATCATACGCATATATGTATGCTTGATATGATAAGTGACTGATCATAGCATATGCCTTTGGACAGATTGTTTAGGGACTCCCGGATAGGCGGTGTTGCCTTACATGAACGCACGATACGCACAGGATTGCTGCATGACTGGATGTGTGATCCATGCATTCGCATTGTATGATATAGAACTGTATGCCCTAGCGACATCAGGGTCGTAGCCTCCACAAGCGTATCGTGGTTGGTAGGATTGGATACTGAAAATCATGTTCTACATGGGGTGTTATAGATATCCCTGGGTGAAAGTCCCTAAACCCTTATGGTACCAAGAGGTTGCTCCAATGTCTAGAGCGAGTGGGTGCATGAGCGCCGATGGCCGATTACTAGGAGGGTGCACTTTCCACTGTGTCGTGGTCGGTTGGAAGGGGGTACGGCCTTACCCGCCCGAGAGGAGGGGGTAATGCTAGGCTGAGTTTGACCAGCTTGAGGAATGGGTCCGCTATCGACGAGCCGAGCCCGATATTGGCAGGTGGGTAGTGAGGTCTCTTCCACTTACCTTATTGCGCGCGATGGGGCAGCAATCTGGTTTAGAGTGTACTAGACCCCGGTGATATCCCAGATTTTGAACTGTACTGATTTGTGGACTTATATGAGGATTTGTATGCTTGAGTTACATTTCGCATCGCATAGCCTTGGTATGGCTGATATCATTCATGTCTTGCATCGCATAGCCTTGGTACGGCTAACGGTATTCATGGATTCACCAGCATGTTTCGCATTACTCTGATACTGCATATCTGCATTACTACCTTGCGCACACACTTTCACCACCCTCTAAGTTTTCTATAAGCTTATGCATGACCGTTGCGTGCAGGTGACGTGAGTACGCAGCAGTGCTGAGGGAGGAACTCAAAGCAGATCTTTTGGAGCTTTTTGTCCATTCTCATTGTATTTCCCTTTATACTCATTGTACTTATAAAGTTTTTTATCATAGTAGAAATGTGATGGAGTTTTTGGTTGTTGTTTGTGGGTTATGCCTTTGGTTATGCTTATTACAAATTAAACTGATGTTGAAAATCCTCCTTGTAGCATCCCAGGATCGGAACCTGGCGTATGGGCGCTGGGAGCTGAGGATGGGATTCTACGGAGGCTATCGGCGCCGGATTCGGCGATCGGGAATTTTGTGAGCCCAGTTTTCGAGTTTGGGGCGTGACATACCATTCCTTAAGAACTCACGGTCCTTCCAGTCAAATTTTAGCGACTCGCAACGCATAGATAGCATTTGCGCACGACCCTGAGTCACACTCTGTTAACCCAAATCGGTCGACTCGACTCGAAACTTATACCCTAGCTACCGCGCCGTCGTCGCAGTTCCAACACCGCGTCTCGTGCATCGATGTGATACTCAGACCTGAAGTTGTGGGCCGGCGTTTATTTTGAGAAAAATGTCACGCGTTGCAAATCCCAAGAAAATCTCTACAACCCATCACATCAATTAATTAAGTACACATCCCATCACAAGTCAAGTACCAATCCATACCCTACCCATCTATCTCTCATCCCCAAAGTCAACCCTTTCTTACAACACTCATCCCTTTCTCCTATACATCACTCCATCCCATCCCATCCCATCCCATTCTCCACCAAATCCCTAGCAACCATGAGAGAAAAATCCTAAGGAGAGAAGAACTCAAGAGAAGGCCCACTCCCTACCACCCAAACTCTCATCCCCACCATCCAACCTTCATCATCCACCCTTAAAGAGCTAGATTAGGAGGTAAGGAGTCCAGAGAGCTAAAGGAGTGATATAGGTGGGTGTTTGAAAGATTAGATTTCAGTTTTTGTGATGGATCAAGTGGGGCCTACCGATTGATGGTATGGATCCCATTTGGGACCCATCTTAATGTATGTATTAGAGGGGCCCATAGTGGTGAGGTCCCTCCATCACACCGTCTCTCTCTCTCTCTCTCTCTCTCTCTCTCTCTCTCTCTCTTGTGATCGTGTGTGGCCCGCCTGATCCAGACCATCCACTAAGCAGGGGTCACCTTGCTGACCGTCCAACGACAGCAATGCTACCCGTTTAGGCAGACCTTGATGAAGGGATAATACAAATATCAGCTTTGTACAAGCTGCTGGTGGGCCACACGTGTGTGGACCCACCTGATTTATGTATTTTATCCAGGCCGTCCGTGGCCCACCATGATGTATGTGTGACTCCACACCGTTCATTGCTTAGACGGTGAGCCACTTTAATGTATGTATTTTATCCAGCCGTCCATCTATCTAAACGTTGGATGTTGGAGTTCTCAAAAAAATAAAAATAATAAAATGATAGTAATAATATAATATTATATTATATTATATATATCATATGCATATGGTGGGCCACACGTGGGACCCACCTTTTTAGAAGTAGATTGGTTGGACTACCACACACCAGCTATATAACTGCTGTAGTGACGTCACTAAATTCTGTGGGACCCACCGTTGATGTGTTTTAAATCCAGACCGTCCATCTAGATGTGGGGCCCTTGATGTATATGTTTCATTCATACCGTCCAGATCAGGGACCTACCCTGATGTACGTGTTTCATTCACACCGTCCATTTGCAAGGATGCCAGCAAGTTCTGTGGGTCTCGCATGTATGTAAACCGTCCATCCACACTAGCAATATAGCTACTGATGACGTCGGCAGGTTCCGTGGACCCCACATGGATGTATGTATTTTATGTCCACACTGTCCATTGCTGTGTGGACTGGATCACGAGGTTTATGTTAGATCCAAACTGTCCATCCACTTTCTGAGATCGTCTTAAGGCCTGAGACTAAAAATGACACAGATCTATCAGGTGGACCACATTATAGAAAATAGTGGAGAATGAATGCCTACCATTGAAATCCTTTAGGGATCATAGAAGTTTTGGATCAATATGATATTTGTTTTTCCTCTTGATTCAGGTCTTTGTGATCGTATGAATAGGTTGGATGGAAAATAAATGTTATAATGGGCCTTGGTAATTTTAAGGGTGGAAATCATTATCTCCACTGTTATTTGTGGTATGGTCCAGATGATCTTCCGTTATGATTCATTTGGGTAATGTTCTAAAATAACTTCTTAAAATAGATGAATGGTGTAGATGGCGTGGCCCATTGATGTGGCCCATTTGATGTATATGAGGCCCATTGGTGTGGCCCATTGAAGAGGCCCACTTAATGTATATGAGGCCCATTGGTGCGGCCCACTTGATGTATATGAGGCCCATTGGTGCAGCCCATTCATGTGGCCCACTTGATGTATATGAGGCCCATTTGTACGGCCCATCGATGCGACCCACTTGATGTAATGAGGCCCATTGGTGCGGTCCATGTGATGTGGCCCACTTAATGTATATAAGGCCCATTGTGATGTATTTGAGGCTCATGGGTTGAGGCCCAATGTAATGTATATATAGACCATGAGTGAGGCCCAATGAGACATATGTGAGGCCTTTGTGTGGGGCCGACTGTGATGTATATGAGGTCCATTGCAATGTGTGATTCTACCATGATGTATGTAATAATGTTTATGGCAGGCCATGTCTTGGGAGCAATGATGGTTTGACGTCCACATTGTAAGAGCATTGATGGTTAAATGTCTGCATTATAACTCTCCCTAAGGCCCATTGTTAGGCCCATACTTGTTACATGTAGGCCGTCTAGGCCCATCTTCGTTATGAAGATAGTTCATCACTATATAACATGCTTAGTATAACTCTATGATTCATGCCCATACGCATCATATGTATGCTTGATATGAGGAGTGACTGATCATAGCATATGCCATTGGGCAGATTATTTATGGGACTCACTGTTAGGACTTGGCCACATGAGCATGCGGTACGCGCAAGATTGCTACATGACTGGACAGTGTGATTCATACATCTCTCATCTGTGTGACATGATTACTGTATGCCCTAGCGACATCAGGCCTGTGGCCTCCATAGGCATATCGTGGATGGCATGTTCAGACACCGAAAATACTGTTATTAGCATTGGGGCGCCATAGATGTCCTTAGGTGAAAATGGCTAAATCCGATAGTACTAGAGGATGACTCCAACGTCGAGACTAAGTGGATACATGAGCGCACAAGGGCCATATACTAGTAGGCTGCGTCTCGCACTATGTCGTGGTCGGTTGGAAAGGGGTGTGACCTTACCCGCCTAAGTGAGGAGACAATATCTAGGTTGAGTTTGACCAGCTTGAGGAATGAGTCCGTTATCGATGAGCCAGGCCCGATATTGGCAGGTGGATAGTGAGGTCTCTTCCACTTACCCAGTTGTGTGCTCGGATAGGGGCGACAAGCTGACGTAGAGTGTACTAGACCTCGATGATTGTCCAGCATGAGAACTGTACTGATATTTGATACTCTAGTGATGAACTGCATTGATATGTGGATTCGGATGAGGACTAGTATGCTTGAGTTATATCTCATATCGCATGGCCTTGGTATGGCCGACATTATTCACGCCTTACATCGCATGACCTTAATATGGTCGATAGTATTCATGTCTTGCATCGCATAGCCTTATTATGGCCAATAGCACTCATGTCTTGCATCGTATAGCCTTAGTACGACTGATAGTATTCATGGATTCGCCAGCATATTCCGCATTACTCTGATATTGCATTCTGAGCATGCTTATATTATGCACACACTTTCATCACTCTCTAAACTTTCCATAAGCTTGTGCACGATTGATGCATGCAGGTGACGCTAGACCGTAGCTGAGCCGGAGTAGGAACATGCCGCAAAGCTTCTGGAGCTTTTGATTATCGATTTTGTATTTCCCTTTACGTGCATTGTACCTTAAAGCTTTTGATCATGGTGGATTTTATGATGGTGTCTTGGTTATTATTTGTGGGTTATTCTTATGGTTATGATTATTGCGAATCAAATTCATGTTAAAAATCCTCCTTGTAAGATCCCAGGATCGGAACCTGGTATATGGGTGTCGGGAGCAGAGAATGGGGTACTACGGAGGCTGTCGGCGTAGGATTCAGCGATTAGGAATTTTATGAGCCCAGTTTTTTAGTTTGGAGCATGACAAAAAGATATCAATATCAAGCAGTTATTAGTCATTTTGACGAATTCCATGTCAAAGTGGTCAACTCATAGGTGACATTCAACAAGTCTACGGACAATTTCACTAAGTTATCAGTCAATTTTCTGAGTTATATGTTGCATTTTGGCCTAAGAACATCGTGAAATTGACCCTGAGTGAATTTGACTAAGGACTGAAAATGACCGTTAAGTGAAGGGAATTGACTATGAAATGCATGGAATTGACCGTGAAGTGAAGGAAATTGTCCGTGAAATGAGTAGAATTGACTGTGACGTGAATGGGATTGTCTGTGAAATGCATGGAATTGACCGCGAAGTGAAGGGGAATCACTGGAAATGACCGTGAAATGCATGGAATTGACTGTGAAGTGAAGGGAAATGATTGTGCAATGAATGGAAATGACTGTGAAGTGAAGTGAGTTGACCATGAAATGTATGGAAATGACCGTGAAGTGAAGGGGATTGACTATGAAATGCATGGAATTGACTATGAAGTGAAGGGGAATCACCAGAATTGACCATGAAATGCATGGAATTAACCATGAAGTGAAGGGAATTGACCGTGAAATGAATGGAAATGACCGTGAAGTGAAGGGAATTGACTATCAAATGAAGGGAATTGATCGTGAAATGAATAGAAATGACCGAAAAGTGAAGGGAATTGACTAGAATTGACCATGAAGTGAGTTATATGTTTCTTACAGTTGTGAGTCGAATTTCACTTAGTCCTTAGTCATTTCCATTCACTTTGCGGTCATTTTAAGTTAGTTCACGGTCATTTTAAGTCAGTTCACAGTCATTTTAACTCAGTTCACGGTCGTTTTAACTCAGTTCACGGTCATTTTAGCTCAATTTACAGTCATTTTAGCTCAGTTCACAGTCATTTTACCTCAGTTCACGGTCCTCATCAATAACTCAATGCGTCCTCGGTCTATTAACTCAGTCGGTGCTCGCTATCTTTCACCCGGTCTTCGTTTAGTTTCACATCTCATTTCGTTCTTTGTTTCAAAAACCCTCAATGTGGGTCATTTGAGCATTGAATTTGCTCATTTATCAAGACATGTCATACCATTCAGTGTTTTTAAAAAAATGAAAATGGATGGTGGACCGTGCACATATATAGTATAATATATAGTGGGGTCCACAAAAAGAAAGCAGGGATTTGAATCTACCTGCCATTTGAAGCTTCTTAGATGGGGGGACCATTTTTTAATCCTATCTTAGGTTCACAAAAGTCAAAAACGACATGTGTGGGGTGTGTATTCTCCACCAAATAAAGGGGAAAGAAGAAAGCAGTAAAGGGAGGGTTTTATTGCTAGGGTGGACAGTCACAAAGGGGGCGAGGTAATCAGAAAATGAGATTCTTCAACTAGGATGAAGGATCAAGGAGAGGAAAGAAGAAAAAACCTATTTTTCAAAGGAGATGCACTGGCAGCGTTCGAATGTGCGTCTAGTATAAAGCATGGGCATTTTTGACATGTGAAAAGTTGTCCGTACAGCTGGGGCTTATTCTGGGAGCTAAAAATAAGTGGGTTTAAAAAGGTTAGTGGGCCATAAATGGGTCGTACAGTAGGAAATTTCTCTGGTAGAAATGGATGGAGGAAGAATTGCCATAGCGTACCTTGCGTTAGGTACCTACTGGTGTTACTTTCTTAAGCTGAGAGCCATATGGGAGTAACTTTCATTAGATCCACCGGGTTCATCGTACATACTGCCTCATGTTAATAAATAAACTAAAAAAATAATGATAATCCAAATCTTAAGTAGAGGTTATGCTGCAGGAAACAATTGTGATCGGAAACTCATCTTTAGTTTTGTATAGGACCCACCATGGTGTTTATATCCCATCCAATCCATTCATCTTATGTGACTCATCAGGATGAAGGAACCATATCATATGAGCCATATCAAGCACATTCAGATGTTTTAGGAATAATTTTTTAAAATGACCCATATGATTGAAAAAGCAGCCTAAATTCTGGTACCATGGCCTAACAAGGGATAGTGTACATGATGGGCGGCGTAGATTTTTGGGAAATTAACCGTACTGACCTCGAAGTTTGGGAAAATTATCTAAAAAGATTTAACCTTTCAAATATTCTGAATGTGGCTTTCTGACAAGCTTTCGAAAATTACTTGGACCAAAATGCCCTTGTCCTTGTTTAAGTTATTATACGGTTTTTTAGGGAATAAGAAGTTACGTCGTATTTAATGCCAAGAAAGTGATGTGTACATAACCCTTTTTGCACGTGGGCAATGACCAAACTAGTGGGGCCTACATTAATGTATGTGTATAATCCATGCCGCCCATGCTTTTTGCCATATCATTTTAGGGTTAGGGCCCAAATATCAGCCTTATCCAGAGCTCGTGTGGGCTACATAATAGAAAATAATGGTGACAATGGAACCCACTATTGAAACTTTCCAGGCTCACTGTGATGTTTGTTAGAAGTTAACACTACCCAAGTCAGGACTTTTTAGGCCCACGGTAAGCAGGCCGACAAGGTGGACGGAACGGGCCACCCCATTGTGGGCCTTAGGCTATTGTACCAATAGTTATCCTTTTATTTGGTAATAAAGAAAGTGAACATGTAACAACCGCTACCTTATCACATAAGAACCACGACCCATATAACATGATAACTATAACCCATGTCAACCATGACCCATATAACATGACAACCACGACCCTTACTACATTACAACCACGACCCATATATATATATATATATATATATATTACATGATAACCACAACCCATATAACATGACAACCACAACCCATATAACATGATAACTACGACCCACGATCTATTGTAACAATCACCACGACCCATATAACATAACAACCATGACCCGAGAATTTGACCATACATCGAGGCCCACATTGATGTATGTGTATAATCTAAGCCGCCCACCCTTTTTGTCGTGTCATTTTAGGGCTAGGGCCCAAACATCAGCCTCATCCAATACTCGTGTGGGCCACATAATAGAAAATAATGGTGACTGTTGAAACTTTTCAAGCTCACTGTGATGTTTGTTAGAAGTGGACACTGCCCAAGTCAGGACTTTTTGGGCCTACAACGAGTAGGCCGACAAGGTGGATGGAACAGATACCCAATTGTGGGCCTTATGCTATTGTACCACTAGTTATCCTTTCATATGGTAGTAAAGGAAGTGAACATGTAACAACCGCGACTCATATCACATGAGAACCACGACTCATATAACATGATAACTACGACCCATGTCAACCATGACCCATATAACATGATAACCACGACCCGTATAACATGACAACCACGACCCACGATCCATTTCAACAATAACCACGACCCATATGACCCTTACCATATTACAACCACGACTGGTACTGCATTATAACCATGACCCGAGAGTTTGACCATACATCGAGGCTCACATTGATGTATGTGTATAATCCATGTTGCCCATCCTTTTTGCCGTGTCATTTTAGGGCTAGGGCCCAAATATCAGCCTGATCCAATGCTCATGTGGGCCACATAATAGAAAATAATGGTGATTGTTAAAACTTTCTAGGCTCACTATAATGTTTGTTAGAAGTGGATACTGCCCAAGTCAAGACTTTTTGGACCCACGGGGAGCAGGCCGACAAGGTGGATGGAACGGATCACCCCATTGTGGGCCTTAGGCTATTGTACCAATGGCTACCTTTCATTTGGTAGTAAAGGAAGTGAACATGTAACAACCGTAACCCATATCACATAATAACCACGACCCATGACAACTACGACCCTTACCACATTACAACCATGACCCATATAATATGATAACCACGACCCTTACCACATTACAACCACGACCTATATAACATGACAACCATAACCCTTACCAACCATGACCCATATAATATGACAACTACGACCCATGATAATTACGACCCATATAACATGGCAACCACGACCTATATAACATGACGACTACGACCCATGACAACCACGATCCATTTTTGGTAGTGTAAATGGATCAAAGGCTACAAATTAAGGCTGTGGTATAATCCAATTGATCTTTGGATATGCTTCAATTTTGGGCTCAACCCCTTAAATTAGATGGAAAAATGAATGGATGGCAAGGATAGACCACATACATTCAAGGTGGGCCCAACCGAGTACACAATCTGATTTCCTCTCTCGAGCGCAACTTACGTTGGGAAAGAAAAACAGGTGCGAATTGCTACTAAAAGGTTGAGTATCCACTACTCAACCCGCGATTGAGAGGTTAAGTATCCAAACTCGCTACTCAACCTGTCCGTATCTAATCGGGAATGGATTGACTACTCCCCTTGCCACCATTCTCGTGGCTGGTGGTTGGTGTTATGTGGGCCACACCATGTCATCCATTCCGTTCATACATTCAGCCTTATCCTTTTAGGGCTTTATAATAAAAATGAGAGGGATATAAATCTTAGGTTGACCACGCCATAGGAAAATAATATTGATTGGATATCAACCATTAAAATCCTCCTAAGGCCCACTGTACTATTTATTTGACATTCAATCTGTTAATTAGGTCATACAAACCCAGATGAAGCGAAAACACAAATAATCTGAGAAAAAGGATGGACGGCCTGGATAAACAAATACATCATAGTCCGCCGGCCCACAGAACTGCCTATTCCGAGCTAGAGTCGAGCGAGGGTAGGACGCAAACCGCATCCATCCGGGACGGAAGTAGATTGGCTGGTCTACCTCACACCAGCTACATAGTTGTTGTAGGTAGGTGTTGTGCGGACGCCGATTTCCTGCAAAGCTTTCCGCAGGAAGTTCCTACCTGGGAACGCAGATGGGGCCCATTGGGATGTTTGTGAGAAATCCTCACCGTCCAAACGTTTTGTGAGTTCATTTTAGGACATCAGGCCAAAAATGAACCGTAAACAATGCTCAAGTGGGCCGAAAATGTGATAATTAAACATCCATAGTTGAAATATTCATTGGATATTATTCATTTTTTGGATAATGGTCTAAATTGATCTCTAAAAATAGATGAACAGTGTAAATATAATAAATACATCACTGTGGGGCCATGTAACTTTGATATACTTTAAACCGTTCGTACAACTCGGAGCTCAAGGAGCGTCAATGCTCATCCTCGCACGACATGTACGAGTCGGACGCGGATTGCATACTGACAGGTTGAGTAGCAAGACTGGCTACTGAAATGACATCACCACTTCTGTGGGCCCCATCATGATGCATGTGTTGTATCAACACTGTCCATACATTTGGAGAGATCATTTTAGAGCATGGTCCAAAGAACGAGGCAGATCCAAGGCTGGGGTAGACCCCACCACAGAAAACAGTAATGAGAGTGATGCCCGCCGTTGAAACCTTCTGAAGGTTCAGCATGATGTTTATTTGAGATCCCACCTGTTCATGTGTTAAAGCAGACATGAAAGAAGGAAAAAAAAACAAATATTAGCTTGATCAAAAACTTTGGTGGCACTTAAAACTTTTTAACGGTGGCGTCAATATCCCCATTATTTTTTGTGGTGGTGTAACTCCCCGGATTTTTTGCCAACCTAGAGTTAGACATCCTTAGGTAATGAGTCGATCATAACACCTTAATTGACTTCTCAGAACTCAATCTTAAAGCCTCAAATCCTTTTTTAATCCATTTCCTTCAAAATCTCATATTTCCTTCAAAATCTCACCTTTCACCACCTTATTCTTCAAATTTTTCCAAGTACTTTCATATTAAACACTAATCCTACAGTTTAAATGATGAAGAACAATAATAAAATTAAAATTTACTATAAATAGTAAATAAATAAATAAAATGGTCTTTTGACCATTAACCTTTTAGAATCTCACAAAACAAATAGGTTATTTGGATAGAGCAGCTTCTCTTACCCCAAAATCATATATTGCATGTCAAATAACTCATTTCGGTTTACAAAACACACCTATTTCAAACATCGGAGGGTGAAACCACCCCAAAGCGTCTCAGTGACGTGCGAGGGGCTTTGGTTCGGTAAGCTCTCGTCGTCTGATGGGCAGGTCTTGGTCGGGCCACATCGGGCCGGGGGTCCATTTTTTGCAAATTTATACAATTTTCGTCCAACTTTGAAAAATTATATCTCCCTCGTTATAACTCCAATTTAGGTGATTTAAATCTAGATTGAAGCTTGATAAGTCTACTTTCATATAAAAATAAGTAAAAAATATAATAAATTGTTTAATATAGATAAATATAGGTCATTGTGACAATTGTCTGAAAATTATTAGTTTGGACAGCTGCTGCTTCTACAATTTTTAGAATTTTTCTATAACATGAAATCTAATGAAATTTGATGGAGAAAAAGTAAACTTGATGATGAACTAGTAAAAAAATAATAAACATAATATACTAATTAAAAGTGCCAGAAACGAGCATAGAACTGCCCTAGGACCTTATTCTGTCGTAATTAGGGCACGCTTTAATTAAGTACTAAACTGAACAATCAGTAGAATTAGCTTGAACTACTTTAAATACGAACTGCTAGACCTAAAACTTGTAGAATCATTAACGTTATATTATCCCAAAATCTAGGATCAATCTTATTACCTAGTTGCTCTTAGGAGCAAATTGAAACTTCGTAACGGACCTGAACCGCACGTCGAAAGTCCGATGACTATGAAACTAAACGCTTATGACTGTCTTACTGGGCTTGACAACTATTTCGAAAATCAAATACAGATAGTATCCACAAAAGTACAACTTGAGCCCAGAGCGAAGTGTGTGAGAAATGCACATATCTTTAGAAATTAAACTCAGATTTAAGTGATTTGGGTCATTCACTTGCGGGCCAAATTCTAAGGTTTCAGACCGTCGAAATCTGACCAAATTACACCCTCAGATCAGGGAAAATTTCATACACATGTCAGTGTACTTATGGCCCTGATCGAGTGGCAATGACCGTTGAACTGAAACTGGTCCACCGCGGTCGATCTGTAAATCCGATCGGGTCAAAAACGTAACTCAACCTAGATCCAAAGCCAGGGAGTTTAAGTCCTACCGCACGCAGAAAATGGGCCTTTAGAAGTGCTCCGTTGGATCGGAACAGCTGATCTTTAGCTATAACCTAAGTATACCTTGGCCCTGGGGCCATTCCCATCAGTTCTGGGCCTATATAAGGGCCTTAAACCCTCACTCTCTCATCCCATACGAATTTGGAAAACCCTAGGAGAGAGAAGAGAGAAAAGAGAACGAAAGAGAGAGAAAGTGAGAGAGTGAACTGGTTTTGTACTTGGGATTCAATCCCGCCGCTCCACACATCTAACTACCACCTCTGTGTCACAAATTCGACGATTTTGACTCCGTACTTGGGTAAAAAATCCTAACCCTAACCTGTTTTAGGGTTTCCAACTAGTGTAATAGATGAATTAGCTAACCTATTCCCTGTTATAGGTTATTGTGGTGTCGTAGACAAAGACTTAGCATTTAAACTGATTTTGTTTCACGTCTACTGGCGAAAGGTGCGGACTATGAATGTATAGGTTATGGTTTTCAAGGCTTTCAATGCTGGTTAATGATTTATGACTGATGTGGGTGTCATTTCACATGCAAAATGCGATATCTGTTTCGTTTTTCAGTTATATATGAACTATGTTGAATATAGGGTAATCCATGTGTTTGTTGAAATAATCGTATAAGTATGGAATTTGGATTTGTATTTACCATGATTAATTGTAGTGTTTATGTGATAGTTGTATATGCGACAACTCCTTATGAAAGGAATTGCCCTAATATAGTTTAAAGTTGAGTTGTACCCTATAGGTTGAAATGTGTAGGCTAAGTGTTTATAGAAATGATTGCATGAATATAGAATTTGAATTCCTGCCTGCTATGATAAATCGTCGTGGGTATATATAGGTTGCATTCGTGACAACTCCTTAGTGAAAGGATTTGCCCTAATACACATTGTGATCGGCATACGTCATGTATGTTGATATGTGTAGTCTAAGTGTTTGTAAAAATGTTTGTATGAGGAAGCACTTGGTAAATTGTACTCTAAGTTGGTGTTGAGATAGGATTCTCAACTGCTTTAACGATGTGTATGATTTCCTCCATGAAATTTGTTTTATATTAATTATTTTACTTATGAAATGCATATGTGTGGATTCATGTTTATGTTGTACTTCAGAAAATGGTCAAATAGTCGTAGGATTTGATCACTTGTTCATTACTTCTTTGATTATCTCATATTATTACTTGTTGTAATTGAATGTGGTTGGGGCTATTATATAGTTCAGGCAATCGGTAACATGCCTTGATTATGTGGCTAAGGTCATTTCGCCACATAAGATACGTTCGATGAATCTGAGTCATACGATGGTTGTCGACAGTGGTACCTTGTCGGCTACTTCAGCATACGCTCATACCAGTAGAGCTTGTCAAGTAACCGGATTGGCCTTATGTATGTCACCATGTATGGACGCTACTGCTTGAACCTAAGGTACCAAACTTACTAGTAAATTCTGTTAACCTTGGTACCTCGATCCGCTAAGACTCATGAGCCGGACATGGTGGTATGGGACACTATGGTTGAGCTGTCGGCCTATGCTGGGGCGACAAGCCTTCCCGTAGTGTCCAGTGAGCAACCCAGACTCGTGAGCAGAATACGGTGGTATGAGACACTGTATTCGAGCTGTCGTCCTACACTAATCAGGTGACGATCCCTTTGTAGTGACCTCGAGCATACTCTGAGACTGCGTTGAGGCGATGAGCCTTTCCGTAGTAACTAGAGTATAAACTAGGCTTGCACCGATCAAGTGACGAGCCCTTTGCAGTGACCTAGAACCGTAACTTTGTATGAGATTTACTAGGACTGACGACCCTAGAATAAATCATTATTTGGGTATTGATATAAGGGAGGTACCTTAGTTTCCCAATCCTGCTGTATGAAAACGACTAATAAGAACTTGGTAATCACGCTCATGCACCGCACTGCATGTGCCGTTTGGCATTGAGTAGAGAGCACTGAGGAAGTGATTGACATGCATGACCGTTAGATGAAGATCGCAAGGGGAGTGCAGGCGAGGGCATGCATCATTTATACATACCATTCCTACATTAATCAGAGTACTTAAGGATGTTTGATTGTATCGTTTTATCATTACTACTTGACTGCATTGATAACATGTTAACCTTTGCTTTATTGTTCCACTGAGTTGATCACTCACTCCCACATTACAGGACGGTGTTGTACACACCAACTAGACCCTGTATTAATTTCAGGGGGAGGCGATGCCTATGAGGTGGAGCCGGATTATGAGGATGACGAGGAGACATTCTCTTTCATGCAGTATTCAGGTGGGTTTATGTGAACCGTGGCCTGATCGATGGAGACTTCTGGGATGCTGACTAGATACCCTTACTCTCGTTATTTTGTCTTTTGGAATCACATATGTATATTCATTTTTGGTCCATTTTGGGAAGTATATATGTATGTATTTAACCTGGTAATATGTTCACACTCTAGAGACTTACAACAGTTTATATACTTTATATATCTATCATAGCTCTTCCGCTTGCGTAATTTAACTGTCTCTGGAGTATGATATGTTATTTTGGTGTAATCACACTCATGTTTAATGCACTAACATGAACAACATTTAATCATCATTTTCTATGTTGCATAAGCGATGCGTTGGAACTCAGGAGTGGAGCTTATGCTCGACCCCCAATTTTCAGGGCGTTACAAGATGGTATTAGAGCATGATTTGGATTAAACTGGACCTAGGTTATGGTAACACAACGCACACTGACACACTTTGATTTAGGAAGGGGGCGATGGAATTTAGAGACGACGTTAGGATCCTAAGGTTTCGCCAATAGGCGAGACCGAATACTGTAATTTAGTCTATGACGTATCTTTGATCACGTGAATCGACCTAGGTCGCCTCTAAGCCGTCAGTCGATGGGTTGGAGTCATTAGTTGACGAATTCCAAACCTCAAACGGATCCAAATAACGCGAATACGGGCACGTTGGACCACAAAATGGACCCAAACCAATAAATTTAGAGTGGGGTAATGAGAGTCAAGACCTTGGGAATAAGGATTATACAAACCACAATGACCATCAATGGTGGGGCATTTAGAGTTTTAGACCTAGAGTCGGTACTCCTATATTTTGAAAAATCTAACAGTTTAAGAAATCTAATACTAATAAAATTAATAACATGAACCAGAGGACGTCCTTAGCTGGTATGAGCATATGTGAAGTTCTCGAGCGTAGTTAAATCAAGTTCGGGTAACTTAATTCCAATCAGACAGCTTTTGACCCTAACCGATAAAACAATTTCTTGTACTAGAAATTGTATGAAGTCATCTAGCGTATAAACACAAACTTTGGCCTACAACTAGTGGATTACCGCTACTCATAAGTTAAGACTAGGTTACTGGTTATACTAAGGAATGTAAAAGATTGATTATGCTAAAATAATTGAATGATAGACTTAGTTAGTCAGTTTGATTAGGTTGGAGGGAGACCTCATTCTTTCGTTGGGTCCCCTTGATACTTATAGGCTTCTTTAAGTATCTAGCTCAGACCCACTACACAACTTTCCTTCCGTGTTGGCCCGACCACTTGTAACTAAACGTTTATTTCTTCACCTTTGAGAAGTGTTGAGAATATATAGCCAATAAAGATTTTTCTTTTTAGGCCCAAGAAATTTCTTAGATGAGCAACAGACAGTTAGGAATTAGATCTCAAATCACAGACCATTCTGGCTTACATATGGACTTAGAAAGTTAGTCTGCCCGTTAACATATTTTGTGTCCAAATTCATTATGTACTAATAATGTATAGATTATCTTATAGTATTAAACTGTACATGAGTAAAGGTGGTAAGTCGGGACCGTAGTAAAAGTCCTTCTTTGGTAGAATTAAGCATCTTGCCACAAACTCACACCCGTCGCTGAAATCAACCATAACACCCATCATTTTTAGCTCATTTCTATTACCATACGTATCAATGCCATAGTACACATCATCGATGAAAGGAAGACCAATGTATTGAGAGATCGTTTCCCATTTCATGTCAAGGATAGGTCCTAAATTACACCTTGTTCCGACATACGGATCAGGACATAGATCCTTGAGCCTTGAGAGTAAAAATAATTTTTAAGGGGGGTAGAACATTATGAGCCCAATCTAGTTAGGTCAGTTTTTATACACCACTTTGATCAAAGTGGCGCAGCGAAAGCGTGGTGGGCCCCTTCCCCACTGGCCCAGGATTGAAGGAAATTGACCCAGGTTATACGAGAGGTTAGGTCACTAAATAAGAGCTGAACCTTCCTTAGAATGCCAATAATGAAGTTGCTAGAAAGAAAGTAATTAGGGTTTAATTATTAAACTAATCCGTATTAAAGAATAGGCCTAACAATGGGTATGAGCTGAATTACCATAGTTGAGGTCAGTGAATCCACAAATTCACTCGTTAAATACGAACTTAATAGAAGCCTTAGCCAATTCTATACTATTAGAAACCTTTTTAGGATGATCTAGTAAGATATTTATTAACCCCTACCTTGGACATAAATTAAGACGAGGACTCTCTTAGACCAAGACCGAAAGGGCAACCTTACAAATAGGAAATTTGAACCTTTCAGTGATGGGCATTCCCTAAGCTTTTAGAGTGATCGGACTACGTAGTTACTGAAATATACAACTACGAAACATTCGCGGCTTGACCCAATTCTCAATCCTGGGTGACTACCAATGTACTCACTACTTGGACCGAGCAGAAGACCAGGATCCACTAAGACTAGGAAGTGATATAATGAACCTTTTACCCTGGTCAGGTAGATGATCGATGTATCGGGATCAAGCCTATTACAGCTGTCTCTCCGTTAGTCGACCACTAAAAAACAAATATGCTTCAAATAGATAAAGAAATAAATTGTAGCAAACCATCAGGGTATAAGCAAGAAGTAGAAAATTAAAATTTTAAGGTGGGTAGACTAAAACGTACCAGACTAGCATAGACAGTATATGTAACATCTCGGATTTTTGCCAACCTGGGATTAGACGTCCTTAGGCAATGGGTCGATCCTAACACCTTATTAACCTGTCAGAACTCAAACCCAAAGTCTAAAGCCGCCTTTGAACCCATTTCCTTCACAAATCCCACCCTTCACCACCTTGTTCTTTCAATCGTTCTAAGTACTTTTACATTAGACACTATCTTAAAGTTTAGGTGATGAAGAACAATACTTAAACTAAACATTACTACAAAGGACTGAGTACCACCTCGACCAGAAATTACTTAGGACTAAATCCTTTAGAAACTAGGTGAGAATTAGCCTGTGTTAAACTAGAGTACCTGTGAAATTAGTACCAATTACTTTAAATATAATCTGCAAGACCTAAAACTTGTAGAATCATTGACGCTAGGTTATCCTAAAATCTAGGATCAGTCTCATTACCCGGCTGCTCTCGGGAGCATCCTGAAACTCTGTATCTGATCTGGACCGCACATCGGGAGTCCGAAAAATACGAAGTTAAGGACTTAGGACCGCCTCGCTGGGCTTGACAACTATCTCAGAAATCAAATTTAAACAGTGTCCCACGGCTGTTCGCTTGAGTCCGGGGAGAGAGAGTGTGAAAACACTTGTTTCTTTACAAAATAAATATCTTGAATAGTAATCTAAGACTTGTCGCTTGCGGGTCAGTATTAAGCAACCTGACTGTCAGAATCTGATCCAAATACACCATCGGATCAGGAAAAATTTCATAAACATATCCATGTACTCGGAATCTCCGATCGAGATCCACTGACCGTTGAACTGAAACTGGCCCACCACGCGTGATCTGGAAATCCGACTGAAACGAAAACTTAACTAAACATAGATCCGGTGTTAGTGAGCTTAAGTCCGATCTTTGGCTCAAGGGGGGGCTTTGGAAATGCTCTGTTGAGCTGAAACAGATGCCCTTTGGATAAAACCCAAGTATACCTTAACCATAAGTCTAGTTTGGAGTATTTTTAGGCTATATAAGGACCTTAGAACTCTCTCTCTCACAGCCATACGAATTTGAGAGAAACACTAGAGAGAGAAGAGAGAAAAGAGAGAGAAAGTGTGGGAGATGCGGGAGAGTCTTCCTGCCTTGCTTCCCTGCTGCTATACACTCCGTTCTAATCACTTTCCCAGTGATTCCAGCTCCGTTTCTAAGTAAGAAACCCTAACCCTAAACTGATTTGGGGTTTTGATAGTTGTAAATTATGAAGTAGCTAACCTATTCCGTTCTATAGGTTGCCAAACTCCCGTATATGAAAGCTTAGCAAACCTATCGACTCCGTTACGATTCTACGACACAAGGTACGGACTTTAGGTGTATAGGTTATGGTTTTCAATGCTTTCAATGTCAGATAATGATAGATTCATGATCTGCATGTAATTGCACATGTACAAAGTGCTTTCTGTTTTCTGTTTCGATTAAAGATGTAGATCATGAAATTTTACATATTCTAGGTATTCGCAGAAAATACCGTATACGTATAAATTTTGGAAATGTATTTGACATGATTATTTGTTGTATGAATATACGATATATGGATAAAATACTTATTTGGCAAAAGGATTCGCCCAAATACATCTTTTACTAATATACACTATGTATGTAGAAAGAGTGTATTCTAAAAAGTACCGTATACGTATAAATTTTGGAGATGTGTTTGCCATGATTATTTGCCGCATGAATATATTATATATGCGTAAAATACTTGCTTGGAGAAAGGACTCGCCCTAATACATGTTTTCTAACATACACTAAGTATGTTGAAATAGTGTATGTTAAGTATTTGTGAAATGCTTGTGTGAGTAAGTGTTTGAATGTTGATGCCTTAGGTAGGTGTTGAGATGGGATTCTCAACTACCTTAGAGACATGTATGATTTCCTCCATGTGGTTGTTCACTTTAACCACTTATGAAATATATGTGTTTGTATTCCTATTTATATAGTGCTTCATAACATGCTTTATAACATGCTTTGTAATATGCTTTATGATATGCTTGTTAACATGCTCAACTGATTGTATGATTTTATTTATGCAATGCGTATGTTTAAATTCAGGTTTATGTTGTATGATCCGTCATGGGTATGGGGGAGTGGTGTAACGATTCCGTGCAACAGCCCTGGCAGCCTTAAACGGATAATATCATACTTTGATTGTATGATTTGAATTTTGATCCATTACTACTTTAACTATTTGTAATTGAATGTGATTGAGGCTATGATTATAGTCCAGACAATCGGTAATGGGGTTGAATTCGTAGCTAAGATTCATTTGCCACGTGAGATGTGTTCGACGAACCAGAGTCGTACTTCGGTTGGCGATAGTGGTTGGCCACACGAAGTGCTTTTGCGCTTCATATCGTTCAACTTGTTGTGCGCTCGAGCTAGCTAAGCTCGTCAAGTAACCCGATCTGTTTAATGTATGTTCACCATGTTTGGACGCTACTGCTTGAACCTAGGGTACCAAACTTACCAGTGAAATCCCTTTTAACCATGGTACCTCGATCCGCCAAGACTCATGAGCCGGGCATGGTGGTATGGGATACTGTGATCGAGCTATCGGCCTACACTGGGGCCACGTGCCTCCCCGTAGTGACCAGTGAGCAACCAGACTCGTGAGCCGATTATGGTGGTATGAGACACTATATTCGTGCTGTCAGCCTACATTGATAAGGTGATGGGGGAGTGGTGCAACAAATGCGAGCAACAGCCCTGACAGCCCTTTGTAGTGACCTCGAGCATACTCTGAAATTGCGGTGAGCCTTAGAGTTTTGCCGCAGTGTATAGAGTATGAACTAGGCCTGTTTCTGTATAGTGATGAATCGTTTAAGAGGTGATGGGGGAGTGGTGTAACCTTTGTGCATAATAACCCTGGCAGCTTTTGCAGTGACCTAGAAAACACACCATCGTCTGAGATTAACTAGGACTGACGACCCTAGAATGGATCATGTTTGGGAATGATATAAGGGAGGTACCTTAGTTTCCCAATCCTGTTGTTTGAAATGGACTAATAAATACTCGGTAATCATGCTCATCATGCATTACATGTGCCTGGAAGATGTGGAGCACTGAGGGATGAAAGCATGCCGCGAACGTGAGATGATGTCGCATGAGGGAGGGTGTGGTGAGGGCATACATCATGACTGCATTCATACTTGCATTAATAAGAGTAGTTAGGAGTGTTTGATTTTACTGCTTTATCATTACTGCTTGACTGAGTTGATAACATATTAACCTATGCTTTACTGTTCCACTGAGTTGATCACTCACTCCCACATTACGGGACGGTGTTGTACACACTAACCAGATTTGTTGAGTTTCAGGTAATGACGATGCTTATGAAGCAGAGCCGGATCACTATTATGATGATGATGAGGGGGAGTTCTCCTACATATAACTCTCTAGCATGTCTATGAAGACCTAGTATTGTATTGACGGGGCTATGGTACTTGGGATAGAAGACATTACACTTCCTCACATTTGGTATATTTTAGAACTGTACTTGTAATTAATTAACCTGGTAACTTTATCACACTCTGGAGACTCACCACTGTTTTTATATTATATATATCTATCACAGTCTTCCACTTGCAATTTAACTGTCTCTGGAGTATGATATGCTGTTTTGGCTTAATCTCACTCATGTTCAATGCACGAATACAATCAACATTCAATCATCATTCATTTTGTTGCATAAGTGATGTTATAGAACTCGGGAGTTGAGTTACCACTCGACCCCCGATTTTCGGGATGTTACAGCATACACCCTACCACGCATATAAACTTGAAATCAATAAAGCTTAGGCAAAGGAAATAATAAAATCTTTACTCATTACCCTTAGCCAATTTCGGGGACGAAATTATTTTTAAGGGGGGTAGATCGTAACACCCTGAATTTTTGCCAACCTGGAGTTAAACATCCTTAGGCAATGAGTCGATCATAACACCTTAATTGACTTCTCAGAACTCAATCTTAAAGCCTCAAATCCTTTTTTAACCCATTTCCTTCAAAATCTCACCTTTCACCACCTTATTCTTCAAATTTTTCCAAGTACTTACATATTAGATATTAATCCTAAAGTTTAAATGATGAATAACAATAATGAAATTAAAATTTACTATAAATAGTAAATAAATAAAATAGGCTTTTGACCATTAACCTTTTGGAATCTCACAAAAAAATAGGTTATTTGGATAGAGCAGCTTCTCCTACCCCAAAATCATATATTGCACGGTGAATAACTCATTTCGGTTTGTAAAATACACTTATTTCAAATATCGGATGGTGAAACCGCCCCTAAACTGTCAAGCGGCCGTGACTGACGGCGGATTCGGATTCGAAGCCTCGTCCGTCTGGCGTGACGGGCGGTCGAACGCTTGTCAGGCCGGACGGTCCGTTTTTCGTAAATTTCTACAATTTTTGTCCAACTTTGAAAAATCATATCTTCCTCGTTATAACTCCAATTTAGGGGATTCAAAATCCAAATTGAAGCTTGATGAGTCTAGTTTCATATAAAAATAAGTGAAAAATATAATAAATTTTCTAATATAGTTAAATATAGGTCGTTGTGACAACTATCTGAAAATTATTAGTTTGGACAGCTGCTGCTTTTAGAATTTTTAAAATTTTTCTACAATACGAAATCTAATGAAATTTGATGGAGATGAAGTAAAGTTGATGATGAACTAGTACAAAAATAATAAAAATAATATATTAATTAAAAGTGCCAAAAACGAGCGTAGAACTGCCCTAGGACCTTATTTAGTTGTAATTAGGGCACGCTTTAGTTAAGTACTAAACTGAACAATCAGTAGAATTAGCTTGAACTACTTTAAATATGAATTGCAAGACCCAAAACTTATAGAATTATTAACGCTACATTACTCCAAAATCTAAGATCAATCTCATTACCCAGTTGCTCTTGGGAGTACATTGAAACTTCGTAACGGACCTGGACCGCATGTCGAAAGTTCAATAACCATGAAACTAAACGCTTATGACCGCCTTACTAGACTTGACAACCATCTCAAAAATTAAATCCAAATAGTATCTAGAAATGCACAACTTAAGCCAAGAACGAAGTGTGTGAGAAACGCGAATATCTTTAGAAATTGAACTCAGATTTAAGTGATTTGGGTCATTCGCTTGCGTGCCAAATTCTAAGGTTTCAGACCGTCAGAATCTGACCAAATTACACCCTCGGATCAGGAAAAATTTTATACACGTGTCAGTGTCCTTATGGCCCTGATCGAGTGGCGATGACCGTTAAACTGAAACTAGTCCACCGCGGTCGATCCATAAATCCGATCGGGCCGAAAACGTAACTCGACCTAGATCCAATGCCAGAGAGTTTAAGTCCGACCGTACACAGAAAAAGGGCCTCCAGAAGTGTTCCGTTGGATCGGAACAGCCGATCTTTGGCTATAACCTAAGTATACCTTGGCCCTGGGGCCATTCCCATCAGTTCTAGGACTATATAAAGGCCTTAAACCCTCACTCTCTCATCCCATACGAATTTGGGAAACCCTAGGAGAGAGAAGAGAGAAAAGAGAATGAAAGAGAGAGAAAGTGAGAGAGTGAACTGGTGTTTGTACTTGGGATTCAATCCCGCCGCTCCACACATCTAATTACCACATCTGTGTCACAAATCTGACAATTCCGACTCCGTACTTGGGTAAGAAGTCCTAACTCTAACCTGTTTTAGGGTTCAACTAGTATAATAGATGAATTAGCTAATCGATTCCCTGTTATAGGTTATTGTGGTGCCGTAGAAAAAAACTTAGCATTTAAACTGATTTCGTTTCATGTCTATCGGTGAAAGGTGCGGACTATGAACGTATAGGTTATGGTTTTCAAAGCTTTCAATGCCGGTTAATAATTTATGACTGACGTGGGTGCTATTTCACATGTAAAATGCGATGTCTGTTTCGCTTTTCAGTTATATATGAACTATGTTGAATATAGGGTAATCCATGTGTTTGTTGAAATAATCGTATAAGTTTGGAATTTGGATTTGTGTTTGCCATGATTAATTATAGTGTTTATGTGATAGTTGTATATGCGACAACTCCTTATGAAAGGAATTGCCCTAATATAGCTTAAAGTTGAGTTGTACCCTGTAGGTTGAAATGTGTAGGCTAAGTGTTTGTGGAAATGATTGAATGAGTATGGAATCTGAATTCCTGCCTGCTATGATAACCCGTCGCGGGTATATACGGGTTGCATTCGTGACAACTCCTTAGTGAAAGGATTTGCCCTAATACACGTTGTGATCGGCATACGTCATATATGTTGATATGTGTAGTCTAAGTGTTTGTAAAAATGTTTGTATGAGGAAGCACTTGGTAAATTGTACTTTAAGTGGGTGTTGAGATAGGATTCTCAACTACTTTAACGATGTATATGATTTCCTCCATGAAATTTGTTTTATATTAATTGTTTTACTTATGCAATGTATATGTGTGGATTCATGTTTATGTTGTACTTCAGAAAATGGTCAAATAGTCGTAGGATTTGATCACTTGTTCATTACTGCTTTAATTATCTCATATGATTACTTGTTGTAATTGAATGTGGTTGGGGCTATTATATAGTCCAGGTAATCGGTAATAGGACTTGATTATGTGGCTGAGGTCATTTCGCCACATAAGACATTTTCGATGAATCCGAGTCGTACGATGATTGTCGACAGTGGTACCTTGTCGGCTACTTCAGCGTACGCTCGTACCAGTCGAGCTTGTCAAGTAACCGGATTGGCCTTATGTATGTTCACCATGTATGGACGCTATTGCTTGAACCTAAGGTACCAAACTCACCAGTGAATCCCGTTAACCTTGGTACCTCAATTCGCTAAGACTCATGAGCCAAATATGGTGTATGGGACACTATGGTCGAGCTGTCGGCCTACGCTGGGGTGACGAGCCTTCTTGTAGTGTCCAGTGTGCAACCCAAACTCGTGAGCCGAATACGGTGGTATGAGACACTGTATTTGAGCTGTCGACCTATACTAATCAGGTGACGAGCCCTTTGTAGTAACCTCGAGCATACTCTGAGACTATGTTGAGGCGACGAGCCTTTTCGTAGTAACTAGAGTAAAACTAGGCCTGCACTGATTAGGTGATGAGCCCTTTGCAGTGACCTAGAACCGCAACTTTATATGAGATTTACAAAGACTGACGACCCTAGAATGAATCATTGTTTGGATATTAATATAAGGGAGGTACCTTAGTTTCCCAATCCTGCTGTATGAAAAAGACTAATAAGAACTTGGTAATCACGCTCATGCACTGCACTGCATGTGCCGTTTGGTGTTGAGTAGAGAGCACTGATGAAGTGATTGACATGCGCTACCGTTAGATGAAGATCGCAGACGGAGTGCAAGCAAGGGCATGCATCATTTATACATACCATTCCTGCATTAATCAGAGTACTTAAGGATGTTTGATTGTATTATTTTATCATTACTGCTTGACTGCATTGATAACATGTTAACCTTTGCTTTATTGTTCCACTGAGTTGATCACTCACTCCCATGTTACGGGACGGTGTTGTACATACCAACTAAACTCTGTATTAATTTCACGGGGAGGCGATGCCTATGAGGCGGAGCCGGATTATGAGGATGACGAGGAGGCATTCTCTTTCATGCAGTATTCAGGCAGGTTCATGTGAACCGTGGCCTGATCGATGGGAACTTCTGGGATGCTGACTAGATGCTCTTACTCTTGTTATTTTGTCTTTTAGAATCACACATGTATATTCATTTTTGATCAATTTTGGGACATGTATATATTTAACCTAGTAATATGTTCACACTCTAGAGACTTACAACAGTTTATATACTTTATATATCTATCACAGCTCTTCCGCTTGCGTAATTTAACTGTCTCCGGAGTATGATATGTTGTTTTGGTGTAATCCCACTCATGTTTAATGCACTAACACGAACAACATTTAATCATCATTTTCTAGGTTGCATAAGTGATGCGTTGGAACTCGGGAGTGGAGCTTATGCTCGACCCCTGATTTTCAGGGCGTTATAGGTGGGGTCCTCTTGAGCTTTGGATCTGATTCATTTTTTGGATCATGTCCTAATATGATCTCTCCAAATGGATGGACAGTGTACATACAAAACATACATCATGGTGTGGCCCACATAACTTGGTGAGGTCACTTCAGTGGCGAGTCTCACTGCTCAACCTGTAAGTAGCTAATCCACGTCCCAAGGAGTCCTCGCATGACACACACATGTACCTACATCAGCTATATAGCTGGTGTGTGGTACACCAGCCAATCCGGTTCCACGTCCAATTTCTATGGGACCCACCATGATGTATGTGTTGTATCCACACAATCCATCCATTTTGTAGTGGACCCCACCACAAAAAACAATGGGAAGAGTGACGCCCACCGTTGAAACCTTCCTAAGGTCTACTATGGAGCTTTGGATTTAACTCATTATTTGGATGTTACCCTAAAGTGATCTCTGCAAATGGATGGAAGGTGTGGATACAAAACATACATAATGGGGCCCACGGAACTTGGGAGTCCAAACTCCCGAGACCTCGGGAAAGTTTTTTTGTAAGTCAGGTTATTTTTAGTAACTTACGCGGCCCTATATATGTAGAGATGAATGGTTTTATTAGGCCCACTATGATGTATATATTTTATCCATGCTGTCTATTCATTTTGAAAGATCATTTTAAGGGATAAGCTAAAAAATGAGGCATATCAAAGGCTCATGTAAACCACACCATAGAAAGCAGTGAAATTGAATGCCTACCATTGAAAACCTTTTGGGGCATAAATATTTTGGATGTAACTCAAATTTTGGCCCATGACGTTAAATAAAATTCTAAATCCAATGGATGGATTGGATTCGACACATAAATCATGACAGGACCCACGATCCGTATAACACGACAACATCAACCCTTATTACGTTACAACCACGAACTGCACACGTCACGTAACAACCTCGACCCATGATAACTACGATATATATAATATGACAACACGATCTATATCAACCACGACCCACATAACATGACAACCATGACCCATATAACATGATAACTACGACCCGGATGACAACCAGGACCCATATAACTATGATCCATATAACATGACAACTATGAACTATATCAACCACGACCCACATAACATGACAACCACGACCCGGATGACAACCACGACCCATATAACTACAACCCATATAACATGATAACCACGACTTATATCAACTACGACCCACATAACATTACAACCATGACCCATATAACATGATAACTACGACCCATGACAACCACGACCCATATAACATGACAACCACAACCCATACAATATGACAACTACGACCCATGACAACCACGACCCATATAACTTGACAACCACGACTCATATAACATGACAACCTCAACCCATATAACTTGGGCAGTGTCTACTTCTAACAAACATCACAGTGGGCTCATGGATTATACACATACATCAATGTGGGCTCATTTGGGTCGTGGTTTGCATGGGTGGTAGTTGCCATGTTATATGGGTCGTGGTTGTCATGTTGCATGGATCGTGGTTTACAACGTGTTCACTTCCTTTTCTACAAAACCAATGGTACCATAGCTTAAGGCCCACAATGGGGTGATCCGATCCATCCACCTTGTCAGCCAGCTTGCTGTGGGCCCAAAAAGTCTTGACTTGGGAAGTATCCACTTCTAACAAGTATCACAGTGAGCTGGGAAAGTTTCTATAGTCACCATTATTTTCTACTTTCTGGCCCACACGAGCACCGGATTAGGCTGATATTTGGGCCCTACCCCTAAAATGACACGACAAAAAGGATGGGCGGCATAGATTATACATATATATATATATATATATCAATGTGGGCTCATATGGGTCGTTGTTTGCATGGGTCGTAGTTGTCATGTTATATGGGTTGTGGTTGTCATGTTACATGGAACGTGGTATCCACGTGTTCACTTCCTCTTCTACCAAATCATTGGTACCATAGCTTAAGGCTCACAATAGGGTGATCCGATCCATCCACCTTATTAGCTAGCTCGCCATGGGCCCAAAAGTCCTGACATAGGCAGTGTACACTTCTAACAAACATCACAGTGAGCCTGAAAAATTTCAACAATCACCATTATTTTTTATTATATGGGCCATACGAGCACTGAATCGAGCTGATACTTAGGCCCTGGCCCTAAAATGACATGGCAAGAAGGATGAGCGGCATGGATGAAACACATATAGTGGTGGGGCCCACAGGCCACCAAGTACTAGCCATTAGCTGGTGGCGGGGGAGTAACTAATCCGTCACTTTCTCGTAACTTTTTATTTATTACAGAACTGTGCGACTTCTAAACCAAGGATAGAGGCATTTTCGTTTGAAAAAATATTTAAAAAATGTAAAAAAGGTCACTATTAAGATACATGAAATGCCTAGCTGTCCAGATAATTTACCCGACCCGTCAATTTACATGTATTTTTTTACAGTCTAGTCGTTTGTCCCGTGTAAGAGACGGTAATCCTGTTAGGCAGCGAGCGCGAGGTTCGTCAAGCCTCGGTCCCTACGACAACGAGCAAGGGGAGAGAGGGGTGTTGGTGCAGCGCGACAATCTCCCGATATCGAGATAAATTTAAAAAATAATATTTTATCATCAAAATTTCGCAAGAAATAAAAATATCGAGTTATTGTCGCGATATTATACCGAAAATAGTAAAAATATTAAAAAAATGTTAACTAGGTATAAATTTAAAATTTAAAAAGAAATTTTGAATATTTTATTTCGGTGATGATATACCGACAAAACGTCAAAATTTGAAAATATCCCGAGAAATTTCCGTGCCGAGAAATTGCCGGGAAACGATGTTTTGTCACAAAAGAGAGAGGGACGTGTGGAGCCTCGGTCCGTGTGATGCGTGGAGGCAGTGGCAGGAAATGGCGAGGTCGTGTTGCACGCGGAAGCTGTGCCGACAGCAGCAGCAGCTGCAGCTCTCCCAGAAGAGGAAGAGGAGAAGATATGGCCAATGATCGGAACGAGGCCCAACCATCCCAACCGTCCCTTTTTCATTGAAGAATAACGCAACCTCCTCTCTCTCTCACTCCTTCCAAAAACCGCTTCTCTCCCATTTTCCAGGTGGAATAGGATCCGATCGGTTCTCATCTGCATTCCGCTGCTTCTCGCTTCTCTTGTAATCTCTTTTCTCGCCTGATGTATATATTGTAGCTAGGGAGGGGAGCTGGTGCGATCTATCTCTTCTTAAAATGGCGGAATCGCCGAAACTGCTTTATATAGTCGTAGTCGACGACGACAATGGAGGAGGAGTCACAAGGATAGATGGAGAAGGGAATGTGTCGTTTCGGTACACGCGGCCCGTGCTTCAGAGCACTCTCCAGCTCATGGGCTGCAAAGCACGCCACGCTTTCAAGGTTATTACTACTCTGATGAAAATGTACTGTCGATTTATCACGGAAAATTCGATTCCCTCTCTTCTGTTAGCTGATTTTGCCGTTTTCTGTTTGCTGCTGCAGTTTCCGTTGACTCACTCGTTTTCTGGCTTTCTTTGTTTGCGATGGAATGGCGATTTGTTTTATGTCTTTGTTTGGACTTTCAAGCTTGTTATTAGACCTGTTCAGTTGTTTTGGATGCGGTTAATGGAAGTTTGGTAAATCTGATTAAATTAGTCTGGGTGATTTTGTTTGTTTTTCAGTATGGAGTTTCTATGCCTGAGTTGCTCTGGTTTGTCTAGTTCGGGTGATTACCTTCCACTCAGAGCGACCAACTGGCCATCTGTTTCCTTGATGGGGTGGATGGCAGTTTGGTAATTTTGATACTATTATCTGGTAATTGTTGTTAACACCTCGCTGAGAAGTTGCAGGCTTAGAATGCTGCAGTTTTTGTGTAGTTTGAGCCAATTCAGTTTATAATCCTCTTTTTTTTTTTTCTGTGACGATTGGCAATTTGGTAAATTTGCTTTAACTAGTCGATAGCCTCTTGGTTAGTTCCCTTGGGCTACAGATTTTTGTAATTTAAGCGCGCCTCATATATTCCAGCTTCTCATCTTTCAGATATGGTGAATTGTCTGATGAATGTAATCTTTGTGTCTTGTGGAAGAGTTTGAAGAATCAGATATAGGTTGCTTTGTTATTTTATTATTGTTGTTATTATTATTATTATTATTATTTTGCATATTAGGTTATTTTTCTTCTTCTTCTTTTGTTGGACTTCTTTTTCGCTATTCTTTCAGATGGATGACTGCCAATTTAGTTATTATTATTATTATTTTAAAAACTAAGTCAGTTTGATGTTGTTAATGATTCACCTTTCTCGGGTAAATGATGTTAAATCACAGATAGTACATTTTGGAGATTTTTTGTGTATCTATTCCATTGAGAGTGAAGAGAATATATAGAATAAGTGGTAGATTTGTAGGACATCTTAACAGATATATCCATAAACCTAACTCTAGTATGTTCATACAGCGGTACATAGATATTGTATACTCTAACAAACGACAGGTTTGTTGAGGGGGTATGTTTGGATATGCAATTGAATTGAATGGTGATCATTTAGTTGAATTGAAACAAAAGAAATCAGTTTATAGCAATGTGTTTTTATCATTCATAATGATTACTCAACCTTAGACTGCAGTTAACATTCCTTTCAAGTCCCATTTGAAAGCAACACAATTACAATTTGGAGCCTGTCCCTTGATATGAATACTAAAGAAGGTAACTGCAATCACATGATTACCTAAAAAAATAGAAAAAGAAAAACTGCAGTCAGGTGATTCCCACTTTATTGAACTGTGTATTGCAATTTGATTAAATTGTGCATCCAACTCCATCCTAACATGAAGAAGAAATAACAAACACGATTGAATTAGGGGTCAAAGCGATACAAAAGAGGCATCTCTCTTAAGAATATCAAAACTCATATTTAGTCTGTTTCTTGTTATGTAAAGGTGGTTGGAATTTCATTTTGGTAGATGTGCACCTGGTTAGTTTTCTAGGTTAGCAAAATACCTGTAAACAACTAAGTTGTTTGTTCAGCTGCATTGAATAAATTGATTCTAATAAACTAACCGGTCAAAATAAATGACATATATATGGATCAGTGAAGAAAGTACATTTGCTGTGAAAACCCACAATGCCAAAATGCCCCTTGCAACTACTTTCTTCCCTTGTTTTTAACATTCACTTTATTCACTTTTCAGTCGTCAGATTTTTCCAGGTGTTTGTGGAGTGTAGCCTAGGTATATAAATAGAGCAGCTCTGACCCTTGTTTCTTTCTTTCCTTATATCAAGAAAAGCTAGGACCATGCCTCTTTGGGCTTCCCTTTAATTGATATCCTTCTCTAAATGAATGCCCTAAATCTTCTCCCATGAGTAACTCTTCCACTTGTATTTCCATAGGGACTACATTCTAGGTAGTTGCCAATTTAATCAAAACACAAAGCTAACTAAGCTGGAGTTTTCTGTTTAAATGTCTCTAAAGTGGTAGAGGCTGCACATATAGGAAACCAAACCAATAGTTATCACTGACTATACGATCTGATCCTGATGCCAGTAGTGTTGCTGCATGGACGTTTGTCTATTTCTTGACTATATTCGATTGTATTCAGTTTGTTATTGTAACAATTTCTACCAATCTTATCATGGTATTAAATTGTCTTTATGTTATCCCTGTCTTTGTATCTGCATTGTAGATTTTGGGATATGTAGATCCTTGCCTTCTATCTCTCCTTTTCTGGCATCAGGCTTTCTATCATGTCCTATTTTGTGGTATAACTGGATCTAACTTTTGATTGTTTTTCCTTATTCCCTGATGCCATTGTTGTCTGTTTCGTTCATGGTTTCTGAAGGATTGAAGCATCGAATTAGCTGTTCAGATCCCAGTTTTTTATTATTTATTATTTATTTATTTATTTATTTATGTTTGTCTCCATTTTGAAAAATTTTCTGCAACTCATTTTTTGTCGCATAAGCTATCATCAAGGACTTTGAGATTCAACCTAAAAAATTCTCTTGCCACCATATCCAGTCTATTAGCATTAATGATAATATAATGCATAAACTCTTTGGGAAAAAAAGGATAGTATATTGCATGCAACTTTATGTTTTTGCATCCACAGCCTCATCTGATAATATAACCATAACTAATAAAAGTCCACTTCCCCAAGTTTGCCCAATGTTTACCTCTATATTACACATATGATTATCGAGAACATCCTGGCAAGTTGGTTACATACTTCAAATTTAATTTTATTGGTGTGCAGTAAGTTTTTTTTTTTTTTTTGCTTCATTATTGTCATAAGGCTTTGATGGTGATGATAATTGTATGATTATGAATATCAGGTGTGGCATTGTGCCTGTTAATCTTTTAATGAAGTGTACTATTTTCCTCTTATCAGATCAGCCGAAGGGTTTTTGAAGTGATGAGGAGTGAATGCCTCGGTGATGCTTTGCCTCCTGAGATGGAAACATTCCAATCTAATGCTTCCCAGCAATGGGTCCAGAAAGAAATTGGACATTATACAATTGGTTCCTTGGGTCAAGGAGAGGCTGGAGATGATTTGGTTGTGGCGAAGGATGAGAAAAGTAACACTGTACCATTTGAACTATACAAAAGACGCACGACTGTTGTTGTTAGAAGAGAGACTTTCTTGGATGTTGTTTGTGATTCTCTTTCTCAGTATAAGTATGTGGGTCCCAATCAGAGGGCTGACTTGGTATTGGCATGCAGGTAAATAATTTTGTCAGTTTCTTCTGACGTAACTAAAAACAGCATTTCCTATGTCGCCAATATGAAATGCATATGGCTTGTATTTGAAACAGCCTATATGGTTACTTTGAAATGATTTCCCTTTGTCGTCCAATATAATTCCAAACTCATCTCATGTCACTGCAGTCTTTACTTATTACTTAGCTTGATTTATGTATTTTCATATGGCATGTTAAATGTGTATACCACCAAGAGATTCAGAAACCATTTTCAAACCTATATCTAAAAGGGTGACACACCAAAAATAGTCGAAATAACAGTCAATCAGATGGGAGGACTGAGTTTTGCACGATCACCTATCGCGCCCTAATAGAAATATGGCTACACAAATAAGAAACATTAGTACAACTTGCTGGTTTCTTGAAAACTAGTATAAAGATGCAGGTATTGCTTCAGGAGATGAAGATGCAGTTGATGGGTCAGCAACTAATTGCAGCTATTTGGGGTTGATGGCCAAAGGACTGGGTTTTGTTAGATGCAAGGGGCTTGGTGGGAGGCATTGTGATAATCTGGGACACCAATCTGTGGGTTAGAGAAGATTGGTGGTGCATTAAGTTCTTTGTCTCAGTTGTTTTAAAGGGATTTGGCAACCAGTTTCAGGTGGGTCTTCCCTGCAGTGTAGGGCCCAAACTCTCTGGGGCGGCGGGTACAGTTTTAGGATGATTTGGACTCAGCTTCCGGGGGGGGGTGGGGTTTGTTGTCTTTGACTCATGAGATTCTCTTTCGAGAAGTTACAGGCTGTTGAATTACTCAGATCATGAGAGAATTCTTGGAATGGGTCCAGAAGAATGAGTTAGGTGGATATTCCGATGGGAGATGTCAAGTTTACTTGGTCTAATGGGAAAGAAAGTAATATTATGTCTAAATTGGACAGATTTTTGGTCTCCTTAGATTGGCTGGGAAAGTACCCCCTTGCGCAGCAAAGAGGTCTTCTGAGCCCCATTCTGACCATTCATTGCTCGATCCTTTTGGATGAGGATGATTAGGGCCCGTCGCCATTTTGGTTAGAGTTAGCTTGGTTAGAAGCGGAGGGGTTTATTGACATAGTGAAGGAGTAGTGGTCGTTGTTCATGGCAGAGGGTCAAGCTGGTTTTATTCTTTTTCAGAAATTGAACCTTCTAAAGGGCAAGATCAACATTTGCAGGAAGGAGGTTCTTGCAACCTCGGAGTCTAAGTTGGGATCCATTCTTTGCAACATCGAAAGTCTAGATATTAAGGAAGAGCAGATGTAGTTCACGGAAGAGGAGAAGGCTAAGAGACTAAATCTCTCTTGAATACAAAGAGCAGTTGAAGGAAGAGGAGAACAAGTAGCGATAATGACGTAGAGCTAGTGTTCTAGGAGGGTAATAAGAATATGATTTATTATTTATTATTATTATTATTATTATTATTATTTTTGCATGGTATTGCAAGTGCTAGGGCTAGGAATAACAAGGTTTACAATGTAATGGTGGATGGGGTTAGGGTTGAGGAAAGATCACGTCTGCGATGAAGTAGTCCAATTTTTTTAGATCTCTTGTCAGGGGAGAGGTGGGAGAGACTGCGGCTCAATATCTGCATATTTAATGTGATTCCCGAAGATGAGTCTGGTTCCCTTTAGAATCCGGTTTTTGAGGAAGAGATCAAGGCAATGGTGGATGCTTTGGGGAGGGATAAGGCGTTGGGGCCGGACGGGTTTCCTTTGGCAATTTTTCATTTGTACTTGGAGCTAGTGCAAAGTGATATGAATGCTTTCTTTGTTGAGTTCTTTAAGAATGGTTGACTTTCGTCTAAGTTTGGGGTTTTGTTTATTGCCTTAATTCTAAAGAAGAAGGAGCATATTGTCTAAAGGATTTTAGGCCAATAAGTTTGATTGGTGGGGAGGGATAGGGCGTTGGGGCTGGACGAGTTTCCTTTGGCATTTTTCATGTGTACTGGGAGCTGGTGCAAAATGATATGAATGCTTTCTTCGTTGAGTTCTTTAAGAATGGTTGACTTTCGTCTAAGTTTGGGGTTTTGTTTATTGCTTTAATTCTAAAGAAGGAAGGAGCAGATTGTTTAAGGGATTTTAGGCCGATAAGTTCGATTGGTGGCCCCTATAACATTTTAGCTAAAATGTTGGCTACCAGGTTCCGTTCCATTCTCGAGCATGTCATTTCCAAAGTTAAAGGCGCATTTGTGGCAGGACTAATTTTAGATAGCGCGCTTATTGCTCATGAATGTATTGATTCTTGCCATAAGGCAGGAAGGCTATCATTTGTAAGTAGACATTGAACAGGGATATGATCACGTCATTTGGTGCTGACCAAGAATTCCTGGATTTGGATAGGCGTGGTAAAAGTGCAATGATGATACTTTTACATTACTGAGATGCAAATCAATGGGAAAAATACATTGATTCTTGTGTTTGGATAGGAGATTTCTACTACAATGTAATGTAAATTTGTAATGATTACAAATTCCTTTACCCATCTCTTATTACGGCTGTATTTGACCACTAAACTATATGCCGAATTATCTGATTAAACAAACATTGTAAAATTGTAAAATAGTTTCAAAGAATTCACTGTTGCATGATTACCTTTGGATTGAATGTTATAAATAATGGGACAATCTATACAAGGCAACGTTGAGAGCCAGTGGCTAAAAGCCCATGAAGGCCAACCACGTATCAGACTTGTGCTATATTGCCGACTCACCAAACATTATACGTGTAGCGGTGAGAGCCAGTGGCCTTAAAAAGCTCACAAAGGCCAACCACATGCTCAAACCCATGTGGGCAGCAGAGAGAGCCAGTGGCTAAAAAAGCTCGCGGAAGGCCAACCACGCGTGAGACTAGTACTGCTTGTATTGCTCTTTGATAGCGTAACGGGGATGGGTGAGAGAAAATGCCCCCTCATGAATGGATCCGGGTTATACAGGCGAAGAAAAAGAGGGCCGCAATGTGAGCTCTTTGGTTCATCCATAGATTTGCGTAAGATCCCCCAGGTTCCTGGCTTGATTTAAGTAGAAACTCATGAGGAAGGGTTAACCTCCAAGTGAGCTCCCCCCTAATTGATGGACTGGCGGCCTTGGATCTGGTACCCAGACAGGTAGCCTTGTGAGCCCCGCCAACTCTAAAGAGTTACTGAGGCCAACCCTGTGCGTAAATCCTACTGAGTTCACCGCCCTGGTGGCTTTACTAGGCCCCTTTGATGGACTGCGGTGGGTGGACTCACCAAGCAGCAATGGTTCAGCGAACTCATAAGAGTTACAGAGGCCACTTGCGTAAGCCCTATTGGCTCCAAATACTCGAGAGCCTAAAAAATTGTGGTTGCTCCAAATACTTAAAGAGCTTAAACTGTGGTCACTTCAAATACGCAAGAGCCTAAACTGTGTATGGCGCCTTAGGAATACTAAACGAACCCTAAGATAGTTTTGCCCATTAAAAAGAACATCGCATAATGCATGTTGACAAGTGAAGAATTATGCTATTGCCACGTTATGCCTTTAAATTACGAGATTATATGCAATATGCAATGGAAACTTAAACTGATGTAAAAGAAAACCATCATTCATGAATATACTCTCATCTTGTTATGTCCCTGAATTAATGAGAACATGCAAATGAGGCGTAAATTATTAATAGACAAATATCTACGATTATGTGATGGAATGTGCAAATAATCTATGCCATTCATGTTTATAAGCTTTTAGGAAAAAAAAAATGCTAAAACTTTATATATATTGTGAAAATTTTTGATACAGGATGGTCAAGCCATTACAATTACTCAGAAACACCCAAAGCAAGCATAAACTTTTGCAAATCCTGTTTAAATTGAAGCCGCGACAATATTAAGTTCAGCTTCAATGATTAGTTTGGCTTGGTCAGGAGTACTGGCCAACTCTTGCTTCAATGAAACGGCAGATGCTTTGTCTTTGGAAAGTTCTGATTTCTCAAGATCAACTATGTTGTTCTCTGCGATATCGCCCTTGATCTTGCTTATCTTCAGCTCCTCTTCCTGTTTCTGAGCTTCAAGATTGGCTATTTGCTCGTTAATAGCCACAAAAGTTAGCTCAGAGGTCTTCAATTGTTCTTGAAGAGAATTACACTCCCTATCATAGCCAGAAATAGTGGTTGAAGTTATGGAAATCTTATCTTTGAGAAGTAGTAATTCCTTCTAATGGTGAAGGACTTTTGGTGCAATAACCATATTGCGAGCCGATTCAAGTTGTCGCGGAGAAGCACAAAAATGAATCAAGGAATCATGCAGTGGCAAAATGTTGATCTTGGTCAGTCTTGCAGAATTATCCAAAACCGCCAGAGCATCGCTAAGAAAAGGCCACTGTTCTTGATCTTGAAACATATAGGCTACAACTGGTAGAGCATTCTTGACTATGATAAGTTTGTATGGAGGAATAGAGAATTGGAGGGGCCAAGGAATATTTTCTGCCCTCCTCCATTGCTCCAACGACCACAAATAGAGTGGGTCTGTTAGCATCCGCCCATTTGGAGGGAGTACCACCAAGCTGAGCCAATAGGCCAAGAAGACGGCTAGCTCGCCAGTTTTTCTATATTCTGCTAGGCCCTTGATCTTTTGTCGTAGACCATTCAGTTCTTGGGTGTGGTTCCTAGCAAAGTTGCAAAATCAAAAGAAAAACATTTTAAAGAGAATTAATGAAGAAAATTAATGAAGAAGTACATGAAGATACTAGCAAACCTAGAAAAGAAAAAAACATATCGTAGATCTCTTGTGAAATGCGCAAGCCAGATGAGGTTAAGGACTTTTCTGATATCTGGAAACTTCGCCATTTCTCTGAAGAGCTCTATGGCGGTCTCCAGTGTTCGAGTTGTTGGTGTCGCTACAAGTTTTGCTGGCCGTAGATAAAGATATAATATCGTTATTGTCGATAATATCACCGATAACTGGAAATGCAGGGAAAAAGGGGGAAACATGGAGAAAATAGTGGAATTTTTCAGTGAAACTTCAGGACATGCCTAAATACATATATTTACATATTTAGGAATGAAAAATTTGCAAAAGAATACATTAAATTAAAAGTTTCCATTTAATGGGGGCCAAAAAGCATGCGTTGACCCAATCAGCAAAATATCATTTTTGGAGTCTTCTATTTTTGGCCCAAAAATAGGAGTTGAGTAGAAATTTAAAGAAATTATCCCCATTCAACTGAACCAGGGCCTGCCTGGATGTTATTTTCTGATACGATGATTTCTTTCTAGCAAAAGTGTCACAATTGTACAAAATCGGTTACGTGCCACAGGTGGACCACACCATGATGATCAACTAGAATGAAAATTAGGTTGATCCACTCTTTTGGCTGGCACACATGTACACTAAGTATTCCATCGGCTACCCATTGATTTTGAAGTTGTGGCCCACTTAAAAATCGGTTCATCCTGATTTTCAAACTAGGTGATCATCGTGGTGTGTCCCACCGTTTTCATGGATCCGATATACTATCAAAGACATGTTTACAGTAAAAACAAGAGGCAAGACGTTCATTGGATGGGCCCCAAAAAGTTTTAAATGGTCAATGTTCATTCAACACTGTTTCCAGTAATGTGGTCCACTTAAGATTGAGATATACCTCATTTTTGGTCTCATACCGTAAAATTATCTATAAAAATAGATGAATGACATGGATGAAACATATACATCATGGTGGGGCCCACAGAGCAATGGCGGGTGGCAGGGTAATAGCCAATCCGTTTCCGATCCGCGTGGACGTGGCTTAGATACTGATAGGTTGAGTAGCGGTCGGCTACTGAAGTGATGTCACCATGTTCTGTAGGCCCCACTACGATGCATGTGTTGTATCCACACCGTCCATCCATTTTGAGATTTCATTTTAGGGCATGAGCGAAAGGATGAGGTAGATAAAAATCTGTAGTGGGGATAATGATTTCCACCGTTGAAACCTTTATAGGCCCCACAGTAATGTTATTTTTCATCCAACCTGTTCATAAGATCATACCGACATGGATGAAGGGAAAACACAAATATAAGATTGATCCAAAACTTCCGTGGCCCTCCAAATATTTTTCAACGGTAGACATTCAATTCAACTGTTTCTTATGGTGTGGTCCATTTGAACATTAGATATGCCTCAAAATTTTTTTATAAAGGCCTAAAATTATTTGTTAACATGTATGGACGGAGTGGATAAAATAAATAAATCATGGTGGGCCTTACATGCGGTGGCTGGGCTGCCTTTATACACGCGCGGATTGTTTTCCGCGTAATCCGTTGATATACGCTCATTGTGAACCAGTTCGTACGTAACTGGTGTGAACTTTTTGGTGGGCCATCATACATGATGGGAGTCCAAAAATCTGAATGGTCCACGTTATGCAGCACCCCATGAAACCTGTAAGGCCCAACTTTTACTTTGAGTCAAAACTTTGGTGGGCCATGAAAGAAGAAAAATGTTTCATCTATTGATTTGCATTTCTCTTTTCTATAGCCCACCAGAGTTTTAGATCAGTATGAAATTTGTCCCTACTAGGTTTCATGTGATTCCGCATCACATGGACCGTCCGGATTACACTCCCATGACACGTGTACAAAGGTGCGCATGCCTCATCAGGCTGGTATTTCTTTAAGAAAAGAAAAGAAAAGAAATCCTGATATCTATTACGGGTTTTTCTTTACGAAAAGAAAAAAAAACCCCTAAAATTTCGTGGAAGGGAGATCTCCGCCGAAGAAATGGGATTTTTGAAAGAGGGTTGATGCAGAAAGGGGATTTTCATACCTGAAAATCTGAATGGAATGGCACCCGACACTGTTGATCGATGCGTTCTTCCAAGCTCCGACTTCAGATCCCATCAACAAGTAGGCGATCTTCTCGATTCCGATATTTTTTCAGAAAGAAGGGTTTTCTTATTTCCGATATTTTTTCCGATTTTTTGAAAGAGGGGTTTTCTTACCTATTTATTGGATTTATGGGTTGGTGGCCACAGTTTTCCCATGATAGGGATCGTGGTTGGTAGCTATAGTGCGAAAATCTCGATATTATCGGCGATAATCCAAGATTTTCGCCGATATCTCCGATTTTTCACCGATATCTGCGATATTTTGCCGATAATCCGAAGAGAAACGAAATAACGGGGTTTCGGTATCGCAAGACTAGCGATACCGGTATTATCAGCGATATTTCGATAATATCGCTGACGACTCGAACATTGGCGGTCTCTGAGACTTTCGGCTGACGATTTGTGGGAGAAAAGTGGGCGAACTCTTTGTGGGCACGTACCCATCAAAGAAACAGCCTGTGATGGGAAGAATGACCATTTTGTAAATGTCCCACAGTGTGATGCTGACTTCACCAATAGGAAGGTGAAAGGAGTTGGTGGTAGGGCACCAATATTTAAGGAAGCCCTTGAATACGGCCACATCTCTACAGAAATAATTGGATGTGACTTCGATCGCGTTAAGAAGATCGATCTTTATTAGGATGCCTGAATGCTTCGTGATTATTGCTTTAGCACAAGCGTTGTAGCAATTGGGTGAGGACAAGAAGCCACGAGTCCAGAACTCTTATGTGCCGCATAGGGAGTCTCGGGTACGAAAGCACTGTTACGTGGTCTTGAAGAAATGAGTTGGGTAGAGGTTGTGAGGGTTATAGCATGGCATTAAAAATCTCATGGGAGAGATTTTGTTAGTCCTTTGCCTTGGACCCCTCTCTAGCAAAAGACCCTCTAGGATTTGTGGCTCCCTCATAGCCCAATGGGCTGTGTAAAGGATCCTATTTGCGTCATTTTGTCCCTAGGTTCTCTATAGAGAATCGAGAGGTGGCAGCGAAAGAAGATGCTTCCTGTAAACTCCTTGATCTTTTCTTTGTTGCCCCCTGCTCTTCGACTATTTTGTCTTCGTAAAAGAGGGAGGGGGAGTGGCTTCTCTGTTGGACAGCATGGAGCTATCTGTCCGTAGGTTTGAGGTGGCCTTTAACTAGTCCTCCCATTCTGTTTTGCGACCCTCTCGAGGAGGTCTTTCTATATCCCCCATTACTATAGCCTGGTGAATTGGGCTTGCCAGACATGATATTCTTTCAGAAAAATTTATTGTTGGTGGACTTGGTTCTTTGAATAGAGAAGGACAACTAACCGTGGTTTTGACCCTTTTTCTATGGTGATCGTCAGTTTGGGGGATTGAATATTTTGAGGTCCCCTAACTCCTATGAGTCTGATGGGTTGGAGTTGAGGGTTCTTGGTTGGACCCATGGGATCTCCTTACTCTTCGCCATTGTGACGAGAAAAAGAAGAAAAGATCAGGTGAAATTTTGGCAGAGTTTGGGGACTTGGGCAAATTTTTGCCGAAGCAGGGGACTGCTGCACGGTCGCGCAAAGTGGGTCTGTTTCGTGATCGCGCAAAAGGATGATGTAGCTTGAACTAGAAGTAAGAAGCGAAGTAAGTAAAATGAAGGGCGGCTAGTTTATATAGGCTGTAGGACCCGATTGGCTATTGTGCAATCGTGCAAAAGGATAATGAAGTCTGAACTAGAAGTAAGAAGCGAAGTAAAACGAAGGGCGACTGGTTTATATAGGCTGCGGGACCTGTTTGGCTGTTGTGCGGACCCGATCATGCAACAAGCGTGTTGTGCGATCACGCAATGGATGGTTATGAAGAGGAGTTTTTGCGCGGATAGAGGGTCGATCCTCCGTTTGAATTTCTCCAAGAAGAATTCAAAAGAAGATCGAGGGGGCATCTATTGGAGCACAAAGTTTGTTGTGCAGTCGCACAACAGGAACGTGGTGCGCGATCGCGCAAAGCATTGAGTTGTGTGATCTCGCAACTAAAGAAAACGGTAGAGAGGAAAAGGAAGCAATGGAAGAGAGGTCAGCGGCGCAACTGAACTAGTATGGAATTTGTGCAACAGAGGAGTGTTGCGCGCTGGCGCATATATGGGGCTTCACACATGTGAAAGCCTATAAATACCTCTCCTCCCCTCTCATTTGCACATTGGATAAATCTGAGAGCTTTAGGAGTTGAAGATTTGCATAATTCAAGTGTCAAGCGGGTTGCCGCGTGAGAAGAAAAAAGAAGGAAGAAGGAAGATGAAGAAGTTGCGACGACAGGCTTGTTGCGCGACAGCGCAAGCAGCGCAACACAAGTCCTGCAAGGCCAAAATGTTATGTTTTCTTGTGGATTTATCTTGGATTCATCATCTAATGCATATCTTATGCGGATTCATCATGGATCCATTATCCTATGCGTATCTTATGCGTATTGGTGTGAAGCTAGGGTTCCAAACTTGCATAACTCTTCTGTCATTGCGACAAACATTCTACAAGTTGGAATGCTGCCGAATTTTCTGCTGGGCTATATGTACTTGTCATTTAATATTTGCACAATTAATTGTACTTTGTATTGAAATCAAGGGCAAGGTGAGGAATGTAATAAGAATCCAGATTAATGAAATAATTAATGACGAGTATTATTGGTTCAGACTACTTCTGTTATTGTCAAATATAGATATTCCAATCTCCGAGGCACATTTCCGATTGAAACACCCTATACTTCCAAAATGTCAATAAAATGATGTACCTGTATTTGTTTCCAAATAACCATTACTCCTATTCTTTCACCTTTTCCTTCTCCTTTGAAATACGTTGATATTGGTAGAATTGTGTTGCTTGTTACCTTACATATAAGGTATTGGTCTTTTTTCAGATATCAAATCTTATCCACCAATCTGTGCTTTTGACAATTTTTATTTATTTATTTATTTATTTTGTTTTGTACTTTGAATTTCTTCTTTTGTTACAGAATTCGAGAGAGGAAGGAATCTGTCACTATTCTGTTGTGCGGCACAAGTGGGTGTGGCAAATCTACTTTGTCTGCATTGCTGGTACTTCTGTTCTTCACATGTATTTTGTTCAGTAGCATCAATTTGATTTGCATACAAACTTTTTAATTTTATTTTATTTTCTCTGGTTGTTTACTTTAGCATAGTTGGAAGAACCCAAGCTTATTGTAATTGTTCGCACTATATTGTAGTTTGAAGTCCTTTCCCCTGGACGATGGGCTGCACCATTGAATTGTGTGGATTAGATAGGCAGACAACAATGGATTGCTCTAGGCCCAAAATTCATCCTTGCGGTATGATTGTGGACATCAGGAACTTAGTTGCACAATTCTTCTAAGTTCTAACTAGGTGCTGCCCTTGCTTTGAATCACACTTCAGGTTCATGCTCTTGCTTCAAATTGCATTTCAGGCTAGTGCTTTTGCTTATGCTTCCTACCTGTTATACTTGAAAACATTATGAAATAGACACTTCCTGGCTACTGCACCTGAATTTGTTGGCCCTTTGCTTGGCGCTTTGTGTAACTATAATCAAGAATCTGTAAAATTGATGGGAAGACAATTCAGCAACCTTCCTTTTTACAGTCTCTTAATTGGTCTATGATCATCCAACGAGGACATTCCGGACTGTACCTGTGTAATGCCATATGGCATATGTTTACTGCATTATATGCTTTTAGTGGTATCGTCTACAAAGTACAGACTTGGAGGATGGAGGAAGGTAGGGAGGGAAGGAGGGTGGGAGAGAGGGAGGGACCGAGGGATTTCTCTGTCACCGTGTTTGTGCTACTGAAATAGAATCAACTTATGTCACCATGTTTGTGCCACTGAAATAGAATTAACTTATGCCATTTTTTTTTTAGTTACCATTCAAATTTCAGATGCATTGCATTTATGAAAGGGGAGGGATGGAGGGATTGATTTTTCTGTGAATGTTTTCTGCATCTTAAATTGAATGAACTCATTCATTACTGTTCAATACCATTCACAGATAATGTTTTTTAATCAATTTATTGCAGATATTATTCTGATGCAGCTGAATTTATGAATTGCTTTTTTCTTTTGCCCAACTTTTTTTTTTTAATATGACGTCAGGGTGTCCCCGCCCCATTTTGCCTAACTTTCTTATTCTAATAATTTAAATGTAAAAAGTGCCACTAAACTAAAACGCATCTGTGAATTGCACTCAAAACCAAGGCATATCTGCATATAATCTTTCAGGGAAAATGCGATCACAGCTCTTATCTGGGATTGAGTAGGATTTCCTACCCCCATCCCTCCAGAGCATTTATCTGAGCACTGACATTCTTTGACAGGGTAGCAGATTGGGTATTACTACTGTGATTTCCACTGATTCTATTCGGCACATGATGAGAAGCTTTGTGGATGAAAAGCAAAATCCTCTGCTCTGGGCTTCAACATATCATGCTGGGGAATTCTTAGATCCAGTTGCAGTTGCAGAAGCGAAGGCTAAACGGAAAGCAAAGAAATTAGCAGGAATCTTGCACTCACTCATCAAGGATGAATTATCTGATGGAGCTTCTAGTGAGAAACCTGACAGCAAACCTGCAGATGTCAGTTCTACTTCTACTACTGAATTGATTGGTGTGAAGCAGATGGCAATTGAAGGATTTAAAGCACAAAGTGAGATGGTTATTGACAGTCTTGATCGCCTGATCACTGCATGGGAAGAGCGAAAAGAATCAGTGGTTGTTGAGGGTGTTCACTTGAGCCTCAATTTTGTGGTGGGTAGTTTTTACGAAGCATAGTTGGCAGCTTTCTTACTGCCTCTTTTTTTTTTTTCCCATAAAATAGGCAGATGCGTACAAATCCCTTGATGGGATGAGCTAAAGGACACTTGGTACCAGGTTCAGTTTGCTCTTGCAGTTTCAGTTTTAAATTGGTGGCAGAAACAATTAAGAAGGGGAACCTAAGATGGCAGGTGATGGAGAATTTGACCTGGGCTGTCACATCTACTGAGACAGCTGCCCTGTTTTTCACTATTTTTAAGTTTGTGAAGTCCAAAAGTGGACTCAAACATACAGATATGGATCATGGCATCCATTAGCATTCTTCACCTTTGTCCAGAGTAAACCACAGAAATTTGGATGAGAAATAAGAATGCTACTTGGGATTCTCATCACACGTGCCTGCAGCATGTGCATGGCCATTGATCAGGTCTGCATGTTTCAGGGCCTGAGTATTAGGTCTGCAGTCATTGGTGGGCCACACATTTATGCAAATAATTGATGGTTAGAAAAAGATCGACACTCGACATTTGATGTACACATCGCTCACTCGATGACTGCAATGGCCTGACTTTCAGGCGCACGTCCAAGATGAGCCCATCTGAGTATCTTCCATGTTTCATATGAAAGAGTAGGATCCAAAATAATCATAAAAAAGAATAGCAGGATCCAAAATCTTAACATCTCGAGTAGCCTTGGCAGCACACAATTTGTATACTCCAGAATATATTTGTTTTTTGTTTTGTTTTGTTTTTTTTTTTTCTTGATTAATGGTTACCTTGTGTAATGTTAACTACATTTTTTATGATTGGTTTTCTTTGTCATTTCTCAGATGGGCCTCATGAAGAAGCATCCATCAATCATACCATTCATGATTTACATCACGAATGAGGACAAACACCTGGAAAGATTTGCGGTTCGTGCCAAGTACATGACACTGGACCCTGCAAAAAACAAATACGTTAAGTATATCCGCAACATCAGAACTATTCAGGAGTACCTCTGCAACCGTGCTGACAAGCATCTGGTGCCCAAGATAAACAACACCAATGTTGACAGGAGTGTGGCGGCCATCCATGCCACAGTATTCAGCTGCCTACGCAGGCGTGATGCAGGGGAGCAACTCTACGATCTGACCACAAATACAGTAGCCTTAATAGATGAAGAGTACAGGAATCAGTGTGCTGCAAACTCTCTGAGCTCCAAGGGAATGTTCCAACTGATTCAGAGAAAAGGGTCTTCTAGGCATCTGATGGCTCTTCTCAATACTGATGGGTCTGTAGCAAAGGCTTGGCCTGTTGAGGCAGTTGATGGTGATGGGAAGACCATCTCATGCCATGGGAGTGATAACAAGGGCATTGGGAGTCCAATGTATGGACCTTTACAGATTGGGAAGGCAGAGCCAGTTAATCTCCAGTTTGGTAACTTTGGAATCAGCGCTTGGCCCAATGATACCGGTGGTACTAGTCATGCTGGAAGTGTTGATGAATCAAGGGCAGATGTCACTGAGACTGGGAGTAGATATTATTCTTCCTGTTGCAGCTCACCAAGGGTATCTGATGGACCCGCCAAGGAGGTATCCAATTCCTACCATGTATTTTGTGTATCTGATAAAAATAATGTTGTGAGGAATGCTCATTGCACACCAGTCCCATGATGTGTGGCACGCATATACAATTTATGGGCTGCTAATTTGCAAGGCCTCGCCATTTGGGCCATGTCCATAAAAAAAAAAGAAGTGTTGTCAGAAAATCCTAGTTACTTTGTTGAAGGAAAAGAAAAAAAAAACCATGCCCATTTTGACTGTGTTTTTGGTTGACCCAGATTATTTGACTGGCCACATTTTATAGTATGGTGGGGCAGCTGGATAGCTTGGATAAGAGGTCTGAATTGTGTACAGGTCTGCCTGCCATGCGTCCACATGGTAGCCCATTGGCAATAACCTTTACAATAAGTTTGTGCAATTAGCATACCTTTTGTGTCATGTTACTACGTTATTGATGATATTGACATTTCTAACATTTGCAAATATATACCTGGCATTCCTAACTGTTAAATAGATCTTATTTCTGGGAAAAATGATGGAATGGTAATTGAATTTTCATGTTGGGAATGCGCTAAGGCCTTTTTGCCATGGTAAGACCTAGTAAGGGACTTGATTTTTTTACCATTATAAACAAACTCTTTGTTGAATGGCCCAAATGGGTGGGCTTGCAGGATCTGACGGTATCTACATGATCTTGGGACCTTTGCACAAAGCCGAAGATGGACTGTCTTTGTCTAGTAGTCCGGCTAACCACTACAGGAGTAGAGAGGATCTGATCACTTATTTGATTCTACAGTTAATATGGCTCCCAGAGTACGATCAATTGTTTAGATCGTTTAGAAGCGGCCCCAATGGACAAAGATCATAATTCCTCCCTCCCTATTTACTCTCTAGGAAACTCATGATTTTTTAATGCTCTTACAAAGAGAATATCTCCCTTGGAGGAATCATAAAGGATATGGGAGGAGTTCGGATTTGGTAAGGCTTATCCCCTTTCACATTAGATCTCTCCCATATCCCAATCCCCTTTTGAATTTAAAATTCAAAATTAAATTCTGAGAGAATGTTGAAAGATGGATATTAGAGGTAAAAATACGTGGGACCCAACCACTAGTGGTTGCTCATTATGGCACTGTTGAACTCATTATGGCGACTACTTGATTATGGTTGTCAATAAATGCCGTCACTTCTCTAGTCCTTTCGACCAATTCCCTAACACTTTTCTTTTTACCCAATACCTTTCAAAATAAGATCAATACAGTGTAGCACATGGTGACCAAAATATATGTTTTCTCTTTAGTATCAACATCTTTCCTATAGTTTGATATGTTGCTTCATTATTGGTCATAATATATACCGCATTGTCCTCTTCAATCTCATCCACCACTTTATCCATTATGGAGAAAATGTAATTAGCAATTTTGGTTTCATCCGATGCATAAATTGACTCATAGAACACCGTTCCCAAGTGGCAGTACACTAAGAAGTTGATCATGCTTCATCTGGTTGGGCTAGTCCAACCATTGCACATAATCGTGCATCCTCTGGCTTGCCATACAAGTCTAAAGGTAGCCATTTAGGCCTTCACATCCTCATACTCTGCATCTGTGCATGTCCTCCTAATCTCCCTAGTCGTGGGTACCATAATTCCTTCACCTGCTTCTGCTGATGCGTTAGTTACTACCTCCCAGTACGAAGAATTGGCCACATCTGGGGGTATGTTGGCATGTATAAATAACTTAGTTGCTGCCCTACCTAGCTTCTCAAGGATATTTTACTTCACATTTGTTTGATTTCTTTTGTTTAGTTGAGTCATTCCTAAATAGGATCGGATCAGTGGAGGGTCTCCTGGGCTCATCCACATCCATAGTGGCATCACGTGAAGATGTCTCCTGTCGACTGTCAAAAATACGCCATAATCCAGTAAACCTACCCCCACTTGCAATCGCACTCCCCCCCTCCCTCGGTATCACGTATTGATCCCCTCTCACAAAACTTGCGCTGGCATTCTTCATCTTTACGAGCAGTGCACCCGCTCTCTCCTAGCCATAGTCACCTCCCGATCTGAATCTTAGTAAAATTCAACATTTTCTTCATCATGCATACTCATACAATCAAAACCAAACACCTTTTAGGTCGCTTCCAGAACCTCACGTCTCTTCTTCTGTACGATAGCTCATTTCCCCTTTGACTCATCTAAATTGCCTTGCATCAAAATCATAAACTTTTTTGGCACTCTGGTACACCCTTTGACTTGGCTCTTTCAGTGTGCCAAATGTTGTCTGAGTTGCTTGATTCCACCAGTTAGTAATCTTTCACAATAGTTGCACTTTATTTGGTGTCTATTACCACCTACCCTCTGACAATATTGTCATCCAATATCCTTGTGTTCATCCCCATTATTGCCATACCTTGTTACGACCAATCAGAGGGAGTTACGTGTGAGCAGTACGGATACGCATGGTGTGTTCAAAGATTTGCGATGTGCAGAGGAGATTTCTTAATAAGTGTAGCTAGGACGTATCAAGTGGTGCCGTGTGCTGCTTGAGCGACCGATGGAGAAACTATCGTGCTCAAACGGTTACGTGATAGGTGGCAAGAAGAGGAACAAAGGAAGCAAGAACGTGGGAAGCATTCAGAAGGGAGTAATGGAGAACAGTCATGGTAACCGTCAAAACGTGGGAAGAATCCAGATTGGCTGGATCAAAGCTATAAATAACAAAGCAACTGTTAGAATGGCTAGAGAACAGTTATGGTATCCGTTAGAACATGGGAAGAATCTAGAACGTGGGAGGACCCATTGACCACCCTCGCTTTGCAACCGATGCGCTTGAGAAATTGTTTCTCGATGGGAAGAATCCGCCAGGCAAAGATGGGAGCGTTGCTACACAACCATTCGGCCAGGAATGGCCCCGACCGCCGTCAGTCTCTGTAGATGGCTCCAAACCGCTGCTCGCGTTAGGGGCCACCTGTGCCGAGAATGATAAAACCCCCACCACGCGTGAAGGATTTTGGAAATGGGTCACGCACCCAAAGTTTCCAATGATTCGGGAAGCATTGACACGAACTCAGAGACGTTGACGGCAGAAGCAGCGGGCCGCCGCGAGAAGAGGATTGGAGGAAAATACGATATTTCCTCAACCAAAAGAGACTGCACCTAAGCCTTTCTGGAGGATTCCTGAAGATCGAGTGGCAGTGAACACGGTCGAAGCAATGCGGTCTACTACAGTGCAAAAGAAAAATTTAGATGCTCATGACAACGTGAATCGGTTGATGAAGCTTAAAGAGGAAGATAGTTGCGGCAACTTATCAGATTACCTCAGTGAAGAATGCTTCCCAACAGATGAATGGTTGGCCAATGAACTGTCATCGATCGTTGATGCATTGAAGATCACCTTGCCTGTAGACCCATCGGCCGAGCTTGTGGTTGACAAATGCACTAGTCAGATGGAAAAGGTGGAATCTGAAACACGGGGGGCAATGTTTGGGTGATGAAATTATGTTTGGGACGTTGCCACCAATGACATTCCATTGTAACATGGTTTTTACCTTGCCATCTAGTTTTCAGGCAAGGCCCACCCAGCCAAACAGGATGGCTGGTGATGTGGAAGAATATACCCCACCGGTGATCATACAACATGCCTCTTTTCCATTTGAGGAAGGTGCTGGAACTTACTCCAAGGATGATACAGTTAGTGTTTGAATTATCTTAGATATTATCGAAATATCTCTGATATTATCTGTCTCTAGCTCAGTGATAACTATAACTCTAGTAGCGATACTGATGTAGAGCGGGTCGCGGACAGTTTCATGTCCAAGATGGATCAGAAAAGGCTCAGTCGACGACAGAAGTGATATGGACTGTCAGACCTTAAATCGGGCGTATCTCGCAATCCAAAATGAGTTATCGGACGTAAAATATATGATTTTGGGGTAGGACGAGCTACTTTAGCCACCCAACCCCGCTACGCCGGGTTGCGCAAGCCGGATTTGCGAAATACCTTCAGATCGACGGTTGTTTCCCTGTTTTAATTCCGTTTTTACAATTAATAGTAAGTTTTAGTTTGATTATAACTCTTCATCCATTGGGCTTTAGGAGTTGCGCCCAACGTGAAAGGTGCTTAGAATAATTAGGAAAACAGCGCGGTGAAGCCAAATATGACACTTACTATTTTTTGGCCGAAAACCTTGCGCACTAGTAGACATCACGACCGTCTATAAATAGTAAGTTTACCATTTATAGTAAGTCGCGAATTCTAGGAGTTTTAGTTGTAGTTTGATTTTGGAATTTCTTCCATTGCTTAGTATCCCTATTTAAAGGGTTGTGAACTCGTTTATTTCATTCATCAATCAAATTACGAGTTTTATAGAATTATTTCTATTTTTCTTGTTTTTTCCTTGTGGATTCGAGAAGTCTCTGTGAGGAGTCCAGAGAAGTTCCATGGATTCGGAGTAGTTATCCTTGAGGAAGATGGTGATCGATCTCATCACGTTCATCCCTACGTTAAATACCGATAACATTGGTGGTATCAGAAATTCCAGGTATTAGCAATGTATCGCTAAGTATCACCAACGTATCAATATCGCTAATGTAATCGTCAATATTTTCAACTATGTAAATTCTAGGTGTTTCTTGCATTGCCAATGCATCAATATTGCCAATAATTTTTACTATGTAAATTCTAGGTAATGCTTGTATCATAAATGTATTGACGATATTTCAATAATATCGCCAACGTATTGATATCATCAAAATTTTGTTTATTAGAAAAAAAAAAATTTATTTATTTTTCATGGTCACATGATTGTATGTAGTGTTCAATTTGTCATATTGATAATATTGATAATATCTCGATATTATCAATATCGCAACATGCGAGATATTGAGACCACAATCTTTCGTTTCCTTTCCAATCGTTGATGATTTCTTGGTGAAATATCACGTGTTGTTGACATTTTGCAATATCGATGGATGTTTGGATGGAAGGTTGGATGGTTAAATAGGCCGGAGGGGATGGTTGGACTGATTTCTTAAAACATCACATGCTTTTAATGCCCCATTAAATGGAAACTTGTTATGTATGCATTATTTTTACATTTTTTTTTTAAAATGCAAATATGTACATTTTAACATCTCCTAAAGTTTTGCTGAAAATTCCATCGTTTTCCCTATGTTTCCCCGCATTTTCGGTTATCGACGATCGGTAATATCGATATTGTTTCTGTATCTCTGGCCAACGATACTTTTAGCAATGCCGATACTTCGAACACTGGATACAATATCATGGGTTAACACAGTTACAGTAGAGGTAGGGGATGTGTTCGAAAGGGTGGTCACTGATAAGCCTACCCACTGCATGACACAACACCTCAAGCCGTTGTATATATCGGCCCATTTGGACCGATGCCCTGTTACTAGGATCCTGGTCGACAATGGGGCTGCAATTAACTTATTACCATGGAGGATGATGGCTAAGTTAGGGAAGGCTACGGCCGATTTGATTCCATCAGAAGTAACGGTCAGTAACTTCATCAGTCGCGTAACAAACACCCATGGTGTCTTGCCAGTCGATCCGATCGTAGGCACGAAAACTGTTTTAGCACCATTCTTTGTTGTTGACACCTCATCAAGCTACAACGCACTGTTAGGGAGGGATTGGATCCACTCATTTGCATGCATCCCATCCTCTCTACACCAATTTGTAATTTTTTGGAACCAAAACAAGGTTGAGCTAGTCTTGGCCGACAATAAGCCCTTCTTGGCTACTTCTAATGCCACTAAAGTTTACTATTATGTGGAAGAGGTAGGACCAATCAGGTTCACTAGGAGAAATAAATTCGGCTGCCCAACATGAATATCAGTGAAGAAGAACCTGGATAGTATTATGCAGGCCATCTTAGGAGGTAACTCGAGTCAATGATACTCGGTTGAGGGACATCGTTCCTTGTCGACCGGTTTCAGGTTGCACTATTAAAGAGATCTCATGATCAGAACACCAAGGGATAAGTTTAACTAGACCAACCTTACGGCCAGAATAAGAAGGCTCGAAGAAAACCCGAAGGAGATGGATGATGGTTGTTTCGTGAATCTGGTCGAAGTGGAGGAATCGTCCGAGGAAGACAACATCGGATTTGAAGAAGCGCTTGAGGAGTTGGAAGATTCTCAGCCTTAAGTTCAAGATCCACTGGTTGAGATCAATTTGAGGACAGAGCCCGACCCAAAGCCAACATTCATCAGCGACTTGTCAAAGCCGCTCGAGAAAGAGCGATTGGTGGGATTACTTACTGAATTCACCGATTGTTTTGCGTGGGACTCATGAAATGCTAGGGCTCGATCGATCCCTGGTTGAGCATAAATTACCCACAAAAGAAGGTTATCGGCCGCACAAGCAGCCGCCTAGGTGGATGACGGCCGAAGTCACCCACAAAATCAAAGAGGAAATAAAGCGACTTCTAAAGACTGGTTTTATTCGACTAATTAAGTACGCCGAATGGATGTTGAATGTGGTCCTGGTAATGAAAAAGAATGGTAAGTTGAGGGTGTACATCGATTTTAGAAACTTAAACTTGGCCACACCAAAGTATGTATACCTCATGCTAGTCGACGATCGGCTCATTAATCGGGCCGCTGGGCATGGGATCGTGTTCTTTATGGATGGGCATTTCGGGTACAATTAAATCTACATTGCATAGATGATGTGCCAAAAACATTATTCAGGTGTCTTGGGCCATTGGGAACCTACTGCTCGGTAATGATGCCCTTCGGACTAAAAAATGTGGGGGCCACGAACCAAAGGGCCATGAATGCTATCTTCCACGACATGCTCGGCCGCTTCATGGAAGTTTATGTGGATGATGTGGTAGTTAAATTGACCGATGTGGTTGAGCATCTGGCCCACTTGCGTAAATCCTTTGAGCGAATGAGGCTCCATAAATTGAAGATGAACCCCTTTAAATGCGCTTGTGGGGTCTCAGCCGGTAACTTTCTAGGGTTCCTTGTACACCAAAGAGGGATCAAAGTTGATCAGAATAAAGCTCGAGCCGTAATTAATGCTTGGCCGCCGAAAAACAAATCGGAGCTGCAAAGGTTCTTAGGTCAAGTCAATTTTTTGACGAGATCTATATTTAATTGTGCAGGCAAAACTAACATCTTTTCTTCACTGATAAAATTGAAGCAGGGATCTGAATTTGTTTGGGAAGCAGAGCACCAGCTGGCTTTTGACAAAATCAAGCAGTACTTAATGAAGCTGCTCGTGTTGATGCCACCAGTCGAAGGTCGACCACTCAAGCTATATGTGGCAGCTTCAGCAAAGTTGATCGGAGCCCTCTTAGCGCAAGATGATGATATGCGAAAGGAACGGGTGATCTACTACTTAAGCCAAACTTTGCTCGATGCTAAAAGACGATATTCCACTATGGAAAAACTATGTTTGTCATTGTATTTTTCAGCCACTAAGTTGAGACATTACTTGTTGGCCGAAAGAGTTAAATGTAATAGCGGTGACCGATTTGGTCAAATATAAGTTGAATCAACCAATCTTGATCGATCGAATTGGTAAATGGGTGTTGGCTTTTTCTGAATTTGATCTCCATTACATTTTGCAAAAAGTTGTGAAGGGTCGGGCTATAACTGATTTTTTGGATGATAATCCTTTTGATCTTGAGGAACAAATCTCCCCGAGCTGCTTGGATTTGTATTGTGTGCAGGTAACACCATGGAAGTTAATCTTCAATGGATCGAGGACACACAATGCATCTGGGCCGAGGTAATCGTGATTGCTCTTAATGGGAACCGGCAAGAGTTTACGTTTCAATTAGAATTCGACTGTACTAATAATCAGGCCGAATATGAAGCTATGATAATTGGTCTTGAATTACTATTAGAATTAGGGGCAAGGACTGTGGTTGTCATAGGTGTAAATATTTTGGATTGAATGTCCTCGTTGTCAGGTTCCTCTGTTTATATAGAAACTCTAGGCTAATTACAAGGCTGAATTGCAGCCATTAACATCAATCTAGGCTAATAAACAAGGAAACAATAACTGTACAAGATATATACAATCAATAACTGTACAAGATATATACCATAAATATATGACCTAATTATGGCTAAATATGCTATCCCGATTGACATAATCATGCCATAATTAGATGATCTAATTATGGCTAAATATATGTTGTCCCGATTGACACCCCCCCTCAAATTGATGTTGGTCGATCAAGAAGCATCAATTTGCCCACAAGGAACTGATGGCGCTGTCGTGTCATGGCCTTGGTAAACATGTCAGTTATCTGAAGGTCAATGGAAAAATGAGGAAGAGAAATGATACAAGTGTCTAAGGCTTCCCGAATAGAATGACAGTCCACCTCAATGTGCTTCGTTCGTTCATGGAAAATGGGATTAGTAGCAATCTGAATGGCACTAGTATTATCAGCATGGAGAGGTGTAGGATCAGACTGGGAAAAACCAAGCTCAGTCAGAAGCCCACGAAGCCAGACAATCTCAGAACAAGCAGCAGACTTGGCACGGTATTCGGATTCAGTAGAAGATTTAGAAACACGAGGTTGTTCCTTGATCTCTTCCAAGAGATCAAGGAATCACTAAGAAACATGCACTAGCCTATGACAGACCGTCGAGTATCAGGACATCCGGCCCAATTCGCATCACTACATGCAACAAGGCGAAGAGGAGAGCTGGTTGGGAAGAACAACCCATGGCTAGGGGACCCTCGAAGGTATCAGATGATATGACGAACAACAGCCAAATGTAAATGGCGTGGAGTCTGCATGAATTGGTTAACCTGCTAGACAACGAAGGAAATATCAGGCCGAGTAATAGTCAAATAGTTCAAACTGCCTACTAGCTATCGAAACAGAGTAGGATTAGACAGGAGATCACCCTCCTCACGACGATACTTCGTGTTTACTTTTAGAAGAGTATCCACAGAAGAAGTATCCTGAAGACCAGCTAAAGCAATCAAATCTTGTGTGTACTTATGTTGATTCAGAATGATGCTAGAAGGATCCGTGTGAACTTCCAACCCCAAGAAGTATGTGAGAGGACCAAGATCCTTCATATGAAATGAGGCCTGAAGATGGTGCTGTAGATGAGTGATTAAGCTTGATTCCTTCCTGGTGATAACAATATCATCAACGTAAACAAGAAGAAGAACAATACCAACAGAGGTCTTACGAAGAAATAAAGAGGAGTCATATTGACTCTGCTCAAAAAGAAAATTGATCTTTATTACCCAACAAACCAGAGTTTACTAAATGAGATAGAACAACAGAGTTAGGATGACCCAAACGTTTGTGCCATACTTCACCCTTATTGTTTATAATAGTACAAGCCAAAGAAATGCAAGAAGGAATGGAAAAACATAGAGGAAACAATCGTCCAACTTTAGGCCCCCTTCGCGAATATCTTTCCCGACACTTGATCCTGCACAATACAACCATCACAAGAAAACCCAACATTATAGTTGTTATCAACCAATTGTCCGACAGAAATGAGACTAGTAGAAAGCTCAGGAGATACAAAAACTTCTTTAACTAATGAATTAATATCCCCAACAACATGAATAGGTAACTGACTACGATCAACAATCTGAATGTACGATGAGCCATGATAATTCCGAACATTGGTAAGAGTGTTGGAGGAACTAGTCATATGATTAGACGCAGCAGAATCAACAAGCCAAGGTAAAGATGGTAGTGTACTGTTACCTTGAAGCCCTAAGGCTGAAAAGGCTGAAATAATCATATGCCGAACTGTTTCAGGAGTAAGAACAAAGGGATCACCAGCTGTAGAGGAATTAGCGGAAGTAGAAGTACCCACTGCAGCTTGATAGGCATTAGTTTGGTAATTCTGGGGACGAGTCGGACAGTTTTTGATAATATGTCTTGGCTTCTTGCAATAATTGCAAGATTTCTTGGCACAGTGAGCAGCAATATGCCCTTATTCCTTGCAGCTGAAGCATTGGACCTTCCCAATATCCCTACCCTTGCCTTTCCCGTGAGTTGCATAAGCGACGTCATTAGAGGTCATGCGGTTTTGCTGAAAAGTAGCCTGTGTTGTAAGACGCTGCTCTTCACAAAGTAATTCCCCAAAGCACACATCCAAAGAGGGAGGAAGATCACGATTCATCAAATTGGAGCGAGTTGCCTCAAATTCCAGTCGTAACTTCATTAGAAATTGATCTCTCTTGCTCTGTTCATGAACCTCTTGAACAGCAGCGAGAGATGCAACTGGTATCTTAGCATAAATAATGTCAGCAAATTCACCCCACAAGTTCTGAAACCCAGAAAAATAATCTTGTATGGAGAGATCGCCCTGAGTGTAATTGGCGATCTCATATTCCAACTGAAAGCGTCTGGCTGTGTGGTCCTGATTGTATAACTTCTTTAAATACTGCCACATATCTCTTGTAGTCTTGTACGACCTCAGATTTAGGACAATCAGAGGATCAACAGATCCTAAAATCCATGTCATGACTCTAGCATCTTTCACTTTCCACTGAGCCAATGTAGAAAGTTCAGTAGGAGCTGGATCACTTCCATCTATGTGACCCCATAACTCTTTCCCCAGAACAAATAGGCAAAATTGAAATTCCTAGGCAGAATAATTCTTGCCCGTGAAGCACACACCAAAAGAATCCGAGTTGTTAGTAGACATGGTGCCCGAACATAGTAATAAAGACAGATAATATTAAATCCACCTCACCCCTAGTCCAAAAACAAGCCTATAACCAGCAAGCCCAAAACAAAAGGAGACCAAAATGAGAGTTTCTAGCAAGAACTGGATAGGCCGACAACCACTAATCACCACAAAATGAGAGTTTCCAGTAAGAAAGAAACTTCCTACCCTCAACAGAAACTGCCGAACAACAGTTTATAACCCACCAGAATTGTCTACACCTTCCTTTAAAGGTATCGATAGCCAAGGATACCAGCAGATTAGTCCCAACCCAACCCAGAAATCTCAGAACAGGTAATAGAAAGCTCTGATACCAATTTGATGCAGGACAATTAACCACTTGCTCTAAAAGTTCGAACAGTCAGAGTAAATGCCCTTGCATTAATCACCCCCGGTGAAGAGTCTCGAACACGAGACCTCCCGCTTTGATACCATGTAAATATTTTGGATTGAATGTCCTCATTGTGCGGTTCCTCTGTTTATAGAGAAACTCTAGGCTAATTACAAGGCTGAATTGCAGCCATTAACATCAATCTAGGCTAACAAACAAGGAAACAATAATTGTACAAGATATATACAATCAATAACTGTACAAGATATATGCAATAAATAGATGACCTAATTATGGCTAAATATGTTGTCCCGATTGACACAATCATGCCATAATTAGATGACCTAATTATGGCTAAATATATGCTGTCCCGATTGACAATAGGGGATTCACAGTTGGTGATAAATCAAATGGCGGGATTGTTCAAATGCACCAGTCCAACTTTAATGCCATACTATGCCCTAGCAATCCAGATGCTCGACATGTTCAAAGAGGTCGAGTTGATGCACGTTACCAGAGACCACAATGGCACAGTTGGCCGCGGGGGTCGACGCCTTAAGAGGTTCGGCCGAGCAGACGATCACCGTCTAAAAGAGATCCTTGTCCTTTGTCTTTGAAAGAGGGAATGCCATGGAAGTGTGCCAAACAGAGATAGAAGAGGAAGATTGGAGGGCTCCCCTCATGGGTTATTTATAAAACCCACGTACTAAGATCGATAAAAATGTACGAAGATCGGCCGCTAATTACATCATGTTCAATAGCGAGCTACATCGTAAAGGGGCCGACGAAGTTTTACTTCGTTGCTTGTCAAAGAGAGAAGCCATGTTAGCCATGGGAGAGTTCTATGAAGGAATATGTGGGGCCCACCAAGATGGAAGGAAGATGAAACTCACACTTAGGTGCTATGGATATTTCTATCCGACAATGATGGCCGACTGTGTCCAGTATGCCAAGGGTTGTGAGGCTTGCCAGAAGAATGGGCCAGTCCAGCATGTACCTGCTATCGAAATCCATTCTATAATAAAACTGTGGCCGTTTTGAGGACGGTTGATCGACTTGATCGGTCAGATTCACTCGCCCTTGGCCCGCATGGATTCGTTCATCATAGTAACGACTGATTACTTCAAGTGGGTTGAGGCGAAGCCCATGAAGGGAGTCAGTCACTGAGAGCTCATTGAATTTCTCAAGAATCACATCATTCACCGTTTTGGGATCCCAGAGTCCACCATGGACCAAGGTGCAGCGTTTTCGGCCAACGAAGTGCATGCGATGGCCGAGCGATACGGCATAAAAATTCTACATTCAACTCCTTACTATGCTTAAGCCAATGGACAGGCTAAGGCCAACAACAAGGTAATCAAGAACATTTCGAGAAAGGTGACGAGGAAAATTCTCGAGAATGGTGTACTAAGTTGTCTGAGGCTCTCTGGGCCTACAGAAATTCACGTTGTACCAGTACTGGGGTGAGCCCGTTCGCATTAACTTATTGGCACGATGCGGTCGTGCCTCTGGAGGTCACTATACCATCATTTCGGATTGCTTATCAGGCCAAGTTGACCCTTTCGGAGTTCATAGAGGCAATGTTGGCCGAGCTTGAGGGACTAGACGAGGTCCAAATGAGAGCATTAGACTCGATCGTTGCCCACAAAGCGACTGTAACATGAACATACAACAAGAAAGTGAAAAGAAAGTCTTTTGTGATAGGAGATGCGGTCTGGAAAATGGTATTACCAGTTGGCCAGAAGGACCGATCCCTCGGTAAAAAGTGGTTGCCCACATGGGAAAGGGTCATATATAGTCATGCAAGTCCTCATAGGAGGAGCCTAAGTCTTGAGAGATATGAATGGGAAGGTTTCAAAGGCTCCCATAAACGGTCGATTCGTGAAACCCCTCTTTCCTTCACTGTGGGAAGTTGTCAAGGGACAGATTGAGGGGAGTTAGCAGGAAAGGATTGAATAATGCATTTAGTAAAGGCCCTAGATCAGAGGCCAGTTGATTACAAAAAAAATGTGAAAAAGAGGAAATAATTGGTTGATCGAGTGGGCGAACTACGAGCGAGCCGATTTGAGCTCTTTGAACCTCTTGGCAGCCAATGCCCTGGCCTTCACTGCCATCCTTCGTTTCTCCTTCCATGAGGGTTGTTGGGCCATGAGTTGGTCGGAGCGGCGGACAATTACCTCAAGACGCCGGTTGAGTTCGGCACACTCCAGATCGGTCGAGCTCGGTGCACTCTAGATTGGCCGATTTCTTTGTGGCCCTGTTGGACTCCACGCGTTCCTAATAAAGTGCTATCTGAGACTTGATGAACATGACCAGCTCCTCATTTTTGGGCCAATCACGGTTGGGTTAGAACCGTTGGGCCTCATGGAGGTCAGTGAAGAAGTCGCTAAGTACAACCTCCATTGACTGTAATATCTCATTGTTAGAGTGATGTTCATGGGCCTAGCGCAGCTGATTCTTCCAAGTTGCTTCATAGCCGGCTAAGAGACTTTGAGACTCGGCACGAAGAGCCGATATATCCATCAGTGGGGCAGTGCATCATTCAAGTTCCCGATTGGCCCTTGAGTATGCCCTCTCCAAGCTACTGGAGTTCCGAGATAATTTTTAGAACCTCTCATGGAGGTTTATCAGCCTCGGATGATCCAACAGTGTCCTTAAGGAAGCAATATGGATCGTGCAGAAAGAAGAAGCGAGAGAAGGAGTCGATCCCCTTTGTGAAGATCTCTTCCATGATTTGAACGGACGGAGAGAAGGGCGAGAGAGAATCCATGGCGCCCAAGGTCTTGCTGGTGGGGTTTCTTGTTCGTGAGGTACTGCGAATCCATTGGAATGCTTTTATAGACTTGGAATGTGCATTTAATGTGCACATTGGATAAAGTGCGACGGTTGGAAATCCGAAACTAACGGCTAGAGTGACGATTCGTTTCCGAGATCATGGGAGAATGTGGTGAAATAAATGAGATTGTCTTGGGAAACGCACGTAGTTATTCCTGTTGAGTTAATGAGATAAAACATGCAAAAGGAAAAAGCGGCTAAGTGTTGGATGGCTGACTGGTAGTGCACAGATTTGGTCGACTAGAGAAATGCCACCTGACATCTTTAAACATATCCGGCCGTGATGAATCATCTTAGATTGGTCGCTAAAAAACTCACTTGCCATGCCGAAAAACATTGACTTTATTGATTGGAAAAGGTTTATTCTAAGTTTTGCAGACCCATCGGCCACATTGTGCTGGAAAGGAAACAAAACAGTAAAAGAACTTGGGAGCGGTCGAGCAGCTTAGATTTTCATCCCCTCGAATTCCTCGAGGAGGGCTTGCATTTCAGCTTCATTACTCTCCTGTGCTGAAGCCCAGCTCTCCCCCTTTTCGATGACAAGCGGCAGAAGATGGAGCAGTTAGTCAACATGAAGGCCGCTCGAAGAAACTGCATCCTCGGCTATTTTCTTAACACCGAAGCTTGTCTTTGACCGAGCTTGGTACAGAGCGATTTGTGCATCTAGGAATGAGAGATCTTCTGGATCAGCCATCTCCTTGGCATAAAAGGTACACTCTCGGTCCTTCAGTTTTTCTACTAGCCCGACTCGATAAGACTGTAACATCCTCAGCATGGTTCGATTGAACTGGTGTGTTTGAACGCACTGCAATCGGTTGTACCAAGCAAGTTCATGAATCTTGCTCACTGCCACAGATACCTCCTTGGCTGAGGCCTGTTGCCGAAGGTATTCCGAGTTAACCTTGTTAGCGAAGGTCAGTTCATGGAATCTATCTCCCATGACATACAGACGCTTCAACATCTGAACGAGTTTCCCCAGCTTAGCCTTCGATTCGGCTACAGATGATGCATCCCTCGCAAAACAATTAGAGTCAAACAACAATATGGATTGAGAGAATTCTCTCAAACCCCATTGAAAGATCTCCTTTAGATAGTATTCAACACCAACAACGAAAGAGGGAGGATTGGAAGCAATGGGAGAAGTAAAAGGAATTGTAAAGTTTAATTTGGGCTTAAGTGAAAGTCAATGTGGTTTAAATATGCAATCTAGGCACCTTCTAGAACGATCATGGCGACACAATCGCTACATGTTCCGAGCAACCAGGAGCGCGAAGCAGTTAAGTCTAAAAATTCGGAGCTAGCCCACGTCGCACCGACTTTATAGGTATGAGTCGGCAGTTAGTTGCAAATGAAAAAGCGAAAAAGAGCCAACAAAGTAAAAAATGACCTGGCTGCTGTTTGTATTGATGATAAAGTCTATTACATATTACAGCTCAAAAAATGCAAAACGTTGCATCGACCTCCGTACCTCTTCCAATTGGCTTTTCGCAGCTTGTAAGGTAGCATTTCGTTTAGCCGCTAACTGAGATAGTCGACTGATGGTAGTTGTTTGGGACCATACAACCTCGGCCAATTGGTCGACCATCTACTTGCGCTAAAGGTGTTCAACATGCTTCTTTGCAAACTCTTGCTTTAGGGTAAGCCACTCTGCCTCCAGAGCTGTGATCTTGACCTCTAGATTCTCTAGCTCAATGCTAGAAGCCCTCAATTCAGCAGTCCCGGCCGTGAGATCTTGGACGATGTTAGTTACAGATATCCTCTGGTAATCGGCCGCAGAATCCGCCTCCTCAAATTGGTCGATGACGGTACAAGCATGATAATGTGTCTTGATCAGTCCCAGAAACTCTTGAAGATCTGGTACTTTACCCACCAAGGAGGTATCTGACCATGAATAGATGTAGTGTGACTCGACCAGTTGCTTGAGTTTGTGGACCGATTCGGCATCAAGGGACCTCGATAATCCCATTTGCAGGAGACTCTGAAGCTCGGCCTTGATATCCTACAGGTCGCCCAATAGAGAGGGAGACTCGGCCACAACTATTTCTCTTGCAAGGGCTTTCTCGAACGAAGCAATGACATCTTCGTAAGAGGCCCTGACTGGCGAAAGAGGGAGCAACACACACTTGTACGAGCTTCGAAGTGGATGATGGATAATAGCTGGGCTCTATAGCCTCAACCGTTGTTGTCTCTTCAGTCGCAACTGCAACTTTTTCCGAGGCAGGGACTCCCTCGATCATTAGAAGAGTTGGCCTTGCACCAGGGAGCATTAGCTAGACAGATGGTTTCTCGGCCAATCGGTGGGAGAGAGGTGCTTCATTTGCGCTTTGATCGGCTAGAGTGGAAGGACTGGGAGGGATCTGGATCATGTACTCTGAGTCCTGACTTCAGGAGGGCTGTGGGAGGGAAGGCCCTCGATGCTGACCGTTGCCTTTGAATCAATCGTCTGAATGTCAGTGACCACAGGAGAGTCGACCACTGACGATGGTTGTTGTTCTTATGGTTGTGCCACAACAATTTGTTTGTCTGCGGCCGTGAGCTCCCGAGTGACTACAAAAGAAACAAAGTGAGTTAGCTTATGTAAAGAAAAAGGGAATTCAGAATCATGCCACAACAATTTGTTTGTCTGCGGCCGTGAGCTCCCGAGTGACTACAAAAGAAACAAAGTGAGTTAGCTTATGTAAAGAAAAAGGGAATTCAGAATCATCAAATACATGTATAAGCAAGCGATATCCACCTAAGTCAGAACGGACAACGTAGATGGTGGGCTGATTACTAATGGCCTGAGGCTTTCTCATTATTGTCGCCACCAGTCGAGTCAAAGTAGGGACTGGTGGCGGATTAGGACTGTAAAGAGTAAGATACTTCCCATCGAAAGGAAGATCGAGATCATTTAGTCTCTCTCTATCCTGCCACGATTTATTTCAACATTTATTATAATGAGCCTCGTGATGTTTCAAGCCTTTTTCGATCTTTTTTGAGTAATCGGTGATGGAAAGACCCGGATAGTACTTGGTTTTGAAATATGTTTCAAAAGAAGAGATGGCCTCGGCTGAAGAAGTACCTGATGGTCATCAAGGGCTGGAGGATGCCTGCAGCGGTCGGTCCTCTGTTATTGTTGATGGTTTAAGAGGACTGATGCTCCGTAGGGTTAGGATTGGCACCTTAGGAGGGGGACCAAGCAGGGCCCCCAAGTCCGAAATCCTCCTTGGAGCTGTTGGAAGCTCTGGAGTAGGAGCGGGAGCGGTGGAAGTTTCTGTCACGACCTCCTGGCTTGTTGGAGCAGCAGCCTCAGTCGTTGAGGCCTTTGGTGGAGAGGAGGTGGATGATCTTGCCTTTGGGTGATTTATTTTCTTGTCTGGTGGTGCAATGACGGCCGAGGGGGCCACTGCTCTCTTCTTTCCCTTTGTCTCGAGTTGCGAACAGAGGGAGCGAACGATATCTTTAGGGTGTTTCTGCCTCAGCAACCCATGGTAGTGATTCTCCCACCACTCGAGGAAGCTATCCATTGCTTGTGGTAAGTTAGGATAGCTGGGAAGTTCGAGAGCGTTGGCGGCTTTGCGGTAGGAAGAATGGATGGATAGAGATCTGCGTCGGTCACCACTCCGCGGCCGAAGGGTGGTTGGTTGCAAGTCTTGTGAGTGAGAGGGCAGGGGATGCACTAGACTAGGCCGAGTTGCCGTGCAAGCAACTGGGGGTAATATTGCTCGACCCCAGCCTTGGAATATTTGCCTTGCTTGACCGATCCTCCATATGTGATGCAGGATGATGGAAACTATCCCAGGATGCATGATGAGAGATCAATTACACATTAATTTTAGCAATCAACATGTAAAATCAAGCATATCCTCATAATAGATCCAAAAATTCAGATTTATAACATGAAGATCCTAGGTTTTCACATATATAGTGTATGAAAATATAAAATAGTTCAAGAGTGGCCCAGTTGGAAGTAGGGACTTCCAATCTAGCGTAGGCATGTTTCACACTCAAGGGAATGGCTAGTAGGTTTTATGATTAGGGTTAGGAAGGGAAAAATCTGAAATATGGAGAATTAGGGTTCCTGGGAATTGGGGATTTTGGAATGAGGGTTTTTAGAAATTAGGGAAAATAAGAAATTGAAGATCTAGAGTTTAGAAGGTTGTAATGGAAGGGAAAAGAGGAAGACGACAAGAAGAGAATACCTTTCGAAGAGGAGAGAGGAAGGATGTAAGACGAACAATACCTTTTGAAGAAGAGGAAGAGGAAGGATGTACCTTGGAATCCACCACTAAACAAGCTTCTACCCTTCCACAATTTAATTGGAAGGGAGGGTTATATATATATATATATAACCCTAGAAAATAAGGAGGAAAATTCCTTTACATAAGAGAGCTCCACTCTTCTTTTTCTTCTTCTCAATAACGCCACTAGGGTTGGAACTCAACCCACCTTGTGCTTATATAATTAAAAAATCGTAATTAAAATCCAGCATAATTACAACTATGCCACTCACTTAAGTAAAGTGGCCCATCATCTAACTTCAAAAAATAACAAATAACATAAAGAAAGCAAGATCAGAGTTCAAGGGGTCATGATCTAAAAGATCTGGTGGCCCGATGGCCTAATCAACAAGATCCAACGGTCGTATCGACACGAAATAGAAATTATATGACTAAAATGATCTTCTAAGCAGCCTACATGCATCATCCCAAGGTAGGGTCTTCCTAATGCACGTCTAATGCATGTGGGGTCTTCAAAATGGCCTGGCGGGCCCCATCTGGAACTCGTCTCCCATCCACAAATAAAGTTGCATTGATATGGGTGGTCGTCTCTGTGTCTGGTACATCTGAGTAGGTCTTCCGATGTCCCCATCAACTCCCCTAAGCTGAGGAGATTTCGCCTCTAATGAAATAAAGCTGCAGTGATGCTCGAGGAGATCTGGGTCTCGTCGCTGAAGTTTTGCCTCTGTGATCCATGTACTGTCTGATTTTGGTCTCCCTTTCTACTTGACAAGGTACTCCTGGTAACCGCCATGTCATGTGGAAACCGCTTCTTCATCTAAGATATCGCCCATCTCTTCTCTTCTCATAGGTATGAATGGTATGGATGGTAAAGGTTGAGAAGAGGGGTCAGGTAATGGCCATGGGTTTTGGGAGAGGTCAGGGGCATCATCATCAAAGTTCATGTGAGGGTTAGGGGAATGTCCATAAAACGGTACAAGATCTTCCACATTAAATGTGGAACTAATACTCATGTTAGGTGGAAGATCTATCAAGTAAGCATTCGAACCCAGTCTTTTCAAGATTTTATATGGTCCAGTGTTACGGGCTTGTAATTTTTTTATGGTCCTCTGTGAAAACCCTTTTGGACGTATTTTAATCATGACTTCATCACCTATAACAAACTCTTTAAACCTATGGCGTGAGTTAGTAATCATTTTGTATGTTTCATTACTTGTATTGATTCTTTTTCTAATCTCCACATGCAAGTCATGCATATGTTGTGTAGATGCGTGTGCAAACTCTGAAGGCCTATGGAACACAGACGTGGGTATGCAATCTATAGGGGTCCTAGGCTCATCTACTCGTCTTTCCAAATTCACTTCTTCCCTAGGACTCATTTGATCGTGATGAAGGTTTGGTAGAGTCAATGAGTGAATGTCCTACACGGGTATAAACTCATTCGGTATGCTCTCTGGAATAACAACACTGGACTCCTCCAATACCGAACTCACCTCAGATGGTAACTCTACACTACTCATAGGTGTAACCTCAGGTGGCATCTCCATAATAATCTTAGGTGTGACCTCACTTGCCACATATGCATACAACTCCAAATTAGTTTTAGTCTCTCTATCAGACTCTTTGGCATTAATATAGGAAGAGACTCAAGTTGGAGTTTCGTCACATCTTCAGGACCACATGTCTTGACGTCCTCCTTTTTAGGGATGCTTTTGGGCGGTAGAGACTTCAAGACAATCCTTTTGCCTCCATACAGAAACGAACACGTGTTCAAGCTACCGAATAGTGTTGCGTCCATGTCATACAACCAAGGCCTGTCCAAAATGATGTGGTCTATATCCATAGGCAAAACATCACACCACAACATGTCCATATATGAACAAAACTGGATGGGAATAGGACAATGCTGAGAAACCAGAATTGAAGATGCATCTACCCATGAGACTCGATAGGGCTGAGGGTGAGGAACGACTAGCATACCTAAGCGGTCCACGGTGCGAGCAAATACCACATTGATGCAATTGCCACTATCAATGATCACCTTGCAGTTTTTGCCACCACACTTGGTATAAGTGTGGAAAATTGAATTCCTGTACCAATCATCACTTTCTACAATTTGGCTTAAGGCGCAGCTAATAATTGCAAGTGGCACAGTCTCAACTTGATCCCCAACTCGTGATTGGACATCTTCCTGAGTGTCGGGGTTTACCTGAAGGGAAGCTTCAAGCCAATTACACGCGCATTGATCATGGTCAATTGAGTTGTGGTGGTCCTATTGTGTGCTTCAATAGCCGTCAGACGGTTGTTGATAGTGTTAAGGGCCTCGTCAATCTGCTCTAAATTCATAGTGGTATGTAGACCAAAGCCACGTCCAGAACGAGTGGGGGCATACACAAGGTAACTCCAAAAGGGAAACTCTAGGTCCTAGAACAATGATAAAACTAACCTAGAGATCAAGCTGGACATATCAACCAGAAAATTCAGCAAGCCACTATCCTCAAATATGATGTTTAAAATTCAAAAGGGTGGTAATCTAAGGGTGCCAAACTGAAAATTCAGCAATGTGATACCCTGAGATTTCTATGCTGAAAATTCAGCAATGGTATAAGTGGAAACGCTAGCTGAAAATTCAGCAATATGATACTCCAAAACCAAAAAAAAAAAAAAAAAAAAAAAAAAAAAAAACGGCAATATGATCCTATATGCAATGAATGTTCTACTAACCCTAGATGTGACTCTAACCTAGATGTAACTCAAAAATCCTATGCTAAACCTATGCTCTGATACCAAATTTGATACAGGATGATGGAAACTATCCTATGATGCATGATGAGAGATCAATTACACATTAATTTCAGCAATCGACATGTAAAATCAGGCATATCCTCATAAAGATCCCAGGTTTTCACATACACGGTGTATGAAAATATAAAATATTTCAAGAGTGGCCCAGTTGGAAGTAATGACTTCCAATCTAGCGTAGGCACGTTTCACACTCAAGGGAATGACTAGTAGGTTTTATGATTAGGGTTACGAAGGGGAAAATCTGAAATATGGAGAATTAGGGTTCCTGGGAATTGGAGATTTTGGAATTAGGGTTTTTAGAAATTGGGGAAAATAAGAAATTGAAGATCTAGGGTTTAGAAGGTTGTAATGGAAGGGAAAAAAGGAAGACAAGAGAAGAAGAGAATACCTTTCGAAGAAGAGGAAGAGGAAGGATGTACCTTGGAATCCACCACCAAACAAGCTTCGACCCTTCCACAATTTAATTGAAAGGGAGGGTTTTTTTTTTTTTTTTTTGTAACAAAAAAATCCTAGAAAATAAGGAGGAAAATTCCTTCACACAAGAGAGCTCCACTTTTTTTTTTTTTTTTTTTCTTCTCAATAACACTATTAGGGTTGGAACTCCACCCACCTTGTGCTTTTATAATTAAAAATTCAGAATTAAAATCCAGCGTAATTACAACTATGTCACTCACTTAAGTAAAGTGATCCATCATCCAAAATAAGAAAACTAAAACATATATTATCAATCTCAACCATCAAATAACTTCAAAAAATAACAAATACAATAAAAAAGTAAGATCAGAGTCCAAGGGGCCATGATCTAAAAGATCTGGTGGCTCGATGGCCTAATTGATAAGATCCAACGGTTGGATCGACACAAAATAGAAATCTTACGACTAAAATGATCTCCTAAGCAGCCCACATGCATCATCCCAAGGTGGGGTCTTCCCGATGCGCGTTCAATGCATGTGGGGTCTTCAAAATGGCCTGGCGGGCCTCATTTGGAACTCGTCTCCCATTCATAAAGAAAGTTGCGCTGATGTAGGTGGTCGTCTATGTGTCTGGTACATCCGAGTAGGTCCTCTAATGTCCCCATCAATATGGAAGATTTCGGCCGATGAAATAGCTCCCCCATGCCTGATGCGACCGAGTCGCTGTCTCCTCATCTTCTGATGAAAATTGGCTAGTAAGCCAGCTCGGGCCATATTCACCTTGGGAGAAAGGCATGAATGTCTTATTCTTCCTCGTTTTATTTATCGAAAAAAATGCAGTCAGATAAACTTCACATGTAAGATTCTCCTGAAGGTAGTGGAGAATCCTTTTACCTAGTGTAGAAAACAACAGCGAACAACTTGTCCGCCAACTATTTTCTTAAGTAGTAATGGCCTATTGGAGTCTTTAAGTACAAAATCCAAATATAATAAGGGAGTCCAAGCTCAGAAAGATTATGACTTATGAGAGTCGTACTTAAAGTTCAAACTCGAAATAGAATATATGGGAATCTAATTATTAAAGTCTAAATGACTAATCAATAACCCTAATCTAACTAATTAAGTCGAAAATCCAAATGTTGAACTAAAAGATTAAAGTAAATAGGTATCTCTTAATTAAGTACTAATCTACTATGATTTAAGAAGCTCTAAAACTGTTCAAAATGACAAAATATAAACGCATAATCACTGTTCATCCGAAAATAGATCCAAAAATAGAAAAAATATCAAACAAACTAAAAAATGCACAAAAACAATATGTTACATGCATCTAATATATACACATGATAATCAACCATCTGAAGTACAAATCAGAATTTTATTTTATTTTATTTTTCATTTTTAGTTTTGAATATAAAAAAATACAAAAGAAAACAATAACAAATTAATACACAAAAAAAAAAAAAAAAATCATGGTTACATGCATCTAGTGTATACACATGATAATCAACCATTAGTAGTACAAATAAAAAAATAATTTTTCATTTTTTATTTTTATTTTCAGCATAAATAGTTTTAAAAATTAACAAACATCAGAAGTACAAATAAAAAAATAATCATCATTTTTTATTATTATATATTTTCAGCATAAATAGTTTCAAAAATAAAAAGAATACAAAAAAGATTAATACTAGAAAAAAAAATTTATGGTTACATGCATATAGTGTATACACATGATAATCAACCATCAGAAGTACAAATTAGAAAAAAAAAAAAAGAATTTTCAGCATAAATAGTTCTGAAAAAAAAAATTACTATATATATATATATATAAACAGATTAGTGCTAAAAAACATCATGATTACATGCATCTAGTATATACACATGATAATGATACATTAGAAGTACAAATCAGAAAAAAATTATGGTCCATTTTTTTTTTTTTTTTTCATTTTCAACATATATAGTTTTGAAGATAGAAAATAGAAAATATACAAAAAATATAAAAAATAGATTAATACTAAAAAGCATCATGGTTACATGCATCTAACATATACACATGATAATCAATCATTAGAAGTACAAATTAGAAAAATTAATTAAGGTTCATTTTTATTTTTATTTTTGCTTTCAACATGAATAGTTCTGAAAATAGAAAAAATACTAAAAATATAAAACCAACTAATTAATACACAACTATAACATTGTTACATGCCTCTAATGTGTATACATGATAATCAATTATTAGAAGCGTAAATCAGAAAAAATGCATAAATACTTCTTTTTAATTTTTTCGAATTTTGTACAAATGGCCTTGGAGCCAATGTTTTAAATATCGTTGATATATCTTGTATCCCGCCTATGTGATACGAAATGCACAGGCAGTGTCGATATATCCCACATGTTCGATTCGATGAGCATTTTCAATTTCCTATTCCTTTTTTTTTTTTTTTTGTTGAAATTATGTTCAATTAGTGTCAAATGGTTACAAATTCATTGGTTCTTCATGTTTTGCATGAAAAGTCATGAAGTTGGAGCTTTGATTTCAATATCCATTGGTTCTTCATGTTCTCCATGTTTTTCTCAAAATTTTACTTCAACCAGCTGTTAATTGAGGCTAGTTTCGAAGTACTTAGGAGTATTTGATGAAATGATCATCACATACATCAGTTCAAAATTTGAGTTAGGTGGTCCGATTTGGGAAAAATTGGAGAAAATTTGAATTTTCCCCAATTTCTCTCAAATTGCTTGCAATGTTGCACTCCAAACATGATTTCAAGCATTTATAAGGGCTGATCTACTGATTTGTTAAGTCCTTGTCAGTTTTCAAAAAATAAAATCACTTTTAATAAAAAAAATTAATATAAAAAAAATATTAAATTTTTTTCAAAAATTGCCTTCAATTGTCAATTGAGAATAATTTCGAAGTATTTAATAGTGTATGATGAAATGATCATCACATACATTTTAAATGTTATACATTCAATTTGAATATAGTTGCATTAGTTCAGTTAGACAACACATTGCTTAGGACCCTATACAAAGGAAACTACTATGTGCACTTCTTTTTTGAGATGTTATACTATGATTTAAAAGAGTGGATTAAGGTCTTTTTAACAATCCTTGTAATTTCATTGAAAAATTCAACCATTTTCCCAATGTTTCCCCATGTTTCTCAAAAAGTGCGATACATTAACCGATACAAATGATGTCCCGTGCAATAACTGATATGTATCTGTATCCTAATGGTGCGATACGTAACGCGATATCGATATTTCAAACACTGCCTGGAGCTTTGATTCGTTCAAATTGCTTGAAACAAAAGTTTTAATCTTAAAAACTATAGCAGGAGTCGTCGATTTTTGAAGTAGATTGTATTTCAACAGCCTTCAGAATCGAAATACAGAAAAAAGACCCCCAAATTGCATTTAAATATAAAAAAGTAGCCATTTTTGGATCATTACTAGTCCCTTTTTTACCGTTACGAGAAGTAAAGACTATTATACCCCGTAACGGCTATTACCAATCAGAAAAATAGGGAGTCCCCGTTTCGGACCCGTATCGCATAATGGCTTCAGCCGTTACCGTTATGTAACAATTTTTGCACACCTTGCATGCGGTAGATTAATCTCATATCCTCACGACATGGCTTCTAATTAGATTATAACATCAATCCCACAAAAGAGCATTGGAGCAACTATGTTATTTCGATTTTGATTAGTCTATCATCATCCCTTTTCTTCATAATAGAAGGTGGTTTAGACGTTAACTTGTGAACATTGCCCCAATTCTTCCTTTCTTGTTGGTCAAACTGTGTGAGTGGGTAACCAGCCTACCGATAATGGTGACCACTAGAGATGCCAAGTCTTCATCCTTCTTCCTCTTAGCTTCCTTAGCCCTATCTAGTCTTTGGAAGAGAGTAGTCAATTGCCCCTGTAATCTTAGACTTGTTGCTGGATTAAATCTATTTCGAAAGCTAAAAAATTGCTTTATAAGGCTAGGGCATCAATATGTTGGACTTGGTCGCCCAGACTCTGAATTGAGGCAGCTATCCCAGAAATCACTTGTCGTTGAGGTTGCAAGGCCACTTCAACTCGGTCAATATCGTCCTTACTCTTTAGCCACTTTGTAGTTATGATCGGCATAAGAGATTTGCCGTAGCAAGTTGATTTGGGATTCATCGAGAGCCCCAAGAGATCCCTGCAGTCTCACATGGACAATCAGAGATTCCAATCAACCATCTGCAAGAAGATGAGGCAGCTCAGATGGCAGCTGAGTCTTGACCTCCTTCAAGAAATCAACTTTGGCCAACTGGTCGGAAGATGAAGGTAGTGTTGGAGCAGAATCAGTCGTTCGTTTGCATGGTTCTGCTAAATCTTGAAGAGAAAAATCTTGCTCCATCCTTATAGAAGGTCTCGCTGACTATCCAACATGCAGTGAATCAATCGAAACTGACAGCAAATTTCCGGAAGGTGGAACTTGAGGATTCGATATATGAGAATTTACAACAGTTGGAGTGCAAATCGTTGCCGATGCATTAGAAGCAGTAGTAGGTTCGGTGATAGCATGCTCTTGCGCCGGTCTCTTAGTAGAATCGGTTGGATTGATTCTTTCATGGATCAAAGGATCCAAAGCATTAAGAGTGGCAACCGGATTCTTAGCGTCAACAACAAGATCAATAAGCTCTGTACCTTCCCGAGACAGTAAATCCTTCAATTGGGAGGAAACATGACAGAGGTTATGGTTACAGTCTCAGGGTGGACTGAACGTTGGCGTGTGGCAAATGCATCACCCTCAGTTTCCTCTTCTTCTTCTTCCCTATTGGCTTTAGGTGGATTATCTATCTCTACTACAGGTGTCTGTTAGCCAATAGCTTTCTTTGATGTCTTAGTCGATCTACCCGTCTTGGCCGCCGTCAAGGGAAGGCGGGGGTAATAGTTGTTGCTTCTACATCACTTCTGAAAGTCACATCGAGTTGAATTTCCTTTCCTATTTAACAAAGAAAGAAGGCGTTGAAAGAATGTTCATATAGAATCAAATGCAAGGAAATACAGGCGAAGTAACCATGCCGTTACATACCTAGTGGTTGACCTAGCATTGTCGAATGGTTCAACAACTATTGGCCAGCAACGGTCACTTTAGATCTAGGCTCGGCTAATGTAAGAGGTACTCCCGGGAATGGCGACAACTTTTCACATAACACAGATAGGTCAATTTGGTCTTGTTCTCATAGCCATACCAAAAGCTGCTCACAACACCTTAAAGCCTCTTGAATGTATGATTTATATACCTCAAATGGTATCATAGGGTTGTACTTCAAATGATAAAATTATTTTAATCGTTGAATGGCCAACATTTGGCTAGGAATACTTGCTTTAGCCGGTCTAGAGGTAGTGCGCTTTAGCTTCTTCCTCTGCTCTTCACCTTGCTTAGGTTGGATGAAGATCCACTGGACGAAAGTGTAAAACCTCTTGTCAAAGGAGTTGTTCTTTTACAAGAGGTAGTTGGATTGGTAGGCAATGCCTTAGGAGACGAAGGAACAAGCGATAACCTTTTGATGACTTCCTGAACTGAAAGAAGCTGTTAGTTATCATTGTAAGTAGCTCACCATGCTTTGAAAGAATTCGTAGATAGTCTTATCAGGGACCATGGTGTGTCGTAAAGGCCGGTATGTAAAGGTAACGGTGGTAACCGTTATACGTTACGGGGTCGTAACGGCCGTTATGGAAAAAAAAGATCTGTAATTACCATTAATGGCACGTTACAACCCCTATAAAGGCCATAACAGTCTCGTAATTGTCTATTATGGGCAGATACAGGTTTTCCATACTTTTTAATCAACATTACGAGGCAAATATAGGTTTTTCAGGAATTTTTTCTTTCAATAAAAAAAGAGACTGTAACGGCCGTTATGACCTGTATCGTAAAGGTAACGGTGGTGGCCATTATGGTCACTGTTACCGTTACAAAACACCTTGTCAGGGATTGCAAGCAATTTTAACAACGAAAGGGCTTGATTGTAAGGAGCGAGGGCAGGGGCGATTTCACCAAGCAACGTAATGTGGCGACGCTTATATGAAGGTTGATTGAGAAAAGTAGCAACAAAGGAAACATAATGGAGTGACCAAAACCAAATTGATGAGCGAAAAGATTTGGAGAATAAAACTCCACATCGTTCTTCGTATTTTTCCTTCTATTAGTTTCAACACCACCGACTGGTATGTCTCTGGCTACAAGATAGCTAGCATAAATTTGACGACGGTTCGCAACCATGTATGAATTGCTTGCATCAAAATGGTTACCAGTAAACCAATTTGGGCCAATATGCCTTCCTTGAAAGGGACAAAACATTTGGTTGTGGCGATTAAAAGGGAAAAGTGTAGAAAAATTCAAAACTCTCACTAAAGGAAAGGAGTTTCATAGATGCAGAAACCCAACGCATGCTGCAAGAGGAGAACTGACTTGTAGGCTTGGTGATCTCTTCATTGAGCTGTGGGAAATACTCACACAACCACAATTGAAGTAGCTAGAAAGACTTCCAATTGAGTGAGGACCTTTAGACAAAAGGTCATGGAGACTTCAATATAGGTGTGACAGCAAAAAAGGGGCCAGGGCCACTCTATGGCCGAAGACTAAGGCTTCAACCAATGCTCCTGATGAGACTTCACCTTCGGTTTTCGCTTCTATAGCCATGAAGGGACCATAGGACTTACGAATGTTGTGGTGGTTGAAGGTGTTTTCTGGAGGATTTCTGGGGTTGTACCCTAGATGATATTCAAGACCGATGGGAGGACGATTGGTCAGAGCACAAACATTCATAATGGTCAGACTCATAGGACCACATTTAAAATGGAAGGAGTTGGTCGTACGACTTAAAAAACATGTTGCGGCGACAAGAAGAGGGAAGTATTGGGATTTATATTACGGACATAGAGATGAATACATTCAGTTATGCCAAGGTTATCCCAGAGAGCCTTGTATTTGCCCTTGACACGTCTATACCACTTTACCCATCTTTCGTAATATGTCGGCCATGACCTAGGGGTTTTATCAGGTTCCCAATAGGTCCAATCGAGGGACTTTCGGCTAGTCAGGAAAGCTTCTCCTTTATCGACGGGGAAATAAGGGAGAATAGTCTCAAAATTGGGTATGTTAAGGAGGAAAAGCAGGCCCTAAATAGAAGGCGGAACCAGAAGACTCAGACTCTAATTCGAAGATTACCTCTGAGCATGTAGATTCATGGAGTGGCTCCAATAGTGGAAGAAGAGGGGAATGCGGAACTGTTGGAACGTCGGAAGGTTTCAACTTCTTTGAAGCCATGTCAAGTATTGTAGGAAGGAGTTAGGGTTCTTAGAGAATGCAAGCGGGAGAAAAAAAGGAGAAACGTAAGATAAATCAGCCTATATAGGCAAGACCTCATGCGTCACATTAATTTCCGCATGATGATGCATGCAAATTCCAAGACGAAAGCAGTCATTAAGATATGACAATATCTTCTCTATTGGACACGTGGCAATGTACTGTAAAAAGGACAAAGGGTAGAGACGCTGTTTGACGATTTGACGAATGAGGCGCGCGATGTGTGGACAACCATTAATATTGTATCACGTTTCTCGTCATCCTTTGTCGAATGACAAGAAACGTGAGGGGGCAATGTTTGTACTAAAATCTGGTAGATCAGATCAAAAGCACGTATTGTGCCATGTGGCATGTGCAACATGTCCAGCTTGCATGCTAAATATCTAAAGAGTAGATAGTATCTTTGGATGCCATGTCAGCTAGACAAATCTCTAAATAAGGAAGAATAGCCATTATGGACGCGTCAGCGCTGAAGCATGTTCAACTGAGGTTAGCCACAATCAAAAGGAGGGTAATCGTTCATTCCCAGCTGGTTATACGCGTAGGCACCACGTGGGCCATCAGTTATCCGCAAGGCCGCAACCTTTAGGAGGAGAAGTTGTAAATAGCAGGAGCAAACATGAAGGAAAAGATCCAATCCTTTAATCAAACCCTTTTACCAGCGCAATGTTGATGATTATCTTAGCATGGCATCTTAGCTTAGTTCATCCACTGGACGTCAGTCGTGGACCATTAGGTTAGGACTATTATTAGTCCGTCCCTGTGATCACACTGGACCAACTCAGTTTTAATCCATTAGTTGTAATTCCCTTCCATCTGCACCTGTGCGCTGGATTTGAAGGAAGACCGTTAGTTCCAAGATTCATCCGCCTACGCTCATATGCTGGGCCGACATTAGCTGCTGTAATACCCGGTATTGCCATCGTCCCGCTCACCAGCACGCTGTTGCCGCTGCTCTTACCTAGGGCCGACGATCCTGCCTTGGTGGTAAGAGACTGTAACTGATCACGTTCAAAATCAGCATCTACTTTCATCTACCTCCGCCCGTTCAATCATACAACTATTGCACCCTCGCAAGTCCTTGATTGACAAGGCAAAAAGAGCTCATTGGAGGGGGAGCCCCAGCCTCCACAAATCGCCTACTTGAGTGCAAGATTGTTGGCTGAATAGACGGTGGTTGATCGACCCAGCGCCACTTTATCTCTACGCTAGGGACTAGCGGTGATCACGGTTTGGACCGGACCCACATTGGTCCTGGCACGCTCGCACACAGCAAGACAAGCACATGCATGACCGGAAACCACACCAACACGTCATATTTGATAGTGTCACCCAAGGGATTTGAAGTAGTTGGGTATCATAGCACACGGATGTTGAATTTGATTGTTGACAATTTACTTATTACTTTTTAAGCTCTGTTGTTTTTATACATTATGGGTTTATTCCTAAATTGTCCATTTTTTATGTACATGTATGAGCTACTGATCAGTCTACCTTCTCCTGATTTTTGGGCGAGGTCATCTACATGATGGGCCCACCTGCTACACTGCTTGGATGTTCCACACACGTGGGGTGTGCTTGGGCTTAGCTAAGCTCCATTACCTGATCTTTTAGTACGAGGATAATAGGAATCTGACTAAGAGTTCAGCAGTGATTATCTTCAGAAGCTTTTCTTGTTTCTTTGTTGGAAGTAGAAACAAATGGTTAATGTAAGCAGGCGTGGAGAGGCAGGATACAGTTGCCTTCTGCTTGTCTTTAATGTTCAGTTCTGTCAATTGTACTGCTATATTAGTGTTGCTGCTATAATCGTTGCTACTGGCTTTATTTTGACAGGTGAATTGGTAATACAATTATATGAATAATGAATAACCCGTGAATTGCATTACTAACTGTGATTTATCTGCACTTTCTAGAGGTATGCTGACATCTATTAATCCTATTTGGATTCTTACCCGCTTTCTCTTCCTCACAGCTCAAAGAGGAATTATCTGTGTCTGGCAGCGATGAAGAAGCTGAAGATCCTCCTGTTGTCGATAGTGATGAGGATCTTAGTGGAGGTGACAAGGAGGTCCACGAGGAGGTAAGAAGGGAAATGCCACTATGTGGGCAAATGTTGCATAAACATCTATGCAGTGCGATGCCCGTAGTTTGCCCCACTCATCCACTATTCTGGAGATAAAAGTGTCAAACCAAATTGTACAGTTTGCACTTTTTAGTTTTCTTTTCTATAAAAGACAAAAGTAGTGAAGGGAAACTTTTCACTTTCAGGATGCTAATGAAAATCAGTTCCATCAGATGGAGATTTTGTGGCACATATGAGTGTATTGTTCAATATTTCAGATGTATTGGTCCATATATTGGCCAATATTTCTGGTATTGCAGGCCAGTCATACAAAACCATCTGGGAATACAAAAATTCCCATGTATCATTGATACATGCCAATGCATTGTGTTATTTTGCAAATAACTGTTTGTGATGTTTTGCCAATATATTGTTGATATGTGGGCAATATTTGAGATTTCTAGACTGAAACTGATGTCTATCAGTGAAAGTCAGATATTTTTTTAAAAGAAACTTTTTTTTTTTTTTTTTTTTTTTTTTTTTTTTTTTTTTGTTTTTGGGATTTTCTAGTTGTGTTTCAAGGTCAACAATTCCACTTTTGTTATTTCGCATCAAAATACGAATTTAGTGGAGAAACATGATTGGAGAGGAATATCAAAGAATAGTTATGCATTATTTTGTCCCCTAAACAATGGAAAACCATTGTGCATTTGTGTGTGTGTGTGTGTGTGTGTGTATTGAGTTCCAAGTGTGTAAGCATGTGCCTTCAAAGATCTTTCACTGAAAAATTCCACCATTTCCCTAAAATTTCCCCAATATTTCACTCATATTGCAATTCATTATCCGATACTTCAAACATTGTGCAAGATCGTAGCCATTTATTGTTTGGACCCCAACATGAACATGTTTTGGCCCAAAATTAGGCTGGTCTACTCATCAGGTAGGCTACACATTATGTAGAATATAAAACATTAGGATTCTTTGGTCATTGGCATCCATTTCTTTCATACGTGTGCCCAATTATTGAATGGGACAGATCTATTTTTGGGCTAGGGCATACTCACAGTTAGCCCCATTTAATGAACGGTCCTGATGCTCCACATGTGTGCCATGTTGTTAAGTGCACTACAAAATCCCACCATCTCAAGTAACATTAGCCTCCTTCTTCCCTCTCACCAATGCAGTTAGTTGTCATAAAACAATGGAGTGACAGGTGGTTAGGAGCAGGAAGAAAACTAGTTATGGTTGCATGTTTGCATAAATCAAACACAATTGCTGATGTTTAGATCCATTGTGAATGATGTAAGCAAGCGGGTCATTTTAGCCCAACTTGATAATAAGCAGGTTAATATGAATTTCGTTCTGTCAGGTCAATGTCTAGGTCCAAAACACCACCCCAATTATCAGACTGGTTGGGTTTGGAACCTTCCTAAGTTGGATCCTACTTGCCTTAGACGCAACTTCTAACTCAGTATGTTTTCAACCTTAGTTGCGCTAATCTTTTGCGCATGTCTCGCCTGCTTTGAATCACACATCCGAATTGATGTATATACTCCTGTTTCTCACTTTTGACTTGTCTATTCTTGTTAACATTGTTAAGAAAGGGCTTGAATAATGGTATTGATGAGTGTATTGGCCGAGCCCAAAATTGATATGGTATAGGGTGTACCGGACCATATTGGACAATACATGCTTGTATTGGCCAATTTTCTTTTTCACAAAAGTTATTGGAAATTGTTAAAATAGATTAGGGTAATCTCTAGATTGGAAAATTCGTTTTTTGTTAAGATTAAGATCTCTCCAAATCTCTACGAATCTCCCCCCTCTATATATTCCTATTATTCTCAATGAAGTAAATAACTTTTTGTTTCCACAATGTAGTCTCCTTTGGTTTAAAACCCTAGCTCTCTCTCTCTCTCTCTCTCTCTCTCTCTCTCTCTCTCTCTCGATATGTAAGAAACTCAGGCTAAGATCATCAAATTAATTAGCAATAATAAATCTCCACATCCCACAATAAAGTCAAACCATTCCCAGTTGGGGAATCCGTAAAGATCCAAGCCTACACACACGTTAGGGCTGATTCTAATTCAAAATAATCAATCTAATGAGTTCCAAGGAATGTGGAAACCATCAAGTGATGGGGACATCATGCGCACACGCACGCCCCCCTACTCACGTACACAATGAGGGCCCCACTATCGATTTGGATCGATGATGACGTCCAGGGAGGGCCTCATAGTTAGAGGACTGCGTTTTGGTTCCTTGGAGTGGACCCGATCGTCATGTGAATCCCACCATGGGTTCTCATGATCGTGGCCCACTATTCTAAACGATCTAGTACTTTGAGTTTTAGTTATTTTTGTTATTAGGAACATCATGGACGGTTTAAATTGCTTTGATTAGTTGTTATTTGTGGTTACTTCCCTCTAAGTGTTAGGGTGCGCACATGGCGCTAGTTTTAGGGCATAGGATTTTATTATAAATAGGCGCCCCTTGTAGTCTTTTTCTCATTGAAGATGATTAATAAAATTTTGCGTTTTCCCGTTTCTCTAATTCTCTGAGTTGTGGAAACGTAATTGGGTGCGAAACCCTCCTTTCTTCGAAGGGCTAACTACCATGGTATGAAGCCACACCCATCCCAAATAGCCCCCATCTCCTACCTTCTATATTCCTCATCTCCTATAGCCATCTCCTTATCAAATCCACCTACGTTTGCAGCTAATTTTTCTCCTACAACAGATTTTCAGAATTTGGCCCTGCGGGAGGGTTGAAACTTCGACGGAATACCGTGTTCAAACCGATCATCCATTTGGCCTAAAATTTGGAGGGAAAGTGGCCCATCCCTGGCTGATTCCAGATTCGTGGGCCCCACACACGTGCGGGCCGCCATCCACGCACGTGCGTTAGGCCTGGCCTGCTGTCCACATGCACGGGCTGGCTTTAGGTGCACTCTTTCCTCTCTTTCACTCTTCTCTTACCTGATTTCCCTAACTCTAACCCTAGATTGTCTTAAATTTCAATTTCTTTGTTCATTTTTCTAATCTTAGGGTTTCTTCGAATTAAAACTCGTGAATCCCTTGGATTGGGAAAATATTTCTGTGCATGTGTGGATGAATTTACTCTCCTTTGAGCATTGTTTGGCCTATAACTTTAATTGATCCAGCCCTAGCATGTGTAGGCCTGGACCCACATAGATTCCCCTTATTGAATGCTTGACTTTATGCGGGATGTGAAATTTTGTGTGATTGTTCCCGAACTAGTATGATCTAAAGCCTAGAATCTTGCATAGCATAGTTAAATTTTCATGTCCTGCATCATCAAGCTTGTGTAGGATTTTTTCATCATCAATGGGATTCTCTAATCGTAAATTAGGGCTCTAAAATTGGGGAAAAGTGAGGATTAGGTAATCTAGGGTTAGGGTTCCAGATTAGGATGATTTATTAGGCTGGGAATTGATAACTAATCTGGTCAATTTGGGGTTTGAATTTGATTTGGGGAATTTTGCAGAAAATAGGGAAAATCAGGAAAAATAGAAAAAAATTCGTATATTTCAAACTGGGTATCCAAATCGGGTGATCCAAAAGGGGTTTTGGAGTGGGGAGAAAGGCCTACCAGAGGATGACAATCCAGGAAGAAAGGTCCCACATGTGGGACCTGCACATGTGCCGCATGTGGGCGAGTAGGCTTGCATGTGTGAGGGGAGCACGTATGGGGTGGGAGTCACCTCCAGTCTGGTCGGCCAGGGGAGGAGTCTTGATCCTCCGAGTTTCGCCTCGATCCGATGTGCGGTGTAGCTGTAGTGCTATGTCGAAGGTTGTGGTCTTGCAGCGGTGGGCTGGATCTGGAAGATGCACCATTGCTGTTGGATTGTTTCGTTGGGCTGAACAAGCAACGTGAATGAAGGGGAAAGAGATGATGATGATGGGAATGGTTGGGATGAGGCTTCGCTCCTCAGTAGTCTTCCCTTGATGAACAAGGGGGGGCTTCTCACCCTCTTATGGCTCACGTCTCCACACACAGAGAAGAGAGAAAACAACATTTTCTTTTCTTATTTCTTGCCGCATCACCATAATGCCCCCCCCAGTTTATAAAGAAACCCTAAGAGGAGAGAATGACTAAAGTGCCCCTGCGCCAAGTGTGCATAAAAAGGTCCACATAAAAATAATAAAAATCAAACAATTACTAATCAATCCGAGCCGACCATAAAAAACTAAAACATGAAAAATAGTAAAATCCAAAATCCTATGAAGTTTCATGGTTGTGGGCTACGATCATGACATGATGGGCCATAATCGGGTCCACTCTAGACTCTAAGGCTCTCAATACTCCTCTCACAAGTTGTGGGTCTTCAATCCATGCTGTTGCCAAGGTAGATCGACGGTAGGGTCTTCCTCCTCTCGTACGTGCGTAGTAAAGGTACTCCATATGAGATGTTCCCATCACGTTGCCTCTCACATTGTTTCCAGTGGACATCACTGCTGAAACAAGATCCCGTCTGACACCATCGCTGCCAATCTGAATTTGATAGATCGACCATCTTCTCTAGCTATTGTGGACCATCATCTTCATCTTGTTGTTTCCACTTCAAATCCAGTATCAACACCTTGAACCCATCTCCGGCAACCTTGATTCGTCTCCACCGGCAACCTTGATTCGTCTCCACTTGCAACCCAATGGAACACCACCATTAATGTGGGGTTAAACCCATCATTGCCCTTTAGCTTATAAAACCATCATCTCTGATTGTTGTTGGCACCCATTGACGTTTTCGGTTATCCCACATCCTTGTTTAAATTTTCAACTGTGCATCATTTGATGTCGGAATTGCATATGCAAATCATTAGATCGGACGCCAGAAACCTATCTATTGATCATGACCCTACCTCACACCCGCCCGCAAAAATGTCGTCCATTGCTTTTGTCATTGGAAACCATTGTTGAGAGCCCATCCTCATTATTTCTGGTTGTCATCTCGTTGCATCCTAACAATTGCTGCCCATCTCCATTGATGTTGGTTGCCATAACAACCATTGCCATTGCTTGTTTCTGATATATTAATACCCCGATTATCCAAACCCATTATCGTTGCTGCTGGAATCCATTGTTGGTTTATCAACAATCTACTGTATATTGCCCGAATCTCCCACCGGCATCGCCTAATCTGCTGGAATCTATTGCCCCCCCCCCTTTCTTCTAGTTCATACGTGGGTGTAAGCAATGTTTTAAATATCGATGATATTGGTTGATATATCTTGTATCCCACCTGTGCGATACGAAACGTACATAGGTAGTGCCAATATATCCCCCACATGTTTGATCTTGTGAGCATTTTCAATTCCCACTCTCTCTCTCTCTCTCTCTCTCTCTCTCTCTCTCTCTTTTGTTGAAATTATGTTAAATGGTTACAAATCCATTGGTTCTTCATGTTTTGCATGAAAAATCATGGAGTTGGGAGCTTTGATTTCGATATCCATTGGTTCTTCATTTTCTCCATGTTTTTTTCAAAAATTTCTTTCAACCAACTGTCAATTGAGACTAATTTCAAAGTATTTATGAGTATTTGATTAAATGATTATCACATACACTCTAATTTCGAAATTTGAGTGTAGATGGTCTGATTTGTGCAAAATTGTGAAAAATTCAAAAATTTCCCAATTTCTCCCAAATTTCTTACAATGTTGCACTCCAAACATGAAGTCAAGCATGTATGAGGGCTGATTTACTGATTTGTCAAGTCCTTGTTAATAAACGGAAAATAAAAATCATTTTTTAATTAAAAATTATTAAAATATTATTATTTTTTGAAATTTCCTTAAGCCAGCTGTCAATTGAGATTAATTTCTAAGTATTTAGAAGTGTTTGATGAAATGATCATCACATACACTCGTAAAGTTTATGCATTCAATTTGAATATAGTTTCATTAATTCAATCAGACAGTGCATAGCTCCTATACAATGGAAACCTATTATGTGCACTTTTTTTAAAAAGATGTTATGATTTAAAAGTGTGTAATTTTTTAACAATTCTTGAAGTTTCATTGAAAAATTCAACCATTTCCCCAATGTTTCCCAAAAAGTGCGATAAATTACCCGATACAAACGATATATCCCATGCAATAACTGATATGTATTTATATCCCAAGGATATGATACGTAATGCGATACTGATATTTCGAACACTAGGTGTAGGAAATATTGGACACCTTCAGATCCTGCAATCACTCCTACGCCCATCTCGCAATACCTCCAAACCCATGTTGTCTTCTTTGGCCCCACAGTTGCAGCTCTAATCTCTTCTTTTTCATTAAAAAAGAGGGGAAATTATGGTTCTTGTTTTAGTTTTTCGAGAATGGACGTTTCGTTACCTTGGTAGGCCTTATAGTTGAACTTGTTTTTTCTTTCTTTCGTGGGAATATCGACCCCATTGAATTTCACTCGGAAGAGGAGCCTTATAGAGATCGTATCGATTCGTATCAAAGAAAGACAGGTTTAACTGAGGCTGTTCAAACAGGCATAGGTCAACTAAACGGTATTCCCATAGCAATGGGGGTTATGGATTTTGAGTTCATGGGAGGTAGTATGGGATCCGTAGTAGGCGAGAAAATCACCCGTTTGATCGAGTATGCTACTAATAGATCTTTACCTGTTATTATGGTGTGTGCTTCTGGAGGAGCACGCATGCAAGAAGGAAGTTTGAGCTTGATGCAAATGGCTAAAATATCTTCCGCTTTATATGATTATCAATCAAATAAAAAGTTATTCTATGTATCAATCCTTACATCTCCTACAACCGGTGGAGTGACAGCCAGTTTTGGTATGTTGGGAGATATCATTATTGCTGAACCCAATGCCTACATTGCATTTGCGGGTAAAAGAGTAATTGAACAAACATTGAATAAGACAGTACCCGAGGGTTCACAAGCGGCTGAGTATTCATTCCATAAGGGCTTATTTGATCCAATCGTACCACGTAACCCTTTAAAAGGTGTTCTGAGTGAGTTATTTCAGCTACACGGTTTCTTTCCCTTGACTCAAAATTAAAGTAGAGCACTAGTACTAGGCTCAGTTATTTGTAGCGAACTTTAGTTCATCGCAATCAAAGTCCAAATAAGAAGAATGGGGTTTTCTTTGGTGACATAAGTTCTATAGTCAGAATCAGAAGTTTCGGATAATGACTTTTTTGATTTTTATTTTCTCCAGATTTTTTATCCTACCCCTATTGATGATTAGAAATCAGGAACCCTCTATAAAATAAAGAGGAGAAAAGAGTGAATTCTTCTTTCCGCGGAATAGAATTGGGAAAATGAAAAGAATTTCATGTTCCCTTCCTTCTTACGTATTAATATATAGAATAATGAAAATCTATAATAGAAATGTTGCATATTTCTATATCTATATCTCCCGAGAACCTCCTTTTTTTTACTAGAATCCCTGTTGGATCGGATTCTAACGAATCCTTAGGGAACTCGTAAGAAACTCTTTATTATAAGATAAGGACGGGAGAACAAGAATAAAAAAGCGGATTATCATACATCTATTTTGTGTAGAAAGATGAATAGGTACACTTATTTAGTTCTACATTCCTTGCACTTATTATATACTTATAATAAATATACTTATCATAAGATATATTTCTAACAAGTACAAATATTAAATCGAGGCACCTATTCTATGACAGATTTCAATTTACCCTCTATTTTTGTGCCTTTAGTGGGCCTAGTATTTCCGGCAATTGCAATGGCTTCTTTATCTCTTCATGTTCAAAAAAACAAGATTGTTTAGATCCGATGGGATCAAATCTCATCAATTTATTTTAACACTTGGACTTGGATCATAATACAGATATCTTTTAGTGGAATAGGGTACGGTACGACATGTGACTCCCTCCGAGCACAAATAAAAAAGCTGTTATTGTTATGCATGCAGATCCATGATATATGGATAAATGCATGTATATTATATGTGGGTATAGCTGTTTTTGTTTTCAAATAGATCAGCGAATATCTGAAATAGAAAGTCAATGTATCTATATGTATGTAGATATACATAGTGGGATCATATGAAGGGGATGTTATTATTTTATATCTAACCAATTCGATGAATTACTCCTAATGGTTTACATCATAATAGTGCTAGTTGATGAGAGTTACTTCGGGATCAAAACAAAAAAAAGTAAAGTCAAATTCATTTGGCTTATTCTATATATCTCAATTGCAATAGAATGCAACTGGATCGAGTATGAACTGGCAATCCGAACGTATATGGATAGAACTTGTAACGGGGTCTCGAAAAACAAGTAATTTCTGCTGGGCCTGTATCCTTTTTTTAGGTTCACTAGGATTCTTATTGGTTGGAACTTCCAGTTATCTTGGTAGAAATCTGATATCCGTATTTCCCTCTCAGGAAATCCTTTTTTTTCCCCAAGGAATCGTGATGTCTTTCTATGGGATCGCCGGTCTGTTCATTAGTTCCTATTTGTGGTGCACAATTTCGTGGAATGTAGGTAGTGGTTATGATCTTTTTGATAGAAAAGAAGGAATAGTGTGTATTTTTCGTTGGGGATTTCCTGGAATAAATCGTCGCATCTTCCTTCGATTCCTTATGAGAGATATCCAGTCAATCAGAATGGAAGTTAAAGAGGGTCTTTATCCTCGTCGTGTCCTTTATATGGAAATCAGAGGCCAGGGAGCCATTCCCTTGACTCGTACCGATGAGAATTTTACTCCACGAGAAATTGAACAAAAAGCTGCTGAATCGGCCTATTTCTTGCGCGTACCAATTGAAGTATTTTGAAATGAACTGAAGAATGAATGCTTTCTCCGCATGAGGGAAGGAACTCAGGAATCCCCTTTTTAATATAACTGAAGTTTCTTCGGAACGTTTATTCGAGCAAAACATGTTCGATTCTATTTCCCCCGTTCCGTTGGTAATACCGTTGTGTTGTGGCCCATAGAATAAAGCAGGCGGACGAATACGGAACAACCATAATAAGAAGCTATTTTTATCCACCAAAACAAAAACTCTTTTTTTTACATATGGAACTAAACTCAATTCTTTCATACTAGTAACAAATCTAATAAGTATGTATTCATCACACATATCAGAACATTTCGGAATACAGTACAGAATTCATCTTTTTAGGACCAATATTTTGAATTGATACGTTAGATACAGATGGATCGTATCTCGTAAATTATCTCTCTTTCATCAATCGATGTTTCTTTTTTTTTATCCTTTCTTTTGCTCCTTGATGACCAAACGATTGGATCTCTCATAACTATTCAATTTCTCCCTTGTTTTGCCACCCATTTCGGATTTCATCATCAATATTCTTCAGAAATATCCCCTCAATTATTCCTGGGCTGTGGGTAGCCAGTGAAACATTTCGAAATAATTGATTGATCCAGGGGGAGTTCTTTCGTCTCGAAATCCGAATAATATTCATTACTTCAAGTGGTTTTTCGGGCATTCATCGAAAGGAACAAATGAAGATACAATTGGTTCGAATTTGACCAATTGAGATATCTGGGAACTTGATTATTTCTTCATTCGAAACGGACCTTTATTCTATTTCTATATTCTTTCTAGATCCAAGGACTAAACAATTCAAAAAAAAAAAGAAGGAATAGATCCGATCCATAGGTTCCATACCTTGTTATAGAACTCATGCTTCATAGAAATATCGGATCAGATAGAGTCGGCGAATGAAGCAGTTTCATTAACAATTTACAGAACAGATTAAAAGTGCCAAAAAAGAAAGCATTGACTCCCCTCCCATATCTTGCATCTATAGTCTTTTTGCCCTGGTGGATCTCTCTCTCATTTAATAAAAGTCTGGAACCTTTAGTTACTAATTGGTGGAATACAAGGCAATCCGAAACTTTTTTGAATGATATTCAAGAGAAGAACGTTCTAGAAAGATTCATAGAATTAGAACAACTATTCCTGTTGGACGAAATGATAAAGGAGTACCCGGAGACACAGATACAAAAGCTTCGTATAGGAATCCACAAAGAAACAATACAATTGGTCAAAATGCACAATGAAGATCATATCCATATAATTTTGCATTTCTCGACAAATATAATCTGTTTTGCTATTCTAAGTGGTTATTCTATTCTGGGTAATGAAGAACTTGTCATTCTTAATTCTTGGGTTCAGGAATTCCTCTATAACTTAAGCGACACAATAAAAGCTTTTTCTATTCTTTTATTAACTGATTTATGTATCGGATTCCACTCGCCCCATGGTTGGGAACTAATGATTGGTTCGGTCTGCGGATAGAGGCTCTGTGCACGGAGTGGGTACTACCCCTAGATGGATGCGGATTGTGCACTGACGTTGCTGCTGCACGATGCTCTGTGGGCCCCACCATGATGTATGTGCTATATCCATGCCATTTATCTATTTTTTCTGATATTTTAGGGCATGGTCTCGAAAATGAGGCAAATCCAAATCTCAAGTGGACCACACAACAAGAAAAAAGTTGTGATTGAATGACCACTGTTTCCTGTGATTTGGTCCACATGAGATTCGAATGTGCTTCATTTTTTAGATTGTGCTCTAAAATTATTTGGGAAAATGGATGGCTGGAGTAGATAAAAAACATACATTATGGCGGGTCTCACAGAGCACCATCCAGTGTCTACTTGCTAATCACACCCCGCCCGACTAAAGATGGATGGTCCTATGGGGCTTGTGGTGGGGCCCACCATGATGTTTGTGAAAAATCCACTCTGTCCATCCATTTTTTTCATATTAGGTCATGAGCCCAAAAATTAGGCGGATTCAAAGCTCAAGTGGGCTGCACAACTTGAAATAGGGAGGATTTAACGTCCATCATGCCCCACTGTTTCTTGTGGTGTGGTCCACGTGAGAATTGGATCTGCTTCATTTTTGGTACCATTCCTTAAATGAGTTGGTGTGAAGGATGGATGGTGTAGATTTACAACAGATACATCGAAGTGGGGTCCGCATGACAATAGTAATTGTGTCTAATGGTCTTATTTTAACAACTGTCTACTAATTAGAGGTAATAAAATTTTTTTTCAACCAATCTAAGCTTTTAATTGTAATTAATTGTAGTGGTTGACGTAATTTCATTAGTTTAATTTGATTTTGTATATGCCACATGTACCATTTTAAGTATGTGCGTATCAAGGATTATAAGTCTAGAGTATCAAATAACTCCTAAGAAAATGGCTACTTGCATAAATGGGCCAAACTAGATGTACAATTTGCAGCCACCCACGAATTCAGTATGGGTGAGGCCCATTGATGACGATATAGACCGTTGATTTGATGGAAATCGTAGAAAATGGAGGATGACTTGGAAATTTTCCATAGTGATTAGTTTCCTACAACTTAGAATAATACCAACATCATGAATATTATTGATTTCCTAATTCTTTCTACATATTGATGCATGAGACTATCCAATTTTGGTGTCTTACTATATATTGCATGTGTTTTTGTTTTGAATTGCTTACTGCCTATTGGACAGTGCTTTATGGCCCCATCATGATGTTTGTGTTTTTATCCACGCCATCTATCTATTTCCCCAGTAATTTTGCGCCATCCATCTATTTTTCACGCCATCCAAAACTTTTGTGGGCCCCAAGAAGTTTTTAATAGTGGAAATCCCTACTGTGTGGTCCACCTGAGATTTGGATAATTTTCATTTTTAGGACCATTCCTTAAAATGATCTGGCAAAATGAATGGGCGACATGGCTATACTACACATGCGTCAAGGAGGGCCTTAAGAAGTTTTAACATAATGTTCTTTTACAGATAAAATATGCCGGGAGGAAGAGGAGGGAGACAACCTGATATAGGGTGGCGATACAGTCGGCCCACTCCCAATAATCGATTCCGGAGTATATGTAATTTATGTGGCCATGTGTCAAGGGAGGGGTAACCCGCTTGTAGCATTTAGCGGGAGGGTATCGCAATGTTGTGGATTGCCCTAAGTGCCCATAGGATATTGAAAAAAAATGAGAAGACAAGATGAACTACATGCACGGGAGGGAGATTAGGGCGGCCACCATATGTAGGTGACGAGGATGTAGTGGATCTCGACGATGATGATGATCCCGAATATAGACGCGCAGTTCAAGAGTCCCTATGGGATGAGTGGGAGGGATCGAGAGAGGAGGTGGGACACAAGTAGGCCTAGATTTGAGGGGTCTGCCCATGAACGTGGTCGGGGGAGTGGAGTAGGGGGAGTGTGGGGAGGGATAGTGAAGTAGGGGGGAGTTCTAGGGGTGGTGGAGGGGAGGGTCGTAGGCAAGGGGGATTATAGGGTATGGGCAGGAGTAGTAGCATGTGGGTGCCGAATCTACCTTAAAATCAAATAATGTTTTGAGGCAGGAGGGACACAAAAGAAATTAAAAGGAGATGTTTGGTAGAGGGGATGTGAGGAAGAAAGTTGGGAAGTTTATAGCGAAGTTATATATATATATATACATACACGATCAAATCCCCGTGAATGCTGCAGAAAGCCCACACTTCAAGAATATGATAAGTGAAGTGTAGTGTGGGGGTGAGGGTGTGCAGTCGCTCATGCCCTTTGAGATCATAGGGAAGTATTTGGATGATGAATATGAAGAGATGAAGACATACTTGGATTCATATAAGCAGTCATGGGAGATGTGTGATCGCACCGTCATGTATGGCGGTTGGATTGGATTGATGAAGATGTCGGTCATAAATTTTATGGTCTATTGCAGGGGATGGGCGGTGTTCATAAAGTCTGAAAATGCAAGTAATAAGATTAAATGCGAATTACATTTATAAACTAATGGACGATGTCGTGCACAATGTTGGGAGGAGAAACATTGTGCAATTTGTTACAAACAATGGGAGTACATTTTTCAAGGTCTCTGTCCGGCCCGAGGAAACCTTTGCACGCCTCCGTTACCTTTTGGGAGGCCTACGCCCTTGAGGAAAGATATTCGGGACAAGTATCTTATGTATTGGACGCCCCGTGCAGCTCATTGCATTGATCTCATACTGGAGGCGATTGGGGATAGGCCGTCGGTGAAGACCGTTATTACTGACGCATGACTCATCACAAACTTCATATACAACCACACATTATTAGTCGCGAATTGTGTGAGGGGCGTGGTAGGGACCCTGGGGTGAAGTGGTTCGTCACAAATTATATCGCTTTTAAGTAGCCTCCTCAAACACAAACAGTGGTTACGAGAGCTTTTCGCCTCTCATGACTATGAAGAATGGAAAAAGAGGGTGAAGAGGGTAATTTGGAGAATTGAGGAGCCTGTGTTAACAAATATGTTTTGGGATCGCGCGCATAGTGTGGTGGGTAATCTAGAGCCCATTTATGTAGTGTTGAGGATGGTGGACAATGAGACAAATCCGTCGATGGGGTCATTATATTTGTCTATACAGCTTATAAAAGAGGCCATCAAGGTTAAAGCCACTAATGCATATAAGTGGGTGCATGCAATAATAGACAATTGTTGGGAAATGAAATGGAGAGAAGTACATACATGATTATTATTATTATTATTATTATTATTTTTTGTCGAAATGCAATAATAAACGATTGTTGTACTGATGTGTAATGTTGGTTTTCAGCGTGTTTCTTGAATACCAAATACCACTTCAGCCGGAATCTATACGAAGACAATTTGTTGAAGAGAGTTGTACATGAGGTGTACAATCACTTATTCCTTAACTGTATAGGGAAAGGCACTTTCGGTAGTGAGGTAAATATGTTCCGCGCGTACATTCCCCTTATCTTCATCTCAACCATTCCATACTTACCCTTGTTGCTATATGCCATTAATAGTTTGGTTCCTGGTTCAGTTCCTGGTTTGGTTCTACGGTTCGGTTCCGCCATTTGGATCAGGGTTCGGTTCGGTTCTACATACCCCCAAACCGAGAATCGAACTGATGTAATCGGTTCTTTGATTTTTGGTACTGGAACCGGAACTGGCGCACTCTATAATCGGACCAAACTGGACCGTTTGGTCGGTTCTGGTCCGGTTCCATGGTTCTACCGGTTCGATGTACACTCCTAGTCCGTGTGCTTGAGCAGACGGTCTTCTCCTTACCCCGTGAAAGGAATTGGAGTACATTCTCCATCATCCACACAAATAAGCATAATAGACTAGGGTATGAGAGGCTTCAAAAGCTAGTGTATTTTCATTACAATATGAAGCTATGAAACTAAGAGAGGCTGCTTTGCGCTCTCGGAAGAAGAAAAGCGCAGGAATATCCACTAGACTTGATGACAGTCAGACAACATGCATATGTTGAGGATGAGGAGAGCCCAGTTTACCAGTGGGTTAGGTCAGATGACTTGGATACTTCGGGTGGGCGACTAGAGCCACATGTTGCGGTAGAGGTAGCGAAACAATGGATTGATGTTGATGTACATGCGGAGCAACAGAGGTCTCTTGATGAGGCATTTGGCCCATTGATGAGGAGTTCGGAGGGCAGCCTGCGACAATGACCATCACGCGGGATACGTGGCGTGGAGACATTGTCTGACACCGAGATTGAGTCAGAGAGCGATGTGGGGGGTGGGTCCGATGATGGTGATAACAATGATGAGGGTGATGATGACTCTGATGACAGTAACGATGATGACGACGGGGATGGTGGCAGCGAGGGTGGGAGTTAGTTTCAGAAGCCTCTTAGCCCTTTCCCTTTCACTGGAACCCTGACCATGCTTCTCATCCAGAAGAACTATGGCCCTGTCTTATTGTAAATAAGACATACAAGTGTCAAATGCTATAGAAGAAAAAATAGACTCAGAAGCTTTCAGATTTTAAGGAAGAGCTACTGGAAAAATGCATGAGGGACATGTTCATGACAAGCAAGGTTGCTCTAGATTTGGATCACGGATGAGGGAGGGGAGTTCGAGTTCCAAGCCACAACATGGATATGGATCACAAACACATGAGAGTAGCTTGAGTTTTGTGCCACAGTATGGGTATGGATATGGACTTAGTGGATATGCGACGAGCGACTCCAGCAGTTACGGCACATCGTTTTTCGACTATGGTCAAGAGTTTACTTCTGCATATGGGCAGTAATATGAGCAGTAGTATGGATACCCAGGAGCTTCATATATGCCCTTCCTCGATCCATATCAGCCATAGACTGTGACGATTACGCAGTACCCACGAATGGACGTATTGGTTCAGTTCGGAGAAGATGAGTACCAACATTATATCAGGGTATATATTAACTGGTACTACTCTGTTATGACCTGGGCATAGTTCTGTCGATTTGTGGAGGAGCAGTACTATTCCCAGCCTCGTCGAGATGGAGATGATGAGTACAAGCCACTGCGCAACTCTTTGTGGGTCTAGGCCGCAACCAGTCCACATCATTGATAAGTATATTTCTCAAAATTTTCCTCTTTCGCTTTTCAATGAATTGGTTGTGTTTTCATACGTGTCTTGGTACATTTATAAATGCCATGCATTCAATTTAAATATATTTGCATTAGTTCAGTTAGACAACGCATAACTTAGGGCCCTATACAAAGGAAACTTATTATGTGCACCTTCTTTTTTGTTATGTTCTGATTTAAAAAGTGTGTATTAAGGTTTTTTTAAACAATCCCTAAAGTTCATTGAAAAATTCAACCATTTTCTCAATGTTTCCCCTTGTTTCCCAAAAAGTGCGATAAATTACCTGATACAAACGATATATCTCGTGTGATAACTGATACATATCTATATCCCAAAGGTGCGATACACAGCACGATACTGATATTTCGAACACTGGTTGTAGATGATGACATGAGGTGGGATGTACATGTGATGGGGACATCACGCGCACACGCACACGCACGTCGCCCTCCCTACGCACATACGCAAGGAGGAGGACCCTATTGTCGATTTGGATTGATGACGATGTCCAGGGAGGGCCTCCTAGCTAGAAGTCAGAGTTTTGGTTCGTTGGAGTGGGCCCGATAGTCAAGTAAAGCCCATCATGGGATCTCATGATCATGGCCCACTAGTCTGATTAATCTCATATTTTATATTTTGCTTATTAATGTTATTTAGAGTATCATGGACGGTTTAGATTTCGTTGATTAGTTTTTATTTTTACTTACTTCATCGTCAAGTAGTAGGTTGCGCACATGGCGCGAGTTTTGGGGTATAGGGTTTTCCTATAAATAGGCACCCCTTGTAGGTTTTTTTTTTTTTTTTTCATTGAAGCTTAATAAAAATTCTGCATTTTTCTACTCCTCTGAGTTCTCAAGTTGTGGAAATCCAATTAGGTGTGAAGCCCTCCCTTCATCGAAGGGCTAACTATCGTGGTGCGAACCACATCAATCCCGATTCGCCCTCATCCTCTACCATCTCTATTTCTCATCTCCTATCACCATCGACGCTTCAATTATGTCCTTTATTGCAATAGTTTTCCTCTTTATAGCAGAATTCTAATTCTGGCCCTACAGGAGGGCTGAAACTTCGGCGGAGCACCACGTACAGACCGCGCATCCGATCAACATGAAACTTGGGGGTTTTGAAGCCCTCCCCTGGCCGACCAAAGCCAAAGAGGTGCTTTCCGCGTTCGGCGCCCCCTCACATGTGCAGCCAGACCCCTGCGCACGTGCGACAGGCCTGACCCGCTATCCGCGCCCGGGGAATATCTCCAGATTCAGATTTTCGCATATTTTACTTCTCTCATACCTATTCTCCCTAACCCTAACCTTAAATTGCATTACTTTCAATTTATTTGCCCCTTTTCTTAACCTAGGGTTCTTCGAATTGGAATTGGTGAATCCCTTGGATTAGGGACTGATTGTTGTGCATGTGTGGATGATTGTTTCTTCCCTTTAAGTATCGTTTAGTCCATAATTTCACTAATCCAACCCTAGCTTGTGTAGGCCTGGACCCGCACAGATTTCCCTTGCTTGAATGTTTGAACTTTTGCGTAGGATGTGGAATTTTATGTGATTGTTTCTGAATTAGTATAATCTAAAGCCTGAGATCTTGCATATCATATTTAATTTTCATGTCCTGCATCAAATTTGGTATCAAAGCCTAGGGTTCTTACAGGGGAATGCATTACATGTTTAGGGTAGTTTGTTTAAGTCCATCATGCTTCCAGCTTCATCATATATAGCTGTTTAGAAGTCCGTAGTTACTGATATTAGTTGCTGAAATTTCTGTTATCAGGAAGCTAGCAATTCACATTGCTCCCTTATTTTGACAACTATATTGCTGGATTTTAGTAGCACTGCGTAGTTTCCCTTATATAGTCTCATAGGATCATTTAGTCCCATTTAATTGCATGTAGTCATAGAAGAAAGTCCTTAGGTGGAGTTAGTAGTTGCATGCCCACACGTACGGGTTGTGGTTTTGGTTTGCACCTTACATTAAACATGGATCAACTGCAAGAATCGTTGAACAAGTTAACTCAGCAGGTTGATTCTTTGAGTAAGCGCTTGGAACAATGCATAGATCAACGCGTTGACCAATTTAATGATCGCGTTACCCAACTAGATGCCTCCCTCGGGGCAAACCCCACCATTGGGGAAGATGTCCAATCTCAGGCAGGTGGTCAGGAGGTTAGACCAAAGAATGGAGGTGGCTAAGGAGTTGGTCATTGGCGCGCACCTGTGCACCCACCCCACGAGGGACATCATGACCAATATGACCCAGACGCGCAACTCCTCAAGGGAGTTAGAGTAGATGCCCCTACGTTTGATGGCCACTTAGATCCTAAAGCCTTTTTAGATTGGTTGGTGGATATGTACTACTATTTTGAGTGGTATGACATGTCGGATGCTCGACGAGTCTGGTTTGACAAGATGAAGCTTGTGGGCCAAGCAAAGAGGTTTTGGGTGACGGTAGAGCGAAAGAAAGAAAGAGCGAGGGAACTCCCAATAGTCCATTGGGGAGAAATGAAAGAAACACTTAAAGAGAAGTGCCTCCCTTTCTCTTATCACTTGCGGTTAGTTGAGGAGTGGCAGTCTCTTCAACAGGGTTCTATGAGTGTTGCTGACTACATTGAGAAGTTCGAAGAGTACTTGACCCGCTGCGAGGTTGATGAGGACCCCGTACTAACCCTTGCTCGTTTTAAAACAAGCCTCCGTCCTGACATTAGGAGAGAATTGCTCATCAAAGATATAGACACTATCGAGCAGTTGTATCAAGTAGTGTTAGACATCAAGCAATACCTTAAGGCATCCGTGCGAAGGCGATTTGACTTTCGCGATTCTAGTGCTAAGGCCAACCCCTCTGGGGCTATACTTAACACTGAATACCAGAACAAACCTTCTAACAGTTTTCAACCTAGGCCCAAGGATGATAAGGGTAAAGAAATTATCGGGTCTAGCTCACGTGGAAGTGGAGCAACTAAGTGTTTTAGGTGTCAGGGGTTTGGTCACTTTGCCCACCAGTACGACACGAGAGGGCAGGCAAGTAGAATTAGTGCCCCCAGAGAGTGACAGTGAGGAAGAAGAATATGAGCCAGTAGAAACCCCTAGTGATGATGAAGAGGGGGTGCAAGGGTTTGTGACCCTCATAGTTGTGCGTCGCGTCTTTGCTAAAACTAAGAATACTGACGATTGACATCCTAACACGATCTTCTATACTTATGCAAAGTGTGGAGAAAAGAGCTGTAAGATGATCGTGGATAGTGGTAGTTGTGCCAATGTGGCATCGACTAGCATTGTGAGCCATTTGGGCTTAAAGCTGGAATCCTATCCTCTACCCTAGAGAGTCCTCGGTTGATGAAACTTCCATTCCAGTCTCGCACCGTCGTCTTGTTCTGATCCAGTTTGGGTCATGTAAAGACACTTTGGTGTGATGTTGTTCCCATGAATGTTGGGCATATTATTCTGGGTAGACAATGGCTCTATGACAGGGATGTTATCATATTTGGTCATTTAAATGTGTATATTCTGGTTCGAGGGCAAGAAGGTCAAGCTAAATCCACTGTCACCCAAGAACACTACTGGAAAGGAGTCCACCACACAGAGTGGTGTGAACGGCTCAAAAGAATTAGAGTCCAAGTCCAAGTCCAAGTCCAAACCTCTCCATATTCTGAATGCCAAAGACTTTAAGCGAGAAACGGAGGCGGACTCGATGGTATACGCCCTTGTGGCTAGGGAGAGTGTACCAAAGGCTAGTGTAGAGTTACCCACCGAGGCCATTCAGGTAGTGCATGAGTTTCGTGATGTCTTTCCTAATGATCTACCGAATGCGCTTCCCCCTATTTGGGATATACAACATGCCATTGATTTAATCCCTAAGGCGACTCTACCAAACCTCCCGCATCACAGAATGAACCCAAAGGAGCACGCTAAGTTAAAGATGTAGATTGACGAGCTCCTAGAGAAGGGTTTCATTCGCGAGAGCATGAGCCCGTGTGCCGTGCCTGCCCTTCTTACACCTAAGAAGGATGGCACATGAAGGATGTGTGTTGATAGTAGGGCTATCAGCAAAATCACAGTCAAGTATCGGTTTCCCATACCACGTCTTAATGACATGTTGGATATGATAGCTAATGCTACTATCTTCTTAAAAACTGACCTTAAAAGTGGTTATCACCAAATCTTTGTACGCCCTGGTGATGAGTGGAAGACGGCCTTCAAGACAAAGGATGAGCTATATGAGTGGCTAGTTATGCCTTTTGGGTTAACTAACGCCCCAAGCGTTTTCATGTGTGTGATGACCCAAGTGTTGAGGCCCTTCATGGGGAAGTTTCCAGTCGTATACTTTGATGATATCTTGATTTATAGCATGACTAAAGATCAACACCTCAACCACTTGAGGTAGGTTTGTGGGATCCTTAGGGGTGAGAAGTTGTACGCCAACCTAAAGAAGTGTGCATTTTTATCTAGTAGTGTGATCTTCTTAGGTTTTATTGTGTCAGCTGAAGGCGTATCGACGGATCTCAAGAAGATCAAGGCCATCGTCAATTGGCCTGAACCCCGCAATATTCATGAGGTGCGTAGCTTTCACGGCTTAGCCACCTTATATAGGCGGTTCATTCAAGGTTTCAGTTCCATTATGGCTCCCATCACGGATTGTATAAAAAAGGGAGAGTTTTAATGGACAAAGGCAGCCTCGAGGGCCTTCAAGGAGATAAAGGTCAAGATGACCGAAGCTCCAGTCACGTGACTTTCAAATTTTTCAAAAGCTTTTGAAGTTGCATGTGATGCGTCAAGAGTCGACATAGGAGTACTTAGTCAAGAAGGGCACCCTATCGCCTTTTTTAGTGAGAAACTGAATGAGGCGAAACAAAGATATTCCACCTATGACAAGGAATTCTATGCGGTAGTGTAATCACTGCGCCATTGACATCATTACCTATTGCCGCAAGAATTCGTATTATTCTTAGATCGTGAGGCCTTGAGATATCTGAACTCTCAGAAGAAATTAAACCCTAGGCATGCCAAGTGGGTTCAATTCCTTCAAGAGTATACTTTTGTGCTTAACCACAAGGTCGGTGTAGAGAATAAGCCTGCCGACGTGTTGAGTCGTCGAGTCACATTAGTCCACTCAATGAGCATCGAAGTTACGGGCCTCGAGCGCATTAAAGAAGATTATTCTAAGTGTCCAGATTTTGGAGTTGTGTATGCGTCGTTGTTAGAGAGACCGTCAGGAGTTAGCAGTGAGTATTTGATTTTAGACGGATATTTGTTTAGGAGTGACCTCTTGTGCATGCCACGCAAGTCCCTTCACTATTTTCTTGTCTGGGAGTAACGTTCAAGAGGGGTCGCGGGTCATTTCGGTCGAGAGAAGACCATTGCCCTAGTAGAGGATAGGTTTCATTGGCCAAGCCTCAAGCGAGACTGGTCAAAATTATAGGGCAATGTCGTACTTGTCAACTGGCAAAGAAAAAGAAACAAAATACGAGATTATACACACCTTTGCCAGTCTCATTCATCCCTTGGCAAGACATCAGTATGGACTTCGTGCTTGGACTTCCCAAGACTATTCGGAAACACGATTCCATATTTGTTGTCGTGGACCGTTTTTCTAAAATGGCCCACTTCATTCGTTGTTCTAAGACCTCCGATGCATCTCATGTTGCCAAGTTGTTCTTTAGTGAGGTCGTCAAACTGCATGGGTTACCAAAAACCATAGTGTCTGACCTTGACGTGCGTTTTCATAAGTTACTTTTGGAAGATACTATGGCACACGATGAATACTAGGCTCCAATTTTCTTCTGCCTACCACCCTCAGACCGATGGTCAGATTGAGGTGGTTAATAGGAGCCTAGGGAGTTTGCTCAGATGTTTAATGGGGGTGCATACCAGGACATGGGATGCCGTACTACCCATGGCCGAGTTTGCATTCAATAGTTCTGTCAATAGGTCCATAGGTCTAACTCCTTTTGAAGACATTACTGGTTACAAGCCTAGGAAGCCTATTGATCTTGTCTTTATGTCATTGTCCCATTGGCCATCAGAGTCTGCAGAGTCTTTTGCACATCACATCCATTCATTGCATCAAGAAATCATGCGAAAGATCACTACTAGTGATGAACATTACAAATTTTCTGCAGACCAACATAAACGTTTAAAGGAATTCAATATAGGGGACTCTGTGATGGTCCGCATTAGGCCCGAGCGGTATCCTCAGGGGGCCGTTCATAAATTACACGCGCGTAGCGCTGGACCCTTCAAAATTATAAAACGAAACAGTCTCAATACTTATGTGGTAGATCTTCCACCTTCCATGGGAATTAGTTCCACATTCAATGTGGAGGATCCAGTTGTTTTTCAGGGGACCCTTGATACTTTGTTCGGCCCTTCGCCCACCTATCCCGATTCCCTAGATTTGTCCCTTGGTACATGGCCTCTTCCCGACTTTTCTTCCCAGTCTCTACCTTCCATACCTAACTTTCACACACCCAGAGAGGAAATAAAGGATATTATGGACCATCAGATAGTTTCAACGTCGGACGGTGGGTTTCAGAAGTACTTGGTTAAATGGAAGTCGCGCCCAACTTCAGACAGCACGTGGCTCACTGAGGAGGAGCTTTAGTGACTTGATCCTGACATCTTGGAGAGGTTTAGGAGTTTTGTTTCGCTAGTGGTGAAATCTTCGCAGTCGGGGAGAGTTGATGGGGACATCACACGCACACACAAGCCGCCCCCTTACGCACGTATGCAAGGAGGAGGAGCCCACCGTCGATCTGGATTGATGACGACGTCCAAGGAGGGCCTCCTAGCTAGACGACGGAGTTTTGGTTCGTTGGAGTGGGCCCGATAGTCAAGTAAAGCCCATCATGGGATCTCATGATCGTGGCCTACTAGTCTGATTAATCTCATATTTTAGGTTTTGCTTATTAATATTATTTAGAGTATTATGGACGATTTATATTTCTTTGATTAATTTTTATTTTTGTTTACTTCATCTCCAAGTAATAGGTTACGCACATGGCACGAGTTTTGGGGTATAGTGTTTTCCTATAATTAGGCACCCCTTGTAGGTTTTTTTTTTTTTCCTCATTGAAGCTTAATAAAAATTTTGCGTTTTTCTACTCCTTTGAGTTCTCGAGTTGTGGAAATCCAATTGGATGCGAAGCCCTCCCTTCATGGAAGGGCTAACTACCGTGGTGTGAAGCCACATTAATCCCGATTTGCCCTCATCTTCTACCATCTCTATTTCTCATCTCCTACCACCATCCGCGCTTCAAATCTGTCCTATATTGCAACAGTTTTCATCTTTATAGCAGAATTCCAGATTCTGGCCTTGCAGGAGGGCTGAAACTTCGGTGGAGCACCACGCACAGACTGCGCTTCCGATCGACACAAACTTGGGGGTTTTGAAGCCCTCCCCTGGCCGACCAGAGCCAAGGAGGCGCTTTCCGCGTTCGGCTCCCCCTCGCACGTGCGGCCAGACCCCTGCACACGTACGATAAGCCTGGCCAGCTGTCCGCTCACGGGGACTACCTTTAGGTTCAGATTTTCGCCTATTTTACTCCTCTCATACCTATTTTCCTTAACCTTAATCCTAGATTGCATTACTTTCAATTTATTTGCCCCTTTTCTTAACATAGGGTTCTTCGAATTGGAATTGGTGAATCCCTTGGATTAGGGACTGATTGCTGCGCATGTGTGGATGATTTTTACTTCCCTTTGAGTATCGTTTGGTTCATAATTTTACTAATCCGGCCTAGCCTGTGTAGGCCTGGACCCGCATAGATTCCCCTTGCTTGAATGTTTGAACTTTTGTGTGGGATGTGGAATTATATGTAATTGTTTCTGAATTAGTATAATCTAAAGCCTGAGATCTTGCATATCATATTTAATTTTTATGTCCTGCATTAACATGAGCATGAGTGCATGGCATGTGGTATGTGTAATGATGTATGAAGGTGACTCGTGAGACCATAAAATGACAAAGGTCGTTTGTGTGGTCCAAGACGATGCCCGAGTGGAGCAAGAAAGAGTGCTTTGAAGCAGTGACTTATGAGCTAGAAAGTGTTCTGAAGCATTGGCTTTTGCTATCGAGGTCTCGAGTAGCATGATGCGATGGAATGATTCGAGAAGAAGGCGACTATCTTGCCTGAGAGTCGTGTAGTTCGGAATGAATTGACAAGCTTGACAGGTGTTAATCCTGGAAAAGCAAGTCGAGCACCTCATAAATGCCCTCAGGAATCTAGTAGACCAACATTTGATACATGTACCCAAGATGCCATCGGGATAAGTTGGTGCACGGGGTGGGGGGAATGTATTATCGGTGATATTTCTAATGGGTTCGAGTTTGCCTTGTTCTAAGTTCATTTGCCTTTTATTCATTGCTCATAATTGGTCTTGACTTGGAAAAGGATTCTTCCAGTGTCAACACTAGATATGATGATTAACTGCGTCGAGTATCGAAACTCCCCTACTTGACCCAATCCACTACTATGACCAACTAGCACTTCTTCGAGGTGGGAAATCCCATTCCTATTGTCGGCCTTCTCTCTCCATTTCATTTCTCTACGCTTAAAATTAAAGTGGGGATAAAATTTGACCGGATAGCTCACTAGACTTGAATCTGAATCCAGAAAGTCAGGGTTTGTGTCGACCCATTTCCCATATGGGCTGGGTTTAGGTTTTGTTTTGTCAACCCAAAAACAATTTTCGAGTTCAGGATTGCTGGGCTGGACCTAATGGGTTATGAATATGATCAAGTGCTCAGATAGGATGGATTATTAGGTGTTACACTATGTTACTTTTGTGTTCCACTCGTGATGGTTGACTTTGAACTTATTGATTTAGATTATATTCATGGTTGTAATTTGGATTATAGCAGGGGTTTGCTTTTATACTAATTTTATATATTTATATATTTTTTAATACAAAATCACAATATATATTTTTAATATGTTTATACTTTTTAAATGTGTTAGGTGGTTTGGGTTTGGGGTGATCCATTTATGGATGTATTTGGCTAGGATTGAGATTTTCTACCCATTTAATAAATGGGTTGTCTTTGGGTTGGACCCATCCTTGTTATGAGTGGAACCCAATCCCACTCGAACCGAACTCGACCCGATGCATTGCCACTCAAGGTGTTCCATATCCGTTACAATACGCCCATAAAGGGCGATGCGTATAAGTAATGGCCATGACCGTTACGCGATACGGGGGTGAAACGAGGCAATTGGTTTTTTTTGGACCGTATCGGCCGTTACGGGGCATATGGCCACTTATTTTCTATTTAAATCCGTTTTTCTCCGCATTTTTTTATATATATATATTTTTTTTTGACTTTTCTTACTCCAAATACTCTCCTACATTTTGCAACAGATTTCGACCACTGTTACTATAATTTTTAAGATTAAAACCATAGATTGAAGTGATTTGAGCAAATAGAAGCTCTGAGGGCCTTTTAAAAAAAAACATAAAATTAAAAAGTAGTATTTATACCTCTTTTTTTTATTTATCGTTTTAATGCTTAATGGTGATGTGTAAACATTCGATAAGTATAACCATGTTCACAAATTCACTAGACAGCCCGATACAACACTCTCACCAAAGAGTAGACCGTTACACTATCATAAACATGTTCAAAACAAAAAATAAATACGTATTTGGACATTATTTTGGATTTTGTAAATTATTTTTTTTTTCCAGAATTTTCGGGCAAAAGAAACTTTTCAATCGTTACGGGGATCGTAACGGTCGTTATGCCCTTGTATCGGCCGTTATGGCCGATGCTTGTATCAATAATGGTGGTGACTGTTACAGCCACCGTTACCGATACGCAATACCTTGTTGCCGCTCCTAAGAGAGGTTCTCTCTCTCTTACTTTCCACAAGGGATCTCCCTCTTTTACTTCGATGCTGGATTTCTTTTTCTCACTTCACCTTTAATCATGTGCAGTAGAATCCACTGCAACCCCTTTTTGTGCTAGCAGCATCCACCTTGTGGTTTTTTTTTTTAATGTTATATGGTCATAAAATCCACACTGGTGGATTTAGTGTGGGCAAATGCTTTTAGGTCTACTTTAGAAAGGTTTCGCAGACATGGAGTGTCTTAGATCCTCTTGGGTGCAATGGCATTAGCAGTAACGATGGAAAAGAGGCAGTTACTTCTTCCTATACTGTGCACACTTAGCTCTTATCAAGCTTCCACTCAACAGATAATCTAGGAAGGTCTGTAGCCTCTCCCACGTGGTAGATAGGGGTGGCAGTGGGCCACTGCTGCTTGACCCAGCCCAACTGTTGACTGGGCTTGGACCTATTGGACAGGCCAGGTTCAGCCCTGGTTATGTAAGGCCTGATAAATTTTTGGCATGCGCTTGGGCTTGGGTAAATTTACCCCGACCCATCTAGTGTAGCCAGGCCTAACTGAATATATATTTATATATTCTGTTATACAATTATGTTGTTTCAATCATTAGTTAGCCAATACATGCATCTTGGATGTAGGCTGTTTGTTTTCATTTTCTAGATGTCTATTTCTTGGTGCATGTGTGGTCACCTGGAACATTCATAATGGGAACCAGTGAATAGGGATTAGATCAAAATTTTGGGCTAGGTGCTCAAAGCATAACCTTTTTTTTACCTGCTCGGACCTTTGGGCCATATCATGTTGTGCCGGCTGGTCAAACTTGCCCTTTGCCATCCCTAATGGCAGAGGCTGAGAACCTCCGGTCTGTATTAGAGCACCTTCGCCACTAAAAAAGGGGGCATTCCCTGATTAGTGTAAAGTTGACAACCCAGCTTATATGGCATCATGACAGGGCCTCTACTCACTCCACTCCAAAAGTACAGCAGCTGCAGCTGCTGTCATGTGGCCCCCGAGTAATTAACAAGCCTTAGGAAGGTGTGCCTGCTTGTTTTAACTGGGAACCGCCCATATGACTTGAGCCTACTATGACCATGTTGTTGAGTAGGAACCTGAAGATCCCTGGCCTACCATGTTAGGGAAAATGAAGACACCAGTGTCCCTTCTTGGTTGGATCTGCACGATCCAAAGAGAGAAATCCCCTTCCCTAAGACATGCCCATGCAATGAAATCTTTCCTGGTTAAGGGAGACTTCTCTCCTGGTACCTAGTAGAGGCCGCAGCCTGGCAATCCATCATAACCGACTCAGGTGTTGCAATATGGGTGGACCTCATTCTTTAGAGGCTCCATTGCCTTCGATGTTTTATGATTTGATGTCCCACTATGTATCACACCTTGGGGAGACAAGTACCATGGGCAACGTTTGAAAATATAGCATGTGTCACGTAATGTACTGCAGTATGGGTGAAACATTGGAGGAACTCTAGGAGAATGATGGAATTTCTTAGTGGAACTTTAGGAGATACTAAAAGACTCATGATTACGCAGTTTAACATTTCAGAAAAGACATGCATAATTTTTTTCCATTATATTTAGGGGACAACTATCTGTTTTCAGCCGTGATGCAATTAGAGCATCATCTTAAGAGATCACAAAGGGCATCTTCTTGACACAAATAGGTGTGCTGGCATCCTACCCCCCCTCTCTCTATATTTTTTACTGTGCTTGGAGTAGCATCTTTCCCTGCAAAATTCCTCAATGGAGTAAAATGGATCCATGGTAGAATCCAAGCCATGTCCTCTTCACAAAGGAGAACCCCTCATTACAATAAATAGGCATAATGGTGTTTTTTCTGAGAAGAGTGTCTCTTTTTAAAAAATAGGGGATATTTCCTTGTGGCCAACCAAGAACATGATGGTGTAAACTGCTAGGGAGAAGGTCTGCTTGCTTATGAATTGCAACAGGTCTCTCCTTACCCTTGTACGGGAATGACTGCAGGGAAGCATCCGTCCTCAGTGAACATCTTGTTCTGCATTCTCTAACCATGAGTCATCAGTTAGGGTGCAAACCCTTTACACTCCTAACAACATAACTGTGCCTACACCATGTTTCTAACGAGAATGGAACAGAGTGCAAAACATTGCACATCATTAATCGTAGTGTTAACACACTCAGACTCACATCAGAGATGCAGTCTCTGCACTCAACCCAGAACACATGGCCGTTCTTGTATGTCAGAAGCTCTAATCAGAGCATATGTATTAGGGTGCAAACCATTTCTATCTCTCTGGATACGAATAAGAATATCATTATCAGGACCTTGACTATAGAAGCCCCGAAACATAATGGTGTTCCACTACTGGGCTGTGGGGTTAACCCCAGGTGTCGTGCTGGTAATATTGCTACCTCCAGGCCATGGGCTGTGCATCCTTGAACATGATGGTGTTCCATAAACACCTTAAAGGGGTCTGGTCTACAAGATCCTAATGCCTTTGCTCAGAAGGCATCCCATTCGAAGGGGCCCGTTTGCTTTTCTTTTCATCCTTCATGATCTATGTTATAGTTGCACGGAGTGTGAAGCTAAGCGGCAACAGATTTGGGTGTGGGAGATGGGAAGCATCTATTCAAAATGCTATCGAGGATAAACAGCTAGGAAGCGGGGGTGCAAGTCTGAAGTGCGATTCAAAGCATGAGTGGATCCTGGTTGGAAGAGTCATGTAGCTAAGAATTCTATGTACTCTCATGAAGTGGAGTTGTGATAATTGTCTTCTTCTTTTGGCCCTATTTATAACCCTAACCATGCAACTGCTATGTCTGTGAATCTGACCATGTAGCTGTGCATTGATCAGTGCCTAAATCCGAACCCCATTTTATTCAGAGTGCCAACTTGGGTATTCTCAGACACTTGGCAAAATTGTGCTCAATTACCACTTGACTGCATCCAACTCCTGATAGTCAACACTCTTTGTAGCCTATGTCCTAACCCAGGTGCAACCTTAGTCGCAGGGACTTAACTAGGTGCTGCTCCTGCTTTTGACTGTCACTCCGTCTCCTCCTTTCTACCTAGTCTACATTATTGAAAGAGATGCTTCCTTGCTCCTGCACCCAAATTTGTTGCTGCTTCGCTTCATGCTTCGTGCAACTGTAGAGCAAAAGTATAAGTGAACACCTTTTTTTTTTTTTGTGCGTGTATATATATATATATATATATATATATATATATATATATATATATATATATATATATATATAGGCATGATGCTGCACACAAGTGGACACACGGACATGCGCAGCTTAGCAAAAAGTCAGTTAAAATTTGGGAAAGGATCCAATGGTAAATGATAGTTTCCAAGTTACCAAGCACTCAAATCTCCATACATGACATACGGGATCCAGGCTGTTCGTCTGTTGGACCTTAGTATGGATCATATGTACCAGAGGTTAGACTGATCCAGTGGTCAAGCCACTGATTGGACGCTTTCTGCCCATTCAATGGCAAATTATAGTTGTGTGTTTTACCAACTGCCTTCTTCTGATCTTCAAAAATCTTCCGAAATTCTACAATCAGTAACTAGTATCATGTGGCTGGTGGTAGTTTTGGGGCATGCCCCATCCATGTTGGACGTGATAGATGAACAATCCAAATGTTGTGTACATGTGGACCACACATGGAGATTGAGTGCCTGTAAGGCTGTAACTAGTAAGGTATAGCACCATATCCTTTTCTCTCAGATTATACTTATGATTAGATAAGATACCGTTTCATCTTTAATGTTGTTTCCCTATCCCCTGTCGGGATATTTCAAAGTTTTATTTATTTATTTTTTATTTTGGATTTACTTGTTCTCAGCTGTTTCCTTTTTGGATTTATTTTGGACACAACGGGATACTGATTCCAATGCTTCTGTTGGAAGATTGAGGGATCTGTTGATGAGGAGTCCACAAAGTCCGATGAAGAGTATGAGGATCTCGCCATGCGTGACGGACAAGAAAACGGTTACTGGTCAGATGATGAGGAGGAGCTGCCATTGCCAGGCAATCCAGCAGATAAGTACTCTCAGAATCTCAATCTCTTCCTAAAAACAAGCGACGAGCGTATGTTGTGTTCTTACTCCTCTCTGTTATCTGATGAGAGGAACCAGCAAGGAAGCATGACAGTGGCAGAGGATGGTAGGATGAGGAAACATTCACTTAGGGACCCACGGTTCCAGGGGCGTTCCCAAAGCATTCCACCATTGGGTAAGTATGGGTCATTGTTCAACAACGGGCCCATACTTACAGGAGCACCTCAGAGGTAGCAGTTTGAGGTATTTTTTGTGTAGAGCTCTTGGAATTTGAGGCGAGATATGCAATTGGTTAGTTCCTTTTTTTTTTTTTTTTTCCCTCTGCTGCTGTTTTTTTTTGCCCTATACAAGTGACTGTGAATGCTCAGGAACAAAGACTCTTCTCAGATTTTTCGTTTTGTTTTCTTTTCCCCTACGTGTGACTCCCCTCTCTCCACGTGTGTGTGGAAAACATACCACTCAATTCTGTGTGAGAAAAATAGAAATGCTTCTGGCTTTCGCCTTTGATTTAAGTTCCTCGGTCTTTGAAGCAGCTTTACTGAGTTCATCAAATGAGTTTTCACATTTTTGCCTTCAGAAAGTTGAGTCATCTGTCCCACAGTGGAATCAAGGAATAGGTGGACAATCCTATGGTTTGTAGAAGTGGACTGATGGTTGTTGATCTAGATCATTGGTTACTGGGGCCGCACTGTAGATGCTCATCCACCCAACAGTTTATCTTTACATTTTTTTTTTTTTGGGGGACCATCTTGTCTTTTCAGTTTGTGGCTTGCAAATGGACAGTTAGTAGAGATACTATTGAGGTCCGTAATTTCACATTCAGTTGAAAAAATCGCTGCATGCTGGTGGATAGGGTACCAATAGTCTGGATAACTGAATCATGGGATCCACTTGTCCAAGCCGACAACCTGAGGTAGATGGACATCCTGGCCAAAATCCCTGGGTTGGGGATCCTGTAATTTCAAGAAAGAAAATGAAAAAAGAAAAAAGGTTTCCACGGTCCCACTTGTAGTTCACTTGTGTGCAGAATTCTTCTGGACGTGGGGGATGCTTAGTTGGTGGCTTACGAAATACAGATAGGTGAGGTGAGATGTTGTGAACTTGTAACGGTCCGTGTTCAATGGAAAGTAGTCCAATGATCAAAGGATGGGATCTTTCAATATGAGAGACTTTTGAGGCATCCCAATCTATGGGGTGCCCATGAAATCAGTCGACGCACACACACCCCCACACACTCACACCGTAGTGGGATTTCACCACCTATGGATGCTCGAACCCTTGACCGGTGTTGAAACTCCTGAGAGTCTACCACCGGAGCAAGAGTAAGGATCCAGTGGACTGTTGCTGCTTGTTTCTTAGATAATTATTTATATGATGACGGTGATGAATTGTCCATTTGCGGGATAATAGAGTTGGATGATTCAATCTTCTTTTGTTTTTTTTTTTTTTTGGTTTTGTTTTGTTTTGTTTTGTTATTTATTTATTTATGTAAATGCTTGGCTATTCAAAGTGTGGCAATAAACATATGGATCACACAGGACGGTGGCCCTGGCTGTTACAAACTGGACCATACTAGATGAACTCTGTGCAAATCCCCTTTTGAGAGACTCATTCAAGATTCAGGGGAAAACACGTAGAAACGTAATACTAAAGGCTTTTTACACCAGCAAACCTAGGTATTTATGTGCGGTGGGAGAAACTGTCAAAAACCTAGAGTTTGCAACTAGGATCTACTTTCCACCCACTCGAAAGGCCTGCTATGAGGATTTTCTTGGCAAATAGAGTGCTTATGTCATGTCTAAAATTGCGCGTGGTGGTGAGCCTTGGCCGTGGAAGTTTGGGTGGAGCTATAAGAATGAAGGATATGTCCTAACGGAGTGGTGATTAGGACTAATAAAAATTTATGCCAATTAAAAAAATAATTGTCCAACTTGAACTAATTTACTAATTAAAATAAGCAAGGTAATTAACTCTAAGACTTCCAAGCTAATAGAGGATTCAATCATATAGGCTATTAAATATATGCAAACTATGCAACTAGTTTATAATTGATAGTTAGTTTATGTGTGCATTACAAATTATGTGCCTAGTATAAAATTCAATTCAAGTATTCATATATATAATTAATAAAACACGTATGCATGAATAAGAATGTATGCCATTCACAAGTTCAGTTTCCTTACTGTACTCTCTGGGATGCACTCTTCAAGAGTATACCGGTATTCACTATCGATGATTTTAAATTAGGTTCACCTATAACTTTTACAGTCCTACACAAATACCTCCCACGTACTCACCCGTGTCGGTGGCCTACACAAGGACTAATCATATTGGTCATTTCGGTGGCATACATAAAGACTTACCTAGCGTACACTCTAGTTGGAAGCTCCCGCAAGTGACATTAGGTAATTTTCTATTGGCTAAGCAACAATATTGGTCATAGTTCAAGGACCTACGTTTACTCCCGTTGGAGGCTTCCACAGAGACTAATACGTACATACCCATGTCCGGTGTATTCAGCCATATACGAGAGCCTAGGTATAATGCAAGAACCTATTTGAGTTTGGCTCACAAATTCTTTGTCATGCTCCAAAATCGAAACTCGGGTACTACTACTTCCCAAGTCCCGAACTCGAGTCGGAGCAACTCCCTTGCCACTTACTGAACTTAGTGAATGGTTAGTGAATTTTCTGATACCAAACCTAGCTCATGGCAGAGATTTTTTTTCTTTGAATGGTTAATTTGATTAGGTGGTTATACATTTTGCACATGGTATCAATGCATATCGAAGAGACAAACCTATTGGACATATCACACATAATATGGTGTACCAGCTTAACAGTAATGAAGGAAACAATATCAAACTCAAACAACTCTTGCGTGCATCTTGAAAAAGTGTAAGTATCTGTATGAGCAAACCACATCTCGTGAGTCTACTGCATGCTGGGAGTAAAACACGGCTTATCAGGACGCTCCCATAAAGACATCCAAAACAACCATAGGCATGTTATCACAGGTGAGAAGGCTATCAATCAAGCATGTCGTATAACTATACAAGTTATCATGAACATGACATCAATGTTAGACATGCTACTCGACGAGCGACCATGAATCATGAGAATAGTTAATCATTATATATAAGATAATCAAATTTCATATTCTACTATATGATATATGATAGAGAAGGGATAACAAAGCTGGTGTGTGGAGTCGGATGATAGTGCATTGTATCGCAAGCCATGAGGTTCATCATAAGGGACTTCTATCCAAACTAGTCTCATACTTGATTTGAATAGCTAGACTTAATGTGGTTAACTCCTGATCTCAGGTTAGTCCCATACCTAACCGAAATCGTAGCCATTGCGAAGGTGCACATAGTGATTTATTTACGCATCCCAGCCCGAGTGAATAATGGATGAATGAATGCATGAGTTAAATATTGAACATCCCTCATTTCTGTAAGTACATTTCCACCAGGAACCACGAACATACTACACGGGAGTAATCGACCATCTTCACATAAGAGTGGGACAACATCCGTCATTATCTGCTAGTACATCTCCACCAGAAATCACAAACATACCACACATGGGTAAACCACCATCCTCACAAAGAGTGGGACAACATTTTCAAAAAGGCAAAGTATTGGGTGTGTTAATCCCTACCAATCTAGCCATTGACTTAACAATAGGGGACCCTGATTTGTTTCGCCCTACCTGGCCTCAGCAGTAGGAATACCACCCACCTCGACTCGGCACACGACGGTAGGTAGGCTCATCACACCTCTTCCCTTCTCGGTCTCGGCAGTGGAATGGACTCTTGCACCCATCATATTGTGCTCACCCCCACTCAACACACGACGGAAGCGGACTCGATTGGCCAATCTTAGCAGGTTCATTGGAGAATAGGCGTATCTAATATCGGGATCTAAGCCCGGGGTGGTCATAACGCACCCTTCTCAAAACTTCTCAACAATATTAATACTTGGGCCATCACAAGGCCTCAACACAATCATCTCACCAAACTAGCCATCACATGGCCACCATATAAAACATCCGCTCATGAAATATGTCATCCATGAAAGCCCACAATCAAGTGTATAATCATAAGGGCATGTACATGCCTCAACTCCTCTGGACTTTCATCCAGGCACAAGGACTAACACTAGGGCCCTAAATAACCATATGGACCAACATGAGGGCCCAAACATGGTACATCGATGTATCGCATCCAATCACATGGACCAACACGAGGGCCTAAATCAAAATAATATCCAAAATTCTTCAATTCCTCTGGATCTCCTCCAGGCATATGGAGTAACACAAGAGCTTCAATTTCATGATGTGTTCATGCATGCATATAAAATAGATGCTCACAAATCAACCATGTGTATCAAACTATCAGGTTGATACCAACATAACAATGGTAGGATAAATCAAATTGTCAAGGCATAACACGAGATACTCGACAATAGACCCTCAAGTCATAGCCCATTGTCTATAGGAATGTTCATCTACACCCTTAATCCTTTCTTGATATGGCCGGATCATGGCCTTAGTACCCATAAGCAATGAGCCTTAACTTGGGCCCAACTAAGATTTAATCATCAATATATAATTTGGTCTTATGAGACCCAACCATTTGTATAGGCTACATAATGCATACCATGTCCATCACATATTGGCTACATAACACATGCCATAAACATTGTGTGTGAGCTACACATCACACATCATCCACATATCACATGCATTTACTATACATTACATCACATACCATAATTATCTCATGCCCTCATGGGCTTTACTTAACAATAGTATGAATTGGCCAAGTAGACCATCAAACTAATAATAATCAAACACCCTTCCCTTGACCATGGAAGTGGGCTCACTTGGCCTCTCATCCAATGGTTACTTGTAACCAACTTACATCCCAAGTTCCATGGGCAAGTAGGCTTTTATAAGCCCGAGGCACTAAACCCAACACAAGAATAGCTAATCTTATGCAAATGCCCATACGTTTAAGTGTCTTCAATAGCACACCGAGGACCTATACCTTTTATGACTACTTAACAAATGGCCACTAAGGCTCACATAGCATGCGCATAGGTTATGGTGGTACACAAGTTCTCACATGCATCATCATTATCATAAACATCATTTAACATCAAATTCATCATTACAACCTACATCATGCAAGCATGTGCACGGAGGACACAACATATAAGGATTCATATGCATCATCAATATCATGGCCATCATCATCACTATCATATATGCCCTAGGCATTAGTTGTCTATCATGCATGAGGTTATCCTTACGTTCGCCAACATCATTTATTTATCATCATCCATACATCAAGTAAAATATGGTTATGTTATTCACGTTATCATCACGACAATCAGTACGTGCATTATTATCACTTGGATATCAAGCATGGTGGTCAACTAGCATGTTTTGTCATCATGCATAAACACACACACATACACACACACACACACACAATATCATCATCATTACCATGAGGATCATTTTCACTTCATGATTAACATAAGAAATGTCATGAGTACCACAAATAATTACTCATCCGTCACCAATGCATATGTCATAATTCATTATTTATTAAATCATATTTATCATTTCAACCAACAACTCACCATCATCATTATCATGTTACTGCACATGTATCTCATCTCAACCATCACTATGTGCGTCCCACCTAGTGTGAGTTCCACATTGACCTTGGACTACATGCGAGGCATGGGGTCGTATAGGTCAAGTAAGTCCCACTTGGTGAACCAATAGGCCAACTCAAAGGCATAAACTTCTAACCATAAGGCTTTCAATGGTGTGGATCTAATTCCACAATTAAGTGGGCCCCACACATTCCACCATTAACTAGAAATAATGCATAATCTCAAACATAAAGGATAACATGCTAACAGCTTTCAGGTCATACATCATATTAGGCCCACTAGACACATACATAAAAAACCAAGAAAAATTCCAATTATCCAGTATATGCATTCTAAAATAGGCCTCATTAAGCATAGTTCACTTGACTAGAGGTAGTGTGCAAAGCACGCTGCCCAGTAGGCAATGGGTCTACCCAACGGGCTCAAAGAAGGTTACCATTGTGGGCTTCTCACTCCCCTAACATTTTCTCTTAGTGTTGGGCCCACTTAGACCTTAGGGTTGCATCATTTAGATGGGCTCAAGGCCACCTATATCTTAAGAGAATATTTGGACAACAAGATCTGTCCACTAAATATTTTCCAAGTTATATTACACCCATTTACAAAACTTGCTAGGTGGACCTCATTACATGAAAGGTAAAGCCCATACAAGATGACCCACTTAAGGTTTTGAGCCCAACAACACCTGGGAGTTATTTTTCAGAGTTTAGATGCTGCATTAAATGCTTTGGGAATGTGATGGACCCCACTGATGTGGCCCCACAAATTTTACATCAAACAGATTTTTTGTACAATGTTGGTTTCTGACCATCTTTAATTCAGCTTTATAATCATGTGGGACCCACATTTGGTGAAATGAAGGATCCATCTGATAGCTCTATGTATGGTTTTTAGGTATAAGGCAAGCCTCATTGATAGGGTGTATATGTATGGGCTTTAAAAGGTATAAGGCGAGCCTCGTTGGTTGGGTATATATGTATGGGCTTTAAAAGGTATAAGGCAAGCCTCATTGGTTGGGTGTATATAATTTACGGTGATGTCCCAAATATGGGTACTTGAGGAAATGTGTAGGAAACACAGTGCATAATTAGTTTTGGCCTGATTTTGAGTATGTCCCATGATCACGAGGGACCACCTTTTAGTGTGTCGTCAGGTGCCCTTGGTAATACTATATATGTACTTAAAAAATTATAAGCTGGACCAACTGGTTGTGTACACATAATATTTGGTATAGGGTCAAACATGTATTTTAATTTTCTGCACAACTGTGCCTTGCTCCATTTTGGGATCTACTCACTGATCATGTAGGGTCTGATTTGGCTCAAGTAAAATATAATTTCTCTATTCATTGGTATAGCTTAAAGGTTCCAAGTGGTGGCCTACTCATATCTTGTACATGGGGTCCACTACAGAGGCTCAAAGTTAGTACAAAACACAAAAATAATCTAACAGTTTTCAACAATGGGGTCTGTCACAACTTAGGGCCCAATTTTCAAACACTTGGGGATCATTCCTGAAAGGTGGGACATTCCAACTCACTTATATAAGGATTAAACATCTCCCAAAGTGGGACCCTTAACTACGGAGTGTGAGGCCTACCACATGGTGTTAAAGATGTCTACATGCAATACATTTAAGTACTTGAAAATTTTCAGTAAACATGAGAAGCGTAAAGGAAAGAAAAAAGATAGAATGGTAAGTGGGGCCCACACCCTAGCAAAACATATATAAGAGACATCAATACACATGGTTGTCCATGGATCAGACTTCACTTTTTTTTTTTTTTTTTTTTTTTTTTTTTCTGTATTCTTACTAGATGGACGGCGTGGATGAGTGTCGACCTCATCGTGGGACCCACATTGCCTCTTCGGATAGGGCGCGTGCTTTTCCAGTGGACGCCTTTCACAGGAAGTTCCTACACTGATAACCCAGGTGGGGCCCACTTTCATGTTTGTGAATGATTCTCCTCGTCCATCTGTTCCGTGAGACCATTTTAGGACTCTGTGCCATTTTGGATGCCATCCATACCGTTAAACACGTTAATCCTGAAAAGGTCGAGCGATATGTCCTGGGGGGAGGGGGGTGAATAGGATTATGTCAAATAAAAATTAATAAGCGGAATATGAACAATAAGATAGCCAAATGAGTTGCAAATAACCGAAGGAAGTAACAACCTCAAAAATCAAGTATTGAGAGGTTGATACAAACTTGGTTCTAAGGACAACCTAACACCAAAAACTAATGGTTTATGGCAGGACAACCTTACTAGAACGTGGGTGAGTATAAAAAACTCAAACTGAAGAGGATATGAAAGAAATGGAAACTAATCTATTACAACATTCACCACACAATGCCGAAATGTAAAGATTACAACATTCACATCCACAAATACATCCCACAATCTTAAATAATAAAAGATAAAGCAATAAACCACACATACACCAAACACAGAATTATAGTGGTTCGCTTATGTGTACACCAACTGTTAAACAACAACCACACAACCACTCCACTCATTCGGGATATTAGCGTACTAATCCAAAATAGGTTTTTCAAAGTTTACCTAAAACCTTAACAATTGTCTTTCAAGTGGGCTTACACAATTTAAAAACCCCACGCTTTGAGTTTTCTAGATCACCTCAGATAAACCAAAAATGGAGATTTTCTGGAACAATCTCACAAACTGAAAAGGAATTGAATTATAGAAAAAGTAAAAACCTATCTGTATAATGATTCTGAAGCAGCCCGGTAGAACCAACTTGATGATGATGTAGATGTTCAACGTTCAATCTCACAAGTGTATAAGGTTCTAAGTCTAAATGATTTTTAATTAAATCAGCAAGGGCTTTGTATTGATTTTGATCTTAAGAAAGGGTAAATCAGATATCCCTTTTCAATATAAGAATGGAATAGAGAATCAAAATCAAATTATAAGAGCTACTTTAAAGAATCTTAAATATGCACAAAATAGCCTAGAATGTATTCAAAATAAACTCAGAGTGATTGCTTAAGAATGATAAGAATTGAATATAAAACTTTGAAATTCGAACACTATTTATAGGTGAAAAATTGGTTCGCACGATTGACCTTTGGTTAGCTACGATTGGCTTTATCCAAACAGATTTTCAAAAATTCTGGTGCGATAAGATTTTTCAGTTACACGGCTGGCCTTGTGGGTCCCACGACTGGTTAAGTGGCCTGCTCGACTGGTCGTGGACACCACATGACTGGTCGTGTGAATCCAAATTACACGCTAGAAAACAAGTCGAGCACTGCACGACCGGTCGAGCACTATTCATACGACTGGTAAAGCAATTTCCAGGACTAGTCATAGACTAACGGAAAAATTCTGAAAATTCATAACAAATCTTGGACTGGTCAAAGAATTTCTAGGACTAGTCGAGCAAGTGCTAGGGCTAGTCAAAAGAACAAAATTTTACACTTATAAAATGACCAAAATGACCGACCGAAAGTATGAAATGATCTAATCATGATCTAAGGTCAATCTAGGTCAATTATACCTTACTTGTGAGATAGAACATATGAACACTTAATATATTGATCACTTTAAAGATCTTCGATGAGCTTGAAGAAGAGAAGATTTTCTTTAAAAACTTGTTGGACAAATTGGAGTTAGTTTTGATGCAATCAATCAGTCTTCGATGCTATCGATAACTTACTCTCGATGCCATCGAAAAGGGTTCAATTGCATCAAGGAGCACTTAGAGTATTTTGGATTTTGGAAGAGGTAAGTCCAAGATCGATGCAATCGAATGTCATTCGATGTCATCGAAACATAGGTTTTGATGTCATCGAACAACATTCGATGCAATCAATAATTCCAGCATTTCTATCATTTTGTTGCTGGACAGTATGGACGTATATTGTTCAATGGCATTGAAGATGTCCTCGATTGCAGCTCGATACACTCAACAGGGACATGATTTTCCTATTCTGTTTCTTTCTTCTAGCAATACTCAATGTGCATTTTACTCAAACTTACTTGACGATGTTTTGAAATAGTTTTTAGGGTAAGTTGGGTTTTTATAGGGGTATATACCTATTAGGGTTTGTTGTGGGTTGATGAGGCTTTAATTTACCTGTTAAGCATGATTGTATGCCTTCATCTTTTGACAAGTCTTGGTCCTGATGTCTTCATCTTAGGGCTCACTTGACTAACGGACTCAACACTCACATATATTGACAAACAATAGCACTTTCAATCACGGTCTGGGTAGAGCCGATGGGTCTTGACCAAGTTGGCAGACAGATTGTCACACACAATCTTCATCGACCACAACATCTCCTTATTAAAGTGGTGCTCTCGAGTCTAGCGTAGTTGGTTCTTCCAAGCTGCTTCATGGCAGACCAAGATAGCTTTGGATTCAGCACCAATGGCTGAAAAATGCGATAGTGAGGCCGTGCAGCTAGAGCTGGGCATCGAGTCGAGTTGGATCGAATTGGGTCCAACTCGACTCGGTCCAAAATTTCTATGGCCTGACCTGAACTCGATCCAATCCGGGACCGAGTCCGGGTCGCCTGACTCGATCCGATCCGGTCAAGTGCTGGCCTGATCCGATCTGAGTCCGACTCGGTCAGGGAAACCGAGTCGGATCGACTTAGGTACGATTTAGATTGAGTCTTCTGTTTTAGTCAAAATTGAAGAAAACATCCCATAGGACACTAATCTAGAGCATAAATCCAGGAATCAAAGCTTCTTAGCCCCAAATCCAGGGTTCCTGATAGCAGAAATTGTCACATTTCTGCTCAAAATCCACGAAGGAAAGCATGCATTGCAGCGATTTGAACCAATAAAGATTGGAGAGATGACAGGATTTGAAGTGTTACCATGAGATGCAAGCCGTCGATTGGTGAGATTTTGCAATCAGAAAGTGCGATGAGATTCAAATCCCTTTCCCGTCATTTAGGGATATTTTGCTCTCTGGCCTTGGTCGGAACGAGATCTCTTGAAATTGCAAGTGAGTTTAAACTTGGAGTAGTTTTCTCTGCATCGGATTGACAGAAATGGAGTTGTGGGGCTAGAGAGGCTTAACTATTTCATGTGAAAATGTTCCTGCCTGGTGTAGCTCTCTTGCCTCCAACTTTTTATTTTTTGAAAATTTTAAAAATAAAAGAATATGATTTTTACCATTAAAAAATTCTAGGGCCCACCATAACGTTTATTTTCCATCTAATCTGTTAATTAGGTCACAACTACATGGATGAAGAGGAAAAACAAATTTCATATTGATCCGAAACTTCTATGACCCCTTAAAGAGTTTCAATGGCATACATTCAACCCCCCACTGATTTTTGTAGTGTGGTCCACTTGATCTTTAGATCTGTCTTATTTTTCGGCTCAAGCCTTAAGACGAGCCCACCAAATGGATGGACGGTTTGGATATAACACATACCTCATGGGACCCACGGAACTTGCTGACGTCAATGCACCAGCTGGTGCATGGACAGTATGGTACACCTGTCCATCTGTATTCTTAGGTCTGTCAGGAGTTAGACTCAGAAGTTCGAAGTCAGGTTGGGTGTAGCGTACTGAGTAACTAGTGCCATAAGTGTACATAGCAAACTATGTGGGTCCCACCATGATGTATTTATTTTATCCACTCCTTCCATACATTTTATAATTTAATTTTAGTTTCATGTACTAAAAATCAATTATATACAAAGCTTAAATAGGCCACACCATAGGAAATAGTGTGAATTGAACATCTACCGTTGAAAAATTCTTTGGGGCGACAGAAGTTTTGGATCAAGCTAATATTTGTGTTTTCCCTTCATCCATGTCCTTTTCATATTATGAACATGTCGGATGACAAATAAATGTCACTGTGGTCCTTAGGAAGGTTTCGATGGTGGAAATCATTATTCCCACTATTTCATGTGGCATGGCCCACTCGAGCTTTGGATATGTTTCAATTTTTGTCTCAACCGCTAAAATGAGATAAAAAAGCTGATAGATGGCGTGGATAAACAACATGCATTCATAGTGGGCCCAACATAGTTTACTCAGTACGATAAAAGCGTACTGAGTAAGGCAATCCGATTTATAAGTCAGAAGACTCAGAACGGTGCTCGATGCGCCGGTTGAGATGACCGAGGAGACGGATTGGGTACTCTTGCTACTACCAGCCATGCCTAGCGATCAGTGCTCTGTGGACCCCAGCATGATATATTTATTTCATCCATGTCGTCCATCTATTTTTATAGATCATTTTATTATATTAAGAAGTTAAAAACTATATATACTTAATGTAAAAATATTTAAAAAATAATAAATCCGAATCCGATCCATTTAGTTCGGATCGGTCCAGATTGACCACGATCTGAACTCGATTTGATGAACGATCAGATCTAACCGATCCTACTCGATCTGCACCGATCCAGGCCTTCGGTTTGGTTCAGATTGGGTCGGTTTGTGCCCAGCTCTACGTGCAGTGTTCAATTCATGATCGACCCTGGAATATTCTTCTCCGAGTTGCTGGAGTTCCGAAGGGACATTCAAAACCTCCTTTGGAGGCCTACGATCTTCATGTAGCTCAACAGCATCCCTAAGGAAGGGATAAGAATCATATAGGAAAGAAGTGCAAGAGAAGGAATTGAGTTCAGGCTCATTCGTGATGCATTTTGAATCCTAAGTAGTGCATTTATAAGCATGAGATTCAACAATTAATGCACGTTGGATGAAGTGTGAAGGATGGGAACCCGAGACCAATGGTCGTCATGTCGATTTGTTTCCGAGATCATGGGGGAATGTAGTGAAATAAATGGGATTCCCTTGGAAAATGTGGCACTGTCATGCGCACCAAGTGAGTGCATGCATAGAAGGAAAAATGTCTAAGTATTATGTGATTGTGTGATGCTGCAGAAGCCCGACCGATAGCCAAAAACACTGTTAAACATCGGTCAGTCAAACACTCAAACCATAGTAGTGAAAACAGAGGTACGCCCTACACTTTAAGCATAATGAGTTGATTTTATTGACGCCAAAATTTATTCACCGTTTTGCAAGTCATCGACTACATCGCAATAGAAAGAAAATAGGAATAGAAAGCCAAAAAGTGGTCGAGCAGCCTAAATTTTCATCCCTTCGAACTCTTCGAGGAGGGCTTGCATTTCTACTTCGTTCTTCTCCTTTGATGAAGTCCAACTAGTTCCTTCTTCGATGAAGATTGGCAAGAGATGGGGCAATTGATCGACACGAAGGGCACTCGAAGAGTGTAAGTGCTTATACTCAAGCACGATTTAGTTGTCAAATTTTGTAGTCCTGAAAGGATCGCAAGATCTTACGAAGATTCTCTTCGACAACTCATGAAGATATATCATTGACTCGATCAAGTGTTTCACGGAAGACTCAACATCTCAAGTCATGAAAGTACATGGTTTGAAGATCAGAACACTCCGTACGAGTCAACCATCAAGTGGTATAACCTTAGATTGACCTTAGGTTATGTGTATTTCATATAGAATTATAATGATCATCTTTTATGTAAAAATACACTCAAGTTAGGTCAGCTTGACATCTGATTTGCCTAACCTAATTGTCCTCGGCTAACCCTACATGATTCGGGCAAATTTACAGATAACATAAGATTTTTCCATAGCATGTTTGGCCAACCCGACCTTGGGTTCAGCCAGCCCGAACTTGTTCGGTCAAGTTTCCAGCAATGACATGATTTCAGATATCAATCATATTGGGCCAGTCGAACCCTTTGGTTGGCCAGCCAAACTGGAGGTTTGACTAGTCGAACTTGGGCTTGGGTTAGCCGAATTTTTGAAAGATGAAAGAGGCGAGCTAACAGTCCGAGAGAGAGAGAGAGAGAGAGAGAGAGAGAGAGAGAGAGAGAGAGAGAGAGAGAGAGAGAGAGAGAGAGAGAGAGAGAGAGAGAGAGAGAGAGAGAGAGAGTGAATAGAACTATGCCAAATAAGAATTCAAAGTACAGATATAATGAATAAATCAGAACAAATCACTGATCTCAATAGCAGTAGTATTGAGAAATTGATTCAAACTTTGTTCATAGGACAACCTTACACAAAAAAACAAATGTTTTAAGTAGGATAACCTGATTTTATGAATGCAGTAAGGATTAAGATCACAAATTAAGCAAGAGACAATAGAGAGCTATCTATTATAAGCATTCACCACACAACCAAATTACAATAATTCTCCACATATATAGAAATTTAAACCATTCACCACACAACCAAATTACAATCATTCACCACATATATAGAAATTTAAACCATTCACAACAAACATCGAAAGTTATAGTGGTTCAGTGTGTACACCAACTATTCTCAAACAGCCACACCTACTCCACTCCTAACAATCACAACCCACGTAATAATCAAGGTTTTCACAGGTTCACCTTAAAACATATACAATTGTGTTTTCAGATGGGATATCACAAACAAAACCCCACGCTGAGATTTTCTAGCTATTTCAGTCAAAACCAATATATGATATTTTCTGGATATCTTGAAAAAACTAAAAACAAAAATACAGAATGATACTTATAGAATGATACTTATCTTCCTTTTTGAAGACGTACTTGATGTACCCTGTAGAACCGCTTCGTTTGATGTAAAACGTTCAATGTCCAGTAATACAATCAAGGGTTCTAAGTTCTAATTGATTTAAAATTAGATCAAACCTTAGGCTACTTGTTTGAATCCTTTAGATCTCAAAAAGAAGAGTAATTACTCTCTTTAAAAAAATAAGATTTATAAACTAGAGATCAAAGAATCAAAATAAAAAGCTATAAACATAAATTTAAAATACCGCACAATAGCTTGTTGATAGTGGGGACTTCTCTCTTTCTCAATGGAGGCTTTTCCTAGCTGGAATTAAATAATTTAGATTGAGAGAAGGCCTCTATTTATAGGCTGAAGGTTGCTTCGACTCGTCTAAGGTCTCCTTTGACTTGTCTACATCCAACTAAATTTTAAAATTTTGGCGCAATCGGATAAAACTATTCTTCGACTGGTCGAACGCACTGCTCGACTGGTCGAGGGCCCTGTTCGACTGGTTGAGGGTGCTAAAAATAGCTTGCTAGACTTCGAGTCGAGAACCCTTTGACTAGTTGAGCACCCTGCTCGACTGGTCGAGAAATCACTAGAAATATCCATTTTTTGAGTTTGAATCTTGGACTGGTCGAACCAAGGCTTGGATAAGTCAAACTAAGGCTTAGACTAGTCGAACTAAAGCCTAATAAAAGATAAAACTCCGTATAAGTTTAGCATTTGAAAGAACTTAAGTCTGAGGTCTTTCTAGGGTCATTTATACTTGAGAAAGCTGGTCATTGAAGTGTATAGAACGAATCTTCTGCTTGAAGGCGGAGGTTGATCTTCTATTAGTAGTAGAACTTGAGTATTCTTTAGCTTGCATTATCCACGTCTTAAACTTGTTCTTGCACTATACACTCTTCATGGTTTGTTCTTGAAGGTGAACTTTCCATCACTTGAAAGTGACTTTCCGTCACTTGAAGGTGTTTTGTCTCATCGAAATTTGACAAAGTAAAAATGTGCACAACACTTACAATCTCCCCCTTTGTTAAATTCGTGACAAAATACACTTTGTACCTCAACCACAAAATAAAGTAGGAAAATTTCTTTCCACTGCTTTCTTTCTTTCCACTGTTACTCCCCCTTAATGAGAGCTACTCTTCGTATTTTACCTGTATTAGAACATATACATATACTCCCAATGTAATGCACAATTCATTCCAATTCCAACAAATAACTTGTGATTCATTATCAACCATACCAACCATACCATCAAAATACCATCAATACTAAATTCTCCCCCTTTTTGTCACAAATTGACAAAGAAAAGAGTGTCAATGCAGACAAATATATGGCTGAATTAACAGAAAAGGAACTAGATAAATATAACCAAACTATGAGATAAAAATTATAATGAAGTTCAGTAAGTGCAGCATATAACCAAAGCATAAAAGAGAGTATGTTCTAAGAATTTAAACATCCCTCAAAAAAAAAAAGTTATACAACCCTAAAATGAAACAAAATCAAATCAAACTAATCAGAACCTGTAACATCCCAGATTTTTGCCAACCTGGAATTAGACGTCCTTAGGTAATGGGTCGTTCCTAGCACCTTATTAACTTGTCAGAACTGAATCCCACAGTCTAAACTCGCTTCTTAACCCATTTCCTTCACAAATCTCACTTTCACTACCTTATCCTTCACAAAGTACCTAAGTACTTTTACATTAGACACTAATCTTAAGGTTTAGGTGATGAAGAACAATACTTAAACTATAAATTGCTGTAATTAGTAAATACAGAAATAAAATGGGCTTTTAACCAATACCCTTATGGAATTTTACAAAATGAATAGGTTATTTAGAACATCTGCCTCTCCTGCCCTAGGATTTCCTTCTGTTGTAATTAGGGCGTGCTTTAGTAAGTGTTGATAACTTGAATCACTGTCTGTACCAACTACAAAGGCCCAAGTACCACCTCAGATAGAAATCTTATAGGACTAAATCCTTTAGAAATTTGACAAAGTTAACTAAGTGCTAAACTAAATTAGTTACGAAATCAACTTGATCCACTTTAAATACGATTTGCAAGACCCAAAACTTGTAGAATCATTGACACTAGGTTACCCTAAAATCTCGGATCAATCTCATTACCCAGTTGCTCTCGGGAGCACATTGAAACTCCGTATCAGGTCTGGACCACACATCGGAAGTCCGATGAACACGAAGTTAAGGAATTAAGATCGCCTTGCTGGGCTTGACAACCATCTCAGAAATTAAATCCAAATAGTGTCCCAGCGCTATTCGCTTGAGCTCGGAGCGGGGAGTGTGAGAAGTGTGAAATTAATTAAAAATAAAATACAAATTTATGAAATCTAAGACTTGTCAGTTGCTGGTCAGTATTAAGTAACCTGACCGTCAGAATCAAGCCAAATTACACCCTCGGATCAGGGATATTTCTCCAAACATATCCATGTACTCGGAATCTCTGATCGAGCTCCACTGACCGTTGAACTGAAACTGGTCCGCCACGTGCGATCTGAAAACCTGATTAGAACGAAACCTCAGCTGAACCTAGATCCAATGTCTGTGAGCTTAAGTCCGACCTTTGGCTCAAGGGGGGCAGCCAGAAGTCCTCCGTTGAGCTAAAACTGACTCACTTTGGTTATAACCTAAGTATACCTTGACCGTAAGTCTATTTCGATGTATTTTTAGGCTATATAAGGACCTTAGAACCCTCTCTTATTCAGCCATACGAATTTGAGAGAAACTCTAAAGAGAGAAAAGAGAGAGAAAGTGAGAGAGAAGTGGGAGCATCTCCCTGCTATGCTTCCCTGCCGCTATACGAGCTTAACCACTCATTTCTAATCGCTTTTCCAGCGATTCCGGCGTCATTTCTAGGTAAGAAACCCTAACCCTAATCTGTTTTGGGGTTTTGACAGTTGTAGGTTATGAAATAGCTAACCTATTTCATTCTATAGGTTACCAAACTGCCGAATACGAAAGCTTAGCAAACCTATCGGATTCGTTACGATTCTACGACAAAAGGTGCGGACTTCAGGTGTATAGGTTATGGTTTTCAACGCCTTCAATGTTAGATAATGATAGATTCATGATCTGCATGCAATTACACATGTATAAAGTACTGTTTGTTTTCCGTTTCGATTAAAGATGAGGAATATGGAATTTTACATATTCTAGGTATTTGTAGAAAGTACTGTATACGTATAAATTTTAGAAATGTGTTTGCCATGATTATTTGCTGTATGAACATATTATATATGTGTAAAATACTTGTTTGGCGAAAGGACTCGCCCTAATACATGTTTTTGCTAATATACACTATGTATGTAAAAAGGGTGTATTCTAAGTGTTTGTGAAAATGACCGAATGAGTATAGAATTTGCATTCGTGCTCGCCATGACTAATTGTCATGGATATATGATTGTTGTATTGGCAATACCCCTTTGATGAAATAATTTGGCCTAAATCACGCCACGACCAATATACATTATATATGCTAAAACGTGTAGCCCAAGTGTTTGTGGAAATGATTGAATGAACATGGAACTTGGATTTCTGCTTGCTATGACTATCCGTCGTGGGTGCACGCATGTAATAATTGGGGCAACTCCCTAGTGAAAGGATTTGGCCTTATACCTATGTGATCAACATACGTCATGTATGTTGATGTATGTAGTCTAAGTGTTTGCTGAAATGACTAAATAAATATGGATTTATGATTTATGCCCGCCATATGTATTGAATGTAAGAACATGATTGATGTGTATGCGACAACTCTTTGCTATAAGAATTTGTCCTAATTTATGTTGAAATCAACATACGTCATGTATGTTGGAGTGGTGTAGTTTAAGTATTTGATAAAATGCCTGTGTGAGAAATTGTGTGACGAACTAAAATTAATAGCGGTGTTGAGATGGGATTCTCAACTACCTTATAGATGTATATGATGTCCTCCATGTTGTTTGTTTAATTTAACCACTTCCTTATGAAATATGTGTTTGTATTTCCTGTTTATATTGTGCTTTATTACATGCTTTATGACATGCTTGTCAACATGCTTGAATTACTTTGTTTATTCTACTTTACTCTACATGTTTTTGGTTGTGGATTGATTGTGTTTGGGGCTATTGTATAGTCTAGGCAATCGGTGATGAGATTGAATTCGTGGCTGCGATTCATTTGCCACGTGAGATGTGTTCGATGAACCCGAGTCATACTTCGGTTGGCGATAGTGGTTGGCCACATGAAGAGCTTATGCGCTTCATATCGTTCAACTTGTTGTGCGCTCGAGCTAGCCAAGCTCGTCAAGAAACCCGATCTGTCTTATGTATGTTCACCATGTTTGGACGCTACTGCTTGAACCTAGGGTACCAAACTTACCAGTGAAATCCCGTTAACCATGGTACCTCGATCCGCTAAGACTCATGAGCCGGGCATGGTGGTATGGGACACCGTGGTCGAGCTGTCGGCCTACGCTGGGGCCACGTGCCTCCCCGTAGTGAGCAACTAGACTTGTGAGCCGATGATGGTGGTATGGGACACTATATTCGTGCTGTCGGCCTACATTGATAAGGTGATGGGGAAGTGGTGCAACAAATGCATGTAACAGCCCTGACAGCCCTTTGTAGTGACCTCGAGCATATTCTGAATTTGTGGTGAGGCGACGAGTTTTGCCGCGGTGAATAGAGTATGAACTAGGCCTGTATCAATTTGGTGATGAACCGTTAAAAGGGTGATGGGGTAGTGGTGTAATGGTTTCATGTAACAGCCCTGGCAGCCCTTGTAGCAACCTAGAAACACACCATCGTATGAGATTAACTAGGACTGACGACCCTAGAATGGATCATGTTTGGGAATGATACAAGGGAGGTACCTTAGTTTCCCAATCCTGCTATTTGAAATTGACTAATAACAACTCGGTAATCATGCTCATCATCGCAATGCATGTGCCTGAAAGATGTAGAGCACTGAGGAATGCAAGCATGCCGCGAACATAAGATGGTGTCGCATGAGGGAGTATGTCGGTGAGGGCATGCATCATGACTGCATTCATACTTGCATTAATAAGAATATTTAGAATTATTGATTGTACTACTTTATCATTACTGCTTGATTGAATTGATAACATGTTAACCTATGCTTTATTGTTCCACTGAGTTGATCACTCACTCCCACGTTACGGGACGGTGTTGTACACACCAACCAGACTTGTTTGAGTTTTAGATGATGGTGATGTTATGAGGCGGAGCCGGACCTTTGCATTGACTATGATGCTTTCTCGTATATCCTGTATTTTGGTGGCTTCATGTGAGTCGTGTCTTGACCGACGGGGTTACAAGGATGTTGACTAGATGACACTACACCTTTGATATATTTTGAAATTGTACCTGTAAATAGTTAACCTGGTAACATTATCACACTCTGGAGACTCACCACAGTTTATATATTTTATATATCTATCATAGTTTTTCACTTGCAATTTAGCTATCTCTGAAGTATGATATGCTGTTTTGGCTTAATCTCACTCATGTTCATTATACTATTACAGACAACATTTAATCATCATTCATTTTGTTACATAAGTGATGTGTTGGAACTCGGGAGTTGAGTTTATGATCGACCCCCGATTTTCAGGGCGTTACAGAACCAGATGAGGATGGAGGAGGAACCGACGGGTCAATCTGGTGTGGTCCTTTAGTAATGCGATGGAAGTATTTTCGCATATACTTCATTGAGGATTTATGACTTTTCGCCAGATTGTCCTGGGATACCTTCAATTCAACAACCTTCTCCTTTATGGAACGAAGACGATCATCAACCTGAGAAGGCTGAAAATTAGGATCAGCTTCATCGTCTGATTCTAACTGATCAAATATGTCATCCATAGTCGTATCTGCAAGCAATGGTGCTTCCTTTTCTTCTACATCATCCTTATCTAGCTGATCGGGGAGGTACTCTAAGTTCATCTTGTTAATGTTAGTGTTATGAAAAGATAGTACAGCCCCAGGAGCCTCAATTAAAGGAATGACAACATTGTAGTAGATAGCAAGAGTTGTCATAAGATCGACAAAAGGGATGGAACCATGACCTGGATGAATGCAAAATTGAATGATTGAATAACATATCAAGGAAGGGAGACAGATAGGTAAGCCAGATGCAACGACATGAAGAACATGAGCCATGAATGAGTAAGCTCAGACTTATTACCAAAGCGAGGATACACATTTGAAGTAAAAATGCAATGAAGTACTCTGAACCTAGGAATCATCTGGGTGGCACGTAGGGCATTACCAAAACTCCATTCAGCATTACACCGACAAAGTTTTCGTGTAATATCCCGATGCTCAGACTCATACATTTTATCTGCAATGGGAGGAATGTGTATGCCATCATCATTTACATTTACATCCAGCAATCCTGAAATTAGGTGCTTGTCAACTTGAAATGACCCTTCTTTAAAATTTATAAAGAATGTGAGATCATTAAGGGATAGTTCTCCTATGGAGGCATACATTCCTCGAGCTATGGAGCGGTATGCCGTTCCTCCCCAACCCAGAATGTTTTTCCAACCTACGACAGACAAGATGGGAAAGAGTTTGAAAGGAGCAATATGATCAAGATTTATGGTCCTTTCTATGATTATTTCTGTAGTGCAGAAATCTCGTACATGCTCTGAATCTTCTTCGGGAGCTCTCAGGGTTCTCACCCTAACTGGAGTTGCCCGGGAGGAGGAGCAACTAGGGCCCTTGCAAGAAACCTTCCTCTTAAGCCGATGCTCCATGTAGAGTTTGCACAAGAGAATATAAACAATGGGTTTGGCTAAAATCAGATTTTTTTTTTTCCCAAAAACCCTCTATAAAAAGGAAGCAAATCTCAAATCAACTACAAAATGAAGATTAGCTAGCATACAAGAACCCGAATCTTCAAGGAAATAAAGAATAAAGCACTTACAATAACTCTATGAAGATGGGTTTTAAAAAGGAGCCACGACTCGTCGAGGAAAAAAATGGGTTTTTCCCTCTTTTAACAAGTCAGCCCGTCCTCCTCGACTGGTCGAGCGCTGTCCTCGACTCGTCGAGTGGTCAACTGGTCGAGGACGTACTCGACCCATCTAGCAATTGAAAATTTTTCATTTTTATTAATTTTTTCTTTTAAATGTTTTACAAATTTTATTTATATGCAAACACAATAATAAATATGCAATATGATTGTAATTAAATAGAAATACACATACCAATATCATGTTTCAATTTGGAATATCTATTCTTGTCAAGTGGTTCAATTATAATGTTAGCAAGCTGATTTTCAGTCTGGATATATTCCAATGAAATGCTTTTATCCTTAACTAATTTTTGAATATAATGATATCTGTCAGGCCTGTGTCCTAGTGACCATTCCGTTCCGTAGATCACGCGGTCCTCCCGATCAAATTTCGGCGACCCGCGACTTATAGATAGCATTTGTATGCGACCTTAAGTCGCATCATATAAACCCGAGCCGACTCAACCTAAGACCTATGCCATTGCGACCGCATCGTCGCTGAGGTTCCAATGCCGCATCTTGTGCATCAATGTGTGCTTAAATAGTAAGATATGGCCTGCGCATTATTACCGCTGTGGACTACACGTTGCGGGGCCCACCTATCTTAAATGGAACTATTCCTAGGCTATCATGAGGGTGATGTCATCACCCCATGCTTGCCAGGTAATGATGGCAAGCTCTTCCCCAAAAGTCATCATGAGAGCATGCCTTACATGGGTAATCATTGCCTAGCCTACCCATGGGCAATCATTTCTCTCTCCCTCCCTCTTTCTTCCTCATTTCTCATCCTCCATTGCAACAAGAGAGAGCTTGGGACATCCAAGCAAGCTCCCAAAGTCCAGCCTGCTTCCACTTATTTTCCCCACCAATCCAACCATTAAAAAGCCATCTCCACCATTAAAAGAGCTTTATAGGAGCATTGGAGCATAAGGAAGAGGAAGAAGCTTAGGTCGGTGCTTCCTAGAACTTATTCTTACATGGATCTTTATTTTATTATTATTTTTAGCTTGGGGCAAGTGGGGCATACCAATCAATGGTGGGGATCCCATCTTGGTCCCTAGATGTGGCCAAAGGCTCACCACATCTTGCATTTATATATCCATGGTGGGACCATTCTCCATGGATCCCACCATGAATTTCTATGTTATGCACTTGGTATGGCCACCTAGGCCCTGATTTATGTGGTGGAAATGGGATTTCCCCACCAAAATTTCTGATGTAGGCCCATCTATGTGAGGCCCACTTAATGTATATGTGCATGCATGAGGGGAGCTCATAGTGGCGGAGCTCCTCCCACCATCACTGTTTTCCTCTCTTTCTCTCTCTTTTTTTCCTTTCTTCCAATGGTTATGTGTGGCCCACCTGATGATGCATGTATGGGACATCCACCATCCAGAATTTTCTAGACGTCCAGCAAGCTCCAGATGGGCTGGACATCCAGCTGGTGGAGCCCACTTGCTGTCCATTTCCTGCCAGTCTGGATGAGGGAAAACACAAGTGATGGTTTGATCCTAGGGCCGTGTGGCCCACCCTAGTGGACCCCACCTTGATATATGTACCATCCAGAAATACAGGCATTCTAGTCTGTCCAGATGATCCAGACCATTTAGACCATCTAGACCGTCCAGACGGTGCTGACCCACCTAGTGCATGTATTTCATCTGCATCGTCCATTCATGGCTTGTAGGGGTCCACCGTGATGTACATTTGATCCACACCGTCCATTTACGGGGCCCACCTTATTGACATCCAGTGGGCAGGGCCCACCTGGCCATCCGTTTTAGATAGGCCCAGGTGAAGAGAGAACACAAATATCAGCTTCTTGTAAGCTGGTGGTCCACACGTATGGACCCACCTGATGTATACATTTCATCCATGCTGTCCACCATCCACACATGGACGGTGGGACCCATACGATGTATGTGTTTCATATCCAGGCCATCCGTCCAGGGCCTGGACGTGAGGCCACCTTGATGATGTGTTGTAAATCCACACCGTCCAGCCACATGGATGGTGGGTCCCACTTGCTGCATGTATTGTATCCAGACTGTCCAGGCCATGGGGCCCACATGATGTGTTTGTCTTATCCACTCTGTCCGTCCGTGGACCCCATCCACATGGCCTACCATGATGAACGTGTGATATCCACACCGTCCAGACCCTTGGATGATGGGGCCAGCTGTGATGTATATGTTATATACACACCGTCCATCCCTGGGGGGGCATGATGTGGCCTTGGACCACTGTGATGAACATGCTGTCCACGTGGGCCCACCATGTTGTACGTGTTTCATCCACGCCATCCAGTCCATTGGATGTGGACCCCCGCAATAATGCATGCGTTGTATATCCAGCTGGTGGGGTCCATTTTCTGATGTATAAGACCCACCTTGATGTGTGTATTGTAAGCACACTGTTCATCTATTTTCTGAACCATAGGGCTGACCCATGAGGCGCACCTTGATTTATATGCTACACATGTTGACCGTCTATTTTGCTGGATCATGGGCTGCCCCATAAGGCCCACTATGATGTATGTGTTACACACACCATCCTCCCATTGTGCCTAGATCATGGGCTATTTCATGAGGCCCAATGTGATGTATATGAGGCCCTTGTGTGAGGCCTAATGTGATGTATGAGAGGCCCTTGTGTGAGGCCCATTGTGATGTGTATGAGGCCTATGTGATGTATGATTCTACCATGATATAGTGATGACGTTTATGATGCCTATCCATTTTCCTAGTTAGTATAAAGACCATGGACCCCATTATAGGATAAGTTCCAAATGGGCCACACCTTAAGAGCAATGGTGGTTAAATGTCCACATTGTAAGAGCAATGATGGTTAAATGTCCACATTGTAATCATCCCTAAGGCTCGTTGTTAGGCCCATTCTCATCTCCTCTTAGTAGGCTAACTGAAATTGTTGGGCCCCCATTATGGATTGTGCTTCCACCATGACTTGTTGAGCTCATCTCGTGCTTATTGGGCCCTTAGGAAGCCCAAATTTCTTTGTGATGAAGCGGGTGAGGAAGCCCACTACTTGTTCTCAGGCCCAATCTTGACATGAGTAGGCCATCTAGGCCCATCCTTGACATGAGGACAGTACAACTTCATCGTAGATGGAAGAAGACGTGGTATTAGATTAGGCATGTCTATTGTTGATGTTATGGATTAGGTCCACTATCCTCCCATGGACCCTGCCATATTTATAGGTCGATTAGTGTTTATAGCCATGCTAGTATGCTTCATCTAGTAAGACCCACTGAGTATGTGTTAGCATAACATCATAATATAGGTCCATTGTGATTATATGTGGCCCATTGTGATAGTATGAGATCCATTATGATGGTATGAGGCCCATTGTGATTGGATGAGGCCTATTGTGATTGGTTGAGGCCCATTGTGATTGTATGAGACCCATTGTGATGGTATGAAGTCCATTGTGATTGTATGAGGCCCATTGTGATTATATGAGGTCCATTGTGATTGTATGAGATCCATTATGATGGACGAGGCCCATTGTGATTGTATGAGGCCCATTATGATTGTATGAGACCCATTGTGATGTATGAGGCCCATTGCGATTGTATGAGGCCCATTGCGATTGTATGAGGCTCATTATGATTGTATGAGACCCAATTGTGATGTATAATACCCATTACGAGTGTGAGGCCCATTATATGCGTGAGGCCCATTGTGTGTGTGAGGCCCAATTGTGATGTGTGAGGCACACCTTGTGTGGGTGATTATGTGTACACCACCCATTCCCTTATACGGGTCATGGGCTATCTTATACCGGCCCACCATGATGTATGTGATTATAATTATGCATAGTATACTTCATGATACATGCCCATACGCATCATCTGCATGCTTGTCATGAGGAGTGATTGATCATAGTATGTGCCATTGGGATGATTGTTATGGGACTCCCTAAGAGGCGGAGTTGCCCCACATGAGCGCTCGGTATGTGCAGGTTGATGCATGACTGGATGGTATGACTCATGCATCTCACATTTTGTGATATGACCACCGTATGCCCTAATGACATCAGGGCCGTGGCATCCACAGGCTCATTGTGGATGGTCGGTGCAACACCGAAAATATTTGGTTCTAGCATATGGGCACTTTGGATGTCTATGGGTTAAAGTCTCTAAACCCCCGTGGCCAGGGGATGCTCTAATATCTAGATCGAGTGGATATATATGAGTGCAGGAGTGCCGTATACCATTAAACTGCGTCTCCCACTGTGTCGTGGTCAGTTAGAAGGGGATGTGGCCCTATCCACCTGAGGGTAGGGGGCATAGCTAGGTTGAGTTTGACCAGCTCATAAGTGGGTCTGCTATTGACGAGCTGGGCCGATATTGGCTAGCGGGTAGTGAGGTCTTTTCCACTCGCTGGGTTGCGCAGCCAAAAAGGGCGGCAGCCAGTTTGGAGTGTACTTGACCCCGGTGATGATCCCTGAGATGTACGATACTGACATATAGACTTACTGAGCAGGAGTTGCGTACTCAACGTTTGATTGATTCATTCATTCACTATCCACTCAGGCTGGTGGTGCGCAAACAAATTATTATGTGTACCTTTACAGTGGCCAGGATTTCAGTTGGGGCACGCGACCAACCTGAGATCAGGAGTTTATCACATTGAGTCTGGCTATCCAAATTTAGGTATGAGACTGGTTTGGATAGAAGTCCCTTGTGATGGACCCAATAGCCTGCGATACTATGTACTATCATCTTGACTTCACACTCTACCTTGGTCATTTGTTTCGCACAACATATTGCATTGCATCCCTAGCACATGGCATTTGGTTTACCACGACCCCACATTGCATAGCCGATCTGCATTGCATACTCTGGTATTGCATTACTCATGGACTTGTCAATATTTTTGCATACTTTGATATTGTATGACTTGTCAGTATTTCTGCTTACTCTGATATCATATGATACATGAACTTGCCAATATTTTTGACATCATATGATTTATGGAATTGAATTGTATACTTGGCACCCACGTTGCACACACACGTATACCACCTTCTAAGCTTTCTATAAGCTTATGCATGATAGATGCGTGCAGGTGACGCTAGGACATAGTTGAGCTGAGGCAAGAGTGTGCGGTAGAGCTTCTGAAGTTTTGCTACCTATCTTGTATTTCCCTTTGTGAAATGTGAAAAGGCCTAGCTATATGTCCTAGAGGGGGGGGGGGGGGTTTGGGGGGGTGTGAATAGGACTATTCCAAATTTAAAATGATACCAGCGGAATTAAACAATAAGATAGCCTTATGAAAGATAGTACTTTTAAATAAATCACTATACAAAAATGTAAAGCAACCTCAATATCTCAAACTGAAGAGGAATAAAGGAAATAGCAAGAATTGAAATTCTAAAATATTGCAACATTCCCACAATGCTTGAAATGTAAATATTACAACACTCACATCCACACATACATTCCACAGCTTTGAAGGATAAAAGATAGAAAATTAAACAAACATTCAAACCACAAGAGAAAGAATTATAGTGGTTCACCTGTGTGTACACCAACTGTTAAACAACAGCCACACAGCTTACTACTCCACTCCTAATATCCTCACACAGGGGATATCAGCGTTCACTATGAAAATAGGTTTCACAGGTTCACCTAAGACCTTCACAATTGGGTCTTTTAAATGGGCTTACACAATTCAAAAACCCCACTTCTGAGTTTTTTAGCTCTCCTCAGATAACCAACACAATGAGATTTTTCTGGCTCAATCTCAAAAGAAACCAAAAGCAATGGAAATTTACACAAATGTAAAATACCTGGATTTCTCTTTTTGTTGCAGCCCGGAAGAACCAATTGGAGTAGAAGTTCGAATATAGAAGTTTAATTGTCCGATACGCACTTTGAAATGGTTCTAGGTTCTAATTGATTTTAAATTAAACCAGTTGGGCTATCTCTATTTGATTTTGATTCTAAGAAGAAGGAATATAGTAATTCCTTTATTCAATTCAGATTGTAATATAGAAACAAAATCAAATTGACAAAGCTAACAAAAGAGAATATTAAATATGTACAGCGTAGCTTAAAAATAACACAAACTTATCTCAGAGTGATGCGTTGATATTACTTGAATTGGAATTGAGAAACTCTGAAATTTGTGTTCTATTTATAGAAGCAGAAATCGTGTCTACAACTGTTCGTGTGGCCACCACGACTAGTCGTAGGTCGAACTACATTTTGAAGTTTTTAGCGTGATCGGATAAAACTATTCCACGACTGGTCGTGAGGAACGAAGAATGGTTGCTAGAGTTTGAGTCGTAGCTACAGGACTGGTCGTGAATGAGTCGGCACTGTTCCTATGACCGGTCGAGTAGACTCCAGGACTGGTCGAAGCCCAACCAAAAAATTCTGAAAATTTGCAACAACTTAGAACTGATCTTGGAATTTCTTGGACTAGTCGAGCCAGTTCTAGGACTAGTTGAACAGAGTCCAGGACTAGTCTTAGAATAGACCAAACACTTATAAAAAGATTCAATTTGAATTATGTATACAAAATAACCTACCTTAAGGTCAATCTAAGGTTATTCATACCTTGAATATGAACTAAGGATATTGAAACTTTATTTCTTCAGATGATGGTTGACCTTTGAAGATTATGAAACTTGAGATCTCTATAAGATGTAGCTTGAACTTGAGATCTTCGAAAGCTTGGATATGTCGTTCTTGAGTTGTACTTCATCTTGAGTCGAACATTATCTCGAGCTGAACTTGAGTCTTAAACAAGCACTTGTCTTCTGATGTAGCTCTTGAAATGTTCTTAACTTGTAGCATTAATGCAGTGTCTTAAACATACAAATCAACATGCTACGCAAGATATAAATTGTGCTTTTGGCACCACAAAATTTGACAACCAAAGGAATAGGAAACCATAGCACTTACAATCTCCCCCTTTGTTAAATTTGTGATAAAACACACTTAACAAAAATATGATCATTATGAACACAACAAATTATGCACCAGTTGTCATCAACTAGCACATATTCCTCAGTACTTTCTCCCCCTTAATAACACACATAGATCCATAAAAATTATGCTTATGCTACTCCCCACAATCCATATACATTCCCATATTTATCAATCAATAAAAAAACTTAAAATATTCTCTTCCTTTTTGTCACAATATGATAAAGGAAGAAAGGAATAAATGGAAGTGGAAGACCAATAAGAGAGTAATAAAGGAGCATATATATAAGCAAAGTCAATGTGTATGTCTAGTATAATCCAAACGAAGTCTATCAAACTGAAAGAAACCAAAAATAGTTTAACAATTATTATAGACCAATAAAAAAATTTAGTCAAATCCAAAAGAAGAAGTAGGTATGGTAGGATGAAGTTGATGAAGCCCCTTGTTTAAGCGCCTAAGATACTTATGCGTATATTTAAATTGTAAATCATGGGCAACATTCATATTCTCAACCTTCTCCTCAAGAGCACGAAGATGAGCATCAAAATCAGATGGCTCATAGTCAGGTTCATTAGTAGAATTTGATTCAATTTCATCTAAAATGTCATCCATATTTATATCATCAGAAGGAAGATCGCCACCTTCTTCTTCATTCCTTGCTTCAGCACCACTACCACTCACATCTCTTTAGCTAGGAGCCAATTCCAGCTTCATCTTGTTTATATTAAAATTGTTAAAAATAAGATGATGAGTAAGAGCCTCTTCAACAGGCATAGCAACTAGCATGTGAGAAGCTAACACAGTCATAAGATAAGTAAATAAAATATCACTATGTCCTGGATGGAGACGAAACTGAATGATGAAATGACATATTAAAGAAGGCAGACAGACTTTGGTACTAGTAACGATAGAATGTAAAACCCGAACCATAAAGGAAGTCAGTTCTATTTTGTTGCCAGAACATGGATACAGATTTGAAGTAAAGATTCTATAGAGAACCCTGTATCTAGGTAACAAGTACTTTGAGCAGAGCGCATTCCCTTTATGAGTCCATTGAACATCCATATTGCGTAAATCTCTAGTTAACATATGTTTTTCTGTTTCAGACGGTTTTTCAACTAGAGTATGAATAGGAATACCCTCGTTATTAACAGGTATGTCCATTAGAGCCGAAATCAGATGACGGTCTATTGCAGATGGACCTTCTCTAGTATCAATATTAAACGTTAAATTCTTAGATGAATATTCTGAAATGTATACAATCATGGTCTGAGCAATAGATTGGTATGTAGGCCCACCCCAATGTAGGATGTTATCCCAGCCTACAAATTAAAGAAGTGGAAGGATATTAGAAGGAGCAATGTGATCAATAAAAACAGGTCTTTCAACAATAACATTGCACATATGCAAATCCCTAACATGTGCGGGATCATCTTCAAGTGAACGAAGATGGCGCCGAGTGATAGTCGAAGGGCGAGAGGAAGAAGGACCACATGAAGTTTTCTTTTTCCCTCTTGAATCCATTGGTAATAAAATAATCAAAGAAACAAAGAGTTTTAAACTATATGGAGTGGGGTTGCTAAGATCAGATTTTTCAAAGGAAAACCCCAAAATAGCAATGAAACACAAAATAAATTACTTCAAGAGTGAAAATGAAGTAATATTGACTGGAATCTATAAGAAAAACACAAATGATGCATTAACCTTGAGGAATTAGACAGTTGGGTGCGACTAGTCATGTTACAGCTCATTGAAGAAGAAATAGGAAATGAGGAAGATGAGTTTTTTTTCTAAATTTTAAGAGATTCAGCATGCTACACGACTGGTCGTAGACCGTTCTCGACCGGTCGTACCACGAATGGTCGAGCACGTCCTCGATTGGTCGTGTACCAACAAACACATGCATTTTTCATCAAAATTTAAAATTTAAACCAATAAATTATCAAATATATATACATTATAATATACACATGCATGAATAATCAATTTAAATTGCATATACCAAGATCAAATTTTAATTTATTAAACCTACTTTTGTCGAGCGGTTTAGTGAAAATATAAGCAAGTTGAGTCTCAGTTGGAATGTATTCCAATGAAATTATTTTTTCTTCCACTAATTCACGAATGTAATGAAATCTAATGTGAATGTGCGGTAAGAGAATGCTGAATTGGATTTTTAGAAATATTTATTACACTGAAATTATCACAATATAAAACATTGAATCCTGTGCAATTCCATAATCGCTTAACATGCATTTCATTTAAACAAGCTGAGTGCATGCATTTCCAGCTGCGATGTATTCAGCCTCGGCAGTAGAAAGCGATATAGAACTTTACTTCTTACTAAACCAAGAAATAAACAATTTTCAATATAGAAACAACCACCACTGGTTGACTTTCTATCATCGATATTACCAGCCCAATCAGCATCAGAGTACCCTGCCAACTGAACACTGGTATCATATGGATACCAGAGACCCAAATTAGCAGAACTTGCGACATATCGCATAATCCGCTTAACAGCAGTTAGACGAGACTCTTTAGGGTCAGACTGATATCTAGCGCAAATACCAACACTCAAAGCAATATCAGGTCTACTAGCAGTTAAATAAAGCAAACTACCAATCATACTGCGATATAATTTAGGATCTACATTTTTACCTGTAGAGTCTTTTGAGATTCTTAATGTTGTACTCATAGGAGTATCAAAATTCTTACCGTTCTAAAATTCGAACTTTTTAATTAAGTTTAAAGCATATTTGGTTTGAGAAATAAAAATACCATTAAGTTGTTGCTTTACTTGTAACCCTAGGAAATAATTCAATTCCCCAACCAGGCTCATTTCAAACTTAGATTTCATTAAATCTACAAACTCAATAGTCATGTTAGTACAGGTAGAACCATAAATAATATCATCAACATAAATTTGCACCATTAGGATATGATCGTTATGTTTCTTAATAAAAAGAGTCTTATCAACACTTCCCATTAGAAAATTATGACTTAGTAAAAACTTAGTCAATTTTTCATACCATGCCCTGGGAGCTTGTTTCAAACCGTAGAGAGTCTTTTTAAGGCGATAGACATGATCAATGTTCTTAGGGTCTTCAAAACCCATTGGTTGTTTAACATAAACTTCTTTATGCAGATCACCATTTAAGAAGGCACTCTTTACATCTATCTGATAAATTTTAAATTTTCTAAAGCACGCAATAGATATGAATAGTCTGATGATTCAAGATGAGCTATTGGGGCAAAGGTTTCATCATAGTCGATACCTTCAATTTAAGTGTACCCTTGTACAACCAGTCTAACCTTGTTTCGAATTATATTACCAAGTTCATCAGACTTATTTTTGAAAATCCTGTGTTTATCTTTAGGTTTAGGAACAAGATACCCAACATCATTTCTCACAAATTGGTTAAGTTCTTCTTGCATAGCTACTATTCAGTTTTCGTCAGTAAGAGCTTCTTTTATGTTAGTCGATTTTATCTAGGATGTAAAGCACATGTAATTATATGTCTTCTAGTTGTCTACGAGTGTGCACACCAGTGAGAGGGTTTCCAAGAATTTGAGTGGTTGGATGATCTTTGACAGTCTTTAGTTCAGAATTAGCTTGATTTGATGAAGTATCAGGTTTGTCAATTAAAAGAACTTCATCATTATCTGAACTTGGGGCAGGTGTATTCAAGTGATCATCAATGACCACATTGATGGACTCTTGAATCACACCAGTTCTCTTGTTCAGTACTTGATATGCACAACTGTTCAAAGAATACCCTAAAAAGATATCTTCATCACTTTTAGTGTCAAACTTCCCCAGATTTTCATGGTCATGTAAAATATAGCACTTGCTGCCATAAACTCAAAAGTATTAGACAATAGGCTTCTTATCAAATCATAGTTCATACCAGTTTTATTATTAGATTTACTTGTATAAACCCGGTTGATTCTATAGAAGGCAGTATTTACTTCTTCAGCCCAAAGATTTTTAGGGAGCTTCATACTATTCAACATTACATTAGCCATTTCTTGAAGCACTCTATTTTTTTTTCAACAATTCTATTTTGTTGTGGTATTTTGGGTGCAGAGAATTAATGAGATATTCCCTGATCGCAACAGAATTTCTCAAAACTGCTATTTTTGAATTCTGATCCATGATCACTACGGATCTTACTAACTTGAGAACCTTTTTCAATTTGGATCGGCTTGAGAATCCTTTTTACTTCATCAAGGGTTTCTAATTTATCTCTTAAGAAAGTTACCCAAGTAAATCTGGAATAATCATCCATGATCACTAGTATGTATTTTTTACCACCTCAACTCTCTGTCCTGGTTGGTCCTACTAGATCCATGTGGAGAAGTTCGAGCAGTTTTGATGTGACATTGGAGTTCACCTTTTTGTGAGAACTCCTAGTTTTCTTGCCAATCTGGCATTTGCTACATATTTTATCTACTTTTTGAAGTTTAGGTAGACCTCTTATTAGTTCTCTTTTGCTCGATCTATAGAGATTGCGATAGTGTACATGTCCAGGTGTTTATGCCATAACTGTCGGTATGGACCATGTAACACAATTGATTAGATGAGGTAGAATCACTTACGATGTAGCAGTTTTCAGAAGTTCTACGACCAGTTAATATTACATAACCATTTTTGTTTAATATTTCATACCCTAGGTTAGAAAATTTAACACTATGATTTTTATCGCATATTTGAGAAATGCTTAACAAGTTATGTTTTAAACCTTCAACGTATAGAACATTCTCAAATAAGGGGAGGTTAGAAAGTTGAATCGTAACTTGGCCAATAATTCTGTAGTTGCTACCATCACCAAATGTGACTGAACCATTAGTCATGTCTTTAAGAGTGGTGAACAAACCATTGTCACCGGTCATGTGCCTGGAGCATCCACTGTCTAGGTACCATTTTGAATGATTGAAGCTTTGAAATCTGTGTGGGCAACCAAGCAAGTAACCTTAAGAACCTATTTCATAACTGTTTTGGGTTTAAGAGTATAGTTGGTCTTCTTATGTTTATAGTTGTTGTAAGAATGACCCGCTGAGTTAGATTTTAAGAGCTCCTTAAGTAGATCAACTATTTTCTCAATTAAAGGGTTTCGGTTTTGATTTTTTTAGTTGATATGGTTACTTTTAGTTTTAAAAGATTGAAAAGTTTTTGCATTTTTAGAAAACTTTTGATTAGAACTTTTCTCTTTTGAGTTTGAGGACTCTCCTTTTACAAACTTAGGAGGAGTATTCTTCTGTTTAGGAGGAATATTTCTATCAAAGCCCAAACCGGATCAGTTGCCACATTTTCTTGATCCAGACAATAATTTTTCTAATTTTAGATCACCTTGGGCATATCTCCATGTATCCTTTAAACTCAAAAGTGAAGAGATTTCAAGTTTAAGTTTTTCATTTTCAAATTTTAGATTTTTAATCAGGGAGGTTTTGAATTCTAAATCGCATTTGTATTTTTCAAAACAATCTGAAATATGAGATTTTTCTAAAATAAGAGTTTCAAAATTTTCTTTAAGCTTTGAAAACTTTTCTTTCTGAAGTTTAAGTTTAACAAAAATTTTACAACTTTCCTTGTATAGGACATTATAAGCATCTTGAAGATCTTTTTCATTTTCATGATCACTATTCAGATTTTCTTCGCTAGTGGAATCATCATGATCTGAAAAAGTGAACTTGGCTAGAGTCATAAGAGCTTTGACTTCATTGCCCGACTCAGTTCCAGAATCTTCTGATTCAGAAGAGACTTCAGTGCCAAAAGATTCTTTCCAAGTAGCCAACATTCTTTTCCTTTTAGGTTTGTCCTTTTTAGGACACTTGTTTGCTAAATGCCCATATTCTTGGCAGTTGTAACATTGACTATCTTTTAAAGATTTCTAAGTTTTAGATTTAGATTTAGATCTTTTCTTATCATTTGATTTTTGAAAGTCAACCCTCTTTTTACTTTTGAAAATCTTGTAAAACTTTTTCACTAAGAGAGCCATATCATCTTCAGAATTTTCAAAATCTGATTTTTCTTGAGAAATACATTTAGAAGACTTAAGGGCAATAGATTTACCTTTAGGAGCTTTAAGATTTAACTCGTAGGTTTGTAAAGACCCAACTAATTCTTCTACTCTCATATTGTCCGTATTACGAAGTTCCTGGATCGCAGTTACCTTTGAGTTGAACCGTTCAGGTAGTGAGCGTAGTATCTTTGCACACACTTTACTTTCTGTGATTTTATCGTCAAGACCCCACATAGAGTTCACAATGTCATTCAGTCTAGTATAGAAGTCCATAAACATTTCATTTTCTTCCAATATCCCAAACTTGCTTTGCAGTATCACATGATATAATTCTTTTGAACTCATCCGGTGATAGTGCGCAAGTGATTACATTTAGTGCTTTTGCAATGGAACTACTCTCACTTTTCTAAAGAGTGGTCCAAGAAAAATAAGGTGTTACTCTCATTGATTTTGATCCATCGATACTAGTCACTTCAGTGGTAGGAGGGATCCATTCAGTCACTGTGGCTTGTCACACACTCTCATCCATGGATTTAAGGAAAATCCTCATCCTAGCTTTCTAATAGGAATAATTGGAGCCATCAAATGGTGGAGGCCTAGTGACTGAAAGGCTATCAAAATTTGACATCTTATAAATAGCTTAGATCGATTTGCTCAGGAATTAAATAAAAAAATATAACAATTAAAACGAGCTATTAAATTTGATACCACTTGAAAAGGCCTAGCCATATGTCCAGGGGGGGGGGGGGGGATGGTTTGAATAGGACTATGCCAATTTAAAATGATACCAGCGGAATTAAACAATAAGATAGCCTTATGAAAGATAGTACTTTTAAATAAATCACTATACAAAAATATAAAGCAACCTCAATATTCTAGTATTGAGAAGCTGATACAAATGATGTTCTAAGGAGAACCTCGCACCATAAAAACCAAGGGTTTATGGCAGGATAACCTTACTAGAACGGTATAAGTATCAATATCTCAAACTGAAGAGGAATAAAGGAAATAAGAATTGAAATTTTAAACTATTACAACATTCCCACAATGCTTGAAATGTAAATATTACAACATTCACATCCACACCTACATTCCACAGCTTTGAATGATAAAAGATGGAAATTAAACAAACATTCAAACCACAAGACAGAATTATAGTGGTTCGCCTGTGTGTACACCAACTGTTAAACAACAACCACACAGCTTGCTACTCCACTCCTAATATCCTCACACAGGAGATATCAGCGTTCACTATGAAAATAGGTTTCACAGGTTCACCTAAAACCCTCACAATTGTGTCTTTTAAATGGGCTTACACAATTAAAAAACCCCACTTATGAGTTTTCTGGCTCTCCTCAGATAACCAACACAATGAGATTTCTGGCTCAATCTCAAAAGAAACCAAAAGCAATGGAAAATTACACAAATGTAAAATACCTAGTTTCTCCTTTTATATCAGCTTGGAAGAACCAATCGGAGTAGAAGTTCGAATATAGAAGTTCAATTGTCCAATACTCACTTTGAAATGGTTCTAGGTTCTAATTAATTTTAAATTAAACCAGTTGGGCTAGCTCTATTTGATTTTGATTCTAAGAAGAAAGAATACAACAATTCCTCTATTCAATTCAGATTGTAATATAGAAACAAAATCAAATTGACAAAGCTAACAAAAGAGAATATTAAATATGCACAGCGTAGCTTAAAAATAACACAAACTTATCTCAGAGTGATGCCTTGATTTTACTTGAATTGGAATGAGAAACTCTAAAATTCGTGTTCTATTTATAGAAGCAGAAATCGCGTCTACGACTGGTCGTGTGGCCACCACGAATGGTCGTAGGTCGAACTACATTTTGGAATTTTATGCACGATCGGATAAAACCATTCCACGACTGATCGTGACCAACCCACGACTAGTCGTGAGGAACCAAGAATGGTTGCTGGAGTTTGAGTCGTATTTGCAGGACTAGTCGTGAATGAGTCGGCATTGTTCCTACGACCGGTCGAGCAGACTCCAAGACTGGTCGAGGCCTAACTAAAAAATTCTGAAAATTTGCAACAACTTAGGACTGGTCTTAACATTTCTTGGACTGGTCGAGCCAGTTCTAGGACTAGTCGAACAGAGTCCAGGACTAGTCTTAGAATAGATCAAACACTTATAAAAAGATTCAATTTGAATTATGAATACAAAATGACCTACCCTAAGGTCAATCTAAGGTCATTCATACCTTGAATGTGAAGTAAGGACATTGAAACCTCATTTCTTCAGATGATGGTTGACCTTTGAAGATTATGAAACTTGAGATCTCTACAAGATGTAGCTTGAACTTGAGATCTTCGAAAGCTTGGATTTGTCGTTCTTGAGTTGTACTTCATCTTGAGTTGGACATTATCTCGAGCTGAACTTGAGTCTTGAACAAGCACTTGTCTTCTGATGTAGCTCTTGAAATGTTCTTAACTTATAGTATTGATGTAGTGTCTTGAACATACAAATCAACATGCTACACAAGACATAAATTGTGCTTTTGGCACCACAAAATTTGACAACCGAAGGAATAGGACAGCATAACACTTACAAAATGTACTCAGACGCTTTGATTATGGTGGATATGTGGCGATGTTGTTAATTGTGCCTGAGTTTTGCTATCGGTATGCTCCTTATAAAGGAAATTTTTGTACTGAAAATCCTCCTTGTAGGATCCAATTTTTGGATGTCGGGAGCCGAGAATGGGATACTATGGAGGTTGTCGGCGCCGGATTTGCTGATCGAGAATTTTGTGAGCCCAGTTTCCGAGTTTGGGGCATGACAGGAGTTGGTATCAGAGCATAAATTGGGAATACTAGAGGATAACATCACATACCTGCTATGAACTTAGGACGGTTAGGTCATGAGTTTGTGACCTTCTGATATGGCTCCCTATCGTGTGTGCATTCGAGAGTGCTCAAGGCTAACAGTTCCTTACCCTTTCCATAGGACATGACGCCTTAGAGAGCAAACCGAGCGGTTCCCGCGCCCGAGACTCTTACAGTCCCTGCAACCGCATCTGAGACTAGTGTTACCCCTACCATGTCAGTTAGTGTCGATTAGTTGCGGCAGATGCACTAAGCTGTGATAGCCGCCCTCCATGGGCAGGGTAGGCGCCCCGCTGAGGCCCCGGAGCCGGCAGAGTAGGAGCGTGCGAGCGTTCTATTGTGAGACTTTCTTCGACTCGATTCCCCACGATTTCAGGGAGAGCTCGATTCAACTGTGGCAGAGAGGTGGCGCTCCCAGGTGGAGAAGATTTTTGAGACCATGCGATGTACGACTTAGTAGCGGGTCTCGTTGGTGGTGTATCTGAAATTATGGTAAGGACTGTAATAGTAGAAGTCGGAATAGGTCAAAGTGTCTTAAAGGGGGGTGAATAGGACTTTATATACTTTTCTTCAATAACTAAAAATCCTATTAATCTTAATCTTGATCTATCATACACTCATCAAGATATACTCATTTAACTCTAATGACTTCCAAGTCAAGTAGAGGATCCAATCACAAGATTATTGAATATTCAAACAAGATGTAGTAATTTATTTATGATGGATGAACTATGTGACAGTGTACATGGGATGTGCTTCTTAGCAATTCTAAACATTCATGTTATCATGTTTCATGTAATCATTCAAAGTAAACATAATAAGTGAATGCGCAAATGTCAATCCCAAACACAGTCGTTTATAGTGGTTCAGCTATGTGCCTACTCCACTCTCGGCGGACGCACTCAACCCTTGAGTGTACCGAATTTCACTAATGAAGGTTTTAAATCAAGTTCACCTCTAACCTTTATAACCTATACAAGGTCAACTCTAGGACCTACATAAGGAACCTAGACATGCCTACACAAGGCACAAGTTTATGCCGTACACAAGAGCAAAGGTCAACACGAAGCACCTAGGTTTTATGCCTTACACAAGAGCAAAAGATCCATACAAGGAACCTCGGTTTTGTGCCCTACACAAGAACAAAGGATCCACACAAGGATCCTCGATTTTGTGCCCTACACAAGAGCAAAGGATCCACACAAGGAACCTGGGTTTAGACCACACAGGTCAATGACCCTAGTTTAGGCCACACAGGCCAATGATCCACACAAGGACCCTAGTTTAGGCCACACAGGCCAATGATCCACACAAGGACCCTAGTTTAGGCCACACAGGCCAAGGATCAGCCAAGGATCCATATAAGGACCCTAGTTTAGGCCACATAGGCCTAGGACCTACACAAAGGACCTAAGTTTATGCCCTACACAAGAGCAAGGGTCAACACACACACCCAAACGTATTCTCCCATCGGAGGCCTCCTATAAGGGCTTAAAAGGGTGAGATGTACCTGTGACCTAATCCTACACAAGAAATTATTAATATAGTCTCTGGACTCTAATGACTTACAGATAAGTAGATGAGCTCCATTCTGCACGTTAATGAAGATATACTCCCTTGATGACAGAGATGCTTTAGCTCCCTAGATCCGCAACATTGATGATGCTCCAGTGTACAGTGACAGGGTTGGGTCAAGGTTTATTGGAATCTACTCTAATAAATGTTAATCATTAAGAGATGGAGTGATTCCATGGTTTTAAGCATTTAAGGGATCCCAACTTAATGATTTGCCATTAAGATAGTATCTGGATGATCCTTGAATAAGGAAGTTCATTCACCAATCCACTCTACAGAATATCAATGATGAGGGTGGATTGAAGAATGAACTCCCATGAGAAAAAGGACCTAGGGTAGATGATATGCAAGTATTCTCTCAAGGCTCTCTCTCTTTTTCTCAATACAGCAACCAAGAACAAGCTCTCCTTATAAAGGAAAAAAGTCCCAACGGAAATAAAAGTGTCAGTTTCTGATAGAGTTTGATGTCATCGAATCGGATTCAATGTCATCGAACGTATACTTTCGATGCCATCGAATATCGGTTCGATGATACTGTCACGCCCCGAAATCCGGCACCTGGGTATATTCGACCCCGATTCCGTACCCGAAGGCATGACTTATGTTTTATATGTTTACATTTAATAATCCCCACATATATTAAAAAAATAATCTCATTCATAAAATATAACAATCCAAAAATTGAATAATTAAACATTTATTTAAAGAAGAAAAATGTCCATGTTCCGACTATTCAAGATTATCATCAAACACGTGTCATCGTAATGTTGTCATACTAAATGTTTATTACACTTATTTTGAAAATGATAAAGAAAAAAAAATTAAAAGAAATCTCTTTAAGCTCCTCCATGTGATCCGATCCTGAAATTTTAAAATCCCAACAGGGTAAGCTGCGAAGCCTAGTGAGTAATCTCAACACAGGTTTCAAAATAACCTCATATAACATGAATAAAAGTATTAAAAGATACAATACCTATTTAGGTAAAACAACAAATGAGGAGATTTAATAAATAAAATACTTCAATGTAAATTCAAAGAAAAATGAATGAATGAAATCAACATATGTTATACTCCATAATAACATGTGTGGTTTATTCTTTTTAATACCAGGGCCAGTTTACACCGGTTGGCCAACACCCGCGCCAATACAACACCTAGCCTGGCAATGGGAACCTCTCGCATAACATGCTCACCCATCCAAAGGGCACTTGGTGAGGGACCCATTCGTACGTTAACTGGTCAGACTACTACCCTACTGAACCTGACAGTGGGAACCGTTTGCAATCCTGACATGCTCACCCACTCAAAGGGTACGGTAGAGGTTCCAAAAGGTACCAGTTAGGTTTCTGAGACTTTCAACCCAAGGGTCTTGATCGCCCCACCTATTTACGCTTTAGGGATTTTCAACCCAGAGGACTTGATCGCCCCACCTATTTTCTGGTATTTCACAACTATAATGATGCATGATTTTAATATTTCACAAATCACATATTTCTAAAAAAATATTTAACGACTCCTATTGATCAATTCATAATACGTGATGTGCACAATTTATTAAATTTAAAACAAAATTGTTAATCAATGTAAATTACATATACATGACGAAAGTTCTACAAAAAAAAAAAATATATATATATAAATAAAAATAAAAAAAATAAACTTGCAATATAATTTATTTGATTTAAGAATCCAAAATTTATAAACTCAAGATTTTTGTAATAATATCATGTCAATAAAATAAAGACAACTGAACGACAAAAATTAAAATGACATGTTTAAACCTATAGTATGCATTTAAATAATAAAAATTTAAACAAACAACAAGATGGGCAAGTAAGATCAAATTATTTGAATGAATGAATAATTAAATAATAATAAATAAAAAACATTATATTTATTATTTTAAATATCAAGTGAGAGAAAACTCACCTTTTTAAAAAAAATATTTTATTTTCTTTTCTTTTCTTCCTCTTTCTTCCTTTTTCTCTCTCCTCTTTTCTTTCTTCCTTTTCTCTCTCTTCTCTCTCTCCTCTCTTTCCAACGTGAATGTCCAGTAACCCCTTATTATTATTATTATTATGTTTTTATATCTCTCCCTCTTCTCTCTCTCTCTCTCTCTCTCTCTCTCTCTCTCCTCACTTCTCACTTTCTCTCTTCATCTCAACTTCTGACATTCACACCGAGTGAGTAGTCACCCTCCCTCTTTATAGTGCCTTTTTACACACGTTGCACAAGCAAAACGCTTCACAAGCATTTATACTTCCATTTTGCATATCTTTTCATCACGTTTTTCTTTTCTTCTTCTTTTTTTTTTTTTTTTTTTTTTTTTTTTTTTTTTCCAACGTAAGTTGGTTAAATGCACATATGTAGCATGCATCTTATGTGCACCGCATGCATGTGACACATGTATGTGTAAGCTATGAGGCATGCATGGGCTACTTGTGTATGCGTGAGAGGTATGTATGTAATGTGTATGATGTAGATGGATGGATGGATCAATAGATGGACGGATGGATGTATGGATAGGTGAATGGATGTGTATGATGTGTTTGGTGCATGTGTGTGGTTGTGATGTATTTGATGGTGCATAGGTGTATGATGTAGATGGATGGATGGATTAATGTATGCATAGATGGATGAATAGATATATGCAGATGCGTTGTTGTATGATTGATGGCTAGACTCAAGGTATAGTTGTGGATGGATGGGTAGGATTCTTTGGTGGCCATATGACCAATATGATGGATGGTGGGATTCGGATGCAAAGGCAAGTGTTCCGATGATTTTCAACATATGGATGGTTAGATGGTTGTATTGTTGGATGAATGGTTAAATATATGGTTAGATTCATTAGTTAATGAACAGTTGGTTTGGATGTGTCCAAATTAATGGTTGAGATTGAACCAATTGATCTTGTAGATCGACGATCAAATCAGACTAATTGGGTATGTCGATCAATGGTTAAATTTTGACGGTCAAAATTTATTTGGGTTATTACATTCTACCCTCCTTAAAAGAAATTTCGTCCTCGAAATTTACATACCTATAATGCGAATAGATGAGGGTATTTCTCTTGGATCTCGGCCTCCCGTTCCCAAGAAGCATCTTCCTCAGTATGGTGACTCCACTGAACCTTGACTAATGGTATAACTCTCGATCGAAGCACTTGGTCTTTCCGGTCAAGAATACGTATTGGTAGTTCGATATAGGAAGTGTCTTCCCGGATCTCTAATGGTTGCCAGTCTATAACATGAGAAATGTCCCGCTCATATTTCCTTAACATCGATACATGGAAAACATCATGAATACCAGACAACTGAGGTGGTAAAGCAAGCCTATAGCGACAACACCAACCCTCTCTAGAATCTCAAACGGACCTATATACCTTGGAGCCAATTTTCCCTTTTTACCGAACCTCATGACGCCCTTCATAGGAGAAATCTTTAAGAAGACATGATCTCCAACTGCAAACTCTAGATCTCTTCTGCGATTGTCTGCATAACTCTTCTGACGACTTTGGGCTGCACGCAAACGGTTTCTAATGATAAAAATTTTCTCTGTTGTTTCTTGCACTATCTCTGGTCCAAGCAAACTACCTTCTCCAACTTCTGTCCAACAATTTGGAGATCTGCAAGGCCTCCCATACAAAGCCTCATATGGCGCCATGCCGATACTCGTCTAGTAGCTATTATTATAAGCGAACTCGATCAATGGTAAATGATCATCCCAACTCCCTTTGAAATCAAGCACGCAAGCTCGGAGCATGTCTTTAAGGATCTGATTCACTCGTTCAGTCTGCCCGTCAGTCTGAGGGTGAAAAACGGTGCTAAAATCAAGAGTGGTTCCCAGTGCCTTCTGTAAACTTCTCGAAAAACGAGACGTAAACCTGGAATCCCGATCGGATACGATAGATATAGGCACTCCGTGCAGTCTAATTATTTCTTTAATATATAGTTTACATAATTCCTCTAGGGGATAGGTAGCACGTATAGGAAGAAAATGTGCAGACTTAGTTAACCGGTCAACGATGACCCAAACTGCATCATGATTATTACGTGTACATGGCAATTCCATAATGAAATCCATGGATATGTGCTCCCACTTCCACTCGAAAATCGGTAGTGGCTGTAACATCCCTGACGGCTTCTGATGCTCTGCTTTCACCTGTTGACACGTCAGACATTTGGCCACAAAATCGGCGATCTCTCTCTTCATATTATTCCACCAATATTGCCTACGCATATCGTGATACATCTTCGTACCTCCAGGGTGGATTGTGAACTTAGTGCGGTGTGCCTCGTCCATAATTTCCTTCTTTAATTTAGCCACATTTGGTATACATAATCTTCCTTGGAATCTTAATCCACCATCGGTACCAATTTTCCATTCCGACTTACCATCTTTTTCAGCTTCTTTTACCTTAGCTTGTAGCCATGAATCTTGTTGTTGAGCTTCTACAACCTTACTAATTAAGGAAGGTTGAACGGCTAGGTTAAAGAGACGAGCTACAGATGTTTGCGGATTCAATTGGATGTCAAAATCCTTCACCGTATCTAACATTTTCCATCGCTGAATCATGAGGTGAGCGATTACTCCGTGCGCTTACGACTTAAGGCATCTCGCTACTACATTGGCTTTACCTGGATGATATTGGAGGGTGAAATCATAGTCCTTTAAGAATTCCATCCACCGACGTTGCCTCATATTTAATTCTTTCTGTGAGAAAAGATACTTCAAACTCTTATGGTCTGAAAATAGCTCGAACTTCTCCCCATATAGATAATGCCTCCATACTTTAAGAGCGAAAACCACAGCTGCCAACTCCAAGTCATGAGTAGGGTAATTCTACTCATGCACTTTCAGTTGCCTAGAGGCGTAAGCTACAACCTTACCTTGCTGCATAAGGACGCAACCTAAACCTCTATATGAAGCGTCACTGAAGATTACAAACTTTTCACCACTCGAAGGAATGGTGAGGACAGGCGCTGTCGTCAACCTAATCTTTAACTCTGAAAATGCTTGATCACAAGTATCATCCCAAATGAACTTTACACCCTTCTTGGTCAATCGAGTTAACGGTGCTGCAATTCGAGAGAAGTCTTTGATAAATCTTCGATAATACCCCGCTAAACTAAGAAAACTACGTATTTCGATCACACTCGTGGGCTGTTCCCACTTCAGTACTGCTTCTACCTTTGATGGGTCTACTGACACGCCCTTCTTCGAAACTACATGGCCTAAAAATTTCACTTCCTCCTTCCAAAAGTCACACTTTTCAAATTTAGCATATAATTGATGTTCCTGCAGTGTTTGAAGAGTAACTCTAAGATGTTGCTCATGTTCTTCCTGGGTCTTAGAATATATAAGAATATCATCAATGAATACTATGACAAAACAATCTAGGTGTGGCTTAAATATTCTGTTCATCAAGTCCATAAATACTACTGGTGCATTTGTTAGTCCAAACGGCATCACGAGAAACTCGTAGTGGCCATAACGAGTCCTAAAGGTTGTCTTTGGTATGTCCACTTCTTTAATTCTAAGTTGGTGGTACCCTGACCGCAAATCTATTTTGGAGAAAAACTTGGCTTCTTTCAACTGGTCGAAAAGGTCATCTATCCTAGGAAGTGGGTATTTGTTTTTAATGGTGACCTTGTTTAGCTGGCGATAATCAATACATAATCTCATCGAGCCATCCTTCTTCTTTACAAATAAGACTGGCGCACCCCATGGTGACGTACTCGGCCGAATGAAACCCTGCTCCAATAACTTTTGAATCTGCTCCTTCAGTTCCTTCAACTCTACTGGTGCCATACGGTACGGTGCCATGGAGATTGTTGAGACTCCGGGCATAAGATCTATACCAAATTCGATCTCTCTTCTTGGGGGCAACCCCGGTATATCTTGAAATACGTCGGAAAACTCACATACGATTGGAATTTGATCGATACCTTCTTCATATGGTTCTTCCTCCAAAAGTGCTAAGAAATCGCATAACGGTCCATTCATTTGCTTTTCAAGAAACTGGAGTCTCGGTCGCCCAGGAATAGAGAATGTCACGGTCTTCTCAAAACAATCCAACTTTGCATGGAACGAAGCTAACCAATCCATTCCCAGAATAACATCGAACTCTTGCATATCTAATACGATAAGGTCGGCTAATAATACAGAATCTCCAACCATGACAGGGCAAGATCTACATATCTGATTTAATACTACGGAGCTTCCTGTCGGTGTAGCAATTATTAAATTCTTATCTAGGAGTTCAGGAGATAGACCCAATGTATGCACGAAAAGAATCGAAATAAAAGAATGCGTAGCTCCTGAATCAAATAAAACTTGAGCGGGTGAGGAATAGATAATTATGGTACCTTCCACCACTGCTCCATTAGCATTTGCGTCTGATGGTACTATAGTAAACACACGACCCTGGGCCAGTTGTCGAGAAGCTTGACCTTTCCGCCTCATTTGGTAGTGTTATTCTTGTGGGCATTGTATTCTTCTTGAGGGTCTTTGTTGTGGATGTCTCGATCATCGTTCGGTACTTGATGATATGGAGGTCTTTGGTACTGTGGCTGAGGTGCTTGATACTGTAGCTGAGGTCTCGAGTGCATCTGCGGCGGTGCCTGATAATGTGGTTGCTGAGGCGGTTGTTTACAAAAACGAGCAGAGTGACCTTCCATTCCGCAGTTATAACATTTACCCGTAAATCGGTTCATTGGCTGAGCAGGAGTTGAGGTGTTTGTTATTGTCACCTTTTGTTTCTTAGAAGCATCGCCTTGTGCTTGATATGTATTCGGTGTAGCCCTACCATTGCTCTTCGCTTCTCTCTTCTGGTTACGACTTTTCCAGAATTCTTCGTTGTCTCGTTCTATCATTAGAGCACGTTCTACTACATCGGCATACAATCTAAGCTTAAGTGGAGTCAACTTGTTACGAATTGACCCTCTCAGACCTCGCTCAAACTTCTTAGCTTTGTGAGCTTCATCCTGAATCATAAATGGAGCAAAACGGGATAATTCAGTAAATTTAGACTCATACTGGCCTACTGATCATCTCCCCTATTCTAAGCTTATGAATTCCTCTGCTTTCTGCTCCCGTACACACTCAGGAAAGTATTTTTCATTGAACTTCTCACAAAACATATCCCATGTCCATATGGTATTTTCATCAATTGTTCTAGCAATTGTCTCCCACCAGTGGTCGGCCTCTCCCTCGAACATGAAAACTGCAAGTGTAACCTTCTGCTCCTCATCACATCCTAAAACAGTGAATATCTTTTCTATTTGCTTTTTCCACTTTTCTGCCTCCATAGGGCCCGATAAACCCTCAAAAGCAGGTGGTTTCAATCTCTTAAATTTCTCTATTAAGCCCCTAACGCCATCCTGCACAACTTGGGCGACACCTCTATTATCACGACGAATGTGTTGTCCAAGAATGGCTGCCATGTCGCCTAAAGCACGAAAGACCCCATCAAGTGATTGACCACTTTCGGTGGTCCCTGTGGCCGCCACGGACTGGCTCTACCTCTACCTCTATCACGCCGGCTCCCGGACATGTTCTAAATCAAACAATAAGCTTTAGATATCACATAAGGATGAATCACTAAAAGACAATACAACAAGTTAAGTTTTTTTTTTTTTTTTTTTTTTTTTTTTTTTTTTAATTACAACAACACTCGCAGGGGATATATCCTAATTTTCAAAGTGACTACGTTTGCAAGTAAAGCCCTAGGTCCTCAATGATTCTAAACTTAAGCTCGATATTAATCATGTCACGCCCGAAATCCCAAGACTGGGTATATTCGACCCCGATTCCATACCCGAAGGCATGACTTATGTTTTATATGTTTACATTTAATAATCCCCACATATATTAAAAAAATAATCTCATTCATAAAATATAACAATCCAAAAATTGAATAATTAAACATTTATTTAAAGAAGAAAAATGTCCATGTTTCAACTATTCAAGATTATCATCAAACACGTGTCATCGTAATGTTGTCATACTAAATGTTTATTACACTTATTTTGAAAATGATAAAGAAAAAAAAAATAAAAGAAATCTCTTTAAGCTCCTCCATGTGATCCCGATCCTGAAATTTTAAAATCCCAACAGGGTAAGCTGCGAAGCCTAGTGAGTAATCTCAACACAGGTTTCAAAATAACCTCATATAACATGAATAAAAGTATTAAAAGATACAATACCTATTTAGGTAAAACAACAAATGAGGAGATTTAATAAACAAAATACTTCAATGTAAATTCAAAGAAAAATGAATGAATGAAATCAACATATGTTATACTCCATAATAACATGTGTGGTTTATTCTTTTTAATACCAGGGCCAGTTTACACCGGTTGGCCAACACCCGCGCCAATACAACACCTAGCCTGGCAATGGGAACCTCTCGCATAACATGCTCACCCATCCAAAGGGCACTTGGGGAGGGACCCATTCGTACGTTAGCTGGTCAGACTACTACCCTACCGAACCTGACAGTGGGAACCTTTTACAATCTTGACATGCTCACCCACTCAAAGGGTACGGTAGAGGTTCCAAAAGGTACTAGTTGGGTTTCTGGGACTTTTAACCCAAGGGTCTTGATCGCCCCACCTATTTACGCTTTAGGGATTTTCAACCCAGAGGACTTGATCGCCCCACCTATTTTCTGGTATTTCACAATTATAATGATGCATGATTTTAATATTTCACAAATCAAATATTTCTAAAAAAGCATTTAACGACTCCTATTGATCAATTCATAATACGTGATGTGCACAATTTATTAAATTTAAAACAAAATTGTTAATCAATGTAAATTACATATACATGACGAAAGTTCTACAAAAAAAATATATATATATATATAAAAAAATAAAAAAAATAAACTTGCAATATAATTTATTTGATTTAAGAATCCAAAATTTATAAACTCAAGATTTTTGCAATAATATCATGTCAATAAAATAAAGACAACTGAATGACAAAAATTAAAATGACATGTTTAAACCTATAGTATGCATTTAAATAATAAAAATTTAAACAAACAACAAGATGGGCAAGTAAGATCAAATTATTTGAATGAATGAATAATTAAATAATAATAAATAAAAAACATTATATTTATTATTTTAAATATCAAGTGAGAGAAAACTCACCTTTTTAAAAAAAAATATTTTATTTTCTTTTCTTTTCTTCCTCTTTCTTCCTCTTTCTTCCTTTTTCTCTCTCCTCTTTTCTTTCTTCCTTTTTCTCTCTCTTCTCTCTCTCCCTCTCTTTCCAACGTGAATGTCCAACAACCCCTTCTTATTATTATTATTATGTTTTTATATCTCTCCCTCTCTCTCTCTCTCTCTCTCTCTCTCTCTCTCTCTCTCTCTCTCTCTCCTCACTTCTCACTTTCTCTCTTCATCTCAACTTCTGACATTCACACCGAGTGAATAGTCACCCTCCCTCTTTATAGTGCCTTTTTACACACGTTGCACAAGCAAAACGCTTCACAAGCATTTATACTTCCGTTTTGCATATCTTTTCATCACGTTTTTCTTTTCTTCTTCTTTTTTTTTTTTCCAACGTGGGCTGGTTAAATGCACATATGTAGCATGCATCTTATGTGCACCGCATGCATGTGACACATGTATGTGTAAGCTATGAGGCATGCATGGGCTACTTGTGTATGCGTGAGAGGTATGTATGTAATGTGTATGATGTAGATGGATGGATGGATCAATAGATGGACGGATGGATGTATGGATAGGTGAATGGATGTGTATGATGTGTTTGGTGCATGTGTGTGGTTGTGATGTATTTGATGGTGCATAGGTGTATGATGTAGATGGATGGATGGATTAATGTATGCATAGATGGATGAATAGATATATGCAGATGCGTTGTTGTATGATTGATGGCTAGACTCAAGGTATAGTTGTGGATGGATGGGTAGGATTCTTTGGTGGCCATATGACCAATATGATGGATGGTCAGTTCAGATGCAAAGGCAAGTGTTCCGATGATTTTCAACATATGGATGGTTAGATGGTTGTATTGTTGGATGAATGGTTAAATGTATGGTTAGATTCATTAGTTAATGAACAGTTGGTTTGGATGTGTCCAAATTAATGGTTGAGATTGAACCAATTGATCTTGTAGATCGACGATCAAATCAGACTAATTGGGTATGTCGATCAATGGTTAAATTTTGACGGTCAAAATTTATTTGGGTTATTACAGATACGAACTCAATCAGAAACATATTTCGGGAACTTTTGATAGAAGATTGATATCATCGAATTTTGTATTTCGATGTCATTGAATCATTATTCGATTCCTCAACATGACATTACTCAGAGCTTGCTGACTTTTAAAGGAAGGCATCGATGTCATCTATCCTGATTCGATGTCATCGAAATTCAAATACCGATATCATCGAATATTAGTTTGATTCCTCGATCTTTTCGGATGATATTCTATGAAAGCTTGCTGGACACTTTTGTCCTCATTTCGATCTCATCGAGACTTCCTCGATGTCATCGAAGTTTGAATATCGATGACATCGAGGTTATCTCGATTCCTCGAACATTTCCATAGATTTTCCTGTAAAGCTTGTTTGACACAAATTTGTCCAAGTTTGATATTATCGAACCATTTTCGATGTTATCGAGGTTTGAATTTCTATGGCATCGAATCTCATTCAATTCCTTGAGCACTATCAGAATATTTTCCTGGAAGACTTGCTGGATAATGCTCTAAGTCCTTCGATGTTATCGACTAGACTTTGATGTCATCGATTACTGATGTTCGATGCCATCAAAAATTCTGTCCAAATACTTTATGGTTGCTGGACATAAAATGCCTCAATTCGATGTCATCAAAGCCTATTCGATGTCATCGACAGAAGCTCGATGTCATCGATCCTAGCTGAAAAACTTAGAAAATTTTCTTGTTTAAGAATAAGTTTTTAAACTTTTAACTCCTATATTGTTCTAAGGTTTTTAAGGGTTTATTCACCTGGGTGTTTTGGGATATGGGATGTGAGGCTAAATTTACCTTTGACGGGCTTAGAAGACACATTCGGTTGAGGCAATGGCTTGAACGATCTTCTTATGGGGCTCACTTAACTCATCAACTCAACCTTCATGCCAATTGACAAACCAGGGCACTTTCAATCTCCCCCTTTGTCAATTACATGACAAAACACAAAACACCTAGAACAACATCCTAAATTGTGTGTACATGAACTTTACACCATTTTACAAATAATCTATTTGAGTTTACACACAAAACGAAGTCTTCATGTAGCTGCGCCCCCTATTTCCTTGCAGATGCTCCCCCTATCACCTGCATCACCATGCATATAAACCATACACAATTGTTCTCATGGTGGGATTTGTTCTCCCCCTTTTTGTCAGTCATTGGCAAAGGTTAGGATATAGCAATCGCAAACATATTGATTGAAGTTGAATTTGAAGATACTGGGAGAATCAATATAGGAGAGCCATGTAGGGAAGTCTCATTTAATAAAGCGAAAGAGTGCATTTTACAACAGATAACCACATCTCCAAAATGCATAATATAGATATCAGAGTATACAGTACTCCATAAGAGATATAAAAAGTAGATATGCATTTGCAAATAGAGCATTGAAATCATCATTTAACAATCAGAATTAAACCCTACCACAAGCATAACCAGAAAAGCAATTACTATTCTATAATCATTCAGCATTCAATCCCTACGAGTATAAAAGATGCAATATTTAGCAGCCTGCAGATATGATTCATTCTCATAGACAATTTAATATCAATCTTAGAAATATCATCATTCATTAAAGCACAGAAACTGCCCAAGCTTGGCAGAATGAATATTTAAAGCATCCAAAAATCATTTAGCCCATCCATGGGTGCACATAAATCTAAAAAAAAAAAATTCATCTAGCCCATTCTTGGGCACGTTTACCCCAAAAAAATCCAACCATTTTTGCCCATTCATGGGCAGTATTAGATAATATCCCAATCAATCAAAATATCCCAATACCAAGGACCAGACAAACACACTAAACTGTCAGACTATACAAGTTAGGAGACCATCATATACACTCATAAGTACTTAGGATAATAAAAAAGATATCCATGTCCTAAGTATGAGTGATGAACATATGTATGTGATGGGAGAATCCACAGAACTATGACGCTGAGCTGGATGGAGCTGTGTCGTCTCGTCGGCACGTTAGGAGGTCGACGATGTGCTGAGCAATGCGTTGTAAAGTAGCCACCATCTGCTCCAAGCTCGAGATTCGCTCCTCCTGTCGATCGAATCTGTCTTCAAGACATGCCACCCCTCTTAGAGTCACCCCGACCCAATCCTGATGCCGCTTTTGTCTCTGCGAGTAATGCCCTGCCCAAATTGGAGTAGTATCTTGAGGCGCCCACGTGCAAATTGGCAGATGACCGTATGAATTGATCATACGTGCTAATAAATTACCAGTAAATTAATCTGGATTAAGCCACTAATGTGATGCAATCCAAATACATTCGGGCTGAACATGGGCCGTAGGGCCGGTCGGTCCAATAGTACTTGGCGGCTGCTTGTACGAGCCGTGCACCGCCCAAGGTAGGACAGAAAATTTCGAAACTTAGGGAGGCCAGGGCCTCATTGGACTTGTAGTCCATCGCAGATGTCAAGCTTAGATAATGCCCAAAAATGGACGAATCGTGTCGTTCAGTGGGCACTTATAAATTGCAAGTCGCCCCACCTGAAAATAAATGGCTGAAATTTTAAATCAATTGGCCCTGTTTCTTTAGTTAGTGAATACGAGCATTTCAACCATCAGATCTCTTCTAAATTTACACCAAAGCTTAGAAATATTTCCCTGCACTCGCCCCCAAAATCTGACCCTTGATCAAGGATCGGTGACCGTTGATCCCAAATCGAGCTATTGTGACCAAACCCCGCATCCGTTTATGATTAAACTTTACTCGGCCCTTCATTGGGCCATGTGGCACTTGTTCCATGAATCAGATGGGCCAGCGAGCCATCAAGGCAGTCCCAACAGACGGAAATGGATCCCATAAGGCCGTTGGAGGCATTTAAGGACGCATAGGGCCAAATGATGTAAATTTCAGGGTATTTAATATTCAACCTCCCTCACTCCTACAAAATCCAGCAGCTGAGAGAGAGAGAGAGGAGAGAGAGAGAGGTGTAGTGTTGATGGTGCTTGGAGATTGAAATTCCCCACACCTACGCCCTCCATTTGCCGGGAACTCTGACCCGATTGCTGTAAGAGCAAACCCCGTTCAATCCATGGTAAGAATTAGGCTCTAATACATCCCTCTCTACTCTCTAGCAACATGCATGCATCTTACCACCACTCCATGTAATGTAGGGCCTTGACACATCTAGTTTAAGGACCCGACGATGTTAGGATGATTTCAACTGCTTCCGATCAACAATATGTGCAGACCATTACCTTTAGGTGGTCGATTATTGTGCCTAGCGCAGAATTTAGTGAATGTGTGTGGTGTATTGCTCTTGCATGTTGCTGAATTTTTGGACTACATGTTTGGGACCATAGATCTAGGATTTCCTGAAAATGTGGAAGGTGTTTAGGCCCTGAACAGTCCCAAATGTGTCAAATGCTGGTTTGCATGCTTAGTTTGGCTGTAAAAATTTAATTTTGACAAATGTTGTTGATTTGTTGTTGAATCTTATTGCATGACAATATGCTAGGCGTTGAAAGAGTGAAATGTTGTCAAATTGTTGAATTGTTGAATTAATTGCATTTAATTCCGGCTATGTAACGCCCTGAAAATCGGGGGTCGAGCATAAACTCAACTCCCGAGTTCCAGAACATCACTTATGCAACAAAATGAATGATGATTGAATGTTGACTGTATTTGTGCATTGAACATGAGTGAGATTAAGCCAAAACAGAATATCATACTCCAGAGACAATAAATTAGCAAGCGGAAGACTGTGATAGATAGATAAAATATATAAACTGTGGTGAGTCTTCAGAGTGTGATAAAGTTACCAGGTTAAATAATTATAAGTAAATTATACCAAGTTGTGTAGTATGATCTAGTCAACATCCCTGTAGCCCCAACAATCAAGGTACGGCTCTCACGGCCGTCGAGAAAAACAAGATATACGAGAAAGCATTCCGTCGTCATAGAAGTCCGGCTCGCCTGGCGAAGTAGGCGTCGCCATCACGCAGAATCGACAAAGCCTGGTGGGTGTTCTAACACCGTCATTATCGTGGGAGTGAGTGATCAACTCAGTGGAACAATAAAGCATAGGTTAACATGTTATCAATTCAGTCAAGCAGTAATGATAAAGCAGTACAAATCAAACAATTCTAACTACTCTTATTAAGTGCAAAAATGAAATGACATGATGCTGTATGCCCTTGCCAAACCACCCTCATGCGACATCATCTTACGTTCGCGAATGCTTAACTCCCTCAGTGCGCCACATCTACTAAGCACATGCGGTGCGATGATGATCATGATTACCGAGTTATTATTAGTCCATTTCAAACAAAGAAGATTGGGAAACTAAGGTACCTCCTTGTATCATTCCCAAACATGATCCATTCTAGGGTCGTCAAATTCCTAGTTAATCTCATACGATATTATGGTTTGAGAAGCGTAGCGAAGGCATCACAAAGGGCTCACACCACAAGACAGATCTGAGATCTCACCATATGACGCTCAATTGTCGACCGTCACTCGAGTACAGTCTCACCGTACTCGGCTCAATCACTAGCCGTCACCAATACAGTCTCACCGTACTCGCTCAACTCATACTCTAGTTGCCGTGAAAGACTCGTCGCCAATCACGCACTTGGAGTATACTCAAGATACTACAGAGGACTCGTTGCCGTCGCCAAGACGAGTACGGGTCTCACCGTACTCGCTCTTGCCGTAAGTATCGATAGCTCGAATATAGTGTCCCATACCACCATAATCGGCTCACAAGTCTAGTTGCTCATTTGGTCACTACGGGAGGCACGTGGCCCAGCCAGAGGCCAGAAGCCGGCTCGACCACGGTGTCCCATACCACCATGCCCGGCTCATGAGTCTTAGCGGATCGAGGTACCATAGTTAAAAGGGATTTCATGTAAGTTTGGTACCCTAGGTTCAAGCAATAGTGTCCAAACATGGTGAAAATACATAAGACAAATCGGGTTACTTGACGAGCTCGGCTAGCTCGAGCGTACAACAAGTTGAACGACATGAAGTGCATAAGCACTTCGCGTGGCCAACCACTATCGCCAACCGAAGTACGACTCGGGTTCGTCGAACACATCTCACGTGGCAAATGAATCGCACCACGAATTCATTCTCGTACCAATTGTCGGACTATAATCATAGCCCCACACATGATAACTTGAGATAGATAAAGCAAGAATGGATCAAGATTCCACTCATACAATCAAGGTATGGTATTATCCGCTTAGGGTGCCGCTGTGGCTATTGACGCACTCGTTGCTCGCTCCCCATCACCCATGACGGATCATACAACGTAAATATAAATTTAAACATATGCATTACATAGTTATAATCATAAAGCAGTTGAGCATGTTATGAATCACAACACAAGCATGAGTTTATACATGTTCAATTCCTAATCACACAACAATCCAAGGAGATCATACACATAGTTAAAAGAGGTTGAGAATCATATCTCAACATTACAAGTTGCTAACTACTACTCATTCAGACATTTCAAGAAACACTTAAACAAACATACATCAACATACATGACATATGTCGATCACATAGGCATTAGGCCAAATCCTTTCCCTAGGGAGTTGCCCCAATCATAACACGTGTACACCCACGACGGAATTCATGGCAAGCAGGAATCCAAGTTCCATATTCATTCAGTCATTTTCACAAACACTTGGGCCACACATTTTAGCATATGTGGTGTATATTGGTCGTGGCGTGATTTAGGGCAAATCCTTTCGTCAAAAGGGGTATCGCCAATACAACAATCATGAATCCATGACAACTAGTCATGGCGAGTACGAATGAGAATTCGGTACTCATTCAATCATTTTCACAAACACTTAGAATACACTATTACAACATACATGGTGTATGTTAGTAAAAGATGTTTTAGGGCTATCCCTTAGCCAAGTGGGTATTTTATCCATGTATAATATATTACTACAGCAAATAATCATGATAAATTCATCTCCCACTATTTATACGTATACAGTATTTTCTAGAATACGCATTTTTAACATACATAGTGTATACAAGCAAACATGTATTACGGCGATTCCCTTCGCCAAGCAAATATTTTATACGCACATAATATATTTATACGACAATTAATCATGACAAACACATCGCTAAAATATACATGTATACGGTACTTCTTACAATACCGTATTTATACATAATATATGATTCTCAACCTCTTTTAACTATGTGTATGATCTCCTTGGATTGTTGTGTGATTAGGAATTGAACATGTATAAACTCATGCTTGTGTTGTGATTCATAACATGCTCAACTGCTTTATGATTATAACTATGTAATGCATATGTTTAAATTTATATTTACGTTGTATGATCCGTCATGGGTGATGGGGGAGTGGAGCAACGAGTGCGTGCAACAGCCCTGGCAGCCCTAAACGGATAATACCATACCTTGATTGTATGAGTAGAATCTTGATCCATTACTACTTTATCTATCTGCAAGTTATCATGTTTGGGGCTATGATTATAGTCCAGACAATCGGTACTAGAATTGAATTCGTGGCTGTGATTCATTTGCCACGTGAGATGTGTTCGACGAACCCGAGTCGTACTTCGGTTGGCGATAGTGGTTGGCCACGCGAAGTGCTTATGCACTTCATGTCGTTCAACTTGTTGTGCTCTCGAGCTAGCCGAGCTCATCAAGTAACCCGATTTGTCTTATGTATGTTCACCATGTTTGGTCGCTATTGCTTGAACCTAGGTACCAAACTTACCAAAGTGAAATCCCTTTTAACCATGGTACTCGATCCGCTAAGACTCATGAGCCGGGCATGGTGGTATGGGACACCGTGGTCGAGCCGTCGCCACGCCGGGGCCACGTGCCTCCCCGCAGTGACCAAAGTGAGCAACTAGACTCGTGAGCCGATTATGGTGGTATGGGACACTATATTCGAGCCGTTGATACTTACTTCACGGCGAGAGCCGAGTACGGCAGTGAGACCCGTACTCGTGCCGACGGCGACGAGTCCTCCGTAGTATCTTCGAGTATACCCAAGGTTTGTGATGGCAACGAGTCTTTCACAAAGAATCGGAGTATGAGTTGAGCCGAGTACGGTGAGACCCGTATTCGAGCTAACGGGCTAGTGATTGAGCCGAGTACGGTGAGACCCGTACTCGAGCCGACGGCCAAGAATTGAGCCGCATACGGTGAGATCTCGTATCCGTGCTGACGGTTGACGAGCCCTTTGTGATGCCTTCACTACGCCTCTCAAACCATAATATCGTATGAGATTAACTAGGACTGACGACCCTAGAATGGATCATGTTTGGGAATGATACAAGGGAGGTACCTTAGTTTCCCAATACTGCTGTTTGAAATGGACTAATAATAACTCGGTAATCATGATCATCATCGCACCGCATATGCTTAGTAGATGTGGCGCACTGAGGGAGTTAAGCATTCGCGAACGTAAGATGATGTCGCATGAGGGTGGTTTGGCAAGGGCGTACAGCATCATGTCATTTCATTCTTGCACTTAATAAGAGTAGTTAGAATTGTTTGATTTATACTGCTTTATCATTACTGCTTGACTGAATTGATAACATGTTAACCTATGCTTTATTGTTCCACTGAGTTGATCACTCACTCCCACGATACGAACGGACGGTGTTCGAACACCCACCGACTTTGTCCGATTGCAGATGGCAACGCTACTTCGAGAGGCGGAGCAGACTTCTATGACGACGGAATGCTTTCTCGTATATGTCTGTTTTTTCGACGGCTTCGTGAGAGCCGTACCTGATTGTCGGGGCTACAGGATGTTGACTAGATCATACTACACAACTTGGTATAATTTACTTATAATTATTTAACCTGGTAACTTTATCACACTCTGGAGACTCACCACAGTTTATATATTTTATCTATCTATCACAGTCTTCCGCTTGCTAATTTATTGTCTTTGGAGTATGATATTCTGTTTTGGCTTAATCTCACTCATGTTCAATGCACAAATACAGTCAACATTTAATCATCATTCATTTTGTTGCATAAGTGATGTTCTGGAACTCGGGAGTTGAGTTTATGCTCGACCCCCAATTTTCAGGGCGTTACAAGTTGGTATCAGAGCATAATTTGGATTAAACCGAACCTGGGTTATGGTCACACGACGCACATTGACGCACTCTGACTTAGGAGGGAGCGACGGAATGTAGAAACAGTCTTAGGCATCCCTGCTTCGTCCAACGGCTAGTTCGCTGAAGCAAACGCCGAAATCGAGTATGTATTAACCCTTGGTCGCACGGGTCGACCTTATAATATTCCTAGGCCGTCTATTAAAGAGTCTAGATTACAATCCACCTCACCCCAACCGTTGAAAATAGATAGAATACGGGATAAATGTGATAAGGATAACTACTCCGAATCCTCGGAGCTTCTCTGGACTCCTCACAGAGACTTCCCAAATCCACGAGAAAAGAAAAAGCAGAAAGTAGAAATAAATTCTAATAAATTCGAATTGATTAATGAATGACTACAAAAAAATTGAGTTCACAACCCTTTAAATAGGAATACCAAGCAATGGTAAAGAAATCAGAAACAAACTACAACTAAAACTCCTAGAATTCGCGACTTACCATAAGGTGGTGATGTCTACTAGTGCGTAAAGTTTTCAGCCAAGAATAATAAGTATCCTATTTGGCTTCACCAAACCATTCTCCTAATTATTCTAAGCTCTTTACGCGATGAGCGCAACTCCTAAAGCCCAATGGATGAAGAGTAATTAAACTAAAAATTACTATTTTAGTAAAACGAAATTAAAACGGGGAAATGACTGTCAATCGGAGGCTTTTTTCACAATTTCGGTTCACAAGAACTCGCATGGTGGTTGGTTGGCTTCATTAGCTCGTTCTACTCCAAATTCATATATTTTACATCAGATAACTCATTCCGGATTGCAAGTTACGTCCGATTATCTCGAAACTACCCGAAATGGAGCGAATCGGATTCGGGGGCCCCTCCATGTTAATACACTAAGCCTCTAGATCGAACCAGGGTGCATTTGGCACCCTGGGCATGTGGGAAACAGGTCCCCACCGCGGCGGCGCGGTTCCGGCCAAATCCGACTACGGCGGAGCCGTGGCTCCGGCGGCGGACCGCAGTCCGGTGGCCCATCTGGTGTGGGGCCAGGGCTGGGGTTAGTCGGCTCGACCTCCCCTACCCCCTGGCACGTGCCATTTTGGCAAATGTTTGAGATTTTGGGGGCTGGAGCACCCCTCTCTCTCACATCTTCCCTTCCAAACACCCTCCCCTTCTATTTCCGATTTTTTTTTTCCTCAAATCCTTCCTCCAATCTTTCAATCTAATATTTTCAACCATGATTCACCCACTTCCATCGTTTACAGCCACACCTACCTTCTACCCTTTCCGTTTCCCTCATTTGGATACTCACACCTCCCATTCGAAGCTCACATTCGTGTAAGCTCTCAACCCATCCCATCTATTCATTTTTCCTCCTTCAATCCCTGTCAGTTGGGGCCTTTGCAATCTCTGTTGAGGCTCAAGTCTGTGGGGAACCAGAGAAATCAGCCCCTGTTCTCCCCTTTTCTTCACTTCTCTATGGCCTTCACAATCTCCAAATGATGGGACATTTGGGGCCCGTTCAATCAACTACATTAAGTGGGATTAGGTGGATGGAATTATAAAGGTAATAATAAATCTATGTGTAGGTATGGTCCCTAGATTGGGTGTATCCCATGTATTCCGACATCATGTTTAGAATGTACGCAATTAAAAGTAAATTCCGAGATTTTTCTTTCCCATAACACTTAGAAGTTCATTACCCTGGGATATGGAAAATCCCATCTCACATTTTTCCAACACCAGGCTCATTTTCCAAGCCCTATAAAATTAATCCCCTGCCACCCTCCTACCAACCATGTCACACCCATTAGTAATGCGGTCCCATTTAATACAACTTAAGGCCACTGGCTAAATTGTGTTGAAGTGATAAAGTCCCTTGATATACATTAACCCACCACACTTTGACAGCTTAAGCTTTTAGAGTAAATGGTTGTTTGACAAATAAGCCTTAGAGTTTTGGACCTAGAGCGATACTCCTAGTTTTTGACAGACCTGACCGTATAGGAAATCCAACAAATTAATAATGTAAGCCCCAGGATCTTCTTAGCTGGTGTGAGCATGTGTGAAATGCTCGAGCGTCAAGTACAGACAACTCAATTCCACTTAGACAACGTTTGACCCTACACGATGAATAATTTCTTGTATTAGAAATGATCTGAAATCATCTAGTGTATAAGTATAGACTTTAGATTACAACTGGTGGATTACCGCTACTCATCAGTTGAGCCTAGGCTGCTGATTAGGCTAAGAAATGTAAACGACAAAAAATGCTAAGATAATTGAGTGATATACTTAGTGAGTCGGTTTGATTAGGTAGGAGCGAGACCCCGTTCCTTTGTTGAAATCCTCTTGATACTCATAGGCTCCTTTAATAACTCATAGAAAGGTTGTATGACATAGAAACTATTCACGTTCATAGAAAACTTATATATCCATTGGATTTAATGTTAGATCAAATCAATACACCCTCAGAATTGCCTTCTCAAGGACGTAGTACAATCGGGAACACGGGACAGAGAAACTACACATTAGCGAGGTATTCACAGTTTGGACCGAATTCTCAATCCTGGTAGTGACCAATGAACCCTATGCTCTGATCAAGCAGAAGGTCGGGATCAGCTAGGATTAAGGACTGATACGACGATTTTCTGTCTTCGTGAGGCAGAAGGTCTATGTATCCGGCTCAGACCCACTACACAATTTTCTTTCCATGTTGGCCCAACCATTTATAACTAAAAGTTTATAATTTTGTCCTTGAAAAGTGTTAGGAGTATATAGCTGGTAGAGACTGTCTTTTAGGCCTAAGGAATTGCCCAAATGGGCAACAGACAGTTAGGAATTAGGTCCCAAATCGCATGCCATGTCGGCATACGTATTGTGCTTATGAACATAAAAGATAGCCATTTATTAATCTAGACATGATTAAATAGGAGAAGTCGGACCGCGACAAAATTCCTTGGTAGAATTAGGCATCTCGCCACAAACTCACACCGACCCGAATCAACCACAATACCCTTCATCTTTAGCTCCTTTCTATGACCATAGGTATCAATGCCATAATACACATCATTGATGAAAAGAAGACCAACGTAGTGGGAGATCGCATCCCATTTCATGTCAATGATAGGTCCTAAATTACACATTGTTCCGATGTACGGAGCAGGACATAAACCTTGAGCCTTGAGGGTGAAAATAAAATTTTAAGGGGGGTAGACTAAAATGAACCAGGCTAGTATATACCCTACCACGCGTAGGAACTCGAAATCAATAAGTCTTAGGCAAATGAAATAATAGAAATCTTTCCTTATTACCCTTAGGCAATTTCGGGGACGAAATTTTGTTTTAAGGGGGGTAGATTGTAACGCCTAGGATTTTTGCCAACCTGGGATTAGACGTCCTTAGGCAATGAGTCGATCCTAATACCTCATTAACTTGTCAGAACTGAATCCTAAAGTCTAAAGCCGCCTTTGAACTCATTTCCTTCACAAATCTCACCCTTCATCACCTTGATCTTCCAATTTTTCTAAGAACTTTCACCCTAGACACTATCTTAAACTAGCTAAGTAGTATAACTTGGATCACTTTATATACAAACTACAAAGGCCTGAGTACCACCTCGACCAGAAATCACTTAGGACTAAATCCTTTAGAAATGAGACAAAGTAACTAGGTGTGAAACCAGATTAGCTACGAAATCCGTTTGAATCGCTTTAAATACGATCCGCAAGACCCAAAACTTGTAGAATCATTGACGCTAGGTTACCCTAAAATCTAGGATCAATCTCATTACCCGGCCTCTTCGGGAGCACATCGAAACTCCGTATCGATCGGGACCGCACGTCGGAAGTCCGAATAACTCGAAGTTAAGGAATTAGGACCGCCTCACTGGGCTCGACAACCATCTCGAAAATCAAGTCCGATAATGTCCCATGGCCATTCGATCGTGTCCGGAGCGAGGGAGTGTGAAAACCACCATTTCCTTTACAAAATAAATATCTTGAATTGTGATCGGCATCATTTGTTTGCGGATCAAGATAAGCAACTAGACCGTCGATCGACCAAATTACACCCTCGGATCGGAAAATTTCATACACATTTACATGTACTGGAATCTCCGATCGAGATCCACTGACCGTTGAACTGAAACTGGTCCGCCACGCGTGATCTGGAATCCTGACCGAAATGAAAACTTAATAGAACGTAGATCCAGAGCTTAAGTCCAACCTTTGGCTCAAGGAGGCCCGCCAGAAGTCCTCCGTTGAGCTGAAACAGGTCTGCTTTGGACATAACCTATGTACACTTTGTTCCCAAGTCTATTTCGGTGAGTTTTGAGACTATATAAGGACCTTAAACCCTCTCTCATGGCAGCCATACGAATTTGGATTTGAGAGAGAGAAAAGAGAGAGAAAGTGTGGGAGATCTGGGAGAAACTCCCGTCTTGTTTGTTCAAGCATATCGGTGCTTAACCACCTCATTCTTGCCGCTTTTCCGGCGATTCCTAAGGCCATTTCTAGATAATAAACCCTAACCCTAACCTGTTTGGGGGATTAGACAGTTGTAGGTTAGGAAATAGCTAACCTATTTCATTCTCTAGGTTGTCAAACTCCCGTATACGGAAGCTTAGCAAACCTATCGACTCCGTTACGATTCTACGACAAAAGGTGAGGACTTTAGGTATATAGGTTATGGTTTTCAATGCTTTCAATGTCAAATAATGATAGATTCATGATCTGCATGCAATTGCACATGTACAAAGTGCTTTCCGTTTTCAGTTTCGATTAGAATTGTAGAATTTGGAATTTCACATACTTTAGGTATTCGTATAAAATACCGTATACGTATTTTTTATGGAAATGTGTTTGACATGTTTATTTGTCGTATGGATATATGACATATGGATAAAATACTTATTTGGCGAAAGGATTCTCCTAAATACATGTTTATTAATCGCAGCTACGAATTCAATTCTGGTACCGATTGTCTGGACTATAATCATAGCCCCAAACATGATAACTTGCAGATAGATAAAGCAGTAATGGATCAAGATTCCACTCATACAATCAAGGTATGGTATTATCCGTTTAGGGTCGCTGTGGTCGTTCACAGACGCACTCGTTGCTCCGCTCCCCATCACCCATGACGGATCATACAACGTAAATATAAATTTAAACATATGCATTACATAGTTATAATCATAAAGCAGTTGAGCATGTTATGAATCACAACACAAGCATGAGTTTATACATGTTCAATTCCTAATCACACAACAATCCAAGGAGATCATACACATAGTTAAAAGAGGTTGAGAATCATATCTCAACACCCTTATACATTACAATTTGCTAACTACTGCTCATTTAGATATTTCAAGAAACACTTAAACAAACATACATCAACATACATGACATATGTCGATCACATAGGCATTAGGCCAAATCCTTTCCCTAGGGAGTTGCCCCAATCATAACACGCGTACACCCACGACGATTTTAATTCATGGCAAGTGAATCCAAGTTCCATATTCATTCAGTCATTTCCACAAACACTTGGGCCACACATTTTAGCATATGTGGTGTATATTGGTCGTGGCGTGATTTAGGGAAAATCCTTTCGTCAAAAGGGGTATCGCCAATACAACAATCATGAATCCATGACAACTAGTCATGGCGAGTATGAATGAGAATTCGGTACTCATTCAATCATTTTCACAAACACTTAGAATACACTATTACAACATACATGGTGTATGTTAGTAAAAGATGTATTAGGGCTATCCCTTAGCCAAGTGGGTATTTTATCCATGTATAATATATTACTACAGCAAATAATCATGATAAATTCATCTCCCAATATTTATACGTATACAGTATTTTCTAGAATACGTATTTTCAACATACATAGTGTATACAAGAAAACATGTATTACGGCGATTCCCTTCGCCAAGCAAATATTTTATACGCACATAATATATTTATACGACAATTAATCATGACAAACACATCGCTAAAATATACATGTATACGGTACTTCTTACAATACCGTATTTCTACATACATAGTGTTTATTAATAAACATGCATTTAGGCGAATCGTTTCGCCAAATAAGTATTTTATCCATATGTCATATATCCATACGACAAATAAACATGTCAAACACATTTCCATAAAAAATACATATACGGTATTTTATACGAATACCTAGAGTATGTGAAATTCCAAATTCTACAATTCTAATCGAAACTGAAAACGGAAAGCACTTTGTACATGTGCAATTGCATGCAGATCATGAATCTATCATTATTTGACATTAAAAGCATTGAAAACCATAACCTATACACCTAAAGTCCTCACCTTTTGTTGTAGAATCGTAACGGTGTCGATAGGTTCGCTAAGCTTCCGTATACGGGAGTTTGGCAACCTAGAGAATGAAATAGGTTAGCTATTTCCTAACCTACAACTGTCTAATCCCCCAAACAGGTTAGGATTAGGGTTTATTACCTAGAAATGACGCCGAAATCGCCGGAAAAGTGGCAAGAATGAGGTGGTTAAGCACCGATAGCAGCAGGGAACAACAGCAGGGAGTTTCTCCCAGATCTCCCACACTTTCTCTCTCTTTTCTCTCTCTCAAATCCAAATTCGTATGGCTGCCATGAGAGAGGGTTTAAGGTCCTTATATAGTCTCAAAACTCACCGAAATAGACTCGGGAACAAAGTATACATAGGTTATGTCCAAAGCGGACCTGTTTCAGCTCAACGGAGGACTTCTGGCGGGCCTCCTTGAGCCAAAGGTTGGACTTGAGCTCTGGATCTACGTTCTATTAAGTTTTCATTTCGGTCGGGATTCCAGATCACGCGTGGCGGACCAGTTTCAGTTCAATGGTCACGGATCTCGATCGGAGATTCCGAGTACATGTAAATGTGTATGAAATTTTTCCTGATCCGAGGGTGTAATTTGGTCAGATTCTGACGGTCTGGTTGCTTAATACTGATCCGCAAACAAATGATGCCAGATCACTATTCAAGATATTTATTTTGTAAAGGAAATGGTGGTTTTCACACTCCTCGCTCCGACACGATCGAATGGCCATGGGACATTGTCTGGACTTGATTTCCGAGATGGTTGTCGAGCCCAGTGAGGCGGTCCTAATTCCTTAACTTCGAGTTATTCGGACTTCCGACGTGCGGTCCAGATCTGATACGGAGTTTCGATGTGCTCCCGAGAGCAGCCGGGTAATGAGATTGATCCTAGATTTTAGGGTAACCTAGCGTCAATGATTCTACAAGTTTTGGGTCTTGCAGATCGTATTTAAAGCGATTCAAATGGATTTCGTAGCTAATCTGGTTTCACACCTAGTTACTTTGTCTCATTTCTAAAGGATTTAGTCCTAAGTGATTTCTGGTCGAGGTGGTAGTCAGGCCTTTGTAGTTTGTATATAAAGTGATCTAAGTTATACTACTTAGCTAGTTTAAGATAGTGTCTAGGGTGAAAGTTCTTAGAAAAATTAGAAGATCAAGGTGATGAAGGGTCAGATTTGTGAAGGAAATGAGTTCAAAGGCGGCTTTAGACTTTAGGATTCAGTTCTGACAAGTTAATGAGGTATTAGGATCGACTCATTGCCTAAGGACGTCTAATCCCAGGTTGGCAAAAATCCGGGGCATTACAGGCTACATAGTTGATTTGTATGATTCATGCTGGCACATACGAAATTGAATTGTTGTGAATGGGTGCATGGCTATCCATCTTGTTAAATAGTTGGAATATGTTGGATATGATTCTTACGGTTTGGTGGAGTTTAGTATATTGCTGTCTATGTATTTAGATTGCTAAATTGTGCTTGTTATTTGTGAATTATCCCTAAATTTGATAATACATGATATCTAGTAGTGCGTATGCCCCTTGTGGATCGATCGATTAATCGGAATCACTTGGGTATCCTTCCGTTGGACCAGCCCACGAGTAATCTGGCTCGATTAGTTAGATCGTAAATTGTCGGTCGTTGTTGGACTACACGAGACACTATTCTCAGGCCAATCGGTTTATGGTTCAGCTTGTTGGGTTATGTTAGCTCACGAATCGGCCATCCTTTTTTGTTAACCATGGTTGAACATGCCTGTATGAACCCAAAGTACCCTGAGACCTTTGTGCCCACTGTTAACTGTGATTTACAGCCCATAAACTCATGAGCCAGGGATGGTAGTATGAGACACTATGCTTGTGTTGTTGGCCTATACTAGGGTGACGAGCCTCTCCATAGTGACCAGTGAGCACCTAGACTCGTGAGCTGGGGATGGTGGTATGAGACATTGTGCCCGTGCTGTATGTCTATGCTGGGGTGACGACCTCCCCATAGTGACTGTGATTAGGACTTTGAAGTCCCAACTATTTTGTTCTGAGCTTAAGAACTATGGGATTGACGAACCCATGAGGGCCAAGGACAACGATAATCATGCGACCATAGTTATTATGCCCCGCGGTTAGATTAGGACAATGTTTCTGATAAGGTATTCTAGTTTCCCCAACCTGCTGGATGAATGAACCTAATTAATGAACTGGGTTAATATATTACATGACATTGCATTATCTATTGTGGCGATTCGACAGTCGAGGTCGTACTGAGGGAGTGTTGGTCATTATGATCATTAGATATTGTCGCTTAAGGGAGTGTTGGTGGTGAGGGGCATGCATCATATCATTATATCATGCATTGCATTAACCAAGAGTACTTACGATTCTATAATATATGCTGTTCACTAAGTTTACTCTATATATGATAATTTGTGTAGCCTATTACTAATGGTGCCACTGAGTTAGCTACTCACTCCCACTCTGGGATGGTGTTTTAAAACACTAACCAGAATTTGGCATAGATGCAGGAACATTGGAGTGGGACGCATTGGAAGATGTTGGTGCAGACGATGACGAGGAGCAGGCATACTTCCAGACTTTTGGTGGACCCTACTAGCTTGATGGATGTTGGTGGGATTGGGCCAGAGCCCTAATCTTTTTAGGGAGTGACGTGAGGATGGGATCGGGTTCCTGGTAGATGATATTATGAATATTGGATTTATGTTGGATATTTTATTTCATTAGTAGCACTTGAACTTTTAATTTGGTTTAAATGTTAAGCATGCTTACTTTAATTCTTCATTGCCCACTAATACCTGCATTTGAGGCCCACTAGGGCACATGTGGCACTTGGAAGTTTGGGAGCCGAGTTCTTACTTGGCCCCCGAAATTCAGGGCACTACAACTTGGTATCAAAGCATGGTTCGGATTAAGTTGGGCCTAGGGTAGCGGGCCTATCATGACGTAGTTCCGACTTAGGAGGGAGCGATTAAACTTAGAGACCATCGTAGGATCCCGGGATCACGCCATTGGCGAGCCTAAAGATCACGCCATTGGCGAGCCTAAAAACAAAACACTAGTCTAAGGCTTACGAATAAGAGAACCTAGACTATGCGAAGCGAACCAAGTCACTTCTAACTAGAAGCTCGACGACCTGAATCGACCTGGATTAAACATTATAGGTTTGAGCTGCGCGAGTAGCTCAAGGGAATTTTACAGTCTAGCTTATGAGTTCGACGGTCCTATTTAATGCAGGATCAATTCGATCCCAGCTAGGGTGAGACAAAAACTTTCCTGTATCAAGTCTAAGGGATCTTAGACCCATTTGAGTCAGCATTAGGAATTCCTTGCATTTAGGGATTCCCGTCTATGCAGAAAAAATAGTCTTTGGGCCGCAATGAGCGGACCCAATGATCATAGGGCCTAACCAGCACATAGGAGGGGGTTTATGTGGCCCCACCAATGCTAAACGGTACCCAAGGAAGGTGGGCCACCGCCAAAGTGGCAGCGCACCACCAGAGACACCAGAGGGCGGCAGCGACATCGATGAATCTGCAGTGCACCGCTGCTGGCACCAGAGGACGGCGGCGCGCCGCTGGTCCAATGTTCATCTGGGGCCCCTCCTATGTGTGGGGACCACCAATACCCATCCCTTTCCCTTTTTAAAGCTTGGGAACCCCCTCCCAAGCCATTTCCTACACTCTAAACCCCTTCAAACCCCCTTCTCTCTTTCAAATCTTCATTTCCCATCTTCCAAACCCATCTTCTTCCTTACATGGATCATCCCTGGCCTCTTTTAACTCCCAATCATCTTAAACTCCCCTTATACTCATAAAATCTTACCCATTTGAGCACAAAACCTCTCTATTAAGGGACCCACAACCTTCATTCTTCAAGATCCATCACCTAGCTATCCCCACTTCTCAGGACTTTCATTCCATGGCCTTCTTCAAGGTAGTCTCATCCATTTTCTCCATCTCCATGCTCTTATCCCTCATGGGGAAGAAGCGGACGACCCCCAATGAAGTAGGGTTGAGCCGAGAGAGAAGACCTAAGAAGAAGTTGGACACCGGTACGGGTCCAAGCACCGAGTGGAGGTCGAAATAGGACCTCGATCCCCAGATTTCACTAGAAAGAGTGCTATCGTCAAACATTGAGTATGAAAGGTATAAGAAACCATAAGATTGTGTTCGAGGCTCACATGGACGAGAAGCTATTCGGCGAGCATCCACTACTAGACCACTTCTCAAGAATGGTTAGGGTCCAATCTTCAAAGGGAAATATCAGGCCAGTGAGGACCTTGTACAGGCCTTCTATGCGCACATAAAGAAGTCATCCCTCAACCCCCTTGGATTTTCCATTCCCCTAGGCAGATAGGAGGCTCGGGTCGACATGGATATAATTGCACGCATCCTCGGGGTAGAGCGTAATGTCATTCATGCCAATGAGGATAATGTTGCAGAAAGGTGGGAAAGAGACCGCCACACATGCCACTTATGCGGCTGACTGGTCGAGTGGAGGCCTGAAAACAACGTCAAGCCGATAGATATGTCCCCTGACTACCACATTCTCCACCACATATGCACCTATAATGTGCATCTGAGGTCAAGTAACCTTACGGAATGCACCAGGTTCATGGTAGACTTCCTCTACCGAGTGGGACAGGGAGAGAAGGTTTGCCTACCTACACTTATAGTAACTCAGCTTATGAAGGCGGTGCAATCCCTTCGGGAGAATCAGTCACTCCCATTTGGCCGACTAATCTACAAGATTGCCCATAATTATGGGTACAAGCAATATGCAGAGTGCCATGTCCCAATCAGGATGATTGATGAGAACACCCTCAACAACATGAAGATAGGCCCTAAACAACACAGGGCCCGACTAGAGGAGTTCAGTGATGAAATAGAAGAGGAGAGTGGGGAGGAAGAAGAGATTGAAGCTAAAGAAGAGGAGGAAGTTGAAGCCCTGGACTCTAACTGGGAGCCTCCTGCTGTTCATGTTGAGCGCTAGGGTCGGGTCACCTTAGATGCCCGCCTGGCCAAAATAGAGGAGAACCAGGAGAACATAAGGCAAAAACTGAAGAAGATGTCTTGTAGACTGAAGGCCCTCCTATGATGCATGTAGGATAAGGGAGCACCTCCACCTTCACCAGAGTCGGAGGTTTAGGAGGGTAGTAATGTGGTTGTTTTCCTTTTTTGTAATAGCCTTGGATAGGCTTAGTTTGTTTATTTTAGGTTGTAGGCCATTAAAGCCTTCTTTTGTGTTTTGTTGATCGGCAACCATGTATTTTCCGTCCTTGTACATGTAATGCCTTAACATATGTGACATTGACAATTTTGCTTAATGAAATACATGAAGTTGCCTATATTCGAGTAATATGTTTGGATATTGTTGTAAACTAATAATGCTTGTACAATATTGTTTCTATGAATGTGTATGCGCTAAGTGTTATATCTATGAATTTTATGATGCTAAATGTTATGGAAATGTCTTTAAGGACATTAAGACCCCAAGGCAACAACTGCATAGTCCGCTTAGTTTTGGGCAGAAGAGATGAGCAAGGGCACCCCGCCCCTAGTGAGCAACAAGGTTGCCAAGGTGGAACCAATCCACTCAATGTTGGAGATGACATACCGGACCAATTCCCAGAGTAGTCATCGACTCAAGCCGAGACCTCTTTTTACCAGGTGACCCCAGTTATGGGCACCATGGAACAGATGCTGCATGTTATGCTACAGCAACAACAGTCGTTACACACTTTAGTGGGGGCTATGGCCCACCATATGAATGTGCCCTCGCCAGATCGAACTGGGACAGAAACCACTCCATATAATCTCTTTGAGCGTTTTCAGAGGCTTAGACCACCCATGTTTGCCGGCACACATCGACCTCTCCATTGCATTGAAGCAGAGCAGGTGGAGTTGATCTCCTGTCTATTTGAAAAGGAAGCCGACGTGTGGTGGGATAGTGTGCTAAGAACCGTCCTCGCCAACTTCATCTGGACCTGGGAAGACTTTGAGATGCACTTCTTCTAGAAGTACTTTCCTCGCACTTACCGGATCAAGAAGGAAAACAAATTCCTGCACCTCCAACAAGGGGGAATGTCGGTGGCCGAATACGAGAACCGGTTCACCGAGTTATCTCGCTATGCCCCCAAGATCGTTGTTGATGAAGAAATCTAGATGAGGCACTTTACCGAGGGATTAAGGGCTAGTATTCACACCAAAATGTATTGTGTCAACATATGGACTTATGCCGAGTTGGTGGAAATGTCTTTGCAATCGGAGCAGGATGGTGAACGAGTCTCTCGAGCACACATCCAAGTCGAATCACGGGGAAGATCAGGAGGACAGTTTCATCCTCCATCCGAGCTTGCCCCCCAGCATGCACCTCCTCCATCCACATATGCCCGACTCGATCGTGTTTGTGGGTACTGTAAAAAGGTGGGGGCATTCGGAGGCTTATTGCTTCTCGAAGATGAGGCATCATGGCTATGTACCCCCTTAACGTATGAGTCGACCACCACAATAAATGTTGCTAGCTCCCCCTCAACGAGCCACGTGCCCATCCCAACATTTTTGTAGATCACCGGTACCTCAAATTAGGCCATCGCCTCAACCTACACATCAGCCCAATAGACCACAGCAAGCTCGAGTACATGCTCTGATAACTGAAGGTGTGGATGCAGCCACGACCACACCGACAACATTTGAAGTCACGACTCACATTCAAGGTACCCTGTCTTTCTTCTTGTGGACATTGGGTCCACAACATCACTCATATCATACACGGCAGTCAAGAATCTAGGGTTACTGACTGCTCCCATGTCGGGAGTAAGGATTATAGCGGCAGCCAGAACCTTCACTGAAGCTACATCTGTCTATTGGGGTTGCCCCATTAAGTTGGGGAGTAAAAGGATACGTGTGGGTCTCATAGTCACGAGGGTCTTCCATTACGACGTAAACTTGGGCATGAACTGGCTCTCTGCAATGAGAGCCAAGATCGATTGTAAGGACCGGATGGTGACAATTTATGAAGATGATAGCTCTCCCTTTATGTTTCCAGTTCAAGTCAGCTATCCCCAACGAGTCCTATGCTATGCATCGCTAGAAGAACGCAGTGAAGAGACCTCACTAACATGCATGCTTGTCATTAGAGACTACATTGATGTGTTCAAGCACATACAAAGACTCCCTCCTTGGCAGGGGATTGATTTCACCATAGATTTGGTGTCGGGCACTACGCCCATCTCCCTTCCAGCCTACTGAATGCCTCCATGTGAAATGGAGGAACTTCGGACTCAGATCGATGACTTGTTGAACTCGGGTTTCATTCGACCTAGCGTGTCACCTTGGGGATCCCTAGTCGAGTTTGTGAGGAAGAAGGATGTCTCCTTACGATTGTGCATCGATTACTGAAGGTTGAATCAAGTCACCGTAAGGAATAAGTACCCATTGTCTCGTATTGATGACCTATTCGATCAATTAAGAGGTGCCCAATACTTCTAAAAAATTGACCTACAATGCGAGTTAGAGCAGAGGACATGCCATAAACGGCATTCAGAACCAGCTTTGTACATTATGAGTTCTTGGTCATGCCTTTCGGACTCACGAATGCGCCAGCTGTGTTCATGGACCTAATGAATAGGGTTTTCAGACTTGTATTGATTTATCATCGTATTCATAGATGACATCTTAATATACTCGAAAGGTTATAAGGATCATGAGGAACACTTATGAGCGGTTTTAGAAATGCTTAAGCGGAGCAAGTTTTATGCCCAGTTCCGAAAGTGTGACTTCTAGAAGGAGGAAGTCAAGTTATTGGGTCACGTGGTGTTTAAGAAAGGCATCTCCGTGGGCCTAGCCAAAGTAGTGGCAATATAAGACTGGAAGCGGCCGGGCTCGGTTATTGAAGTTAGAAGCTTCTTGGGATTGGCGGGATATTACTGCTGATTTATCAAGGATTTCTCAAAAATAGCCCGACCGTTGTCTCAGCTCACTAGAAAAGACCTTAAGTTTGCTTGGAACGAAAGGGCGGAAGCGACCTTTATAGAGTTGAAAGAGAAATTGACTTCAGCCCCAGTGCTCATTTTGCCTGAACAAGGGGTCAAGTATACCATTTATATGGATGCATCTCGTATAGGACTAGGTTGCATCCTTATGCAGAAAGATAGAGTCATCACCTATGCCTCTCGACAATTAAGAAAGCACAAAGAGAATTATCTTGCCCATGATCTCGAATTGGCAGAAATCATCTTTGCCTTGAAGTTATGGAGACATTATCTCTACAGGGAGGAATTTGAGCTCTTCTGTGATCACAAGTCTCAAATACATCTTCACCTAGAGAGACTTGAATACGAGGCAACGCCGCTGGATGGAAACATCAAAGTACTTCAAGTTGGAGGTCTCTTATCATCCTGGTACGGCCAGCCTAGTGGTGGACGCATTGAGCCGAAAGAAGACGTTGGAATTTTCTGTTCCGTTAATGGTAGAAGAGTGGGGTATGGTGGAGTTCGTTCGGGACTTTGAGCTGAAATTGATGATAGAAGAGCCATATGAAGTCGTTGCACATGTTCATGCTCAACCGATGTGTAACGTCTCGGAAAATCCCGTACAAAGATCCGAGTACCACCTCAGGTAGAAGTCACTTAGGATCAAATCCTTTAAAAATCAGACAAAGTTAACTAAGCGCTAAACTAGATTAGCCATGAAATTCGTTCGAATCACTTTAAATACGATCTGTAAGACCCAGAACTTGTAGAATTATTGATGCTAGGTTACCCTAAAATCTAGGATCAAACTCATGACCCGAATGCTCTCGGGAGCACATTGAAACTTCGTATTAGATCTGGACTGCACATTAAAAGTTTGAATGATTTGAAGTTATAGACTTAGGACCACCTTACTAGGCTTGATAACCATCTTGGAGATCAAATCAAGATAGTGTCCCACGGCTATTCGCTTGAGCTCGGAGCGAGAAGTGTGAGAAAACCTGGTTTTCTTTAGAAATTTAATTAAATTTAAGTAATCTGAGACTTGATGTTTACGGGCCAAATATAAGCAATCAGACCATTAGGATCTGACCCAAATACACCCTCGGATCAGGAAACATTTCCCATATATGTCAGTGTACTTGAAATCCTCGATCGAGTTTCAGTGGCCGTTGAACTAAAATTGGTCCACCACGCGTGATCTGAGAATCTGACTGGAACAAAAACTTAACTCCACCTAGATCCAAGGTTGGTGAGCTTAAGTCCGACCACACGCAGAAAAGGGGCTGCCAGAATGCTCCGTTGAGACGGAACAGACCCACTTTGGTTATAACCTAAGTATACCTTGACCTTAGGTCTATTTCGGTGATGTTTTAGGCTATATAAGGACCTTAAACACTCTCTCATTCAGCCCATACGAATTTGTGAAGAACCCTAGGAGAGAGAAGGGAGAAAAGAGAGAGAAAGTGTGAGAGTTGTGGGAGAACCTTCCTGATACTCTATCCTCTTACTATACACGCTTAACCGTCGTGATCTAATCGCTCTTTTGGCGATTCGAGCTTCGTTTCTAGGTAAGAAAACCCTAACCCTAACCTGTTTTAGGATTTCAATTGATTCAATTAGCGAAATAGCTAACACTACTTGTGCTTTAGGTCGTTGTACTGTTGTGGAAGAAACTTTAGCATTCCTACCAGATTTATTACGCTTCTACGGCGTAAGGTGCGGACTTTAGACATATAGGTTATGACTTTCAATGCTTTCAATGTCAGATAATAATAAATTCATGATCTGTATGCTATTGCACATGTACAAAGTACTGTCCGTTTCATTTTTCGGTTATACGTTAACTATGTTGAATATATTGTATTCCTCGTATTTGTAGAAAGTACCGTATACGTATAAATTTTGAAAGTGTGTTTGCCATGATTAATTACTGTATGAACATGCTATATATGTGTATAATACTTACTTGGAGAAAGGGTTTGCCCTAATTCATGTTTTTGCTACTATACGCTATGTATGTTGAAAGAGTGTATCCTAAGTGTTTGTGAAAATGCTTGTAAGAGTAAGTACTTAGAGGATTGTGCTTTAGGTAGGTGTTGAGATAGGATTCTCAGCTACCTTAGAGATGTATATGATTTCCTCCATGTTGGTTGTTTAATTTAACCGCTTACTTATGAAATATATGTGATGTATTTCCTGTTTATATTGTGCTTTATAACATGCTTTATGACATGCTTGTTAACATGCTTGAATTACTTTGTTTATTCTGCTTTACTCTACTTGCTTCTGGTTAAGGATTGAATGTGATTGGGGCTATGATTATAGTCTATACAATCGGTAACAGACTTAAGTTCGTGGTTGAGATTCATTCACCATGTAGGATGTGTTTGACGAACCCGAATCGTACTTCGGTTGGCGACAGTGGTTAGGCCACGCAAAGTGCTTATGCACTTCATGTCGTTCAGCTAGTTGTGCGCTTGTGCTAGTCAGGCTCGTCAAGTAACCTGATTTGTCTAATATATGTAAACCATGTTTGGACGTCACTGCTTAAACCCAGGGTACCAAACTTACCAGTGTAACCCCGTTAACCTTGGTACCTTGATCCGCTAAGACTCATGAGCCGGGCATGGGGGTATGGGACACCGTGGTCGAGCTGTCGGCCTACGCTGGGGCTTCGTGCCTCCCCATAGTGACCAGAGAGTAACCTAAACTCGTGAGCCAAATACGGTGGTATGAGACACTGTATTCGAGCTGTCGGCCTACACTACTTTGATGGGTGATGGGAAAGTGGTGTAACAATTCTGTGTAAAGCCCTGACAGCCTGACCATGCCCGGTGTAGTGACCTCAAGCATACTCTAAATCTGCGGTGAGGGAACGAGCCTTCACGTAGTAATAGAGTATAAACTAGGCCTGTATTGATAAGGTGATGGGAGAGTGGTGTAACGATTCCGTGTAACAGCCCTGACAGTCCTTGCAGTGACCTAGAAACACACCATCTTATGAGATTGTCTAGGACTGACGACCTTAGAATGGATCATTGTTTGGGAATGATATAAGGAAGGTAACTTAGTTTCCCAACATTGCTGTTTGAAATGGACTAATAATAACTTGGTAATCATGCTCATCATCGCACTACATGTGCCTGGAAGATGTGGAGCACTGAGGGTGAAAGCATGCCGCGGAAATAAGATGGTGTCACACGAGGGAGTATGTTGGCGAGGGCATGCATCATTATCGCATCTCATCATTGCATTAATTACAGTACTTAGGAATGTTGATTGTACTGCTTTATCATTACTGCTTGACTGAATTGATAACATGTTAACCTGTGCTTTATTGTTCCACTGAGTTAGCTACTCACTCCCACGTTATGGGACGGTGTTCTGGACATCCACTAGACCCTGTCTTAGATGCAGGTACTGACGAGACGCAGGAGGCTGAGACTGATTACTACGATGATCAGGACGAGTTCTCCTTCATGCAGTTCTCTGTAGGCTACGCTTAGGCCATCCAGATGACGGGGCCACAGGGTGTATCACTCTAGTTGTACCACTTTTTGACATCTTCATTTTGAAACAAATACATGTATATGGTGACTCAGTACGATGTTCATACTCTAGAGTTGATTGTGATGTTTTTGGTTTTATATACATTTACATACATCTTTCAGTCTTCCACTTGCATTCTATAACTTGATCTAGAGTATGAATTACTATTTTAGTATAATCCCACTCATGATTATTGCACTTACACAAACAACATTCATTCATAAGCATTTATATTGCACAAGTGATGTTTTGAAACTCGAGTGTTGAGTTGCTACTCGACCCCCGATTTTCAAGGCGTTACAAGTTGGTATCAGAGCATGATTTGAATTAAATCGGACTTGAGTTATGGTCTCATGACGTACGCTGATGCATTTCGACTTAGGAGGGTGCGAGAGCATGTAAAAACAATCGTAAGTATCCCAGTTTCGTCCAATGGGAAAGTGCACTTAAAACGAACGCCGAAATCGAGTTCGTACTCAATCCTGATCACACGAGTCGCCACCAACACACTTCTAGACTGTCAAATGACGGGTCTAGATCACAATCCACCAAATCTCAGCAATTAAAAATTGGTAAAACACCATTATGTATCAAAACGTACTCGAAATGACCCGAAACGACTCGAAACGAAGTCGGGGGCCACACGATGCAATCCAGGGGGACCCACGGTTGACCCGAGGTGTCATTGCCACCTTGGGAGGGGGGTGGCCACTGCCCTACCACGGCGGCACCGTGGTTAGTCCAGAGGACCATGGTGCACCACGGTCCCTTTGGGCCGGGCTGGTCGGGCCGGTGCGGGTCGGCGTCGGGCCAACCCCTAGGTGTGTGTGGGGCCCGCGAAATTTTGTGGGGACCCCTATTTGTGGTTTGTTTTGCCCCCTTTCTCATTTTCCACCCTTCCAAGCTCTCTTTTCTCTTTCAACTTACTATTTCCTCTCTCAAATCTCCCTCCCAATCGTCCAATCTACCATTTTCGACCACAACTCATTCCCTTCCAACATTTCCAGCAATCCATACCTCCCTACCCACTTAATTCTCTCTCATTTGAGCCATTACACATCCCATTCGTGGCTCCAAATCGTGTATGCCGCTGACCCATCCCTTCTCTTCATTTCCCTTCCTTACTCCTTGTCAGTTGGGCCTCTACAACCCCTATTGAGACGCAAGTCCGTGAGAACCAAATCTCTAGCACTTTTTCCTTCCTTTCCTTCACTTTCCATGGCTTTCTTTGCCATTGTTTCGGCCATTTTCTTCGTCTCCACCATCCTTTCTCTTATGGGAAAGAGAAAGAGCACCGTGGATGAAGCTGGGCCTAGTCGCCCAACCCGTTCAAGGAAAAGGACTAATGCTAGGGCTAGTACAAGTGTCGTCTGTGAGCATAGGTCGAAGCGGGACCTAGATCCTCAAGTTCCCATTGAAAGAGCGCTACCGATAGGCATTGAGCACGGTTGGTTTGGTGGCCGCAGGGTTGTACTTGAAGCTCACGTAGATGAGAGGCTGTTTGGACTATACCCGATTATGGACCGCTTGGTGGACTATGAGTGGGGCCCTATATTCGAAGGTAAGACTCATGCATGTGAGAATACGGTTCGGGCTTTCTATGCTCACATCCGAGACCCATCGCTTGATCCTCTCTAGTTCACCGTGTCTATTAGGGAGCAGAATTATACGATCACTGTGGATATGGTGTCCTAGGTTATGGGAATCCCACGCGGTGAGGTTCTTGCCAATGAGAATTATTTTAAAAGTGTGAGAGAATGAGATCGTCACACACGGTACTTTTGTGGCCGACTGGTTCCATGGACCAGAGGAAACTGCCTCCCATCGACGAGATTGACAGATGATTTCTGTTTGCTTCACTACATTTTCACGTACAATGTGTATCCACGGTGGGGCAACCGTACAGAGTGTACTTGGTTAATGGTAGACTTCCTGTACAAAGTTGGACATGGGGACAAGCTGTGCCTACCCACATTCGCCCTACTACAAATAGTCCAGATCGTACGCTCCGTTAGGAACGATATTTCACTCCCGTTCGGCCGATTGATATGTAAGCTTGCTCAAGAGGTCGGCTATAGACTTAATATGGATCATAAGCGATGCTACGCTTAACAACATGGGGATTGGTCCTCGACAACGCCAAGCCCGACTCGATGAGTATGGGGATGAGTCTGATAGTGAGGGGGAGGAAAGTATTGATCTAGATGAAGAGAGTGAGGAAAGAAGTGGTGATGAGATAGAGGAAGAGCAGGAAGAAGAAGAGGAGGCTCAGGACACTGATGAGAGCCCTCCTTCTGCCACCCAGGAGCGTAACAGTGAACGGGTTACTACGGAAGCCCGTTTGGCTCAACTTGAGGAGGGCCAAGCTGCCTTGAAGCAGGAGATTCAGGAGGCCCGAGTTGAAGCAAGACAAAAGCTTGAGGAGAACGAGGCCTTCATGAAGCGAAAATTTAGTAAAGTGTCCCACACCTTGAGGGCCATCCTATGTTGCCTGTAGGATAAGGGCGCTCCTCCTCCATCGCCTGACTCGGATGTCTAGTTATCCATACTGTTGCCCTGTATTTTACCTTGGGTACTGCCTTAGGATGCCTATGTTTTCATGTTGTTGGGTGTTGTAGTTGGTAGAATGTTTTGGATGTTTAAGGCTTTGGTTGTATTAGCTCCTATACATCTCCTGTCATGATTCATGTAACTCAACTCTGTATTTCATGTATTGTGACAATTTTGGTAATGAAATGCATACAACCTCTTTTGCTATGAAGTGTGTGGAATGCTTAAGTGATTGTGTATTGTGTTGCTATGCTTCATCTCATATGCATTGCACCCTATGTTGTATAGGGCATGCCGCGAAAATATACGCGGAGCACGGCACACCTTCTACTCACTAATATGATGGACCAGGCTTCTTCCTACAAAGATAGTCGTACGGACCCTGGCTTGGGCCCGGATCGTGAGACTAGATCTATGTCTCAACCTTCCACTGGTCCTACAGCTGGACTGTCACCTTTTACACCGCCGGTTCGTGAGTATAACCGGGCATCCTCTTCGACACAGTACGAGCCATAGGCTACTCCACCTGGTGATAGGTTTGAGCAGTTGATGATGATGATGCATCGCCAGCAGAGAAAAGACCAAAGACCAAAGAAGACAAAGCACCGGCACTTATGGCCACTATTGCAGGGGCCTTATCTCAGGATGGAAGTGCGACTCCACCTTCACCGTCTACACGTCCTACTGTGACTATAGAGCCTCAAGCTTAGGCTGAGGATATGCCTCCACCCACACCTACGGTGTACCCTACGGGGGACGTGGGTACTCGCGATCTTCTAGAGCGATTCCAGTGCTTGAGGCCTCCTACTTTCACGAGTTCTCACAGACCCGAGGAGGCTGAATACTGGTTAGACCGCATCTCCAAGATGATACGAATGCTCCATTGTACAGAGCAGGAGCAGGTTGAGCTGACCGCTTTCATGTTTGAGAAGGAGGCTAGCTTATGGTGGGACAGTGTCCTACGGACAGTTGCAGTTGGATATGCATGGACATGGGCGGCTTTCAAGTTCCGTTTCCATGAGAAATACTACCCTCAGACCTACCGACATGAGGAGAGAATGAGTTTCTATACCTCAGGCAGGGAGGCATGACAGTTATGAAGTACGAGCATCGATTCATTGAGTTGGGCAGGTACGTCCTTACGATACTTGCTGACGAGCTGATGTGGATACGACGTTTTTCTGAGGGCTTGCGACCGGACATTCGGTCGAAGATGTGCTGCGCCAGTATACTCTCCTATGCTGAGCTGATACATATGTCTATGAGGGCAGAGCAGGATGTTGATCAGCTGACACGTTCTCGCGGTGCTATGGTTACGAGACTACGACCAGATATTCAGAGCAGGCCTTTCCTCAGCAAGAGGCCTCGCGTCGACTCTCCCCCCAGGACCACTGTGCCAGTAGTCCTGATGAGGTGTCCAGGTGTGACCTGTACATACTGTGGGAGACCGGGTGTAACGACCCGTAAATTTCCGTACATTGGGTCGAGTACCACCTCGACCAGAAATCACGTAGGATTAAATTCTTTAGAAATTTAACAAAGTTAACTAAGTACTAAACTCGATTAGCCATAAAATCCGTTAGGATCGCTTTAAATACGATCTGCAAGACCCAAAAGTTCAGAATCATTGACGCTAGGTTACCCTAAAGTTTAGAACCAAACTCATTTCCCGTCTCGCTTCTCGGGAATGAAATGAAACTTCATATTAGGTCTAGATCGCACATCGAAGTCCGATTAACCCGAAGCTAAGGAACTAGGACCGCCCCACTGGGCTTAACAAGCATCTCAAAAATCAGCTCCATCCGATGTTCCATGGCCATTCGCTTCGATCCGGAGCAAGGGTATTTGAAAAACACTATTCCCATTCCAAAATAAATATCTGGAATAGTGATCTGGCATCATTCGTTGACGCGTCAGTATTAAGCAACCTGACCATCAGAATCAGACCAAATTACACCATCGGATTAAGAAAAATTTCAGGAACATTTACATGTACTTGGAATTTTTGATCGTGGCCCACTGACCGTCGAACTGAAAGTGGTCCGCCACATGCGATCTGGGAATCCGATCGAGTCAAAAACGTAATCCCACGTAGATCCATAGATGGTGAGCTTAAGTCTGACGTTTGGTTCAAGGAGGGCCACCAGAACCTCCCTTTTAGTCGAAAAGTGGCGAAATGCCTATATAAGCAGTCACCCTTGAAACTGAGTCTATTTTGGGAATGTTTTTGGCTATAAAAGGGGCTTAGAACAGCCCCTCTCACAACCATACGAATTTGGGAGAAAAACCCTAGAGGGAGAGAAAGAAAAGAGAGAGAAGAGCTTGGGTTTTGTGGGAGATCTTCCTCCTACTGCTTTCGGTTGTCGCACGGCCTACACCGCCCTGTTCTAGGCGCTTTCCCGGTGGTATCCATCCCATTTGAAGGTAAGAAACCCTAACCCTAGGTCTGATTTAAAGGTAGGATCGTTGTGGGTTATGAAAAAGCTAACCGATTCCGCTCTTTAGGCTAGAAATCTCCCATATACGGAAGTTCTCCTACCCTTGCTGATTCGTTGCGTTTCCAAAGGCAAAGGTGAGGACTTTAAGTGTATAAGTTATGGTTTTCAACGCTTTCAATGTCAGATAATGGTAGATTCATGATCTGCTTGCAATTGCACATGTACAAAGTGCTTTCCGTTTCCTGTTTCGATTAACGTTGTGAAATATGGAATTTCACATATTCTAGGTATACGTAGAAATACCGTATACGTATTTTTTTGGGATAAATGTTTGACATGTTTATTTAATGTATGATTATATAATATATGAATAAAATACTAGTTTGGCGAAAGGAATCGCCAAAATATATGTTCACTTGTAAATGCGACGTATGTTGAAATTGTGTATTTTAGAAATACCGTATACGTATTTCTTTTGGAGTAATGTTTGACATATTTATTTAATATATGATTATACAATACATGAATAAAATACCAGTTTGGCGAAAGGAATCGTCGCAATCTATGTTCGCTTGTAAACACTATGTATGTTGAAATTGCGTATTCTAGAAATACCGCATATATATAAATTTTGGAAATGTAATTGTCATGATTATTTGTCGTATGAATATGGTATGCGCGGATAAATTAACCGCTTAGCGAAAGAATAGCCCTAATACGCATTTGCTAACATACGTCGTGTATGTTGGAATAGTGTATTCTAAGTGTTCGCATAGATGCTTGTGTGTGTAAATGTTTGAGTGTTAGTGCCTTAGAGAGGTGCTGATATGGGATTCCCGACTCCCTTAGAGACATGTAGGACCCCCCCTCCATGCGGTGGTTAGCTATAACCACTCACTTGAAATGTGGATGTAATTGTATCCCTATGTGTATAGTGCTTTACAACATGCTTTACAACATGCCTTACTTCATGCTTTACTTCATGCTTTATAACATGCCTGCTAACATGCTTTACTTCATGCTTAACTTCATGCCTTACAATTGTTTGAGTTTGGGACTATGCCTATAGTCCAAACATCCGGTACTAGACTTGCGGTTGTGGCTGAGATTCATATCGCCACAACGGACGTGTCTGGCGAACCCGAGTCGTACTTCGGTTGGCCATAGTGGTTGGCCACACGGAATGCTTTTGCTCTCCATATCGCTCAACTTGTGGTGCGCTCGAGCTAGTCAGGCCCGTCAAGTAAACCGGAGTGTATATGTATGTTCACCATGTTTGGTCGCTACTGCTTGAACCTAGGGTACCAAACTTACCAGTGGCGATCCCGTTAACCATGGTACCTCGATCCGCTAAGACGCATGAGCCGGGCATGGTGGTATGGGACACCGTGGTCGAGCTGTCGGCCTACGCTGGGGTCATGTGCCTCCCTGTAGTGACCATTGCGCAACCAACCTCGTGAGCCGATTATGGTGGTATGGGACACTATATTCGAGCTGTCGATACATATGGCGAGAGCCGAGTACGGTGAGACCTGTGCTCGTGCTGACGGGCGACGAGTCCTCCGTAGTATCTTCGAGTATACTCCAAGTGTCTGTGATTGGCGACGAGTCCTTCACAGTAACTAGAGTATGAGTTGAGCCGAGTACGGTGAGACCTGTACTTGAGCCGACGGCTAGTGATTGAGCTGGCACGGTGAGATATGTACTTGAGCCGATGGCCAAGAATTGAGTCGCATACGGTGAGATCTCGTATCCGCGCCGACGGTGAAGAGCCCTTTGCGATGCCTTCACTACGCTTCTCAAACCATAATATCGTATGAGATTAGCTAGATTGACGACCCTAGAATGGATCATGTTTTTGGGAATGATACAAGGGAGGTACCTTAGTTTCCCAATACCGTCTGGTTGAAATGGATTAATAAAACTTGGTAATCATGAGCATCATCGCACCGCATGTGCTTTGTAGATGTGGCGCACTGAGGGAGTAAGCATTCGCGAACGTAAGATGATGTCACTTGAGGGTGGTTTGGCAAGGGCATACAGCATCATGTCATATCATTTTTGCATTTAACAAGAGTAGTTAGGAATGTTGAAATTGTACTGTTTTATCATTACTGCTTGATTGATTTGATAACATGTTAACCTATGCTTTATTGTTCCACTGAGTTAGCTACTCACTCCCACGTTACGGGACGGTGTTTGCAACACCCACCGGACTGTCGCAGTGTAGATGGCGCCTGCTCGGGAGCCGGAGCTCGACTTCGAGGAGGATCAGAGGAGTTCTCCTTTATGCGCAAGACGACGGCTATGCTTAGCCGACCGCATCATGGGATTCCAGGGCTTATCTACGGAGTTGTATTTTGATTTTTGACTTAGAAATAATACATGTATATTGGTACTCATTAGTACTCATACTGGAGTTCACAAAATTGTTGTTACTTTACATATTTTGAATATACAATTTCAGTCTTCCGCTTGCCTTTATACAATTGAACTGGAGTATGAATTACTGTTTTGGTATAATCTCATTCATGTTTATTGCGCTAACTCAGACAACATTTAACCATCATAGTGTATGTTGCATAAGTGATGCGTTGGAACTCGGGAGTTGAGTTCATACTCGACCCCCGAATTTCAGGGCGTTACACCGGGTCACCCTGTAGAGAGCTGCTTTGCTCGGATGAGAGACAGTGGGTTTGCACCGCTGCAGAAGATTGATCGTCCTCATCCTCAGGCCTTATCGGCTCCACCACTACGGATTGCACCTGCACATCCATCCTTCAGACCACCTGCACCTCGCTTTAGGCCGCCACAATGACCTATGATGCCTTAGCCCAACCGACCACAACAGGCATGTGTTCATGCACTCACAGCATAAGAGCTAGAGACAGCACCTATGGCCTTCGAGGTCACTGCACATGTTCAAGGTACTCCTGTCTTTTTATTGGTGGACACTGGGTCCACTACTTCCATCAATCATGTGCGGCAGTTAAGCGTCTAGCTTTACATACTACTCCCATGAGGGGAGTGAGACTCACTACCGCTACAGGGACCTTTTCGGATATCACACAGACGTGTGAGAGTTGCTCAGTAGACTTGGGTAGCAGGACAGTATCCGTTGACCTCATTGTTGCTCCCCTATGGCACTACGACATTATCCTCGGTATGGACTGGCTCACCGAGATGAAGGTAGTGATTGATTGCGATACTTGGGTCGTGACAACCAGGGGACCTGACGGCACGGTCTTTACTTTCCCAGTATAGGTTAGTTGGACATGTCGCATTGAGTGTTATGCTGTTTTACTTAAACCTGTTGATGGGTCGACATTAGAAAGTATGCCAATAGTTTGGGACTTTTCAGATGTGTACAGGATGATTCCTGAATTGCCTCCTCAGCGTGAGATCGACTTTATAATTGATCTTGTGCCTGGTGCGACCCCCATTTCATTACCTATGTACCGGATGTCTCCGTGTGAGATGGAAGAGCTGGGGAAACAGATTGACAAGCTCGTAGAGAAGGGCTTTATATGACCCAGTGTGTCTCCTTGGGGAGCACCTGTATTGTTTGTCAAGAAGAAAGACGGGTCGCTACGGTTATGTATTGATTACTGTAGGTTGAACTAGTTGACTGTGAAGAACAAATATCCTTTGCCCAGGATAGACTACCTGTTTGATCAGTTGAAGGGAGAAAGTATTTTTTGAAGATCGTTTTACAGTCAGGGTATCATCAGTTGCGCGTTAGGGACGAAGACGTGTGCAGAAAACGGCCTTCAGGACTTGTTTTAGGCATTACGAGTTCCTTGTGATGTCGTTCGGTCTTACGAACGCACCGGCCGTATTCATGGACTTGATGAACCGGGTATTTCAGCCATTCCTATACCGATTCGTCATCGTATTTATCGATGACATCCTAGTGTACTCTATGAGTCAGGAAGAGCACGAGGAACACTTACAGGCAGTCCTTAATACTCTGAGGAAGAACCAGTTGTTCGCGTAGTATAAGAAATGCAACTTCTGACAGGAGGAAGTCAAGTTCCTGGAACATGTGGTGTCCAAGGAAGGGATAGCAGTGGACCTGGCTAAGGTAGCCGTAGTGCAGGGCTGGAAACAACCTGGTTCAGTCACTGAGGTGAGGAGTTTTCTGGGCCTGGCAGGCTATTACCGACCATTCATTCGAGACTTTTCAAAGATAGTCAGACCGTTGTCACAGTTGACACGAAAGGATCTGAAGTTCACCTGGAATGAGAAGGCGGAAGCAGCTTTTTAGGAGCTGAAGGACAGGTTGACGTCCACCCCTGTCCTAGTATTTTCAGAGCAGGGGGTTAAGTATACTATATAAACTGACGCGTCTCGCGTTGGTTTGGGTTGTGTCCTTATGCAGAAGGACAGGGTGATTGCGTATGCCTCGAGACAATTAAGGAAGCACGAGGAGAACTACCCTACGCACGACCTTGAATTAGCAGCGGTCATATTCACATTGAAGCTCTGGAGACATTACCTCTATGGAGAGGAGTTCGAGCTTTTCTGCGACCACAAGAGCCTTAAGTACATATTCACTCAGCGGGACTTGAATATGAGACAGCGCCGATGGATGGAGACCATGAAGGACTTCAAGTTCGAGGTTTCCTACCATCCTGACAAGGCCAACCTTGTGGCAAACGCGTTGAGCCGCAAGAAGGCGATCATATTTGCGGCTCCGCTGATGATTGAAGAGTGGAGTATGTTAGAGTTTGTTCGCGACTTCGAGCAAAAACTCACAGTGGAGGAACCATTCGAATGTGTTGCACACATTCGGGTGTGGCCACTTATTGATGACCGGATTATTGAGGCCCAGAAGGGCGACGAGCGGTTATCTGAGCTTCGTGGGCAAGCTAGTGATGATGTGGACTCCGAGTGGAGAGTTGGCGCAGATGGGGGCCTGTGATACCGTCGCCGCTTGTGCGTCCTAGATATTCAGGACTTGAGACAGGAGCTTCTCGAGACAGCTCACAATTCGAAGCTTGCGATGCATCCTGGTAGCACGAAGATGTATCAGGATATGAAGAGATCGTATTGGTGGGACAATATGAAGTTCCATATCGCAGAGTATGTTTCACGTTGTCTCATGTGTCAGCAGGTCAAGGCTGAGCATTGCCGACCTCCTGGACTCCTTCAGCCCATACCTATAGCTGAATGAAAGTGGGACTTCATCTCTATGGACTTCATCTCAGGGTTATCGAAGACGAGGAAGGGTTATGATTCTATTTGGGTGATCGTGGACCGGTTGACCAAATTGGCTCATTTTCTCCTTATTAGAGTGATGAACTCTGCAGATGACTTGGCTAAGTTGTACATCAAAGAGATTGTGCGTCTGCATAGAGTTCCTTTGGAGATTGTGTCAGACTGCGACACACGATTCACGTCCATCTTCTGGACTCGTATTCAGGAAGCGATGGGTGTGAAGTTGAAGTTTAGTACCTCGTTTCACCTCAGACCGATGGGCAGGCAACGGGTGAATCAGATTTTAGAAGATATGTTGCGGGCTTATATTTTGGACTTTAAGGATAGTTGGGATGACTGCCTCCCATATGCAGAGTTCGCCTACAACAACAGTTTTCAGGCTAGTATTGACATGGCTCTTTACGAGGCTTTGTATGGGCGCCCTTACAGAGCACCGCATTGCTGGGCTGAGGATGGCGAGCGCAGTTTGATTGGCCCAGAGTTAGTACAGGCGACCTCGGAAAAGATCGATATTATCAGGCATCGACTCTTGACGGCACAGAGCAGATAGAAGAGTTATGCTGATACGAGGCGACAACCACTTGAGTTCGAGGTTGGGGATCACGTATTCCTCAGAGTTTCCCCTATGAAGGGAGTTCTTCAGTTTGGGAAGAAGGGGAAACTTACGTCGCGGTTCATTGGCCCATTTTAGATACTTGATCGAGTGGGTACTGTGGCATATTGCCTCGCTTTGCCTACACTACTCGCAGGCATGCATAACATATTTCATGTATCTATACTGAAGAAATACGTCCCTGATCCTTCACACATCATCCATTGGGAGCAGGTGCAATTGAGTGATGATGCTACATATGTACTATATTCGACACGTATCCTAGACAGGATGGAGCAGGTTTTACACAGTAAGGTGATTCCACTCGTGAAGGTACTGTGGACGCATCATACAGAGGAGGAAGCTACCTGGGAGACTGAAGTTGAGATCTGAAAGAACTACTCTCAGCTTCTCGAGGAGTACGAAAAGGTACTAATTTCGAGGACAAAATTTTTCATTAAGGGGGGTAGATTGTAACGTCTCGAAAAATCCCGTACAAAGATCCGAGTACCACCTCAGGCAGAAGTCACTTAGGATCAAATCCTTTAGAAATCAGACAAAGTTAACTAAGTGCTAAAGTAGATTAGCCATGAAATTCGTTCGAATTGCTTTAAATACGATCTATAAGACTTAGAACTTGTAGAATTATTGATGTTAGGTTACCCTAAAATCTAGGATCAAACTCATTACCCGACTACTCTCGGGAGCACATTGAAACTCCATATCAGATCTGGACTGCACATCGAAAGTTCAAATGATACGAAGTTATAGACTTAGGACTGCCTTGCTGAGCTTGATAACCATCTCAGAGATCAAATCGAGATAGTGTCCCACAGCTATTCGCTTGAGCTCGGAGCGAGGAGTGTGAGAAAACCTGGTTTTCTTTAGAAATTTAATTAAATTTAAGTAATCTGAGACTTAATGTTTGCGGGCCAAATATAAGCAATCAGACCGTCGGGATCTGACCCAAATACACCCTCGGATCAGGAAACATTTCCCATATATGTCAGTGTACTTGAAATCCCTGATCGAGTTTCGGTAACTGTTGAACTGAAATTGGTCCGCCACGCGTGATCTGAGAATCCGACTGGAATGAAAACTTAACTCCACCTAGATCCAAGATTGGTGAGCTTAAGTCCAACCGCACACAGAAAAGGGGCTGCCAGAAGTGCTCCATTGAGACGGAATAGACCCACTTTGGTTATTACCTAAGTATACCTTGACCTTAGGTCTATTTCAGTGATGTTTTAGGCTATATAAGGACCTTAAACACTCTCTCATTCAGCCCATATGAATTTGAGAAGAACCCTAGGAGAGAGAAGAGAGAAAAGAGAGAGAAAGTGTGAGAGTTGTGGGAGAACCTTCCTGATACTCTATCCTCTTACTATACATGCTTAACCCTCGTGATCTAGTATCTCTTTCGGTGATTCGAGCTTCGTTTCTAGGTAAGAAAACCCTAACCCTAACCTGTTTTAGGGTTTCAATTGATTCAATTAGCGAAATAACTAACACTACTTGTGCTTTAGGCCGTTGTACTGTCGTGGAAGAAGCCTTAACATTCCTACCAGATTTATTACGCTTCTATGGCGTAAGGTGCGGACTTTAGACGTACATATTATGGTTTTCAATGCTTTTAATGTCAGATAATGATAGATTCATGATCTGTGTGCTATTGCACATGTACAAAGTGCTGTCCATTTCATTTTTTAGTTATACGTTAACTATGTTGAATATACTGTATTCCTCGTATTTGTAGAAAGTACCGTATACGTATAAATTTTGAAAGTGTGTTTGCCATGATTAATTACTATATGAACATGCTATATATGTGTATAATACTTACTTGGCAAAAGGGTTCGCCCTAATACATGTTTTTGCTACTATATGCTATGTATGTTGAAAGAGTGTATCCTAAGTGTTTGTGAAAATGCTTGTAAGAGTAAGTACTTAGAGGATTGTGCTTTAGGTAGGTGTTGAGATAGGATTCTCAGCTACCTTAGAGATGTGTATGATTTCCTCCATGTTGGTTGTTTAATTTAACTGCTTACTTATGAAATATATGTGATGTATTTCCTGTTTATATTGTGCTTTATAACATGCTTTATGACATGCTTGTTAACATGCTTGAATTACTTTGTTTATTCTGCTTTACTCTACATGCTTCTGGTTAAGGATTGATTGTGATTGGGGCTATGATTATAGTCCAGACAATCGGTAACAGACTTGAGTTCGTGGTTGAGATTCATTCGCCATGTAGGATGTGTTTGACGAACCCGAGTCGTACTTCGGTTGGCGACAGTGGTTAGGCCACGCGAAGTACTTATGCACTTCATGTCGTTCAGCTAGTTGTGCGCTCATGCTAATCAGGCTTGTCAAGTAACCCGATCTGTCTAATGTATGTTCACCATGTTTGGATGCCACTGCTTGAACCTAGGGTACCAAACTTACCAGTGTAACCTCGTTAACCTTGGTACCTCCATCCGCTAAGAATCATGAGCCGGGCATAGTGGTATGGGACACCGTGGTCAAGCTGTCGACCGACACTGGGGCCTTGTGCCTCCCCGTAGTGACCAATGAGCAACCTAGACTCATGAGCCGAATACGGTGGTATGAGACACTATATTCGAGCTGTCGGCCTACACTATTTTGATGGGTGATGGGGGAGTGGTGTAACGATTCCGTGTAACAGCCTTAGCAGCCCTGACTGTGCCCGGTGTAGTGACCTCGAGCATACTTTAAATCTGCGGTGAGGCGACGAGCCTTCCCGTAGTAACAGAGTATAAACTAGGCCTGTATTGATGAGGTGATGGGGGAGTGGTGTAATGATTCCGTGTAACAGCCCTGACAGCCCTTGCAGTGACCTAGAAACAAACCATCATATGAGATTGTCTAGGACTGACGACCGTAGAATGGATCATTGTTTGGGAATGATATAAGGGAGATACCTTAGTTTCCCAACACTGCTGTTTGAAATGGACTAATAACAACTCAGTAATCATGCTCATCATCGCACTGCATGCGCCTGGAAGATGTGGAGCACTAAGAGTGAAAGCATGCCGCGGACGTAAGATGGTGTCGCACGAGGGAGTATGTTGGAGAGGGCATGCATCATTATCGTATCTCATCCTTGCATTAATTACAGTACTTAGGAACGTTGATTGTATTGCTTTATCATTACTGCTTGACTGAATTGATAACATGTTAACCTGTGCTTTATTATTCCACTGAGTTAGCTACTCACTCCCACGTTACGGGACGGTGTTCTGGATACCCACCAGACCCTGTCTTAGATGCAGGTACTGACGAGACGCAGAAGGCTGAGCCTGATTACTACGATGATCAGGATTAGTTCTCCTTCATGCAGTTCTCTGGAGGCTACGCTTAGGCCATCCAGATGATGGGGCCACAGGGTGTATCACTCTAGTTGTACCACTTTTTGACATCTTGATTTTGAAACAAATACATGTATATGGTGACTCAGTACGATGTTCATACTCTGGAGATTGATTCTGACGTTTTTGGTTTTATATACATTTATATACATCTTTCAGTCTTCCGCTTGCATTCTATAACTTGATCTGGAGTATGAATTACTGTTTTGGTATAATCCCACTCATGATTATTATACTTATACAGACAACATTCAATCATAAGCATTTATGTTCCATAAGTGATGTTTTGGAACTCGGGTGTTGAGTTGCTACTCGACCCCCGATTTTCAGGGCGTTACATGATGATTGACAGTTAGGTCATCGAGGCCTAAGGGGGCGATGAGTTGCTAAGGAAAATGAGAGAACTTGCAGAAGTCCGGAGTGATTCTGAATGGAGAATCAGCTCCAATGGAGGTTTACAATTTCAAGGCTGCTTATGTGTCCCAAACCATCCTAAGCTGAAAGAAGAACTGCTAGCTGAGGCCCATAACTCTAAATTGGCAATGCACCTCAGAAGTACCAAGATGACCGGGATCTCAAGCGAAATTATTGGTGGGACAATATGAAAAGAGAAATAGTTGGCTATGTGTCTCGATGTCTTACATGTTAGCAAGTCAAGGCCGAACATCATTGATCGCCAGGTCTCTTACAACCCATGTTACTTGTCGAATGGAAATGAGACTTCATATCGGGTTTGCCTTGGATGAAGAAGGGACACGATTCAATCTGGGTGATTGTGGACCGATTGGCTAAATCGACTCATTTTCTTTTAATTCGAGCTTCTTACTCTGCCGATGATTTGGCTAGATTGTACATCAAAGAAATAGTTCGGCTCCATGGCGTCCCTTTGGAGATCGTGTCGGATCGAGGCACACGATTCACCTCGATGTTCTGGACCCGAATACTGGAGGCTATGGGAGTAAAATTGAAGTTCAACACTGCGTTTCACCCACAGACAGATAGGCAGATAGAACGAGTGAATCAGATACTAGAATATATGTTGAGAGCGTGTACACTAGATTTCTTGGATAGTTGGGATGAGTGCCTCCCTTATGCCGAGTTCGCCTATAACAATAGCTTCCAAGCTAGCATCGACATGGATCCTTATGAGGCCTTATATGTCACGCCCCAAACCCGGAGATCGGACTTACAGGAATCCCGATCGCCGAATCTGGTGCTGACAGCCTCCATAGTACCCTATTCTTGGCTCCCAACGTCTATACGCCAGGTTCTGATCCTGGGATCCTACAAGAAGGATTTTTCAACATATATTTTTCTCGTAATAAGCATAACCACAAGTATACCCAAATCATAAAGGCAACATCATCATCACATATCCACTAATATAATCATTTGAGTACAATGCTGAAAGTGAGATACATAAATCGAAAATCAAGCTCCAGAGGACCACTGCATGCCCCATGCTCAACACTGCTCCAACCTAACACCACCTGCACGCATCTATCGTGCATAAGCTTATAGAAAGCTTAGAGGGTGGTGTAAGTATGTGCACAAGGTAAGTGCTAAGTAAGCAATATCAGAGAAATCAGAGTAAGCGGAATTACTGACAAGCTCATAAATCATACAATACAAGAAATACTGGCAAGTTCATAAATCATACGATATCTGAGTAATGCAAAAACATACTATATGCCCATAAATATCATCAGCCTTATCCAGGCTATGCGATGTAGAAATTTAATAAAACAATATCATATACTGATGAAGCAATGTAGATGAGTAATGCAATGCAGAGACAGCAAGCCAAATATCAAATGCCGATGATGCAATGCAACATGTAAATCCTGATGAGTCCACAAATAGCGTCAGTCGTATCTAGGCTGTATAAATGCATAAACATAGTAACCCAAAATGTCATATGCCACGAATGTAATGCAATATACGGTGTGAATGGAATGACAATGCCGGAGTGTGAAGTTGGGAGATAGTATGTAGTATCGCAGGCTATGGGGTCCATCACAAGGGACTTTTATCCAAACTAGTCCTATACCTAAATTTGGATAGTCAGACTCGATGTGGTAAACTCCTGATCTCAAGTTAGTCGCTCGCCCCAACCGAAATCCTAGCCATTGTGAATGTTCACATAACAAATAGTTGCACACCACCAGCCCAAGTGGATAGTGAATAAATGAGTATGCAAATCCTGTTCAATAAGTCCACATATCAGTACGGTTAATCTCTGGGATCATCACCGGGGTTTAGTACACTCAAAATGGCACTGCCGCTCTCCCAGCCGCACAGTCCAAGTGAGTGTAAGAAACCTCACTATTCGCCTGCCCAATAGTCTGCCAATACCTATTCGGCATGTCGATAGGAGACCCATTCCTTGAGCTAATCAGACTCAGCCTAGCAATGTCCCCTACGTTCGAGCGGGTAAGGCCACACCCCCTCCCAACCGACCACGACACAGTGGGAGACGCGACCTCCTGGTATTTGGCACTCGGGCGCTCATGTATCCACTCGGTCTCGACGTTGGGGCATCTTCTGGCCACGGAGGTTTAAGGATTTTCACCCAGGGACATCTATGATGCCCGCATGATAGAACCAAACATTTTCGGTGTCCCATCCGGCCATCCACGATATGCTTGTGGAGGCTACGGCCCTGATGTCGCTAGGGCATACAATAGTCGTATCATAAAATGCATGATGCATGAGTCATACAATCCAGTCATACATCAATCATGCGCATGTCGTGCGCTCATGTGAGATAACCTCCGCCTATCAGGGAGTCTCATATCAACCTGCCTAATGACACATGCAATGGTCAATCACATCTCATAACAAACATGCAGATGATGCGTATGGGCATGTATCATGATGCTATGCTGTCACATACTCATAATTGGTACCAATAACCGGCACTGACAATCGGCCTCGATAATGTGGACATTTCACCAACATTGCCCCTAAGGAATGACCCACATAAAGCCTAACATGTATTGGGCCCACGGCCTCACACAAAGGCCTAATATTCAACATAGTGGACCTTACTCATAGGCCACATATACATAATAGGTGGGCCTTGCTCATAGGCCTCAAATATATGACATGTGGGCCCCACACATGGGTCTCGAATACATCAAATGAGTCATGTATCATGGGCCTAATACATATTCCAATGGGCCTTGCCCATAGGCCACGAATACATCAATGGGCCTTACCCATGGGCCATGAATACATCATGATAGGCCTTGCCCATGGGCCTCAAATACATCATGATGGGCCTCGACAAATCGAAATCGATCGATAATCAAAATCCACAAATCGGTCACATAAATGGGCAAATCGGTCATGTCAATCGGAACAGGCAATCGGCCATGACAATCGGGATCGATCGATAGTCAAAATCGGCAAATCGGTCACGTCAATCGGCAATCGGTCACGAGGATCAAAATTGATACATAATCAAAATCGGCAAATCGGTCACGTCAATCGGAACCGGCAATCAGTCATGACAATCAGGATCGATCGATAGTCAGAATCGACAAATTGGTCACGTTAATCGGCAATCGGTCACGATGATCGAAATCGGTAAGAATGGGCCTAATAAGGCCTAATGGAAGGTCACAATGTGGACATTCAACCATCATTGCCCATCAATGTGGACATTTAACCAACATTGCTCCCAAGGAGTGGCCCACATAGGGTCGAACATACAGTGGGCCCATGGCCTCACACAAGGGTCTCATACATTACAATGAGCCTCATATCTGGGCCTTAAATACATCGTAATGGGCCTTACAACGCATTGAGGCAAGCCCTACACATATCAAATGGGCCCTAACAGATGGACAGTGTACCTGTTGTACACACATCAAGGTGGGTCACATAAGTGGATGGCATAGATGAAACACGTATAACATGGCAGGCCATGCGATCACATAGCAGATGGGCCCACCGTCCAGCAAAATGGATGATGCAGAATTATACAATACATACATAATGGTGGCCCCACGTCTCTTGTGGCAGGATGGATTAGATACGACATGTACATCACGTCAGGCCCACATCCCAAGGATGGTGCAAATAAAACATGTACATCATAATGGGCCCATCTGTACATCGCATTGGGCCATATTTCATGGGCCCCAAATACATCGAGTGGGCTACATCAATGGGCCGCACTAGTGGGCCTCATACACATCAAGTGGGCCGTATCAATGGGCCTTAACCCATGGGCCCTAAACACATCTCAACGGGCCTTAACCCATGAGCCACAAATATAACTTATTGGGCCTCTCAAATACAACAAGTGAACCGCACTACTTGGGCCGCATCATTCATTCATCTATAGAGATCATTCTAGAGCATTATCCAAACAACAAATCTGATGAAAAGATCATCTGAACCATACCACAAATAACAGTGGTGAAAATGGTTTCCACTGTTAAGATGTAGAGGGCCCACCATGGTATTTATTTCCCATCCATACTGTTCATAAGGTCACACGGTCCTAAACAGGGAGGAAAACAAATGTCACATTGATTCAAGGCTGTTGTAACCCCAAAGGGATTTCGATGGTAGACGTTCAACTCCACTGTCTTCTATGATGTGGTCCACTTGATATTAGATTGCTTTATTTTTTATCTCAGGCGCCGAATGGATAGATGGTAGGGATAAATCACATGCATGCATGATGGTGGGGCCGTATGCGAGTCAAATGGATTGACGACATGGTTTACATCACAGTGGGTTCCACCCGTAAAGATGGATGAACGGTGCAGTACAAGACCCACACATCACAAGGGTCCCACAAAATTTGAATGGACAGCGTGGATTGAACAATATATCAAGGTAGGGCGCATGAGGCACGACATGTGGATGGACGGCTTGGATAACGTGCCTACTGCACCGTCCAGCAACTGGACGGTGGATGTAACCATACATCATGGTGCGGTCCACGTAGTGGCCCACAATATAATATTATATATTAAATATATCTGCATGGTGGCAGCATTACCCATGCTCACCGTCCAGACCCATCTGGACGGTGCAGATTTCACAAATAGAGGTGGGTCCCACCTAGGAGTGGCCCACTACAACATTTATTAATACAATATATTATAATATAATATTATATATATAATATATGTAGGTGTGAGTGTGTGAAACCGTGTGAATGGCAGCCTTGTTGTATGCAAATTAAATCAAGCTACTGTTGTATAAACAAATGGGTGGTGTGAATTAAACACATGTGCTGGTGGGTCCCACCTACCCACACGTGTGGGGAGGGCCCACCCCACAAATAAGTGGACTGGATGGATTACATCCATCATCAGATGGGCCCAGAACATGCTGACGTCAACACACCAGCCGTATGCTGCTGGGTCCCAAATGGACGGTATATATAAAAGGTGGTTTCCACCTGAGTTTTGAATCTGATCCAATGGATGGACGGTGTGGATACACATATACAATAGGTTGTGGCCCACCGTCCAACCATCTGAACGGTGGGGATGCAAAGAGGTGGATGGCGTGGGTGTAGGATGGATGGACAGCGTTGATAAATCACATATACACGTGGTTTCCACGTACGTGTGGGTCCCACGGTAGCTGTCCAGCAGCAGGTAGGTGGTTTTGATTAAGAACATACCTCATGTTGAGATCCACGGATCTAGATGGCGTTACTAGGTGGGATGGCCCACCGTCCAGATGATGGACGGCGCAGATAGAACAGATACATCATAGTGGCCCTGGACAGCACTGTCCAAATGGACGGTGCAGATAGTTACATCACGGTGGGCTTCTGCTGACGTCACTACCTCAGCATATAGCTGGTGCATGAGGTATCCCAGCCAATCCACTCCCACCGTCCGGAGATTGGACGGTGGGGATAAACAAACATCAAAGTGGCTTCCCACCGTCCATTTCAGAACACCCATTAGGTGGGTCCAACCCACGTGGCCCACAACGGCTGGATCAAGCGGCCATTTATATTTCCCCACGTCCAGGGACCTGCTGGACGGCCTGGATATAACTCATATCATGGTGGTCCCATGATTTGGATGGTGTCGATCACCATAAAATTTCAGCAGGCCCACACGTCCTATGTTGAATTGGACGGTGGGAATTAACACATGCATCAAGGTGGCACCACGTGGGGGACCACCAGGGATTGATTTAAGCTGATATTTCTGCTTCCCTAGGTGCAGTCCAACCGCCCTTGCTGCTGGACGCTCCACGGCTTGGACGGTGTGAGTGCTCTACGTCCATCCAGGTGGTGTCCACGTACACGTGGCCCACCAGCCACACATATCAAGGTGGGTCCGTCTCGTGGACAGCATGGATCAAGTGGGCCATACCGTCATCGTCATCATCAAGAATGAAAGGAAAGAGAGAGAGAGGGAGATACGTCGGATGGTCGAGGGACCCCGTCACTATGGGCCCCTCTATACAATGCATACATCAAGTGGGTCCCAAATCATGTGGACTCTACACCAAAATCAAATGAAATGAACACCCACCTTTTAGATCTCCACGTCCTTCTTTCGCCAATACATTCCAGAGGTCCAATGGTTGAAATCCGACGGTCGAGATTAGTTTTAGAGGGTGGGATTGGGTGGTAGGGAGTGGGCCATGCCAAGCTTCTCTCATGGAGCTTGGACGATGGACTCTCATGGGTTGCTTGGGAGAATGAGAGAGAGAGAGAGAGGTGTAAGAGAGAGAGAGATGGGTGTGATGGGTGTGAGTGAGTGATGTGTACTTGTGTAAGAGAGAGTTGACTTTAGGGGAGGGGTAGTTGTACTTGGGGATGGGTGAATGATGTAGTGTGACGTGTACTTTAATTGATAGGTTGATGTGATGTGTCGTAGAGATTCCTTCCATATTTGCAACGCGCGGCGTTTTCCTTGAACTGAACGTGGGCCCACATCTCCTGGCACGGGTATCGCCTCAGCGCGCAAGACGCGGCGACAGCGCGGTCGCACTGGTACAACTCTCTGGTCGAGCTGGATCTGGAATACTGGATATGACTCGGAGTCACGTGTAACTGCCGATAAAAGTTCGCGGGTTGTCGGAATTCGACCGAGAGGGCTGCGGAAGCCTACAAAACGGTACGGGCTAGGGTACGGGTCTTCCATTATATGGGCGCCCGTGTTAAGCTTCTCATTGTTGGGTTGAGATTGGTGAGAAAGACTTATTGGGGCCTGACTTTGTGTGGATAACCACTGAGACGATTGAAATCATTAGGCGACGCCTCTTAATGGCCCAGAGTAGACAAAAGAGCTATGCGGATACAAGACGAAGAGATTTGGAATTTGAAGCAGGAGACCATGTGTTTATAAGAATCTCACTAATGAAAGGAGTTCTACATTTTGGCAAGAAAGGGAAACTCGCCCCGCAATATATTGGGACCTTTCAAATCCTCGATCACATAGGGCCAGTTGCATATCGCTTAGCCTTGCCCACTCCACTTGCTGGAGTACACAATGTGTTCCATGTCTCCATGCTTAAGAAATACGTCCCCAACCCCTCGTACGTCATCCGGTGGGAGCAAGTGGAACTCAAGGACAACATCACGTATATCCTTAGCCCCACTCAGATTTTAGATAAGAAAGAATAAGTGTTGCGGAACAAGGTGATCCCACTAGTTAAAGTGTTATGGACACATCACGGGGAAGAAGAAGCCACTTGGGAGACTGAAGCTGAAATTCGTAAACACTACCCAAGCCTGCTTAAGCAATATGAATAGGTACAAATTTTGAGGATGAAATTTATTTATTAGGGGGGTAGATTGTAACGCCCTGCACAAATCGGAGCAGTATCCTAAGGCGCCCACGTGCAAATTGGCACAGGATCGTATGAATTGATCACACATACGGATAAATTACCGATAAATTAATCTGGATTAAGCCACTAATGTGATGCAATCCAACTACATTCGGGCCGAACATGGGCCATAGGGCTGGTCGGTCCAATAGTACTTGGCGGCTGCCTGTACGAGCCGTGCACAACCCGAGGTAGGACAGAAAATTTCAAAACTTGGGGAGGCCAGGGGCTTCACTGGGCTTGTAGTCCATCACGGACGTCAGGCTCGAATAATGCCCAGAAATGGATGAATTGTGCCGTTCAATCGACACTTATAAACCGCGAGTCACCCCACTTAAAAAAAATGGTTGAAATTTTAAATCAATTAGCCTTGTTACTTGAGTCATTGAATACGGGCATTTCAACCGTCAGATCTCTTCTAAATTTACACTGAATGTTAAAAATATTTCCCTGCACTCGCCCACAAAATCTGACCATTGATTGAGGATTGGTGACCATTCGCAAATCGAGCCATTGTGACCAAACCACGCATTTGTTTGCGGTCAAACTTTACCCGACCCTTAATCAGGCCATGGGGCACTAGTTCCACGAATCAGATGGGCCAGGGGGCCATCAGGGTAGCCCTAACAGCCGAAAATGGACCCCACAAGGCAATTGGAGGCATTTAAGGAGGCACAAAGTCAAATGATGTAAATTTCAGGGTATTTAATATTCAACCTCCCTCACTCTCACAAAATCCAGCAGTTGAGAGAGAGAGAGAGAGAGAGAGAGAGAGAGAGAGAGAGAGAGAGAGAGAGAGAGAGAGAGAAGGGAGAGAGGAGAAAGGAGTGTAGTGTTGGTGGTGCTTGGAGATTGAAATTCCCCACACCTATGCCCTCCATTTGCCGAGAACTCCGACCCAGTCGTTGTAGGAGCAAACCCAATTCAATCTAAGGTAAGAATTGGGCTCCAATCCATCCCTCTCTAGTCTCTAAAAACATGCATGCATCTTACCACCATTCCATGTAATGCAGGGCCCCGACACATTGAGTTTGCAGACCCAGCGACGTTAGGACGATTTCAACAGCTTCTGGTCAACAATATGTGCGGACCATTACCTTTAGGTGGCCGATTATCGTGCCTAGTGCAGAATATAGTGAATGTGTGTGGTGTATTGCTCTTGTATGTTCCTGGATTTTTGGACTGCATGTTTGGGACTATAGATCTAGGATTTTCTGAAAATGTGGGAAAGGGTTTAGGCCCTGAACCCCCCCAAATGTGTGTAATGCTGGTTTGCATACTTAGTTTGGGTGTAAGCATTTAATTTCTCCAAATGTTGCTGATATGTTGTTGAATCTTGTTGCATGACAATATGTTGGCATTGAAAGAGTGAAATGTTGTCAAATTGTTGAATTGCTGAATTAATTGCATTTAATTCCTGCTACATAGCTGATTTGTATGATTCATGCTGGCACATGCGAAATTGAATTGTTGTGAATGGGTGCACGGCTGTCCATCTTGTTAAATAGTTAGAATATTTTGGATATGATTCTTACGGTTTGGTGGAGTTTAGTATATTGCTGTCCATGTACTTTGATTGCTGAATTGTGCTTATTATTTGTGAAATGTCCCTGAATTTGATAATACATGATATCTAGTAGTGTGTATGCCCCTCGTGGATCGGCCGATTAACCGGAATCACTTGGGCGTCCTTCCGTTGGACCAGCCCACGAGTAATCTAGCCCAATTAGTTAGACCGTAAATTATCGACCATAGTTGGACTACACGAGATGCCGTTCTCAGGCCAATCAGTTTATGGTTCAGCTTGTCGAGATATGTTAGCTCATAAATTGGCTATTCTTGTATGTTAACCATGGTTGAACATGCCTATATGAACCCGAAGTACCCTGAGACCTTTGCACCCACTGTTAACTGTGATTTACGGCCCATAAGACTCATGAGCCGGGGATGGTGGTATGGGATACTATGCTCATGCTGTCGGCCTATGCTGGGGTGACGAGCCTCCCCGTAGTGACTAGTGAGCACTTAGACTAGTGAGCCAGGGACAGTGGTACAGGACATTGTGCCCATGTTGTCTGCTTATGCTGGGTTGATGACCTCCCCATAGTGACCGCGAGTAGGACTTTGAAGTCCCAACTATTTTCATCTGAGCTTAAGAACTATGAGATTAATGAACCCACGAGGGCTAAGGACCGCGTGAGTCATGCCACCACGACCATTGTACGATGCGATCAGATTAGGGCAATGTTTCTGATAAGGATATTCCAGTTTCCCCAACCTGCTGAATTAATGAACCTAATTAATCAACTCGGCTAACATATTACATGACATGGCATTATCTATTATGACGATTTAGCAGTCGAGGTCGCACTGAGGGAGTGTTGGTCATTGCAATCATTAGATGTTGTCGCTTGAGGGAGTGTTGGTGGTGAGAGGCATGCATCATATCATTAAATCATGCATTGTATTAACTAATAGTAGTTAGGATTCTATGATATATACTGTTCACTAAATTTACTCTATGTATGATAATTTGTGTAGCCTATTGCTAATGTTCCACTAAGTTAGCTATTCACTCCCACTTTGAGACGATGTTCTAAAACACCAACCAGAATCTGACATAGATGCAGGAACACTGGATTGGGACGTGCTAAAATATGTCAATGTGGACGACAACGAGGAGCAGGAGTACTTCCAGACTTTTGGCAGACCCTACTAGCTTGATGGATGATGGTGGGATTGGGCCGGAGCCCTAATCTTTTTGGGGAGTGACGTGAGGATGGGATTGGGTTCCTAGTAGACGATATTGTGAATGTTGGATTTATGTTGGATATTTTATTTCATTAATAACACTTGAACTTTTAATTTGGTTTAAATGTTAAGCATGCTTGGTTTAATTCTCCATTACCCACTAATACCTAATATTCATATGCATTTGAGGCCCACTAGGGCACACGTGGCACTCGAAAGTTCGGGAGCCGAGTTCCTACTCGGCCCCTAAAATTCGGGTGCGCTACACTGTGCCTGTGCGGAATCAGGTGTGGTCGGAGTGACCCATGGTCCCTGCGTCTCTCCTTCAGTTTGTGCCTCTGCCTCCTCAATGTCACTGTCACCTTGCGTCTCTTCTTCATTTTGCCCTTTTATGACTTGATGGAACTTGAGGTCCATCTTTCAATGTTGACCTTGTTGAAGTGTTGTAGAGGATGCTCAGGATCGTCGGTCAAGGGCAGTCCCAACTCATCGCTCAGCAAATGAATGATATGAGGAAATGGGAGATGAGTTGATCGGGATGAATGGACGTTGATTGCCAACTGATGGACAATTAAAGTAGCCAAACACAGTTTGATACCTGGAGCAATGCTATACAAAACCAGGACCATGAAACAGGTAAGATCGGCACGATTTGTCCCCCAAGGATAGACATTGGTCGAGAAAATTGCATGTAATACCCTGTATTTTGGGAGCATGAACTTTGCCTTAAGTGCATTCCCTTGATGCTAAGGAACATCTCTACCATGGCATAGGAAGTTGGTGGTCAGGGATCGGACCATTGGGTCATCCATATCGAGACTGGATTGGCCGATTGGAGAAAGAGTGAGACCCAACAAATTTGTAATGGACTCAGGCGTGATCTCTACACTCTTGTCTCCAATGGTGACTGTTACAAACGAAGGATCAAGCACATGCAAATGATAGTAGGCGAGGAAATGGTAGGTTCTTTCATCATGACATGGTTCTCCGAAGTCCAATACTGGGGTCCAATTGACAGCAAACAATAGGGATTCTAAGTCATAAGCTCGAATGCATTCCTTATCTACCCGATGTTCATGCACAAGACTCCTCCCCATATATTTTTCCAATATATTGGTGTGGGGAAGAGGAATTACTGCCACTGGAGGAGGTGCAGGTGCTGCGGATGGGGCCTCACCGCGTGATGAGTGTCTAGCGGTGGTGCCACGGCGGTGAGCAGGTGATTCGAGAGCTCTGGCTCTTTCTCGTGGGGTCGGAGACTTTTGCCGAGTCGGCCGCGAGGATTCTCCAACTATTGGACCTTTTCCTTTATCTCTTAACATGATAGATTAGGCACTAAAAAACAATGTAACATGATAAGATGACCAAAAAACCAAGCAGACTATGAGACAAAAGAGGAATCGATCAAAAGAACCTCTAACAACTTAAGATAACCCAATCACAATGATGAATACCTTGAAGAGATGTGGGGTAGACTTAGGAATCTTCTGGATTTAAGGTGCAAACGGCCGCCCAACATGTTAATGGCGTCAAGAAAAACCAGGGAAGAAGAAATGCCCAAAACCGGAAACAAAATAAAAATTTCCTGCTGTAAGTGCTATTATTGATAGCCCCTTTTGTTGTCAAATTTATGGTGCCAAAAACACTGTTATGAAGCTTGCATATGTGAAGATCAAAGCGTAACTTAAGATCAACTGTGATGAACAAGCACTACTCTTAAGTCAAGATCTCAAGATTCTTTCAAAGTTCAAGAAGCTTTCAAGTTCAATCTCAAGCTTTCAAGAAGCTTTCAAGTTTAATCTCAATATTTCAAGAAGCCTTCAAGTTCAATATCAAGACCTCAAGTTTAATCTCAAGATCTGAATGTGCTTTCAAGTTTGAACTACATCAAGACTTCAAGCTTCACTACTTTTAAGGTCACTAGTCCTTAAGTTTCAATGTCCTTACTTCACTATTGAGGTTTGACTAACCATAGGTTGACCTTTAGAGTAGGCCACTTTGGATACGTAATTCACATATTCTATATAAGTGAGTCTGGCGTCTTCTAAGACTAGTCCTAGTCTCTGGTGGACTAGTCCTAACACTGCTTCGACCTGTCTAAGGATTTTCTGGATCAGTCGTAAGTTTGTTATAAAATTTGGATATTTTCTGTTAGGCTTCGACTAGTCATAGGGACTGTTCGACCAGTCGTAGGAACAGTGTCGACAGGTTCTTCGATCAGTCGTAGACCTTTGACTCAAACTACAGTGATGATTTGCACTCTGCTTCGACCAGCCGTGTGTGACCTTCGACCAGTTGAAGGAGACCTATGACCAGTCGAAGGTGTCCTACGACTAGTCGTAAAACCGTCTTATCTTATCGCGCCTGAATTGTCAAATATCTGTTGGATCTTCGACCAGTTGAAGCGACTTAAGACCAGTCGAAGACGTAAATTATTCACATTATAAATAGAGCACGAATCTCAGAATAAAACAGACCATTTAAGCTAATTTAATTTGGCCTTCTGAGAGATAAATTTGTGCTCCGTTTAAAGCTAAGTGTGCTTATTTAATATTCTATTTCTTTAGCTTTGTTAATTAATTTTGTTTCTTGCATTCCAATCTAATCTGTAAAGAGGAAGTTTTTATTTTCCTTTTACTGGAATCAAAATCAATTCAATCTAGCCCATTTGTTTTAATTTAAAATCTATTAGAAATTAGAACCATTATAAAGTGAGTATTGGACATTGAACTTTGACATTCAAATCTCTACTCCAATTTGGTTCTTCTGAGCTGCTATAACAAAGAAGAAATTCAGGTATTTTACATTTGTTGTAAATTCATTTATTTTGGTTTTATTTGAGGTTAAGCCAGAAAAATCTCAAAGTTGTTGGTTATCTAAGGAGAGCCAGAAAACTCAGAAGTGAGGGTTTTTGAATTGTGTAAGCCCTTTGAAAAGACACAATTGTAAAGGTTTTGGGTGAACCTGTGAAAACCTACTTGATAGTGAATGCTAATATCCCCTGTGTGAGGATATTAGGAGTGGAGTAGCATTCTGTGTGGCAGTTGTTGAACAGTTGGTGTACACACAGGCGAACCACTATAACTCCTTGTATTGTGTGGAAGTGTTCTTTATTTTCCTATCTTTGATTATTCTTTCATGGAATGTATGTGGATGTGAATATTGTAATCATTTTAATTTCAAGCTCAGCGGGGAATGTTGTAATAGTTTAGATTTAAATTTCTGTAATTTATTTCAAGCTATTCCTTTATTTGTTTGAGCTTTAGTTTCTTTAAATTGTTCTTGTAAGATTGCCCTGCCATTTCTATGGTGCATGGTTGTCCTTAGAACAATCAATATTTGAGATTGCATTCTATTCCTTTGTTCAACTTCAATTTGTTTATTCCTAGAAAGTTTGAGTTCTTGATACAAAGACCTTTTATACTAGATTAAATGACATTGTAAACTCTATGTAGGGTCTTGGCGATAAAATCCCTGAAAGTAAAGTATGTGCTGAAATACTATGCTCACTTCCTTAACGGTTCAATTCCAAAGTAACCGTAATCCAGGAACTTCGTGACACGGACAATATGAGGGTAGAAGAACTAGTTGGTTCTTTACAAACCTATGAGTTAAACTTTAAAGCTCCTAAAGGTAAATCTATAGCACTTAAAACTTCTAAATTTATTTCTGAAGATGATATGGCTCTTTTAGCAAAGAAGTTTTATAAGATTTTCAAAAGTAAGAAAAGGGTTGATCTTCAACAATCAAATGATAAAAAGAAATTTTGACCCAAAATTCGAAAATCTTTGAAAGACAGTCATTGTTACAACTGCCATGAATATGGGCATTTAGCAAACAAATGTCCTAAAAGGGACAAACCCAAGAGGAAGGGTATGTTGGCTACTTGGGATGAATCATCTGAGTCTGAAACTAATTTTGATTGAGAAGATTCTGAAACCGAGTCGGGCAATGAAGTTAAGGCTCTTATGACTCTAGCTAAGTTCACTTTTTCAGATCATGATGATTCAACAAGTGAAGAAAATCTGAATAGTGATTATGAAAATGAAGAAGATCTTCAAGATGCTTACATTGCCCTATACAAGGAGAGTTGTAAAATTGTTGTGAAGTTTAAACTTCAAAAAGAAAAATTTTTTAAACTCAAAGAATGCTTCGACTTACTTGTTTTAGAAAAATCTCAAATTTCAGATAGTTTTGAAAAATCAAAATGTGATTTGGAGTTCAAAACCTCTCTTATTGAAGATTTGAAATATGAAATTGAGAAAGTCAAGAATGAAGTATCTTCTCTTCTGAGTTTGAAGGATACATGGAGGTAAGCCCAAGGAGATCCAAAGTTAGAAAAACTTTTATTCGGATCTAGAAAATGTGGCGATCGATCCGGGTTGGGTTATGATAAGAACATACCTCATAAACAGAAGACTACTTCTCCTAACTTTATGAAAGGAGTAGCCTCAAACTCAAAAGAAAAGGTACTTGTCAAGATTTTTCTAAAAATAAAAAATCTTTTCAAAAACCTAAACGTAGCTTTATCAATTTCTAAAATCAGAACAGAAATCTATTGGCTGAAAAAATAATTGATTTACTCAAGGAGCTCTTAAAATCTACCGTAGTAGGTCATTCCCGCAACTATAAACAGAAGAAGACTAACTATGCTCTTAAACCCAAAACAGTTCTGAAATGGGTCCTAAAGTCACTTGTTTGATTGCTCACACTGCTTTCAAAGCTTCAAGCCATTCTAAATGGTACCTAAATAGTGGATGTTCAAGGCATATGACTAGTGATAAAGGTCTATTCATCGATCTCAAAGACATGACTGATGGATCAGTCATATTTGGTGATGGCAGCAACTGTAAGATTATGGGCCAAGGTACGGTTCAACTTTATAATCTTCCTTCATTCAAGAATACTTTATATGTTGAAGGTCTTAAACATAACTTGCTTAACATATCTCAAATATGCAATAATAACCATTGTGTACGGTTTTCTAATCAAAGCTGTGAGATTCTAAATAATAAAGGCTTAGTAATATTAACCGGACGAAGAACATCTGAAAACTGCTATATTGTAAGCGAATCCAGCTCATCTAATCAATTGTGTTACATGGTCCATACAGATGAGACTAATTTGTGGCATAAATGTTTTGGACATGTACACTACCGAAATCTATATAGATTGAGCAAACAAGAACTTATAAGAGGTCTACCCAAACTGCAAAAATTGGATAAAATATGTGGTGAATGTCAGATTGGCAAACAAACAAGGAACTCACACAAAAAGGTGAATTCCAATACCACATTAAGACTACTCGAGCTTCTCCATATGGATCTTGTAGGACCTACAAGGACAGAAAGTCGAGGTGGTAAAAGATATATCTTGGTAATAATGGATGACTTTACCAGATATACATGGGTTGTTTTCTTAAGGGACAAAACAGAAACCCTTGAAAGGTTCTTAAAAGGATTCAAACTGAAAAGAGTTCTCAAGTTAGTAAGATTCGTAGTGATCATGGATCTGAATTTGAGAATAGCAATTTTGAGAAGTTCTATAGTGACCATGGAATATTACATGAGTTCTCAGTGCCCAAAACTCCTCAACAAAATGGTATTGTAGAAAGAAAAAATAGAGTGCTTCAAGAAATGGCTAATGTCATGTTGAATAGTATGAAGCTCTCTAAGAATCTTTGGGCTGAAGTAGTCAATACAGCTTGCTACATAATTAACTGGGTTTACACTAGTAAAGGTAATAATAAAATGGCTTATGAAATGTGGTTTGATAAAAAGCCTATATACTGTTAAATACTTTCAAGTTTTTGGCAGCAATTGCTAATTTTACGAGATCGTGAAAATCTAGGAAAGTTCGATACGAAGAGTGATGAAGGGATCTTTTTAGGATACTCTTTAAACAGTCGAGCTTATAGGGTTCTAAACAAAAGGACCGGTGTGATTCAAAAGTCCATCAATGTGGTCATTGATGATCACTTGAATACTTCAGTCCCAAGTTCTGATAATGATGAAGTTCTAGTAATTGATAAATTTGATACTTCATCTAATCAGACTGATTCTGAATTGAGGACCGTTAAAGATCATCCAACCACAGATTCTTGGAAACCCTCTTACATATGTTTTACATCCCAGATAGAACCATCTAATGTAAAAGAAGCTCTTGCTGATGAAAACTGGACTGTTGCGACGCAGGAAGAACTCAACCAATTTGTGAGAAATGATGTTTGGGATCTTGTTCCTAGACCTAAAGAAAAACACATTATAGGAACTAAGTGGATTTTTAAAAACAAGTCTAATAAAGATGGTAATATAATTCGAAACAAGGCAAGATTGGTTGTACAAGGGTACACTCAAATTGAAGGTATCGATTACGATAAAACCTTTGCCCCAGTTGCTCATCTTGAATCAATTAGACTTTTTATATCCATTGCTTTCTTTAGAAAGATTAAAATTTTTCAAATGGATGTTAAGAGTGCCTTTTTAAATGGTGATTTACATGAAGAAGTGTATGTTGAACAACTTACAGGATTTGAAGATTCTAAGTTTACTGATCATGTATACCATCTTAAAAAAGCTCTGTACGGTCTTAAACAAGCTCTCAGAGCATGGTATGAGAAATTGACTAAGTTTTTACTCAGTCATAACTTTCAAATGAGAAGTGTTGATAAAACACTGTTTGTTAAGAAACTTAACGAAGATATTTTAATGGTTCAAATCTACATTGATGATATCATTTATGGATCTACTTGTACTAACATGACTATTGAATTTACAGAATTGATGAAATCTCAATTTGAAATGAGCATGGCTGGGTAATTGAATTACTTCCTTAGGTTGCAAGTAAAACAACTACCTGATGGAATGTTCATCTCTCAATCTAAATATGTTATAAATTTAATTAAGAGATTTGGATTTGAGAATGGTAAGAAATTTGATACTCCTATGAGTACAACTTTGAAACTCTCAAAAGATTCTGTAGGTAAAAATGTAGATCAGAAACTATATCGGAGTATGATTGGTAGTTTATTGTATTTAATTGCTAGTAGACCTGATATTGCTCTAAGTGTTGGCATTTGCGCTAGATATTAGTCTGAACCTAAAGAATCGCATTTGATTGTGGTCAAACGGATTATCCGCTATGTTGCTAGTACTATTAATCTCAATCTCTTGTATCCTCATGAGACTAGTATTCAATTAGCTGGGTACTCGGATGCTAGAAAGTCAACCAGTGGTGGTTGCTTTTATATCGGAAACTGTTTAGTTTCTTGGCTTAGCAAGAAACAAAGTTCTATATCACTTTCAACAGCTGAAGCTGAATATATCGCAGCTGGTAATGCTTGTACACAGCTTGTTTGGATGAAGTGTATGTTAAGTGATTATGGAATTAAACAGGATTCTATGTTATTATATTGTGATAATATCAGTGCCATAAATATCTCGAAAAATCCAATTCAGCATTCTCGTACTAAGCATATTGATATTAGATTTCATTATATTTGAGATTTAGTTTAAGAAAAGGTAATATTAATGGAATATATTCCTACCGAGAATCAACTTGCTGATTTTTTCACTAAACTGCTCGACAAAAGTAGGTTTAAGAAAATGATATTTGATCTTGGCATGTGCATTCTAAAATGATTATTTATGCCTATTTGTATCATATTGTATATATTTGCTAGATTATATTTTCAATTTTTTAAAATATGCATGAAAATCTGATTTTTTGGTGGTACTCGACCAGTCAAGGATTTCCTTGACCTGTCGTGTCACGACCAGTTGAAGAATACCCATGACCAGTCGTGAATCACGTGAATCACTTAAATTTGGGGAAAAATCTCTTTCTTCCTTATTTCTTCTTTCCTCTCTGACTTGTCGACGCTCGATCAGTCGAACCCATCTTCCAAATCCTTCAAGGTTAGTGCTCCATTTGCTTATTTCTTGTGGATTTGTGTCTAGACCACTTCCATTTTACTCTTGAAGTTGTCTATTTCAAGTTCTGTTGAGATTTGGGGTTTTCCTTGTGTAAAATCTATTTTGAGCAAACCCTCTTCTCAAACCTTTATAACTTTTTTCTTTTCTTGAAATCTTTGTTGCAAATGGCTTATAGAGGAAAGAAAATAACATCCTGTAGTCCATCTTCTTCCAGATCAGCCCCGATTACTAAGTTCATCTTCGGACTCCCGATGATGATCTATCTTATGTTCATGACATTAGATTATGTAATGTTATATTTGAACACCCTGTAGATGTTAATCATGTTGTTCCTTTTGATATCCTTCCTATGCTTCAAGCTGTACGTTGGGATAACTTATTACATTAGGGGGGGGGGACAACATACTGGTCCATTGTACAATCCATGTTTGCATGTATATGTGATTTTTCTTTAGAGAACTTAACTTTTAAAATAGACACTAGAGAAGGACCATTTGACATTGATCGTCATTTGATTTTAGCTCTTATGGATATTCCTATGAATGATGAGGGGATTCCTATCTATAACTTATTTGACAAACCCTCAGATCTGAAAAACGTCTCCTTACTAGAGATTTATGCAATCTGAATGCTCAATGGACTCACAAAGGGAATGCGCTTCCCGCAAGGTATTTGTTACCCAAATACAGAGTTCTTCACAAAATCTTTGTGTCTAACTTATATCCTCGATCGGGTAATAAATCTGAGTTGACTTCCTTCATGGTTCGTGTTCTTCATGCTGTTGCCAGTGGTAGGTCTATCTGTTTACCTTCCTTGATTTTTCACTTCATTATTAATTTTCTTCTCCATCCTGGACACAGTGACATTCCTTTTGCTTATTTGATGACTGTGTTGGCTACTCATATGTTAGTTGATATGCCAGTTGGAGAAGCCCCTATCCGTCATCTAATATTCAATAATTCTAACTTAAATAAAATGAAGTTGGAGTTCTTCCTTGGTCAAGGTGATGATGTTGGCAATACTGAAGCAGCACATGAGGAAGTAGCTGGTGATCATTCTTCTGATGATATTAATATGGATGATATCTTTGAAGAACTTGATTCTGATTCTATGAATGATCCAAATTTTGACCTTCTGACTTTAATGCACATTTGCATGCATTGGAGGATAAGGTTGAAAATATTAATGTTAAGATGGAAAACATGTCTGTTGCTCATGATTTACAATTCAAGTATATGCGTAAATATCTTAGGTGCTTGAACAAAGGCATGTATAAACTTGATCCTTCCATCCCTGCTCCTTCATCCAGTTCGGATTAGTTCTTTTCAGCAATCTAATTTGTAATAAATTTACTATTCCGGTGTTACAACTGGTTGGGAGATTGTTGCTATCTATGACTTGGCTCAGTCTATGAATTATGTGAGTTGATTATTCTATTTTCTGTTATCTTGTCTTGTTACCTCTCATATATCTCTCTAATTATTTCTCCTCAGTTTATTTGTTTTGTGCTTCCTTTGTCCTCTTATGACAAAAAGGGGGAGAATAATGCTTATGCTCATATGAATGGAGAATGGAGTAGGCATTGCGCATTGTTTTTATGCATATGTTACTCCGAGGGAGTATGATGTTACTTAGGGAGAGTATGTGTAGAGGAGAAGGACTATTGATATACAGGTTCATGTTAATTATTGATATGCAGGTTCATGTTATTGTGCTAGTTGATAACAACTGGTGCATGATTCGTTAATCAGATATTCTATGAATATTCTATGAACTAACATATCTTGGAAGTGTGTTTTGTCACTAATTTGACAAAGGGGGAGATTGTAAGTGCTATTGTTGATAGCCCCTTTTGTTGTCAAATTTATGGTGCCAAAGACATTGTTATGAAACTTGCATATGTGAAGATCAAAGCACAACTTAAGATCAACTGTGATGAACAAGCACTGCTCTCAAGTCAAGATCTCAAGATGCTTTCAAAGTTCAAGAAACTTTCAAGTTCAATATCAAGACCTCAAGTTTAATCTCAAGATCTGAATGTGCTTTCAAGTTTGAACTACATCAAGACTTCAAGCTTCACTACTTTCAAGGTCACTAGTCCTTAAGTTTCAATGTCCTTACTTCACTATTGAGGTTTGACTAACCATAGGTTGACCTTTAGAGTAGGCCACTTTGGATACATAATTCACATATTCTATATAAGTGAGTCTGGCCTGTTCTAAGACTAGTCCTGGTCTCTGGTCGACTAGTCTTAACACTGCTTCGACTTGTCTAAGGATTTCCTAGATCAGTCGTAAGTTTGTTGTAAAATTCAGATATTTTCTGTTAGGCTTCGACTAGTCCTAGGGACTATTTGACCAGTCGTAGGAACAGTGTCGATAGGTTCTTCGATCAGTCATAGACCTTCGACTCAAACTACAGCGATCATTTGCACTTTGCTTCGACCAGTTGTGTGTGACCTTCAACCAGTCAAAGTAGACCTACGATCAGTCGAAGGTGCCCTACGACCAGTCGTAAAACCGTCTTATCTTATTGTGCCTGAATTTTCAAATATCTGTTGGATCTTCGACCAGTCGTAGCGACTTAAGACCAGTCAAAGACATGAATTATTCATATTATAAATAGAGCACGAATCTCAGAATAAAACAGACCATTCAAGCTAATTTAATTCAGCCTTTTGAGAGATAAATTTGTACTCCGTTTAAAGCTAAGTGTGCTTAAAGCTAAGTGTGCTTATTTAATATTCTATTTCTTTAGCTTTGTTAATTGATTTTGTTTCTTACATTCCAATCTAATCTGTAAAGAGGAAGTTTTTATTTTCCTTTTACTGGAATCAAAATCAATTCAATCTAGCCCATTTGTTTTAATTTAAAATCTATTAGAAATTAGAACCATTATAAAGTGAGTATTGGACATTGAACTTTGACATTCAAATCTCTACTCCGATTTGGTTCTTCTGGGCTGCCACAATAAAGAAGAAATTCAGGTATTTTACATTTGTTGTAAATTCATTTATTTTGGTTTTATTTGAGGTTAAGCCAGAAAAATCTCAAAGCTGTTAGTTATCTGAGGAGAGCCAGAAAACTCAGAAGTGAGGGTTTTTGAATTGTGTAAGCCCTTTGAAAAAGACACAATTGTAAAGGTTTTAGGTGAACCTGTGAAAACCTACTTGATAGTGAACGCTAATATCCCCTGTGTGAGGATATTAGGAGTGGAGTAGCATTCTATGTGGCTGTTGTTAAACAGTTGGTGTACACACAGGCGAACCACTATAACTCCTTGTGTTATGTGGAAGTGTGCTTTATTTTCGTATCTTTGATTATTCTTTCATGGAATGTATGTGGATGTGAATGTTGTAATCATTTTAATTTCAATCTCAGTGGGGAATGTTGTAATAGTTTAGATTTAAATTTCTGCAATTTATTTCAAGCTATTCCTTTATTTGTTTGAGCTTTAGTTTCTTTAAATTGTTCTTGTAAGGTTGCCCTACCATTTCTATGGTGCTTGGTTGTCCTTAGAACAATCAATATTTGAGATTGCATTCTATTCCTCTGTTCAACTTCAATTTGTTTATTCCTAGAAAGTTTGAGTTCTTGATACAAAGACCTTTCTAAAAATTAGGTTGTCCTACCATAAACTTTGGTTTTTGGTGTAAGGTTGTCCTTAGAACAACTTTTGTATGAATCTCTCAATACTTGTTTATTGAGATTGCTATTTAATTTTAGCATTGTGAATTGATTTACTTTATTTGAGTATTTCTTTATTTAGATTCTGCTATAATTATTTTAAATTTGGCATAGTCCTATTCACCCCCCCTCTAGGACATATAGCTTGGCCTTTCACCTGCTCACTCGACTTTTATCGGGCATCCTTATTCGCTATCATCGAATTAGATTCGATGACATCGATGGCCCCTAATCGATGTTATCGATGAGGTGTTTCATGACAGACTATCAGGTGCGATGTTTCCGATTCTAAGAGATCATCGATGACATCGATCCGTTCTCGATGACATCAACGAGTCATTCGATTCGTCTACTAATATCGAAGAGAAGAATATGACATTGATCTATGTACTTCGATAACCTCTCAGATATGCATATCATAAAGTGTTTTCTTATTAACTTGTATACATAGCAAAATTTGTACAAAAAGTTGTTGGACTCAAAATTATGAACATTTGTTATGTTCATTATAAAAGAAGAATTTGATGAGGTATACAAACCTCGGATATAACATATTAATCACAAAAGTGCATCATTTCACACACATGTTCAGGCCTATATGCCATGACCTGAACTTATTATCTGTGCTCTAATGATATCAAGCAGATGGATCATCCTTCTCATTGCCCTTAATGACATAGCAAATCACTAGTGCGAGGACCTTTCATAATCGATTTTCCTGATAGATGCGAGATCTTGCACTCTTGGTTGGTGAATGTTACCATATGCTTGTTGTCACATATTTGGGAAATGCTTAGAAGGTTGTGTGTCAACCCTTCTACATAAAGAGCACTCTCATTTTTTAGCATCTCTATTCCAACTATAGTTCCATGCCCCATTACCTTAGCGGTGCTTCCATCTCTAAAGGTGACTATTTCATCATCATGTTTTGAATAATTTGAGAGAAGGGATTTGTCACCTGTTGCATGTCTTGAACACCCGCTATCAAGGTACCATTTAACATAATTGCCTGTATTGAGAGACGAATGAGTTACTAGACAATTTCTTTTGGTTTTTGCTACCCATTTTGTAATAGTTTTTCTTGGGGAAGTTGTTTTTTTTTCATTATGGGCTTGTCTGGGCATGTTGGGTAACTGAATCACATTTCCTTGTTTCATTAATTCTTTTGTTTTCTGATTCAGTTGAGCCACTTAACTTAATAGCTCCTCTATTCTTTTTGTCATTCTAGGTGGAGATAGATGTTTCTTACTCCTTGGCATGTATTTTGGTGGACTCTTGAAATTTTGCATTGTTTTTTCGGTTGGTTTATATTTACCAGAAGAGTTCAAACTGGAATTAAATTAAGTCTTGCCAAAAGTAAGACATTCAAACTTATGATGTCCTGAGTCTCCATATGAGTGATAGATAGGAGTAGCCCTTGTATTACTCCCTGATGCAGCAGTTTTCTTAATCATTGGAGGCGCAGGAGTGGGACTTGGTTTGAAATTTTCATACTCCAATCCTCTCTTGTCTTTATGTGGTCTCTCCATCCCTAAAAGTATTTCTAGTTTTTCACTACTTTAGGAAAATTTGTAACCAAGCTCAATGGATTTTTTAGATTTTTCTGTATAAAAAATAAGTGTGTGATTTTCATTCTTAAGATGCATGTTTTCATCTTTCAATAATTCAATCTGTTTGTTTAGTTTTACTGACTCAGTTTTGAGAAATGAATTAATTCTTTCTAGCCTATCATTATCTGAGTGGTATTGCTAAAGGTCATTGATCAAATGAGTATTCATCTCTAAAGTTTTGTCTAGATTCATTTGCAGCAGTTTATTCTTATTTTCATTGATACCAAGTCTTTTGAGGATATTGATGCTATGCATATAGAGTTGATCATAGGCATCTTGTATATTATCCTTTTCTTCTTCTTCTTCTTCTTCTTCTTCTTCTTTCTCATCATCTGATGGAAATGTCCCTTTGGCTCGTGGTTCATCAATTTCCTCAGTTTCCAAGGGAATGTTTGTAGGTGTGGAGGCCATGAGTATTTTCAAAGATTTCTGGTCTTCATCACTCTCCAAATCATTGAAATCGGAGTTTGATTCTTCAATGTCATCCCAAGTGGCTGCCATGGTCTTTCCCTTAGTCTTCTTGGTGGGACATTCAGTGGACAGGTGTCTAAATTTCCTGTAGTTCTAACACTGAAGCTCTCTGGACCTTTTAGAAGATTTGCCTATATGATGCTTGTTGTCCAAATGTTTGCCTCTATATGGCCAGCCATGGTTTTTGTTGAAAAACTTCTTGAACCTTTGAGCCAAGAGAGCCACTTTCTCATCTTCATTTTCTCTCTCTCTCCTCCTCATTAGTGATGGTGTGTTTTGCAGCTTTGAGGGCATTGCTTTTAGATTTAGGGGTTGGTTTGAAGTGTAGTTTAAATGTTTGTAGGGAACCTACTAGTTCTTCTACTTTCATTTCATCCATGTTCCTACATTCTTCAATAGTTAATTACTTTTGAGTTGAAATGTTCCAGTAGGGATCTTAGAATCTTCCTATAGATTTTTGGGACCAAAACTTTCTCTCCCAATCCACCCATGGAATTACAGATGATGTTTAGCTTTGTAAAGAATTCCATGAATGTCTCATGCTCCTCCATTCTGAGATGTTCAAATTGTGATTTTAGGAGCTGCAACTTGGATCTTTTCACTGTGCTAGTTCCCTCATGGGTTGTTTTTAACAAATCTTAAGCTTGTTTTGATGTGTTGTACATACTAATTTGATTGAATACTTCTTGAGACACATCACAGTAAATAACATTCATTGTTTTAGCTTCAAAAGTTTGTTTTTCTTTATCGAATGCAGTCCACATTTCTCTGGATTTTAGTTTGGAGATAGTTGTGCCATTTTCAAGTACTATTTGTTCAGTAGAGGGCACATATCCATTTTCAACAATGTCCCAAACGTCATGATCTAAAGATCTCAAAAAGTAGTCATCCTAGTCTTCTAATATGCATAATTTGAACCATCAAATACAGGAGGTCTAGTCACAGATGAGCCCTCCCCTTTGGCCATAATTCCAACTTCAGTTAAGATCACTCTCTAGGTGGTTAAGCCCTTAAGAAAGACCTGAAAAGGCCTAGCTATACGTCTTAGGAGGGGGGGGGTGAATAGGACTATGCCAAATTAAAAATTTAACAGCAGAATTTAAATGAATAAGATAGCCTTATAAACAAATAAAAGAAAGATAGCACTATAACCAATTCACAATACTGAAATGTAAGGCAACGACAAATGTATGAGTATTGAGAGATTGATACAAATGTTGTTCTAAGGACAACCATACACCAAAACCCAAGGTTTATGGTAGGACAACCTGAGTCCTAGAAAGGTCTTTGTATCCAAAACTCAAACTTGATACAGAGGAATAAACAAATAATAAAGAAATTAAATTTAAGTTATTACAACATTCTCACAATGCTTGAAATGTAAAAGATTACAACATTCACATCCATAAATACATTCCACAGCTTTGAATGATAAAAGATATAGAAATTAAATAAACATTCAATCCACAAGACAAAGAATTTTAGTGGTTCGCCTATGTGTACACCAACTGCTAAACAATAGCCACACAAATTGCTACTCCACTCCTAATATCCTCGTACAGGGGATATCAGCGTTCACTATGAAAATAGGTTTCACGGGTTCACCTAAAACCTTCACAATTGTGTCTTTCAAATGGGCTTACACAATTCAAAAACCCCACTTCTGATGCATGACTTATGCATCTCACATTTTGTGATATGACCACCATACGCCCTAACGGCATCAGGGCCGTAGCATCCATAGGCTCATTATGGATAGTCGATGTGACACTAGAAATGTTTGGTTTTAGCATATGGGTATTTTGGATGTCCGTGAGTGAAAGTCTCTAAATCTCCGTGGCCAAGGGATGCTCCAACATCTAGACCAAGTGGATATATATGAGGTCAAGAGTGTCGTATACCATTAGGCTACGTCTCTCATTGTGTTGTGGTCAGTTAGAAGGGGGTGTGGCCTTATTCACCCAAGGGTAGGGTGCATAGCTAGGCTGAGTTTAACCAACTCATAAGTGGGTCCGCCATCAACGAGCTGAGCCGATATTGGTAAGCAGGTAGTGAGGTCTTTTCCACTCACTGGCTGCCCGGGCAGAGAGGGCGTTAGCCAGTTTGAAGTGTATTAGACCTCGGTGATGAGCCTAGAGATGTACGATACTGACATGTGAGCTTAGTGAGCAGGAGTTATGTACTCAGCATTTGATTGATTCATTCATTCACTTTCCACTTGGGCTGGTGCGTAACCAAATCATTATGTGTACCTTCATAGTGGTCAGGATTTCGGTTGGGGCGCATGAGCAACCTGAGATAAGGAGTTTACCACATTGAGTCTGGTAATCCAAATTTAGGTATGAGACTGGTTTGGATAGAAGTCCCTTGTGATGGACCCCATATCCTACGATACTACGTACTATCATCCTGACTTCACACTCTAGCTTGGTCATTTCTTTTGCACCACATATTGCATTGCATCCCCAGTGCATGACATATTGGTTTACCATGACCCCACATTGCATAGCCGATCTACATTGCATACTTTGGTATTGCATGACTTATGGACTTGTCAGTATTTTTGCATGCTTTGATATTATATGACTCATGGACTTGTCATTATTTCTGCTTACTCTGATATCGTATGATTCATGAATTTGCCAGTATTTCCAACATTGTATTATTTATGGAATTGTATTGTATACTTGGCACATGCATTGCACACACACATACACCACCCTCTAAGCTTTCTATAAGCTTATGCATGATAGATGCATGCAGGTGACGCTAGTACGCAGTCAAGCGGAGGCAGGAGTGTGTGGTATAACTTCTGAAGTTTTGATACCTATCTTGTATTTCCCTTTGTGAAATGTACTCAAACACTTTGATTATAGTGTATATGTGGTGATGTTGTTGATTGTGTTTGGGTTATGCTATGGTTATGCTCCTTATAAAAGAAATTTTTATACTGAAAATCCTCTGTGTAGGATCCTAGGATCAGAATCTGGTATATGGATGTCGGGAGCTGAGAATGGGATATTAGGGAGGTCGTTGGCACCAGATTTGGTGATCGGGAATTTTGTGAGCCCAGTTTCTGAGTTTGGGGCATAACAATATATAATATCTATATGTTTCGTGGGGGAATGTTGTAACGTATCAGAAAAATTCATACAAAGACCCGAGTACAACCTTAGGCAGAATAACCCAAGGACTGCATCCTGTTGTATAATTTAGATGGGATTTAGTTAAGTACTAAATAATCCATGGATTAAGCCTGGGCCACCATTTTCACAAATATGAAGGTCTAAAACCATGAGTACGATTGACTCAATGTCATCTTAAGACCTAAGGAGAAATTCCAAGGGCCTGTCACTCTCGGGAGTACATTGAAACTCGGTAATGGACCTAGACCGTACGTCGAGGGTTAGATGTGAAAGTGCACCTGCTAGTGCCCTGGTTTGTCAAGTTACATGTATGGTGAGTCAGACTAGCTGCAAAACTCGATAGGAAGATTATTTCAAGCATCTGCCTTGACCGGATGTGTGGAAGCTTGCAACAGGTAAATCATAGCCTCACATCCCATGTCCCAAAACACCTGGTGATTAAAACCCTTAAAACAAGATAGACATCTTAGGGTTTTATAGTGAGAAAACTTTTTGCAAAATAGGAGAATCTCTAAGTTTTTCTCGCCTCGTCGATTCTATCGAAGCACCCTCGATATGATCGACCTGCACTGTCGGTGTCCTCAATACCTTAATGATATTATCGATAAGAGGACCAAAAGTGTCCAGCAACTAAATACTCATCTGGATGGATTTATCGATGTATCGATACATCTATCGATATCATCAATATAAGCACAAATATGTCCAGCAACTTCACAATATATCTGGATGAATTATCGATTTATCGATACACATATCGATATCATCGATATTCAAATCTCGAGACCATTGAGAGTGGCTTGATAAGATCGACAGACAGATTTTCAGCACCCCTATTTTTTAATGAAAATCTCAAATTCATTCGATATATCGATGACTGTCCGATATGATCTAAATTCAAGTATCGATAAGATCGGAGGTCGATCGATGATATCGACAGTGGGTGCGCATTTCTTACAGCAGTTATTTCAGGTTGTTTTTTAACTATGATCGGGGGCCCTTCGATCTAATCGATATTCAAATATCGATGATATCGACACTAGCTAGATTGCATCGAACAAAGCCATAAACTGTTTAGCAAGTTCAAAGATAAATTAGCTGGATTTATCGATACCTCGACTCTGATCTCGATGTCATCGACATTCAAATTCCGATGACCTCGACGGTTCCCCCGATCATTTATGAAAACCTGAAATATCTCAAAGTCAAGTTTCTCTCAATTTTCATGTGTCGATGGATCGAACCTGTCATCGATGGAATTAGAGTTCGAAATTCGATGACATCGACAAGAGCCTCGACTCATCGACCAATTGGCAAAGAGTTTCAAAAGTGCATGACATCGAGTCCGAGTCATCGAGCAGACCATCAATGCCATCAAGAATATATGCTCGATGATATCGAACCTGCTCGATGATATTGAACTCTGTCATAAATTTGACTATTTTATATCCATTGGAACTTTTTGCCTATTTATAAAGGACTTGTCTTTTGTTACTGTGAGAGAAAGTAGAGAGAGCTTTTGAGTGTTTTAACTTATATCTTATACCTAAAGCCCGTTCTCTCAAGGGAGTTCATCCTCCAATCTACCCTCACCATTGATATTCAATAGAGTGGATTGGGGGACGAACTTCCGCATTTAAGGATCCTCCAGCTACTACCTTAATGACAAATCTTTATGCTGGGATGCCTTGAATGCATAAGAGAGGATCTACTCTATCTTCCTTATAGGAAAATCTTTTGAGAGTAGGATTCCATCTCACCCTTGACCCAACTCGAAGCCAAGCATTGGTATATCATCTTGTGTTGCGGATCAAGGGAGCAGAAGACTCTTCGTCAATAAGAAGGAGGAGATCTTCGTCGTTGTGCTTAACAGGACTCATCAACTTATCTGTAAGTATCTAGAGTCCAAGAGGACACTTGTGATCATTCCTTTCTAGGTCTTGGTCTTAAGTGGTTCTCACCTTTTGAAGCCCTCGTAGGAGGCCTCCGATAGGAGTGTACGTAGTGGGTGCATAGTGTGGACCCTTGCTCTTGTGTATGGGCATAAACCGTTAGGTCCTTGTGTAGGTCCTTGACCTGTGTGGTCTAAAATTTGGGTGCATTGTGTGGACCCTTGCTCTATAGAGAGCATAAACATCTGGTTAGGAGTGAAACAGTAAAACTCTGGGTTTGAGGTGAACCGTGTAAAACCTCTGTAAAGGATGAAGGTGAACTTGATTTAAAACCTTAGGTTTGAGGTGAACCCTGGGAAACCTCCTTTGTGAAATTCGGTACACTCAAGGATTGAGTGCGACAGCTGGGAGTGGAGTAGACAAGTAGTCGAACCACTATAAAAATGATTGTGTTTGTGATTGCTTTTCTATATGTGTGATTCATGACAATGCATTCATATTCATATATCTGAATACATCACACACACACACACAGTCACATCCAACATAGACTAAGGTGTATATTGATATATCTTGATTAGTTTGTGATTGGATCCTCTACTTGGCTTAGAAGCCAGTAGAGTTACATTTGAGTAATCCTGAAAAATTGCATACATAATAGGATTAGTGTGATAGGATTTCTAAATAACTTATAAATCTTTAAAAAGTCTTATTCACCCCCCCCCCCTCTAGGACATATTGGCATATTCCAACTTCTACTCAAGCGGTCTTCACCGCTATTTTAAGATGACCTTGAAATTATAGGAAGATATCCGTCCTGCTAGGCTTGACAACCATCACGGGAATCAAGCCCAGATAGTGTCCAAAAATGCCCAACTTGAGCCAGGAGTTAACAGCGTGAGAAACACAAATATCTTTAGAAAATGAACTAAAACTTAAGTGAATTGGGCCGTTCGCTCTCATGCAAAGTTAAAGAATTTGGACCATTAGTTTGACACCAAACTTCACCCATGGGAAAAGTAAATTTACCTGCACATATCCGTATAACCGTGGCCCCGATTGAACATGTACGACTATTGATCTGACACAGGTTTTCCATGGTTGATCGGCTTATCAGATCATACCGAAATTATGTCTTAGCATGGATCCACTGTCAGGGAGCGTACCCTGTGATGTAGATGAGTCGTGGACCTCCCTATGAGCCCTGTTCGCCAGAAACAGCCACCTACGGGGTATAAACCATGTATAAAGTGGCCCTGGGGCCATTTGCATCACATCTGAGGCTTTAAATAGACTTCATTTAACCCCCTCTCTCCTATATATGAAGTTTACAAAACCCTAGGGGAGAGAGAAGAGAAAAGAAAGAAAAGAGGAAAGAGAGAAGGAAAATTTTGGGAGATCGCTGCAGAAATCTTCTCCCACGAATCCACACGCCTAATCACTGCCCTGTTAAGCTACCAAATTTCTTTTGGCTACGATTTTGGGTAAGAAATACCAACCCTAATATCGAGGTAGGGCTCTAGGATAGTTTTTCGTCAACCTAGCTAACCAGTTTCATCATTTAGATGCCCGACGTTCCGTTTTTGGAAACGTAGAATTTGGACCGAGTCCGGGTCGAGCATACTAATGAAAGGTGTAGACTATAAATGATTAAGTTATGGTTTATCAATGCTTTCATAATAGCTAATGATTAATGTTTGTCTGGATTGCTGTCGTATTATCTTAAATACATTGATTTCTGTATAAGATACACCTATAAATTGTTATAAATAAATGATGCACCCTATGTGTTTGTTGAAATGTTTAAATGAGCAATAGAGAGAGGGAGAGTAAAGAGATAGAAAGTGTGGGAGAAGTGGGTGAAGGATTCTGGTGCTCTATCCTACCATCATACGTGCTTAACCATCACTATCTAGTCACTCTTTTGGTGATTCTGACATCATTCTTAGGTAAGGAAACTCTAACCCTAACTTGTTCTAGGGTTTCAAAGGTTGTAAGTTGCGAAATAGCTGACTTAATTCATGCTATAGGTTGATATAACATTGTTGAAGAAGACTTAGCATTTCTACCAAATTCGTTACGTTTCTACGGCGTAAGGTGCAGACTTTAGACGTATAGGTTATGGTTTTCAATGCTTTCAATGTCAGATAATGATAGATTCATGATTTGGGTGTTATTATACATGCACAATGCAATGTTCGTTTTGCGTTTCAATTGCGTATGCAAATTATGACATATTGTGTATTCTGTATATTTGTAGAAAATACCGTATACGTACAAATTTTGAAAGTGTGTTTGCCATGATAAATTACTGTATGAACATGCTATATATAAGTGTAATACTTACTCGGGGAAAGAATTCGCTCTAATACTTGTTTTGGCTAATATACGTTATGTATGTTAATAAATGTATTCTAAGTGTTTGTAAAAATGCTTGTATGAGTAAGTACTTAGATGATTGTGCTTTAGGTAGGTGTTGAGATAGGATTCTCAACTACCTTAGTGATGTGCATGATTTCCTTCATGTAAGTTGTTCAAGTTAATCGCTTACTTATGAAATGTATGTCTTGTATTTCCTGTTTATATTATGCTTTATAACATGCTTGTTAACATGTTTGAATTACTTTGTTAATTCTGCTTTGACTATTATACATACTTTTTGGTTACGACTTGAATATGATTAGGGCTATGTGATAGTCCAGACAATCGGTAACAGGCTTGAAGTCGTGGCTGAGATTTATTTTGCCATGTAGGATGTGTTTGATGAACCCGAGTCGTACTTCAGTTGGCGACAGTGGTTAGGCCACGTGAAGTGCTTATGCACTTCATGTCGTTCAGCTCGTTGTGCGCTCGTGCTAGTCGAGCTCATCAAGTAACCCGATCTGTCTAATGTAGTTCACCATGTTTGGACACTACTGCTTGAACCTAAGGTACCAAAGTTACCAATGTAATCCTGTTAACCTTGGTACCTTGATCTGCTAAGACTCATGAGCCGGACATGGTGGTATGCTACACTGTGGTCGAGCTGTCGGCCTACGTTGGGGTGATGTGCCTCCCCGTAGTAACCAGTGAGCAACCCAGACTCGTGAGCCGAATATGGTGGTATGGGACACTGTATTCGAGCGGTTGACCTACACTGATAAGGTGATGGGGGAGTGGTGTAATGATTGCGTGTAATAGCCCTGACAGCCCTTTGTAGTGACCTCGAGCATACTTTGAATCTGCGGAGAGGCGACAAGCCTTCCCGTAGTAAACAAGAGTATAACTAGGCCTGTATTGATAAGGTGATGGGGGAGCGGTGCAAAGAGTGCGTGTAACAGCCCTGACAGCCCTTTACAGCGACCTAGAACCGTATCATCATATGAGATTATCTAGGACTGATGACCCTAGAATGGATCATTGTTTGGGAATGATATAAGGAAGGTACTTTAGTTTCCCAATACTGTTGTATGAAAAGAACTAATAATAACTCGGTAATCACTCTCATAACATAGCACTGCATGTGCTTGGAAGATGTGGAGCACTGAGGGATGAACGTATGCCGCGGACATAAGATGGTGTCGCATGAGGGTGGTTTAGCAAGGGCATGCATCATGACTACATTCCATACTTCCATTAATAAGAGTATTTAGGAGTGTTTGATTGTATTGCTTTATCATTATTGCTTGACTGAATTGATAACATGTTAACCTATGCTCTATTGTTCCACTGAGTTGATCATTCACTCTCACGTTACGGGACAGTATTTAAACACCAAAGCAGATCCTGTTTGAGTTTCAGATGATGGTGATGCTTGCAAAGCAGAGCCGGACTTTTATGATGATGAGGAGAGTTTCTCCTTACACAACTATCATGTGGGTCTTTGTAGACCATCTTCTGATCGACGGGGTTACAAGGTTGCTGATTAGATGCCATTACACTTTAGTTTGCTCTTTTGGAGCACCCTTGTATATTCATTTTGTCCATTTTTGGAGTATACATTGATATATTTAACATGGTAACATGTTCACACTCTGGAGACTTACAATAGTATATATATTTTATATATCTATCACAGTCTTCCGCTTGCATAATTTAATTGTCTTTGGAGTATGATATGTTATTTTAGCTTAATCCCATTCATCTTCAATGCACTAATACTGTAAGTGTTATAGTTTATATCCCTTTCTGTTGTCAAATGTGTGGTGCCAAAGACACTAGTATGTAACTTGCTATGTGAAGCTCTACTCAAGATCAAACTAAGATCCACTCAAGATCAACTTTGATGAGCAAGCAATGCTCACAAGTGTAAAGAAGAAAGTTCTACTCAAGTTCAACTGTGATTGACAAGTATTGCTCTCAAGTCAAGACATTGCAAGATGTCAAGAAGCTTACAAGTTCGATCGTAAAGAACTTAAGATACTTTCAAGGATTAGCTACAACAAGACTTCAAGGTTTACTACTTTCAAAGGCCACTTGTCCTTAAGTTTCAATGTCCTTACTTCACGATTGAGGTTTGACTGACCTTAGGTTGACCTTTAGAGTAGGCCATTTTGGATACATAAGTCATATGTTTGATTTACGTGAGTTTGGTCAGTTCTAAGACTAGTCATAGACCTTGTTCGACTAGTCCTAGCACTGCTTCGACCTGTCTAAGAAATTTTGGATCAGTCATAAGTTTGTTACAAAATTCGGATAATTTTTGTTAGGCTTCGACTAGTCCTGGAGTCTGTTCGACTAGTCGAAGGAACAGTGTGACTGCATCTAAGACCAGTCGTACACCTATGACTCAAAGTCCAGCGCTAATCTTCGGATCCTATGACTAGTTGAAGGAAACTTACGACCAGTCGAAGGAGACCTATGACCAGTCGAAGGATACCTTCGACCAGTCGTGAAACGGTCAAATCTTATCGTGCTCGAATTTTCAAATATCTGTTGGTTCTACAACCAGTTGAAGAACTCCCTAGACCAGTCGAAGATGTGATTTTCTCACCTATAAATATAGCACGAATCTCAGAAGAAATCATTGAATTCAAGCTAATTTAATTCAGCCTTCTGAGAGATAATTCTGTGCTCCATCAAAGCTAAGTGTGCTTATTTAATATTCTCTTTCTTTAGCTTTATTTAATTGATTTTGTTTCTAGCATTCCAATCTTATATGAAAAGAGGAATTGTTGTTTTCCTTCTTTTGGAATCAAAATCAATTAAAGCTAGCACATTGTTTTTAATTTAAAAGCTATTAGAACCTAGAACCATTATAAAGTGAGTATTGAACATTGATCTTGGACATTCAAAACTCTACTCCAATTTGGTTCTTTCGGGCTGCTACAACAAAGGAGATAATCAAGTATTTTACATTTGTTGTAAATTCTGTTTGGTTTTCTTTTGAGATTTGCCAGAAAAATCTCATTGTATTGGTTATCTGACGAGAACCAGAAAACTTAGAAGTAGGGTTTTGTTAATTGTGTAAGCCCACAGATAAATACACAATTGTGAAGGTTTTTAGGTGAACCTGGGAAAACCTATTTTTGTTAGTGAACGCTAATATCCCCAGTGTGAGGATATTAGGAGTGGAGTAGCTGTGTGACTATTGTTGAACAGTTGGTGTACACACAGGCGAACCACTATAATCCCTTGTATTTTGTAGTTGTGTGATATTCATTTCATATCTTTAATTATTCAGTGTGGGATGTATATGTGGATGTGAATGTTGTAATCATTTTGTTTCAAGCTCAGTGGTGAATGTTGTAATAGTTAGATTTATATTTCTATAATTTATCGCTTACTATTACTTTATTGGTTTGAGCTTCTGTTTCTATATTTGTTCTAAAAATAAGGTTGTCTTACCATAAACTTTGGTTTTTGGTGTAAGGTTGTCCTTAGAACAATTTTTGATTGCTTTCCATTCTTATACTGCAATTCAAGTTTAGTGATTTAAATTATTATTCTTTATTCCGCTGTATACTTTATTTAAATTTGGCATAGTCCTATTCACCCCCCTCTAGGACATAGCTTGGCCATTTCAAGTGATATCAGAGACTAATAGCTCATTCTTATTGCTTTATATTTGAATTTATTTCCTAAGCTAACGATCTAAGCTATTTATATATAATATGTCCAATTTTGATAGCCTATCAGTCACTAGGCCTCCACCTTTCGATGGCTCCAGTTATGCCTATCGAAAAGCCAGGATGAGGATCTTCCTCAAATCCATGGATGAAAGTGTGTGGCTAGCCATAGTGAATGATTGGACACCTCCTACCATTGAAGTAACTAGTGTTGATGGTTCAAAAACAACAAAAATAACGGCTTATTTTTCTTGGACCACACTTCAGAAAAGTGAGAGTAGTGCAAATGCTAAAGCACTAAATGCAATTACATGTGCACTATCACCAGATGAATTCAAAAGAATTATATCATGTGATTCTGCAAAACAAGCTTAGGATATATTGGAAATGACACACGAGGGTACATCAATTGTCAAGAAATCTAAGATACAAATCCTCACAACTAAATTTGAGGAAATACATATGGAAGAAAATGAAATATTCATGGACTTCTATACTAGATTGAATGACATTGTAAACTCTATGTGGGGTCTAGGCGATAAAATCCTGGAAAGTAAGATATGTGCTAAAATACTACGCTCACTTCCTGAACGGTTCAATTCTAAAGTAACCGCAATCCAGGAACTTCGTGATACGGATAATATGAAGGTTGAGGAATTAGTTGGATCTTTACAAACTTATGAGTTAAACTTTAAAGCTCCTAAAAGTAAATCCATTGCTCTCAAATCCACTAAATGTATTTCTCAAGAAAACTCGGATTCAGAAAATTCTAAAGACGATATGGCTCTTTTAGCAAAGAAATTTTACAAGATTTTCAAAAGCAAGAAAAGGGTAGATCTTTAAAAATCAAATGATAAGAAAAGATCTAAACCTAGATCCAAAAATTGGAAGTCTTTAAAAGATATTCAATGTTACAACTGCCAAGAGTATGGACACTTAGCAAACAAATGTCCTAAAAAAGATAAACCAAAAAGAAAGGGTATGTTGGCTACATGGGATGGATCATCTGATTCTGAAGCTTCTTCTGAATCAGAAGCTTCTAAAACTGAGTCGGGCAATGAAGTTAAAGTCCTTATGACTCTAGCCAAATTCACATTCTCAGATAATGATTGTAACATCCCGAAAATCGGGGGTCGAGCATAAACTCAACTCCCAAGTTCCAGAACATCACTTATGCAACAAGATGAATGATGATTGAATGTTGACTGTATTCGTACATTGAACATGAGTGAGATTAAGCCAAAATAGCATATCATACTCCAAAGATAGTTAAATTGCAAGCGAAAGACTGTGATAGACATATAAAATATAAAAACTGTGGTGAGTCTCCAGAGTGTGATAAAGTTACCAGGTCAAATAATTACAAATACAATTCTAAAATTTACCAAATGTGAAGAAGTATAATATCTTCTATCCCAAGTACCATAGCCCCGTCAATACATTACCAGGTCTTCATAGACTTGTCAGAGATTTATATGTAGGAGAACTCCTCCTCAACATCATAGTAGTTGTCCAGCTCTGCTTCATAAGTATCGCCATCACCTGAAACTCAACAAATCTGGTTGGTGGGTACAACACCGTCCCGTAACGTGGGAGTGAGTGATCAACTCAGTGGAACAGTAAAGCATAGGTTAACATGTTATCAACTCAGTCAAGCAGTAATGATAAAGCAGTAAAATCAAACACTCCTAACTACTCTTATTAATGCAAGTATGAATTCCCAAATATGATCCATTCTAGGGTCATCAGTCCTAGTTAATCTCAGACGATGGTGTGTTTTCTAGGTCACTGTAAAGGCTGTCAGGGCTGTTACGCACAAAGGTTATACCACTCCCCCATCACCTCTTTAACGATTCATCACTATACAGAAACAGGCCTAGTTCATACTCTATACACCGTAGCAAAACTCTAAGACTCACCGCAATTTCAGAGTATGCTCGAGGTCACTACAAAGGGCTGCCAGGGCTGTTGCTCGCATTCGTTGCGCCACTCCCCCATCACCTTATCAATGTAGGCCGACAACACGAATATAGTGTCCCATACCACCATAATCGTCTCACGAGTCTGGTTGCTCACTGGTGACTACAGGGAGGCGCGTGGCCCCAGCGTAAGCCGATAGCTCGACCACAGTGTCCCATACCACCATGCCCGGCTCATGAGTCTTAGCGGATCGAGGTACCATGGTTAAAAGGGATTTCACTGGTAAGTTTGGTACCCTAGGTTCAAACAGTAGCGTCCAAATATGGTGAACATATAATAGACAGATCGGGTTACTTGACGAGCTTGGCTAGCTCGAGCGTACAACAAGTTGAACGACATGAAGTGCATAAGTACTTCGCGTGGCAACCACTATCGCCAATCGAAGTACGACTCGAGTTCATCGAACACATCTCACGTGGTAACTGAATCACAGCCACAAATTCAATTCTGGTACCGATTATCTGGACTATAATCATAGCCCCAAACACAATCAATTGCAGATAGATAAAGCAGTAGTGGATCAAGATTCAACTCATACAATCAAGGTCCGATATTATCCATTTAGGGCTGCCAGGGCTGTTACACGCATTCGTTACACCACTCCCCCATCACCCATGACGGATCATACAACATAAACATGAATTTAAACATACGCCTTACATAAATAAAATCATACCATCAGTTGAGCATGTTAACAAGCATATCATAAAGCATATTATAAAGCATGTTATAAAGCACTATATAGATAGGAATATAAACACATATATTTCATAAGTAAGTGTTTAAAGTGAACAACCTCATGGAGGAAATCATACAAGTCTCTAAGGTAGTTGAGAATCCCATCTCAACACCTACCTAAGGCATCATCATCCAAACACGTACTCTCTCAAGCATTTTCACAAACACTTAGCATACACTATTTCAACATACTTAGTGTATGTTAGCAAACATGTATTAGGGTGAGTCCTTTCACTAAGTAAGTATTTTACACATATATAATATAGTTATACAACAAATAATCATGGCAAACACATCTCTAAAATATATACGTATACGGTACTTTCTACAATACAATATTTCTACATATATAGTGTATATTAGCAAAACATGCATTAGGGCGAATCCTTTCGCCAAATAAGTATTTTATCCATACATCATACATTCATACAACAAATAATCATGTCAAACACATTTCCAAAAAATATACGTATACGGTATTTTCTACGAATACCTAGAATATGTAAAATTCCATATTCTACAACTTTAATCGAAACAGAAAACAGAAAGTACTTTGTACATGTGCAATTGCATGCAGATCATGAATCTATCATTATCTGACATTGAAAGCATTGAAAACCATAACCTATACACCTAAAGTCCGCACCTTGTGTCGTAGAATCATAACGTAGTCGATAGGTTTGCTAAGCTTCCGTATTCGGCAGTTTGGCAACCTAGAGAAGGAAGTAGATTAGATATTTCATAACCTACAACCTATACAACCCCAAAACAGATTAGGGTTTAGGTTTCTTACCTAGAAACGGAGCTGGAATCGCTGGGAAAGTAATTAGAACGGAGCGGTGGAGCTCATGGAACGGCAGGGAAGCACGGCAGGGAGATTCTCCCACATCTCTCTCACTTTCTCTCTCTTTCCCTAGGGTTTCTCTCAAATTCGGATGACTGAAATGGGAGAGGGTTTAAGGTCCTCATATAGCCTAAAAACTCACCGAAATAGACTTGGGAACAAAGTATACTTGGTCCAAAGGGCATCTGTTTTAGCTTAATGGAGCATTTTCGGAGCCTTCCCTTGAGCCAAAGATTGGACTTAAGCTCACTAACACCGGATCTATGTTTAGTTAAGTTTTCGTTTCAGTCGGATTTTCAGATCACGCGTGGCGGACCAGTTTCAGTTGGACGGTCAGTGGGTCTCGATCGGAGATTCCGAGTACATGTAAATGTTTATGAAATTTTTCCTGATCCGAGGGTGTATTTGGGTTAGATTCTGACGGTGCAGTTGCTTATCTATGATCTCAAGCGACGAGTCTCAGATTACTATTCAAGATATTTATTTTTGTAAAGAAACAAGTGTTTTCACACTCTCTCGCTCCAGACTTAAGCGAACAGCTGTGGGACACTGGCTGGATTTGATTTCCGAGATGGTTGTCAAGCCCAGCGAGGTGGTCCTAAGTCCTTAACCATTATTCGGACTCCCGATGTGCGGTCTAGAACTGATACGGAGTTTCAACGTGCTCCCGAGAGCAGTCGGGTAATGAGATTGATCCTAGATTTTAGGGTAACCTAGCGTCAATGATTCTACAAGTTTTGGGTCTTGCAGATCATATTTAAAGTGGATCAAACGGATTTCGTAGCTAATCTAGTTTAGCACTTAGTTACTTTGTCTCATTTCTAAAGGATTTAGTCCTATAAGATTTCTGTCTGAGGTGGTACCTAGTCCTTTGTAGTTTGTATATAAGGTGATCCAAGTTATACTACTTAGCTAGTTTAAGATAGTGTCTAGGGTGAAAGTACTTAGAAAAATTGAAAGAACAAGCTGGTGAAGGGTGGGATTTGTGAAGGAAATGAGTTCAAAGGCGGCTTTAGACTTTTGGTTTGAGTTCTGACAGGTTAATAAGGTGTTAGGATCGACCTATTGCCTAATGACGTCTTATTCCAAGTTGGGAAAAATCCGGGATGTTACAATCTACCCTCCTTAAAATAAAATTTCATCCTCGAAATTGGCTAAGGGTAATAAAGAAAGATTTAATTATTTCTTTTACCTAAGTTTTATTGATTTCAAGTTTCTACGCGTGGTAGGGCATATACTAGTCTGGTTCCTTTTAGTCTACCCCCCTTAAAACTTATTTCTTTATCCATTTCTTATATCCTGATGGTTTGCTACAATGGATTTCTAAGAAAGATTCAGATCTTAGTTGGTGATCTATCTTTACGCACAGTCTGGATCCATTCCATTCGATCCTGGGCCAGTGGGGCAAGGGTCTACCACGCTTCCGCTGTGCCACATAATCAAAGAGGTGTAATAGGTGACTTAACTAGATTAGGCTCATAATGTTCTACCCCCCTTAAAAACTTAATTCCCTAAAGCTTAAAGATCTATGTCTCGCTCCGTATGTCAGAACGAGGTAAAATTTTAGGCCTATCTTTGGTATGAAATGGGAAGCGATCTATCACTACATTGGTCTTCCTCTCATCGATGATGTGTGTTATGGCATTGGTACCTATGGATATCGAAAGCTAAAGATGATGGGTATTGTGGTTGATTTCAGGGGCAGGTGTGGGTTTGAGGCCAGATGCCTAAGTTTACTAAAGGAGGACTATCATCACGGTCCCGACCTACCTTATGTACTCATGTCAAGCCTAACAGGCAGGCTATCTTTCTACGTTCATATGCACAATATGTATGTCAACATGGCATGTGATTTGGAACCTAATTCCTAACTGTCTGTTGCTCACTTGGAAAATTCCTTAGGCCTGAAAGGAAAAATCTCTATTGGCTATATATTCTTACACTTCTCAAAGACGAAGTTATAAACTTTTGGTTGTAAGTGGTCGAGCCAACATGGAAGGAAGGTTGTGTAGTGGGTCAGAATCGGATACATGGACCTTCTGCCTCGTGAAGACAGAAAATTGTCGTATCAGTTCTGAATCCTAGTTAATCCTGACTCTCTGCTTGATCAGAGCATAGAGTTCATTGGCAACTACCAGGATTGAGAATTCAATTCAAATCGTGAATACCTTGCTGATATATATCGTTTCTCTACTCCATGTTCCCAGTTGTAATAAGTCCTCGAGAAGGCAATTTTAAGGGATGCATTGATTTGATCTAACATTAAATTCAAAGGATATATAAGTTTCCTCTAACCGTGACTAGTTTCTATGTCAAATAACTTTCCTAGGAGTTATCAAAGAAGCCTATGAGTATTAAGGAGATTCAACGAAAGAATGGGGTCTCACTCTAACCTACTTAAGCCGACTAATTAAATCTATCTTTCAAGTATCTTAGCATAATGAATCCTTTACATTCTTTAGTGCCTAGTCGCAACGTATGAGTAGCGTAATCCCCTAGTTGTAATCCAAAGTCTATGCTTATACACTATATGATTTTACACCATTTTTAATAAAGGAAATTGTTTGTTTGTTTGTTTGGAATTGAGTTGCCCAAACATGAATGTAGCTACGCTCGAGCACTTCACATATGCTCAAACCAACTAAGGGGGTTCTAGAGTTCACGTTCTTAATTTGTTGGATTTCCTATACTGTCAGGTCTGTCGAAGCACCGCTCTAAGTCCAAAACTCCAAGGGTCTATTTGTCAAACAACCATTTACTCTAAAAGCTTAAGCTATTAGAGTGTAGTAGGTTAATGTATATCAAGGGACTTTATCACTTCAATACTATTTGGCCAGTGGTCTTAAGCTGTACTAAATGGGACTGCATTACTAATCCTACCTTGGGATTGGGAGTGGCATGGTTGGTAGGAGGGTGGGTGGGATAAAAATTAATTTTATAGGCTTTGAAAAATAAGCCTGGTGTTGGAAAATGTGAGATGGGATTTCCATATCCCACGATGGGGAATTTCTAAGTGTAATTTGAAAGAAAATTCTGGGTTTTACGTTTAACTGCATACACTCCAAATATGGTATTGGAAAACATAGGATACACCCAATCTAGGGGTCATACCTTACACACACATGTATTAAGATAAAAGGGAGAAATGAGATAGGTTAGAACGCCACACGATTTTGAGTCACAAATGGGGTATGTAAGAGCCCAAATGAGAGAGAACGGAGAGGTTGGACGTTGGCTATGGGAGAAAACTGTGATGGTGTGCGTGTTTGGCCAGGGAATGACGAAATGAGTGGATGAAAGGGAGATTTGAACGAGAAATCAGCAACTTGGAAGAGAAAAGAGAGCTTGGGGGGTGATATGTGAAGGAGGTATGCCATAGGGGGGGTTTTAGTGAACGGCCCATACACCAGGGGGTTCCCCAAGCCCCCAAACACGATTAGCCCGGACGGCCGGCCTGGCCTAGCAAAAAAATCGGCGAGGCCTCGCCGAAAAATTTTGTGGTTTGCAAAGGGGGGCCCCATGGGCATGTTCCACCAGTCCCCTAGGCTCCAAAAAGTATGGGGCCCACCCTGGTTCCCTCCGGAAGTGCTCCGTTTGGCCCCCGACCCCATTTTGAGCCGTATCGAGGCTAAAATGCAAACCAGAATGATTTTATATGAAATGTAGCATATGATTTTGGGGTAGGAGGAGCTAATCTATCTAACTAACCTATTTATTTGGTTAGATTCCAAAATTTGAATGGTCAAAAGTCTAATTTATACATATATTTATTATTTATAGTAACTTTTTGTTTAAGTATTATTCTTCATCATTTATATGTTAGAACTTATACCTAGTGTGAAAGGACTTAGAAAAAAATTTGAAGGATGAAGTGGTGCAAGGAGAGAGTTTGAAGGAATTGGATAGAAAGGGGTTTTAGGTTTTGGTGCTGTGTTTGACCCACAACCTAAGGACATTCATCTCTAAGGAATGACTCAAACCTATCGACTGACGGCCTAGAAGTGATTCGGGATTGTTTCGTGTGATCATGGGTGTGTACGGCTCAATCTCAGCAGTCGATTTCTGTCGGTTTCACCATTCGGCGAATTTGGAAAATCCTAAGTCAGTTTCTATGTTTCGTCGCTCCCTCCTAAGTCAGAGTGCATCAGTGTGCATCGTGTGACCATAACGCAGGTCCGGTTTAATCCAAATCATGCTCTGATACCATCTGTAACATCCCGAAAATTGGGGGTCGAGCATAAACTCAACTCTCGAGTTCCAGAACATCACTTATGCAACAAGATGAATGATGATTGAATGTTGAGTGTATTCGTGCATTGAACATGAGTGAGATTAAGCCAAAACAGCATATCATACTCTAGAGATAGTTAAATTGCAAGCGGAAGACTGTGATAGACATATAAAATATAAAAACTGTGGTGAGTCTCCAGAGTGTGATAAAGTTACCAGGTTAAATAATTACAAATACAATTCTAAAATTTACCAAATGTGAGGAAGTATAATGTCTTCTATCCTAAGTACCATAACCCCGTCAATACATTACCAGGTCTTCATAGACCTGTCAGAGAGTTATATGTAGGAGAACTCCTCCTCAACATCATAATAGTGGTCCGGCTCTGCTTCATAAGCATCGCCATCACCTGAAACTCAACAAATCTGGTTGGTGTGTACAACACCATCCCGTAACATGGGAGTGAGTGATCAACTCAGTGGAACAGTAAAGCATATGTTAACATGTTATCAACTCAGTCAAGCAGTAATGATAAAGCAGTAAAATCAAACACTCCTAACTACTCTTATTAATGCAAGTATAAATGCAGTCATGATGTATGCCCTCACCACACCCTCCCTCGTGTAACACCAACTTACGTTCGCGGCATGCTTTCATCCCTCAGTGCTCCACATCTTTCAGGCACATGCAATGCATGATGAACATGATTACCGAGTATTTATTAGTCCATTTCAAACAGCAGGATTGGGAAACTAAGGTACCTCCCTTGTATCATTCCCAAACATGATCCATTCTAGGGTCGTCAGTCCTAGTTAATCTCAGACGATGGTGTGTTTTCTAGGTCACTGTAAAGGCTGCCAGGGCTGTTACGCACAAAGGTTACACCACTCCCCCATCACCTCTTTAACGATTCATCACTATACAGAAACAGGCCTAGTTCATACTCTATACACCGCGGCAAAACTCTAAGGCTCACCGCAATTTCAGAGTATGCTCGAGGTCACTACAAAGGGCTGTCAGGGCTGTTGCTCGCATTCGTTGCACCACTCCCCCATCACCTTATCAATGTAGGCCGACAACATGAATATAGTGTCCCATACCACCATAATAGGTTCACGAGTCTGGTTGCTCACTGGTCACTACGGGGAGGCACGTGGCCCTAGCGTAGGGCGACAGCTCGAGCACGGTGTCCCATACCACCATGCCCGGCTCATGAGTCTTAGCGGATCGAGGTACCATGGTTAAAAGGGATTTCACTGGTAAGTTTGGTACCCTAGGTTCAAACAGTAGCGTCCAAACATGGTGAACATACATTAGACAGATCGGCTTACTTGACGAGCTCGGCTAGCTCGAGCGCATAACAAGTTGAACGACATGAAGTGCATAAGCACTTCGCGTGGCCAACCACTATCGCCAACTGAAGTACGACTCGAGTTCGTCGAACACATCTCACGTGGTAACTAAATCACAGCCACGAATTCAATTCTGGTACTGATTGTCTGGACTATAATCATAGCCCCAAACATAATCAATTGCAGATAGATAAAGCAGTAGTGGATCAAGATTCAACTCATACAATCAAGGTCCGGTATTATCCTTTTAGGGCTACCAGGGCTGTTACACATATTCGTTACACTACTCCCCCATCAGCCATGACGGATCATACAACATAAACATGAATTTAAATATACGCCTTACATAAATAAAATCATACCATCAGTTGAGCATGTTAACAAGCATATCATAAAGCATATTATAAAGCATGTTATAAAGCATGTTATAAAGCACTATATGATAGGAATACAAACACATATATTTCATAAGTGTTAAAGTGAACAACCTCATGGAGGAAATCATACAAGTCTCTAAGGTAGTTGAGAATCCCATCTCAACACCTACCTAAGGCATCATCATCCAAACACTTACTCTCTCAAGTATTTTCACAAACACTTAGCATACACTATTTCAACATACTTAGTGTATGTTAGCAAACATGTATTAGGGCGAGTCCTTTCGCCAAGTAAGTATTTTACGCATATATAATATAGTTATACAACAAATAATCATGGCAAACACATCTCTAAAATATATACGTATACGGTATTTTCTACAATACAGTATTTCTACATACATAGTGTATATTAACAAAACATGCATTAGGGCAAATCCTTTCGCCAAATAAGTATTTTATCCATACATCATACATTCATACAACAAATAATAATGTCAAACATATTTCCAAAAATATACGTATACGGTATTTTCTACGAATACCTAGAATATGTAAACTTCCATATTCTACAACTTTAATCGAAACAGAAAACAGAAAGCACTTTATACATGTGAAATTGTGTGCAGATCATGAATCTATCATAATCTGACATTAAAAGCGTTGAAAACCATAACCTATACACCTAAAGTCCACACCTTGTGTCGTAGAATCGTAACGGAGTCGATAGGTTTGCTAAGCTTCCGTATTCGGCAGTTTGGCAACCTAGAGAACGAAGTATATTAGCTATTTCATAACCTACAACCTATACAGTCCCAAAATAGATTAGGGTTTGGGTTTCTTACCTAGAAATGGAGCTAGAATCGCCGGGAAAGCGATTAGAACGGAGCGCTGGAGCTCGTGGAACCGCAGGGAAGCACGGCAGGGAGATTCTCCCACATCTCTCTCACTTTCTCTCTCTTTCCCTAGGGTTTTTCTCAAATTTGGATGGCTGAAATGGGAGAGGGTTTAAGGTCCTTATATAGCCTAAAAACTCACCGAAATAGACTTGAGAACAAGGTATACTTGGGTTTTGTCTAAAGGGCATCCGTTTCAGCTCAACAGAGCATTTTCGGAGCCCCCCTTGAGCCAAAGATCGGACTTAAGCTCATTAACATCGGATCTACATTTAGTTAAGTTTTCGTTTCATTCGGATTTCCAGATCATGCGTGGCGGACCAGTTTCAATTGGACGGTCAGTGGGTCTCAATCGGAGATTCCGAGTACATGTAAATGTTTATGAATTTTTTCCTAATCCGAGGGTGTATTTGGGTCAGATTTTGATGGTCTGGTTGCTTAATACTGATCTGCAAGCGACGAGTCTCAGATTATTATTTAAGATATTTATTTTTGTAAAGAAACAAGTGTTTTCACACTCTCTTGCTCCGGACTCAAGCGAACAGCCGTGGGACACTGGCTGGATTTGATTTCCGAGATGGTTGTCAAGCCCAGCGAGGCGGTCCTAAGTCCTTAACTTCATGTTATTCGGACTCCCGATGTGCGGTCTAGAACTGATACGGAGTTTCAATGTGCTCCCGAGAGCAGTCGGGTAATGAGATTGATCCTAGATTTTAGGGTAACCTAGCGTCAATGATTCTACAAGTTTTGGGTCTTGCAGATCATATTTAAAGTGGATCAAACGGATTTCATAGCTAATCTAGTTTAGCACTTAGTTACTTTGTCTCATTTCTAAAGGATTTAGTCCTATAAGATTTCTGTCTGAGGTGGTACCTAGTCCTTTGTAGTTTGTATATAAGGTGATCCAAGTTATACTACTTAGCTAGTTTAAGATAGCGTCTAGGGTGAAAGTACTTAGAAAAATTGAAAGAACAAGGTGGTGAAGGGTGGGATTTGTGAAGGAAATGGGCTTAAATGCATCTTTAGACTTTTGGTTTGAGTTCTGACAGGTTAATAAGGTGTTAGGATCGACCCATTGCCTAAGGACGTCTTATTCCAGGTTGGGAAAAATCTGGGATGTTACAAGGATTCAACAAGTGAAGAAAATTTGAACAGTGAATGTGAAAATGAAGAAGATCTTCAAGATGCGTATAACGCCCTATATAAGGAAAGTTGTAAAATTGCTGTCAAACTTAAACTTTAAAAGGAAAATTTTTTTAAACTCAAAGAATGTTTTGAATCACTTGTTTTAGAAAAATCCCAAATTTCAGATTGTTTTGAAAAATCAAAATGTGATTTAGAATTTAAAACCTCCCTGATTGAAAATCTGAAATCTGAAAATGAGAAACTCAAAAATGAAGTATCTTCTCTTCTAAGTTTAAAGGACATATGGAGATATGCCCAAGGTGTTCCAAAGTTAGAAAAATTATTATCTGGATCAAGAAAATGTGGCGATCGATCCGGGTTGGGCTATGATAAGAATATATCTTCTAAACAAAATTATTCTTCTCCCAAGTTTGTGAAAGGAGAGTCCTCAAACTTAAAAGGGAAAAGTACTTACCGAGGTTTTTCTAAAACTTTTCAAAAACCTAAAAGCAGCCATGTTAATTTTAAAAATCAGAACCGAAACCCTCTTACTGAAAAGATAGTTGATTTACTCAAGGAGCTCTTAAAATCTAACTCAGTAGGTCATTCTTACAACATCAGACAGAAGAAGACCAACTATACTCCTAAACCCAAAACAGTTCTGAAATGGGTTCCTAAAGTTGCCTACTTGGTTGCTCACACCGCTTTCAAAGCAATAAGCCATTCAAAGTGGTACCTAGATAGTGGATGCTCCAGGCATATGACTGGTGATAAAAGTTTGTTCACCGATCTCAAAGACATGACTGATGGTTCATTCACATTTGGTGATGGCAGCAATTGCAAAATTATGGGCCAAGGTACGGTTCATCTTTATAACCTTCCTTTGTTTAAAAATGTTTTATATGTAAAAGGTTTGAAACATAACTTGCTTATCATATGCGATAATAACCATAGTGTACGATTTTCTAATCGAAGCTTTGATATTCTAAACAACAAGGGTTCAGTAATACTAACTGGACGTAGAACCTCTGAAAACTGCTATATTGTTAGCGAATTCAGCTCATCTAATCAATCATGTTACATGGTCCATACAGACGAGACTGATTTATGGCACAAACGTCTTGGACATGTACACTACCGAAATCTATATAGATTGAGCAAACGGGAACTTATAAGAGGTTTACCTAAATTACAAAAATTAGATAAAATATGTGGTGAATGCCAGATTGGCAAACAAACAAGGAACTCACACAAAAAGGTGAATTTCAATACCACATCAAGACCACTTGAGCTTCTCCATATGGATCTAGTAGGACTTACCAGGACGGAAAGTCGAGGTGGCAAAAAATATATCTTGGTAATTGTATATGACTTTACCAGATATACTTGGGTAAACTTCTTAAGGGACAAATCTGAAACCCTTGAAGAAGTAAGAAAAGTTCTCAAAAGGATTCAAATTGAAAAAGATTTTCAAATCAGTAAGATTCGTAGTTATCATGGATCTGAATTTGAGAATAGCGGTTTTGAGAAGTTCTGTAACGACCAGGGAATATTACATAAATTCTCAGCACCCAAAACTCCACAACAAAATGGTATAGTGGAAAGGAAAAACAGAGTACTTCAAGAAATGGCTAATGTTATGTTGAATAGCATAATGCTCTCTAAGAATCTTTAGGTTGAAGCAGTCAATACAGCTTGCTATATTATTAATCGAGTTTACACCAGTAAAAGTAATAATAAAACGGCTTATGAAATGTGGTTCGATAGAAAGCCTACTATCAAATATTTTCAAAATTTTGGTAGCAAGTGCTATATTTTACAAGATCATGAAAATCTGGGAAAGTTTGATACAAAGAGTGATGAAGGGATATTTTTAGGATATTCTTTAAACAGTCGTGCTTATAGAGTACTGAACAAAAGGACCGGTGTGATTCAAGAGTCCATTAATGTGGTCATTGATGATCACTTAATCACACCAGTCTCAAGTTCAGATAATGATGAAATTCTTGTAACAGATAAACCTGATACTTCATCTAATCAGACTGATTCTGAACTAAGGACTATTAAAGATCATCCAACTACACAGATTCTTGGAAACCCTCTCACCGGTGTTCGTACTCGTAGACAACTTGAGGATATATGTAACTACGCATGTTTTACATCCCAGATAGAACCATCTAACGTAAAAGAAGCTCTTGCTGATGAAAGCTGGATTGTTACGATGCAAGAAGAGCTTAACCAATTTGTGAGAAATGATGTTTGGTATCTTGTACTTAGACCTAAAGATAAACACATCATTCGAACCAAATGGATTTAAAAAAATAAGTCTAATGAGCTTGGTAATATAATTAGAAATAAGGCTAGGTTAGTGGTTCAAGGTTACACTCAAATTGAAGGTATTGACTATGATGAAACCTTTACACCAGTAGCCCGTCTTGAATCAATTAGACTCTTTATATCCATTGCATGTTTTAGAAAGTTCAAGATTTACTAAATGGATGTAAAAAGTGCGCTCTTAAATGACGATTTGCATGAGGAAGTCTATGTTGAACAACCAATGGGTTTTGAAGACCCCAAGAATGCCGATCATGTTTATCGACTTAAAAGGCACTTTATGGTTTAAAACAAGCTCCTATGGCATGGTATGAGAAACTAACAAAGTTTCTATTAAGCCATAATTTTCAAATGGGATGCGTTGATAAAACTCTGTTTATTAGAAAACATAATGATTATATCTTATTAGTACAAATCTATGTTGATGATATCATTTATGGATTTACCTGTACTGACATGACTATTGAGTTTGCAGATTTAATGAAATCTCGGTTTGAAATGAGCATGGTTGGGGAATTAAATTATTTCCTTGGGTTGCAAGTAAAGCAACAACCTGATGGAATGTTCATATCTCAATCTAAGTATGCTATGAATCTAATTAAGAGATTTGGATTTGTGAATGGCAAGAATTTCGATACTCCTATGAGTACAACTTTGAAACTCTCAAAAGATTCTGTAGGAAAAAATGTAGATCCGAAATTATATCAAAGTATGATTGGTAGTTTACTATATTTAACTGCTAGTAGACCTGATATTTCTCTAAGTGTTGGTATTTGTACTAGATATCAATCTAATCCAAAAGAATCACATTTGACTACTGTCAAGCGGATTATTAGATATGTCGCAAGTACTGTTAATCTCGGTCTATGGTATCCTCATGAGACTAATGTTCAATTAGCTGGATACTCGGATGCTGACTAGGCTGGTAATCTAGATGATAGAAAATCAACCAGTGGTGGTTGCTTTTATATCAGAAATTGTTTAGTTTCCTAGTTTAGCAAGAAACAAAATTCTATATCACTTTCTACAGCTGAAGCTGAGTATATCGCAGCTGGTAATGCATGTACGCAGCTTGTTTGGATGCAACGAATGTTAAGTGATTATGGAATTAAACAAGATTCTATGTTATTACATTGTGATAATTCTAGTGCCATAAATATTTCGAAAAATCCTATTCAGTATTCTCGTACTAAGCATATTGACATTAGATTTCATTATATTAGGTAATTAGTAGAAGAAAAAGTTATATCTCTGGAATATATCCCTACCGAGGATCAACGACGGACATTTTCACTAAACTGCTCGACAAAAGCAGGTTTAACAAAATGAAATTTGATCTTGGCATATGCATTTTAAAATAATTATTTATGCCTACTTGTATCATAGTGTATATATTTGCTAGTTTGAATTTTAATTTTTTGGTCATTATGCAAGAAATCTGAATTTTTGGCCGGTACTCGACCAGTCGTAAATATCCACGACCAGTCGTAGTTTAACCGGTCGTACATATCCACGACCAGTCGTAGATCACAGTAAATCACTTAAAAATTGGGGATTTCACTTTCTTTCTCATTCCGTTTTCACTCTCTAAGGAGCCGAGCCTCGACTAGTCGAATCCATTGTTACATTTCTTCAAGGTTAGTACTCCATTTATGTTTTTCTTACAGATTTGTATCTAGATTGCTTCCTTTTCTCTCTTGAAGCTTTCTATTTTGGATTTCATTGTGATTTGAGGTTTTTCGTTTGTAAAATCTGATTTGAACAAACCCTCCTCTCAAACCTTTGCAGCTTCTTCTTTTCTTGAAATCTCTGTTACAAATGGCTTCTAGAGGAAAGAAAATAATAACCCGTGGTCCGTCTTCTTCTTCCAAATCAGCCCCGATTTCTAAACGGCATCTTCAGCCTCCCGATGATGATCCATTTTATGTTCGCGACATCAGATTACGCAATGTTATTGTTGAACTCCCTGTTTTCATTGATCATGTTGGAGCTTTTGACATCCTTCCTATGTGAAATCTGTAGGTTGGGATAACTTATTACATTGGGGTGGGCCAGCATACCGGTCCATTGCCCAATCCATGTTTGCAAGTATTAGTGTTTTTTCATTAGATGAGTTAACATTTAAAATATCTACTAGAGAAGGGCCTTTTGATGTTGATCATCATTTAATTTATGCTCTTATGGACATTCCAGTGAATGATGAGGGTATTCCTATCCATAATTTAACTGATAAACACTTAGTTTCTAAAAAACGTATGCTCACTAGAGACTTGTGTAACATAGACGTTCATTGGACTCATAAAGGGAATGTGCTTCCCACAAGGTATTTGTTACCTAAATACAGAGTTCTCCACAAAATCTTTGTGTCTAATCTGCATCCTCGTTCGGGTAATAAAACCGATTTGACATCATATATGGTTCGTGTTATTCATGCTGTTGTCAGTGGTACTCAGATTTGTTTACCATCCTTAATCTGTCATTTCATTCTTCAGTTTAGACTCCATCCGGGTCACAATGTCATTCCTTTTGCCTATTTGATGACTGTGTTGGCTAAACATATGTCAGTCGATATGCTGGTTGGAGAGGCACCTATCCATCATCTAATTTTTAACAATTCTAATATCAATATGATGAAGCTAAATTTTCATCCTGACCAAGGTGGTGGTAGTGGTCATGTTGAACATGAGGGAGAAGTTAGTGATCTTCCTTCTGATGACATAAATATGGATGACATCTTTGAAGAACTTGAATCTGATTCTAAGAATGATTCAGATTTTGTACTATTTGATGTTGATGCACGTCTGAGTGCATTGGAGGATAAAGTTGATAATATAAATGTTAAGATGGAAAACATGTCTGTTGCTCATGATTTACAATTCAAGTACATGCGCAAATATCTTAGGCGATTGAACAAGGGGATGCATACACTTGGTCCATCTATCCGTGCTCCTTCTTCTTGGTTTGATTAGTGTTTAAGTTGTTCAAGTTGTATTAACTTTACTACTATGGTGTTCGCTTTGCTTATACTCAGTATTTACTTTATGTGAGTTAATTATGCTTTTATCTTTTATCTCATCTATCTGTTCCTTATTTTCCTTTGTCCTCTTATGATAAAAAGGGGGAGAATGGATATGTTTCACTCGTTTCATTTGGATATGATATGTTTCACTCGTTTCGTTTGGATATGTTGTATTCAAGGGGAGTTTTGTATGTCTTATAAAGACATGGATGGAGAATGGATATGTTGAATATTTACATAATGTTGAATATTTGCATATTTGCAGGTTCATATTAACTGTGCCAATTGATGACAATAGGTGCATGATTCGTTACTCAGATATTCTGTATTCTATGCTTGATTTGTTACTCAGATATTCTGTGTTCTGTAAACATATCTTGGTAGTGTGTTTTGTCACTAATTTGACAAAGGGGGAGATTGTAAGTGCTATAGTTTAATATCCCTTTCTGTTGTCAAATGTGTGGTGCCAAAGACACTGGTATGTAACTTGCTATGTGAACTTCTACTCAAGATCAAACAAAGATCCACTCAAGATCAACTTTGATGAACAAGCAATGCTCATAAGTGTAAAGAAAAAAGTTCTACTCAAGTTTAACTGTGATTGACAAGTATTGCTCTCAAGTAAAGACATTGCAAGATGTCAAGAAGCTTACAAGTTCGATCGTAAAGAACTTAAGATACTTTCAAGGATTAGCTACAACAAGACTTCAAGGTTTACTACTTTTAAAGGTCACTTGTCCTTAAGTTTCAATGTCCTTACTTCACGATTGAGGTTTGACTGACCTTAGGTTGACCTTTAGAGTAGGCCATTTTGGATACATAAGTCATATGTTTGATTTACATGAGTTTGGTCAGTTCTAAGACTAGTCATAGACTTTGTTCGACTAGTCCTACCACTGCTTCGACCTGTCTAAGAAATTCCTGGATCAGTCGTAAGTTTGTTACAAAATTCGGATATTTTCTGCTGGCTTCGACTAGTCCTAGGGTCTGTTCGACTAGTCGAAGGAACAGTGTCGACTGCATCTAAGACCAGTCGTAGACATACAACTCAAAGTCCAGTGCTAATCTTCGGATCCTACGACCAATCGTAGGAAACCTATGACCAGTCGAAGAATACCTTCGACCAGTCGTGAAACAGTCAAATCTTATCGTGCCCGAATTTTTAAATATTTGTTGGTTCTACGACCAGTTGAAGAACTCCCTAGACCAGTCAAAGACGTGATTTTCTCACCTATAAATAGAGCACGAATCTCAGAAGAAATTATTGAATTCAAGCTAATTTAATTCGACCTTCTGAGAGATAATTCTGTGCTCCATCAAAGCTAAGTGTGCTTATTTAATATTCTCTTTCTTTAACTTTATTTGATTGATTTTGTTTCTAGCATTTCAATCTTATATGAAAAGAGGAATTGTTGATTTCCTTCTTTTAGAATTAAAATCAATTAAAGCTAGCCCGTTGTTTTTAATTTAAAAGCTATTAGAACCTAGAACCATTATAAAGTGAGTATTGGACATTGATCTTGGACATTCAAAACTCTACTCCAATTTGGTTCTTCCAGGCTGCTACAACGAAGGAGATAATCAGGTATTTTACATTTGTTGTAAATTTTGTTTAGTTTTCTTTTGAGATTTGCCAGAAAAATCTCATTGTATTGGTTATCTGAGGAGAGCCAGAAAACTCAGAAGTAGGGTTTTTTTTTAATTATGTAAGCCCACAGATAATATCTCATTGTATTTGTTATCTGAAGGTTTTTAGGTGAACCTGGGAAAATCTATTTTTGTTAGTGAACACTAATATCCCCTGTGTGAGGATATTAGGAGTGGAGTAGCTGTGTGGCAGTTGTTGAACAGTTAGTGTACACACAGGTGAACCACTATAATCCTTTGTGTTTTGTGGTTTTATGATATTTAGTTCATAACTTTAATTATTCAGTGTAGGATCTATATGTGGATGTGAATGTTGTAATCATTTCGTTTCAAGCTCAGTGGTGAATGTTGTAATAGTTAGATTTATATTTCTGCAATTTATCGCTTACTATTACTTTATTAGTTTGAGCTTCTGTTTCTATATTTGTTCTAGAAATAAAGTTGTCCTACCATAAACTTTGGTTTTTGGTGTAAGGTTGTTCTTAGAACAATTTTTGATTGCTTTCAATTCCTATACTGCAATTCAAGTTTAGTGATTTAAATTATTATTCTTTATTCCGTTGTATACTTTATTTAAATTTGGCATAGTCCTATTCACCCCCCCCTCTAGGACATTTAGCTTGGCCATTTCAAATACGAATAACATTCAATCATCATTCTTTATATTGCATAAGTGATGCATTGGAACTCGGGAGTTGAGTTTATGCTCGACCCCCAAATTTTAGGCATTACAAGATGGTATCAGAGCATGATTTGGATTAAAACGGACCTGGGTTATGGTCACACGACGTACGCGGACGCATTTCAACTTAGGAGGGTGCGAGAAAATGTAGAAATAGTCATAGGTATCCCTATTTCGTCAATTGGCGAAGTTCACTGAAATCGGTCGTTTTGTTTGAGTCTGTACCCAACCGAGATCACACGAGTCGACTCCAAAATACTTCTAAACCGTCAAACGATGGGTTTAGATCACAACTCACCCCACCCCAGCCGTTAGAAATCGATAAATATAGCTGTGCATCAGAAACTACTCGAAAGGACCCGAAATGAAGCAAATCGGGGTCGTGGGCCTACCCACGCTCATCCAGAGGGACCCAGGGTGGGACCCAGACATTTTTGGGACCTAGGGGGCACGAGGACCTCGCCCAAATGGCGAGGCATCGCTAGATGGTCCAGAGAGTGGTGAGGCCCTCGCCGACCGTGTTTGGGGTCTTATATGGCCCACTGGTATATGAGGTTTCGATTAAAACCCTCCCAAACTAGTACCTCCTTCACAAACTACCCCTCTAGGCTCTCATTTTCCCTCAAAGTTATTGTTTTCTCTCTCAAACCTCTCCTCCGATCGCCCATTCCGTCATTTTCTGCCTCAACCCAAACACCTTCATCGTTTACAGCAATACCTACTCTCCTACCCTCTCCATTCTCCTTCGTTTGAGCTTCTACACCCCCATTTGAAGCTCAAAATCGTGTAAGCTCTCAACCCATCCCATCTCTCCATTTTCTTTCTTCAAATCCCTATCATTTGGGCCTTTACAACCTCTGTTGAGACTCAAATCCGTGGAGAACCAAAAGTACCAGCCCCTATTCCCCCTTATCTTCACATTCTATGGCCTTCTTTGAGTTCATTGTGGCCATATTTTCAATCTCTACCTTTCTTTCTCTCATGGAAAAGAGAAAGGGTGTCCTCCTTTGTCGCCAGACTCGGATGCCTAGTCATCCATACCGTCGCTCTGTAGCTTGTTCGTTGCTGTTTTAGGATGTTTGTATTTAAATGATTCCTGTACTTAGTAGTGTAGCAGGTAGAAAGTGTATTTGTGCTTGGTGGTTTGGGCTTAGTATAGCCATATGCGTTCTTGTCATACTTCATAAGAACATTATTCCTTGTATTGTGACAAATTTTGTTAAATGAAATGCATGAAGCCCCTTTTGTTATCAAATGTGTAGAACGCTGGACAAGTTGGAGTTGTACTTGACAATTGCGAACCCCTTCCACCCTCCACCATTACACCTCTAAACCCATCTGTCACTCCTCTTGGCCTCACCATCTCACACCCATATGAGCACAAAATCTACATTTTTGTGTCCCATACCTTTCATAACCTCCACATGTTGGGACATGTAGGGCCCATTCGGCCAACTGCATTAGGTGAGTAAGGTGGATAGAATTGTAAAGTAACAATAAATGCATGTGTAAGGTATTGTCCCTAGAGTAGGTGTATCCCATGGTTTCCAACATCATGTTTGGAATGTATGCAATTAAAAGTAAATCCCGAGATTTCCTTTCCAATTACACTTAGATATTCATTATCATGAGATTTGGAAATCCCATCTCACACTTTCTAACACAAGACTCATTTTCCAAAGCCTATGAATTAATTTTAATCCCCTCCCACCCTCCTACCAAACATGCCACTCCCAATCCTGTGGTGGGATTAGCAATGCAGTCCCATTTAATACAACTTAAGATCACTGGTCAAATGGGCCCTTGGAGTTTTGGACCTAGAGTGGTGTTCCTAGATTCGAACGACTTAACAGTATGGGAAATCCAATAAATTAATAACGTGAACCCTAGGACCTTCTTAGCTAGTATGAGCATGTGCGTAGTGCTCGAGCGTAGTTAAATTCAAGCTTGGGCAACTCGATTCCAATTAGACAACGCTTGACTCTAAGCGATAAAACAATTTCCCTTATTTAAAAGGGTATGAAATCATCTAGTATAGAGGCATAGACTTTAGATCACAACTAGTGGATTATCGCTACTCATATGTTGCGACTAGGCTACTGGTTACACTAAGGAATGTAAGAGATTCATTATGCTAAGATAATTAAAAGATAAATTTCATTAGTTGGCTTGATTAGGTTGGAGCAATACCCCGTTCATTTGTTGAATCCCCTCGGTACTCATAGACTTCTTTAATAACTCTAGGAAGGTTGTTTGATTAGTAACTATTCACTCTCAGAGGAAATTCATATATCCCTTGGATTTAATGTTAGGTCAAAGCAATACACCCCTTAAAATTGCCTTCCCAAAGACTTAATACAAACGGGAACACAGAGTAGAGAACTATATATAAGCGAGGTATTCGCGGTTTGAATCAAATTCTCAATCCTGGTAGTTACCAATGAACTTTATGCTCTGATCAAGTAAAAGGTCGGGATCAATTAGGATTAAGAACTGATACGACAAATTTTCTGTCCTCGCAAGGCAGAAGATTTATGTATCCGGCTCAGACCCATTATACAACTTTCCTTCCGTGTTAGCCCTACCATTTACACCCAAAGTTTATTATTTCGTCTTCGAGAAGTGTTAAGAACATATAGCCAATAGATATTTTCTTTTTAGGCCCAAGGAATTTCCCAAATGGGCAACAGACAGTTAGGAATTCGGTCCCAAATCACATGCCATGTTAGCATACATATTGTGCATATGAACTTAGAAAGGTAGCTTGCCTGTTAAGCTAGACATGATTAAATAGGATAAGTCTGGACCGTGACAAAAAAAAACTCTTTAGTAGAATTAGGCATCTTGCCTCAAACTCACACCCATCCCTGGGAATCAACCTCAACACCCATTATTTTTAGCTCCTTTCTATGACCATAGGTGCCTATGCCATAGCACACATCATCGATGAAAGGGAGACAAATGTATTGGGAAATCATATCCCATTTCATGTCAGGGATAGGTCCTAAATTACACTTTGTTCCGACATACGGATCAGGACAGATTCTTGAGCCCTTGGAGTAGAAATGATGTTTAAGGGGGGGTAGAAAGATTATGAATTCGATCGAATTAGGTAGGTATACTCGTCTACCCACTCATAGGCCTAACAGAAACTTGGTGGGCCGATAGCCCACTGGCCCAGGATCGAAGGAAATTGATCCAGGATATGTAAGGTTAGGTCACCAAATAGGATCTGAATCTTCCTTAACACATAAATAATGGAGTTACTAGAAGGAAAGCAATTAGGGTTTAAGTAGTAAACCAATTCGTATAAACAATAGAGGCCTACCAATGGGTATGAATTGAATTGCAATAGCTGAGGTCAGTTTATCCACAAATCTACTCGTGAAATACGCACATAATAAAAGCCTTAGCAAGTTCTACTATGAGAAATCGTTTTAGGATGAGCTACTAAGATATTAATTCACCCCTACCTCGGACATAGAATAAGACGAGGACTCTCTTAGACCAAGACCTAAAGGGCAACCTTAGAAATAGGAAATTTGAACCGTTTAGTGATGGGTATTCCCTAAGCTTTTAGAGTGATCAAACTACGGAGTTACTGAAATATAAACTGCGAACCATTCGCGGCTTGACCCAATTCTCAATCTTGGGTGACTACCAATGGACTCACTGCTTGACCGAGTAGAAGACCAGGAGCCACCAGGACTAGGAAGGGATACGATGAGCCTTCTACCCTCGTCAGGTAGATGATCGATGTATCGGGATTAAGCTCACTATAACCGTCTCTCCGTATTGGTCAAACATTGAAAATAGCTATCTTACTGTAAATTATTGGGAATCGACTCCAAATAGATAAAGAAATAAATTGTAGCAAACTACTAGGGTATAAGCAAGGGATAAAGAAATAAATTTTTAAGGGGGGTAGCCTAAAATGTACTAGACTAGCATGCACACGATACAACCTACCACACATATAAACTTGAATCAATAAGTCTTAGGCAAATGAAATAATATAATCCTTACTTATTACCTTTAGCCAATTTCAGGGACGAAATTATTTTTAAGGGGGGTAGATTGTAACACCCTGGATTTTTGCCAACCTGTAGATAGATGTCCTTAGGTAATGGGTCGATCCGAACACCTTATTAACTTGTCAGAACTCAATCCCAAAGTCTAAAATCCTTTTTAACCCTTTTCCTTCACAAATCTCACCTTGCACCACCTCGTTCTTTAAATCTTTCTAAGTACATTCACATTAGATGCAAATCTTAAAGTTTAGGTGATGAAGAACAATACTCAAACTCAAAATTACTGTAAATAGTACATACATAAATAAAATGGGCTTTTGACCATTAACCTTATGGAATCATCGACGAATAGGTTATTTAGAAACATCAGCCTCTCCTGCCTTAGGACCTTCTTCTGTTGTAATTGGGGCATGATTTAGTTAAGTATTAATTACTTGGATCACTTTATATACAAACTACAAAGGCCTAAGTACCACCTCAAACATAAATCTTACCGGATTAAATCCTTTAAAAATTAGACAAAATTAACTAAGTGCTAAACTAGATCACATACGAAATCCGCACTAATCACTTTAAATCCAATCTTGAAGATCCAAAACTTGGAAAATCAGTGACACTAGGTTACCCTAAACTCTAGGATCAATCTCATTACCCGGTTGCTCTCCGGAGCATCACGAAACTCTGTATCAGATCTGGACTTCACATCGAAAGTCCGAATAATACGATGTTATAGAATTAGGACCATCTTACTGGGCTTGACAACCATCTCAGAAATCAAATCCAAATAGTGTCCCGGGGCTATTCGCTTGAGCCGGGAGTGAGGAGTGTGAGAAAACGAAGATTTCTTTAGAAATGTAACCTAATTTAAGTAATCTGAGACTTGTCGCTTGCGGGCCTGATATAAGCAATCAGACCATCAGAATCTAACCCAAATACACCCTCAGATCAGGGGAAATTTCATACACGGGTCAGTGTACTTATGGCCCTGATCGAGTTTCGGTGACCGTTGAATTGAAACTAGTCCGCCATGGGCGATCTGTAAATCCGATCGGACCAAAAACGTAACTCGACCTAGATCCAATGTCTGTGAGCTTAAGTTCGACCTTTTGCTTAAAGGGGGGCTCCGGAAGTGCTCCGTTGAGACGAAATAGATGCCCTTTGGACATAACCTAAGTATACCTTGGTCCTGGGCCTATTTCTAGCAACTCTGGGCCTATATAAGGACCTTAAACCCTCACTCTCTCATCCCATACGAATTTGAGAAAACCCTAGGAGAGAGGGAGAGTAAAGAGAGAGAAAGTGTGGGAGAAGTGGGTGAAGGATCCTGGTGCTCTATCCTACCATCATACGTGCTTAACCATCACTATCTAGTCGCTCTTCTGGTGATTCTGACATCATTCTTAGGTACGGAAACTCTAACCCTAACTTGTTCTAGGGTTTTAAAGGTTGTAAGTTGTGAAATAGCTGACTTAATTCGTGTTATAGGTTGATATAACATCGTCGAAGAATGTAATGCCCTAAAAATCAGGGGTCCGAGCAAAGCTCAGCTCCCGATTTCTAATGCATCACTTATGCAACACAGATAATGATGATTATGATGAGAGCATTGAAACATGAATGAGATTATACTAAAATAGCGTATCATACTCCAGAGATAGTTAAATTGTAAGCGAAAGATTGTGATAGATATATAAAATATATAGACTATGGTGAGTCTCCAGAGTGTGATAACATTGCCAGGTTAAATAATTACATGTGCAAGTCCAAAATATGCAAAAAAAAATGTAATGGCATCTAATCAGCAACCTTATAACCCCGTCGATCAAGACACGGCTCAATGAAGCCGCCAGAATACAACATATACAAGAAGGCATCCTCATCATCGCAAAAGTTCGGCTTCGCCTTATAAACATCGCCATCACCTGCGGCTACAACAGGGTCTAGTTGGTGTGTACAACACCGTCCCGTAACGTGGGAGTGAGTGATCAACTCAGTGGAATAATAAAGCATAAGTTAACATGTTATCAATTCAGTCAAGCAGTAATGATAAAGCAGTACAATCAACATTCCTAAGTACTTAATTAATGAAGGATGAGATGTGATTATGATGCATGCCCTCACCAACATACTCCCTCGTGCGGCACCATCTTACGTCCGCGGCATGCTATCACCCTCAGTGCTCCACATCTTCTAGGCACATGTAATGCGATGATGACATTGATTACCGAGTTGTTATTAGTCCATTTCAAGCAGCAGTATTGGAAAACTAAGGTACCTTCCTTATATCATTCCCAAACAATGATCCATTCTAGGGTTGTCAGTCCTAGACAATTTCATATGATGATATGGTTCTAGGTCGCTGCAAGGGCTGTCAGGGCTGTTACATAGAATCGTTACACCACTCCTCCATCACCTTATCAATACAGGCCTAGTTTATACTCTGTTACTATGGGAAGGCTTGTCGCCTCACCGTAGATTTAGAGTATGCTCGAGGTCACTACACCGAGTACGGTCAGGGATGTCAGGGCTATTACATGGAATCGTTACACCACTCCCCTATCACCCATCAAAGCAATATAGGCCGACAACTCGAATATAGTGTCCCATATCACTATAATCGGCTCACAAGTCTGGTTGCTCAATGGTCACTACGAGGAGGCTCGTGGCCCCAGCGTAAGCCGACAGCTCGACCACGGTGTCCCATACCACCATGCCCGGTTCATGAGTCTTAGCGGATCGAGGTACCACGGTTAATGGGATTCCACTGGTAAGGTTAGTACCTCAGGTTCAAACAGAGGCATCCAAACATGGTGAATATACATAAGACAGATCGGGTTACTTGACGAGCTTAGCTAGCTCGAGTGCATAACAAGTTGAACGATATGAAGTGTATAAGCACTTCATGTGGCCAGCCACTATCGTCAACCGAAGTACGACTCGGGTTCGTCGAACCCATCTCGCATGGTGAATGAATCTCAGCCACACATTTATTTCTGTTTTCGATTGCCTGGACTATAATCATAGCCCCAAACACAATCAATCCTTAACCAGAAGCATGTAGAGTATAGTAGAATAAACAAAGTAATTCAAGCATGTTAACAAGCATGTCATAAAACATGTTATAAAGCATGTTATAAGGCACAATATAAATAGGAAATACAAACACATATATTTCATAAGTAAGCGGTTAAATTAAACAAACAACATGGAGGAAATCATATACATCTCTAAGGTAGCTGAGAATCCTATCTCAACACCTACCTAAAGCACAATTCTCTAAGCACTTACTCTTACAAGCATTTTCACAAACACTTAGGATACACTCTTTCAACATACATAGCGTATACTTAGCAAAAACAAGTATTAGGGCGAACCCTTTCACCAAGTAAGTATTATACACATATATAGTATGTTCATACAGTGATTAATCATGGAAAACACACTTTCAAAATTTATACATATACGGTACTTTCTACAAATACGGGGAATATAGTATATTCACCATAGTTAACGTATAACCGAAAAACGAAATGGACAGCACTTTGTACATGTACAATAACATACAGATCATGAATATATCATTATATGACATTAAAAGCGTTGAAAACCATAACCTATACATCTAAAGTCCGCACCTTACGCCGTAGAAGCGTAATGAACTCGATAGATTCACTAAGCTTTAGTATACGATAGTTTGGCAACCTATAGAATGAAATAGATTAACTATTTCATCATTTGCAATGTTCATAACCCTAGATTAGATTAGGGTTAGGGTTTCTTACCTAGAAACGAAGTTGAAAATGCCGGGAAAGCGATAAGAACGATGTGGTTAGGCACGGATAGCAGTAGGGTAGAGTAGCAGAGAGATGCTCCCACAACTCTTACACTTTCTCTCTTTTCTCTCTTCTCTCTCCTAGGGTTTCTTCCAAATTCATATGGGCTGAATGAGAGATGTTTGAAGGTCCTTATATAGGCGAAAACATCACTAAAATAGACTCCAGGTTAAGGTATACTTAGGTTATAACTAAAGTGAGGCTATTCCGTCTCAACGGAGCACTTTCGGAAGCCCCCCTTGAGCCAAAGGTTGGACTTAAGCTCACAGACATTGGATCTAGGTCGAGTTACATTTTCGGTCTGATCGGATTTACAGATTGCCTGTGGCAGACCAGTTTCAGTTTAACGGTCCCTGAGACTCGATCAGGGCCACAAGTACACTCATGTGTATGAAATTTCCCCTGATCCAAGGGTGTATTTGGGTCAGATTCTGACGGTCTGATTTCTTATAACAGGCCCGTAAGAGACAAGTCTCTGATTACTTAAATGAGACCCAATTTTTAAAGAAATCTACGTTTTCTCACACTCTTCACTCTGGGCTCAAGCGAATAGTCGTGGGACACTATTTGGATTTGATTTTCGAGATGGTTGTCAAGCCCAACAAGACGATCCTAACCGTTTAACTTCGCGTTAATCGAACTTTCGATGTGCGGTCCAGATCTGATACAGAGTTTCATGATGCTCCCGAGAGCAACCGGGTAATGAGATTGATCCTAGATTTTAGGGTAACCTAGCGTCAATGATTCTACAAGTTTTGGGTCTTGCAGATCATATTTAAAGCGATTGGTGCTAATTTCACAAGTACTCTAGTTTAACACTAGCTAATTCTTGCCTAATTTCTAAAGGATTTAGTCCTATAAAATTTTTGTCTAAGGTGGTATTTGGGCCTTTGTCAACAGAAGAAAATCCTAGGGCATGAGAGGCTGATGTTTCTAAATAACCTATTCGTCGTTGATTCCAAAAGGTTAATGGTTAAAAGCCCATTTTATTTATGTATTTACTATTTTTAGTAATGTTTAGTTTAAGTATTGTTCTTCGCCACTTAAACTTTAAGATAGTGTCTAATGTGAAAGTACTTAGAGATATTTAAAAAATAAGGTAGTGAAAGGTGAGATTTGTGAAGGAAATGGGTTAAGAAGCGATTTTAGACTGTGGGATTCAGTTCTGACAAGTTAATAAGGCGTTGGGATAGACCCATTGCCTAAGGACGTCTAATTCCAGGTTAGCAAAAATCCGGGATGTTATAAAGACTTAGCATTTCTACCAAATTTGTTACGTTTCTACGGTGTAAGGTGCGAACTTTAGACGTATAGGTTATGGTTTTCAACGCTTTCAATGTTAGATAGTGATAGATTCATGATCTGGATGTTATTATACATGCACAATGCGATGTTCGTTTTGCGTTTCGATTGTGTATGCAATTTATGTCATATTGTGTATTATGTATATTTGTAGAAAATACCGTATATGTACAAATTTTGAAAGTATGTTTGCCATGATAAATTACTATATGAACATGTTATATATAAGTGTAATACATACTTGGTGAAAGAATTCGCCCTAATACTTGTTTTGGCTAATATACGTTATGTATGTTAATAAGTGTATTCTAAGTGTTTGTGAAAATGCTTGTATGAGTAAGTACTTAGATGATTGTGCTTTAGGTAGGTGTTGAGATAGGATTCTCAACTACCTTAGTGATGTGCATGATTTCCTTCATGTAAGTTGTTCAAGTTAATCACTTACTTATGAAATGTATGTGTTGTATTTCCTATTTATATTATGCTTTATAACATGCTTGTTAATATGTTTGAATTACTTTGTTAATTATGCTTTGACTATTCTACATGCTTTCTGGTTACGACTTGAATGTGATTGGGGCTATGTGAAGTCCTGACAATTGGTAACAGGCTTGAAGTCGTGGCTAAGATTCATTTCGCCACGTAGGATGTTTTTGACGAACTCGAGTCGTACTTCAATTGGCGACAGTGGTTAGGCCACGCGAAGTACTTATGCACTTCATGTCGTTTAGCGCATTGTGCGCTCGTGCTAGTCGAGCTCGTTAAGTAACCCGATCTGTCTAATATATGTTTACCATGTTTAGACGCTACTACTTGAACCTAAGTTACCAAACTTACCAGCGTAATCCCGTTAACCTTGGTACCTCGATCCGCTAAGACTTATGAGCCGGACATGGTGGTATGGGAAACTATGGTCGAGCTATCGGCCTACCCTGGGGCAATGTGCCTTCCCGTAGTGACCAGTGAGCAACCCAGACTCGTGAGCCGAATATGGTGGTATGGAACACTGTATTCAAGCTGTTGGCCTATACTGATAAGGTGATGGGGGAGTGGTGTAACAATTGCATGTAACAGCCCTGACAGCCCTTTATAGTGATCTCGAGCATACTCTGAATCTGCGGAGAGGTGACAAGCCTTCCCATAGTAAACAAGAGTATAACTAGGCCTGTATTGATAAGATGATGGGGGAGCGGTGCAACGAGTGCGTGTAACAACCCTGACAGCCCTTTACAGCAACCTAGAACTGTATCATCGTATGAGATTATCTAGGACTGACGACCCTAGAATGGATCATTGTTTGGGATTGAATTAAGGAAGGTACCTTAGTTTCCCAATACTGTTGTATGAAAAGGAATAATAATAACTCAGTAATCACGCTCATAATATAGCACTGCATGTGCCTGGAAGATGTGGAGCACTGAGGGATGAACGCATGTCGCAGACGTAAGATGGTGTCGCATGAGGGTGGTTTGCCAAGGGCATGCATCATGACTGCATTCCATACTTGCATTAATAAGAGTATTTAGGAGTGTTTGATTGTACTGCTTTATCATTACTGCTTGACTGAATTGATAACATGTTAACCTATGCTCTACTGTTCCACTGAGTTGATCCCTCACTCCCACGTTACGGGACGGTGTTTAAACACCAAACCAGACCTTGTTTGAGTTTTAGATGATGGTGATGCTTGCGAAGCGGAGCCGAACTTTTATGATGATGAGGAGGGTTTCTCCTTACACAGCTATCAGGTGGGTCTCTGTAGACCATCTTCTGATCAACGGGGTTACAAGGTTGCTGATTAGATGCCATTACACTTTAGTTTGCTCTTTTGGAGCACCCTTGTATATTCATTTTGTCCATTTTTGGAGTATACATTGATATATTTAACCTGGCAACATGTTCACACTCAGAATTCTTACAATAGTATATATATATTTTATATATCTATCACAGTCTTCCGCTTGCATAATTTAACTGTCTCTGGAGTATGATATGTTGTTTTGGCTTAATCCAATTCATCTTTAATGCACTAATACGAACAACTTTCAATCATCATTCTTTATGTTGCATAAGTGATGCGTTGGAACTCGGGAGTTGAGTTTATGCTCAACCCCCGATTTTCAGGGCGTTACATGAGTGGATGTGGGATAAGTTCCAAACACGTTTCCACAGGAAATACTTCCCCCTCACTTATCATAATGAAAAAGAGGGCAAATTCCTCTGCCTCAGACAGGGGGAATGACAGTGGTAAAATATGAGAACCGTTTCACGGAACTAGCTAGATATTCTCCTTTGATTTTGGCAAATGAGCCCATGAGAATGTGGCAATTTTTGGAAGGGTTGTGGGTTGACGTCTGCACCAAGATGTGTTGTGCTAGCATCCCCAACTTTGCTGAATTAGTGAACATGTCCTTGCAAGCTGAACAAGACGGTGAGTGGGTGTCCTGAACACACTTGCTAATGGGCCCGAGGCTTAGGCACGAATTATAAACCCAGACGTTTCTCAGCAAAAGGCTACGTATGAACTCGCCTCCAAGACCAATGGCTCCGCTGGCTCTACAAAGGCGTTCCGATCTTATGTGTACCTACTGTAACAAAGTGGGCCACACTGACTCATTCTACTTTACCAAGATGAGGGATAACGGCTACACGCCGCCTCAAAGGGTCAACTGCTAGCCACCGCACGCCATTTCAGCTCCACCTCTACGATCTGTAGTACCGGCATAACCATACAACTGACCTCCTGTATCCCAAAATAGGTTGCCTCAATGACCTATGACAGCGCCACTTAACCGCCCGCAACAAGCTCATGTACATGCACTTGCCACCAAAGCATCTGAATCAGTGGTTACAGTACTGCTAGCCTTTGAAGTCACTGCCCACTTCCAAGGTACACTTGTATTCCCGTTAGTGGACACTGGGTCCACTATTTCTATGATAACATGCTCTATAGTCAAGCGATTAGGGTTGGACACTGCCCCTATAATTGGGGTGAGAGTCATTGCCGTAGTAAGAACCTTCTCAGACACCACTAAGCTTTGTAAGAGTTGTCCGATAGACTTAGGGAGCAGAGTGGTGTGCATTTACCTGATTGTAACCCAAATATATCATTACGACGTCATCCTCAGCATGGATTGGCTCACCGAAATGAAGGCAGAGATTGATTGTGAAACCAGATTGGTGACAGCCCATGGGCCCGAGGGCATGACCTTCACCTTCTCAGTTCAGGTCAGTTGCACTTACCGCATTCGTTGTTACACTTCCCTATTGAAAAATTGTGATGGTCCGTCACTTAGGGACACGCCAGTAGTCCAAGATTTCACGGACGTATTCCGAACGATCCCTGAACTACCTCCTCAGCGCGAGATTGACTTTACCACAACCTTGTGCCAGGTACGACACCTATCTCCTTACCGACGTACCATATGCCTCCATGTGAAATGGAGGAATGTAATCACCCTAGGAGTGTTCATTCCATTTGATTGCCAAAGTGATTAGCTACCCTACGCATTGGTGCAGCCTGACGGGGAACTCACTACACCGACTTGGACTCGATCAAATTTTGCGAACATCCCTGACTAGGTACGTGCAGGTAATTTTTCACCATGTAACCTGCTGATTCTGATACTTTAGTTACAATGGATTGTTGTCACTTCGAGTTTGATTATTCTTTCCAGATATAGATCCACTTTATTTCCACTAGCATTCGTACGACTGTCCAGATATAGAGACCGGGTCAATTGTACATGTATCATGTACGGGTTCGATCATCCTACGGGGAAGCCGGGAGAGATCGAATCTTATTTAGCTATTTGTACTGGCTGCAACTGGAGAATATGGAAGATTCCTCAGTATACTGCGCACCGCATGCGTTTTTGAAATCTTTTTAAAAACTATTCCCTTTGGAACTAGACTCTTTGGGAATTTTATTTGGAAATATATTTTTGATTTTTAGGAAAATATCCGTTCGATCTCGCGGGTGGGCATCGTTGTTCGGTTTTATTTGCAAAGAAATTCAGATGGCCTCCACTAGTAAATTAATGGCGCTAATGATTTTAGAAGAAATAAAACCCTTTTGAGGCTATGCTCACTGGGGATTTTGTTTTATTTCAGCAATTCTTGAGAACTTTGGGATTTTTGAGATTTATTATTTTATTTATTATTATTATTTTATATATATTTTTATTTTTGCGGACTGTTTTGGCAACCTTGAAAATTTGGGACTATTTTGACAACTTTTAAAAACTTAGGACTATTTTGGTAACTTTTAGAAATTGGGGACTGCTTTGAAAATCTTTTGCAAACTTGAGGCTATTTTGGAATTTTTTTTGGATTTTGTCCAGTGGTCAGAGGGATAAACCGGTCATTCACAACAGCCTAGGGGGCAGGCCCACTGCCCAAGCGTGCTTTTTGGCCGGGCGGCAGTCCGGCTATCGCCGGTCCATTTTTTGAATCCTTTGTACTGGTCTGTCTGGTGTGACTTTCTCCCTTATTTGAATCCTTTGTTTGAGACGTCCAGGGATCCATTGTGGTCCCTGGAGCTATCCATTTTCTCTGTTTTTTCTTCCTTTCTCAATTTCAGGCAATCTTGGCCGTCAAGTCTTTGTACAGGTCTTGTTGGGCCATTCATTTATGGAGCTTTTGATAGGTTGGATTTCTTCTTGGGTTTGGAGAGGGCTGTGATCAGGACCGTCGGACGATCTTGATTAGATCTGAACCGTTGGACTTTATTGATTTTTGTTTTGGGCCAACATTGTTAGCTAGATTTTTTTATTTTTTTTTATTTGATTTGAAGGAGTGGGGTGTGATAAGAAAGGGGGCCCCACCCTTTTGAATATTGTTTATTGATTTTTTTTTTTGATGATCTGGACCGTTGGATGAATGATCTGGGGCCTTCTTGAGTGGTGGATGATGTAGACTTTTTTAGTTGGCCATCTTGTAAACAATGGACGAATGAGAGTTTTCAAGTGAGCCCCACATCACGATCTAGTCGTGTCCACAGGCTTGATAATTTTGAAAGAAAAGTCCCTGGATATGAATTTTGGAAATGGACCTTGGCATAGGCCTTTCTAAAATGGGCTTGGAGAAGTGGGCCTTGGAATGGGTCTTAGAGATGGGCCTTTGAGATAGGCCTTGAGATGAGCTTGGGGAGTGGGCTTTTTGGACTTGGGTCTTGAAAGTGGGCCTAGGTTTTGAGAAGTAGACTTACTTGTACACCTTTCTTGTGCAGCATGCCCCGTCGTGATAAAAACGAGGCTAGTTTATCTCATCAGTTGTTAGATCCATACCATGTACCACGAGAGGGATGACACCTATCTGATTTAACCTGGGAGGGTGGCGCTCCTGCATTTCTGAGAAGGCAAGGGGTCAGGACTCATTGGCCTGACTGGTTTCATGACCCCCAACCCTTATTTTTCGAGGTTCAGGAGTATACTCCGTTCACCCACTTGTTCCGAGTTCGTCTGAGTAAGACGAACATGTCTCTCTTATCTTCTTTGATGGAGCAGTGGCACCCCGAGACCTACACCTTTCAGCTGCCTTTTGGGGAGTGAGGGTGTAACGCCCTGAAAATCGGGGGTCGAGCAAAAGCTCAACTCCCTAGTTCCAATGCATCACTTATGCAACATAATGAATGATGTTTGAATGTTGTCTGCAATAGTGCATTAAACATGAGTGAAATTAAGCCAAAACAGCATATCATACTCCAGAGACAAGTGAAATTGCAAGCGGAATACTGTGATAGATATATAAAATAGATAAACTGTGGTAAGTCTCCAGAGTGTGATAATGTTACCAGGTTAATGAATTACAAGTACAATTCCAAAATATACAACATGTGTAAGGTCATCTAGTCAACATCCCTATAACTCCATCGATCAAGACATGGCTCACATGTAGCCGCCAGTATGCAACAAATACAAGAAGGCATCCTCGTCGTCGCAAAAGTTTGGCTCCGCCTTATAAGCATCGCCATCACCTGTGGCTACAATAGGGTCTGGTTGGTGTGTACAACACTGTCCTGTAACATGGGAGTAAGTGATCAACTCAGTGGAACAATAAAGCATAGGTTAACATGTTATTAATTCAGTCAAGCAGTAATGATAAAGCAGTAAAATCAACATTCCTAAGTACTGTAATTAATGCAAGGATGAGATGCGATTATGATGCATGCCCTCGCCAACATACTCCCTCGTGCGGCACCATCTTACGTCCGCGGCATGCTGTCACCCTCAGTGCTCCACATCTTCCAGGCACATGCAATGCGATGATGAGCATGATTACCGAGTTATTATTAGTCCATTTCAAACAGCAGTATTGGGAAACTAAGGTACCTTCCTTATATCATTCCCAAACAATGATCCATTCTAGGGTCGTCAGTCCTAGACAATCTCATACGATGGTGTGTTTCTAGGTCGCCGCAAGGGTCGTTGTGGCCGTTACACTGTAATCGTTGCACCACTCCCCCATCACCTTATCAATACAGGCCTAGTTTATACTCTGTTTACTACGGGAAGGCTCATCGCCTCTCCGTAGATTCAGAGTATGTTCGAGGTTACTACACCGGGTACGGTCAGGGCTGCTAGGGCTGTTACACCGAATCATTGCACCTGTAACGCCCCGGATTTTTGCCAACCTGGGATTAGATGACCTTAGGCAATGGGTCGATCATAATACCTCATTAACTTGTCAGAACTGAATCCCAAAGTCTAAAGCCGCCTTTGAACTCATTTCCTTCACAAACCTCACCCTTCATCACCTTGATCTTCCAATTTTTCTAATAACTTTCACCCTAGACACTATCTTAAACTAGCTAAGTAGTATAACTTGGATCACTTTATATACAAACTCCAAAGGCCTGAGTACCACCTCGACCAGAATTCACTTAGGACTAAATCCTTTAGAAATGAGACAAAGTAACTAGGTGTGAAACTAGATTAGCTACGAAATCCGTTCGAATCGCTTTAAATACGTTCTGCAAGACCCAAAACTTGTAGAATCATTGGCGCTAGGTTACCCTAAAGTTTAGAACCAAACTCATTTCCCGTCTGCTCTCGGGAATGAAACGAAACTTCGTATTAGGTCTAGATCGCACATCGGGAGTCCGATTAACCCGAAGCTAAGGAACTACGACCGCCCCACTGGGCTTAACAATCATCTAAAAAATCAGCTCCATCCGATGTTCCATGGCCATTCGTTTCGATTCGGAGCGAGGGAGTGTGAAAAACACTATTCCCATCCAAAATAAATATCTGGAATAGTGATCTGGCATCATTCGTTGACACGTCAGTATTAAGCAACCTGACCGTCAGAATCAGACCAAATTATACCCTCGGATTAAGAAAAATTTCAGGAACATTTACATGTACTTGGAATTTCTGATCGTGGCCCACTGACCGTCGAACTGAAAGTGGTCCGCCACGTGTGATCTGGGAATCCGATCGAGTCAAAAACGTAATCCCACGTAGATCCATAGATGGAGAGCTTAAGTCTGACGTTTGGTTCAAGGAGGGCCACCAGAACTTCCCTTTTGAGTTAGAAAAGCGGCGAATATCCTATATAAGCAGTACCCCATGAACCTAAGTCTAATTTCAGAATGTTTTTGGCTATAAAAGGGGCTTAGAACAGTCCCTCTCACAACCATATGAATTTTGAAGAAAAACCCTAGAGGGAGAGAGAGAAAAGAGAGAGAAGAGCTTGGGTTTTGCTGCCGATCTTCCTCCTACTGCTTTGGACCTTTACACGGCCTACACCGCTTCATTCCAGGTGTTTTCCCGGCAGTTTCCATCCCATTTGAAGGTAAGAAACCCTAACCCTAGGTCTGATTTGAAGTGGGATCGATGTGGGTTGTGTAACGACTAACCGATTCCGCTCTTTAGGCTAGAAATCTCCCGTATACGGAAGTTCTACTACCCTTGCTGATTTGTTTCGTTTCTAAAGGCAAAGGTGAGGACTTTAAGTGTATAAGTTACGGTTTTCAACGCTTTCAATGTCAGATAATGGTAGATTCATGATCGCTTGCAATTGCACATGTACAAAGTGCTTTAGTTTCTGTTTCGATTAACGTTGTGAAATATGGAATTTCACATATTCTAAGTATACGTAGAAATACCGTATACATATTTTTTTTGGATAAATGTTTGACATGTTTATTTAATGTATGATTATGTAATATATGAATAAAATACTAGTTTGGCGAAAGGAACCGCCAAAATATATGTTCACTTGTAAATGCGACGTATGTTGAAATTACGTATTTTAGAAATACCGTATACGTATTTCTTTTGGAATAATGTTTGACATATTTATTTAATATATGATTATACAATACATGATTAAAATACTAGTTTGGCGAAAGGAATCGCCGCAATCTATGTTCCTTTGTAAACACTATGCACGTCGAAATTGGGTATACGAGGAAGTACCCTATACGTATAAAATTTACTGATGTGATTGCCATGTTTAATTGTTGTATGAATATGATGTATATGTATAAAATACTAGTTTGGTAAAGGGACAATCCTAGTACACATTTCTCTAGCATACGTCATGTATGTTGAAATAGTGCATTCCAAGTGTTGGTGAAATCACTTGTGAGTGTGAGTGCTTAAGTGTTAGAACCTTAGGTAGGTGCTGAGATGGGATTCTTAGCTACCTTAGAGTCACCTATGACATCCTCCATGTGGTTATTCACTCTAATCACTCGCCTATGAAAAATAAGTATTTGTATCCCTATTTGCATAATGCTTTATAACATGCTTTTGAACATGCTTTGTGACTTGTTTATTAACATGCTTCATGATATGCTTTATAATATGATTGCTAGTGTTCTTGAATTACTATGTTATCATGCCGTATTTCACATGCTATGGTTAGGATTTGACTGAGCTTGGGACTATGTTCATAGTCCAGGCATCCGGTATCAGACTTGAAGATGTGGTTGGGATTCGTTCCGCCACACATGATGTGTTGGCGAACCCGTGTCGTACTTCGGTTGGTGATAGTGGTTGGCCACACGAGGTGCTTCTGCGCTTCATATCGCCCAACTTGTTGTGCGCTCGAGCCAGCCGAACACCTCAAGTAAACCGTGTGTCTTATGTATGTTCACCATGTTTGGTCGCTAATGCTTGAACCTAGGGTACCAAACTTACCAGTGAAAACCCTTTTAACCATGATACCTCGATCCGCTAAGACTCATGAGCCGGGCATGGTGGTATGGGACACCGTGGTCGAGCTGTCGGCCTACGCTGGGGCTACGTGCCTCCCCGTAGTGACCAGTGAGCACCTTAACTCGTGAGCCGATTATGGTGGTATGGGACACTATATTCGTGCTGTCGGCCTACATTGATAAGGTGATGGGGGAGCGGTGCAACCTTTTGTGCGTAACAGCCCTGGCAGCCCTTTGTAGTGACTGCGAGCATATTTTGAAGTTGCAGTGCGCCTTAGGGTTCGCCGCGATATATAGAGTATGAACTAGGCCTGTTTCTGTATAGTGATGAATCGTTTAAGGGGTGATGGGGGAGTGGTGCAACCTTTGTGTGTAATGACCACTGGCGAGCCTCTGCAGTGACCTAGAAAACACACCATCGTCGATATTAACTAGGATCGACGACCCTAGATTGGATCATGTTTGGAAATGATATAAGGGAGGTACCTTAGTTTCCCAATCTTCTTTGTTTGAAATGGACTAATTAAAAACTCGGTAATCATGCTCATCATGCATCGCATGTGCCCGAAAGATGTGGAGCACGTGGGATGTAAGCATGCGCGAACGTGAGATGGTGTCGCATGAGGGAGTATGTCGGTGAGGGCATCCATCATACCTGCATTCATACTTGCATTAATCAGAGTAACTAGGAGTGCTTGATTTACTGCTTTATCATTACTGCTTGACTGCATCGATAACATGTTAACTTATGCTTTATTGTTCCACTGAGTTAGCTACTCACTCCCACGTTACGGGACGGTGTTGTACACACCAACCAGATTTGTTGAATTTCAGATGATGGCGATGCTTATGGAGCAGAGCCGGACTACTTCTATGGTGATGAGGAGAAGTTCTCCTATCATGTAACTCTCTGACGGGTCTCTGAAGACCTGATACTGTATTGACGGGGTTATGGTACTTGGGATAGAAGACATTAAACTTACACATTTGGTATATTTTAGAACTGTACTTGTAATTATTTAACCTGGTAATGTTATCACACTCTGGAGACTCACCATAGTTTATATATTTTATCTATCTATCATAGTCTTTCGCTTGAAAATTTAACTGTCTCTGGAGTATGATATGCTATTTTGGCTTAATCTCACTCATGTTCAATGCACGAATACAGTCAACATTCAATAATCATTCATTTTGTTGCATAAGTGATGTTCTGGAACTCGGGAGTTGAGTCTATGCTCGACCCCCGATTTTCAGGACGTTACAGCACCACTCCCCCATCACCCATCAAAGCAGTGTAGGCCGACAACTCGAATATAGTGTCCCATACCACCATAATCGGCTCACGAGTCTTTTTGCTCAATGGTCACTAAGGGGAGGCTCATGGCCCCAGCGTAGGCCGACAGCTCGACCACGGTGTCCCATACCACTAAGCCCGGCTCATGAGTCTTAGTGGATCGAAGTACCATGGTTAACGGGATTCCACTGGTAAGGTTAGTACCTTAGGTTCAAGCAGTAGCGTCCAAACATGGTGAACATACATTAGACAGATTGGGTTACTTGACGAGCTCGGTTAGCTTGAGTGCACGACAAGTTAAACGACATGAAGTGCCTAAGCATTTCGCGTGGCCAACCACTGTCGCCAACCGAAGTACAACTCGGGTTCGTCGAACACACTCACGTGGCGAATGAATCTCAGCCACGAATTCAATCCCATTACCGATTGCCTAGATTATACAATAGCCCCAATCACATTCAATTATGGAACAGTTAAAGCAGTAATGGATCAAGATTTCAAATCATACAATCAAATATCCAATATTGTCCGCTTAGGGCTGCCAGGGCTGTTGCACGGAATCGTTACACCACTCCCCCATCACCCTTCACGGATTTTATGGAATACAACTTAAACATGTGAAGTAGTCAGAGCAGAATTAAATAAACAAGTAATTCAAACATATTAACAAGCATGTTATAAAACACAATGCAAGCAGGAAATCCAAACACATACGTTTCATAAACCAGTAAGTGATTAAACTAACCAACTTATATGAAGGAAATCATACACATCACTAAGGTAGTTGAGAATCCTATCTCAATACCCTTATACATTACAATTTACTAACTACTACTCATTTAGACATTTCATCAAACACTTTAGACTACATACATCAACATACATGACGTATGTTGATCACATATGTATTAGGCTAAATCCTTTTACTAGGGAGTTACCCCACTTATAACACGCGTACACCCACGACGGATAGTCATGGCAAGCAGGAATCCAAGTTTCATATTCATTCAGTCATTTCCACAAACACTTGGGCTACACATTTTAACATATATAGTGTATATTGGCCATGGCGTGATTTAGGACAAATCCTTTCGTCAAAGGGGTATCACCAATACAACAATCATATATTCATGACAATTAGTCATGGCGAGCACGAATGTGAATTCTATACTCATTCAGTCATTTTCACAAACACTTAGAATACACTCTTTTAACATACATAACATATACTAACAAAAACATGTATTAGAGCGAATCCTTTCGCCGAGTGAGTATTATACATATATATAGCATGTTCATACAGTAATTAATCATGGATAACATACTTTTAAAATTTGTACGTATACGGTATTTTCTACAAATATGAGAAATACGGTATATTCAACATAGTTAACGTATAACCGAAAAATGAAACGGACAACACTTTGTACATGTGAAATTGCATGCAGATCATGAATCTATCATTATCTGAAATTGAAAGCATTGAAAACCATAACTTATACATCTAAAGTCCGCACCTTATGCCGTAGAATCGTAACGGACTCGATAGATTTACTAAGCTTTAGTATGCGGCAATTTGACAACCTATAGAATGAAATAGATTAGCTATTTCATCATTTGCAATGTTCATAACCCTACATCATATTAGGGTTAGGGTTTCTTACCTAGAAACGAAGTTGAAAATGCCGGGAAAGTGATAAGAATGATGTGGTTAGGCATGGATAGCAGCAGGGTAGAGTGGTAGGTAGATGCTCCCACAACTCTCACACTCTCTCTCTTTTCTCTTTTCTCTCTCATAGGGTTTCTCCCAAATTCGTATGGACTGAATGAGAGAGGTTTTAAGGTCCTTATATAGGCTAAAACATCACTAAAATAGACTCAAGGTCAAGGTATACTTAGGTTATAACCAAAGTAAGGCTGTTCCGTCTCAACGGAGCACTTCCGGAAGCCCCCCTTAAGCCAAAGGTCGGACTTAAGCTCATAGACATTGGATCTAGGTCGAGTTACGTTTTTGGTCCGATCGGATTTATAGATCGCCTATGGCGGACCAATTTCAGTTCAACGGTCCCTGAGACTCGATCAGGGCCACAAGTACACTGCCATGTGTATGAAATTTCCCCTGATCTGAGGGTGTATTTGGGTCAAATTTTGATGGTCTGATTTCTTATAATAGGCCCACAAGTGATAAGTCTCAGATTACTTAAATGAGACCCAATTTCTAAAGAAATCTATGTTTTCTCACACTCTTCACTCTGGGCTCAAGCGAATAGCCGTGGGACACTATTTGGATTTGATTTTTGAGATGGTCGTCAAGCCCAACAAGGCGGTCCTAACCGTTTAACTTCACGTTAATCAGACTTTCGATGTACGGTCCAGATCTGATACGGAGTTTCGTATTGCCCCCGAGAGCAGCCGGGTAATGAGATTCATCCTAGATTTTAGGGTAACCTAGCGTCAACGATTCTACAAGTTTTGGGTATTACAGATCGTATTTAAAGTGGATTAAGCGGATTTCGTAGCCAATCTAGTTTAGTACTTAGTTACTTTATCTCATTTCTAAAGTATTTGATCCTGAGCGATTTCTGCCTGAGGTGGCACACGGGTCTTTGTACAGATTTCTAAAGTATTATTCTTCATCACCTAAACTTTAGGATTCAGGCCTAATATGAAAGTACTTAGAAACATTTGAAGAACACGGTGGTGAAAGGGGAAATGGGAGATTATGAAGGAAATGGGTTAAGAAGTGATTTTAGACTGTGGGATTGAGTTCTGACAAGTTAATAAGGTATTAGGATCGACCCATTGCCTAAGAACGTCTAATTCCTGGTTGGCAAAAATCCGGGATGTTACAGAGGGATTACTCCCTATGATGTATACTTGCAGTTGGGTCTTCGATATGACGGAGGATCCGTCCCTTTTGAGGATGACCTTCCAGTGCCCACTGAGGATGACTAGATGCAGATGTTGGGGATGATACCAGACGCAACTAAGTTTACTGGTCCGCGGTTCAAACTCCTCTAGCTATCATCAAACTTTACCAGACGCATCCCTGAGACCAAGGCCGTGGCTGTGGTGAAGGCCCGGGCCTTGATCTTATACATCATGGGTGAGATGATTTTTTGCCACGGGAATGAGCTCGTGAGTTCCCATCTATTGTCACTCGTGGCAGACATAACTTTTCTCACCCCGTATAACTGGAATGCGGCCCTCCTGGGCCATTTGTATGAAGGGCTGGACAAGGTCAGCCGCTGTATCAGCCGATCCTTGACTGCCTTTTACCCAGTCATCGAGGTGCCTTCTTGTCATCCTTTTTGCCCTAGTTTCTCTGGGGACAAATCTGGTATACCTTGTCTGATGATAGTTTTATGTAGGTATGCTTTTTTGAGCACTTTCCTCACCTAGCGTCCACCTTGATCGATCATTCGCCTCCATTTCTTCGCATGATGCTATGGTATAAGGATAACTGTTAGACCCGTATCCTCGACCGTACTGTTCCGTCGACGTCCGCGATCCTTCTTGACGAATTCTGACAACCCGCGACGTATAACTGACGTCTGCGCATGATCTTACGCCGTATCTTATAGATTTGAGTCAGCTTAATCCAAGACTTGTACTAGTGCAACTGCACTATCGCTGCAGTTCTAACACCGCGTCTCGTGCGTCAATCCTATGCTTAGATCATAAGTTGTGGACAATGCATTATAATGACCATAGACCACGTATTGCGGGACCCACCTATCCCATGTGGCACCAATCCCTAGGTAATTATGAGGGTGATGGATGACATCACCCTAGCTATGGTCACCCTACCCTAGCTATAGTCACCCTAGCCTAGCTATAGCCAACTTATCCTAGGTATAGCCACCCTACCCCTAGCCCTTCTTACAAGCACTTATGGTTAGCCACCCTACCCCTAGCCATCTTACAACCATTTATGGTACAAGCCATCATTTCCTACCTAAGCTACTCTCTCCCTCTCTTTACTACACTCACTCTCTCTCATTTCTCAAACCCACAATTCCAAGCACAAAAAAATCCTACATTGGAGCTCTTCCATGTGAGAAGAGAGTAAGCCAAGTGTGGCCCACATTCCTACACTCTCATCTCTCATCCACACCATCAAAAGTTCATCATCCACCATTAAAAGTCAAGCAAATGAGCATAGGAGTGTAAGGAAGCAAGAAGAAAGCCTATAGGTGGGTGATCTTGAGTTCTACTGTTGATTTCATGATTTGAGGGCCCACTTGTTGGTGGGACCCATTTTGATGTATATGATGTATCCATGAGGGGCCCATAGTGGTGGGGTCCCTCTATCACCGTATCTCTCTCTCTCTCTCTCTCTCTCTAGAATGAAGTAAAGGCCCCACCAAATCATGTTACATTCACTCCATTCATCAAATGGTGTGGCCCACCACATTTTAGGCGAAATCCACCGTCCGGTGGAAAGTCCATAGGCAATATAACATATGATATTTATTTTATATTAATATTATACTATATATGTATATATATGCATGGTGGGCCACGTGCATGTGGGACCCACCATGAGGCCTATGTGTATACCGTCCAGCATTCAGAGACGCTAGACGTGAGGTTGGCTAACATGGAGTCCGTGTACTGACATGGGGGTGTACTTACAAGCTAACAAAAAGAAAAAAAAAGGGTGTTTTGGGATAAGCCACCCTTGGAGGCCCCACCTTGATGCACACACTTAATCCATGTCATCCATCCCATTTATCAGCTCAGTTTAGGCATTGAGCTGGAAAATGAGTTCAATCCGATAATCCAGCGGGCCTTACCATAGGAAACAGTGGTGTTTGCCGTTAAAACTTTGGAAAATGATTGTTGGGGTCCACATGAAGCTTGGACCCACCTGAAATTTGGTTTAGACCCCTAATTTTGTGGGACACATACAATGGACGGGGTAGATCTGGTTAATGTGGGTCCCAACTAGGGTAACAAAAAAAAATACATGTTACAAAAAGGTGGCAAGCACCTTGCTGTCATGACGTACGAAAAAGGGGTGGGTCCCATTGGCCCTAGTTGTGAACCCCACCATGATGTATATTTGATATCCACACCATTCATCGGGTGGGCCACTCCCTAAGGCGGACCCACTCCAAAAATCAGCCGTATACGGAACTCAGGTGGGTCATACCATCTAAAATCATGTGAAGACATGCCTAAAACATATAAACTCACTTGGTGGGGCCTACCTGGAATTTGGATGCGGCTGAAACTTGGTTTGTGGCCCATGGCCGTGTGGCCATATCAACAGGTTGTATGGAAAATAAATATTGCAGTGGGCCCTACCCAAGGTCCATGTGACCTTATGAACAGGTTGGATTGCAAATAAACATTACAATGGGCCCTAGGCCCATATGACCCTATGAACAGTTTGGATGGGAAATAAACATCACGTTGGGCCCCCGTTGGATGGAAATAAACATCATGTTGGGCCCCCGTTTGAGTGGAAAATAAACATTATGTTGGGCCCTAGGTTGGGTGGAAAATAAACATTAGGGTGGGTCTTACTTAGGACCCACTTATGTATGTATGGTGTCCAAACCGTCCAACCATTTTGGAGGTTATTTTAAGGCTATAAGGCCCATCTTGGTGTGTTTGTGGGCCATCCGTTGAGGTGCACCTTGATTGATGTTAGGCCCATGTTATGAGGCCCATTATGATGTATGCAAGACCTTTGTAAGTAGGCCTATCTTGATGTACTTATGCCCGTTGTTGAGGCCCACTTTGACATATTAGAGACCCATGTTATGAGGCCTATTTGATGTATTGGAGGCCCATGGGCCGAGGCCCAATAGGACATACATAAGGCCCATTGTAACGTGATTTCACCATGGTTTATGTATGATGATCATTATAGTGGGCTATGTCTTGGGAGCATTGATGGTTTGACGTCCACATTGGAGGGACAATGTTGGTTAAATGTCCGCATTGTCACTCTCCCTAAGGCCCACTGATAGGCCCATACTTGTAGTGAGTAGGCCATCTAGGCCCATATTCGTTATGCACAAGCCCATCACCTTATGACATGTTTAGTATAGATCCATGATTCATGATCATACATATCATATGTATGCTTGATATGAGAAGTGACTGATCATAGCATATGCCATTGGGCAGATCATTTATGGGCTCCCTGATAGGCAAAGTTGCCCTGCATGAGCGCGCGGTTTGCGCAGGATTGTTGCATGTTGGGCAGTATGATTCATGCACTTTGCATTTGTGTAGTTGTGATTATTATATGCCCTAACGACATCAGGGCCATAGCCTCCACAGACACATCGTGGGTAGCTGAATTCCGAAAATGTTTGGTTCTAGCATACGGGGGCCATAGATGTCCCTGGGTGAAAATCCTTAAACCCGATGGTACCATAGGATGACTCCAATGTCGAGACCGAGTGGATACATGAGTGTGCGAGGGCCGTATACCAGTAGACTGCGTCTCCAACTGTGTCGTGGTCGGTTGGAAAGGGGTGTGACCTTACCCGCCTGAGTGAGGGGGCAACTTTTAGGTTGAGTTTGACCAGCTTGAGGAATAGGTCCACTATCGATGAGTCGGGCCCGATATTGGCAGGCAGATAGTGAGGTCTCTTCCACTCTCCCAGTCGTGTGTTCCAATAGGGACGACAAACTGACGTAGAGTGTACTAGACCCCGGTGATTATCCATAATGAGAATTGTACTGATATTGATGAACTATACTGATATGTGGATTTGGATTGGCATGCTTGAGTTACATCTCGCATAGCATGGTCTTGATATGACCAATAGAATTCATACCCTGCACTGCATAGCCTTGGTTTGGTTGTTTGCATTCATGTACTTATCAACAGGTTTCCGCATTACTCTGACCTTACATTCTGAGCACGTTCGCACCCACTTACACCGCCCTCTAAGCTTTCTATAAGCTTATGCATGATTGATGCATGCAGGTGACGCCAGGACGCAGCCGTAGCTTCACCGTAGTTGGAGCGTGTAGTCGAGCTTTTGGAGTTTTATTATTAGCACTATCTTGTATTTCCCTTTATACGCACTGTACTCAAAGTTTTTTATCATAGTGGATTTTGTGATGGTATTCTTGTGGTTATTGTTCATGGGTTATGCTTGTGGTTATGCTCATTACGAATCAAATCATATTTAAAATCCTCCTTGTAGCATCCCAGGATCGGAATCTAGTATATGGGTGTCAGGAACTGAGAATGGGGTACTATGGAGGCTATCGGCACCGGATTCGGCGATCGGAAATTTTGTCAGTCCGGTTTTCGAGTTTGGGGCATGACAGAAGTTGGTATTAGAGCATAACTTGGGAATAACCGAGAACAGCATCACATGTTTACTATGAGTTTAAGGCGATTAGATTCCGAGTGCGAAACCTTCCGAGTTAGTTTCCTAACGTGCGATTATCAAGGTTGATTGGCGTCCTTATTCTTCCTATAGGATATGTCGCGCAGGCAAGTGACCCGATCGACTCCCATCCCACCACCTGAGGATCCCGTTCCACCACATGAGGCTCCAGCTTTACCACATGTGCCTCCCGTTCCACCACCAGAGATCTCTGCTCCCTTACCTAAGGATGACGTTCCTCCACCTGATGCTGGTGCGGATCCGACCGTGCCTGTGAGTACCTCACAGTTATAACAGATGTTGCAGGCTATGACTGCTATGCATCAGGGGCAGGGCAGGCGCCCAGTTATTTCTCCAACTCAAGCAGAGCAAGAGCGCGCGAGTGCCCTCCTTCGAGAGTTCAGATGACTTGATCCTCCGCATTTTCAGGACGAGCCAGATCCAACAGCAGCTAAGAGATGACGCTCCGATGTGAAAAAGATCTTCGATACTATGTCATGCATAACCCAGTAGCGAGTTTGGTTAGTAGTATTTCTCTTCCAAGGTGAGGCCGAGCATCGATGGACCTCTGTTACTCGCGTTACAGGACCTAATCATGTTTGGACATGGGAGGACTTTATCAACCGATTCGAGGAGCAGTACTTCCCTGACCACATTCATCATCAGAGAGCACTAGAGTTCGAGACTCTGGTGCAGGGGGATATGACTGTGGCACAGTACACGGCCTGTTTCGTAGTGCTATCGAGGTTTGCGCCATATATGGTTGATGATGAGGGGCGAAAAGCCCGCTGTTTCGAGAACGGCTTACGTTACGGTCTTTGAGGCCGTGTCATTGGGCATGAGCTCCTGACTTTCCAGGTAGTAGTACGAAGGGCTCAGATTTATGAGACGGAGTGGGCCGGTACGCAGGCCGACCGAGATCAGAGGAGGGGTCAGAAGAGGCAGGCCCCCTCCAGTAGCTCACAACAGCATCGACGACTACAGAGATACAGGAGCCACCCATCCGCCGGAGCACCAGTAGCACCGACGGCACCCCCAGCGGTACCACCTCAGAGACAGCTTCCTAACACTTGCTATGGATGTGGTGGGCTAGGACACCATAGGTGGGAGTGTCCCTGACCTCGGCAGCAGTAGCCGAGAGTTCCGCAGTAGCCTTCGTAACAGCAGTGACAGCAGATTCCACCACCGCGGCCCCCTCAGCAGCAGCACCAGCCTCCAGGACCTCCCTTACAGTAGTAGAGGCCTCAGAAGGGACTTGCACCTCCCCAGCAGGCCCAAGGCAGATTTTATGCCGTTCAGCAGGACCCTCAGTCATTAGGAGCAGTCATCGATGATTCGTGTGATTTAGCCTCTACACTGTCTTGCTAGATTGCTCATAAATGATATGCCTTAGGAGTTAGAGCTTGAGATTCGTGGGCATTATCCCCATCTCTTAGGTGTTTGGTTATGATAATATGCTGCGTTTTGATTATATATGATGTTATATTCCCTATTCCCTTATGAGTTATGCTTAGTGCAATGGTCATACAAATTTCGAGGATAAAATTTTTATTAGGTGGGGAGAGCTGTAAGACCCATATCCTAGACCGTACTGTTCTGTCGACGTCCGCGATCCTTCTCGATGAATTCTGGCAACCTGCGACATATAACCGACATTTGCGTATGATCTTACATCGTACCTGTAGATTTGAGTCGGCTTAATCCAAGACTTGTACTAGTACGACTGCACCATCGCTGCGGTTCCAACACCGCGTCTCGTGCGTCAATCCGACGCTTAGATCATAAGTTGTGGACCATGCATTATAATGACCGTGGACCACATATTGAGGAACCCACCTATCCCATGTGGCACCAATCACTAGGTAATTATGAGGGTGATGGATGACATCACCTAGCTATGGTCACCCTAGCCTAGTTATAGCCACCCTAGCCTAGCTATATCCACCCTACCCCTAGCCCTTCTTACAAGCACTTATGGCTAGCCACCCTACCCTTAGCCCTCTTACAACCATTTATTTCTAGCCACGCTCTCTTACAAGCCATCATTTCCTACCTAAGCTATTCTCTCCCTCTCTTTACTACACACTCTCTCTCTCTCTCTCATTTCTCAAACCCACAATTCCAAGCACAAAAAAATCCCACGTTGGAGCTCTTCCATGTGAGAAGAGAGTAAGCTAAGTGTGGCCCACCTTCCTACACTATCATCTCTCATCCACACCATCAAAAGTTCATCATCCACCATTAAAAAGTCAAGCAAAGGAGCATAAGAGTGCAAGGAAGCAAGAAGAAGGCCTAGAGGTGGGTGATCTTGAGTTCTACTGTTGATTTCATGATTTGAGGGCCCACTTGTTGGTGGGACCCATTTTGATATATATGATGTATCCATGAGGGGCCCATAGTGGTGGGGTCCCTCTATCACCGTCTCTCTCTCTCTCTCTCCCTAGAATGAAGTGGGCCCCACCAAATCATGTTAAATTCACTCCATTCATCAAATGGTGTGGCCCACCACATTTTAGGCGAAATACACCATCCGGTGGAAAGTCTACAGGCAATATAACATATGATATTTATTTTATATTAATATTATACTATATATGTATATATATGCATGGTGGGCCATGTGCATGTGGGACCCACCATGAGGCCTGTGTGTATACCGTCCAACATTCAGAGACGCTGGACATGAGGTTGGCTAACATGGAGTCCGTGTACTGACATGGGGGTGTACTTACAAGCTAACAAAAAGAAAAGAAAAAGGGGGTTTTGGGATAAGCCACCCTTGGAGGCCCCACCTTGATGCACACACTTAATCCACGCCGTCCATCCCATTTCTCAGTTCAGTTTAGGCGTTGAGCCGGAAAATGAGTTCAATCCGATAATCCAGCGGGCCTTACCATAGGAAACAGTGGTGTTTGCCGTTAAAACTTTGGAAAATGATTACTGGGGTCCACATGATGCTTGGACCCACCTGAAATTTGGTTTGGACCCCTAATTTTATGGGACACATACAATGGATGGGGTAGATCAGGTTAATGTGGGTCCCACCTAGGGTAACAAAAAAAATACATGTTACAAAATGGTGGCAAGCATCTTGCTGCCATGATGTACGAAAAAGGGGTGGGTCCCATTGGCCCTAGTTGTGAACCCCACCATGATGTATATTTGATATCCACACCATTCATCGGGTGGGCCACTCCCTAAGGCGGACCCACTCCAAAAATCAGCTGTATACGGAACTTAGGTGGGCCATACCATCTAAAATCATCTGAAGACATGCCTAAAACATATAAACTCACTTGGTGGGGCCTACCTGGAATTTGGATGCGGCTGAAACTTGGTCTAAACCCTCAACCAAGTGGGACACACATAATGAGTGGGCTGGATTGGTGAACCACATTCTAGTGGGCCCCATGGCCACGTGACCATATGAACAGTTTGGGTGGCATTTAAACATCATCGTGGACTCCCTGCCCACGTGACCTTGTGAAGAGGTTGGGTGACAAATAAATATTATGGTGGGCCCTCTTGACCGTGTGACCTTGTGGTGAGCCCAAGGTCCACGTGATCTCATGAATAGTGTGGATGACAGGTAAACAGTATAGTGGGCCCCATGGCCATGTGGCCTTATCAACAGGTTGTATGGAAAATAAATATTGCAGTGGGCCCTACCCAAGGTCCATGTGACCTTATGAACAGGTTGGATTGCAAATAAACATTACAATGGGCCCTAGGCCCATGTGACCCTACGAACAGTTTGGATGGGAAATAAACATCATGTTGGGCCCCCGTTGGATGGAAATAAACATCATGTTGGGCCCCCGTTTGAGTGGAAAATAAACATTATGTTGAGCCCTAGGTTAGGTGGAAAATAAACATTAGGGTGGGTCCTACTTAGGACCCACTTATGTATGTATGGTGTCCACACCTTTCATCAGTGTGGACCTCCACCATGGAGTATGTGATTTATCTATGTCTTCCATCCCGATGGGACCTACCATGATGCATGAGTTTCATCCAACCGTCCAACCATTTTGGAGGTTATTTTAAGGCTATAAGGCCCATCTTGGTGTGTTTGTGGGCCATCCATGGAGATGCACCTTGATTAATGTTAGGCCCATGTTATGAGGCCCATTATGATGTATGCAAGACCTATGTAAGTAGGCCTATCTTGATGTACTTGTGGCCCGTTGTTGAGGCCCACTTTGACATATTAGAGACCCATGTTATGAGGCCCATTTGATGTATTGGAGGCCCATGGGTCGAGGCCTAATAGGACATACATAAGGCCCATTATAACGTGATTCCACCATGGTTTATGTATGATGATCATTATAGTGGGCTATGCCTTGGGAGCAATGATGGTTTGACATCCACATTAGAGGGACAATGTTGGTTAAATGTTCGCATTGTCACTCTCCCTAAGGCCCACTGATAGGCCCATACTTATAGTTGGTAGGCTGTCTAGGCCCATATTTGTTATGCACAAGCCCATCACCTTATGACATGTTTAGTATTGATCCATGATTCATGATTATACGCATCATATGTATGCTTGATATGAGAAGTGACTGATCATAGCATATGCCTTCGGGCAGATCGTTTATGGGCTCCCTGATAGGCAGAGTTGCCCTGCATGAGCGCACAGTATGCGCAGGATTGTTGCATATCTGGCAGTATGATTCATGCACTTTGCATTTGTGCAGTTGTGATTATTGTATGCCCTAGCGACATCAGGGCTATAACCACCACAGACACATCGTAGGTGGATGGATTGGATACCGGAAATGTTTGGTTCTAGCATACGGGTGTTATAGATGTCCCTGGGAGAAAATTCCTAAACCCGATGGTACCAGAGGATGACTTCAACGTCAAGACCGAGTGGATACACGAGTGCGCGAGGGCCGTATACCAGTAGGCTGCGTCTCCCACTATGTCGTAGTCGGTTGGAAAGGGGTGTGACCTTACCCGCCTGAGTGAGGGGGAAACTTCTAGGTTGAGTTTGACTAGCTTGAGGAATAGGTCTGCTATCGACGAGTCGGGCCTGATATTGGCAGGTGGATAGTGAGGTCTCTTTCACTCTCCTAGTTGTGCGTTCGGATAGGGACGACAAGCTGGCATAGAGTGTACTAGACCCCGGTGATTATCGATAATGAGAATTGTACTAATATTGATGAACTATATTGATATGTGGATTTGGATTGACATGCTTAAGTTACATCTCCCATCGCATGGTCTTGATATGACCGATAACATTCATACCCTGCACTGCATAGCTTTGGTACGGCTGTTTGCATTCATGTACTTATCAGCAAGTTTTCGCATTACTCTGACCTTACATTCTGAGCACGTTCGCACCCACTTACACCGCCCTTTAAGCTTTCTATAAGCTTATGCACAATTGACGCGTGTAGGTGACGCTAGGACGCACCCGTAGCTTCGCCATAGTAGGAGTGTGCAGTCGAGCTTTTGGAGTTTTTTTATTAGTACTATCTTGTATTTCCCTTTATACGCACTGTACTCAAAGTTTTTGATCATAGTGGATTTTGTGATTCTGTTCTTGTGGTTATTGTTCGTGGGTTATGCTTGTGGTTATGCTCATTACGAATCAAATCATATTTAAAATTCTCCTTGTAGCAGCCCAAGATCGAAATCTGGTATATAGGTGCCGAGAGCTGAGAATGGGGTACTACGAAGGCTGTCGGCACCGGATTCAGCAATCGGAAATTTTGTGAGCCCAGTTTTCGAGTTTAGGGCGTGACTATAACCACAATCGCATGCATCTATTTTCAGATCTTGCTTGGAGGTCGAATATTGATGCCCTTGTTCCCGATGATGTGAGTGATGTACCGCTCTTGTGTTACCCACGTGTTGCTTTCTACTTATTTTTCATCTTTGATTTGTTTCCTTTTTGTAGTTCTATATCAAGCCGTATCTTCGGTCGAATGCAGTGCTTACCCCTGGAGCTCAGGAAGCTTTTCAAGCCTCACGAAGACGCCGCATTCTTGAAGACCCCCGTGTGACAAAGTGGTATCTGGGGGAGAGGCTCTTTTGGCAGTTGACTGGCAGCCCTATGGTACCACTTAGCCTGCCATCTGGGCCTTCTAACTGGAGGTCAATGCCTGAGAGAGAGTTGGTTGCTGCTTTAGAGGGGTATGATGTCAATGCTTTCGTCGATCCTAATATTGAGTACAGCTCTTGGTGTGAGCAGCATGACATTGGTCTGGTCTTACAGCATGGCTATGCTCTAGGTGGTGGCGTGCATTTTGCTGGAGGTGAAATTTTGGGGCCACACTTTCGTCGCAAGGATGCAGACACTTATCTCCCTGATGATGATTAGGTCATTATACCATGTAATCATGTATATATGAAATTTGTTTTATTCAATGTCGCCTTTTCGCACTGCCCCTTTTAGTCCATTTTGTAGTCTCGATTGAATACACAAAAGTTTGTTCTTAAGTCCTACCTCTCCGGAGAGGGCCCCTCCTGAATTTCGCCCAAGAGTGGGCCCAGGCGATACTTGGATTGCCGCTCGGAGACTTTTTTTGGCCTGACTTGCTCTGTCAGTGTGGCAGTGATGCAAATATGTCAGATCTGTAGGTGGAAGTTGGAATACCGTGGGCGGTAATCGGATTGCCGCCTCCATTCATCTTTTCTTCCAGCAATTGCCCCTTCTTTCTATTCATTCTCTTTGCCTCTTTCTAGACATTCTGCCCTGTCTTTGTCCATTCCATCATCCTTTTTGTCTTCTTCCTCTTCCTTTTGTTTTCTCTTCTTTGTCTCCTTCTTTTGTTTCTTCCTCTTTTGGAGCTATTATGGCCAATCATGATGATGGGTTTGATGGAATTATTGATGGTGGAGGAGTTGGTGGCCCCATAAATGAAGGAGAGGATCCATTTATGGATGGATTGATAGAGGTTAGTGGTGGTGAAATGAGTTCTTTTGGAGAGATCAATACTATTTATGATATGATTCCTACCACCATTAATGGAGGATGTGAGGTTGGGTTGGATAGTTTGAATGACTTTGATGGGTCCATATTAGATGGACCATTGGGGTTTGGAGATGTTAGCATGGTGGGGATGGGTGGTTTGGATGGTGAGGATGGCATGATGATGGCGGTCGATGGTTTGATTGGTAGAGAGATGATGGGTGGTGTGGATGATAATGTGGTGATGATGGACGGGGTGCATGGTATGGATCAGGGTAGGATGGGTGGCGGGTCCCATCTTAGCGGTTTGGATGACTTGAATTTAGCAGGTGATGGTCTTTTACGGATGGCCTAGGTCAAATCTTTGGTGCAGATTTCGAGGCAATGATGGGACCGTCAGCTTTTGTTGGGATCCAGTGTACAGATCCTGTCAGCTACTGGGATACTTTAAATGTTGTAGCTCCTGGGGCTTGTTCATTTCTGGCGGCTCTTGACGTGATGGTTGTTGGGGATTTGGGCCCGCCTGTTACTGCTTTCCAGGATACTCTGCATGATGCGATGGGCGAGGCTAGCTTTTTTCGACATCACGATATTGACCTATTAGACGAGGGCATGCCTATTTTTTATGGCTCGCCGGTGGATCCTGGGTTCCTGATTGTTGAGGGTGTGCCCGTTCGGACTTGTAGGTTGCAGCGACGCGGTACTTGTTCTGAGCGGTTGCACATCTGGATTGAGAGCTTGACTAAGCCTGAGATCTTCGAGTTAAGTTTCGTAGGCTTCCGAGAGGTTCTTCATTTTTATCGAGTTCGCCTTGACTGGCGACTGCTGAGTGCAGCTTCTTATGATTAGGTGCCATCTCTGAATCTTTTTTCCTTCAATGATCTTGAGCTGGGCCCCTCACTAGAGGAGTTTTCACGCTTGTCAGGCCTTCCTCTTACTCGGGAGCCTTACATTCCTTCATTTGAGCCGGTTCGTTCTTATGATCTGATCGCCTGGTTTGGATTTCTTACGGATCTCCCTACTACAGAGGGTAGGGCTGGTGAGTTGTCCCTCAAGATGTTGTACGATCATTGCTCTACTTTTCGAGGTGTCCTTGGGTCTGATCGCCAGCTCCAATGCCTGAATGCACTGATATTCTGTGTTCTCGCCGAGCTACTTGCTCCGAATGGCGACAGTCTTCGTTGGCGGTTCTGCTCGATGTGTTCCGTCGTGTTCTGCATTGTAGGAGTATCACTTCGATGGTGCTGGCGGAGCTTTTCCTAGGGCTAACTGAGTGTTCATTAGGACAGACCCGCATCCTTCGGGGCTGTTGTACATTCCTTCAGGTATTTCCCATTCTTTTCCCCTTCCTTTGCCTATCGTTGTTCTTTTGCTTGCCTCTTGAGTCATGCCACCTTACAGGTGTGGCTGTGGGAGAATCTCTTTATGACCACTCCGCTTGTGTGGCTTGATTCCCACCGTGATGATGTGTTGTCTTTACTGCTTAATGGCCTTCCCATTAGTGTTGAGGCCGTTGAATCGTTATACCGCCGCATGTTCTCTCAGCTTCGAGGGTTGGAGATTAGCTAGGAGACCACCTGGCTCTGTCGTTCACCGTTGATTTGCAGCGCAGTTCGCACTTCTTTGTTATTGTTCGATCTTCGGGGATACTGATCTTACCATCCTGTGCGATTCCTCCGATAGTTCAGTTTCTGGTAGGATATTCCGGAATTCGCCTTCTCCGGATTTGGGCATGCCCCTCTTCCTTCTAACCTGATTGCTTTGTATAGGCGAGTCTAGATCTCCTGGTAGGGATCCTTAGATGCGGTGATGCTGGAGCTTGAGTCTTCGGCTCCTCCCATGGTGACAGTACCATATCAACAGTGGGTAGCAAAGCAGTCACTTTATTGTTAGGTCCCGGACTGGCATTTGGCAGATGAGGCTGCTGATCAAGACATGGTGGGTGATACTGCTTCTTCCTTTTCGTGTGTTCTTGACTCTTTTGAGGCCTTTGAGGAGCGACCTTTCATTGATCATTCCTTCTTGCTAGCCACACATGGTCATCTGATCAGCGAGATTGATGTCCTCCATCATGCATGTGAGGACATGGCCCGTCGACTCGCCGTGGGATGACGATATGACGAGAGCATGCTTACGGCGCACCGTCTGGAGAGAGATGAGTATTTTACCTGCGCATGGAGGTAGAGAGGCTCAGGCAGAGATTATCGCTTTATGAGGGGTAGGAGCTTACCTGTGATACCTATTTTTGATTAACTGCTTATTTTTTGTATGTATGAAGGATTTTGTTTTTTTAAACATGAGAAAGGAAAAAGCAGTGTACTTGTAAAAAGGCTTTTAAAGGAAATATTTTGTTTATGCCATGCTTGCGTTTGGATTTGTGCTTTGAATGATTGGGATCAGAATCTCAGGCTCAGCCCACGTTGTGTGCAGTAATCTGTATTATATTTTTAGGGTCTTAGTTCCAGGAGAGGGTGTCGAAGATCATTTCCCTGGATTCAAGCAGAATTTGATAGAGTACTAATTTGAAGTTGATCCTTCCTTGCATCTTGTTGTGATTTCGGCTACCTCGATTTCTTCTGTACCTACACTTTTATTTTTGTTTTCTTTTTCTAGCCATTTTTACCCATAGCGCCCTTTCGGGTTTTCGCTATGCATGGCTTTTCCCATCATTCTTGCCCGTAGTGTCCTTTTGGATTTTCACTACGTCCCAGGTTTTAGATCTTTCCTACCCCTTGGCAGCTGTGCTATTTTTACCCTTGGCATCCTTTCAGATTTTCACCAAGTCCGCTACATACCACTGTTTTTACTCGAGATGCCCTTTTCGGATTTTCACCTCTCCCCTCTTACTTAGGCATGCCTCTTCTTTTTTTTCGGAGTGCTGGGAATGATGGAGAAACTTCCTTCATAGCCGGCCAGCTGGTTACCTTCCTGCCCTTGTCTTTAATTACAATGGTAAGCTGCTTTAGTTGGGTTATTTAGGAATGACGGGATGGGCTTCTTCTCCTTTCTTCTTTTTGAGGTCTTCGTCTTTTTTGGGATTTTTTTTTTTGCTTTCTTCATTTTTTTTTGTTTTCTTTCTTTCTTGCCCCTCCTTTTTTTTATTCTCTTCTTTTGTGAGAGAAATGGCAGGTGTTTCTTGATACACTTTTTTTCTGGGTTTTGGTGGGAAATGTAATGGGTGCAGCTTTGCGATTGCAATCATTGACAAGGTTAGGTATGGTTACCCATGATAGATTTTTACATTATCGGCATTGATGGGCTCGGGAAGATCTTCCCCCTTCAGATTAGTGAGCCGAAGGGTGCCTCCTGGGAGTACTTCTCAGATGATCATCGGTCCTTCCCACGAGAGTTTGAACTTTCCTCTGGGATCTAATAGTTGTGGTGGCAAGATCTGTTTCATGACCATGTCACTGATTTTGAAGCTCCTTTTTCAGACCCTCTTGTTGTAAGCCGGGGCGATCCTTCTTTGATAACATTGGGAGTGGCTTAGCGCCTGCATGCGCTTTTCATCTGCCAGATGCAGTTGATCGTATCTTGCTTGTTGCCACTCGCCTTCCTTGACTTCGCTTTATAGCAATATCCGCAGTGATGAGATTTCGATTTCGACCGATAGCACTGCTTCCATTCTGTATACTAGTTCGTATGAAGTTGCGCCTGTAGCAGACCATACAGACGTTCGATATGCCCAGAGTGCGTAGGGAAGCATTTTTGACCAATCACGATATGTCTTCACCATCTTTTCCAGTATACGAATGATGATCTTGTTTGCAGCTTCGACCCCACCGTTCATTTGGGGACAATAAGTGCTTGACCGATGACGTTGAATTTTGAATTAGTCGAGGAAATCGTCCATCCTTTTATTGATGAACGGGGTTCCGTTGTCAGTGATGATGACCTGAGGGATCCCATAACGGCTAATGATATTATTTTTCATAAACTTGACCACATGAGATGCTGTGATGGTGGTGTAGGATGCTGCCTCTATCCATTTGGTGAAGTAGTCTACTACCACCAGGATGTACTCATGCCCGTTTGATGCTTTGGGGCTGATCTTGCCAATGATGTCCAATCCCCACACAGAGAATGGCCATGGTGATGTTAGGTTATAGAGTTCAGAAGTGGGCGCATGGATCTGATTTGTATGTTCTTGACACTTAAAGCATTTCCTGACGTGTTTGCAGCAATTTTTCTCCATCGTAAGCTAATAATAGCCAAGTCGTAGGATCTTCTTTGCCATCATATGTCCATTCATGTGAGGGCCGCATAGTCCTTCGTGAATTTCTGACATGATCTGTGTTGCTTCTATCTCGTCCACATAACGGAGAAAGACTTGGTTGAAGGATCGCTTGTAAAGAATGCCCCCAGTGATCACGAATTGCGCAGCTAGCCATTGGATGGTGCATCGATTAACTAGTGTTGCTCCTTCCGGGTATTTCTGATGCTCGAGATATTCCTTGATGTCTACGTACCATGGCTGATCATTCAGAGATGGCTCAACTTCGTCGATTTGTAGGAAAAATGCGGGCTCCTCCTGAAGTTTGACAGTGAGCTCCCATTCGGCAACTCCTTTCGGGATTTCTATCATCGAGGCGAGGGTAGCCAGAGCATCTGCAAATTGATTCTTGATTCGAGGCATGTAAGATAAAGTAATTTCTTCAAATTATTTGATTAGATTTTCTAGATAGATGTGATATGGGATCAGCTTTTCATCTTTGGTCTTCCAATCACCGTTTATCTGATTGATGATGAGCTGCAAGTCCCCGAAGACTCGTAACTTCTTCACGTTGAGGATTATGGCCTCTCTTAGACCAGCGATGCATGCTTCATACTTAGCCAAGTTATTAGTGCATTGGAATACCAGCCTTTTGGATATGAGAACTGGGACATCTTCAGGAGAGTAGAGTATGGCGCCTACTCCACTCCCCTTCGAGTTTGCAGCTCCATCGAAGAAGAGTGTCCATTCTCCTACCTTTCTTTCTTCTCCCTCAATTAGGAGGATATCCTCGTCAGGGAAGAAGGTCTTCAGTGGTTGGTAGTCAGGCAGGGAGTGGGATGCTAAGTGGTCAGCCAGTGCTTGCCCCTTGATTGCCTTCTGAGTGACATAGGTGATGTCGAACTCAGAAAGCAATAGTTGCCATTTCACGATCCTACCTATTAGTGCTTGTTTCTCGAACAGGTACTTTAATGGGTCCATGCGAGCGAGCAGAAGGATTGGGTGAGCGACCATATACTATCATAGTCACTGTGTCGCCCAAACTAAGGTGAGGCAAGTCTTTTCTAAGCTGGAGTATTTGGCTTCGTAGCTCGTAAATCGTCTACTCAGATAGTAGATCGCTTGCTCTTTTCTTCTTGTGTCGTCATGTTGGCCAAGAACACATCCGATTACTTCTTCTACGACGGAGATATATAGAATTAATGGCCTACCCAGAGTAGGTGGCATGAGCACTGGGGGATTTAACAGATACTTTTTGATCTTGTCGAAGGTCGATTGATAATCGTCTTTCCATTCTTTTGGCGAGCTCTTCCATAGTAGCTTAAATATGAGCTCACAAATGGGTGTGAGCTACGCGATGAATCGGCTAATGTACTAGATCTGCCCAAGGAAGCCCTGAATTTCTTTTTTAGTCTTGGGTGGTGGCATTTCAATGATTGCCTTAGTCTTGGCCTCATCCTCCCGGATACCATCTTCATTGATGATGAAGTCTAACAGCTTGCCCTAGGTTGTACCGAAGACACATTTTTGGGGGTTGAGGCGGAGCCTGAACTTTTCTAGCCTATCGAAGAGTTTTTTGAGGTCATTAAAGTGTCCTTCGATTGTGCACGACTTGATGATCATGTCGTCCACGTAGACTTCCATCTCCTTGTTTATCATATCATGGAACAAGGTAGTCATGGCTCACTGATATGTAGCTCCTGCATTCTTCAGCCCGAAGGGCATAACTCGATAGTAGAAAGTCCCCCATGGTGTGATGAAGGAAGTCTTCTCGCGGTCCTCGACAGCCATCTTGATCTGATTATAATCAGAGAAGCTGTCCATGAAGGAGAAGATCTTGTATCCAGCATTGTTATCTACCGGTGTGTCGATATGAGGCAGAGGGAAGTCGTCCTTATGGCTAGCCTTGTTGAGATCTCTAAAGTCGATACACATCCTGACTTTCTCGTCTTTCTTTGGAACTGGTACGATGTTTGTAAGCCATTCTGGGTAGTTAGAGACTACCAGGAATCTCGCGTTGTATTGCTTGATGACTTCATCACAGACCTTCAGGGCCCATTCAGGCTTCATTCTGCGCAACTTTTGTTTGATGGGCTTCATGTCGGGTTTTATTGGCAAATGGTGCATCACCAAGTCTTTGTCGAGCCCTGGTTTGGTTTCAGAAACTCGATCATCCTCTATTTCGAGGACAACAATCTACCGATGCGCACCTCTCTGGGGAATTCTGCTGACCCTAAGTTCACAATTTCGAAATCTTCTACTACAACATTGGCTTTTGTTTCAAACTCTTCGAGAGAATCCTCGAATTCGAGAGTTGTATTATCATTTCCCACATCCGGGGCTTCATCTAAACCCATGAGTTCGAAGTCCAACTCTAGATCGAAATCATACGAGTCGACTTCAAACTCCTGTAATGCATGTGAAGTTTTTGGCATAGTGGTTTTTGAAAGTTTTTCTATTGTTTTTGTGTTTTGGTGATTTCCTGATGTTTTGTGGTTTTGAGGAATATTTGATTTTTTTGAGTTTTTGAGAATATGTGATGTTTTTTTTTATTTTGAAAATTTTCTGATTTTTTTTGTTGCCAAGGTGTCCCGAACAGGACAGTGTTGCGAACCATGATTGGTCTTGCCCTGGTTCGGGATACCAACTTCTATTTACATTAGCATTTTTTTAAGGTCGGCATTGGTGAATGATTCGCCGACTGATTCAATAGTTAGGGGGATGGCTGACCATCCTGATTCTTTCCCCCTCTTGATCTTGTTGTCCTGCTCTATTTGTTCCTATGGGTCACCTGTCTCGATGACCATGATGTCTTCTGGGTTGGGCTCAGAGTCGGAATCTGATTCGATCTCTTCTCCTAGGAGTTGGAGTTCTTCTATCTCCTCAGGTTCGTCACGTGACGGGATCTTGGCATTCGTCCAGTCGAGAGCAGGCCACTTTCCCTTGTCTACCCAATAGATAGGCTGCTTCTGCCCCTTGTGTTGCTGAGTTGGTGGTGGGGCTTTGTCCCCTTAACCGTGGGTGGAAGTGGGTGTCTCGCCATTCTTGCCCATGTTCCCTTCAAGGGACACTCTCGGTTCTGGGTCTCCTATGGATGACCCTGTTTCCTTACCCTTAGCCTCATGTGATGGGTTTGGGGGTTCTACCCCTGGCCTTAGATGTTCTTTTAATGCCCTGAGGATCCTATCCCACCTTATTAGTGGCCAGATAGATTCCTGGTTAACATGTTCTATGAATTTGAGTTGCTGGAGTTGGTCCTCAAGAGACATCATTGTATCCTCACAAACTGTCCCAGCCTTGATGAACTTGATGAGTGTGCATTTGAACGATTGACCCTTCTTTGGCCTTTCATCCTGATCCTCTAGTGTCGGTTGATATCCCAGTCCTTGTTTCTACATGTTGGCAGGTGCTAGTTTCACCACTATACCTTTTTCATGGAACTCAGTATGGTAGTTCAGGATTAATCGTTCAGCAGAGGGAATGACATATTCAGCAGCGAGAGGTTGAGGATTAGCAATTGCATTCACATTTTCGAATTCGAAACTGTGGTATGATATGTCGCCTTCTGCATGCTGAATGTCAATCACTGGGATGTCAGTTTCTGGGATATTGACCGTCACCGGTAAGATGGTTTTTGGCTCAGCTAATATTGAAATGATTCGATTTCCTAAAGGGAATTTAACCATTTGATGAAGGGTAGATGGGATAACTCCAACAGCGTGGAGCCATGGCTGCCCCAACAGAAGGTTAAACGAGGCAGGAATATTGATGACCTAAAAGGTGACAAGGGTTATGTCTGGTCCAATTTGCAGTTCAAGGTCGACTTCTGCCTCAACCTGTCTTCGGGAGTTATTAAAGGCCCTAACACTCATGGTACTGGGTCTGAAGGAGGACGGTTCTATCCCTAACCATTCAGCAGTCCTCAAGGGGAAAACATTAAGGCTGGATCCATTGTTAATGAGTACGAGTGGGATTTTGAAGTTGTCCGATCATACTTGTCACCATTTCTGGAGGTACGTCAGGAGAGATATGGGCATCATTCAATGTTTTTGCAAAGATTTCTCGATGCGATCTTGAGTGCATAGGAGTTCCCAGATGGATATTTGTGCAGGAATGGTTTGAGTTGAGTTGTTATATCATAAGCAGCGTTAGTTTTGCTAGTGGTTCCTGACAAAGTTCCTCAGATTTCTTTCGAGTTATGGTTATCTCTCGTGAAATACCTCCCGTTGTTACCTACTTCATTGCATTCTGGGTAATGCCATAGGACTACTTTTGGATCATAGGAAGGAACCGTCCTTCCTTCCATGTATATCATTGGTTCTTGAGGCGAGGAAATTATAGCTGGAACTGTTTGTGACAGACTTGGTGATTTTTCTTGAGGCGTTACTAGTTCTTGACCAATTTTGATAGTGGAATCTTCTTCCTCCTTTTGATGTGTGGGAGGAATCCTTTGGGCATGTGCCAGCTGGTGAGGCATTAAGAATTTTGGGGCTTGAACTGGGGGTGCCCCTTGCAGGGTTAACGGGGTAAGATCAGGGAAACCTACTAGGAGGACAGTGGGTTCAGGATTTGACCTTTTTGGATGTACTGGGGATGGAATTGAATATGCCCCTTAGGAGGCAAGATGCTGAGGGTGTGACCTGTTGGGTGTGGCTTCCAGGGTTATAAAGGACTGTACCGTTGGTGCTGCTTCAAGGAATACAAGAGGTTGTGTTGCGGAAGCTGCTTCCAGAAAAACAAGAAGTTGAGTGGTTGGTGCCACTTCAAGGAATATAATAGGCCCAGACGATGGCTCCTGTTGGTATCCCCATGGCTGGTTTGTTGTGTCGGGCATGATTGCTTGTATGGAATAATGTGAAGAGGAGTATGCGGGTTGCCCTCCTTCAATGTGGTTGACAGTAGAGGTGCTTGGCGTGTTGGGTCCTGCTTGATGCGATGGCAAGGGATTTTGGAGAATGTTAGCCTGATATGTATTGTTGGCCTGTGGGGTGATTGCAATCTTCTAGCTTTCGATCAAGTCATGGACTGCATGTTTCAAGGCGAAGCAGCGGTCCGTTAAGTGGCCAGGAGCCTGGTGATATGCGCAATATTGATTTTCATTGTAACCAGGTGGCAGAGGGTTAGGAGGAAGCTACGGTTGGAGTGGTGTCAGAAGTTGCTTTTGCATTAACATAGTCAGAATCTGATTGTATTATTGTGCTAACGGGGTGAACTTTCTCCCTAACATTCTCTGCTTGTATGAACATTGCACATTCCCCCTAGGCTGTTGTGATTGTTGTTGAGACGGCTGTGTCTGATATCCTATTGGGTATGTTGGGGTTGGTACTGCTTATTTGGCTGTGGCTATTACTGTCTGTCTTATCGTGGCTCCGGTTGTGGAACGTACTGATTGCCTTGAGTGTTAGCGATGATGTTGTTAACTTTCGTAGTATGCTGAGTGGGAGCAGTGCTGTTTCCATTTCCATATCCCACGGGTTTCCCCTCGACTTTGTTTCTTTTGATTGAAGGGGCCTGGTGTGGCCATGGGGAAGTGGTCCTAGCCCTGATCCCAGCTTCTACTTGTTCTCCAGCTCGGATGAGTTGGGAAAAATTTACGTATGGATACGAGATTAGATATCCTGAAATGTCGGGATTTACCGAATGTACAATCATGGATATCTGCTCCTCGTCGTCGATGGGGTTTCTCATTCGAGGCGCCATGGCTCGCCATCATCCGACGTATGCTGATAAGGATTCATCATTTTTTAGTCTTAAGGCAGCCAGGTTAGACCTTCTTGGAGCCATGTTCAGGTTGTACGAGAACCTGTCAATAAATGCCTGGGAAAGTTTTTTCCAGGTTCTGATTTGATAGTTGTCTAGCGAGGTGTACCAATCCAAAGCGTCACCCTTAAGGGATTTTTGGAAAAGCCATATCAAGGCTCCATCGTTCCCTGCTATCGCATTGAGTTCCCTACAAAATACTTTTAAGTGTGCTGTAGGGCACCCACTACCGTCATATCTTTTGAATTTTGGTACCTCGAAGTTTAGAGGTACTCGGGCATCTGGGAAGGGATAAAGATCCCTGAACTTGGTGGATGGATGATCCACTTCTTGCTGTCTTTGTAGCTGATTTTGTACCATTTATAACTGCTCTCGTAGTTCCTCAATTTACGACTTGCCCCGTTGCAGATATCTTGCCCCTTGCTGTAGGGCTTGTGCTGCTTCCTCTTCATATGGATCAAGAATGGGTGGTTGCAGGATGGTGGACTCTCGGTGGCGGGAGGTAGCTGAAATTGAATACCGCTCCCTTTCGGAGGAGGGTGTGATGTTCGGAGATGGCTCCCGCCTGGGGTTTCTGCCGTCTCTGGAATGTTACTCCCATTAGGGGGAATGAGCTGGACTCGAAATTGGCTCCCTTCATGGGCATCCACCAGTTCTTGTCTATGGTTCCCGTTAGGGGGAACTTGTGTTGTAACATGATTGTTGTAATGTGCTGAGTAAGGATGTGTGGGAGGGTTGCTCCCGATTGCTGGTTGTTGTTGATCTTGTGCCGACACTTCGGGAAGAGAGAACATAAGATTTGCTGTAGGGATGAGAGAGAAGGAAAAAGGTGTCTGGGGGAGTGAACTATTCTATACACTAGGCTGGGTTGCCTGTGTATTTGGTGCAGCAATAGGCACTAAGCAGAGTAGTAGCTCTTTCATTGTTTGAAGTAGCAACTCCTGCATAGTTGCATCAGCTTGTGGGTTTGCTGGAGTTGCTGGTAATGGTGCGGATGTGGTTGCGGGTGTGGGTGAGGATGTTTCGGGGGCTGGCTAAGGTGCCGGCTCTTCTTCATGTGTAGCTTGAGAGGTCATGGCTGCACGAGATTGGGTGGTCATGGTTCGGATTAGTGCCTGTGTAAGTGCAAGCCAAAGAATTTTTGTATGAATGAAATGATGATGTCTCTTGAGATTAATGTACCGCACACTTTCGAATCGGGTCTCAGCTAGTGTGAACTAGAACGTCCCCAGTGGAATCGCCATTTTGTAGACACTAGAAAATTGACGCATACATTGGTTTGAAAATGTTATGGGGGTGTTGGTGGATGTTGGAGTCGCCACTAGCCGAATAATCTCAAAATCCTGTGGTCGGCTAGAACCACAAAATATGTAAGGCTGAAGAAATTTGAAGATTCCCCTACCTTAGATTGACTCCTGATCTGCGATTCGGGATTCCTGGTAAGGGACCTTGATTATAAAGATGGAAGGGGTTAGGCACCCTCTCTGCCCATACAAATGCACGGTCTCTACTTGGTGTGGTAAGAAATCTCAATGGATGATGGATGTTGTGGTTGAGATAGGACTAGTCATGTGTGGATTTCTAGTGCGACAAGATCTGAGGTTTCGACAAGCCATAGAGCATACGTCGAACAACGTGCCTAGAAAGCGGATGGGATGATGTTTATGTAAAAAGGTAAAGAAAAATGGACTAGGTCACTAGGAATTTCTAATGTGACAGGATCCGATGTACGGCATGTCACAGAGCATATGTTCACTAGAGATCTAGAGTAGCAGGGGGGTTGAGAAGGGAGTATATGTCATGATGAATGCTTGTAGGATGGTAGATCTTTGGCTTGATCTTGAGTAGGCTAAGACATGAACTGAACCATGACTAATCAAGGCTTAGGGGCTATGAAAGTTGAGAGGAAGGCTAGGGGGTGGCTCAAAAGGTTTGGGCTTTGAAGGTTTGGGAGTTTCTTCCCTCTCTTTCACTCTCTTCCTCACTCACTCTCTTTTACTCTCACTCTCTTTCACTCTCACTCTCTCTCCCTTGGTTGTTGTGTTGTGTAAATGAGAAGAGGAGAGGGCTATTTATAGCCTTCTCCAATGGCTTTTTGGTAAATAGAGGGTAGGAGGAGGGTAAATGCTGATGTGGTAGGTGGTGATTAGTGGAGAGGAGAGAGATGCCACATGGCACATTCCTATTGGGTTTTGGGGCTGGTAAAAAGGTAAATAGTGAACTTTGGATGGGTAATTCTATAGTAAAGTTGACTTTTGGACATTAGGACAGTTGTCCACACGCGGGGCGCAAGTGACGGAACTCGAATTACCGCGGGTGGCAATCAGACTACCGCCCGCGGTAGTCTTACTGTCGCCTGGTCCTGGTTCGAGTCGGGTTTGTATGTGCGAGCTTCGGGTGGTGCTTTAGTTCGTCTGGTAGTCCTCTTTTTGGATTTTGGGGCTCGGATAGGTGAATTTATAGGATTCTAACCATGGTATGGGGTGTGGGCGAGGCTGTGTGCGTGCTGAACGGCTTGGATTATGATTTCGAGCTGTGGATTAGGAGTTTGGGGATTTTGGACTAGGGTTTACAGCTAGGGTTTGGGTCAGGGTTTGGTTTAGGTTGGGATTAAGGTTAGGGTTAGGCTATGATCATGGCTTCTAGACTGTCTTAGCTTTCTCAAGATGTTAGCCTGGGTGGGGTGTCTATAAACACGAATTTCAGAGTTTCTTAATTCTAATTCAAGTAAAATCAAGGCATCACTCTAAGACAAATTTGTGTTATTTTTAAGCTATGCTGTGCATATTTAGTATTCTTTTTTGTTAGCTTTGTCAATTTGATTTTGTTTCTATATTTCAATCTGAATTGAATAGAGGAATTGTTGTATTCCTTCTTCTTGGAATCAAAATCAAATAGAGCTAGCCCAACTGGTTTAATTTAAAATCAATTAGAACTTAGAACCATTTCAAAGTGAGTATTGGACAATTGAACTTCTATATTCAAACTTCTACTTCGATTGGTTCTTCCAGGCTGCTGCAAAAGGAGAAATCCATGTATTTTACATTTGTGTAAATTTCCTTTGCTTTTGGTTTCTTTTGAGATTGAGCCAAAAAAATCTGATTGTGTTGGTTATCTGAGGAGAGCCGGAAAACTCAAAAGTGGGGTTTTTAATTTGTGTAAGCCCATTTAAAAGACACAATTGTGAAGGTTTTAGGTGACCTGTGAAACCTATTTTCATAGTGAACGTTAATATCCCCTGTGTGAGGATATTAAGAGTGGAGTAGCAAGCTGTGTGGCTGTTGTTTAATAGTTGGTGTACACACAGGCGAACCACTATAATTCTTTATCTTGTGGTTTGAATGTTTGTTTAATTTCTATCTTTTATCAGTCAAAGCTTTGGAATGTATGTGTGGATGTGAATGTTGAAATATTTACATTTCAAGCATTGTGAGAATGTTGTAATAGTTTAGAATTTCAATTCTTGCTATTTCCTTTATTCCTCCTCGGTTTGAGATATTGATACTTATACCGTTCTAGTAAGGTTGTCCTGCCATAAACGCTTAGTTTTTATAGTGTAAGGTTGTCCTTAGAACATCATTTGTATCACCCTCTCATACTAGAATATTGAGGTTGCTTTACATTTTCGTATAGTGATTTATTTAAAAGTATTATCTTTTATAAGGTTATCTCATTGTTTAATTCTGCTGGTATCATTTTAAATTTGGCATAGTCCTATTTACCCCCCCCCCCCCCCAGGACATATAGATAGGCCTTTTCAGTATCGACAACTAGCACCGATAGTCGACCTCGATAATCGGCCTCGATAATCAACCTTGACAATCGACCTCAATAATCAGAATCAGCCTCAACAATCGGAATCAACCTCGATAATCAGCTTCAACAATTGGAATCGGCCTCGACAATCGGAATCAGCCTCAATAATCGGCCTTAACAATCAGAATCAGCCTCGACAATCAAAATCGGCCTCAACAATCGGAATCGACCTCGACAATTGGAATGAGCCTCAACAATCGGAATTAGCCTCGACAATCAGAATTGGCCTCAACAATTGGAATCAGCCTCAACAATCAGAATCGGCCTCGACAATCAGAATCGACCTTGATAATCGGCCTCAACAATCGGAATTGGCCTCGATAATGGGCCTCAAAATCAGTATCAACCTCGACAATCAGAATTGACCTCGATAATTAGCCTCAACCATTGGAATCATCCTCGACAATCGAAATCGGCCTCAATAATTGACCTCAACAATCGGAATCGGTAATCGATCTCAATGTAAGGCGGGGTCCATTGATGGATGACCAATGATGGTCCAAGGAATATCAATAGGGCCCATTCGTTTGGGTTAACCCACTAGAGAATGATGAGAATGGGCCTAAGGGAAGGTCACAATGTGGACATTTAACCATCACTGCCCATCAATGTGGACATTCAACCGACATTTGTAAGTGCTATGGTTTCCTGCTCCTTTGGTTGTCAAATTTTTTGGTGCCAAAAACACAATTTATGTCTTGTGTAGCATGTTGATTTATATGTTCAAGACACTGCATCAATGCTACAAGTTAAGAACGGTGATCTACTTCAAGAAATGCAAGGTTAAGTTCTTTGTCCACTTCTATAAGCTTTAATATTTAGAATATTTCAAGAGCTGTATCAGAAGACGAGTGCTTGTTCAAGACTCAAGTACAGCTTAAGATAATGTTCAACTCAAGATGAAGTACAACTTAAGAATGACAAATCCAAGCTTTTAAAGATCTCAAGTTTAAGCTACATCTTGTAGAGATCTCAAGCTTCATAATCTTCAAAGGTCAACCATCATCTGAAGAAATGAAGTCTCAAGGTCCATATTTCACATTCAAGGTATGAATGACCTTAGGGTAGGTCATTTTGTATACATAATTCAAATTGAATCTTTTTATAAGTGTTTGGTCTGTTCTAAGACTAGTCCTGGACTTTGTTCGACTTGTCATAGAACTGGCTCGACCAGTCCAAGAAATTCCAAGACCAGTCCTAAATTGTTACAAATTTTCAAAATTTTTTAGTTGAGCTTTGACCAGTCTTAGAGTCTACTCGACCTATCATAGGAGCAATGTCGACTCATTCATGACCAGTCCTGCAGCTACAACTAAAACTCTAGCAACGAATTCTGGTTTCTCACGACCAGTCGTGGGTGTGTCACGACTAGTCGTGGAAGCCTCACGACCAGTCGTGGACACCTTACGACCAGTCGTGGAACGGATTTTATCCGATGCACTTAAAATTTCAAAATGCAGTTTAATCTACGACCATTCGTGGTGGCCACACGACCAGTTGTAGATGTGGTTTCTACATCAATAAATAGAACACGAATTTCAGAGTTTCATATCTAATTCAAGTAAAATCAAGGCATCACTCTAAGATAGGTTTGTGTTATTTTTAAGCTACGTTGTGCATATTTAATATTCTCTTTTGTTAACTTTGTCAATTTGATTTTGTTTCTATATTCCAGTCTGAATTGAAAATAGGAATTGCTATATTCCTTCTTCTTGGGATCAAAATCAAATAGAGCTAGGCCAACTGGTTTAATTTAAAATCAATCTAGAATCTAGAACCATTTCAAAGTGAGTATTGGACAATTGAACTTCTATATTCGAACTTCTACTCCGTTTTGGTTCTTCCAGCCTACTACCAAAGGAGAAATCCAGGTTTTTACATTTGTGTAAATTTCCATTGCTTTTGGTTTCTTTTGAGATTGAGCCAGAAAAATATCATTGTGTTGGTTATCCGAGGAGAGCTAGAAAACTCAAAAAGTGGGGTTTTTGAATTGTGTAAGCCCATTTAAAAGACACAATTGTTTTAGGTGAACCTGAGAAACCTAGTTTCATAGTGAACGCTGATATTCCTTATGTGAGGATATTAGGAGTGGAGTAGCAAGCTGTGTGGCTGTTGTTTAACAGTTGGTGTACACACAGGCAAACCACTATAATTCTTTGTCTTGTGGTTTGAATGTTTATTTAATTTCTATATCTTTTACATTCAAGTTTGTGGGATGTATGTGTGGATGTGAATGTTGTAATATTTACATTTCAAGCATTGTGGGGAATGTTGTAATAGTTTAGAATTTATTTCTTGCTATTTCCTTTATTTCCTTTCAGTTTGAGTTTTTGATATTCAAATTGTTCTAGTAAGGTTGTCCTGCCATAAACCCTTGGTTTTTATGGTGCAAGGTTGTCCTTAGAACAACATTGGTATCATCCGCTCTTTTCTAGTATTTGAGGTTGCTTTACATTTTTATACTGTGATTTTTTTAAAGTGTTGTCATTCCTTTATTCATTGAAATTTTGCTGTTAAAGTTTTAAATTTGGCATAGTCCTATTCACCCCCTCCCCCCTCTAGGACATATAGCTACGCCTTTTTAAGTGGTATCAAAGCCTAATAGCTCATTCTAATTACTATATTTTTAGATTTATTTCCTGAGTTAATTGATCTAACTGTTTATAAGATGTCAAATTTTGATAGCCTTTCATTCACTAGGCGTCCACCATTTGATGGCTCCAATTATGCCTATTGGAAAGCCCGAATGAGGATTTTCCTTAAATCCATGGATGAGAGCGTGTGGCAAGCCACAGTGATTGAATGGATCCCTCCTACCACTGAAGTGACTGGTATCGATGGATTAAAATCAATGAAAGTCTCACCTTATTTTACCTCAACCACACTTCAGAAAAGTGAGAGTAGTGCCAATGTAAAAGCACTAAATGCAATCACTTGCGCACTATCACCGGATGAGTTCAAAAGAATTATATCCTGTGATACTATAAAGAAAGCTTGGGATATTTTAGAAATGACACACGAGGGTACATCAATTGTCAAGAAGTCTAAAGTCCAAATTCTCACAATTAAATTTGAGAAAATACATATGGAAGAAAATGAAATGTTCATGGACTTCTATACTAGACTGAATGACATTATGAACTCTATGTGGGGTCTTGGCGATAAAATCCCAGAAAGTAAAGTGTGTACAAAGATATTACGCTCACTACCTGAACGGTTCAACTCAAAGGTAACTGTGATCCAGGAACTTCGTAATACGGACAATTTGAGGGTAGAAGAATTAGTTGGGTCTTTACAAACCTACGAGTTAAATCTTAAAGCTCCTAAAGGTAAATCCATTGCCCTTAAGTCTTCTAAATGTATTTCTAAAGAAAATTCTGATTCTGATAATTCTGAAGATGATATGGCTCTCTTAGCAAAAAATTTTTACAAGATTTTCAAAAGTAAAAAGAGGGCTGACTTTCAAAAATCAAATGAAGAAAAAGATCTAAATCTAAATCTAAAACTTGGAAATCTTTAAAAGATAGTCAATGTTACAACTACCAAGAATATGGGCATTTAACAAACAAGTGTCCTAAAAAGGACAAACCTAAAAGGAAAGGAGTGTTAGCTACTTGGGAAAAATCTTCTAGCACTGAAGCCTCTTCTGAATCAGAAGATTTTGAAACTGAGTCGGGCAATGAAGTCAAAGCTCTTATGACTCTAGTCAAGTTTACTTTTTCAGATCATGATGATTCTACTAGTGAAGAAAATCTGAATAGTGATATGAAAATGAAGAAGATCTTCAAGATGCTTATAATGCCCTATACAAGGAAAGTTGTAAAATTGTTGTCAAACTTAAACTTTAGAAAGAAAAGTGTTCAAAGCTTAAAGAAAATTTTGAAACTCTTATTTTAGAAAAATCCCATATTTCATATTATTTTGAAAAATACAAATGCGATTTAGAATTCAAAATCTCCCTGATTGAAAATCTGAAATCTGAAAATGAAAAACTTAAACTTGAAATCTCTTCACTTTTGAGTTTAAAGGATTCATGGAGGTATGCCCAAGGTGATCCAAAATTAGAAAAACTTTTGTCTGGATCAAAAAAATGTGGCAACCAATCCGGTTTGGGCTATGATAGAAATATTCCTCCTAAACAGAAGAATACTCCTCCTAAGTTTGTAAAAGGAGAGTCCTCAAACTTAAAAGAGAAAAGTTCTAATCAAAAGTTTTCTAAAAATGCTAAAACTTTTCAATCTTTCAAAACTAAAAGTAACCATATCAACTATAAAAATCAGAACCGAAGCACTTTAACTGAGAAAATAGTTGAGCTACTTAAGGAGCTCTTAAAATCTAACTCAGTGGGTCATTCTTACAATAAATACAAACATAAGAAGACCAACTATACTCCTAAACCCAAAACAATTATGAAATGGGTTCCTACGGTTACTTGGTTGCTCACACGACTTTCAAAACTTCAAGCCATTCAAAGTGGTACCTAGACAGTGGATGCTTCAGGCACATGACTGGTGACAAAGGTCTGTTCACCACTCTTAAAGACATGACTGATGGGTCAGTCACATTTGGTGATGGTAGCAACTGCAGGATTATTGGCCAAGGTATGGTTCAACTTTCTAGCCTCCCCTTATTTAAGAATGTTCTGAACGTTGAAGGTTTAAAATATAACTTGTTAAGCATTTCTCAAATATGCGATAAAAATCATAGTGTTAAATTTTCTAACCTAGGGTGTGAAATATTAAACAAAAATGGTTCATTTCACGCCCCAAACTCGAAAACCGGGCTCATAAAATTCCCGATCACCGAATCCAGTGCCGACAGCCTCCGTAGAATCCCATTCTCGGCTCCCAGTACCCATACGCCAGGTTTCGATCCTGGGATGCTACAAGGAGGATTTTTAACATTGGTTTAATTTGTAACAAGCATAACCAAAGGCATAACGACAAACAATAACCAAAAACTCCATCACATTTCCACTATGATCAAAAACTTTACAAGTACAATGAGCATAAAGGGAAATACAATGAGAATGAACAAAAGCTCTAAAAAGATCTGCTCTGCGCTCCTGCCTCAGCGCTGCTGCATCCTCGCGTCACCTGCACACAACGGTTGTACATAAGCTTATAGAAAGCTTAGAGGGTGGTGAGAGTGTGTGCGCAAGGTAGTAATGCAGTATGCAGAATCAGAGTAATGCGGAATATGCTGATGAATCCATGAATACCACTAGTCGTACCAAGGCTATGCGATGCAAGGCATGGATGATGTCGGCCATACCAAGGCTATGCAATACGAGATGCAACTCAAGCATACAAATCCTCATCTACATCCACATATCAATATAGCTCAAATCTGGGAGATCACCGGGGTCTAGTACACTCGAAACCAGATTGCCACCCCATCAAGCGCAATAAGGTAAGTGGAAGAGACCTCACTACCCGCCTGCCAATATCGGGCTCGGCTCATCGGTAGCGGACCCATTCCTCGAGCTCGTCAAACTTAGCCTAGTATTTCCCCCTCCTCTCGGGCGTGTAAGGCTGCACCCCCTTCCAACCGACCACGACACAGTGGAAAGTGCGACCTTCTGGTAATCGGCCCTCGGCGCTCATGCACCCACTCGGTCTAGACGTTGGAGCAACCTCTTGGTACCATAAGGGTTTAGGGACTTTCACCCAGGGATATCTATAGCACCCCATGTAGAACAAGATTTTTGGTATCCAATCCTGCCAACCACGATATGCCTGTGGCGGCTATGGCCCTGATGTCGCTAGGGCGTATAGTAACCATATCACACGATGCGAATGCATGAATCACACTATCCAGTCATGCAACAAATCCTGTGCATCTCGTGCGCTCATGTGGGGCAACACCGCCTAACCGGGAGCCCCTAAACAATCTGCCCGAAGGCATATGCTATGATCAGTCACTTCTCATATCAAGCATACATATGATGCGTATGATTATGAATCATGGGACTATACTAAACATGTTATATGGGATAGATGCTGTTCATAAGGAGATGGGCCTAGACGGCCTATAAGTATGGGCCTAACAATGGGCCCTAGGGAGAATCATAATGCGGACATTTAACCAACATTATTCTACAATGTGGACGTCAAACCAACATTGCTCCCAAGGCACAACTGTCATATCATCATTACACAAACCATGGTAGGGTCATACATTTTAATGGACTTATGTACATCCAATTGGGCCTCGACCCATGGGCCTTAGGTACAACAAATGGGTCACATAACATGGGCCCTAAGTATATCAAGTGGGACTTAATGGTTGGGCCCTAACTACATCAAGATGGGCCTAATCATATGGGCCTTATGATATCAAGGTGGGCCTCAACTGAACTACAATGTATCACGCCCATGGGCGTCGAATACATCACAATGGGCCTCGCCCATGGGCCTTGAATACATATCAAGTGGGTCGCACCATCTACACCATACATCTATCCTGATGGATCATTTTAGGGTATTAAAATACCTAAATCACATGGAATGTACTTCAATTAATAGTGGTGATAATGATTTCCACCGTTAAAATCCTCAAGGCCCACCATAACATTTATTTTCCATCCAATCTGTTCACGAGGTCACACAAACTTGAATTAAGATGAAAAGCAAGTTCTAAATTAAACCAGAACTACTGTGAACGTAAGAAGGTTTTCAATGGTGGATGTTCACTCAACACTGTTTCCTACAGTGTGGTCCACTTGATATTAGATCTGACTCATTTCGGTCTCAAGCCTTAGATTGACTGGCCCTTTGGATGGACGGATTGGATGTAACACATGGACCCCACAAGCAAGGGCCCACCGTCAGAATAGATGGATGGCTTGTGTAAAACACAAGCAGCGTGTGGGACCAATAACCTACTGGTGTTACGAGAGAGAGTTAGAGAGAGAGAACAGGTAGAGAGAGATAGCTAGAGAGAGAGTGTCAGAGAGAGAGTGAGAGAGAGATAGAGAGAACGTCAGAGAGAGAGAGAGCTAGAGAGAGAGATAGAGAGAGAGAGAGGTGTAGGGAGAGAGGTGTAAAGAGAGAGAGGGTGCCATGTGCCCCTCTCTTTTTTTCTTTTTCTTTCTTCCCTTACTGACACCGAATAGAGGTGGGTCCCACGAGGTCGAGCAGTGTGGACCCCACCGTTGATGTTACCAACATCTAACCCATCAGTTAGATGCACCGTTCCAGGGTGGGCCTAGGTCTCAAAAATTAAGTCATTCCGTGATTTGTGTGGGCCACCACAAATACAACAGTTGAGAGGGCTACCCTCCATTAAAAGATTCATAATCATTTATTTGGGCCCACCAAGATGGGGTTCACAAATCCAGCCCACCCATCATGGGTGTCCTGCTTGAATGAAGGGTCCGACCAAGTTTCAGCCACACCCGAAGGTCGGGTGGGCCCCACGTCAGTGGTCATAACATCGTTAGTCACCCCACAGGGACGGTACTAAGACCTCAGTGTAAAACGAGGTATCTCAACTCCGCTGCTAGTTGAGCTTGGATCTGGGTGTCCAACGAGGGCCCCACACGAACGTGGGTTCCACCGTCCAGAATGGTGGACGGCTGGATGAGACGCATACACTATGGTGGGCCCCATCAGAAAGGGTGGACGGTGTGGATGGGCCCTGTGGACCCATGCCTGTCCACACCCACCATTCAGTGTACACCCGCTGCCAGTGCACACTCCATGTTAGCCACCACTACAGGGAATCGATGCCCAGACCTTTGTGTTGAAACAAGGTATCTTTCACTCGTCTGCCACTTGGACCATGGGGCTGGGTGGGTCCCACGTCAGTTGCACTCCACTGGCAGCCACACCCCCTGATAGCACATTAAGGTGGGCTCCTTATGGAAGGTTGGGATGACATATAAATATCATGGTGCGTCCCACATGGATGGGGTCCACCGGTAGGTGCAATGGATGAAATACACACATTAGGTGGGCCATAAACATAGAGAGAGAGAGAAACACCGGCAAAAATGGAGGGGCCCTGCCACTATGGGCCCCTCTTTGATACAAAGCCTACATCAATGTGGGTCCCACTACACGTGGCCCTTAAATCAAATAAATGAATGAAAAAAAATCCAAAAAAATCACCCATCGCTCCTTCTTGCTTCTTAGGCTTCCTTAGCTCTTTAGCTTTGATTCCAATGGGGGAGATGAGGTTTGGATGGTTAAGATGGAAGATGGAAGGGTAGGAAGAGGTGGGCCACACTTATTGCTTGGGAGAGGTGGGAGAGGCTTGGATGTGTAGAGGGTTTGGGTTGCTTGGAAAGTGTTTTGAAAAAAAGGGAGAGAGAGAGACTTGTAAAGGGAGAGATGGGTGATGGATGTGGTGGTGATGGGTGTAAGAGGCTCTTTTTGACTTTTGGGGTAAAAAGTGTAAGAGAGGTATGGGCTTTGTAAGAACTTTTTGACTTTTGGGGCTTGCTTGGGGAAGGGTGTGAGGTGATGTGTACTTGACATGATGGGATGGATTGATTGATTGATGGATGTGACAAGCCATTGAGATTCTCTTGGGATTCAAAACGCGCGACATTTTCCTCACACCGAATGCTAGCCTACATCTCTTGGCCAGAGTATCGCCTCGGTGCCCGAGTCGCGGCATTGAAGCCGCGGCGACGGCGTGGTCGCAATGGTACAAGTCTCAAGTTGAGTCGAATCAGATTAATGATGTGTGAATCAAGGTCGCGCGTAACACCGGTTAAGGGTCGAAGGTTGCCAAAATTCGACCGAAAAGATCGCGGGAACCTACGAAACGGTACAGTCTAGGATACGGGGCTTATAGTTCAGTAATATTAATTGGTCGTAGGACTTCTGAAAACTGCTACATCGTAAGTGATTCTAGCTCATATAATCAACTGTGTTACATGGTCCATACCGATGAAACTGAGTTATGGCATAAATGCCTTGGACATGTACACTACTGCAATTTATATAAATTGAGCAAAAGATAACTAATAAGAGGTCTACCTAAACTTTAAAGAGTAGACAAAATATGTGGTAAATGCCAGATTGGCAAGCAAACTAGGAGTGCTCTTGAAAAGGTGAACTCCAATGCCACATCAAAACCGCTCGAACTTCTCCACATGGATCTTGTAAGACCAACCAGGACAGAGAGTTGAGGTGGCAAAAAATACATACCGGTGATCGTGGATGATTATACCAGAATTAATTGGGTAACCTTCTAAAGAGATAAATCAGAAACACTTGATGAAGTAAAAAGGATTCTCAAACCAATCCAAACTAAAAAAAGTTCTCAAGTTAGTAAGATCCGTAGTGATCATAGATCAGAATTCGAAAATAGCATTTTTGAGAAATTATGTTAGGATCAGGGAATATCACATGAATTCTCTACACCCAAAACACCACAACAAAATGGAATTATTGAAAGAAAAAATAGAGTGCTTTAAGAAATGGCTAATGTAATGTTAAATAGTATGAAGTTCCCTAAAAATCTTTAGGCTAAAGTCGTAAATATTGCATGCTATATAATCAACCGAGTATATACAAGTAAGTCAAATAATAAAACTGCTTATGAACTATGGTTTGATAAGAAGCCTACTGTCAAATACTTTCGAGTTTTTGGCAGCAAGTGCTATATTTTACGTGACCGTGAAAATCTGGGAAAGTTTGACACTAAAAGTGATGAAGGTATCTTTTTAGGGTATTCTTTGAATAGTCATACATATTGATTACTGAACAAGAGAACCGATGTGATTCAAGAGTCCATCAATGTGGTCATTGATGATTACTTGAATACACCTGCCCCAAGTTCAGATAATGATGAAGTTCTTTTAGTTGACAAACCAGATACTTCATCAAATCAAACTAATTTTGAACAGAGGACTATTAAAGATCATCCAACCACTTGAATTCTTGGAAACCCTCTCACTGGTGTGCGCACTCGTAGACAACTAGAAGACATATGTAATTACGTGTGCTTTACATCCCAGATAGAACCGACTAATGTAAAAGAAGCTCTTACTAATGAAAACTAGATAATAGCTATGCAAGAAGAGCATAACCAATTTGTGAGAAATGATGTTTGGTATCTTATTCCTAGACCAAAAGATAAACACATTATAGGAACTAAGTGGATTTTTAAAAATAAGTCTGATGAACTTGAAAATATAATTCGAAACAAGGCTAGACTGGTTGTATAAGGGTACACTCAAATTGAAGGCATTGACTATGATGAAACCTTTGCCCTGGCAGCTTGTCTTGAATAAATTAGACTATTCATATCCATTGCGTGCTTTAGAAAATTCAAAATTTATCAAATGGATGTAAAGAGTATCTTCTTAAATGGCGATTTGCATGAAGAAGTTTATGTTGAACAACCAACAGGTTTTAAAGACCCTAAGAATGTTGATCATGTCTATCGCCTAAAAAAGGCTCTCTACGGCTTGAAACAAGCTCCCAGGGTATGGTGTGAAAAATTGACTAAGTTTTTACTAAGTCATAATTTTCTAATGGGAAGTGTTGATAAGACTCTTTTGTTAAGAAACATAACGATCATATCTTAATGGTGCAAATCTATGTTGATGATATTATTTATGGATCTACCTGTACTAACATGACTGTTGGGTTTGCAGATTTAATGAAATCTAAGTTCAAAATGAGCATGGTTGGGGAATTGAATTATTTCCTTGGGTTACAAATAAAGCAACAACCTGATGGTATTTTTATTTCTCAAACCAAATATGCTTTGAACTTAATTAAGAAGTTCAGATTTGAGAATGGTAAGAATTTTGATACTCCTATGAGTACAACATTAAGACTCTCAAAAGACTCTACAAGTAAAACTATGGATCCTAAAGTATATCGCAGTATGATTGGTAGTTTACTTTATTTAACTGCAAGTAGACCTGATATTGCTTTTAGTATTGGTATTTGCGCTAGATATCAATCTGATCCTAAAGAGTCTCATCTAACTATTGTTAAGTGGATTATGCGATATGTCACAAGTTCTGCTAATTTGGGTCTCTGGTATCCATATGATACTAGTGTTCAGTTGGCGGGGTACTTAGATGCTGATTGGGCTGGTAATATCGATGATAGAAAGTTAACTAGTGGTGGTTGTTTCTATATTGGGAATTATTTAGTTTCTTGGTTTAGTAAGAAGCAAAGTTCTATATCGCTTTCTACTACTGAGGCTGAATACATCGCAGCTGGAAATGCATGTACTCAGCTTGTTTGCATGAAACATAAGTTAAGCGATTATGGAATTACACAGGATTCAATGGTTTTATATTGCGATAAGTCCAGTGCAATAAATATTTCTAAAAATCCAATTCAACATTCATGTACCAAGCACATTGACATTAGATTTCATTACATTCGTGAATTAGTGGAAGAAAAAATAACTTCTTTAGAATACATTCTAACCGAGACTCAACTTGCTGACATTTTCACTAAACCGCTTGACAAAAGTAGGTTTAATAAATTGAAATTTGATCTTGGTATGTGCAATTTAAATCGATTATTCATGAACATGTGTATCACAGTGTAGATATATATTTGATAACTTATTAGTTTAAATTTCAAATTTTTATGAACAATGCATATTTTTGTCTTTGCACGACCAGTCGAGGATGTGCTCGACTAGTTATGGCATGACCGGTCGAGGACATCCCACAACCAGTCGTGTAGTGCGCTGGACTTATTTTAATTTGGAGAAAAACTAATCTTCCTCATTTCCTATTTCTTCTCCAACGGGCCGAAGCACGACTAGTCGTACCCAACCGTTTGATTCCTAAAGGTTAGTGCATCATTTGTGTTTTTTTTTATAAATTCTAGTCAATATTACTTCATTTTCACTCTTGGAGTAATTTATTTTATGTTTCATTGAGGTTTTGGGGTTTTCTTTTAGAAAAATCTGTTTTACCTAAACCCCACTCTACATCCTTTGTGATCTCTTGATTCTTTGTACTCTTAATTGTAAATGGATGTTAGTGGGAAGAAGAAAACTTCCCGTGGTCTATCATCCTCTAGATCAACTCCTATTACTCGGCACCATCTTCGATCACCTGAAGATGATCCCTCACATGTATGGGATTTGCGATTGTGAACCGTTATTGTTGAAAGACCTGTGTCTATTGATTACATTGCTCCTTTTGATCTCCTTCCTCTTCTTCAATCTGTAGGCTGGGATAACATCCTACATTTGGGTGGGCCTGCATACCAATCTACTGCTCGAGCCATGTTTACATACATTTCTAAATTTTCAACTAAGAATTTAACATTTCAAATTATAACTAGAGAAGGTCCATTTAATATAGACCGTCATCTAATTTCGACTCTAATGGACATACCTGTTAATAATGAGGGTATTCCTATTCATACTCTAGTTGAGAAACCCTCAGAATCAGAAAAACGCATGTTAACTAGAGATTTATGCAATATGGATGTTCAATGAACTCATAAAGGGAATGCGCTCCCCTCAAAGTACTTGTTACCCAGATACGGAGTTCTTCACAGAATCTTTACTTCAAATTTGTATCCGCGTTCTGGTAACAAAACATAACTGACTTCCTTTATGGTTCAAGTTTTGCATTCTATCGTCATTGAAACTAAAGTCTGTTTGCCTTCTTTAATATGTCATTTTATCATTCACTTTCATTCCATCCAGGACACAGTGATATTCCATTTGCATATCTTATAACTGTGTTAGCTACTCACATGCTAGTTGCTATGCTTGTTGGAGAGGCTTCTATTCATCATCTTATTTTTAACAATTATAATATAAATAAGATAAAATTGGAATTAGCACCTAGCCAAAGAGATATGGGTAGTGGTGGTGCTGAAACAGGGTATAAAGAAGAAGATGACAATCTTTCTTCTGATGATATAAATATGGATGACATTTTTGATGAAATTGAATCAGACTCTACTAATGATCCTGACTATGAGCCATCTGATTATAATGCTCGTCTTCATGCACTTGAGGAAAAAGTAGAGAACATGAATGTTGCCCATGATTTGCAATTTAAATATACACAGAAGTATCTTAAACGTTTAAACAAGGGCCTTCATCAACTTGATCCTACCATACCTGCTCCTTCTTTAGGATCTAATTAAATGTTTTTATTCTTTGGTCTGTAATAACTATTAGACTATTTTGGTTTCTTTCAGTGTGCTAGACTTACTTTGGATTATACTGGTTTATGATATATGCACTTTGAATTTGCTTATATATTTTTGTCTATTTAACTCCTTTATTACTCTCTTATTGGTCTTCCACTTCCATTTATTCCTTTCTTCCTTTGTCATATTGTGACATAAAGGGGGAGAATATTTTAAGTTTTGAATTGATTGACAAATATAGAATGTATATGGATTGTGGGGGAGTAGCATAATCTTTATGAATCTATGTGTGCTATTCAGGGGGAGTAAGTAATGAGAAATTTGCATTAGTTAATGACAACTGGGGCATGATTCTTTAATCAGGCTGTAACTGGTTTTCTTGTATAACTGGTGCATGATTCTTTGTGTTCATATTGATCATATTTTTGTTAAGTGTGTTTTGTCACAAATTTGACAAAGGGGGAGATTGTAAGTGCTATAGTTTCCTACTCCTTTGGTTGTCAAATTTTGTAGTACCAAAAACACAATCTATGTCTTGTGTAGCATGTTGATTTGTATGTTTAAGACACTGCATCAATGCTACAAGTTAAGAACGGTGATCTACTTCAAGAAATGCAAGGTCAAGCTCTTTGTCCACTTTTATAAGCTTCAATATTCAGAATATTTCAAGAGCTGCACCAGAAGACGAGTGCTTGTTAAAGACTCAAGTACAGCTCGAGATAATGTTCAACTCAAGATGAAGTACAACTCAAGAACGACAAATCCAAGCTTTTGAAGATCTCAAGTTTAAGCTACATCTTATAGAAATCTGAACCTTCATAATCTTCAAAGGTCAACCATCATGTGAAGAAATGCAGTCTCACGGTCCATACTTCACATTCAAGGTATGAATAACCTTAGATTGACCTTAGGGGTCATTTTGTATACATAATTCAAATTGAATCTTTTTATAAGTGTTTGGTCTATTCTAAGACTAGTCCTGGACTTTGTTCGACTAGTCCTAGAACTGGCTCAACTAGTCCAAGAAATTCCAAGACCAGTCCTAAGTTGTTGCAAATTTTTAGAAATTTTTTATTGAGCTTCGACCAGTCCTGGAGTCTACTCGACCGGTCGTAGGAACAGTGCTGACTCATTCATGACCAGTCCTGCAGCTACGACTCAAACTCCAACAACAATTTCTGGTTTCTCATGACCAGTCGTGGGTGTGTCACGACCAGTTGTGGAGGCCTCACGACCAATCATGGATACCCTACGACCAGTCATGGAACGGTTTTATCCGATCGCGCTTAAAATTTCAAAATGCAGTTCAATCTATGACTAGTCGTGGTGGCCACACGACTAGTTATAGACGTGATTTCTGCATTTATAAATAGAACACGAATTTTAGAGTTTCATATCTAATTCAAGTAAAATTAAGACATCACTCTGAGAAAAGTTTATGTTATTTTTAAGCTACGTTGTGTATATTTAATATTCTCTTTTGTTAGCTTTGTCAATTTGATTTTGTTTCTATATTTCAATCTGAATTGAAAAGAGGAATTGCTGTATTCCTTCTTCTTGGGATCAAAATCAAATAGAGCTAGCCCAACTGGTCTAATTTAAAATCAATCTAGAATCTAGAACCATTTTAAAGTGAGTATTGGACAATTGAACTTCTATATTCAAACTTCTACTCCGATTTGGTTCTTCCGGCCTATTACCAAAGGAGAAATCCAGGTATTTTACATTTCTGTAAATTTCCATTGCTTTTGGTTTCTTTTGAGATTGAGCCAGAAAAATTTCATTGCGTTGGTTATTTGAGGTGAGCCAGAAAACTCAGAAAGTGGGGTTTTTGAATTGTGTAAGCCCGTTTAAAAGACACAATTGTTTTAGGTGAACCTGAGAAACCTATTTTCATAGTGAACGTTGATATTCCCTATGTGAGGATATTAGGAGTGGAGTAGTAAGCTATGTGGCTGTTGTTTAACAGTTGGTGTACACATAGGTGAACCACTATAATTCTTTATGTCTTGTGGTTTGAATGTTTATTTAATTTCTATATCTTTTATCATTCAAGTTTGTGCGATGTATGTGTGGATGTGAATGTTGTAATATTTCCATTTCAAGCATTGTGGGGAATGTTGTAATAGTTTAGAATTTATTTCTTGCTATATCCTTTATTTTCTTTCAGTTTGAGTTTTTGATATTCAAATTGTTCTAGTAAGGTTGTCCTACCGTAAACCCTTGGTTTTTATGGTGCATGGTTGTCCTTAGAATAACATTGGTATCATCCTCTCTTTTCTAGTATTTGAGGTTGCTTTACATTTCCGTACTATGATTTATTTAAAGTGCTATCATTCCTTTATTCATTGAAATTCCACTGTTAAAGTTTTAAATTTCGCATAGTCATATTCACCCCCCCCCCCTTTCTAGGACATATAGCTAGGCCTTTTCAACATTACCCCCAAGGAGTGGCCCACATAGGGTCTAACATACAGTGGGCCCACGGCCTCACATAAGGGCCTAATGTACATCATCATGGGCCTCACATACATAAGGTGGACCGCATCATATGGGCCACATATTCATCACAATGAGCCTCTGGCACGGGCCTACTATACATCGCAAAGGGCCACATCCCATGGGTCTCAAATATATCACAATGGGCCTTTACCCATGGGCTCCAAATATATTACAATGGGCATCTACCCATGGGCTTCAAATATATTACAATGGGCCTCAATTCAGGGGCCCAAAATACATCATAATGGGCCTCAACCCATGGGCCCCAAATACATCTCAATGGGCCTCAGCCCATGGGCCCCAAATACATCTTAATGGGCCGCACCATCTACGCTATTAATCTATTGTTAGAGATCATCTAGAGCTTTATTCAAAAAAATGATTCATATCCAAAGGATCTGGACCATACCACACTTAACAGTGGTGATAAAGGGTCCCCACAGTTAAGATTCCAGTAGGCCCCACCATAGAGTTTATTTTTCATCCAGTCTGTTCATACGGTCATAAAGACTTGAATAAATAAATTTCATATGGGTCCAAAACTCTGTGACCCAAAAGGGTTTCAATGGTAGACATTTAAACCCCTGCTGGTTGTTGTAGTGTGGACCACATGATAGTTAGATCTGACTTATTTTTCTTCCCAAGCCTTAGGACAGACCGATCAAATGGCTTGAGGGTTTAGATGAACACATGCATCAGCGGTTGGACGGTGTAGATACAGTACATGCATCATGGTGGGGTCGTACCTGACATCCATGCTACTGGGCCAGCAGCCCAGCGTCCAGCAGATGGACAGTATGGATACTACACATGCATCATGGTGGGCCCACTAGCGTGGCCCACTAAGGACGAATTCTGCCTAGAAGCTTGCCATATGGTAAGACGATTGATATAACACACAGACCTCATGTGTGGTACCCACGACACATCAGATAGATGGACGGTGTGGATGGGGTCCACATAGCAGTTGGGCCCCACATGTTGCTGACGGCAATACAGTAGCTATATATCTGTTGTAGGGGCACTAGCCATTTAGCCATAACAAAGGTGGGTCCCACGTGGGTGTGGCCCACTCAGATATACTTAATATATTATATAATATTATGTATTATATACTCAAGTAATATATAATATTATATATATATATATATATATATATATATATATATATATACCTCATATGGAAAGGAGGTGATTGTCCATATCCACTGTCCAGGCCCTAGCCATCTGGACGGTGTGGAATCCAACCCATCCATCACCAGCATCCCACCATCCAGGGATCTGGACGGTGTGGATCATTGCATAATCTTGGTAGGTCCACACGAGTGGCCCACATTAGCTTCGAATCAAACCGATACTTGTGTTTTTCTTTCATCAAGCCCGTCTAAACGGACTACCATGTGGGCCCACTCGATGGACGACATGGGTAAAATATATACTACATGGTGGGTCACACACACACACACACCATCATTCATACAAGAGAGAGAGAGAGAGAGGAAAAATGTGAAGGAGAGGGACCCCACCACCATTGGGCCCTCCCTCATACGATGCATACATCAAGTGGGTCCCACAACAAATGGGCCCCTTAAAAGAATCGAAATTGACGGTGGATCACCCATGTTTGGCCTCCTTCTTTAGCTCTTTGGACTCCTTTGCTCCTTGTCTTCAATTTTAATGGAGGTTGATGAAGAATGAATGGTTAAGATGGGAAATGAGAGGGTGGGAAAGTGGGCCACACTTGTTGTTTTGGGAAGGCTTGGAGATCTTAGACATTTAGGTGTTTCTCTTGGGGTTGGAGAGTGAAGATAGAAATATGAGAGAGAGAGAGAGAGAAATGATGGATGAAAAGGGATGGATGGAATGGTTGTTGTAAGGGATGGGAATGGGAAAGCATGGGTTGGGTTGAAATTTATGTAAAGGAGGTATGGGTGGGGAGAGAGAGAGTTGACTTGTGAGGGGGTGAGGTGGCATGGGGGTATGGGAGATGTACTTGAGATAGGGTATGTACTTGATTGATTGATTCATGTGACATGTTGTAGAGATTCTCTCGAAATTCGTAACGCGCGGCGTTTCTTCGAAATGAATGCGGGCCCACATCTTCTGGCCCGGGTATTGCCTCGGCGTGTGAGATGCGGCGTGTCACCGCGATCGCAAGGATACAAGTCTTGGGTCGAGCCGACTCAGATTAACAGGATGCGACTCAGGGTCGAGTGCAAATGCGGATAACAGATCGTGGATCGCCAGAATTTGACCGGGAGGACCATGGAAGCCTACGGAACCATACGGGCTAGGATACAGGTCTCACAGGATTGCTGCCGTATTATCTTAAATACGTTGATTTTTGTATAAGATACACCTATGAACTATGATAAATAAATGATGCACCCTATGTGTTTGTTGAAATGTTTAAATGAGCAATAGTGAATAATTAGTGCTTGCCATGATTACTAATTTAGGATTCATCATTGTCATATGCATGTAGATCTCTCTGTATAAAGAATTGATAAAACACATGTTGTAACTAATGTAGTCTATGTGTTTGATAAATTGTTTAACTGAGAAATTGTTGAAAAAATGTATTTACTACAAGTATTAAGGTAGGATTCTTCATTGTTTTATGTGTATGTATATTTTACTCTATGAAATCAATTGATAAATGCATGTTGTATTAGCATGGTTTATGTGTTTGATGAAATGCCCACATGAGAAATTCACATGAATTGTTTGTTAAATGCTAGGATAACTATTACACGTGGTTGTTAGCCACATTTGAGTAGGAATGAGGCTACAAATGTAGCCCAGGCAATCGGTAAAAGTCCTTGTTTGGGTGGCCGAATTAGTCTCACCACTTTAGGTAAACTCGATGAATCTGAGTCACACGACGATTGTCGACAGTGGCTAGGCCACAAGGGGTGCTTATGCGCTCCATGTTGATTAAGTCAGTGTGCGCTCGTACTAATTGAGCTTGCTTAATGAACCAATTGACTTATTGTGTGTTTACCATGTATGGACGTGACTGCTTGATTCTAAGGTACCCATCACTAAGTAAAGATCCACTTTAACCATGGTACCACGATCTACTAAGACTCATGAGCCAGGCATGGTGGTATGGGATACTGTGTCCGAGCTGTCGGCCTACGCTAGGATGACGAGCTTTCCCGTAGTGACCGTGACCACAACTTCTTATAACTTGCTTATCGTATGTGTTTGACTAGGAGTGACGACCCTACAACTTGCCTATCGTATGTATTTAACTAGGACTGACGAACCTAAATGGATCTAAAACATAGGAGTAGGACCACTGCGGTAGTCTGATGCCTAATGTTTGATTTGGGTCAATGATATAAAGGGAGGTACCCTAATTTCCCAAACTTATTGTACGAATGAGCTTAATTAATTATTTGGCTAACACGACCATGCATCGCACTGCATTAGTTAGGATGTGCTAAAAAGGCGTTGGAGTTGCACTATTTAAGGAAGTGTTGTCATATGCAAAATAGGTTGTCGGAGTCCTGTATGAGGGAGCATTGATGTGAGGGCATGCATCATTAATTGCACTAATTCCTGCATTAAAAAGAGTAGTTAGGAAGTGATTTTTATGATTGCCTTATCATTACTGCTTTGATGGACTTGATAACATGTGTAACTTTTGCCTTATAGAACCACTGAGTTGATCACTCACTCCCACTCTGGGATGGTGTTTTAAAATACTAACCAGACGCTGATTCAGATGCAGGTACAGATGTCGTCTATGCTCTAGAGCAGGACTTCTTGGATGAGAAGGAGGAATTCTCCTACTTCCAACTCTCAGGCGGGTCGATGTAGACCACGGACCATTGCGCGGGTGACACTGGGCATCAGGGCTTAGCTGGACATATTTACACTACCACTTTCATACATTTTAAAACTATACATGTATATATTGAACCCATTACGTACTCATACTCTAGAGAAAATTTTTTGAAACACCTGCATACTTAAATAGATATGTTTTAGACTTCCGCACTAACTTAATTTCATTAAATCCAGAGTATGATGTGTTGTTTAGTATAATCCTATGCATGCTTAATTCATGAAAATGAAAGAAACCTGAATATCATCATCTATAATACATAAGTGATGTTCTGAATCTCGGGAGTAGAGCTTTGCTCGACCCTCAAAATTCAGGGCGTTACAAATGTTGAATAGGATTCTTTGAAATATTAATTGCAATAGACTTATCACAATACAAGATCATTGTATCTTGCACAATTTCGTAATTAGCTAACATTCTTTTCATCCAAACTGGCTAGGTATAGGCATTACTAGCTGCAATGTATTCCGCTTCAGCTGTAGATAAAGATACAGAACTCTGTTTCTTGTTGTGCCAGGAAACTAAATAATTTCCAACATAGAAACATCCACCACTGGTAGATTGTCTACCATCAATGTTTCCTGCCCAATCAGCATCGGTATATCCGGCAAGTTGTACATTTGTATCATGCGAATACCACAGACCAAAATTAGTTGTTCTTGCTACGTATTTGACTATACATTTAACAACAATAAGATGATCTCCTTTTAGATCAAATTGATATCTAACACAGATTCCTACACTGAAAGCAATATCTAGTCGACTAGCAGTCGAGTATAAGAGACTACCAATCATGCTTCGATATAAGAGAGAGTCTACACTTTTACTTGTTTCATCATCTGAAAGTTTGAGAGTTGTACTCATAGGAGTATCAAACTTTTTACCGTTCTCGAATCCAAATTTCTTTACCAAATTTAAAGCATATTTGGTTTGAGAAATGAAAATACCATCTTCCTGTTGTTTTACTTGTAAACCTAGAAAGTAATTCAATTCTCTAACCATACTCATTTCGAACTTGGATTTCATAAGCTCTACAAAATCAATGGACAGGTTAGTACTTGTAAAACCATAGATAATATCACCAACATAGATCTATACTATCAATAAGTGTTCATTATATTTTTAACAAATAAAGTTTTATCAACTCTACCCATGATAAATTTGTGACTGAGTAAAAACTTAGTCAATTTCTCATACCATGCTCTGGGAGCTTGTTTTAAATCATAAAGTGCCTTTTTAAGATGATATACATAATCGGAGAGTTTAGGGTCCTCAAAACCCTTAGGTTGTTCAACATATACCTCTTCACGTAAATCACTGTTTAAAAATGCACATTTAACATCCATTTGATATATCTTGAATTTTTTAAAGCATGCAATTAATATAAACAATCTAATGGATTCAAGGCGAGCTACTGGTGCAAAGGTTTCATTATAATCGATTCCTTCTATTTGAGTATATCCTTATACAACTAGTCTAACCTTATTTCTAATTATATTTCCCATTTCATCAGATTTGTTTTTAAAAATCCACTTGGTTCTAATTATATGTTTATCAGATGGTCTCGAAACCAAATACCAAACATCATTTCTCACAAATTGATTTAATTCTTCTTGCATGGCTACTATCTAATTTTCATCGGTAAGTGCTTCTTTTACATTTGCCGGTTCAATTTAAGAAGTGAAACAAACATAATTACATATATTCTCTAATTGTTTTCTCATTCTCACACCAGTAAGAGGATTGCCTAATATCATATCAGTAGGATAGTTTATAACTGATCTTAGTTCGATATTAACTGGATTAGATGAAGAGTCAGGTTTCTCAATAAAGTTAACTTCATTATTATCTAGACTTGATGTGGGAGTGATCAAGTGATCATTAATAACAACATTAATAGATTCTTAGATCACTCCTGTTCTTTTATTAAGAACACGATATGCTCGACTATTCAGAGCATAACTCAAGAATATCCCTTCATCACTCTTAGCTTCAAATTTTCCTAAATTTTTCCAGTCACGGAATATGAAGCACTTACTTCCAAAATTTTGAAAGTATTTGACAGTTGGTTTCTTATTGAACCACAACTCATAGGCTGTTTTATCCTTTTGTTTTCTTACATATACACGATTTATTATGTAGCATGCAGTATTCACAGCTTCAGCCCACAAGTTCTTTGGTAAATTCATGTTATTTAACATAACATTGGCCATCTCTTATAACAATTTATTCATCCTTTCAACAACCCCATTCTGTTGAGGTGTTTTAAGAGTAGAAAACTCATGTGAATACTATGATCTATACAGAATTTCTCAAAATTGCTATTTTCAAATTCAGTACTATGATCACTTTTAATCTTGATTATGTGTATTTCTTTTTCAATTTGAGTTTCAGTATTGTTTTGACTTCATCAAGAATCTTAAATTTTTCTCTCATAAAGGATACTCAAGTAAATATGGTAAAGTCATCAACGATAACCAAAAAGTACTGCTTTCCACCTCTACTCTCCATTCTTGTTGGTCCAACTAAGTTCATATGGAGAAGTTCGAGAGGTTTGGTAGTGGCTAAAGAGTTTATTTTCTTGTGACTACTCCTTGTTTGTTTGCTAATTTTCCATGCACCACATATTTTATCGACCTTTTTTAATTTGGGTAGTCCTCGAATAAGATCAATTTTGCTCAATCTATAAAGATTTTGGTAGTTAACATGTCCAAAACGTTTATGCCATAATTCCCTTTCATCTGTTTGAACCATGTAACAGGAAAAATTAGAAGAGCATGATTCATTTATAATATATCAATTTTTAGAAGTCCTACAACCATTTAATATCACAAAACCTTTCTCATTTGTTATCTCGTATCTGTGATTTGTAAATTTCACGTTGTGTTTGTTATTGCAGATTTGAGATATACTTAGAAGATTGTGTTTAAGTCCTTCAACATATAGAACATTTTCAAAAGGAGGAAGGTTAGAAAGTTGAACAGTACCTTGGCCTATAATTTTACAGTTGCTTCCATCACCAAAAGTAATTGAACCATCATTCATCTCTTAGAGGTTGGTGAGTATCTTTTTATCATCTGTTATATGTCTTGAACATCCATTGTCCAGGTACCATTTTGAATGGCTAAAAGCTTTGAAGGCAGTGTGGGCAACAAGACAAGTAACTTTTGGAACCCACTTCATTATAGTTCTGGGTTTAGGAGTTCCATTATTTTTTTCTCTGATTAAGAGAGTTGGAATTTCTCTGTCTATTAACTCTGACATCATTAGAGTTAGATTTGATAAGCTCTTTGAGTAAGTCCACTATTTTTTCGGCTAAAGGATTATATCTTTAATTTCTATAGCTAATGATTTTTGAAGAAGCTTGAAAATGTTTTGGAATTTTAAAATTGTTTTAATTGTAATTTCTCAAATTCTTACCTTTTGAGTTTGAGGATTCTCCTTTTACAAATATAAGAGATGCATTTTTCTTTTTCATTGGATTATCTTTGATATACCCCAGACTCGATTTATTGCCACATATTTTGGATGTGGTTAATAATTTTTCCAGCTTAAGGTCTCCCTGGGCATATCTCCAAGTATCCTTAGAACTTAAAAGAGAAGAAACTTTTAGTTTTAAATTCTCATTTTCAATTTCGAGTTTTTCTAATTTAGAGGATATGAAATTTAAATGAAGTTTTGCTTTTTCAAAACAATAAAAAAGATGAGATTTTTTCAAAACATTATTTTCAAGTTCTTCTTTTAGTTTAAGATATTTTTCCTCATGAATTTTTAGTTTGACAACTATTTTGCAACTTTCCCTGTATAGCGCATTGTAGGCGTCTTAAAGATCATCTTCATTCTCATTTTCAGGGTCACTCCTGAGATTCTTATAATTAGATAAATTACAGCTATCTGAGGAGGTGACTCTGGCTATAGTCATCAGGGCTTTTACTTCATCTGAGATTTCTTGTTCTGAATCATCTGACTCAGAGGAACTTTCAGAGTTGGATGATTCATCCCATGTAGCAATCATGCCCTTTCTTTTTGATTTATCCCTTTTGGGACATTTATTCACCAAATGCTCGTATTCATGCTAGTTAAAACATTGACTGTCTTTCACAGATTTCCAAGTTTTAGATTTTCCCTTTCTCTTATCAGAAGGTTTTTTGAAAATTAACTCTTTTCTTATTTTTGAAAATCCTGTAAAACTTTTTAGCAAGTAAAGCCATATCATCCTCTGTATCTTCAATATCAGAATTAACGTTGTTATTTTTTGAAATAGATTTGGATGACTTAAGAGCAATGGACTTACCTTTGGGAGCTTTAAAATTTAACTCGTACGTTTGAAGAGAACCAACTAACTCTTCAACCTTCATTTGATAAGTGTCTCTTAGTTCTTGAATGACAGTTACTTTGGAATTGAACCTCTTAGGAAGAGATCACAATATTTTAGTATAGACCTTGCTTTTTGGGATTCCATCTCCTAGGCCCCACATAGAATTTACTATGTCATTTAATTTCGTATAGAATTCCATGAAGGTTTCATTTTCTTTCATACGAATTTTCACAAAATTTGTAGTGAGGATTTGAACTTTAGATTTCTTAACAATAGTAGTTCCTTCATGTGTCATTTCAAGAATATCCCAGGCTTGTTTAGCTGTATCACATGAAATTATTCTTTTGAATTCATCAGGTGATAGAGCACATGTAATTGCATTTGAAGCCTTAGCATTTGCACTGCTTTCATTTTTCTGAGGTGTAGTCCATAAATAAAAAGGAGTTTCTTTCATGGACTTGGTTCCATCACTGCCTAGAACTTCAGACATGGGTGGTTTCCATATGGTTACCGTGGCTTGCCACACTCTTTCATCTAAGGATTTTTAAAAGTTTCTCATTCTGGCTTTCCAATAAGCATAATTAGAGCCATCAAAGGGTGGTGCCCTGATAATAGACAAGCTATTGAAATTTGACATAATGAAAGCTCTACTAGATCTTTAAACTCAAGGAACTTAATCCAAATAAATGAACAACTTAGCTTTGATACCACTTGAAAGAGATGAGCTAACAATCCTAGAGGGAGGGGGGGGGGGGGGGGGGGTGAATAGGACTATGCCAAATAAAAATTTAAAGTACAGATATAATGAATAAATAACTGATCTTAATAGCAGTAGTATTGAGAAATCGATTCAAACTTTGTTCATAAGACAACCTTACACCAAAAACAAATGTTTTAAGTAAGACAACCTGATTTCATGAACGTATTAAGGATCAAGATCACAAACTAAGAAGAGACAATAGAGAGCTATATGTTACAAGCACTCACCACATAACCAAATTACAATCATTCACCACATATATAGAAATTTAAACCATTCACCACAAACACCAGAAGTTATAGTGGTTCGGTGTGTACACCAACTGTTCTCAAACAGCCACACCTACTCCACTCCCAATAATCACAACCCACGTGATATTGGCGTTCACTAGTAATCAAGGTTTTCACAGGTTCACCTTAAAACCTATACAGTTGTGTTTTCAAATGGGCTATCACAAACAAAACCCCACGCTGAGATTTTCTGGCTATCTCAGTCAAAACCAATACATGAGATTTTTTTGATATCTCAAAGAAACCAAAAACAAAATGATACTTATCTTCCTTTTTAAAGACGTACTTGATGTAGCTTGTAGAACCGCTTCGTTTGATGTAAACGTTCAATGTCCAGTAATAAAATTAAGGGTTCTAGGTTCTAATTGATTTTAAATTAGATTAAACCTTAGGCTACTTGTTTGAATCCTTTAGATCTCAAAAAGAAGAGTAATTACTCTCTTTTAAAAAATAAGATTAATAAACTAGCAATTAAAGAATCAAAATAAAAAGCTATAAACATAAATTTAAAATACCGCACAATAGCTTGGTGATAGTGGGGACTTCTGTCATTCTCAGTGGAGGCTTTTCCTAGCTTAAATTAATTAATTTAGAATGAGAGAAGACCTCTATTTATAGGCTAAAATTCGGATGCTTTCACTCGTCTAAGGTCTCCTTCGACTCATCTAAGATCCAACTAAATTTTAAATTTTCGGCGCGATCGGAGAAAACCGTTCTGCAACTGGTCAAAGGTCCTGCTTGACTGGTCGAGGGCCTTGTTCGACTAGTCAAGCACTGCCTTCAACTAGTCGAGGGTGCCAAAAATAGCTTGCTGGACTTCGAGTTGAGCACCCTACTCGACTGGTCGAGAAATCACCAGAAATATCCATTTTTTGAGTTTGAATCTTGGACCGGTCGAACCAAGGCTTGGATTAGTCGGAGTAAGGCTTAGATTAGTCGAACTAAAGCCTAATAAAAGTATAAAACCCTGTATAAGTTTAACATTTGAAAGAACCTAAGTCTGAGGCTTTCTAGGGACATTTATACCTGAGAAAGCTGGACATTGAAGTGTATAGAACGAATCTTCTGCTTGAAGGTGGAGCTTGATCTTCTACTAGTAGTAGAACTTGAGTATTCTTTAGCTTACATTATCCACGTCTTAAACTTGTTCTTGCACTATACACTCTTCATGGTTTGTTCTTGAAGGTGAACTTTCCGTCACTTGAAGTTGAACTTTCAGTCACTTGAAGGTGAACTTTCGGTCACTTAAAGGTGTTTGTCTCATCGAAATTTGACAAAATGAAAATGCGCACAACACTTACAATCACAAACATGTGCACAACACTTAAAAAAGATTTTATCCCGTGAAATCCGAGTGCCGTTGGAACAAAATCATTGGAATCCAACTAGCCGAACCAACAGTTGAGCCAGCCAAATTTCTAAATCCTTTAGCTATAAATAAAGGGCATCACTCATTCATTTACACAAGGAAAATTAGTGAGAAAATCCATCTTTTTAAGAGAGAAAGCCATGCTCTTCTTAAGTTTTTTTAGCGTAATTCTAATATTCTGTTTTAGATTATTTTCATTCTCTTTTTCAAGACGCTTTAACTGTCTTTAATAGAGTAATCCAAACTCTACTTAAGATCTAGAGAATTGAATTCGCAGCACCTAGGGTATTTATTTTATATTGAATACTTTATAAATCCCTATATTCCTTTGGGTTGAACTCATACACAACTTCATCAATATCCCAAGAAGAAGATCGCCGCATTTAAGCTACAGCTACGACTTCGACTCACCAATCGAATATAAGTACTATTTTTCTTTCATTTCGGTTTGGGTTTTTCTTGGATAGCTTGGAAATCTCAGTGGGTTTATTTGTGGTAATCTTGTGAAAATCACAAAGTGGGTTTGTTGTGATGGCCTGTGAAAATCACAATATCTGTATCGGGTTGTTAAGGTTACCCTGGGAAAACCTTGAAATAGTGAAAGCCAAAATTGCGAGTATAGTAATTTTAAGAGTGGAGTAAGTCGCGTTTATATACCAAACCACTATAATTTTTTATACATTGTGGTGATTGCTTTTATTGCTTGTATGCATATCTTGTGTTTCATTTGCTCTTGCTAATGTTTGATATTTTGATTTCAAAGACGTAGTGAAATAATGTTGTCCTGCCCAAATCCTTTAAGTGAATGTTGTCCTATGAACTATTTGATATCAAGTATTCAATACTCTAAGCAATTGAGTTTAATTACTTTATTATTCCGCATTGTATCGAAATATTTGGGATAATCCTATTCACACCCCCTCTAGGATATCTATAGCTCGTCCTTTCAAGTGGTATCAGAGCAAGGTTGCTCTTTTTGGGATTAACATCTTAGAGCTAGATCCAGAGCTATTAAAATGTCAAACTTTGATAGTCTATCCATTTTCAGGCCACCTCCCTTTGATGGCTCAAACTACGCTTATTGGAAAGCAAGGATGAAGATTTTCCTTAAGTCCATTGATGAAAGTGTGTGGCAAGCCACCATGACCCAATGGATCCCTCCAATGATGGAAGTAGTGGGTGAAAATGGAACCACGTCCATGAAAGAAATCGCTTATACTTTTTGGACTGTAAGGACCGTATCCTAGACCGTACTATTTTATAGACTCTCGCGATCCTCTCTGTCGAATTTCGACAACCTGCAACATGTAATTGGCATTTTCCTACTACCCTAAGTCGAATCCTGTAGATCTGAGTCGGCTCAACTCGAAACTTGTACCATCGCGACCGCACCATCCCTGCATCTCGCGTGCTGATGCGATACCCAAGCCAGGAGTTGTGGGCCCACGTTTATCTTAAAGAAACGCTGTGTATTTGTAATTCGAGAGAATCTCTACAACCCATCCCATCAATCAATCAATGTATAAGTCAAGTACACATCCATCACTCACTCATCCCTCTCTCAACCAAAGTCAACTCTCAAGTCAAGTACACATCCATCACTCACCCATCCCTCTCTCAACCAAAGTCAACTCTCAAGTCAAGTACACATCCATCACTCACCCATCACACCCATCCTTCTCCCTTACAATCACTCTCTCACTCTCTTTCTCTCTCTCTCTCTCTCTCATTTCTCTCTTCCCTCCCAAGCAAGCAAGAAGAGTGGACATCTAAGCTTTAAGGAGAGCAAGGAGAGCTTTGTATGTGGCCCACTTCCTACCCCAAGATCCTCACCATCCAACCCTTGAACTCTCATCATCTACCATCAAAGAAGAAGCCAAGGAGTTTAGCTTGCTATGGATCCAAGAAGAAGAGTAAATGATGGGTGATCATAGCGCTAGATTTTAATTTTTAATTTAGGGTCCACACGATTTTGGGACCCATTTTGATGTATGTATTTGCATGGCCCACCTAGGGAGGACTCATAGTGGCGGAGCCCCTCCCCTCCATTGCCATTTCTCTCTCCTTCTCTCTCTCTCTTTCTTCCCCGATTGATGGCCCACTTGATGAGTGTATGCGACATCCAACCGTCCATCCAGTGGGGCCACATGCTAACCATATAGTGGGATGCCCACTGTCCAGCAAATAGGGCCATCGGCTGCCTGTTTTGGGCCTGTGTGACTAGGCAGTCACACAGGTTCTGTAGAAGGGTAAAGTACCCATATCAGCATGGTTTTCATCCATGTGGCCCACCTGTGTGGACCCCACCATGATGTAAGCATTGTATATCCACCCCGTCTATCACTTGGTCATCCAGACCTTGGATGGTGGGCCACGCTGACGTGGACCCACCATGATTTATTTATTATATCACCACCGTCCAGATTGTTGGACAGTGGGTTGCACCGTGATGTTGGTGTTTTATCAACACCATCCATCTATGGCTCTACCAGTAGAACAACTACTGTATATGGCGTTAAAAAGTTCCATGGGCTCTGATGTATATGTTGTATACTCACACAGTCCATGCTGCCTCCAGCATGTGGGGCCCACTTGATGATGCGTAGATCCACACCGTCCGTCCATTAGGCGGGATGGTGGGTCCCAGAAGCCTCAACTGCCCTTTGATGTCAACAAGTTTTGTGGTCCCAACATGAGGTATGTGTATATCCCAAACGTCTGTCTAGGACGTGGCCCACCCCACACGTAATGGGTGGGACCCTCCTTGATGCATGTAGTCTATATTCACACTGTCCATTTGGACGGTGTATGAGGCCTGCCATGATGATGTGGTGTCCTCACCGTCCAGACCTTGGACTATGGGACCCACCATGATGTATGAAATATCCACCGTCCATCCATTCTACTGGACTGGTGGGCCACACGTGTGGAGGTGATATGGGTTTTATCCCAGCCATCCATCCGTTTTGCATGGGTGGGACCCACCTTGATGTATTTATTCTATATCCACTCCATCCACGCTGTCCATTTTGTTGGACAGGTAGAACCCCCACCTTGAATGTATATGCTTCACCCACACCGTCCACACGTGGACATGGGGACCACACTCGATGTATATATTCTATATCTATACCATCTAAAGGTTTGGGATGATAGGGCCTGATGTATGTGTGTCTGTCCACATGTGTGGACAGCGGGACCTACATGATGTAGGTATTGTATCCACACCGTCCACCTTATTTTCAGATCATTTTGAGGCCCACCATGATATGTATGTTTTATCCTTGTTGTCCATCAGTTTTCAGGCCCACTTGCTGATTGGCGTGGCCCAAATGTGATGTATTAGAGGCCCATTGTGATTCATTTGAGGCCCATGGGATGTAGTGAAATGGTCAAGCTATATGTCCTAGAGGGGGGGGGGGGTGAATAGGACTATGCCAAATTAAAATAAAATCAGCGGAATAAAGATAAATAGATAGCCTTATAATTATAGATCAATTCATAATGTTAAAATCAATTCAACCTCAATAAATAAGAATTGAGAGGTTGATATAAATTTAGTTCTAAGGACAACCTTACACCATAATAAACAAGGGCTTATGGTAGGACAACCTTATTTTTAGAACGTCTTTCGAATCAATAGCTCAATCTGAATATAAATAACCAAATAGCAAGGAATTGAAATAAAGTGCAGAAATAAAGATCTAACTTATTACAACACTCCCCACACTTGCTTGAAATGTAAATTGTTACAACATTCACATCCACACATACATTCCACAAAATTGAATGATAAATTATATGAAATTTAAGCAAGCATTCAAACCACAAGACAGAGTTATGGTAGTTCACCTGTGTGTATACCAACTGTCTTTCAACAGCCACACAGAATGCTACTCCACTCCTAATATCCTCACACAAGGGATATTAGCATTTACTGTCAAATAGGTTTTCACAGGTTCACCTAAAACCTTTACAATTGTGTCTTTTTTACTTGGGCTTACACAATTCAAAAACCCACACTTCTGAGTTTTCTGGCTCTCCTCAAACAACCACACAAATTGAGATTTTTCTGGCAAATCTCAAACAAAAACCAAAATAGAATGGAATTTATAAAATTATAAAATACCTGAATTTCTCCTTTTCATAGTAGCCCGGTAGAACCAATCAGAGTAAATGTTCGAATATAGAAGTTCAATGTCCACTACTCACTTTAATATGGTTCTAAGTTCTAATTGATTTTAGATTTAAACCAGTTGGGCGTAACTATATTTGATTTTGATTCCAAGAAGAAGGAATAAGGTAATTCCTCTTTTCAAATGAGATTGGAATATAGAAACAAAACCAAATTAAATAAGCTAGCAAAAAGAGAAAGCAATTATGCACAAAATAGCTTAAAAATAAATACAAACTTATCTCAGAGTGGAGCCTTGAATTCACTTAATTTTTTAATATAAAAACTCTAAAATTCGTGTGCTATTTATAGCTGAAGAAATTCATCTTCGACTGGTCCTAGGGTCACCACGATTGGTCTTGGAATAAATTAATTTTTGAATTTTAGAGCGCGATCGTATCAGACCGTTGTATGACCGGTCGTAGGCAGTCCACGACTGGTCGAAAGCAGTCCACGAATGGTCGTGACCCCTCTACAACTAGTCGTGAGACACTTGATTTAGTCGCTGGAGTTTGAGTCGTACCTTTACGACTGGTCGAAGGTCGAGTCAAGACCATCCCACGATTAGTCGAGAAGACTCCAAGACTGGTCGTAGCCGAACTGAAAAATCCAATAAATTGTAACAATTCTAGGACTGGTCTTGGAACTTCTTAGACTGGTCGAAACAGTGCTAGGCTGGTCGAACAAAGTCTAGGACTGGTCTTAGAATAGACCAAAATCATGTAATAATATTCAATTAAATTATGTAGCCAAAGTGACCTAGCTTAAGGTCAATCTAAGGTTTATCATACCTGGGACATGAAGTATGGGCATTGAACACTTCATCTGCTTAGACTTTGATCATTACGAAGCTTGTGTCTTGAGCTTGAGTTCTTCTTTAAGTAGCTTGACTACTTCACAAGCTTTGAAATTAATGTCACTTTAAGTCGCACTTAAGTCCCGTACTTATATTTGAATCTTGAACTTCCACTTGCACTTGAATCTTGAACTTCCACTTGCACTTGAACTTGAGTCTTGACCCTGAGCTCTTCTTTAATATCTTCTAAATTGTAGCTTAAACTATCATGAAGCTTGAAGAATTCTTTGAAATAGACTTCAAGTATTGACAAGGTGTCTTGAACAGATTTATCAAGATATAAACACAAGACATACGAAGAAGCTTTGACATACAAAATTTGACAATTAAAGATGAATCAAATCATAACACTTACACGTAGCCCATTGTGATATATTTGAAGCCCAAGTGATGAGGCCCATATATTGTGGCCCGTTTGATGTAGATGAAGTCCATGTATTGCGGCCCATTTGATGTATTTGAGGCCCAGATATGAGGCCCATTGTGATATGTTGGAGGCCCATTATTGTGGCCCATGTGTTGCACCATTGATGTTGCATGGTCCATCATCGTGATAGACATATGGCTCTATGTTATCGGATTTGGCATATCTATGGCTGAGGGCAGATCTTTATATTTTGGTTTAGATCAGTTGTTCATCTATGGACCCCGCTTGCATATAGGTCAATTATTGAGGCCGATTATCGATGCTGATTATCGATACCGATTACGAGTATGTGACAGCATAGCATCATGATACATCCCATATGCGTCATTCGCATGTTTGTTATGAGATGTGATTAACCATTGCATATGCCATAGGGTAGGTTGTTTATAGGACTCCCTGATAGGCGGAGTCATCCCATATGAGTGCACGGTATGCGCTGGATTGATGCATGATTGGACTGTATAATTCATGCATCTCGCATTTGTGTGACATGATCACTTGGTGCCCTAACGATATCAGGGCTGTAGCCTCCACTGGTTCATCGTAGATGGCCAGATGGGATATCAAAAATATTTTATTCTAGCACTATGGGCATATAGGATGTTCTTAAGTGAGAGTCCTAGAATCCTCTTAGTACCGGAGGATACTCCAACATCTAGACTGAGTAGATACATGTGCGCCTAAGTGCCAATTTCTAGTAGGCTGCGTCTCCCACTGTGTCGTGGTTGGTTGGGAGGGGGTGTGGCCTTATCCGTCCTAGTAAGGGGGCTGTAATCTAGGCTGAGTATGACCAGCTCATAAATGGGTCTGCTATCGATGAGCCGGGGAGCTATTAACAAACTACTGGATAGGCGGATAGTGAGATCTTTTCCACTCGCTAGTTGTGCAGCTAGGGAGGTGGCGGCCATTGTGGAGTGTACTAGACCCTGGTGATATCCCAAAGATGAGCTATACTGATATGCAGACTTACTGAGTAGGAGTTGCGTACTCAGCATTTGACTCATTCATTCACTATCCACTCAGGCTGGTGGTGTGCAATCAAGTCATCGTTGTACCTTCGCAGTGGCTAGGATTTCGGTTGGGGCGCATGACCAACCTGAGATCAGGAGTTTACCACATTGAGCCTGAATATCCAAATTTAGGTATGGGACTGGTTTGGATAGAAGTCCCTTATGATGGACCCCACAGCCTGCGATACTACGTGATATCATCCCGACTTCACACTCCAGCTTGGTCTTTTCATTCACACCGCATATTGCATTGCATCCTCAGCTCATAGCATTTAGTTTACTATGGTTCTGTATTACATATCCTAAATAAGACTAATGATATTATGGACTCGACAGGAATTGTATATTGTATTGCATCCTTGGCATCAGATGCTTGGTTCTTTAGGATTCTACATTTGCATAGCTGATCTACATTGCATACTTTGATATTGTGTGATTTATGGATTTATCGGCATGTTTCCGCATTACTCTGATATTTGTGTGCTTGGCACTTATCTCGCGCACACATGTACACCACACTCTTAGCTTTCTATAAGCTTATGTATGATAGATGCATGCAAGTGGTGTTAGGTTGCAGTGGCATTGAGCTTGGAGCGTGCAGCTGTCTTCTGGAGATTTGATATTATATATATGTATTCCCTTTCAGCACTGTATTCAACTATTTATATTAGTGGATATGTGATGATGATGTTGCCTTTGTGATTTCGGTAAACTTGTGGTTATGCTTATTATGAGTTAAATGTACGTTGGAAAATCCTCCTTGTAGGATCTTAGGATTAAAATCTAAAGTATGAGCACTGGGAGCAGAGAATGGAGTACTATGGAGGCTGTCGGCACCGGATTCAGCGATTGGGAATTTTGTGAGCCCAATTTTTGAGTTTGGGGCGTGACATGGATGACAGTTTAAAAAAGTGAAAGTAGTGCTAATGCAAAAGCCTTTAATGTTATTACTTGTACTTTATCATTGGATGAATTTGAAAGAATTATTTCTTGTGATACAACAAAACAAGCATGGGATATTCTTGAAATGACACGTAAAGGGACTAACATTGTCAAAAAGGTCTAAGGCTCAAATCCTCACAACAACGTTTGAGGAAATCCGTATGGAAGAAAATGAATCATTCATGGACTCCTATACTAAATTAAATGACATTGTTAACTCTATGTGGGGTCTTAGAGAGAAAGTCTCTAAAAGCAAAGTGTGTGCAAAAATACTACAATCACTTCCTGACAGGTTCAATTCTAAAGTCACTGCAATTCAAGAATTAAGGGATACCGATGCAATGAAGGTAGAGGAATTAGTTGGATCTCTACAAACCTATGAGCTGAATTTCAAAGCTCCTAAGAATAAGTCCATAGCCCTTAAATCTTCTAAATCTAAATCTAAATCTAAAGACATTCTGAAAATGATGAGAATGATGATGATATGGCTATGTTGGCTAAAAAGTTTTATAAAATTTTCAAGAATAAAAATATATCAGATTTTTAAAAACCTTTTGACAAAAGAAAATGAAACTCAAATGTTTGGAAATCAAAATCTAAAGGCACTCAATGCTTCAACTGTTCCGAATATGGGCATGTAGCTTCAAAATGTCCTAAGAAAGATAAATCCAGAAGAAGAGGTATGATTGCCACTAGGGATGAATCATCAGAATCTAAATCCAATTCGGAAACTGACGAATCAGACCAAGAATCTAAGAAAGAATAAAAGGCATTCATAACTATAGCTAGAATCACTTCCTCAAATGATTATGAAATTTTTGACTATGAAGCTTCTGAAAGTGATTTTGAAAATGAAAAAGATCTTCAAATTGCTTATGATGCCCTATAAAAAGAGAGTTGTAAGATTGTGGCAAAACTAAAGAATCAAAAAGAAAAATTTCTTGATTTGAAATTAGAACTTAAAAAATACGTTTTGGAAAAATCTCATTTTTCTAATTGTTTTGAGAAAACCAAACTAGATTTAAGTTTAAAAATTTTTAAAATTCAAAATCTCAAAACTGAAAATGAGAATTTAAAACTAAAAGTTGCTTCTCTTAAAAATTCAAAAGAGACTTGGATATACACCCAAGGTGACCAGAGACTTGAAAAGTTATTAACTGCATCTCGACGAAGTAGCGACAAATCTGTCTTGGGATATATCAAGAATCACATAGAAAAATCTAAAACTTCTGCTCCCGTATTTGTAAAAGGTGAATCTTCAAAATTTAAAGTAGAAATTATAAAAGAAATAAAGAAGAATGAAAAACCTTTTCAAAAAACTTCGAATCCAAAAACTAAGGCCAATTATCGCAAATATCAAAGGAAAAATAATAACCATTCTCTAGCAGATAAGATAGTGGACTTACTTAAAAAGCTCTTGAAATCCAACTCTGGAAATAACAGAGTAAGTGGAAACAAGAACAACTCTTACTCTCAAACACAATGAATAGCAAGAGATCCTCCTAAACCCAAAACTATATTGAAATGAGTTCTAAAAGATAAGTGTCTTGTTATCCATGCAGCCTTCAAAGCAAGTAGCCATTCAAGATGGTACATGGATAGTGGATGCTCTAGACATATGACAGGTTGTAAGGCAATACTATAGGACATAAATCAAATTGATGGTAGCTCAATAACATTTGGAGATGGTAGCAACTGTAAAATCATCGGAAGAGGTAATGTAAAACTCTCTAACCTACCTATTTTAAAGATGATTTATATGTTGAAGGTTTGAAACATAATTTGCTTAGCATATCTCAAATCTGTGATAATAATCATAGTGTTAAATTTTTAGATCACGGATGTAAGATAATTAATAACCAAGGCCATATAATATTAAATGGTCTAAGAACCTCTGAAAATTGCTATATCATTGATGAATCTTATTCTTCAAATCACTCTTGCTACATGGTCCAAATAGACGAAACTAAATTATGGCATGAACGTATTGGACATGTAAACTATAGAGACTTATACAAACTAAGTAAGAGAGATCATCTTCAAGGCTTACCCAAGCTAAAAAAAAAAAATCAGAGAAGAAAGTATGTGGTGTCTGCCAAATAGGCAAATAAATCAGGAGTTGTCACAAAAAGGTGAACTCAGCCACAACTAGACCTCTTGAACTACTCCATATGAACGTAGTTAGACCAACTCGAATAGAGAGTAGAGGAGGTAAGAAATACTTTCTAGTTGTAGTTGATGACTACACTAGATACTCTTGGGCAGCCTTCTTAAGAGAAAAGTCAAATACTTGTAACGAAGTCAAAAGTTATTTAAATGCATCTAGACTGAAAAAGAACTAACTGCGAAAAGAATAAGAAGTGATCATGGCATTAAATTTAAAAATAGCAATTTTGAGAAGTTCTCTAATAATCATGGAATATTACATGAATACTTTGCTCTTAAAACCCCTCAACAAAATGTTGATGCCGAGAGGAAAAATAGAGTACTACAAGAAATGGGGAGTGTTATGCTTAACAGTAAAAAAAATAGCAAAAAATTTATGGGCTGAATCCGTTAATACTACTTGCTATATTATTAATTGAGTTTATGTAAGAGCAAGTAAAAATAAAACTGCTTATGAACTCTGGTTTAATAAAAAAACCTTCGGTAAAATATTTCCATACTTTCGGAAGCAAATGCTTCATTCTACGAGATCGGGAACATCTGAGAAATTTTGAAGAAAAAAGTGATGAGGGCATATTTTTGGGGTATGCTCTAAATAGTAGAGCATATCGTGTTCTGAATAAAAGGACCGAAGTGATACAAGAATCTATAAACGTTATTATTGATGATCAAAAGGTCACTCCAAATTATGATCATGATGATGAAGTTATCATTATCAATCAATCAGAACCTTCATCAAAATAAGATTCAACTGAGAACATATTAGTCAAGGATCATTCGACTAATCAAATACTCGGTAACCCTCACACTAGTGTTCAAACTAGAAGACAATTTGAAAACTTCTGTAATCATGTGTGCTTCACTTTTCAGATAAAAACATCTAATGTAAATGAAGCCCTTGCTGATAAAAATTGGATTTTGGCTATGCAAGATGAATTAAGTCAATTTGTCATAAATGATGTTTGGTATCTAGTTCCTAGACCTTCTGACAAACATGCGATTAAAACTAAATGGATATTTAAAAATAAATCTGATGAATTTGGCAATATTATAATAAACGAAGCTAGATTGGTTGTACAGGGGTATATTCAAATTGAAGGAGTTGACTATGATAAGACTTTTGCTCCAGTTGCTAGTCTTGAATCCATCAGATTGGTTATTTCCATCGCATGCCATAAAAAATTTAAAATATACCAAATGGATGTTAAGAGTGCCTTCTTAAAATATGACTTAAACGAAGAAGTTTATGTAGAACAACCTAAAGGTTTTGAAGATCCTAAACTTCCTAACAATGTATACCATCTTTAAAAGGCCATATATGGCTTAAAACAAGCTCAAGAGCATGGTATGAAAATTAACTAAATTTCTTCTTAGTCAAAACTTTAAAATGGGAAGTGTTAATAAAACCCTATTTATTAAAAGATATAATGAAGATATGTTGATTGTTCAAAATATATGTTGATGATATTATCTATGGATCAATAAATACTAATTTTTCATCTAAGTTTGCAGATTCTATGAAATCGAAATTTGAGATGAGTATGGTTGGTGAGCTGAACTATTTCGTTGGTCTTTAAGTGAAACAACTTAGGGATGGGATATTCATATCTCAAACCAAATATGCGATGAATCTCATTGAGAAATTTAGGTTTAAGAATGGTAAAAACTTTTCAACACCTATGGCTATAACACTTAAATTATCTAAAGATGATTTAGGTAAAAGTGTTGACCTGCATCTTTACCGTAGCATGATTGGTAGTCTATTATATTTAACTGCCAACAAACCTAATATTTCTTTCAGCATAGGCGTTTGTGCTAGATATCAATCTAACCCTAAAGAATCTCATCTGGCTGTGGTTAAAAGAATAATCAGATATGTTGTCAGCACTGTCAATTTGGGTTTATAGTATCCTCATGATACGACTTTACAAATTGCTGGATATACCGATGCTAATTGGGCAGGTAATGTGTATGATAGAAAATCCATAAGTGGTGGATGCTTCTACATCGAAAATTGTCTCGTCTCCTGGATGAGCAAGAAGCAAAACTTAGTATCATTACCTACTATAGAAGTTGAGTATATTGCAGTAGAAATGCATGCACGCAATTGATGTGGATGAACGTATGTTACCAAACTATTGTATTGATCAAGATACCATGAATTTATAATGCGACAATACTAGTGCCATAAACATTTTCTAAAAATCTCATTCTCAAACTAAGAACATCGATATTCAATATCATTATATCCGAGAATTAGTTGAAAGTAAGACTGTCATGCTTGAATATATCAATACTGAAAAACGACTTTCAGATATTCTGACAAAACCACTGGATAGTGTCAGATTCCTTAATTTGAAAAATGATATTGGATTATGTTGTATTTATTAATTAATCATTCTTCATTGTAATATATTTTTATTGCCTTTTATTTTATGTTGCATTAAAATGATAATATAAAAAGTAATATCATATTAAATTATTTTATTTTTTTGAGATTTTTTTGGCCAACCCATAGCTGACTAACCGGTTTGGCCAGCCGAGATGGTACTCGAGCTAGCCGAACTGGGCGTGATTTGGGCAAAAATGGGAAAAATCTCAAAAACCCTCATTTCCACTTCATCTTCCTTGACTTGCCAGTGGTTTCTTCAGCCAACCCATCATCCTAAACTCCTAGTAAGTGATTCTTTTATGATTTTCTTTTAGATTTAAGTTCCTAGTTGTGATTTATTTGAGATTTCATCTTTTTATTTGAATCTAGAGTTTTCTTTTTCGTGGGTTTAGTTTAAAATTTTGATCTAGATAAACCCATCTATTTCTTGGTGATTTCTTGATTTCTTCCATGGAACATCGGTATAAGCGTACCGTTCGATGTCCTCAGTCCGGTTCCTCATCCTGCTCCACTACTTGGGTTGTGCGCACCATTCGCACACCGGAGGATGACCCGAAGAATGTACAAGATTTTCGTACTCGGAGTATAATCATTGAGGGCACAGTGAATGTCAATCACATTGCTAGATTTGGTCTTTTTGAAATTCTCTCCGAGGTAGGATGGGAGAAAATTTTAGATTGGGGTGGAGCGACTTACCGGTCAATTGCTCAAGGGATGTATGCATCCATTAATGAAGTTTCTTCTGAAGGATTAACATTTTCTATTCAATTTTTGGAAGAAACTATCACAATTACACCATCCATCATATCGTTTATTATAGGCATTGATATGGTGGAAGATGGAATTCCTATCCCAAGTCTTTTTGAAGACATGTAGTCTTCAGAAAGAAATTCAATCACCTAGATTTTGTGGTTTTAACGCTTAATGGCGTATTAGTAACCCTCTCTCCACTTATAATCTTCTTCTAAAATAATGCGTTCTTCATCGCATCTTCACTTCTAACATTTATCCAAGGGCCGGGAATAAGACTGATCTTACTCCCTCCACGATGCATGTAACACGCCGAATTTTTGCCAACTTAGAGTTAGATGTCCTTGGGCAATGGGTCTATCATAACACCTTATTGACTTCTCAAGACTCAATCCCAAAGTCTCAAATCCCCCTTTCAACCCATCTTCTTCGAAAATTTCACCTTCCACCACCTTATTCTTCAAATATTTCTAAGTACTTTCATATTAGACACAAATCCTAAAGCTCAAAGGATGAAGAACTATAATTAAACTAAAATTACTGCAAATAGTAAAAATACAAATAAAATGGACTTTAGACCATTAACCTGATGGAATATTGGGAAATAACTAGGTTATTTGGATATTGTAGCTTCTCCTACCCTAAAATCATATATTGCATGTTGAATAACTCATTCCAGTTTGTAAGATACGCTCGTTTCAAGAATCGAGGGGAAGAATCACCACCAGGACCACCAGAGGGGCGCGGTGACACCGCCAGGTACATTTTCAGGCTGACTTCAAAAAGTAATATCCCCCTCAATATAACTCTGATTTAGGTGATTCAAAAGTCAGATTGAAACTTGATAAGTTTAATTTCATATAAAAATAACTGAAAAATAAAATAAAAATTTTAATATACTTAAATCTAGGATGATGTCACAACTGTCTAAAAATTATTAGTTTGGACAACTGCTGCTTCCAAAATTTTTTAGAATTTTTCTAGAATAAAAAATTTAATGAAATTTAGGGGAGGTAAAGTAGACTTGATGATGAACTACTAAAAAAAATTAAAATAATATACTAACTAAAAGTGCCAAAAAATATAGAACTATCCAAGGACCGCAACCTGTAGTATAATTTAGGTAAAATTTAGTTATGTACTAAACTAAATAATTGGTGGATTTAGCTTAGACCACCATCTTCACAAATGAGAAGACTTAAAATTATGAGTATCACCGATTTAATGTCATCTTAAGACCTAGGAGAAATCCCAAGAGCTTGTCGCTCTCGGGAGTACATTGAAACCCCGTATCAGACCTACACCGTACGTTGAAAAACTGATGACTGCGAAATTATAGGGTTATGTCCGTCCTACTGGGCTTGATGACCATCATGGGAATCAAGCCCAGATAGTGTCCCAAGCGGACAACTTGAGCCCTGAGCAAAGTGTGTGAGAAACGCGAATATCTTTAGAAAATGTAATGAAATTTAAGTGAATTGGGCCATTCGTTCACGTGTGAAATTGGGGATTTTGGATAGTCAGTTTTTTACCTAACTTCACCCATGGGAAAAGGAAATTTTTCTACACATATCCGTATACTTATGGCCCCGATCGAGTAAACATGATCGTTGATCTGACACGGGTCTCCCACAGTCGATCTGCTTATCAGATCACACCAAAATCACATCCTGGCATAGATCCATTGTCAGGGAACATACCCTATGATGTAGGTGAGTAATGGACCTCTCGATGAGCCCCGTTTGTCAAAAACAGTCGCACTTTTGATATAAATTAAGTATATTATGGCCATAGGGCCATTTGCATCACTTCTCGGCCTATATATAGCCCTTAAACCACCCCATTTCTATTCCATATGAATTTCTCTAACCCTAGGAAAGAGAATAGAGAAAAAGAAGAGAAAATAGGAAGGAGAGAAGAGACTTTGGGAGATCGTTGATGGGATTCTCTCCCACTACTCCCTGCACTGAATCACCCTTTCACGTCGCTACACAATCGTTTTTAGCTTCAATTTGGGTAAGAAAACCTAACCCTAATATTGATTTAGAGATCCAAATAGAGTAATCAATGAAATATCTAACCTATTTCATTGCTTAGGTGCCCAACTTTCCATTTTCAGGAATGTAGGATTCGAACCGCGTCCGAATCGAGTATTCCGATGAAAGGTGCAGACTATAAACATTTAGGTTATGGTTTTCAATGCTTTCAATGTCAGCTAATGATTTATGTCTGACTTGATTATTGCTATATTGTTTTAGATACGACGTATACGATATTTTATGCGTGTGTGAACTACATTGAATACAAGATGCATCTCATGTTTTGTTGAAATGTTTGAATGAACATGAAGTGATTTGTGCTTGCCATGACTGTTAATCTAGGATACATGTTTGTCGTATGCATAATGATCTCTTGGTGTAAGGAATTGTCATAATATATGTCGTAAGTAATCTAGTCTATGTATTTGGTGAAGTGTAACTTAAGTGTTTGATAAAATATTTGAATGAGAAAATGTTGATGATTTGTATTTATTAAGTGTATTAAGATAGGATTCTCAATCGCCTTAATCATATGTATAGTTTCTTTCATGTAATCATATTTGCTGCTACGCGATTTATGGATAAAATGCAAGTGCTTGGTGACATGTTCAATGTGTTTGATGAAATGTTCAAATGAGGGATTTATTTGGATTGTTTGTTAAATACTGATATAATTATCACATGTGTCTACCTATTGCATCTGAGTAAGATTGGGGCTACAACGTGCCCTAGACAATTGGTAATAATCCTTGTACAGGTGGCTGAATTAGTCTTGCCACATTGGGTAACTCAACGAATCCGTGTCGCATGGCGATTGTCGATAGTGGTTAGGCCACAAGTGGTGCTTATGCGCTTCATGTCGATTAAGTCAATATGTGCTCGTACTAATCAAACTTACCAAACAAACTAATTGGCCTATTGTGTGTTTACCATGTATGGACATCATTGCTTAAATCTAAGGTACCACTTATCGATGTAAAAGCCCGTTTTAACCATGGTACCACGATCCACTAAGACTCATGAGCTGGGTATGGTGGTATGGGATATTGTGGTCGAGTTGTCGGCCTACGCTTGGGTGACGAGCCTCCCCGTAGTGACCAGTGAGCAACCCAAACTCGTGGGTCAGGCATGGTGGTATGAGACACCATGTTCGAGCTGTCGGGCTACACTGAGGTGATGAGTCTTCATGTAGTGACCAAGAGTATAAACTTTTAAATTTACCTATCGACTACTTTTCATTAGGGGTGATACCCTACAACTTGCCTATCGTATGTGGTTAATTAGGATTGACGACCCTTGATGGATCCTTCATTTGGGTTAATGATATAAAGGGAGGTACCTTAGCTTCCCGAACCTGCAGTATGAATAAGCTTAATTAAGTACTCAGCTAACACGACCATGCACCGCATTGCATGTGGTTTGGCGAGGAAGGTACACTTTAGGGAGGTTGTCATGCGCGAACTTGGTTATCGAAGTCGCTTGTGAGGGAGCTTTGTGTGAGGGCATGCATCATTACTGCATGCCATTCCTGCATTAACAAGAGTAGTTAGGAAGTGATTGTTGTATTGCTTTATCATTATTGCTTGATTGACTTAATGACATGTTAACTTTACCTTATAGTACCACTGAGTTGGACACTTATTCCCACTCTGGGATGGTGTTTTAAAACACCAACCAGACTCTGGAGCAAGACTTTATGGATGAGGAAGAGTTCTCCTACTTTCAGCCCTCGGGCCAGTCTATGTAGACCTTGTGCCGATGCCTAGGGACTACAGGGATATTTGGCTTAGTTGGACACATCTACTTGCCCGTATTTTGTTATTTTGAAATGATACATATATATATTAAACACGGTTACGTAATCATACTCTGGAGGTTTGTGAAACTCCCACATGCTTAAATATATATGGTCCAGACTTTCGCTTGCTTAATTTAATTATATCTGGAGTATGATATGTTGTTTTAGTATAATCTCACTCGTGCTTAACTCTTTAATATGGATGAAATCTGAACATCATCATCCACACTGTAAAAGTGATGTTCTGGATCTCGGGAGTAGAGCTTTGCTCGACCCTCGAAATTCAGGGCGTTACAATGTGCATTATGCACTCCGTTGTATCTGGTATTTGCATTTATCTTCCATAGTTGATATCGTACTTGATTATTCAGTGTCGTCTCCATTCTCATCATGGGTCTATTCCATTTGCATTCCTTATGACTTCCATTGCTTTATGGTACAATGTCCAAATGCCCATGATTAAAGCACTAGAGTCTGAGCTTCCGTTTAGAAATACTAACTTAAAACATGATGAAACTTGAATTGAGACCTGAGCAGCGAGGTGATCAGGAAGCAGTTCCTGAAGAAGATGTCAACATGGATGACTTCTTTGCTGATTTGGAAGAATCAGGAGACACAAATGATTCAGACTTACAGCCTCCGAATTTTTTGAGAGGTTGGAGAGCTTAGAGAAGAAGGTGGACAATTTGCATGTTTCACGGGAAGTATTGCTTCAGAATCAGAAACAACAAATTAAGTACATGAAAAGTACTTTCATCATTTTAGTAGGAGTTTAAAGATTAATGATCTTGATATGCTTGCACCATCCTCTTCTAGATTTGATTGATAAATTTTTGTTATGGTCTGTAATAACTTTAATTCTCTCTTTTGGATTATTTGCACTAAGATGATAACTCTTTCCTTCCTTACATACATCCAGATGATATCTAATATGTTTTTATGTTGTAAGTTATTATCCTTGATTATTTACTTGAATGCTTCATTTATTTTGTTTCTTCCTTTGTCAACTTCTAACAAAAGGGGGGAGAAAAGCTATGAATAATATGTGGGTATGATCATGAGCACATCTCTCTCACATTGAATAACATATGAGCACCTACACTTGAATGCAAAAATTCTATGAAATTATATATATTTTTGTTGCATGTGATATTTGTGACTAAGTGCTCAGGGGGAGTTATGTATGCATGATCTAAGGGGGAGTAACAAATTCCAAGATATCTCTGGTGGTGCACAAATGTTCCTTTGGATCATAGAACGTATGTATATGATGTGTTATTGAGATGTTGTAATATGTTGTAATGAGTTGTATTTTTGTATGAGTGAGCTATGTCATGAAATTGACAAAGGGGGAGATTGTAAGTGCTTATATACTCAAGCATAATTTAGTTGTCAAATTCCATAGTCCTGAAAGGATTGTAAGCTCTCATGAAGATTCTCTTTGACAACTCATGAAGATATATCATCGACTCTATCAAGCGTCTTAGGGAAGACTCAACATCTCAAGTCATGAAAGTACATGGTTCGAATATCAGAACACTCCATATGAGTTAACCATCAGGTGGTATAACCTTAGATTGACATTAGGTTAGGTGTATTTCATATAGCATTATAATGATTATCTTTTATGTAAAAATACACTCAAGTTAGGCTAGCCCGACATCTGGTTCGGCTAGCCTAACTGTCTTTGGCTAACCCTACATGATTCGGGAAAATTTACAGATCACATAAGATTTTCTGTGGCATGTTTAGCCAGCCTGACCTTAGGTTCGGCCAGCCAAACATGACCATTTGGCTTGCTTGAACTTATTTGGTCAAGTTTCCAGCAATGACATGATTTCAGATTTCAGACATATTGGGCCAACCAAACTTGGGCTTGGGCTAGCCGATTTTTTGAAAGATTCTATCTCGCGAAATTTGAGTGCCATTGTAACAAAATCGTTGGAATCCAGCTAGTCGAACCGACACTTGTGCCACCTAAATTTCCAAATCCTTTGGCTTTAAATAGAGGGCTTCTCTGATTCATTTACACAATGAAAATTAGTGAAAAAAATCCATCTTTTCAAGAGAGAAAGCCCGGCTCTTCTTAAGATTTTTTAGTGTAATTCTAATATTCCATTTTAGCTTATTTTCATTCTCTTTCCCAAGATGCTTTAACTGTCTTTAATAGAGTAATCCAAAATCTACTTGAGTTTGGGGATAACTCATGTCCCACCAAACTTTTAGGGATGAGTTAATTAATAAGTTACATGCAATGAAAAAAGTAAAGGGGGCGATAAGACACAAAATGGCTCAATAGCCATTCATGTAATAATAAGAATGATTATAATTAGAATTCAAAATATAAAAAGTGTTGCAAAGAATCCTTTGTCATCCCCATCTGCCCCCTTGTTGTTTATAGTGAAGCCTCCTTTTTAGCCATTGATCGAGAAAGTTTGCCGATATCTGCTGTTTGGGAGTGAACTTCAACATCCAGTTACAGAACTTCCGATATCTGCTGTGCTGAAGATGTTTTGCATGCTTTTCCGCATATTCCTGCTTCAACGGAATCAGCTTTTCCTCCAAAGTTGTAATCCTAACTTTCAAATTCTCCAGCTTGACCTTGGAACTTTTCATCACAACGTTCTTGGCCATGAGCTCCTGGGCGGTGGTGTGTGCAATGGTCCTCTTAGACTCGGTCGTGGCTCGTTGAATCTCAAAATGGTTGATAACGATATCGACATGATAACATGTCTTGAGCAGCCCCTGGAACTCTTAGAGAGTAGGCACCTGGTGGCCAGAGATGGATCTATCTAAGAGAAGATGCAATATGATTCGACTAGTCGATTGAGTTTGTCGACCAACTTGGTGTCGAGTTACCCCTCTAGACCCTTCTGCAAAAGGACATGGAGATCGACCCTTATATCTTGTAGATTACTAGAGGGAGAAGGAGATTCGGCCACAGTTGCCTCCCTAACGAAGGCTTCTTAGAAGGAAGAGATGATATCATCCACATGAGGAAGGTCTTCATTGATATAGGTAGAAGTATCATTTGCCAGGTTGGTTCCAACAACCTCGATCGAGATAGACTCTATGGTCTCAACTGTCATGAGCTTTGTGGCCTTAACTATAGTGGTCTCGAAAATCTTATCCATGGTCATTTCATTATCCTCGACCGTAGTAACTTCCTTGGTGGTCCCGATGCTCACAACCCCAAGTGTAGGGTTGCGATGAAGTAATAATCTTGGTAAGACCGAGGTCGAATCCACAGGGATTGATCTTATGCGTTTTTGAAATTTACTAGAAGTAGAACTACAAGAAGATGTAAAAGTAATTTTGAAGTGATTGAGAGAGTAATTGTGAATTAAGTAATTAAAACTAAGAATTTAAAGGTCGGAACTAGGGTGCTAAGGATCAGCTTGTATTGATCAAGGAGCCCTCTTGCTTGATTCAAGTAACACAATTAGAATTGGTGTCGTATCCTATCCAATTGGAAAATATATCAATAAAACCAAATCTAAACTTCGATTGACCTATTTCTCAATGAAGGAGAACTATGATAATTGGCAGGGATTCCATCACCAAACCATGCCTAGGAGACAATGGCAAACAACGGGATTTACCAATCCCATAATCTCAAAGTAGGAGAATTGTGAAGATTAGGAAGGATTCCATCACCCTACCATGCATAAGAGACGATGGTGAACAACAGGACTTACTAATTGTTGAGGGTCAAATATTGCATATTATCCCCCACTTATATCTTGGTTTTATGAACATGATAATGCTTAATGTTCTATTTTACTCATGTTTGTGTTACAAGGTGAATTTAAGAGCTTAATTGAAAAGGGTACTAAAGACATGGAATTAATGCTCAAAAGTCACCAAGGCATTGGATGGATCTTAGGAGGTCAAGATCGAAGAATTCACATGCCAAAGATCCAAGGAAACCAAGTAATGAAGGAAGAGAATTGAAGATTTGAAGTGAAGAAAAGAAATCATGAAAATTGTCTTGAAAACAGATTCCGGGGCCAGAAGAGTCTAGTTTTGTAAAACTACCAAAACGGCCTTCAATATATCGAAGGACATATCGAAGACCCTTCGATTAATTGAGAAATTCAGGATTTCAGGCCAAACTCGCTGACAATTCTGGACCAATCTTCGATATATTGGGGACTCTTCAATATATCGAAGGACATATCGAAGTTGCGTAAATTTGAGGCGGTTTCTAGATTTTTCCAAGTCGGTACGAAAGGAGGTGCTGCAAAATTATAAATAGGAGTCTCCAGGACACTCCTAGGCATTATCTAAGGTTTAAGGAGTGGAGCAAAAACATGGAGAAGCCACTGCCAAGAGTTTTTCTTCCATTTTCCTTAATTGTTTTTATGCTTTTATTAAGAGATTTTAGTTCAATCATGTCTATGGTTGGCTAAACCTCTTAGCTAGGGCTAAGAGGTGAAGCTTGTAGCGTGATGCAATGTTTCTATTGCCTTTATTCATGTTTATATTGAACTATCTTTTATTATAGTTTGATTATAGGGAATACTTTTAGTTTTTAATAGTTTGTTGTGACTCAAATTACAATAGATTTGCGATAGCTTAAGTATGTCCTTTTCATGTTTTGAGATTGTGAATTTAGGAAATCCTGTTGTTCACCATCGTCCCTTGGGCATGGTTGGATGATGGAATCTTCTCTAACTTTCACAATTCTCTCAGATTGATTGTGGGATTGGTAAATCCTGTTGTGAGCCATTGTCTCCTAGGCATGGTTTTGTGATGAAATCACTTCCAGTTCTCACACCTCTCATCCATTGAGAACTAGGTCAAAGGAAGTTCAGATTTGGTTTTACTAAGATATCTTCCAATTGGATAAGATGAGGTTCTGATTCCAGTTGTGTCCTTGAATCAAGCATAGATATCCCTGATCTCTATAAGTAGATCCTTGGAAACCCTGCTCCCACCTTTGAATTTCTTAACTTTTTCATTAAATTTCTCACAATTACTCTCTTAAATATTCTAGATTTAGGTTTTTATCTTCTTCTAGTTCCAGTTCTAGTTACTTTCAGAAAACACATGAGATTAGTCCTCGTGGATTCGACCTCGGTCTCACCGAGGTTATTACTACATTGCGACCCTACACTTGGGGTTGTGAACAAGTTTTTGGCGCTGTTGTCGAGGATTAACGGTTGTGTTTTTCTGAGATTAGCTAGTTTTAGAATTATGTTAAGATTAGGTTTTTTCTATTTTCTATTTTTTAGATTAGGGTTTGTTTCTCGTTTTTAGAAACTTTCTAATTCTAGGTTTAGAAATTTCCTAATTTGATTTTAGAAACTTCCTTTTTTCTCTTTTTAGAAACTTTCTATTTTCTGTTTTTAGAAACTTTCCTTTTTTAGAAACAAACTCATCTTTCTATTTTTGTTTTTAGAAACTTTCTAATTTTAGAATTTTTGTTTTTAGAAACTGACTTGTTTTGTTTTGTTTTGCAGGATTTTAATTTGGGAACTTCTAACTTTGTAACTTTTTTTTAATTCTCTCTTCATATTTCTAAATTTCTTATTACGGTAGGATTTTTCTTTTATTCTCTTTTAGGATTAGATTCGGAGTTAGGGTTTCATCATGCAAGAGTGGGAACGTCAGTATGCTGAGATGGATAAGAGATATTGGGAAGGGATATATGATGATTATGATAGGAATCAACCTATGTCTCAAAAAATTTCTGAAACCATCATCGAGAACCGACAGGAATATAATGCCCCACTGGTTAAGAAGTCCTTATGTGATCATCTGCGGGAGAACAATTACATCCCACAGATTAAGAAAACAGTATGTGAGTGTTGGGGTTATCATAACTATGAGAGTGATAATTACTATCACCCATTAGACAAGAAGAAAACAATGAGAGATTATACTATGGGTGATAATATGTATTAACAATCATCAGATTCTCCCACCTATGATCTGTATGACTATGATCAGTGGAAACATTAAAATTGGAAAGATGAACCAACAACATGTTATAGTGATTATTCTTTTGAATATCCTACCTTTGAGATCCAACCAGAAATAATCCAAGAGGATTCACTTCAGAGTTACATGGACTATCTTGTAGATATTAGAAAAACATTAAAAGTGCTTGATTTGCGCATCGATAAGATAGTAGAGGCTCGTTCATCCCAACCACAACTCAATCTAGAAACATAATGTGAGGAAAGTGATCCTAACTCGTTTGTGGAGAACTCTAGAATTTGGAATGAAGAGGTGGATTGTGTTAATGAGCATATAGTTCAATTTCCCGAAGAGTCGATCTTGATGACGATCCAAAGGAATGATTAAGAGATGTGAGCGTCATTCAAATATAATGATACTGACATACTTCCCTCACATGACACACTTGGTTTCAATGACGAGGAAGAGGTTAGTTTATTTGAACCTCAACCCAATATAGGAACAGAATGTGAGAAAAGCGATCCCATTACACGTGTGTACTATACTGAATTAGAAGGTGATGAGTATTGGGATGACAATCATGAATGTACAGCTTAAATCTCCTTCGATTCAATCTGAAGTTTGGCCGATATTAATGATCAAAAGGTTCAGGAAGTTGTCGACCATAGTGATCTACTCCACCCATCTAACATGACTGATTTAAATGTGGAGGATGAACCACTTTCAACTAACCCTTCCAACTTTTGTGAGGTATGTTTAGACCACTCCCCTAGATTGAACGATGATATGATTCGGGAGATGGACGAGTTACTCGATATGACTTTGGAATTTGAAACCATCCAGTTGAGGCGACCATTTGAGTTGTCAACCCTTAACAATATAATGCCTTTACTGAGTGGTATCGACAAACAAAATTTTCACATCAATGCGTCGCCTATTGATCCTCAATCTGTCTGTGCAAGGTAAGAGCAAGAGAGCATGCATCCATCCACTTCTAAAGATGATAGAATCCTTGGAAAGATCATCACAAACTTCAATGTGGAAAATGAGTCACTCTTAAGTGAATTTCCCAACTCTTCAGAAGATTGCTTGGCACACTATGCAGATTCTAATGATCTCATAATATAAGAAATAGTGGATGCCTCGTAAGACAATACCTCGGTAGTTGTCACTGATCGAGAGATCCCTTATTCTGAAGGTGCTCCTTCCTCAGATCCTAAATGTTTACCATTAAAAGAGGAGCTGAAAATTGAACTGGAGTCTGAAACTTTAGAATGTGTTAAGACTAGATCACTTTTTGAGAATTTTTTTGAATTTTATCTACTTGTAGTCTCTGATTCACCATGGAGTACTAACATTGAAAATTTTTCTGTCACAGGTGAATCATATATACTTTGGATACCTCAAGCGATTCAATGATAATTTTTTGCTGAGGTCCATAAATTTCTCTGAAAATTCATGCTCTAGGGCATCCAAGCCTATTGCAAAAAGGGCTTTTGGATGATCTTGTTGAGAAACCTGCTAAGAAATTTATCAAGATATTGGCCAGAGGAGGAACCTTGCGACATTATTGAGTAGCTTTTCCCCTGCTGTCCTAGATTAGGATTAGTTTATGACTTTCAAAGAATATAGGATTAGGATAGTTTGCTTTCAGTTATTTTAGGATAGTTTGCTTTTTGGTTGTTAAATTCTTGTGCTAACCCACGTTCACGCTGAGATCCTTTGAAAAAAGCTTTGAAATTCCTTCAACATGTACTATCTTTCCATCACTTCTCCTTCAATTATGTTGTCTCTTTTACAAATCAAGCTTATTTCTTTTACATTAAGGAAAATGTAGATTTAAGGTTGGGGGTGGGAGATTAGGTAAACTAATCAGTATTTTCTCAGTTTGAGCAAAATTTGTAAAATTTTTAAAAATTTTCAATGTTTATTTATTTGTAAAGCGATAAGTTGTGTATTTAAGAATTTTTTAGTATGATGATAAGATAGGGATTAAATTTTGAATTACTAAAGTCTAGTCATCTAAGTAAATTATCACCTAAGTTCTTGTGCTCAATTGATTAAGTGGAAGTTTGAATATCATGTTAATCTAAATCACAAGACACGTTCAATTTGTTTTTTTTTTTTTTATGAAAAATGCTAGAATTTCTGATTGTTAGTATATGAATCATTGATAGATGGTGAGAACCAAGTTTGGAGAATTTTATCCACCTTAAAAGAAGAAAAGAACCAGTTAAAAAAACAGTGAGATCGACCAAAAAGGTCATGAATGGTGAAAAGATTGAGAAAAAAAGGGGTTTAAAAAAGAATGAAGAATTTGAAAGAAAAGAGAAAAGATGAAAATACTGAATAAAAATGATCGTCGATATAAAATAAAAAATTGGAAAAAGAAGGAAAAGGGGATAAGTTTAGAATCAGTATTTGAGTTTTCAACCAATTTTGAAGTGATGTGCTTGGCTAACATTATGAAAAGATAGTATTCTCACTGAGAACGTTAAAAAACTTGATGTGAGAACTATGCTCTAACTAAATGGATAAAGAACTTACTTGATTGATTGCTTATATGATGTAGCTATAGGTATTCAAAATCTCAATTTCTTATCTTGAGTTTACTCATTCACACTTGATTACACAAAAGATTATTTTCTGAAAAAGGTTTGAACATTGTGCATTAAAGTTCATTTTTCTCATACTTTGCTCGGGACTAGCAAAATGCTGGTTAGGGATTGTGTTAAGGGTTAAATATTGCATATTATCCCCCATTTATATATTGGTTTTATGAACGTGATAATGCTTAATGTTCTATTTTACTCATGTTTGTGTTGCAAGGTGAAGTTAAGAGCTTATATTGAAAAGGGCGCTAAAGACGTGGAATTAATTCTCAAAAGTCACCAAGGCATAGGATGGATCTTAGGAGGCCAAGATCGAAGAATTCACATTCTAAAGATCCAAGGAAACCAAGTGATGAAGGAAGAGAATTGAAGATTTAAAGTGAAGAAAAGAAATCCTGAAAATTGTCCTGAAAACAGATTCCGAGGCTAGAAGAGTCTAGTTTTGGAAAACTGCCAGAATGGCCTTCAATATATGGAAGGACATATCGAAGACCCTTTGATTAATTGAGAAATTCAGGATTTCAGGCCAAACTCACTGGACAATTTTGGACCGATCTTTGATATATTGAGGACTCTTCGATATATCAAAGGACATATCGAAGACACTTCGATATATCGAAGTTGTATAAATTTGAGGCAGTTTCTAGATTTTTCCAAGTCGATGCGAAAGGAGGTGCTGCAAAACTATAAATAGGAGTCTCCAGGGCACTCCTAGGCATCTTATAGGGTTTGAGGAGTGGAGCAAAAGCGTGGAGAAGCTGTCACCGAGAGTTTTTCTTCTCTTTTTCTTAATTATTTTTATGCTTTTATTAAGATTCAATCATGTCTATGGTTGGCTAAACCTCTTAGATAGGGCTAAGAGGTGAAGCTTGTAGTGTGATGGGATGTTTTTATTGCCTTGATTCATGTTTATATTGAACTCTCTTTGATTATAGTTTGATTATAAGGAATATTGTTAGTTTTTAATGGTTTGTTGTGACTCAAATTACAATAGATTTGTAATAGCTTTAAGTATGTTCTTTTCATGTTTTGAGATTGTGAATTTAGGAAATCCTGTTGTTCACCATTGTCCCTTAGGCATGGTTGGATGATGGAATCCTTAACTTTCACAATTCTCTCAGATTGATTGTGGGATTGGTAAATCCCGTTGTGGGCCATTGTCTCCTGGACATGGTTTTGTGATAGAATTACTTCCAGTTCTCACACCTCTCATCTATTGAGAACTAGTCAAAGGAAGTTCAGATTTGGTTTTACTAAGATATCTTTCAATTGAATAGGATGGGGTTTTGATTCTAGTTGTGCCCTTGAATCAAGCATAAATCTCCCTGATCTCCACAATTAGATCCTTGAAAACCCTAGTTCCCACCTTTGAATTTCTTAAGTTTTTCATTAAATTTCTCATAATTACTCTCTCAAATATTCCAGATTTAGGTTTTCATCTTCTTCTAATTATAGTTTAGTTGCTTTTAGAAAACACACGAGATTAGTCCCTATGGATTTGACCTCGGTCTCACCGAGATTATTACTACATCGCGACCCTACACCTGGGGTTGTGAATACTAATTTCAAAATCTCAAATCAGGAAAAGAAGATACTCAAAGCTATTGCAGATATACTGTAATTTGAGTCACAATAAACCGTTAAAAACTGAAAGTATTCCTTAACTATCAAATTAGAATCCATGGAGTTCAACATAAACATGAATCAAAGCAATAGAAACATCCCATCATGATACAAGCTTCACCTCTTAGCCCTAGCTAAGAGGTATAGCCACCCATAGACAAGATTGGACCAAAGTCTCTTAAGAAAAACATAAAAACAACTAAGGAAGAAGAAGAAAACTTTTGTCGACGGCTTCTCTACCCTTTTGCTCCACTCCTTAAACCCTAAAAGATACCTAAGAACATCGTAGAGAGTCTTATTTATAATTGTGGAACTCCAACTTTCACACCTAGCTGAAAAACACTAGAAACCACCTTAAATTTATGCAATTTTGCTAAAATAGACTTCACTCTATGTAGTTTCCCAAAATAGACTTCACTTTGTGCAATTTCACAAAATGACCTAGAGTTTCAGAATATGCTTTTTCAAGACAATTTCAGGATTCCTTTTCTTCACTTCAAATCTTTGATTCTCTTCATTCCTCACTTAGTTTTCTCGGATCTTTGGCATGTGAATTCTTCAATCTTAGTCTCCTAAGATCCTTTCCTTACCTCAGTGATTCTTGAGCATCAAATTCATGCTTTTAGCACCCTTTTCAATTCAAGCTCTTAAATTCACATTGCAACACAAACATGAGTAAAATAGAACATTAAGCATTATCACATTCATAAAACTAAGATATGAATGGGGGATAATATGCAATATTTGACCCTCAACACCCGATCGCGTTCTCCTCAACTTTGACCATAACAACTTCCTCGGCCATAACAACTTCCTCGGTAGCTTTGATTGTGGTTTCCTCGGTCTCAGCCATCACCTCAGCGATGACCTCAAGCTCGATTGGAGCAAAGATCTCCTTGACCGTTATTGGAGCTGGTTCGGCTGGGAGGAGGAGCAATGGGAGTGAGAGGTTCACGATCAATGGCCTAGGGGGAGGAACCCCACCCACATTCTAACTAACTTATGCATGACTACCTGGGATTTGTATCATATACTCTGAGTTAGTAGGAAGCTTGTTGACTTCGGGTGGACCATTGGTAGGGAGGCCTTCAACAATGACTGGTGCTTCTGAATCAATAGTCAGGATCTCAGTAATTATGGGGTCAACGACCCCTACCACTGCTATTGTCGCTACTACTGTTGTTGTTGTTTGTTGTTGTGGTTGGGCCATGACCATCTATTTATCGACAACTGTCAATTCCCAAGTGACTACAAGAATAACGGAAGAGAATCAGTTAATGCAAAACTATGAAAATTAATACAAACATATATATGAGGGACCGATCTCCACCTATGTCATATCGAACAAAGTAGACGACGGACTGATCTCTAATGGCCTGAGGATTTTTTATAATAGTCACCAGTTGTCGGGTAGAAGTAGGGAATGGTGGCGGATTAGGACGATAAGGTGTGAGATACCTCTCAAGGAAAGGAGGATTAGAATGATTTAATCTCTCTCTATCCTACCACAATTTATTACAATACTTATTAAAATGAGCTTCCTGGAGACGTTTTAAACCCTCTTCGTTCTCTTTGAAATAATCAACGATAGAGAGACCGGGCCAGTACTTGGTTTAAAAGTAGGTTTCAAAAGAAGATACGACCTTGGCTAAAGAGGTACCTGATGGTCGACATGGCCCAACAAAGGTTGGTAGCAGTTAATCCTTTATTATTAAAGAAGGCCTGAGAGGACTACACGCCGATGAGTGGGGACTAGTGCTTTCGGAGGCCGATTGGGCAGAGCTCCCAAGTCAGATATCTTCCTTGGGGCTGTTGATGGTTACGAGTGAAGATGGGAGTATCAAAATTTTTCATAGTGACCTCTTGGCTGGCTGGGACAGCATCCTGGGTCAGTGGAGCTGAAGGAGGGGAAGCAATTGATATGGTCTTTATCTTGCTTGTAGTTTTCTTAGTAAGAGGGGTGGCTAGGGCAATGACTGTTCCTTTCTTGCCCTTTTTCTCTAGCTAACAGGTAAAATGGCCAACAAGCTCGACATGATCCCTGTTGTTCAACAACTTGTTATAGTGATGCTCCCACCAATCGAAGAAACTATCCATGGCTTATGGTATGTTAGGACAACTGGGAAGTACAAGAGTGTTCGTCTCTTGACAATGTGAAGCATTGAGAGAGGCGTGGATACCCACGTTAGTCACTATAAGGTGACTGTAAGGTGGTTGGTTGCATGACTTATGAGTGAGAGGGAAAGAGATACATTAACGAGGCCAAACTGCTGAGCGAATGGCAAAGGGAAATATTGCTTGACCTCAACCTTGGCATTTTTACCTTGCTCGATCCTGCCTCCATACAGAAGGTCACGACCGAGGAGATAACTTCCCCTTGCATGATACGACCAACCGACCGAATATTCACTTGTCTCGAACTGACTAGTGAGCCGGCTGTTCACAACCCCAAGTGTAGGGTCATGATGTAATAATAATCTCGGTGAGACTGAGGTCGAATCCACAGGGACTAATCTCGTGTGTCTTCTGAGAGCAACTAGAACTAGAGCTAAAAGAAGATGTTTATCTAAATCTGAATTGATTAAGAGAGTAATTGTGAATTATTTACCTAAAACTTGTAAATTCAAAGGTGGGAAACTAGGGTTTCCAAGGATCCACTTGTAGAGATCAAGGAGATCTATGCTTGATTCAAGTCACACAATTGGAATCGGAGTCACATCCTATCCAATTGGAAGATATCTCAGTAAAATCAAATCTAAACTTCTGTTGACCTAGTTCTCAATGGATGAGAGGTGTGAGAACTGGAAGTGATTCCGTCACAAAACCATGCCTAGGAGACAAGGCAAACAACAGGATTTACCAATCCCATAACCAATTTGGGATTAGTGTGAAAGTTAGGGAGGATTCCATCAACCAACCATGCCCATGGGATGATAGTGGACAACAAGATTTTCTAATTTCATAATCTCAATACATGAAAAGAACATACTCAAAGCTATCACAAATCCATTGTAATTTGAGTCACAACAAACCATTAAAAACTGAAAGTATTCCTTATAATTAGACTAGAATCAAAGAGAGTTCAATATAAACATAAATCAAAGCAATAAAAACATCCTATCATGCTATAAGCTTCACCTCTTAGCTCTAGCTAAGAGGTTTAGCCAACCATAGACATGATTGACCTAGAATCTCTTAAGAAAAGCATAAAAACAACTAAGGAAAAGGAAGAAAAAACTCTTGGCGATGGTTTCTCCACGCTTTTGCTCCACTCCCCAAACCCTAGATGATGCTTAGAGACCCCTATTTATAGTTTTAGGCATTAGACTTTCGCACCAAGTGGAAATTTTTGGAAACCATTTCAAATTTACGTAATCCGCGCAAGTTTTACATAACCCTTGACTGGTCGTGGGATAACCTCGACCGGTCGTGGGCCGTCCTCGACTGGTCGAGGGTCTCCTTTGATTGATCGAGTAACACGAAGATTTAGAAGTTTTACATGCTGGAGTTCGCGTCGAGACACCTTCGACCAATCGAGCAGAGTCTAAGATTGGTCGTGCATTGCTAGGATTTGTCGAGCCAAGGCTAGGATTGGTCGAGCCGGAGCCAGGACTAGTTGAAGATGGCCGAATGTCACTTCAAAAACCCAATTTTCTTCATTCTTAACTTAATTTTCTTGGATCTTTAGTATGTGTATTCTTCATTCTTGGTTTCATCAGATCCAATCTTGGCTTTGGTGATTCTTGAGTGTTAAATTCATGCTTTTAACACCCTTTTCAATCCAAGCTCTTGAATTCACACAAATATGATTAAAATAGAACATTAAGCATTCTCATGTTCATAAAACCAAGTAATAGATGGGGTCCAATATGCAATATTTGACCCTCAACACCAACCAAGCCCATAAGCTTCTCCCTCTGAGAAGGGCATGAAGGTCTTACTCTTCTTGATCTTGTTTAAGGCGAAGAAAGTAGTGAGATAGAGCTCGGTCGAGAGATTCTCCTAAAGAGAGTGGATGATTCGATTTCTGAAGGAAGAGTAAGACTTCCCTTCGTGCATAACATGATGGAATAGAGAATGATAAAAATAGGCGTAGAACCACATTTGCAGGAGCCACAGCGGCCCTCCTGTGAAATACAGGCCTTTATGAGCTATCTCGTAGAGACCCCAATACAAGTGGCCAAGTATGAAAGGTGCCAGAGTGACCCTGAAACCCTGGCCAAGCTGCTCAGCTAGATCAATATACTATGCAGTGATCTGCCGAGCATTCATGCACAGAAGGAGGTGGAAGATCCAGAGAAGTAGAAATTTCGTATGCTCTTCTTCGTCGACCGGACCATTAAGTTTGTAGTAAGTCTTCATAAAGTTGGTGTAGGCCTTGGCAAGTCCTTGCGCTGCCTGGAAACAACACCCAAGAAGAATGTCATGCTAAAGGGTGACAACTCGGTTAGATGAGAGATATCTTTTATGGTTGGGCTCATTGGACCGCAAACAAATAAGGAGTCTGTCAACATGCTCCAGAACACCGACATTATAAGCAGGAGGAACAAATTTGCCAGATACTCCTGGACAAAGAGTTTAATGCATTCATAGATGCTAGTCCTCTTCCATGATGCCTCATGCTCAAGGATACCTGTATGAACCAAGCTTCTAAATCTTGAAGGGGCTTTAACCAGGTTCTTAGAGTTTTAAGAGCATTCGCTGGATCGTGAATAGATTCGAATCGAATCAATATTTTCTCCCTAGGGTAGATAAGGAAGAATGATCCAGCGGCGTGATCTCCTCCACCTCTATCTCAGTGGAGAATGCAAGCCCCAAGAATATCCATCACAACCATGATATCTACTTGATCGAAAGGAGTGGATGAAGAGGAAGCAGCCATTGCAAATCAGGTAGGAAGAAACAAAGGTTTTCGAGGAGAAAATCACAATAGGGAATGAAAATGAGAGCGTAAGGATTGAAAGTTATGAAACGACGCTTATATCGACAGAGGAGCACGAGCATTTATTGAGCCATCATTATGATTTTGGTAGGTTTGAAGATAGGACACACGTTGACGCAGGGTTACTCCGATGCCTCAATTACATGTGACCAACGCTGACTTGTTACGAGAAAAACAGCCAAAGGTGGTTAGAGCCCAAATGACATGTGTATTTTATTAATGTGACCATTAATGAAGGGTTTGACATCATTGTCACTCTTTAAAAGAGGTACATCGACATGGGAGGTAATGTTCAACCCATTACGGTTATACCTCATTGTGGCCAATCAGAGCAAATTACGTGCGATCTATATGGATGTGCATGCTATGCTCAGAGATATGCCTGCAAATATGTATGGAGATTTCTTGTTAAGCGAAGCCACAACGTATCAATTGATGTCTTGTATCATTGAAGCATCAAGGGATAAGCGACCAAGTTCGAACGATCGCATAACAGGTGGCACAAAGAGAAGAAAAGGAAGTCGAAATGTGGGAAGCATCCAAAAGCCAAGTAGTGGAAAGCAATTACAATAACCGTTGGAACGTGGGAAGGATCCAAAATAGATGGATCAAGGCTATAAATAATGAAGGATTTTAACAAAAAAAAAAATCATCTCGTACCAAACTGAATCTATCTTCCAATTACCTTTTTATTATCTTATTGATTTACATTCCTTAGTGTGATTCGTTACTTTCCATGTTTAGTAAATTGCATTCCTTAACGTAATCTTTACTTTCCAAGCTTGCCGATTTACATTCCTTAGTGTAATCCGTAGCATTAATCAAAGTAGTCAGTAATTTTAATTTTAATCCGAGTCTACGCTCTCATGCTGGACTCAAATTATTCATTGGAGAAGCATTCTTCAGCCGCTCTGCACGACCGATTGTGGGAATTTTTTTCCTTTCATTTAAATTCGTATTAAAAAGTCCTTATGTACGAAAGGCAAAGGAGTGACCCATTATCAAAGGATGAACCCCACCCTTTGAATATCGCTTGATCCAATTTACACATGGAACGAGTGGCTGAATAGGCAACCGATCTCTTCATATCTCGATCATACACTACGTGTTTGCCTACTTCTATGCTCGACGTCATTGTTGTTCGGTTCGAATTGGGGCCACAACTCCAATTTTCGCACGCCCGCACCGGCCTAAAAAATAACATCGAACAACCCTAATTTAGAATTTTCCAAGTTCATTTGGTCAATAGGGAAACCTGTGAGTGCTAAAATGATTAAAGCATACTTTATTTGTCAAATTTTGTATAGTCAAAACAACTTGACAAGATATCTTCATGACCGGTCCAAGATCAAGAGAAGATCAAGTTCGAGATCAAGAGAAGATCAAGCTCAAGACTGGTACATTCTCAAGAGAAGATCAAGCTAAAGATCGAATAATGTTTAAGAATAGATCAAGCTCAAAAAGTCAAGATGAAGTCCGTAATTAAGTTCAAGACAAAAAAGTTCAGATATTTCATATATCTCAGGTAGTATAATACCCTAGAAAGGCCTTAGGATTAGGTACTTTCAAAAATTATTTAAATTGGGTTTTTATACTTGTGTTTGCTTAGAATTCAACCAGCCTAAGATTTGGTTCGACTAGTTTGAGTTTTCTTAGCCAGTCCAAGTTCAAGTCAAAGCAAAACCATTTTTTGGTTGCAAATTCGACTAGTCGAAAGTTGACCTTCGACCAGCCCAAGATAATTTGACTCGAAGTCCAGCGATAACAACTTTTCAGATTTTCGGATCTTCGCCCAGTCAAAGACCAAATTCGACTAGTCGAACTGGTCCTTAGGCTAGTTGAAGTTTGGATAGATCTTATCCCACATAATCTGAAATCCATTGAACCAAATCTAGTCTTCTTCAACTAGTCGAAGATTGCTTTGGGCTAGTCAAAGATTCAACTTCTTTGCCTATAAATTGAGTTCCTCTCTCAATTCGAAATATCCATTATTATTATCAAAATCCTTTTGCAAGAGAGAGAAGCTTAAGTTATTAGCAAGCTATTTGAACGGTATTTATAACTTTTATTTAATTCCCTTAATCTCATATCTTTCCATTCTGATTTTAAAGAGAGTAAACTATACTCTTCTTTTGAGATTTAAGAGAATTAACTCAAGTAGCCATTGGTTTGAACTTAATTAAAATCAATAGAACCCTGGACCCTTTTCTATCTATTTGAACATTGAACAATCGATATTCAAAAAAGCAGTTATTTGGCTATAGATTCTTATACGTCTTCTACGATGAAGATAAGTATACCTTCTTTCCTTTATTTAGTTTTTCTGAGATAACCAGAAAATCTCAGCGTAGGTTTTGTCTGAGATAGCGTGAAAATCTCAGTGAGGGGTTTGATTGTGATAGCTCGGTAAAATCACAAGAACTGCATCAGGTTTTAAGGTAACCCTAAGAAAACCTTTTCATAGTGAAAGCCAAGATTAGGTGGAGAGTAATTTTGGGAGTGGAGTAGGTGTGGTTGTTTTAGAACAGTTGTTAACACACTAAACCACTATAATTCTCTGTATTATGTAGTGAATGATTTAATTTTTATGTGATGAATGGTTGTAATTTATTTTATGTTAAAGTGGTGAATGATTGTAATATTTATTTTTATTTAATCTTACAAAGTTTGGGATTTTAATTTTAAAGAAATTCATGAAATAAGGTTGTCCTACCTAAACTTTAGGTGAAGGTTTTCCTACGAATCATTTGGAATCAACGTCTTAATACTTAGGCAATTAAGATTTCTAATTTATTTATTATTCAGTACTTTATTCGATTAATTGGCATTGTCCTATTCACCCCCCTTTAGGACTTCTTAAGGTCTCCTTTTCAAAAGCTATCTCATTAACTCCCTCATATGGTTGTGCATTTTTCAAGGGGATGTGAGCTTTATCTCCTTTGCCAATGACCCTCTAGGAGGACTCTTCTTAAAGTTTGTCATTTTTTAGTCTGAATGAATTTACAGTTCGAGACTGAGGTGGATTACTGGTTTTTATAGATCCGTAATTCAAATCTTAGGTGGCCTATGTCTCTACTAGAGTCACACACGGGAGAATATTTAGATCTTCTCCCTAAAGCTGTAGAGTCCTTTTGGATCACCACTGGGATAAAGGTTGTAACATGGATAATTCTATTATTTTTTAGACCTCTATTGCACCCACAAGGTTTACCCGCATTTAACTATTTACCTATATGCTCATTTCGGGCAATCTTGACATCGACCAGATAAGATTCAAGTTAGCTAACATAAAGTTTTAGGTCTTGATTTTCATAATTAACTTTATCAAGTTCTAATTTAAGACCCAAACACCTCCATAAACTCTCATCAATATTAGACTTAAAATTTTTCTTTCCTTATGGGAGGGAAGAATTTTCAGATTTAACTTGTTCTTAACGGTGAACCAATTAAATTTTTTTGTCCTTCACTAACCCCAACATTTTTATGAATTTCTTGCTTTTCTTGTAAAGCCGGTCGTATGCATCTTTCAATTCATTATCTCCATCCTCATCATCTTCTTCACTATAGGAGGATGTTATTTCTTATTCATCAGAGGTATTATGGTCAGATACTTCTCCCATGTTTTTAGTAGGGAGAGTAGAGGTGTTAGAGGCCATTGAGGTGCCTATTAATCTAGGCTCTCCATCACTATGAATTTTTTGGAATTGTATTTAAAATCACCAAACTCATCCATTTTGATGCCTTACAATTTCTTTAGATTTTTAATATCTTTGGACATGAGGAGGCAACATAACCATAACCCTCGAAAATGTGACACTAGGTTTCTTTTGATTTTTTGAAATATCTACCGATATGCATTGAGTTAAAAGATGTACCTTACATGTCAAAACTCCCTCTATTATTAAACATCCTTCATAAGCTCACTGAATCAAGTCAAGAAACTTAAGCCCTTTAAGAGCTACCCGCTTTGATATTAATTGAAATTGTGCATGGTGGTGGGCAATGGGCTATGCACAGAAGCTTGATGGAGTTATATAATGGGGATATGTCTTAGGGGGTGATTAGGATCAATAAAAAATTATGCTAATTAAAAACGTACTTGCATAACTTAAACTAAGCAAGGAAATTAACTTTAAGTCTTCCAAGCCAATAGAGGGCTCAACATATAGACCACTAAAGATATACCAATTATACAACTAATCTATAATATAGTGATCTTGTGTGCATTACAAGTTAAGTTCCTGGCATATAATCCAATTCAGGTTTTCTTATGATTTATCTAATCAAACACACAAGCATGAATAAGAATGTACGCTATTCACAATCACAAACATAAGAATGTATAGTGGTTCAGTTTCCTTACTCTACTCTCGACGAACGCACTTTCCCTGAATGTACTAGTATTTACTATTAGAGGTTTTAAATCAGGTTCACATCTAACCTTTATAGCCATACATACGGACCTCCCATGTACTCACCCATGTCAGTGGCCTACGTAAGGACTAACCACGTATACACCCGTGTCAGTGGCCTACATAAGGTTTTACCTAGCATACACTCCCGTCAGAGGCTCCCGCAAGAGATGTTAGTCATTTTTCCATTGGCTAACTAATAATTTGGTTCTAGTCTGGTGAATGCGGCCCTGCATAAGAACTTGTTCGAGTTTGGGAGAGCATGTAGTCACTAAATGATAACTCACCATCGGATTGAGCCTATTTGATAAGCCATGCTTGGGTTGCTTGAACAATGATCTCTAGTGCTCCAATCATGTCTCCTTGTTCTCCTATGATCAATGAAGTTAATCCTTTTCTGATTTAATGAATCGGCTACCTTGCAATTGATGATCTAATGAGGCTAACAAGGTAATGGTAGGGGTTTGGTTGAATCTCTTACTACTAAAGGCTCGGTTGGTTTCCAAATGAGGATTCACCTACATTGCATTATAGAGGTTTCAGAGACTAAGAAAATTTCCATCGGACTGGTTTCTATCCTCTAAAAAATGCAATGAAATAAGATCATATTCATAGAGAGCTTGGAATGCTCATTAGAGTGATTACGCACATGCAAGATGATTTGAATCCCTTTGGGTGAGAGCCTTAAAGTCTTGGGAACTATCGGGATACATTATAGCTTCAAACTCACTAAAAAATCATCATATGCCCAAAGATACAAATACAATATATATAACAAAAAGGCTCTAAGAGATCTCTAATAACTAGGATCAATTGATTGAGTTAGGCCGTAAATGCTCCAGTGAACTCGCTCCAGCGATCTTGTGCCTCAAACACTCGAACTAAATCATGTTTAGGCCAGTTGCTTGCTGGACGTTTTTGGCCATGCTCGGTCGATCAAGTTAATCGATTGAGCATTGTTCGAGCACATAATTAGTCTACTGGTTTTGTCAATTTGATTTTCAGTAGCTTAATACATCTATAACATATCTTATCATGTTTCAATAAGGCTCCTAAGGCTAAGGGATTATCAAATTAAGGTTTACCTATTCAGCCATGATCATTTAGAGGTGTAGGGTTGTCTTATATCAAGGTTAGGGTCACCAAGACACCTCATTTACCCGTTCTTTATTCCTTGATGCTCTGTGTCCTCTTGTGTCTTCGGTTTTTATCTTCCAACGATTCAACTAATTACATGACACATTGGAACCTCTCGAAAAAATCCGTACAAAGACCCGAGTGCCACCTCAAGCAGAAATCCCTAAGGACCGTATTCTGTAGAATTTAGGCGAAAATTAATTAAGTACTAAACTAAATTAAACTGTGGATTCAACTGAACCACTATTTACATAAATGGCAAGACCCAAAACCATCAAAATCGCTAACTCAGCACTACTTAAAAACCTTTCTAAAAAAATCCCAAAACTCTGTTGCTCTCGGGACTGGATTGAAACTCCGTATCAGACCTGGACCGCATGTCGAAAATTCGATGACTGTGAAACTATAGGGTTATAACTGTCATATTGGGCTCGATAACCATCGTGGGAATTGAGCCCAAATAATATCTAGAAATGCACAACTTGAGCCCTGAGTAAAGGGTGTGAGAAATGCGAATATCTTTAGAAAATGAATCAGTACTTAAGTGAATTGGGTCATTCACTCATAGGAGAAATTGAAGATTTCAGACCGTCAGTTTCTGACCGAACTTCACCCATGAGAAAAGGAAATTTCCCTACTCTTATCTGTATACTTGTGGCCCCGATCGAATATGTACGACCGTTGAACTGACCCGGGTCCCCTGCGGTCGATCAGCTAATCCAACCATGCTAAAATCGTATCTCGGCATAAATCCATTGTCAGGGAACTTACCCTATGACGTATGTGAATAATGGACCTCCAGATGAGACCCGTTTATCCGAAACAGTCACCCTTTAGATATAACCTAAGTATACCATGGCTGTAAGACCCGTATCATAGCCCGTACTGTTCCATAGGCTTCCACGGTCCTCCCGGTTAAATTCCGGTGACCCGCGACATGTAGACAGCATTTGTGCATAACCTTGAGTTGTATCATGTATTTCAAAGTTGGTTTAATCCGAGACTTGTACCATTGCGACCACATCCTTGACGCATTCCGGCGCCGTGTATTATGCACCAAGGCGATACCTAGGCCAGGAGATGTGAGCCCACGTTCAATTCGAAAAAATGCCACGTGTTTGCAATCCCAAGAGAATCTCTACAACATGTCCCATCAATCAAGTACACATCCAGCACTTCACATGTTAAGTACAAGCAACCATCCTCTCTCTTACACAAGTACAACCACCCTCCCCAAAGTTAACTCTCCCCATCACCCATCACTCACTTACCCATCCCTCTCTCTCTCTCTCTTTATATCACATCTCTTATATCTCTCATCAAACTTATCTCTATCATTTCTCCCAAGCAACTCACGTCCCAACCTCTATGAGAGAGAGCTTGGTGTGGCCCACCTTCCTACCTTTCATCTCCACCATCCAAGTCCAATCTCAACCATTGAAGTTTATCTATTGGAGCCTTAGATCACATCGGTGGAAGGAAGAGTCCGAGATCTAACAGTGGGTGCTTCCGTAGGGTTAGATTTATATGTTTTTGCTTAGATTTGATGATTTGATGACCCACTTGTAGTGGGATCCATCTTGATGTACGCATTGTTTGGAGGGGCCCATAGTGGCAGGGTCCCTCCACTACACCGATCTATCTCACTCTCTCTTTCTCCTTTTCTTTTGGTGATGTTGATGATGAGTGTGTGGCCCACTATGAAGTAGTTATCTTATCCATGCCATCCACCTTTGTGGGACACACCTGATGGATGTGTGGATCTACACTATTTAGCACGTTACTGGGACTGGATGGAAAGGAAAAGCACAAACGTTAGAACGATTAAAATCAGGTGGGCCACGTCCGTGTGGGACCCACCATGATGTATGTGCTATATCCATGTCGTCCAGCGTCCCTGGACGCTGGACATGATGGCAGTAGGGTGTGGCTAACATGGAGTGTGTGTACTAACAAGCTAACCAATAATAATAATAATAATAATAATTTTTTTTTGGTGGAACACGCTCGTGGACCCCACCTTAATGTTTGTGTTTCATATCAACCGTCCATCCAATAATAGCTAGGACGGGCAGTAGATTTGAGTAGCCACTGTGATGTATGTATACATCCAACCTCCCATTCATCAGGTCGTTGACACTACCACCCTCCCACGCTCACACGTGTGTGCATATATATATGTATTATATTATATAATATAATATTTTATATTAATAATGTTATGGTGGGCCACTCCTACATGAGGACCGACCATGATTTATGCACTAATCAGCACCGTCCAGAACATCTGGAGGGGGGGTCTAGACGGTGGCTTATATATATATATAATTCATGTATATATGTTATATTATAATATAATATATTATATTATATCATATTATATATATATATATATATATATGCCTGCATATGGCTCTAGGACATCAGACAGTTTGGTGGGACCCACAACTGGTGTGTGTATCCCATCTAGATCGTCCATTTGTTGACCGGCCCCACCATGATGCATGTGTCGTATCTCTACTGTTCATCCATTTGGTTAGCTTGTCTTAAGCTTAAGACTGGAAATAAGACCGATCTAGTTACCAAGTGGACCACACCACAGGGAGTAGTGGGTTTTAAACACCTACCATTGAAACCCTTTGGGTTACAGAAGTTTTGGACCAATCTGATATTTGTTTGTCCTCTTAGTTCAGGTCTTTATGACCTTATGAACGGACTAGATGGAAAATAAATACTATGGTGAGCCCACCAGAATTTTAATGGTGGAAAATCATTATCACCACTGTCATTTGTGGTATGGTCCAATTGATCTTTCAATCATCATCTCCGCCACTATTCAGGGTGTGGTTCAGATGATCTTTTGATATGATTCATTCTTGGAAAATGCTCTAGGATGATCTATAAAATAGATTAATGGTGTAGTTGGTGAGGTCCATTGATACAGCCCACTTGTTGTATATGAGGCCCATTGGTGTTACCCATTGATGAGGCCCACTTGTTGTATTTGAGGCCCGTTGGTGCGGCCCATTGATGCGGCCCACTTGTTGTATATGAGGCCCATTGGTGCAACCCACTTATTATATCTGAGGCCCATGGGTCATGACCCATTGAGATGTATTAATGGCCCATGTGCAAGACCCACCTGTGATGTATATTTATGGCCCACCTGTGACGTATATGAGGCCCATATGGCGAGGCCCGATGTGGTGTGTATATGGCCCTTGTATGAGGCTATGGGCCCACTATATATTTGTCCCTATGTGGGCCACTCCTTGGGAGCAATGTTGGTTAAATGACCATATCGATGGGCAATGATGGTTGAATGTCCACATTATGACCTTCCCTTAGGCCTTGATAGTCTCATTCTCATCATTCTCTTATGGGTTAACCCTAATCAGTGAGCCGATCTTTATATTATGGTTGATCGACTGTTCATCTATAGACCCCGCCTTATTTATAGGCCGATTGTTGAGGCCAATTCCAATTGTCGAGTCTGATTGTCAAGGCCGATCCCGATTGTCGAGGCTAAGTCCGATCGATAAGGCCGATTCCATGTGTCGAGGCTGATTGTCAGGGCCTATCCTAATTGTCGAGGTCCAATTCTATGTGTCGAGGCTGATTGTCAAGGCCGATCTTGATTGTTGATTCTGATTGTCGAGACCTAGTTTGATCGTTGAGGCCAATTCGATATGTCAAGGCCAATTCGGTGATTGACGAGGCTGATTCCATTTGTCTAGACTGATTCAGAGTGACGATTCTGATTGTCGAGGCTGAGTCTGTTTGACAAGGCTGATTCTGATTGTCGTGGCTGATTCCAATTGTCAAGGTAGATTTCGATTGTTGAGGCCGATTCTGATTGTCAATTCTAATTATCAAGGTCGATTCCAATTGTTGAGGCTGATTGTCGAGATCGATTTCGATTGTCGAGGTCAATTCTGATTACCAATTCCGATTGTCGATTCTGATTATCTTAGCCGATTGTCGAGGCCGATTCCGATCGTCGAGGCCGATTCCATAGTCGAGGCCGATTGTCGAGACCGATTCCGATTGTCGATTTTGATCATCGATCCCAATTATCAAGGCCGATTTCGATTGTCAAGGATGATTTCGATTATCGAGCCTGATTTCGATTGTCGAGGCCGATTGTTGAGGCTGATTCCAATTACAAGTGTCAGGGCCGATTATTAAGGCTGATTCTGATTCTGATTGTCGAGACTGATTGTATAGGCCGATTTCGATTATCGATACTGGTTCCGATTGTCGATTCCGATTCTGATTGTCGAGGCCGATTATTGAGGCCAACTCCGATTCCGAGTGTGGAGGCCGATTGTTGAGGCCGATTCTAATTTCGATTGTTGAGACTGATTGTATAGGCCGATTCTGATTGTCGATACCGATTCCGATTGTCGATTCTGACTACGATTGTCGAGGGTGATTGTTGAAGCCGATTCCGATTTTGATTGTCGAGACTGATTGTATAGGTTGATTCTGATTGTCGATACCGGTTTCGATTATTGATTCTAACTCCGATTGTCGAGGCCGATTGTTGAGGCCAATTCCGATTGTCAATACCAATTATCGAGGCCAATTTTGATTATTGATTCTGACTCTGATTGTCGAGGCCGATTGTTGAAGTCGATTCTGATTCCGAGTGTCGAGGCCGATTGTTGAGGTTAATTCCGATTCCGAGTGTCGAGGTCGATTGTTGAGGCCGATTCCGATTCTGATTATCGAGACTAATTGTATAGGCCGATTCCGATTGTCGAGGTCGAGTATGAAGGTCGATTCAAATTTTTCAAGGCTAATTGTATAGACTGATTCTGATTATCAAGGACGAGTATCGAGGTCGATTCTGATTGTCGAGGTCGATTGTATAGGCCGATTTTGATTGTCGAGACTGAGTATCGAGACCGATTTCGATTGTTAAGGTCGATTTCAATTGTCGAGGCCGATTTTGATTGTCGAGGCTGATTGTTAAGACCTATATGATGTATATGCGACCCGCAGTTGAGGCCCATTGTGATGTGTATTCAGCCTGTGTGATGTATATGCGGCCCGTGTTTGAGGCCTAATATGATGTATATGCGACCCGTATTTGAAACCCATTGCAATGTGTATTCAGCCCGTGTTTAAGGCCTAACATGATGAATATGAGGTCTATGTAATGAGGCCCATTGTAATGCATTTGTGGGCCAGGCGATGGAGTCCATTGTGATGTATATTAGGCCCATGTGAGAGGCCTATCGTGATGTGTATTAAGCTCTTGAGTGAGGCACATGGTGTTGTATATTAGGTCCTTATGTGAGGTCATGGGTCCAATATATGTTAGGCTCTATGTGGGCCATTCCTTGAGGTAATGTTGGTTAAATGTTCTCATTGTCGAGGTCAATTTTCGATGCCAATTATTGATACCAATTATGAGTATGTGATAGCATAGCATCATGATACATGCCCATACGCATCATCTATATGTTTGTTATGAGATGTGGTTAACCATTGCATATGACATTTAGCAGGTTGCTATGAGACTCCCTGGTAGGTGGATGTTATCTCACATGAGTGCACGGTATGCACAGGATTGATGCATGACTAGATTGTATGACTCACGCATCCTACATTGTGCATTGTGATTACTGTACGCCCTAGCAACATCAGGGTTGTAGCCTCCATAGGCATATCGTGGATGGCCAGTTGGGATACTAGAATGTTTAGTTAAGCATATGGGTGTCATAGATGTCCCTGGGTGAAAATCCTTAAAACTCCGTGGCTAGGAGATGCCCCAACGTTGAGACCTAGTGGATATGTATTAGCGCATGAGGGCCGTATACCAGTAGGATGCGTCTCCCTTTATGTCGTGGTCGTTGGGAGGGGGTGTGACCTTACTCTGTAACATTACGAATTTTTGCCAACCTGGGATTAGATGTCCTTAGACGATGAGTCGCTCCTAACATCTTATTAACCTGTCAGAACTGAATCCCAAAGTCTAAAACCGCTTTTGAACTCATTTCCTTCGCAAATCTCACCTTTCATTACCTTGTTCTTTAAATTTTCTAAGTACTTTCACCCTAGACACTATCTTAAACTAGCTAAGTATTATAACTTAGAACACGGTATATACAAACTACAAAGGCCTAAGTACCACTTTAGACAGAAATCATACAGGACTAAATCCTTTAGAAATTAGGCGAGAATTAGCCAGTGTTAAACTAGAGTACCTGTGAAATTAGCACCAATCACTTTAAATATGATCCGCAAGACCCAAAACTTGTAAAATCATTGACGCTAGGTTACCCTAAAATCTAGGATCAATCTCATTACCTGGCTGCTCTCGGGAGCATCTCGAAACTCCATATCAGATCTGGACCGCACGTCGGAAGTCCGATTAACACGAAGTAAAGGAAGTATGACCGCCTTGCTGGGCTTGACAACCATCTCAGAAATCAAATCCAGATAGTGTCCCAGTGTAATTCGCTTGAGTCCGGAGCGAGGAGTGTGAAAACACTTGATTTTCTTTACAAATAAATATCTTAAATAGTAATCTGGCACCTCTCGCTTGCGGATCAGTTTTAACCAACCAGACTGTCAGAATCAGACCAAATTACACCCTCGAATGAGGAGAAATTTCATACACATATCCATGTACTCGGAATCTCCGATCGAGATCTGCTGACTGTTGAACTGAAACTGGTCCGCCATGCGTGATCTGAGAACCTTACTGGAACGAAAACTTAATGGAACCTAGATCCATAGTATTTGAGTTTAAGTCTGACCTTTGGCTCAAGGGGGCCCACCAGAAGTCATTCGTTGAGCTGAAATAGGTCCGCTTTGGTTATAACCTAAGTCTACCTTGACCTGAAGTCTAAATTGGTGAGTTTTTAAGCTATATAAGGACATTAGAACCCTCACTCTTACAGCCATACAAATTTGAGAGAAACCCTAGGGAGAGGAGAGAAAAGAGAGAGAAAGTGTGGGAGTAGTGGGAGAATCTCCCTGCTGTTTTTCCCTTGCCGCTACACAAGCTACACCGCTCCGTTCTTGTTGCATTCTCGGCGAATCCGACTTCATTTCTAGGTAAGAAACCCTAACCCTATTCTGATTTGGGGTTTTGATAGTTGTAGGTTATGAAACAGATAACCTATTTCATTTTATAGGCTACCAAACTGCCGAATACGGAAGCTTAGCAAACCTATCGTATCCATTACAATTCTACAACAAAAGGTGCGGACTTTAGATGTATAGGTTATGGTTTTCAATGCTTTCAATGTCAGATAATGATAGATTCATGATCTGCATGCAATTGCACATGTACAAAGTGCTGTTTGTTTTCCGTTTCGATTAAAGATGAAAAATATGGAATTCTACATACTCTAGGTATTTGTAGAAAGTACGATATACATATAAATTTTAGAAATGTGTTTCACATGATTATTTATTATATGAATATATTACATATGGATAAATTACTTGTTTGGCGAAAGGACTCACCCTAATACATGTTTTGCTAACATACATCATGTATGTTGAAATGGTGTATTCTAAGTGTTTGTGAAAATGCTTGTGAGAGTAAGTGCTTGAATGATAGTGCCTTAGGTAGGTGTTGAGATGGGTTTCTCAATTATCATAGAGACGTATATGATTTCCTCCATATGGCTGTTTAATTTAACCGCTTACTTGTGAAAGATATGTGTTTATATTCCTTGTTTACTTTGTGCTTTATAACATGCTTTATGACATGCTTATTAACATGCTTGAATTACTTTGTCTATTATGCTTTACTTCACATGCTATGAATAAGGATTGATTGAGTTTGAGACTATGTCTATAGTCCAGGCAATCGGTAACAATTCCTGTCTAAGTGGGCAAATTCGTCTCGCCACAATTGATGCGTTCGGTGAATCCGAGTCGTATGATAGTTGTCGACAATGGTACCTTGCCGGCTACTTCAGCGTACACTCGTACTAGTCAAACTAGTCTAATAAACCGATTGGCCCATTGTATGTTAACCATGTTTGGACGCCATTGCTTGAACCTAGGGTACCGAACTTACCAGTGGAATCCCGTAACCATGGTACCTTGATCCGCTAAGACTCATGAGCCAGGCATGGTGGTATGGGACACTGTGGTCGAGCTGTCGGCCTATGCTGGGGCCACGTGCCTCCCCGTAGTGACCATTGAGCAACCAGACTCGTGAGCCGATTATGGTGATATGGGACACTATATTCGAGCTGTCGGCCTACACTGGCACAGCCTGGCTGTGATCCCCAGTCAGGTTGCATCCGGGTTCCATTCTCAATAAGCGGACCGGTCGGGCTTCGAAAATAGACTGCCAGTTGGTAGGGTGTCAGTGGAGTGACCTCGAGCATACTCTAAATTTACGGTGAGGCGATGAGTCTTTCCGCAGTAGAAAGAGTATGAACTAGGCCTGTATCTGTATAGTGATGAACCGTTAAAAGGGTGATAGGGGAGTGGTGCAACCTTTGAGTGTAATAGCCCTGATAGCCTTTACAGCGACCTAGAAACACACTATCGTATGAGATTAACTAGGACTCACGACCCTAGAATGGATCATGTTTGGGAATGATATGAGGGAGGTACCTTAGTTTCCCAGTACTGCTGTTTGAAATAGACTAATAACTACTCCGTAATCATGCTCATTATCGCACTGCATGTACCTGGTAGATGTGGAGCACTGAGGGAGGTACGCATTCGCGAACATAAGATGGTGTCGCATGAGGGTGGTTTGGTAAGGGCATTCATCATGTCATTTCATACTTGCATTAATAAGAGTATTTAAAATTATTTTATTGTACTGCTTTATCATTACTGCTTGACTGAGTTGATAACATGTTAACCTATGCCTTATTGTTCCACTGAGTTGATCACTCACTCCCACGTTATGGGACGGTGTTTGCAACACTAACTCGATTTGTTGAGTTTCAGGTGATGACGATGTTATGAAGCAGAGCCGGACTACTACTATGATGTTGAGGAGGATTCCTCCTTATGCCGTTTCAGGCGGTTTCCTGTGAGCCGTGTCTTGATCGATGGGATTACAGGGATGTTGACTAGATAACACTACACCTTTGGTATAACTTGAAATTGTACTTGTAATTCATTAACCTGGTAACATTATCACACTCTGGAGACTCACCGCTGTTTTTATATTTTATATATTTATCACAGTCTTCCGCTTGCAAATTTAACTGTCTCTAGAGTATGATAGGCTGTTTTGGCTTAATCTCACTCATGTTCACTACATTAATGCAGACAACATTCAATCATCATTCATTTTGTTACATAAGTGATGCGTTGGAACTCGGGAGTTGAGTTTATGCTCGACCCCCGATTTTCAGGGCGTTACATACTTGCATGAGTGAGGGGACAATATCTAGGTTGAGTTTGACCAGCTTGAGGAATAGGTCTGCTATCGATGAGCCAGGCCCAATATTGGCAGGCGAATAGTGAGGTCTCTTCCACTTACCCAGTTGTGCGCTCGGATAGGGACGACAAGCTGGCGTAAAGTGTAATAGACCCCGACGATGATCCCAGAGAGGAACCATACTGATATGTGGACTTATTGAGCAGGAATTACATACTCATTCATTCATTCATTCACTATCCACTCCGGTTGGTGGTGTGCAACTATTTGTTACGTGTACCTTCGCATGGCCAGGATTTTGGTTGGGCGGGTGACTAACCTGAGATCAAGAGTTTACCACATTGAGTTTGACTATCCAAATTTAGGTATGGGACTTGTTTGGATAAAAGTCCCTTGTGATTGATCCCATAGCTTGTAATACTATATACTATCATCCTGACCTCACACTCCAGCTTGGTCATTTCATTCGCATCGCATATTGCATCCGCAGGCATATGACATTTTGAGTTGTTATGTTTTCTGTACTTATATGGTCTAAACGGACTTAGCAGGATTTACATATTGCATTGTACCCTCGGCATATGATATTTGGCTCTCTACGACTCTTCATTTACATAGTTGATCTGTATTGCGTACTCTGATATTGTATGATTTATAGACTTGCAATATTTCCGCTTACTCTGATATCGTATCTTGTCAGTATTTTCATTTATTTCATTGTATGATTTATTGCATTGTATTGCATACTTGGCACTTACCCTGTGCACACTTTCACTACCCACTAAACTTTTTATAAGCTTATGCACGATAGATGCGTGCAGGTGATGTCAGGACACAGCAGCGTGGAGCTTGGAGCATGTAGTTGATTTCTGGAGCTTTGATTTTATTTTAACATATATATTTCCCTTTTAGCATTGTATTCAAAGTTTATATTAGTGGATATGTGATGATGATGTTGTTCTTGTGATTTGGGTTTATTTGTGGTTATGCTTCTTGCGAGATAAATGTACGTCAAAAAATCCTCCTTGTGGGATCTCAGGATCGAAACCTGGCATATGGGTGCTGGGAGCCAAGAATGGGGTACTACGGAGGCTGTCGACACCAGATTCGACAATCGGGATTCCTGTGAATCTGATTTTTGGGTTTGGGACATGACAGAAGATGGTATCAGAGTATAACTTGGGAATACCTGAAGATAATATCACATATGTGCTGATAGCTACCCTACACTCTGTGATTGTTGAAAACTTAAAATGATTAGATCGTCGAGTTCAGATAACTTAGAAATTTTCTGATATAGCTCCCTACCGTTGAGATAATGAGGCTACATAGTATTTCTGTTTCGATCGTTTCTGATCAGGGATCCGAGGATTAGTATGTTCACCATTCTGTTAAGGAGGCGTCTTAGGAGCGCAAGGTTGAGATTAGAGGGTGTCATCTTCATCCTTTTGTAGATTGATTGAGCCTTGACATATATTCTTGATGATGTTTCCTCTTCCCTTGTCTATTCTGTAAATTTCGAGGACAAATTTTTTTAAGGTGGGGAGAGTTGTAAGCCCTGTATCCTAGCCTGTACTGTTCCGTAGGCTTCCACGGTCCTGCCAGTCAAATTCTATTGACCCTCAATGCATAGACAGCATTTGTACGCAACCCTGAGTCATATAATGTATTTCAGAGTCGGCTTAATCTGAGACTTGTACCATTATGACAGCACCATCACCACGGTTCTGACGCCACGTATTACGCACCGAGGCGATACCTAGGATAGGAGATGTGGGCCCGCGTTAAGTTTGAGAAAACGTCGAGCGTTTGCAATCCCAAGAGAATCTCTACAACATGTCTCATCAATCAAGTACACATCCATCACTTCATATGTTAAGTACAAGCAATAATCCTCTCTCTTACACAAGTACAACCACCCTCCCCAAAATCAACTCTCCCCATCACCCATCCCTCTCTCTCTCTCTTTACATCACATCTCTCATCTCTCTCATCTCTCTTATCTCTCTCATTTCTCCCAAGCAACTCACGTCCCAACCTCCATGAGAGAGAGCTTGGCGTGGCCCACCTTCCTACCTTTCATCTCCACCATCCAAGTCCAATCTCAACTGTTGAAGTCTATCCATTAGAGCTCTAGATCGCATCGGTGGAAGGAAGAGTCCGAGATCTAATGGTGGGTGCTTCTGTAGGGTTAAATTTATATGTTTGTGCTTAGATTTGATGACCCACTTGTAGTGGGATCCATCTTGATGTACGCATTGTTTGGAGGGGCCCATAGTGGCGAGGTCCCTCCACTACACCAATCTCTCTCTCTCTCTCACTTTCTCCTTTTCTTTTGGTGATGTTGATGACGAGTGTGTGGCCCACCATGAAGTAGTATCTTATCCATGCCATCCACCTTTGTGGGACCCACCTGATGGATGTGTTGGTCTACACCGTTCAGCCCGTTACCGGGCCTAGATGGAAAGGAAAATCACAAACATTAGAATGATTTAAATCAGGTGGGCCACGTCCGTGTGGGACCCACCATGATGCCTGTGCTATATCCATGTCATCTAGCGTCCCTGGACGTTGGACATGATGGCAGTAGGGTGTGGATAACATGGAGTGTGTGTACTGACATGGGTGTGTACTAACAAGCTAACCAATAATAATAATAATAAATTTCTTTTAGTGGGCCACGCTCGTGGACCCCACCTTGATGTCTGTGTTTCATATTAATCGTCCATCCAATAATAGCTGGGACGGGCAGGAGATTTGAGTAGGCACTATGATGTATGTATACATCCAACCATCCATTCATCAGGTCGTTGACACTGCCACCCTCCCACATCACACGTGTCTACATATATATATGTATTATATTATATAATATAATATTTTATATTAATAATGATATGGTGGGCCACTCCTACATGAGGACCCACCATGCTTTATGCATTAATCATCACCGTCTAGAACATCTGGAGGGGGTCTTGACAGTGGCTTTTTTTTATTATTATAATTTATGTATATATGTTATAATATAATATATTATATTATATTATATTATATCATATTATATTATATTATATTATATTATATATATATGCTTGCATATGGCCCTAGGATGTCAGACAGTTCTGTGGGACCCACAACTGGTGTGCGTATCCCATCTAGATCGTCCATTTGACGACCGGCCCCACCATGATGCATGTGTCGTATCTCTACCGTCCATCCATTTGGTTAGCTTATCTTAAGCTTAAGACTAGAAATAAGACCAATCCAGTTATCAGGTGGACCACACCACAGGGTACAGTCGGTTTTGAATGCCTACAGTTAAAACCCTTTGGGTTACAGCAGTTTTGGACCAATCTGATATTTGTTTGTCCTCTTAGTTCAGGTCTTTATGACCTTATGAACGAACTAGATGGAAAATGAATACTATGGTGGGCCCACTAGAAATTTAAAGATGGAAAATCATTATCACCACTGTTATTTGTGGTATGGTCCAGTTGATCTCTCAATGATCATCTCCGCCACTATTCAGGGTGTGGTTCAGATGATCTTTCGATATGATTCATTCTTGGGAAATGCTTTATGATGATCTATAAAATAGATGAATGGTGTAGTTGTTGAGGCCCATTGATGCGGCCCACTTGTTGTATATGAGACCCATTGGTGCTACCCATTGATGCGGCCCACTTGTTGTATATGAGACCCATTGGTGCTACCCATTGATGCGCCCCACTTGTAGTATATGAGGCCCATTGGTGTGGCCCATTGATGCGGCCCACTTATTGTATCTGAGGCTCATGGGTCATGGCCCATTGAGATGTATTAATGGCCCATGTGCAAGGCCCACCTGTGATGTATATTTGCGGCCCACTTGTGATGTATATGAGGCTCATATGGCATGACCCAATGTGGTGTGTATATGGACCTTGTATGAGGCCCAAGTGATGTATACTAGGCCCTTGTATGAGGCTATAGGCCAACTATATGTTTGGCTCTATGTGGGCCACTCCTTGGGAGCAATGTTGGTTAAATGACCACATCGATGGGCAATGATGGTTGAATGTCCATATTGTGACCTAACCTTAAGCCTTGATAGTCTCATTCTCATCATTCTCTTGTGGGTTAACCCTAATAAGTGGGCCCCATTTGCCATAGACGCCCCATTTGCCATAGACGGATGGCTCCGTGCTATCGAATTTGATATGACCATGGTCGAGGGCCGATCTTAGGCCGAGTCCGATCGAAGAGGCTGATTCCGTGTGTCGAGGTTAATTGTCAAGGCCAATCCCAATTGTTGATTCTGATTGTCGAGGCCGAGTCCGATCGTCGAGGCCGATTCCGTATGTTGAGGCCGATTATCGAGGCCAATTTCGATTGTCGAGGCTGAGTTCGATTGACGAGACCGATTCCGTTTGTCTAGGCCGACTGTCGAGGCTAATTCGGATTGAAATTCTGATTGTCGAGGCTGAGTCCATTTGACTAGGCCGATTCCAATTGTCGAGGCTAATTTCGATTGTCAAGGCCGATTATCAAGGCCATTCCGATTGTCGATTGTCGAGGCCGATTCCGATTGTCGAGGCCGATTCCTTATGTCGAGGCTGATTGTCGAGGCCAATTCCGATTACGAATTTTGATTATTGAGGCCGATTTCGATTGTCGAGGCCAATTTCGATTGTTGAGGCTAATTATCGATTCTAATTATCGAGGCCGATTGTCGAGGCCAATTCCAATTGTCAAGGCCAATTGTTGAGGCTGATTCCATATGTTGAGGCCGATTGTCGAGGTCGATTCTGATTGTCGATTTCAATCGTCAATCCCGATTATCGAGGCCAATTTCGATTGTCAAGCCCAATTGTTGAAGGCGATTCCGATTGTCGAGGCTAATTGTCAAGGCCGATTCCGATTGTCGATTCTGACTCGAATTATCGAGGCCGATTGTTGAGGCCAATTTTGATTTCGAGTGTCGAGGTCGATTGTTATGGCCGATTCTGATTCCTATTGTCGAGACTGAATGTATAGGTCAATTTCGATTTTCAATTCCGACTCCGATTGTCGAGGCTAATTGTTAAGGCCAATACCGATTTCAATTGTCGATGCCAATTATCGAGGCCGATTCCAATTGTCGATTCTGATTGTTGAGGCCAATTTCAATTCTGAGTGTCGAGGCCGATTGTTGAGGCCGATTCCAATTCCGATTGTTCAGATTAATTGTATAGGCCGATTCCTATTGTCGATACTGGTTCCGATTGTCGATTCCGACTTCGATTGTCGAGGCCAATTGTTGAGGCCAATTCTGATTCCGATTATCGATACCGATTATCGAGGCCGATTCCGATTGTCGAGGCTGATTGTTGAGGCTGATTCCGATTTTGAGTGTCGAAGCCAATTGTTGAGGTAGATTCTGATTCTGATTGTCAAGACTGATTGTATAAGTCAATTCCGATTGTCGAGGCTGAGTATCAAGGCCAATTCTGATTTGGCGAGGCTGATTGCATAGACGGATTCTGATTGTCGAGGCCGAGTATTGAGGTCGATTCCGATTATCGAGGCCGATTGTATAAGCCGATTCCGATTGTTGAGACCGAGTATCGAGATCGATTCCAAGTGTCGATTCTAATTGTTGAGGTCGATTTCGATTGTCAAGGCCGATTTTGATTACTGAGGCCAATTGTCGAGACCTATATGATGTATATGCGACTCGTAGTTGAGGCCCATTGTGATGTGTATTTAGCCTATGTGATGTATATGTGTCCCGTGTTTGAGGCCTAATGTGGTGTATATGCAGCACATATTTGAGGCCCATTGTGATGTGTATTCAACCCGTGTTTAAGGCCTAATGTGATGATATGAGGTCTATGTGATGAGGCCCATTATGATGCATTTGAGGGTCAGGCGATGGAGTCCATCGTGATGTATATTAGGCCCATGTGAGAGGCCCATCGTGATGTGTATTAAGCTCTTGAGTGAGGCCCATGGTGTTGCATATTAGGTCCTTATGTGAGGCCATGGGTCCACTATATGTTAGGCTCTATGTGGGCCATTCCTTGGGGTAATGTTGGTTAAATGTTCACATTATCGAGGTCGATTGTTGATGCTGGTTATTCATACCAATTATGAGTATGTGATAGCATAGCATCATGATACATGCCCATACGCATCATCTACATGTTTGTTATGAGATGTGGTTGACCATTGCATATGTCATTTGACAGGTTGTTATGAGACTCCCTGGTAAGCAGATGTTATCTCGCATGAGCGCACGGTATGCGTAGGATTAATGCATGATTGGATTGTATGACTCACGTATCCTGCATTGTGTGCTGTGATTACTGTATGCCCTAGCGAGATCAGGGCCGTAACCTCCACAGGCATATTGTGGATGGCTAGATGGGACACTGAAAATGTTTGGTTCTAGTATACGGGCGTCATAGATGTCCCTGGGTGAAAATCCTTAAACATCCGTGGCCAAGAGAGGCCCCAACGTCGAGCCCGAGTGGATATATATGAGCGCATGAGGGTCGTATAGCAGTAGGCCGCATCTCCCACTGCGTTGTGGTCGGTTGGGAGGGGGTGTGACCTTACCTGCCTGAGTGAGGGGGCAATATATAGGTTGAGTTTGACCATCTTGAGGAATGGGTCCGCTATCGACAAGCCAAACCCGATATTGGTAGACGGATAGTGAGGTCTCTTCCACTTACCAGGTTGTGCTCTCAGATAGAGGCGGTAAGCTGGCGTAAAGTGTAATAAACCCTGATAATGATCCCAAAGAGGAACCATACTGATATGTGGATTTATTGAGTAAGAATTGCATACTTATTCATTCATTCATTCACTATCCACTCTGGCTAGTGGTGCGCAACTATTTGTTACGTATACCTTCGCATGACCAAGATTTCGGTTGGGCACGTGACTAACCTGAGATCAGGAGTTTACCACATTGAGATGACTATGCAAATTTAGGTATGAGACTAGTTTGGATAGAAGTCCCTTGTGATTGACCCCATAGCTTACGATACTACGTACTATCATCCCGACCTCACACTCCAGCTTAGTCATTTCATTCGCATCGCATATTGTATCCGCAGGCATATGACATTTTGAGTTATTATGCTTTCTATACTTATATGGTCTAGATGGACTTAGTAGGATTTACATATTGCATTGTACCCTCGGCATATGATATTTGGCTCTCTACGACTCCTCATTTACATAGTTGATCTGTATTGCGTACTCTAATATTGTATAATTTATAGACTTGCAGTATTTCCGCTTTGATATCTTATCTTGTCAGTATTTCCATTTATTTCATTGTATGATTTATGGCATTGTATTACATACTTGGCACTTACCTTATGCACACACTTTCACCACCCATTAAGCTTTCTATAAGCTTATTCACGATAGATGTGTGCAGGTGATGTTAGGTCGCACCAGTGTGGAACTTGGAGCATGTAGTTGATTTCTGGAGCTTTGATTTTATTTTGACATATGTATTTTCCTTTCAACATTATATTTAAAGTTTATATTACTGGATATGTGATGATGATGTTGTTCATGTGATTTAGGTATGCTTGTGGTTATACTTCTTACGAGATAAATGTACTTCAAAAAATCCTCCTTGTGGGATCCGAGGATCGGAACCTGGCATATGGGTGCTCGGAGCTGAGAATGGCGTACTACGGAGGTTGTTGGCACTGGATTCGACGATCGGGATTTTTGTGAATCCGATTTCTAGGTTTGGGGCATGACAATGGCCCTGGGCCATTTACATCACTTCTGGGCCTATATATAGCCCTTAAACCACCCCACTTTCTATTCCATATGAATTCCTCTAACCCTAGGAGAGAGAAGAGAAAAAAGAAGAGAAAAGAGGAAGGAAGGAAGAGGGATTCTTGGAGATTCTTGTTGGGATTCTTTCCCATCACTCCACACTCTGATTCGCCTCTCTACTACGTTGCTCAACCTGTTTTCAACTACAATTTGGGTAAGAAATCCAAACCGTAACGCCGTAGTTAAGATCTAGAATAGTTGTTTGTCAACCTAGCTAACGGATTTTGTGATTTAGGTACCATTATTCCTTTTTTTGGAACGTAGGATTCGAACCGAGTTCGAAACGAGTATTTCGACGAAAGGTGCGGACTATAAACATTTAGGTTGTGGTTTTCAGGGCTTTTAATGTCAGCTAATGATTTATGTTTGACTTGATTGCTACCATATGATCTTAGATATGCCGATTTCGATATATTATACATGTGTGAACTATGTTGAATACAAAATGCATACCATGTGTTTGTTGAAATGTTTGATTGAATGTGAAATTGTGATTTGTGCTTGCCATGACTTCTACTCTAAGATTCATGTTTGTTAATGCTTGATGACCTCTTTTGTGTATGGGATTGCTATAGTTCATGTCGTAACTAATATAGTCTATATATGTAGTAAGGTGTAGTCTAAGTATTTGATAAAATGTTTGAATGAGAATTGTTGATGATTTATATTTAATAAGGGTATTGAGATAGGATTCTCGACTACCTTATCCATATGTATAGTTCCTTCACGAAATCTTAACTTCGTCTACATGATTTATGAATGAAATGCAATGTTTGGTAACATGTTCAATATGGTTGATGAAATGCTCAAATGAGGTATTGCTTTGAAATTGTTAATTGCTAGTATGATCATCACATGTATTTACATGCTACATCTGAGTGAGATTTGGGACTATAACGTAGTCCAGGCAATCGGCAACAGTTACCGTTTGAGTGTCCAAATTAGTCTTGTCACATTTGATACGTTCGATAAATCTGGGTTGTATGACGATTGTCGACAGTGGTTAGGCCACGTGGAGTGCTTATGCGCTCCATGTCAATTAAATCAGCGTGCGCTCGTACTAGTCAAACTTGTCTAATAAACCGATTGACATATTATGTGTTTACCATGTATGAACACTACTGCTTGAATCTGAGGTACCATTTACCAATGTAAAGACCCGTTTTAACCATGGTACCACGATCCCTAAGACTCATGATCCGGGCATGGTGTATGGGACACCGTGGTCGAGCTGTCGGCCTACGCTAGGGTGACGAGCCTCCCTATAGTGACCAGTGAACAAACCAAAATCATGAGCCGAGCATGTGGTATGGGACACCGTGTTCGAGTTATCGGCCTACGCTGAGGTGACGAGCCTCCCTATAGTGACCAGTGAACAAACCAAAATCATGAGCCGAGCATGTGGTATGGGACACCGTGTTCGAGTTATCGGCCTACGCTGAGGTGACGAGCCTCCCCGTAGTGACCACGAGTATAAACTCTTAAATTTTGCCTATCCACTGCTTTCATTAGGGGTAATGCCCTGCGACTTGCCTATCGTCTGTGATTAACTAGGATTAACGACCCTAGATGGATCCTTTGGTTTGGGTTAATGATATAAAGGGAGGTACCTTAGCTTCTCAAACCTGCTGTATGAATAAGCTTAATTAAGAACTTAGCTAACACTACCATGTACCGCATTGTATGTGCTTTGGCGAGGAAGTTGCACCTTTAGGGAGTTTGTCATGCACGAACTTGGTTGTTGGAGTCGCTTGTGAGGAAGCTTTGTGCGAGAGCATACATCATTACCGCATACCATTCCTGCATTAAAAAGAGTAATTAGGGAATGATTGTTGTACTGTGTCACACCCTAAACTTGGAAATCGGATTCACAGGAATTCCAATCACCGAATCTGGCACCGACAGCCTCCGTAGTACCCCATTCTCGGCTTCCAGCATGCATGTGCCAGATTCCGATCCTGGGATCCTACAAGGTGGATTTTCAGTATAATGTTTTTTAATGGAGCATAACCACAAGTTTACCCAAATCATAAAAGCAACATCATCATCACATATCCACTAATATAATCATTTGAGTATAATGCTGAACGGAAATACATAAATCAAAATTCAAGCTCCAGAAGACCGCTGCATGCTCCAAGCTCAACACTACTGCAACCTAACATCACCTGCACGCATCTATCATGCATAAGCTTAAAAAAAGCTTAGTGGGTGGTGTAAGTGTGTGCACAAGATAAGTGTCAAGTATTCAACACAATGTCATAATCATACAATGTCGAAATAAGTGCAAGGTCATGAATCATACGTTATCAAAGTAAGCGGAAATACTGATAAGTCCATGAGTCAAGCAATATCAGAATACGCAATACAGATCAACTATACAAATGAGGAATAATATCAGAATACGCGGTACAGATCGACTATACAAATGAGGTAACCATATAAACCATATAAATGCAGAGACACAGGTAACCCAAAATGTCATATGCCGCGAATGTAATGCAATATGCGGTGCGAATGGAATGACCATGCTGGAATGTGAAGTCGGGATGATAGTACGTAGTATCGCAGGCTATGGGGTCCATCACAGGGGACTTCTATCCAAACCAGTCACATACCTAAATTTGGATAGCCAGACTCAATGTAGTAGACTCCTGATCTCAGGTTAGTCGCGTGCCCAACCGAAATCCTGCCATAACGAAGGTACACGACAATTAGTTGCGCACTACTAGCCCGAGTGGATAGTGAATGGATGAATGAATGAGCATGCAACTCCTACTCAATAAGTCCACATATCAGTATGGTTCCTCTCTCTGAGAAATCACTGGGGTCTATTACACTCCAAACCCGATTGCAGCCCCATCGCGCGCAACAAGGTGAGTGGAAGAGACCTCATATCCACCTGCCAATATCGCGCCCGGCTCGTCAATAGCGGACCCATTCCTTGAGCTGGTCAGACTCAGCCTAGCATTGCCCCCTCCTCTCGGGCAGGTAAGGTCGTACCCTCTTCCAACCAACCACGACACAGTGGGAGACGCGGCCTAACGGTATACGGCCCTCATGCGCTCATGCATCCACTCGGTCTAGATGTTGGAGCAACCTCTGAAACCAAAGAGTTTAGGGACTTTTACCCAGGGATATCTATAGCAACTCATGTAGAACAGATTTCCGGTGTCCCATCTGGCCATCCACGAAATACCTGTGGAGGCTATAGCCCTGATGTCGCTAGGGCGTACGGTGGTCATGTCATACAAATGCGAGATGCATGAGTCACACAGTCCAATCATGCATCAATCCTGCGCATACCGTGCGCTCATGTGGGTCATCTCCGCCTATCAGGGAGCCCTATGAACAACCTGCCCTATGGCATATGCAATGATCAATCACATCTCATAACAAGCATGCAAATGATGCGTAGGGGCATGTATTATGATGTTATACTGTCGCATACTCAAAATCGGTATCAATAACCGGCATCAATAATAGGCCTTGACAATGTGGACATTTAACCAACATTGCTCCCAAGGAATGGCCACATAGAGCCAAACATATAATGGGCCCATGGCCTCACACAAAGGCCTAACATATAACACGATGGACCTTACTCAAGGGCCACATATACACAATAGGTGGACCCTGCTCACAAGCCTAATACATATCATAATGGGCCTTGCTCATAGGCCATGAATACATTATAATGAGCCTTACCCATGGGCCATGAATACATCACAATGGGCCTTGCCCATGGGCCTCAATACATGACATGTGGGCCCTACACATGGGTCTTGAATACATCAAATGGGCCAGGCATCATGAGCCAATACATGTCACAATGGGCCTCAACTGCGGGTCGCATGTATATCATATAGGTCATGACAATCGGCCTTGGCAGTCGAAATCGGCCTCGACAATTGAGGTCGGCCTCAACAATCGGAATCAACACTCGGAATCGGCTTCGACAATCGAAATTGGAATCAACAATAGGCATCGACGTCGATAATCGGCCTCAACAATCGGAATCAGCAAATCGGGCAAGTCAATCGTAATCAGCAATCGGCCACGAAAATCGGAATTAAAAAATTGGTCACTACAATCTGAATCGATCAATAATCGAAATCGGCAAATCGGTCAATTAGAAATCGGCAATCTGTAACACCTCGGATTTTTGCCAACCTAGGATTAGACGTTCTTAGGCAATGGATCAATCCTAGTACAGGTTTAACTTCTTAAACGCTCAATTAAAGCCTCAAATCTCTTTTCAAACCATTTTCTTCACAAATCCCACCCTTCACTACCTCGTGCTTTCAATTTCTCAAAGCACCTTCACCCTGGACATTATCTTAAACTAGCTAAGTAGTATAACTTGGATCACTTTAGATACAAACTGCAAAGGACTAAATACTACCTCAGACGGAAATCACTTAGGATTAAATCCTTTAGAAATTTGACAAAGTTAACTAAGTGCTAAACTAGATTAGCCATGAAATCCATTTTGAATCGCTTTAAATACGATCTGCAAGACCCAAAACTTGTAGAATCATGGACGCTAGGTTACCCAAAAATCTAGGATCAAACTCATTACCCGGCTGCTCTCGGGAGCATCTCGAAACTCCATATCTGATCTGGACCGCATATCGGGAGTCCGAACAATACGAAGTTAAGGACTTAGGACCGCCTCGCTGGGCTTGACAACCATCTCGGAAATCAAATCCAGCCGATGTCCCACGGCTGTTCGCTTGAGTCCGGAGCGAGGGTGTGTGAAAAACACTATTCCCTTTACAAAATAAATATCTGGAATAGTGATCTGGCACCATTCGCTTGCGCATCAGTATTAAGCAACTAGACCGTCAGAATCAGACTAAATTACACCCTCGGATTAAGAAAAATTTCAGGAACATTTACATGTGCTTGGAATTTCGGATCGTGGCCCACTGACCGTTGAACTGAAAGTGGTCCGCCACGTGCGATCTGGGAATCCGATCGAGTCAAAACGTAATCCCACATAGATCCATGTGTGGTGAGCTTAAGTCTGACGTTTGGCTCAAGGGGGGCCACCAGAAACACTCTTTTGAGCTGGAACATCGCCGAAATGCTTATAATAGCAGTAACCCTTGAACCTGAGTCTATTTTGGGAAGGTTTTAGGCTATAAAAGGACCTTAAACCCTCTCCCATTCCAGCCATACGAATTTGGATTTGAGAGAGAGAAAAGAGAGAGAAAGTGAGGGAGATGTGGGAGGAACTCCGTCTTCATTCTCTGCCGCTATTCGGGCTCCACCGCCTGATTCTCATCGCTTTTCCAGCGATTCCGGCGTCGTTTCTAGGTAAGAAACCCTAACCCTAATCTGTTTTAGGGTTGTATAGGTTGTAGGTTATGAAATAGCTAACCTGTTTTGTTCTTTAGGCTGCCAAACTCCCGTATACGGAACCTTAGCGAACCTATTGACTCCGTTACGATTCTACGACACAAGGTGCGGACTTTAGGTGTATAGGTTATGGGTTTCAACGCTTTCAATGTCAGATAATGATAGATTCATGATCTGCATGCAATTGCACATGTACAAAATGCTTTCCGTTTTCTGTTTCAATTAGAATTGTAGAATTTGGAAATTCACATACTCTAGGTATTCGTATAAAATACCGTATACGTATTTTTTTTAGAAATTTGTTTGACATGTTTATTTGACGTATGGATATATGACGTATGGATAAAATACTTATTTGGCGAAAGGATTCGCCTAAATACATGTTTACTAATAAACACTATGTATGTAGAAATACGGTATTGTAAGAAGTACCGTATACATGTATATTTTAGTGATGTGTTTGTCATGATTAATTGTCGTATAAATATATTATGTGCGTATAAAACATTTTCTTAAGAAAGGAATCGCCAGTAATACATGTTTGCTTGTATACACTATGTATGTTGAAAATGTGTATTCTAGAAAATCGTATACGTATAAATATTGGGAGATGGATTTATCATGATTATTTGCTGTAGTAATATATTATACATGGATAAAATACCCACTTGGCTAAGGGATAGCCCTAATACATGTTTTACTAACATACACCATGTATGTTGTAATAGTGCATTCTAAGTGTTTGTGAAAATGATTGAATGAGTACCGAATTCTCATTCGTACTCGCCATGACTAGTTGTCATGGATTCATGATTGTTGTATTGGCGATACCCCTTTTGACGAAAGGATTTGCCCTAAATCACGCCACGGCCAATATACACCACATATGCTAAAATGTGTGGCCCAAGTGTTTGTGGAAATGACTGAATGAATATGGAACTTGGATTTCTGCTTGCCATGAATTCCGTCGTGGGTGTACGCGTGTTATGATTGGGGCAACTCCCTAGGGAAAGGATTTGGCCTAATGCCTATGTGATCGACATATGTCATGTATGTTGATGTATGTTTGTTTAAGTGTTTCTTGGAATGTCTGAATGAGTAGTAGTTAGCAAATTGTAATGTATAAGGGTGTTGAGATGTGATTCTCAACCTCTTTTAACTATGAGTATGATCTCCTTGGATTGTTGTGTGATTAGGAATTGAACATGTATAAACTCATGCTTGTGTTGTGATTCATAACATGCTCAACTGCTTATGATTTTAATTATGTAATGCGAATGTTTAAATTCATAATTACGTTGTATGATCCGTCATGGGTGATGGGGGAGTGGAGCAACGAATGCGTGCAACAGCCCTGACAGCCCTAAACGGATACTACCAGACCTCGATTGTATGAGTTGAATCTTGATTCACTACTGCTTTATCTATCTGCACTTGATTGTGTTTGGGGCTACGATTATAGTCCAGACAATCGGTACGAGAATTGAATTCGTGGCTGCGATTTATTTGCTACGTGAGATGTGTTCGACGAACCCGAGTCGTACTTCGGTTGGCGATAGTGGTTGGCCACGCGAAGTGCTTATGCACTTCATGTCGTTCAACTTGTTGTGCGCTCGAGCTAGCCGAGCTCGTCAAGTAACCCGATCTGTCTTATGTATGTTCACCATGTTTGGTCGCTACTGCTTGAACCTAGGGTACCAAACTTACCAGTGAAATCCCTTTTAACCATGGTACCTCGATCCGCTAAGACTCATGAGCTGGGCATGGTGGTATGGGACACCGTGGTCGAGCTGTCGGCCTACGCTGGGGCCACGTGCCTCCCCGTAGTGACCAGTGAGCAACTAGACTCGTGAGCCGATTATGGTGGTATGGGACACTATATTCGAGCTGTCGATACTTACGGCGAGAGCCGAGTACGGTGAGACCTGTACTCGTGCTGACGGGCAACGAGTCCTCTGTAGTATCTTCGAGTATACTCCAAGGTCTGTGATTGGCGACGAGTCTTTCACAGCAACTGGAGTATGAGTTGAGCCGAGTACGGTGAGACCTGTATTTGAGCTGACGGCTAGTGATTGAGTCGAGTACGGTGAGACCTGTACTCGAGCTGACGGTCAACAATTGAGTCGCATATGGTGAGATTTGTATCCGTGCTGACGGGTGACGAGCCCTTTGTGATGCCTTCGCTACGCCTCTCAAACCATAATATCGTATGAGATTAACTAGGACTAACGACCCTAGAATGGATCATGTTTGGGAATGATACAAGGGAGGTACCTTAGTTTCCCAATACTGCTGTTTGAAATGGACTAATAATAACTCGGGTAATCATGATCATCATCGCACCGCATGTGCTTAATAGATGTGGCGCACTGAGGGAGTTAAGCATTCGCGAACGTAAGATGATGTCGCATGAGGGTGGTTTGGCAAGGGCATACAGCATCATGTCATTTCATTCTCGCACTTAATAAGAGTAGTTAGAATTGTTTGATATGTATTGCTTTATCATTACTGCTTGACTGAATTGATAACATGTTAACCTATGCTTTATTGTTCCACTGAGTTGATCACACACTCCCACGTTACGGGACGGTGTTGTACACACCAACCAGATTTGTTGAATTTGAGATGATGGCGATGCTTATGAAGCAGAGCCGGACTACTTCTATGGTGATGAGGAGGAGTTCTCCTATCATGTAACTCTCTGACGGGTCTCGAAGACCTATCCGCATTACGGGGCTATGGTACTTGGGATAGAAGATATTACACTTACACATTTGGTATATTTTAGAAGCGTACTTGTACTTATTTAACCTAGTAATGTTATCACACTCACGGAGACTCATCACGGTTTATATATTTTATCTATCTATCATCGTCTTCCGCTTGCAATTTAACGGTCTCTGGAGTATGATATGCTGTTTTGGCTTAATCTCACTCATGTTCAATGCACGAATACAGTCAACATTCAATCATCATTCATTTTGTTGCATAAGTGATGTTCTGGAACTCGAGAGTTGAGTTTATGCTCGACCCCCGATTTTCAGGGCGTTACACAATCGGTCATGATAATCAGTCTTGATTGCTAATCGGCCATGACAATCAGGATCGGTCAATAATCGGAATCGGTAAATCGGTCACATCAATCGGAATCAGCAATCGGTCATGATAAATGGCCTCGATCGCTAATCGGCAATCGGCCACGATCGGTAATCGGTCACGATAATTGGCCTCGATCGCTAATCGGTCAATTGGCCACGACAAGTAGAATCAGCATTCGACCACAATCGGTTAACAGTCACGATAATCGGCCTCGATCAGTAATCGGTCAATTGGCCAAGACAAGCAGAATCTGCATTCGGCCACGATCGGGATCAGTCAATAATCAGAATCGGCAAATCGGTCATGTCAATCGAAATCGGTAATCGGTCACGATAAACGACCTCGATCTCTAATCTGCAATCAGCCACGATCGGTAATCGGTCACGATAATCGGCCTCGATCGCTAATCGGTCAATTGGCCACGATAAGCAGAATTGACATTCGGCCAAGATCAGTAAGCAGTCACGATAATCGGCCTCGATCGATAATCGGTCAATTGGCCACGACAAGTAGAATCTACATTCGGCCACGACGGGATCTGTTAATAAACAAAATCGGCAAATCGGTCATGTCAATCGAAATCGGCAATCGGTCATGATAAACGGCCTCGATCACTAATCGGCAAACGACCGCGACCATCAAAATCGGTCAATAATCAGAATCAACAAATCGGTCACGACAATGGCACCAATAATCAATAGATAAATAAAATTGGGTCCATAGATGATCAACTGATAATCATAGCATAAAGATCGGCACTCGGCCGTGGTTATATCAAATCCGATAGCACGGAGCCATCCGTCTACGGCGAATGGGGCCCACTTATTTGGGTTAACCCATGAGAAGATGGGCCTAACAAGGCCTAAGGGAAGGTTACAATGTGGACATCCCACCGTCATTACCCATCAATGTGGACATCAAACCAACATTGCTCCCAAGGAGTGGCCCACATAAAGCCAAACGTACAGTGGGTCCATGGCCTCATACAAGGGCTTGATATACTTCACAATGGGCCTCACACATGGGCCATGAATACATCACTTTTACCTCATCAATGGGCCACAAATACATCACATTGGGCCCCATCAAATGGGCCATGCACAAATCAGATTGGGCCGTTGGAATCAAACATATACATCATGTAAGGCCCACATCCCACGGACGCCATGGAATGAAGCGCATCCATCAAGGTGGTCCCCACCTATCAAACAGATGGACAACATGGAATGAAACATGTACATCATGGTAGGCCCACCGTCCCATGTCCAGATGGACAGTGTGGGATCAAAACATACATCATAATGGGTCCTTCAATAGATAGACGGCGTGGATTGCAAAACATATATCATGGTGGGCTCCACTAGTCCGGATTGCTGGATGGCTGGACCATTATCGCTGGTGGGTCCAACGTAATTAGAATGGAGGGCGTGGATATAACGATACATCAAGGTGGGGTGTACAGAAGATGGATGAACGGTTAGATATAACACATACCTAGTGGGATTTACAAGCTGCAGACGTCAGAGCTGCATGATATATAATATATACTATACATTATATATTATAGTATATATAATATAATATAATATATATATATATATATATATATATATATATATATATATATATATATATATATATATATATATATATAAAAGATATATTATATCTGAAAGCCTTTAAAATGCCCACCGTCCAGACCCTCTGGACGTTCTGGACGGTGGGACCTAATACATCCATCATGGTGGGTCCACACGCGTGGCCCACCTCAATACATATACTATATATATATAATATATAAATATTATTATTATTACTCCTCCAGTCCAGCGTCCTTGGACGTTCGGATGGACGGTAAAGATATAACGGATGCATGGTAGTGGGGTCCACACACGTGGCCCGCCGATATATAATAATATAAAAAAAATAAAATCTCCAGCGTCAGGAAGTGATGGACGACTGGAATTAAAAAGAAAATATGTGAAAAGGGTGGGTCCAATGGTGCTGTGACCCAAAAAAGGGTGTCAATGGAAAATGTTCAATTCACACTGATTCGTGGTGTGGGCCTCCCGAGTCATGTATACGGCTGATTTTTAGGTGACCCACTACCCTGAGGGGGGACCCACAAAATGGACGGTGTGGATATGAACACACATCATGGTGGGACCCACGGCTGGGACCATGGTCCCATGCCTGTGACGTCTGTGCGTCCTCTGATGAGTAAGCAGCAGCAGGCGCTGCTGCTGCTTCCTCCCAATTTTTGTTTTTTTAAAAATATAAAATTTAGTGGTTTTTCTCGTGTGAGTCCCGCGACAGATGGATCCGGTCCACCCATTGGATCCTACAATTCATAACGATTCCACCAAGCCCAATATTGAACATATTTCGGAGTACGAAAACATCGGAGTGGATTCCAATGGTAAAGCCACTATCTTCTATGCTATGGCCCACCAAATGATCGGATCAGCATCATTTTCGGCTCAATGCCTAAAATGATTTGGGGAACGAGTTAGACGGTGTGGATTAGATCAATGAATGAAGGTGGGGCCTGTAGGAGTGACCCACCCAAAAAGACTAAAGAAATGACTTTTTTTTTGTTGATACGATGAGTACAACACACTGCCGGTTCACTCTCCAGGCTACGTCCAGCGTCCAGGGACGCTGGACTACACATTTTATCAAGATGGGCCCCACGTGTGGGGACCACGGCTGGTGGGTCCCACGTGGACGTGGCCCAGTTGACTTGGATCAATTCAATATTTGAGTTTTCTCATCACTAAAGGAGTATGGTCCACATGACTAGGATGGTTTGGATATGGCATACATCAAGGTGGGGCCCATCCGAGTGCGCCACATATCACATAAAATGAGAGAGAGAGAGAGAGAGAGAGAGAGAGAGAGAGAGAGAGAATCACCCACCTTCAAAACTACTCCTCCCTCTTCCGCACTAGGGCAATCTAGCTCCAAGGAGAAAGAATCAATGGTCGAGATTGGATTTTAGAGGTTGGATGATGGGGTATGAAGCTTCATGGTGGGTGAGAAAATGGAGGGAAGCTTGGACATGAGTTGCTCTCATGGAGCTTGGGGAGAAATGAAAGAGAAATGAGGAAGAGAGAGAGAGAGATGATAGGTGAGAGATGTGAGTGATGGATAGGTGTACTTGATGGGTGGAGAGAGAGTGTGTTAACTTTAGGAGTTGCTTGGGGATGGGTGTTTGTACTTGACATGATGGGATGGAGTACTTGACACTTGACGCGATTGATGAGACATTCTCTTGGGATTGCAACGCGCAGCGTTTCCCTCGACCTGAACATAGACCCACATCTCCTAGCTCGGGTATCGTATCGGCACGTAATACGTGGCGTCGGAACCGCGACGACGGCGCAGTCGCTACGGTATAAGTCTCAGGTCGGGCCGACCCTGGAATACAGGATATGACACAGGGTTACGTGCAACTGTCGATTACAGATCACGGGTCGCTGGAGTTCGATCGGGAGGACCGCGGAAGCCTACAGAATGGTACGGGTTAGGATACGGGTTTTACATACTACTTTATCATTACTGCTTGACTGAATTGATAACATGTTAACCTTTGTTTTATAGTACCATTGAGTTAATCACTTACTCCCACCTTGGGATGGTGTTTTAAAACACCAACCAGACTATGGTTTAGCTGTAGGTACGATGAAGTCTATGCGGCTGAGCTGGACTTCATGGATGAAGAGGAGTTCTCGTACTGCCAGCTCTCAGGCGGGTCTATGTAGACCTCGTGTTGATTTGACGGGATTACAGGGATATGTTAATTAGTCGAACACTCTGCATTTTGATATTTTGTATATTTTGAATTAACACTTGTATATATTCAGCCTGGTACATATTCATACTCCAGAGTTTGTGAAACACTCTCATGTTTAAATACACATACTTAAGACTTCCACTTGCTTAATTTAACTACACCTGGAGTATGATATGTTGTTTTAGTATAATCACACTCATGTTTAATGCATTAACATGGACAACATTTAAACATCATTATCCATGTTACATAAGTGATGTGCTGGATCTCAGGAGTTGAGCTTTACTCGATCCTCAAAATCTGGGGCGTTACCCACATGGACTTATATGATCGATAAACAAGTTGCACAAATAAGTGTACTAAAAATCTCTCCCTTTGTCAATTATATAACAAAAACTAACCTACACAATGTCATGATCCATACCAATGGCATACCAAAATAACTCGAAATATTACATGTTAAATATAAAAGATTTATTACTCGAATACACTAAGACATGTAACACTAGCAATGCTTCCCTATACTTGTTGCCCATATTTTCATCAATCCATGCATAGAACAAACAAATCCTGTAAAACAGAATTCATTGTTTTGGTGGGACTTGATCTTTCTCTCCATTTTTATCAGTATTTAACAAAGGATTAGTTCCATAGATATACAAGAAAAACATACTCTGTAAACACTCTACAAGTCATGGATTTACTAATTATAAGGCACATACTAATAGGGGAATAAGGTGTATGTAAACATGAAAAATAATGAGTATGCTTTTTATGGTCATTCAAAAGATATACCATTTGAAATGAGGATGACCAATGATAGTCCAAGCTAGAACATATAATGTCAAAATCAAGCAACTTTCAAGCTTAAACTAACAAAACAATTGAGGCTATAATCCTCAGATTTAACTATAGTTTTTCTACAAATAAATTAAGGCTCAATTCATCGGATTTAACTATAAGCACACATAGATCTCTATGGATCACCTATCCCTCTTCACCACCCTTATAGGTGTGAATTTTCTAGGACATAGATCAATTTCGAAAGAGAGGTTTCTTTTCCTAGATTCTACTCTCCTAGGTGCATTTCTATTAGGAGATTTATATTTGGTAGGGTGATTTTCTTCTTTGTTTCCTACCCGTATGGTTGTTGACTTAATTGAGGATTTTCATCAACTTCTTCATATGGTTGTGAATTTTTGGAAGGGATGTGAACTTCTTCTCCTTTCCCGGTGCTTGTCTTATAGAACTCTTCATAGTGCACGTCATTTTTCTCAGCCGAATGAATTTACCTATATGGTTTGAGATTGAGGTGGAATGTCAATTTTTATAGATCTGGCATTTAAATCTTAAGTGGCCTAAGTCTCCATAAGAGTGACATAAGGGAGGATTTAGATATGCTCCTTGAACCTGTACAGTTCTTTTCGATAACCACCGAGACAGATGCTGTAACATGGATAATTCTATTACTTCTGACACCTTTATTGCCCCTACAAGGTTTACGTGCATCAAATGATTTACCTATATACTCATTTTAGGCAACCTTGACATCAACGAGATAAGATTCAAGTTGGCTAACTTGAAGTTTTAGGTCTTGATTTTTATATTTAACCATATCAAGTTCTAATTCAAGACCCGAACACCTCCCTAAAATCCCATCAATGTTAAACTTAAGATTTTCTTTTTCTTGTGTGAGAGAGGAATTTTCAGATTTAACTTGTTCTAATTAGTTAGCCAATTGAATCTTTTCGACCTTTACCAGCCCCAACATTTTTATCAATTTTATGCTTTTCTTGTAAAGTTAGTCATATGTATCTTGTAATTCATCATCTCCATCCTCATCATGTTATTAGCTATAGGAGGAGGATGTCTCTTGTTCATCCGAGGTATTACGGTCAGATACTTCTCCCACGTCTTTAGTAGTAGGGAGAGTAGAGGTGTTGGAGGTCATTGAGGAAGGCATTGATGTAGGCTCTCCATCACTATGAAATTTTTCAGAATTGGATTTAAAATCCCTAAACTCATCCTATTTTGCTGCCTTATCATTTCTTTAGATTTTAAATATGTTTGGATATGAGGAGGCAGCATGACCATAACCCTCACAAATGTGACACTGGGTTTCTTTCGATATTTTAGAAGATATACCTATATTCATCGTGTCAAAAGATGCACCCTCTAGGTCACAACTCCCTCTATTGTTAGACATAATTCTTAAACTCTTTGAATCAACTAAAGGTGGTTAACCCTTCAAGAGCTACCTGCTATGCACTAAATATTGTCGGAGCTATAGAATGAAGGCTATGTCTTAGATGGGGGGTGATTATGACCAATACAAATTTATGTAAATTAAAGACACACTTGCCTAACTTAAACTAATTTACCAATTAAGCTTAGAAAGGTAATTAATTCTAAGGCTTCCAAGCCAATAGAGGGTCCAATCACATAGACTATTAAAGATATGTTAATTATGCAACTAATCTATAATTGATAGTGATCTTGTGTGTACATTACAAGTTAAGTTCCTAACATTCTATTTAATTGAAGTATTTATATGATTTACCTAATCAAACACATGAGCATGAATAAGAATGTACACAATTTACAATCACAAACATAAGCATGTATATTGTTTTGGTTTCCCTACTCCCTAGAGTTAGCCTTACTTCCACTTAGCATGATCATTATTTGAACACTTCCGGAATAGCACCATCTCCTACATTTTAAGGTAGGAGAATGCGCAAGCGGATGTCCTTGCGAACCTTGCTGCCCCCCTTGTGCACCCAAGGGGCAACCCTTTACAACCGACGATAGAAGAAAGAAGGATCATGTCATTGTTGAAAGACGAGGATGAGACCTCAAGTGCACAACCCATATGTTGCTTTGAAGTGACAAAAGAAGATTAGAGGCAGTCGTTTGTAGACTATCTAAATTATAGGCTCCTTTCGAAGAAACCCAAGTTGTAGACGCAACTCAGAAGGTGAGGCGATTCATGTAACGACCCTAAAATTTTTGCATAAATTTCAACTTAAAATAGAATGAACCACCTCACTTAAACTAATAGAATTAAATAGGAACTAACCATCTAACCAGGGTTATCAAACACTAATTTTCCTAAGTGAGAGCCTTCCCAAGAACGGAGACAAACAAATCTTCTAACTTGGGTGACTCATAAGCCCCGTAAGATAAATTGATCACTTAGAGCTCATCCACAACTAATCAAGACCTACCTCAACGCCTGCCTTAGACGTTTAATGATCTGGCCAGATGAATGAACAGCCTAGATCGGCTTAGACCATCACAGGGACACCTCATCTAAGCGGTGCATGTGCACAGATGGCGTGCACTAGATGCGCACGAGACCACCACATTGGGTCAAAGGAGTTTGACCCGATGAAAAACCGAAAATCCTCTAATTTTAGCCGAATTTTCTGCCTAATGCTGTTTCAAACAGAGCCATCCATTGGACGACACAAACGGACATTCTTCCGAATGAAGAATCTAGATCTGGACCCTCCATTTAATAGGCTGGGTCCCATCGACCCTATTCACGCTTGAAACTGCGATTGAAAACCACTTGTGCCAGCCCTGTAAACCATTGATTAAACAACGTGAGAGAATGACACTGATCGGGATGAAATATCCACGTCTACCTCTCCTCTAACCAATCTAACCATTAGGAGTCGTCGGACGGTGGCCACGTAAGCAGGGAAATCCTACTCAGCCCTACATGTTTTCAAAAACAGACCCCCTACACGCCAAATGGTGGAAGGAATCTTTCCACTTATAATATCGACCATTTCATCTATCCATCTTCATCTAGAAGCTTCCTTAGAGCTTATCTGGGACGTTGACTGTATGGTTGCCTGATGTATCTCGTAAGAGAGCCGAGACATTGACGAGATGGAGCCACGTTTAGAAACCGACCCCAGCCTAACAAACGTGATAATCAACGGCCACCCTTCACCATGAAGTGGACCCCACATTGTATTTAAATTATATCAGGACCGTCCAAACGGCCCTGATCCATAGATAAGCCACCCATTATGGATTTACTATTTTTAGCACTCCATCTTCCCAAATCGGCTGGGAGACCCATCTTCTGCGTGTGTGGCCCATTCACCCATCCGAGGCGTTCATCGTGTGTCCCACTCCAGTCAAAGGTCCATCAGGACAGTCGTATAACACCCTGCAACTGATCTAATACATTAGAAAGTCACGATGGCGAATGATTCCTGGCTAACACGAGATTTCTCCATTCTAATCTCTGTATTTAGTTCTGGAAATTTCTATAAACGGGACGACTATAAATAGCCATGTAATAAGTGGAATCCCAAGGAGGAAGGGAGAAGAATTTGGAAAGGAGACAGAGAGTGATTGTGAGAGCAACAGCTGACCGAGTTGCATGCCATGTAGTAGCTCAACTCAGCCTAAAATGAGTCAAGGACTGGTCCGATTCATTCTTTTGAAGTGTAAGGAATAGATAGACGAGAGCTAAGGGAGAAGTAAGGGATTCTTAGGGAAAGAGAAAAGAAGAACAAAGATAATAAGAGAGCCGGCTGGAACAAGTTTTCAGTCGTTGTTCTGCATCAACCCATCACAGCAGAACACGTCTCATCGAGTTCGAAACCCCCGGCCTCATCTTAGGTAATGGATTCCTGTAACGCCCTGAAAATCGGGGGTCGAGTAGCAACTCAACTCCTGGGTTCCAAAACATCACTTATGTAACATATATGCTTATAATTCAATGTTTTTTATGTAAGTGCATTCATCATGAGTGGGATTATACCAAAATAGTAATTCATACTCCAGATCAAGTTGTAAAACGCAAGCAAAAGACTGAAAGACATAAATACACGTATATAAGTCAAAGATCACGATCGGTCTCCAGAGTATGAATACATCACTGAGTCACCAAATACAAGTAATAGTCTCAAAAATCAAAATGCCAAAATAGTACAACTACAATGATAATCCATATAGCCCTGTCAATCCAAATAGCCTAAGCGAAGCTACCGGAGAACTGCATATAAGAGAACTCGTCCTGATCATCGTAGTAGTCAGGCTCCACCTTAGGGGTCACGCCATCATCTGAAACCAAGACAGAGTCTGGTTGGTGTTTAAAACATTGTCCCGTAACATGGGAGTGAGTGATCAACTCAGTGGAACAATAAAGCAAAGGTTAGCATGTTATCAATTCAATCAGGCAGTAATGATAAAGTAGTAAATCACACATCCCTAAGTACTCTTGTTAATGTAAAAATAGTATGAATGTATGATGCATGCCCTCGCCTACGCTCCCTCAGCGACTTCATCTCACGTTCATGCATGAACAACACTACCTCAGTGCTTGACCTGCTACACCTGAACGCACGCTTAATGCAGTGCATGCATATGATTACCAATTTCTTATTAGTCCTTTTCATACAGCAGGGTTGGAAAACTAAGGTACCTCCCTTATATCATTTCCCAATTGATGATCCATTCTAGGGTCGTCAGTCCTAGTAATATCATACGATGTAGCAGTTCTAGGTCACTACAAAGGGCTTGTCGCCACGATGCAGTGTAGGCCTAGTTTATACTCTAGTTGCTACGTAAGGCTTGTCACCTCAGCGTAGGCTCAGAGTATGCTCGCGGTCACTACAAAGGGCTCGTCACCAAATCAGTGTAGGCCGACAGCTCGAATACAGTGTCCCATATGACCGTATTCGGCTCACGAGCTCTGGTTCCTCACTGGTCACTACGGGTGGAATCGTCGCCCTGGCGTAAGCCGACAGCTCGACTACAATGTCCTATACCACCATGTTCAGCTCATAAGTCTTAGCGGATCGAGGTACCAAGGTTAACGGGGTTTCACTGGTGAGTTCGGTACCTTAGGTTCAAACAATAGCGTCCATACATGGTGAACATACAATAGGCTAATCGAGTTACTTGGTGAGCTCGACTAATGCGAGCGCATATTGTATCGATCGACATGAAGTGCATAAGCACTTCATGTGGCCTAACCACTGACAACGACCAACATACGACTCGGTTTGTCAAACACGTCCTACGTGGCGAATAAATCTCGGCCACGAACTCAAAGCTTGTTACCGATTGCCTGGACTATACCGTAGTCCCACACACATTCAATGTTAACAACTAAGCATGTGAAGAGGTTAGAACAGGAATAACTAAGTAGTTCGAGCATGTTATCAAGCATGGTATAAGATGTAACATGAACAAGAATCCATACATATGCATTTTGGTAATAAAGCAATTAAACTAATCAACTTACATGGAGGAAATCATACACATCACTGAGGTAGTTGAGAATCCTATCTCAACACCTACTCAAGGCACTACTATACTAAGTACATACTTATACAAGCATTTTCACAAACACTTAGACTACACTTAATAGCCTACATAACATATATTGGCCCAAACACGTATTAGAACGAATCCTTTCGCCAAAGAGTCGTCACACGCATAACTAGTATAAACACATGGCAGTAAATCATGGCATACACATTTTTAGATTTTATATGTATACAGTATTTTATACACATAAAAGGAATACGTTGAATTCTACATAATACATACATAACTGAAACACAAAACAAACGTCACATTATACATGTGAAATAACACCCAGATTATGAATTTATCATTATCCGACATTGAAAGCATTGAAAACCATAACCAAAGCGTCTATAGTCCGTACCTTATGTCGTAGAACCGTAATGAACTCGACAGAGACTCTAGGTCTTTGTCAACGATGAAAAGGCAACCTATATCACGAGTTAAGTCAGCTATCTCGCCACTTGCAACAATTGAAACCCTAGAACAAATTAGGGTTAGATTTTCTTACCTAAGAACGAAGTCAGAATCGCTGGAATAGCGATGTGATAGTGACGGTCAGGCACGTAGAATGGCAGGATAGAGCAACAGGAATCTCCTCCCACTTCTTTGACACTTTCTCTCTCTTTACTCTCTTCTCTCTCCTAGGGTTTTCTCAAATTCGTATGAAGTGAATGAGAGAGGGTTTAAGGTCCTTATATAGGCCCAAAACTGATGGGAATGACCTTAAGGCCATGGTATACTTTGGTTATGTCCAAAGGGAGGCTGTTCTGTCTCAACGGAGCACTTCCGGAGCCCCCCTTGAACCAAAGGTCAGACTTAAGCTTCCTGACTATGGATCTAGGTCGAGTTAAGTTTTCATTCCAATCGAGTTCCCAGATCACACGTGGCATACCAGTTTTAGTTCAATGGTCACCGAAACTCGATCAGGGTTACAAGTACACGGATATGTATGGGAAATGTTCCCTGATCCGATGGTGCATTTGGGTCAGGTTTTGACTGTCTGATTGCTTATACCTGGCCCGCAAGCGACAAGTCTCAAATTATTTAAATTAGACTTAATTTTCTAAAGAAAACCACGTTTTCTCACACTCTTTGCTCCGAGTTTAAGCGAATAGCCTCGAGACACTATCTGGAGTTGATTTCTGAGATGGTTGTCAAGCCCAGTAAGGCGGTCCTAATTATATAATTTCACAGTAATCGGGCTTTTGACGTGCGGTCCAGATTTGATACGGAGTTTCAATATGCTCTCGAGAGCAACTGGGTAATTAGATTGATCCTCGATTTTAGGGTAATCTAGCATCCATGATTCTACAAGTTTTGGGTCATGCAGATCGTATTTAAAGTGTTTCAAGCGAATTTCACAGCTAATCTAGTTTAACACTTAGTTAAACTTGTTTAATTTCTAAAGGATTTGGTCCTGAGTGATTTCTTCCTGAGGTGGTACTCGGGTCTTTGTACGGAATTTTCTGAGACATTACAATTCCAAAACCCACTCCTATTCCAACTCCTTACCAGCTAGCCAATAGACTGAACCGAACTCTCTATTGTAATAGACCGTCCTACCTCGAAACAGCATTTAAAATGGAGTCTGGAGTTGTGGATTCAAGTCCTGACGAAACCGGAGCTAAGCTCCCCACGTCCAGATCCTTCCAACATTTTAGAACAGTCTCTGGTCAGGTAAATTCATCTGTTTTTACTCTGTCATGGACAGCTTCCACCGACTAGCCTACTGATTTCACAGTCGACTCAACTTAGTTACGAGTTGAGTGACTCAACACCATCTCAGTGTGAAAATCTTGATCTGCCTTCATGGTCGTGGTCGGTTTTCCTGGAGCTGGAACCGGTGCTACAAGCCAAGCTCTGGTTCTCCAGAAACAGGGGTGCTGTGCCGTTTGCACTTGGATTACCACTGAGTCAGCCTACTTACTGCACAATAGTGGGCTGACTCTGTTAGTTTCCCGACCGAGTCAAACCGACTCCGATCACCCAGAGATGATTTGAGTAGCAGGGCATCCTAAGGAATTGTAACCTAACCTTGAGGAGGGTAGATTCCTTAAAAATTAACTTCTCTAATAGTTAGTTGAAAACCCCATCTGAGTCAACTCAGTCATGACTCACTGGAGTTTTGAAATTCCTCATCCAGGTACTATTTGCAACTAATATCCTTGGAAGATACTTCACCTCAGTCAATCTCAAATCAAGAACTCATAGAACCATCGCATTAGAAGGCTCAAGTTAAGAAGAATGTTCTCTAGGTGAGGGATACATGTGTTAGTCTTGATTCCCTAAAATAATGTTATGCTTGGAATTGTATAGATATTAATGGTACATGTGTTAGTCTTGATTCCTTTGAATAAATTTCACTAATCATGTGGAAATGTTCATATCTCATTGTTTTAAGATATGTTGTAGAAATTCACATCATGCTCTTGGTTCCATATCTAGAATTGCCTAGTTGTATGTACATTTCATTAAGTTAAGAAGTAGTGAATCTTGCTTCCATCTAACTAGTAAGTCACTCCATAATTCATTTCATATGCTAGAACCACTTTTATTTGAATCTAAGGTGTATGAAGTCTTAGAATAGTATGCTACTTCTTTCTTTTTTAATTGGTTGTGTTGAGAATGAGCTAATAAGAAAATGTCTATTTACTCAATTTCTATATGTGACAAACATGTGATTGAGACTTGGTATAACACTCTTTAAGTCATGTTAGTAATGGTCCAACTTGGAGTTATATTCTACCAAGTAACGACATGTGACATGATGTATCCATCTATCATCAATGTTGTATAATGAGGCCTAAGTGTGAAATGCCACCTTTGGTGGGATGTTGTGAGAACTTGGTAAGATATGCTACATTTATAGGCCCCAGTTGAACCTTGATCATGTTTGTGAGAATAATCTTGTTAATCCTATGGAATGTACATGGGTATCATGGTGCATAACATCCACGCATGACATATGAATTTTTTCGAGTAATCAATGTAAGCCACACTCGTTTCGATGGCCAGAGCATGCGCAGTTGTGTTACTTTGGGTGCTCTTTCCTTTCATGAGGCTTTTCCAGGATTTTAAATACCTCCTCGGGCATACCCCGAGTACTTTTCCAAGAGGTCATCCTTGGGCGCACTCACCTTTATGGCCTTTTTCAGGTAGTCTACCTACCACGGGCGATCTTTTATTTTGACAGCTAGATGTACATACCTAGATCTATGACTTGAACATACATTCATACATTCATGGAAATGAATATATAGTAATGATGCTCTATGAATCCAATATGATTCGTTAACCTATTTTGGAATGATGTGTTATGGATGAATCCATGAGGGAAATTTTCACTGAGTTTTCACTCACCCGATCGTGCGGTTGCACCAAATAGACACAGGTATGACGGAGAAAGACGGCGCCTATGGCGACACCCCTGGTTTAATGGATGAGGAGTATGGAGAGAAAGGACAGTATGCTGACCCAGTTGAGCCGATAGAGCTCCACTGATGATCCATTTACTTTCATGCTTTCAGACATTATCTTAGTTTTGCTTGCTTTGGATATTGTAATTAAAAATCCCCTGCTGTGGGATCTTGTTTTACTTCCTTACTTTAATCACACATGTTGAACTCCTTTTATTAGTTTATACGAGGGTTTATCTTGCTGCTATGAATTGTGTTAGCAATTTGTTGAATAGTGGTTTTACTTCATGATGTAACCCTCGGGTTCTCGTACTTGAGCGACCATCCTCGGGTTATCAGAATCAGGGTGTTACAATTCATTTATGCTGCATTACGATATCTTGTACCGTTACTTGTATGTGTAAGTGTTATGATTTGATTCCTCTTTGATTCTCAAATTTTACGTGTCAAAACTTCTTCTTATATCTTGTGTTTATATCTTGATAAATCTATTCGAGACACCTTGTCAACACTTGAAGTTTAGTTCAAAGAATCTTTCAAGCTTCATGATAGTTCAAGCTACAATGTAGAAGATATTAAAGAAGAGCTCAGGGTCAAGACTCAAGTTCAAGTGCAAGTGGAAGTTCAGGATTCAAGTGCAATTGGAAGTTCAAGATTCAAGTGCAAGTGGAAGTTTAAGATTCAAATATAAGTACGGGACTCAAGTGCAACTTAAAGTGACATTAATTTCAAATATTGTGAAGTAGTCAAGCTACTTAAAGAATAACTCAAGCTCAAGACACAAGCTTTGTAATGATCAAAGTCTAAGCAGATGAAGTGTTCAATGTCCATACTTCATGTCCCAGGTATGATAAACCTTAGATTGACCTTAGGGTAGGTCACTTTGGCTACATAATTCAATTGAATATTATTACATGATTTTGGTCTATTCTAAGACCAGTCCTAGACTTTGTTCGACTAGTCCTAACACTATTTTGGCCAGTCTATGAAGTTACAAGACCAGTCCTAGAATTTTTGCAATTTATCAGATTTTCCAATTCGGCTACGACCAGTCCTGGAGTCTTCTCGACTGGTCGTGGGATGGTCTTGACTCGACCTTCGACTAGTCATAAAGCCATGACTGAAACTCCAGCGACTAAATCAAGTGTCGCACGACCAGTCGTAGAGGGGTCATGACTAGTCATGGACTGCTTTCGACCAGTCGTGGACTGCCTACGACTGGTCGTACAACAGTCTGATGTGATCATGCTCAAAAATTCAAAAATCAGTTTATTCCAAGACCAGTCGAAGATGAATTTCTTTAGCTATAAATAGCACATGAATTTCAGAGTTTTTATATTGAAAAATTAAGTGAATTCAAGATTCCACTCTGAGATAAGTTTGTGTTTGTTTTTAAGCTATTTTGTGCATAATTGCTTTCTCTTTTTGCTAGCTTATTTAATTTAATTTTGTTTCTATATTCCAATCTCATTTGAAAAGAGGAATTACCTTATTCCTTCTTCTTGGAATCAAAATCAATTATATTTATGCCCAACTAGTTTAAATCTAAAATCAATTAGAACTTAGAACCATATTAAAGTGAGTAGTGGACATTAAACTTCTATATTCGAACATCTACTCTGATTGGTTCTACCAGGTTGTTACGAAAAGGAGAAATCCAGGTATTTTACAATTTTGTAAATTCCATTCTATTTTGGTTTTTGTTTGAGATTCGCCAGAAAAATCTCAATTTGTGTGGTTGTCTGAGGAGAGCCAGAAAACTCAAAAGTGTGGGTTTTTGAATTGTGTAAGCCCAAGTTAAAAGACACAATTGTAAAGGTTTTGGGTGAACCTGTGAAAACCTATTTGATAGTAAATGCTAATATCCCCTGTGTGAGGATATTAGGAGTGGAGTAGCATTCTGTGTGGCTGTTGAAAGATAGTTGGTGTACACACAGGTGAACCACTATAACTCTTTGTCTTGTGGATTGAATGCTTGCTTAAATTTCATATCATTTATCATTCAATTTTATGGAATGTATGTGTGGATGTGAATGTTGTAACAATTTACATTTCAAGCAAGTGTGGGGAGTGTTGTAATAAGTTAGATCTTTATTTCTACACTTTGTTTCAATTCCTTGCTATTTGGTTATTTCTATTCAGATTGAGTTATTGATTCAAAAGATGTTCTAAAAATAAAGTTGTCCTACCATAAGCCCTTGTTTATTACGGTGTAAGCTTGTCCTTAGAATTGAATTTGTATCAACCTCTCAATTCTTATTTATTGAGGTTGAATTGATTTTAACATTATGAATTGATCTATAATTATAAGGCTATCTATTTATCTTTATTCCGCTGATTTTATTTTAATTTGTCATAGTCCTATTCACCCCCACCCCCCCCACTAGGACATATAGCTTGGCCATTTCAAGTGGTATCAGTGCCTAATAGTTCGTTCTTATTACTTTTTTTTTATTTATTTCTTAAGCTAATGATCTAAGCTATATTAATAAGATGTCAAATTTGATAGCTTATCAATCACTAGACCTCCACCCTTTGATGGCTCCAACTATGCCTATTGGAAAGCCCGAATGAGGATCTTCCTCAAATCAATGGATGAGAGTGTGTGGTAAACCACATTGACTGAATGGAGCCCTCCTACCATTGAAGTAACTGGTATCAATGGATCAAAATCAATGAGAATAACACCTTATACATCTTGGTCCACACTTCAGAAAAGTGAGAGTAGTGCCAATGCAAAAGCACTAAATGCAATCACTTACGCACTATCACCGGATCAGTTTAAAAGAATCATATCCTGTGATACTGCAAAGCAAGCCTGGGATATATTAGAAATGACACACGAGGGTACATCAATTGTCAAAAAATCTAAAGTCCAACTCCTCACAACCAAATTTGAAGAAATTCATATGGAGGAAAATGAAATGTTTATGGACTTTCACACAAGATTAAATGACATTGTAAACTCAATGTGGGGTCTTGGCAATAAAATTCCAGAAAGTAAAGTGTGTGCACAGATACTATGCTCACTTCCTGAACGGTTCAACTCCAAGGTAACTGCGATCTAGGAACTTCGTAATACAGATAATATGAAGGCAGAAGAACTAGTTGGTTCTTTACAAACCTATGAGTTAAACTTTAAAGCTCCTAAAGGTAAATCTATAGCTTTGAAATCTTCTAAAAATGTGTCTGAAGAAAACTCTGATTCTGAAGATGATATGGCTCTTTAGTGAAAAAGTTCTATAAGATTTTCAAAAGTAAGAAAAGGGTCAATTTTCAAAAGACAAATGAAAAGAAACGATCTAAACCTAAGTCCAAATCTTGGAAGTCTTTGAAAGACAATCAGTGTTATAACTGCCAAGAGTATGGGCATCTAGCAAACAAATGTCCTAAAAAGGACAGACCCAAAAGGAAGGGTATGTTGGCTGCTTGGGATGAATCGTCTGATCCTGAAGCCTCTTCTAAATTAGAAGATTCTGAAACCAAATCGGGCAATGAAGTTAAGGCCCTCATGGCTCTAGCCAAGTTAACTTTTTCAGATCACGATGACTCAACAAGTGAAGAAAATTTAAATAGTGATCATGAAAATGAAGAAGATCTTCAAGATGCTTATAATGCCTTATATAAGGAAAGTTGTAAAATTGTTGTCAAACTTAAACTTCAAAAAGAAAAGTTTTCTAAACTCAAAGAATATTTTGAAACTCTTATTTTAGAAAAATCATAAATTTCAGATTGTTTCAAAAAATCAAAATGTGATTTGGAATTCAAAACCTCCTTGATTAATGATTTGAAATCTAAAAATGAGAAACTTAAAAATGAAGTATCTTCTCTTCTGAGTTTGAAGGATACATGGAGATATGCCCAAGGTGATCCAAAGTTAGAAAAATTATTATTCGGATCAAGAAAATGTGGTGATCGATTTGAGTTGGGCTATGATAAAAATACATCTCCTCAATAGAAGAATACTCCTCCCAACTTTGTGAAAGGAGAAGCTTCCAACGCAAAAGGAAAAGGTACTTGTCAAAATTTTTCTAAAAATACAAAAACTTTTCAAAAACTAAAAAGTAACTATTTTAAAAATCAGATCAGAAATCTTCTTGCTAAAAAATAGTTGATTTACTTAAGGAGCTCTTAAAATCTAACTTAGTAGGTCATTCTTACAACATCAGACAAAAGAAGACCAACTATGTTCCTAAACCCAAAACAGTTCTGAAATGGGTTCCTAAAGTTGCCTGCTTGGTTGCCCACACTGCTTTCAAAGCAACAAGCAATTCAAAATGGTACCTAGACAGTGGATGTTCCAGGCACATGATAGGTGACAAGGCTTTATTCACCAATCTAAAAGATATGACTGATGGGTCAGTCACATTTGGTGATGGTAGCAACTGCAAGATTATTGGCCAAGGTACAGTTCAACTTTATAATCTTCCCTTATTTAAGAATGTTTTATATGTTGAGGGACTAAAACACAACCTGTTAAGCATATCTCAAATATGCGACAACAACCATAGTGTTAAATTTTTTAATCAAGGTTGTGAGATTATAGATAAAAAGGGTTCAATAATATTAACTAGTCACAAAACTTCTGAAAACTGATATATAGTAAGCAACGGTAGCTCATCTAATGAAACGTGTTACATGGTCCATACCGATGAGACAGAATTATGGCATAAATGCCTTGGACATGTACACTACCAAAATTTATACAGATTGAGTAAAGGAGAACTTATTAGAGGTCTACCTAAAGTGCAAAAAGTAGATAAAATATGTGGTGAATGCCAGTATAGTAAACAAACTAGGAGCTCTCATAAAAAGGTGAACTCCAATACCACATCTAGACCACTCGAGCTTCTCCACATGGATCTTATAGGGCCAACCAGAACGAAAAGTCGAGGTGGCAAAAAATACATCTTGATCATCGTAGATGATTATACAAGATACACTTGAGTTTCATTTTTGAGAGACAAATCAGAAACTCTTGATGAAGTGAAAAAGATTATCAAACGGATCCAAACTGAAAAATGTTCTCAAGTCAGTAAGATCCGAAGTGATCATAGATCCAAGTTTGAAAATAACAGTTTTGAGAAACTCTGTAACGATCAGGGAATATCACATGAATTCTCTGTGCCCAAAACTCCACAACAAAATGGTATTGTGGAAAGGAAAAATAAAGTGCTCCAAGAAATGAGAAATGTTATGTTGAATGGCATGAAGCTCCCTAGAAATTTATGGGCTGAAGCAGTGAATACCGCTTGCTATATTAACAACCATGTTTATATTTGCAAATCTAATAATAAAATGGCTTATGAAATGTGGTTTGAGAAAAAGCCTACTGTTAAATACTTTCGAGTTTTTGGCAGCAATTGCTATATTTTACGTGACCGTGAAAATCTGGAAAAGTTCGATACTAAAAGTGATGAAGGGATCTTTTTAGGATACTCTTTAAACAGTAGTGCGTATCGTGTTCTGAACAACAGGACCGGTGTGATTCAAGAGTCAATAAATGTAGTAATTGACGATCACTTGAATACACCTGCTCCTAGTTCAAATAATGATGAAGCTCTTATATTTGAAAAACCAGATACTTCATCAAGTGAAAGTAACTCTGAATTAAGGACTGTTAAAGATCATACAACTGATCAAATTCTTGGAAACCCTCTCACTGTGTGCGCACTTGTAGACAACTAGAAGACATGTAATTACGTGTGCTTTACATCTCTAGTTGAACTGGTAAACGTAAAAGAAGCACTTTCTAATGAAAACTGGATAGTAGCGATGCAGGAAGAACTTAATCAGTTTGTCAGAAATGATGTCTGGTATCTAGTTCCTAGACCTAAAGATAAATACAGTATTAGAACAAAATGAATTTTCAAAAATAAGTCTGATGAATTGGAAAATATCATTCGAAACAAGGTAAGATTAGTTGTACAAGGGTACACGCAAATTGAAGGAATTGATTATGATGAAACTTTTGCCCCAGTTACTCACCTTGAATCAATTAGACTTTTCATATCTATTGCATGTTTTAGAAAGTTAAAATTTTTTAAATGGATGTGAAGAGTGCCTTTTTGAATGACGACTTACTTGAAGAGGTATATGTTGAACAATCGACTGGGTTTGAAGACCCTAAGCTTACTAATCATGTATACTGCCTTAAAAAGGCTCTCTATGGTCTGAAACAAGCTCCCAAAGCATGGTATAAAAAATTGACTAAGTTTTTACTAAGTCACAATTTTCAGATGGGTAGTGTTGATAAGACGCTTTTTGTTAAGAAATATAACGATGATATCCTAATGGTTCAAATCTATGTTGATGATATAATTTATAGATCAACGTGTACTAACATGACTGTTGATTTTACAGATCTAATGAAATCTGAATTCGAAATGAGCATGGTTGGTGAATTAAATTATTTTCTAGGGTTGCAAGTAAAACAACAATCTGATGGAATTTTTATTTCACAAACTATGTATTGAACTTGATTAAGAGGTTCGGATTTTAAAATGGTAAGAATTTTGATACTCCTATGAGTACTACTCTAATACTCTCAAAAGACTCTACAGGTAAAGATGTAGATCCTAAATTGTATCGTAGCATGATAGGTAGCTTACTTTTCTTAACTGTAAGTAGATCAGATATTGCTTTAAGTGTTGGAATTTGCGCTAGATATCAGTCTAATCCTAAAGAATCTCACTTAACTGCTGTTAAGCGAATTATTCGATATGTTGCAAGTTCAGTTAATCTGAGTCTTTGGTATCCTTATGATACTAGTGTTCAATTGGCTGGGTATTCGGATGCTAATTGGGCAGGAAATATAGATGATAGAAAATCAACCAGCGGTGGTTGTTTTTACATTGGAAACTGTTTGGTTTCTTAGTTTAGCAAGAAGCAAAGCTCTATATCACTCTCAACTACTGAGGCCGAATACATTGCATCAGAAAATGCTTGTACTCAGCTGGTTTGGATGAAACATATGTTGAGTGATTATGGAATCACACAAGACTTGATGATTTTATACTGTGATAATTCCAATATGATAAACATTTTAAAAAACCCAATTCAACATTCACGTTCTAAGCACATTGACATTTGGTTTCATTATATTCGTGAATTAGTGGAAGGAAAAATAATGTCTTTAGAATATATTCCTACCGAGACTCAGCTTGCTGACATTTTCACTAAACCACTCGATAAAAGCAGGTTTGACAAATTGAAATTTGATCTTGGTATGTGCAATTTTAAATGATTGATCATGTATTTTTGTATCATATTGTATAAAATGTTAATATGTTATTAATTTAAATGTCAAAATTCTGAGGAAATTGCATTTTTTTTCTGGTCTAAGACCGGTCGAGGACATGCTCGACCAGTCTTGCTACGACCGGTCGTGCGTGCGCTGACCTCTTTAATTTGGGGAAAACACTCTTCTTCTTTATTTTAACTTTCCTCACCAACGAGCCGAGCTTCGACTAGTCGAACCCTTGTGTTCGATTCCTTTAGGTTAGAGTGAGTTTCCTTAATTTATTGAAGTATCTTAATCTTTTCTCTTAGATTCCTTGATTATTGTTGTCTATTTTATATAGATCTTCAACTTTTTGGGTTTTTTTTTTTCTTTTGTTGAATCTAGAGAAACCCATCTCTCTTTTCTTGAAATTTATTTCATTTCTTCAAGAATATGAAATCTAGAGGTAAAAAGAAAAATCCTAGAGGTGCTTCTTCTTCCCGTTCAAATGCTATTACTAGACGTCATCTTAGGGATCTTGAAGATGATCCTCCTCATGTACGTGATTTGCATATGCGCAATGTGATTGTTAAAAAAGCTGTTAGTTTAAATCATATCGCTCCTTACGGTCTCCTTCCTCTTCTTCAATCTGTAGGATGGGAAAACATTTTACACTGGAGCGGGCCAACATACCAATCCATAACACAGGCCATGGTTGCATGCATATCTGACTTTTTTGCTGAGCAACTGACTTTCATTATTACCACTAGAGAAGGGCCTTTTTCTGTTGATTGACATTTAATTTCTAGCCTTATGGACATACCTGTAAATGATGATGGTATTCATCCTAGTGCACTTGCTGAGAAAGTGTTAGAATTGGAAAAACGTACTTATACTAGAGCATTGTGTAACATGAATGCACCATGGACTGCAAATAGGAATACCCTTAAAACCAGATACTTGTTGCCCAAATACAGAGTGTTGCATCGTATCTTCACTTCTAATCTGTATCCTCACTCTGGAAACAAGACTGAGTTGACTCTATTTATGGTTCGTATTTTGTACTCAGTCATTACTGGTGCTAATGTCTGTTTGCCCTCTTTGTTTTTTCCTCTATCATTCAAATCTGTAGTCATACTGGTCATGGTGATATTCCATTTAGATATCTGTTGAATGTATTAGCCACTCACATGTTAGTCGTTATGCCTGTCGTTAAGGCTCCTATCCAACACCTCATATTTAACAATTCCAACCTGAATAAAATGAAGTTGGGCTTGGCCCCTGGTCAAGTTGATGTTAGTGCGGGTGAAGCTGCTGCTGAAGCTGAGATTGGTGTCGAAGGTGATGAATTGTTGCCTGATGATATTGACATGGATGATATTTTTAATGAGATTAACTCTGATTCTGGAAATGATCCAGACTTTGAACCATCTGATTTCAATGCACGTTTAAGTGCATTAGAGCAAAAGGTAGAACAGATGAATGTTGGTCACAATCAACAATTTAAAATTATGGGCAGATATTTTAGGCGCTTATAGAAGAGCCTTCATCAAAGTGATCCTAATATACCTGCTCCATCGTCTGGTTCAGATTGAGAATGTTAAAACCTTGGTTGGTAATAATTTTACTAATTTACTTTCTTTGGTTATGTGGATGCCTGTTTTAAGCTTCACTTGTTAACTCTTTTGATATGTACTTTGACTCAACTTAATTACTTCTTTTGTATTCTTCTTAACTCTGCACTTTTTATCATTCTATCTTTCTGAGTTGCTCTCTCTATTTCTGTCTTTCATATCCTATCTTTGTTTCTTCCTTTGTCATATTTTGACAAAAAGGGGGAGAATTTGTAAATTCTATGGATTATGATGAGAGTTGTGATTTGTTATTATACAATGTGATGCTTATCTTATGCTTATCTTATTGAAGTATGAGAGGTGTTTTGTCACAAATTTGACAAAGGGGGAGATTGTAAGTGTTATGATTTGATTCCTCTTTGATTGTCAAATTTTGTATGTCAAAACTTCTTCGTATTCTTGTGTTTATATCTTGATAAATCTGTTCGAGACACCTTGTCAACACTTGAAGTCTAGTTCAAAGAATTCTTCAAGCTTCATGATAGTTCAAGCTATAATGTAGAAGATATTAAAGAAGAGCTCAGGGTAAAGACTCAAGTTCAAGTGCAAGTGGAAGTTCAAGATTCAAATATAAGTACGGGACTCAAGTGTAACTTAAAGTGACATTAATTTCAAAGCTTGTGAAGTAGTCAAGCTACTTAAAGAAGAACTTAAGCTCAAGAAATAAGCTTCGTAATGATCAAAGTCTAAGCAGATGAAGTGTTCAATGTCCATACTTCATGTCCTAGGTATGATAAACCTTAGATTGACCTTAGGGTAGGTCACTTTGGCTACATAATTCAATTGAATATTATTACATGATTTTGGTCTATTCTAAGACCAGTCCTAGACTTTGTTCGACCAATCCTAGCACTATTTCGACCAGTCTAAGAAGTTTCAAGACTAGTCCTAGAATTTTTGCAATTTATCAGATTTTCTAGTTCGGTTATGACCAATCCTGGAGTCTTCTCGACCGGTCGTGGGATGGTCTCGACTCGACCTTCGACCAGTTGTAAAGCTATGACTCAAACTCCAGCGACTAAATCAAGTGTCGCACAACTAGTCGTAGAGGGGTCACGACTAGTCGTGGACTACTTTCGACCAGTTGTGGACTGCCTACGACCGGTCGTACAACGATATGATATGATCGCGCTCAAAAATTCAAAAATTAGTTTATTCCACGACCAGTCGTGGTGACCCTAGGGCCAGTCGATGAAGAATTTCTTTAGTTATAAATAGTACATGAATTTTTGAGTTTTTATATTGAAAAATTAAGTGAATTTAAGGCTCCACTCTTAGATAAGTTTGTGTTTATTTTTAAACTATTTTGTGCATAATTGCTTTCTCTTTTTGCTAGCTTAGTTAATTTGATTTTGTTTCTATATTCCAATCTCATTTGAAAAGAGGAATTACCTTATTTCTTCTTCTTGGAATCAAAATCAAATATAGCTACGCCCAACTGGTTTAAATTTAAAATCAATTAGAACTTAGAACCATATTATTGAACTTCTATACATCTACCCCGATTAGTTCTACCGGGCTGCTACGAAAAGGAGAAATCCAGGTATTTTACAATTTCGTAAATTCCATTCTATTTTGGTTTTTGTTTGAGATTCGTCAGAAAAATCTCAATTTATGTGGTTGTCTGAGGAGAGCCAGAAAACTCAGAAGTGTGGGTTTTTGAATTGTGTAAGCCTAAGTTAAAAAGACACAATTGTAAAGGTTTTGGGTGAACCTGTGAAAACCTATTTGATAGTAAATGCTAATATCCCCTGTGTGAGGATATTAGGAGTGGAGTAGCATTCTGTGTGGTTATTGAAAGACAGTTGGTGTACACACGGGCGAACCACTATAACTCTTTGTCTTGTGGATTAAATGCTTGCTGAAATTTCATATCATTTATCATTTAATTTTGTGGAATGTATGTGTGGATGTGAATGTTGTAACAATTTACATTTCAAGCAAGTGTGGAGAGTGTTGTAATAAGTTAGATCTTTATTTCTACACTTTATTTCAATTCCTTGCTATTTGGTTATTTCTATTTAGATTGAGTTATTGATTTAAAAGACATTCTAGAAATAAGGTTGTCCTATCATAAGCCCTTGTTTATTATGGTGTAAGGTTGTCCTTAGAACTGAATTTGTATCAACCTCTCAATTCTTATTTATTGAGGTTGAATTGATTTTAGCATTGTGAATTGATCTATAATTGTAAGTCTATCTATTTATCTTTATTCCGCTAATTTTATTTTAATTTAGCATAGTCCTATTCCCCCCCCCCCCCCTCTCTAGGACATATAGCTTGGCCATTTCAGTATGATGAAATATTGTTACAATACTTAGGGCAAGATGAAGCTTTTCACATGTTAAAAGAAGCCCATGAAGGAGAGTAAGGATGACACCAAGCAGGGCATAACATGTACCATCGGATACGTTGAAAGTGCACCTACTTGTGCCTGGTTTATCAAGTTACATGAATGGTGTGTCAGACTGGCTGTAGAACTCGATAAGAAGATTATTTCAAGCGTCTGCCTCAACCGAATGTGTGGAAGCTCGCCATAGGTAAATAATAGCCTCACATCCTATAACCTAATACACCAGGTGAATTAAACCCTTAAAACAAGATAGACATCTTAGGGTTTTTATGGTGAGAAAACTTTTTCAAAATAGGAAAATCTCTAACTTTTTCTCACCCTGTCGATTATATCGAAGCACCCTCGATATGATCGACCTGCACTGTCAATGTCCTCGATACCTTAACGATATTATCGATAAGAGGACCAAAAGTGTCCAACAACTAAATATTCATCTGGACGGATTTACCGATGTATCGATACATCTATCGATATCATCGATATAAGCACAAATATGTCCAGCAACTTCACAATATTTCTGGACGAATTATCGATGTATCGATACACATATCGATACCATCGATATTCATATCTTAAGACCATCGGGAATGGCTCGATAAGATCGACAGATAGATATTCGGCGCCCCTATTTTTTAAAGAAAATTTCAAAACTCATCGATATATCGATGACCATCCGATATGATCTGAAATCAAATATCAATAAGATCGGAGGTCCATCGATGATATCGATGATGGGCACGCATTTCTTACAGCAGTTATTTCAGGATGTATTTTACTATGATCGGGGGCCCTTCAATTTAATCGATATTCAAATATCGATGATATCGACACTTGATCGATTGCATCAAACTAAGACATAATTTGTCCAGCAAGTTCAAAGATAAATCTGCTGGAATTATCGATGCCTCGACTCAGATCTCGATATCATCGACATTCAAATTCCGATGACCTCGACGGTTCCCCCGATCATTCATGAAAACTTGAAATATTTTCAAGTCAAATCTCTCTCATTTTTCATGTGTCGAGGGATCGACCCAGTCATCAATGAAAATGGAGTTTGAAATCCGATGACATCGACAACTGTTTCTATTCATCGACCTATTGGCAAGGAGTTTCAAAAGCATATGACATCGAGTCTGAGTCATCGAGCAGACCATCGATGGTATCGAGAGTATACGCTCGATGATATTGAACCTGATCGATGATATCGAACTCTGTCATAAATGTAACCGTTTTATATCCGTTGGAACTTCTTGCCTATATATAGAGGACTTGTTCTTTGTTGCTGTAAGAGAGAAAAGAGAGCTTTTGTGTGTTTTAACTTGCATCTTATACCTAAAGCCTTTCTCTCTAGGGAAGTTCATCCTCCAATCCACCCTTACCATTGACATTAAATAGAGTGGATTGGAGAATGAACTTCCACATTCAAGGATCCTCCAGCTACTATCTTATTGGCAAATCATTATGCTGGGATGCCTTAAATGCATAAGAGAGGAACCACTCTATCTTCCTTATAGGAAAATCTTTAGAGAGTAGGATTCCATCTCACCCTTGACCCAACCCAAAGCCAAGTATTGGTATATCATCTTGTGTTGCGGATCAAGGGAGCTGAAGACTCTTTGTCAACAAGGAGGAGGAGATCTTTGGCATTGTGCTTAACGGGACTCATCAACTTATCTGTAAGTATCCAGAGTCCAGAGGACACTTGTGATCATTCCTTCCTAGGTCTTGGTCCTAAGTGGTTCTCACCCTTTGAGGTCCTCAAGGAGTCCTCCGGTGGGAGTGTACGTAGTGGGTGCACTGGGTGAACCCTTACTCTTGTGTAGGGCATAAACTATTAGGTTCTTGTGTAGGTCCTTGACCTGTGTGGTCTAAAATCCGGGTGTACAGGGTGGATCCTTGCTCTTGTGTAAGGCATAAACTATTAGGTCCTTGTGTAGGTCCTTGACCTTTGTGGTCTAAAATTCGGGTGTATTGTGTGGACCCTTGCTATATGGAGTGCATAAATATCTGGTTAGGAGTGAACAAGCAAAACTCTGGGTTAGAGGTGAACCACGTAAAACCTCTATAAAGGTTGAAGGTGAACCTGATTTAAAACCTTAGGTTTGAGGTGAACCCTGGGAAACCTCCTTAGTGAAATCTGGTACACTCAAGGGTTGAGTGCGACAGCCGGGAGTAGAGTAGACAAGTAGTCGAACCACTATAAAAATGACTGTGTTTGTGATTGTTTTTCTATATGTGTGATTCATGACAATGCCTTCATATATTTGAACACATCTCACACACACACTCAGTCACATCCAACATAGACTAAGTTACTCATTGTTATATCTTGATTAGTTTGTGATTGGATCCTCTACTTGGCTTGGAAGCCAGGAGAGTTACACTCAAGTAATCTTGATAGTTGCATATCTATAAGGATTAGTGTAATAGGATTTTGAATAAATAAGTAAAAACTATTAAAATTCTTATTCACCCCCTCTAGGACATATTAGCATATTCCAACTTCATCTCAAGCGGTCTTCACCGTTATTTCATTTGGTATCAGAGCGGGTCTCTCTTCAAGGGCTTCACCGCCTAGAGAGTGATCTTGACTGAAGTTGGGAATATGGCCAAAGGAGAGGGCTCATCAGTCACTAGACCTCCAGTATTTGACGACTCAACCTATGCATACTGGAAGGCTAGGATGCACAACTTTCTGAGATCTTTGGATCATGACGTTTGGGATATAGTTGAAAGTGGATACGTGCCACCTACTGAACAAATTGTACTTGATAGTGGCACAACAATCACGAAGCCCAAACCCAAAGAAAAGTGGACAGCATTCGACAAAGAAAGGCAAACATCTGAAGCTGAGGCTATGAATGTTATCTACTGTGCTGTGTCCCAGGATATATTCAATTAGATAAGTATGTGTGGGACATCAAAAGAAGCATGGGATCTACTAGAAACAACCCATGAAGGCACAACACTGTGAAGCGATCCAAACTTCAACACCTGACTTCACAGTTCGAAAGTCTCAGAATGGAAGAGCATGAGACATTTATGGAGTTCTTTACAAAACTAAATATCATTTGTAACTCCATGGGTGGATTAGGAGAAAAAGTTCTGGTACCAAAAATGTGTAGGAAAATTTTAAGATCCCTACCGGAACGGTTTAATCCCAAAGTAACAATAATTGAGGAGTGTAGAAATATGGATGAAATGAAAGTAGAAGAACTAGTAGGTTCCCTACAAACTTTTGAACTACACTTCACTCAAGTCCCTAAATCCAAAACAACTGCCCTAAAAACTTTAAAGAAAATAATACATGAGGACAGTGGAAGTGTAAAGGAAGATGAAGATGAGGAAGTAGCTTTTCTGGCACAGAGATTCAGAAGATTCTTTCAAAAGAGTTGCGGCCATCCCTCTAGAGGTAGAAAGATGGATAACAAACCTTCTGCAGGAAAATTTGGTAAAAAAACCAAAGAACCACAATGCTACGCCTGTAGAGAGTATGGACACCTATCTACCGAATGCCCAAACAGAAAAACCAAGGGCAAGGCAATGGCTGCCACATGGAATGATACTGAGGAATCAAATTCAGAATCTAGCGACTTAGAAAGCGATGGAGATTGAAAATCTTTGAAAATACTCATGGTCTCCACTGCTTCGATCATTCCAACTAAATCTGAGGAAGAACAGCAAGCTACTAACTCATCTCCATCTGACAATGAGGAAGTTGAGGAAGAGGAAGAAAGTGGACAAGGTGAATTATAAGACGCGTACAATCAACTTTACATTCATAGCGTCAATATTATCAAAAGACTAGAAATAGTTGAAAACAAAAAGGAATTGCTGCAATTAGATTTGGATAAAGCTTCGAATATCAATACTCATCTAATTACTGATCTGCAGCAATGTTACTCAGATAATGATAGATTTGAAAGAACAAACATTTTCCTGAAATCTGAGTCAGAAAAATTAAAGAAACAAGTAGAAGCACTAAATGAAGAGAACTTGATTCTTCAAAATAACAATTATGTACTTCAAAATGATTTAGAAGAATCCTGGAAAATAGCCAAGCTAAACTGCAAATTTTCCCAAGTTAGTGAGAGATTAGAAAAACTTTTGGGTATGGGAAAATATGGGAACAACAAATATGATTTAGGCTATGAAAAAGCTAGAACAAGAACTGGATATGGAACACATGGAAAATCTGACATTTCGAGTAGCAACAAAGGCAAAAATCCTGCTTATCAGAAAAGTGGTGATTCAAAGGATGTGTTGAACAAAGGATATATACAACCATCACCACTCAAACTATCTGATAGGAAGAAAGGCTTAGTGAATCAAGTGGTTGAATCAGATAAGAAAATCAAATCTACGACAAGTCAAACCCTTGTCACAAAATGGGTGATTAAGGAAAAGATAAATTGCTTTGTTACACATTCTGATCATCTACCAGGCAATGGGGCGAAATGGTACCTTGACAGTGGTTGCTCAAGACATGTCACAGGTGACAAATCTCTTCTCTCCAACTATAAAAACCTTCATAAAGGGATAGTCACCTTTGGAGATGGGGCCACTGCCAACGTAGTTGGACAAGGAATGATAAGAGGAATTAATTTGCACAAAAATGAGAATGCTTTTTGTATAAAAGGACTAGCACATAATCTGTTAAGCATCTCTCAAATCTGTGATAATGGGTATGTGGTCAAATTCAACAAAAAAGAATGTGATATCCTAGATCAATCAGGAAAAACAGTAATTAAGGGTCATCGCACAAACAATCACTGCTACATCATCAAAGGCATAGAAAGGACGGATGCCTAAAAATACCAAAAAAAAGTCCAAATCATGCATCTAGATTTGGATATTTGATGAAATGATGCAATTCTGTTGAGCGTAAAATGATATATCTGGGATTTCTCACCTCAATCTTTTGTATATGAACATGCAAATGTTCGTAATTTTTGATTTACAGTAAGTGTACATAATTTTGCTGAATATGATATTGATAGACTTGAAGAGTAAAAAAAGAACAATATTCCTCTTCATTCCTATCAGTCTGTCACTTTCGATTAATCGATCATGTGTCGATATCATCGACGTCTCTTCAGAATGTGGAAAGTCACGAATCGGGACTACTATTGAAGCAGTTACCGATAACTTCGGATATGGATTATCGATATAATCGAAAGTAAGTTTGATAAAATCGAAGACTCCTGACTGATAAAAGGCGATCGAGTGAAAGAATTTTTCTGAATTTTTTTTCTGTTTTGTTCTCTGCTCGAATCCTCGGCCAGAAGATCATTAACGGGTCCCAGAAGCATCAAAAGGAGAGGGTATTATCCTTCTATACGTTCCACTCCAGAGTCTAATCTTACGTCTGGTTGGGTACTCTCCATTCTCTTAGTTGACCTTCCTTGCCTCTTACACTGGAAAATCATGAACGAAGGGAAAGGTAAGTCCCTTTCTTAGTCTTCAAGAGGGAAAGCAAAACAACCTAGTATGCATTAACTCACTTCATCAATGAGACATCCAGACACTGTCGCTAAACATCTGGTTCTTAACAGCGCCATCGAGTCATTTGGTATCGATCTACTTTTAGAAGTCATTTGATGGCAAAATATTTTGAATCTTGGTGGTACTTATCAAATTGAAGTAATTCATGACTTCCTCAGCAAATGTCATGTTATTTGTGACGATCCACCTTGCATTCAAGTTGAGTTACTGCATTACTCCAAGCACATCACTCCCATTAGCGTAAGTAACCTCTTAGATCTCCAAGTCACTCGCATTCCTGTTATCAATCGGAATCTAAATGGTCTAGGGGTTTGGGGCGAGATAACACGCGCACTATGTCAAGGAACTACTATCTCTCGGAACGATGAAAATTCTCTTCACATTAATCATCTTGGGCCCGCTTTTAAAATTCTCCACAGTATTTTTGGGTCAAATGTCTATCCTTATGATGTGAATGGTAATTATCTATCTCACTTTGTGTTGAATGTGTTGTATGATGTATATCAGGAGGTTCAAGTGTGCCTTCCAACACTTCTTAAACAGCTAATTCGGATCCTTCAAGGAAATTATTAGGATACACTAGTTTTTCCTGTACTCATCTGTAAATTAGCTCATCATGTTGGTATACCTGCCTCATCTGATGGAGTCTATCCAAAGAAGTGGTTTGACATTAATGCAGCTCAGGTGGCACAACAGCTCTGTCTTCCTTCAGTTCCTCCCGAGAACAGTGCTCCCTTACAGTCAGCTGCTCCATATGCGCCTCCATCATATCCATGGGGATCCAATCAAACGCCATTGCTGAGTACGGAGTCTATAACAAATCGTCAAACCCATCACCTCGAACGCCACCTACTGAATGGTATGACAAGTATGGAGGAGCGACTTCACAACTGTGAGAGGCGTCTCCCATGATCGAAGAAAAAGTCGATGCTCTACAGCAAACGAATCAGCAAATGGTGGACTTGCTCACATATGGTGCGTCTCGAAGACGATATGAGCTAACTGTGTAAGTTTTTTTTTGGGGCTTGATATGTGTTTTGGTAACTACTGGGTGGGGCAGTTTAATTTTTTTTTGAACTGAATGTTTTTTTTTTCACTAATTGATTACTGCTGTTTGTGGCAGTATATGTTTTGATTTTTTTTTTTTGGATCAGTTGGGATAATGTTTAAATGTACTACTGTATAGGGCAGTTTTGGTTTTGTTATGACTGAATATAATTCATACCTTTAAGGTCATCTAGTTCCCTTAGCTTGTCTAATGGAATGCATATAATGTGTTTAATGCTTAATTGATTTACTGTTATCACTGCTTTCCTTAAACTGATATGCATACACTTGTCCTGACCACAAATGGCTTCTTATAATATTTTGATCATTACTCATCTGTCTCTTTTATGCATGGTTTCTCCCATGAAATTCATTCTTCAGTCATTATCACTTACTGTACCTTTGTCAATGACTAACAAATAGGGGGAGAACAGTTCAACACACCCCGAACAGAAAATTGTGTATCTATCTCTGTTTATGCAGGTGTTAGGGGGAGCAGCTGCAAGAAAGGGGGTTTTGAACTAAGGGGGAGCGAATACTTCTAGAATATGTACATGGGTTAGAAAATAATGTAAAATTGTGTAAGTGCATGTACACATAATTTAGGGTGTGTCTAGAAGTGTTCTAGGGTGTTTTGGGTATTTTGTCATGTAATTGACAATGGGAAAGATTGAAAGTGCACCTACTTGTGCCCTGATTTGTCAAGTTACATGAATGGTGTGCCAGACTGGTTGCAGAACTTGATAGAAAGATTATTTCAAGCATCTGCCTCAACCGTATGTGTGGAAGCTCGCCATAGGTAAATCATAGCCTCACATCCCATAACCCAATACACCAGGTGAATTAAACCCTTAAAATAAGATAGACATCTTAGGGTTTTTATGGTGAGAAAACTTTTTCAAAATAGGAAAATCTCTAAGTTTTTCTCACCCTGTCGATTCTATCGAAGCACCCTCGATATGATCGACCTGCACTGTCGATGTCCTCGATACCTTAACGATATTATCGATAAGAGGACCAAAAGTGTCCAGCAACTAAATATTCATCTGGACGGATTTACCGATGTATCGATACATCTATCGATATCATCGATATAAGCACAAATATGTCCAGCAACTTCATAATATTTCTGGACGAATTATCGATGTATCGATACACATATCGATACTATCGATATTTAAATCTCGAGACCATTGAGAATGACTCGATACACATATCGATACTCATTTTTCATGTGTCGAGGGATCGACCCAGTCATCAATGAAAATGGAGTTCGAAATTTGATGACATCAACAACTGTTTTGATTCATTGACCTATTGGCAAGGAGTTTCAAAAGCGTATGACATCGAGTCCGAGTCATCGAGCAGACTATCGATGGTATCGAGAGTATACGCTCGATGATATCGAACCTGATCGATGATATCGAACTCTGTCATACATGTGACCATTTTATATCCGTTGGAACTTCTTGCCTATATATAGAGGGCTTGTTCTTTATTGCTGTAAGAGAGAAAAGAGAGAGCTTTTGTGTGTTTTAACTTGCATCTTATACCTAAAGCCTTTCTCTCTAGGGAAGTTCATCCTCCAATCCACCCTTACCATTGACATTAAATAGAGTGGATTGGAGAATGAACTTCCACATTCAAGGATCCTCCAGCTACTATCTTACTGGTAAATCATTATGCTGGGATGCCTTGAATGCATAAGAGAGGAACCACTCTATCTTCCTTATAGGAAAATCTTTAGAGAGTAGGATTCCATCTCACCCTTGACCCAACCTAAAGCCAAGTATTGGTATATCATCTTGTGTTGCGGATCAAGGGAGCTGAAGACTCTTCATCAACAAGAAGGAGGAGATCTTTGGCGTTGTGCTTAACGGGACTCATCAACTTATCTATAAGTATCCAGAGTCCAGAGGACACTTGTGATCATTCCTTCCTAGGTCTTGGTCATAAGTGGTTATCACCCTTTGAAGTCCTCAAGGAGGCCTCCAGCGAGAGTGTACGTAGTGGGTGCACAGGGTGGACCCTTATTCTTGTGTAGGGCATAAACTGTTAGGTCCTTGTGTAGGTCCTTGACCTATGTGGTCTAAAATCTGGGTGCGTTGTGTGGACCCTTGCTCTATGGAGAGCATAAACATCTGGTTAGGAGTGAACCAGCAAAACTCTGGGTTAGAGGTGAACCGCGTAAAACCTCTGTAAAGGTTGAAGGTGAACCTGATTTAAAACCTTAGGTTTGAGGTGAACCCTGGGAAACCTCCTTAGTGAAATCTGGTACACTCAAGGGTTGAGTGCGACAGCTGGGAGTGGAGTAGACAAGTAGTCGAACCACTATATATATGACTATGTTTGTGATTGCTTTTCTATGTGTGATTCATGACAATGCATTCATATATCTGAACACATCTCACACACACACTCAGTCACATCCAACATAGACTAAGTTACTCATTATTATATCTTGATTAGTTTGTGATTCGATCCTCTACTTGGCTTGGAAGCCAGGAGAGTTACACTCGAGTAATCCTGATAGTTGCATATATATAAGGATTAGTGTAATAGGATTTTGAATAAACAAGTAAAAACTATTAAAATTCCTATTCACCCCCCTCTAGGACATATTGGCATATTCCGACTTCATCTCAAGTGGTCTTCACCGCTATTTCATACATCACATGGGATATTATTGCCGGCTATGATGTAGGAAGCAGTTGACTACGTTAAGCATTGCCACCAGTGTCAAAACCATGTTGATACTATCCATGTGCCGCCTAAAGAGTTGCACAAAGCTATGATATCATGGCCCTTTGTTGCTGGGTCATAAATATCATTAGGTCTATCATCCCTTTGTCCACTCAAGGGCATTTATACATCTTGTGGTGACTGATTATTTCTTTAAGTGGGCGGAGGTAGTCTTGTTGAAGAACGTCAAGGCAAAGTAAGTTGAAAATTTCATTCGGCAGTCTGTTCTTTACCGACATGGGATGTAACATCCCAAATTTTTGCTAACCTGGAATCAGATGTCCTTAGGCAAGGGGTAGATCCCAACCCCTTATGAACCTCTCAAACCTCAAATCCTTTAGGAATTAGACAAAGTCAACTAAGTGCTAAACTGGATTAGCTACAAAATCTGCACTAATCACTTTAAATACGATCTACAAGACCCAAAACTTGTAGAATCATTGATGCTAGGTTAACCTAAAACCTAGGATCAATTTCATTACCCAGCCGCTCTTGGAAGCATCACGAAACTCCGTATCACATCTGGACCGCACGTCGAAAGTCTAAATAATATGAAGTTATAGAATTAGGACTGCCTTGCTAGGCTTGACAACCGTCTGGGAAATCAAATCCAAATAGTGTCCTGGGGCTATTCGCTTGAGCTCGGAGTGAAGTGTGTGGGAAAAGTGGATATTTTAGAAATAAATATCTAAATTTAAGTAATCTGAGACTTGCCACTTGCGGGCCTGATATAAGCAATCAGACTGTCAGAATCTGACCCAAATACACCCTCGGATTAGGAGAAATTTCATATACATGGCAGTGTACTTGTAACCCTGATCGAGTTGCGGTGACCATTGAACTAAAACTGGTCTGCCACATGTGATCTGGGAACCCGATTGGACTGAAAACGTAACTCTACCTAGATCCAATGTCTGTGAGCTTAAGTCTGACCTTTGGCTTAAGGGGGGGGCTCTGGAAATGCTCCGTTGAGCTGAAACAGATGCTCTTTGGACAAAACCTAAGTATACCTTGGCCCTGAGTCTAATTTGGTGAGTTTTGGGCCTATATAAGGACCTTAAACCCTCACTCTCTCATCCCATAAGAATTTGAGAAAAACCTAGGAGAGAGAAGAGAGAAAAGAGAGAGAAAGTGCGAGAGAAGTGAGAGACTCTTCCTGGTGCTCTACCCTGCTATCCTACGTGATTAATCATCACGATCTAATCGCTTTTCCAGCGATTCCGGCTTCATTCATAGGTAAGAAAACCTAACCCTAAGCTGTTTTAGAGTTTCTAAGAGTGTAGGTAATGGAATAGCTGACTTGTTTCATGATTCAGGTTGTTGTTGTACTGTAGACAAAGGCGTTAGGTTCAAACTGGTTCTAGTTCAAGTTTACCAACAAAAGGTGTGGACTTTAGATGTATAGGTTATGGTTTTCAATGCTTTCAATGTCAGATAATGATAGATTCATGATCTGAGTGTGATTGTACATTCACAAACCGATGTTCGTTTTGCGTTTCGATTGCGTATACAAATTATGGTATATTGTGTATTTTATATAATTGTAGAAAATAACGTATACGTACAAATTTTGAAAGTATGTTAGCCATGATTAATTACTGTATGAACATGCTATATATATGTATAATACTCACTCAGCGAAAGGATTCGCCCTAATACATGTTTTTACTAGTATACGTTATGTATGTTAAAAGAGTGTATTCTAAGTATTTGTGAGAATGACCGAATGAGTTTAGAATTCACATTCATGCTCACCATGACTAATTGTCATGGATATATAATTTTTGTATAGGCGATACCCCTTTGACGAAAGGAATTTCCCTAAATCACGCCACGGCGAATATACACAATATATGTTAAAATGTGTAGCCCAAGTGTTTGTGGAAATGACTGAATGAATATGGAACTTAGATTCCTGCTTGCCACGACTATCTGTCGTAGGTGCACACGTGTTATAAATGGGGCAGCTCCCTAGTGAAAGGATTTGGCTTAATACCTATGTGATCAACATACGTCATGTATGTTGACGTATGTAGTCTAAAGTGTTTGTTAAAATGTCTGAATGAGTAGTAGTTAGTAAATTGTAATGTATAAGGGTGTTGAGATAGGATTCTCAACTACCTTAGTGATGTGTATGATTTCCTTCATGCAAGTGTTTAGTTTAATCACTTACTGGTTTATGAAACGTATGTGTTTGGATTTCCTGTTTGCATTGTGTTTTATAACCTGCTCGTTAATATTATTGAATTACTTATTTATTTAATTATGCTCTAACTACTTCACATGTTTAAGTTGTATTCCATAAAATCCATGAAGGGTGATGGGGGAGTAGTGTAACGATTCCGTGCAACAGCCCTGACAGCCCTAAGCGGATAATATTGGATATTTGACTGTATGATTTGAAATATTGATCCATTACTGCTTTAACTATTCCATAATTGAATGTGATTGGGGCTATTGTATAGTCCAGGCAATCGGTAATAGGCCTTGAGTTCGTGGCTGAGATTCATTCGCCACGAAGGACGTGTTTGACAAACTCGAGCCGTACTTCGGTTGTCGGCAGTGGTTAGGCCACGCGAAGTGCTTATGCACTTCATGTCATTCAACTGGTTATGCACTCGTGCTAGTCGAGCTCATCAAGTAACTCGATCTGTCCAATGTATGTTCACTATGTTTGGACGCTACTGCTTGAACCTAAGGTACCGAACTTACCCGTGCAACCCCATTAACTTGGTACCTCGATCCGTTAAGACTCATGAGTCAGGCATGGTAGTATGGGACACCGTGGTTGAGCTGTCGGCCTACGCTGAGGCCATGTGCCTCTCCGTAGTGACTAGTGAGCAACCAGACTCGTGAGCCGAATATGGTAGTATGGGACACTGTATTCGAGCTATCGGCATACACTATTTTGATGGGTGATAGGGGAGTAGTGTAACGATTTCGTGTAACAGCCTTGACAGCCCTGACCGTGCCTAGTGTAGTAACCTCGAGTATATTCTGAATCTACGGTGAGGCGACGAGCCTTCCAGTAGTAACAGAGTATAAACTAGGCCTGTATTGATAAGGTGATGGGGGAGTGGTGTAACGATTCCGTGTAACAGCCCTGGCAGCCCTTGCAGCGACCTAGAAACATACCATCGTATGAGATTGTCTAGGACTGACGACCCTATAATGGATCATTGTTTGGGAATGATATAAGGAAGGTACCTTAGTTTTCCAATACTGCTGTATGAAAAGGACTAATAACAACTCGGTAATCATATTCATATCGTACTGCATGTGCCTGGAAGCTGTGGAGCACTGAGGGATGAAAGCATGCCGCGGACATAAGATGGTGTCGCATGAGGGATTATGTTGGCGAGGGCATGCATCACGACTGCGTTTCATACTTGCATTAACAAGAGTACTTATGATGGTTGATTGTACTATTTTATCATTACTGCTTGACTATTTTGATAACATGTTAACCTATGCTTTACTGTTCCACTGAGTTGATCACTCACTCTCACAATAAGGGATGGTGTTTCGAACACCTACCATTACAGATGGCGACACTACTCCTGAGGTGGAGCCGGACTTTGTGATGACAAGGACGCTTTCTCGTATATGCTGTTTTTTGGCGGCTTCATGTGAGTCGTGCCTTGATCGACGAGGTTATAGGGATGTTGACTAGATGACACTAAACCGTTGGTATATTTTGAAATTGTACTTGTAATTAACCTAGTAACATTATCACACTCTAGAGACTCACCACAGTTTATATATTTTATATATCTATCACAGTCTTCCGCTTGTAATTTCACTTGTCTCTGGAGTATGATATACTATTTTGGTATAATCCCATTTATGTTTCAATGCTCTCATCATGATCATAATTATCTATGTTGCATAAGTGATGTGTTGGAACTCGAGAGTTGAGCTTTGCTCGACCCCCGATTTTTAGGGCATTATAAGATAGTTTCAGAGCATGTTTTAGATTAAACCGGGCCTGGGTTATGGTAACATGACGTACTCTGACGCACTCTGAATTAGGAAAGGGGCGATATAACTTAGAAACCATATTAGAATCCCAAGTTTCGCCGACAGGCGAGATTGAATATTGTAATTTAGCCCACAATTGTGAGTTCTTCTAATTTTTTTTTGTTATGATTCATATACCCAGCTGCACTCAAATCTCACCATCACTACAGACCGGATCTCTATTGCTACTAAGTAATTTAGTAGGACCACAAAGGAAAGAAAACGTTTAAGTTCATACGTTCCACCATTCTACTCTATCTAGGACCATACTCAGTTAAACCATAGATCACCAAATCATTTCTTTTTGCCTCCAAGCGCATCCTTTTGGGCCTTCTCTTTACCCTTTTAGAACCTTCAACTTAAAACCAACTCACCCCCAACTGGTGTTGTTCTTGGTCTCCATCTCACATGGCCAAAGCATCAATGCCTACTTTCCCTTATCTTATTACCTATTAATGATACCCCAAAGTTCCCTTGAATGCATTCATTTCTATATATGTCATTCCTCATCTTGACACCTATCCATCTCAACATCCCCATTTCAACTACACATCCTATGAACATGTTGTCAGTTGACAGCCTAAGATTCTGGTCCATAAAGCATGAATGGTCTTATAACTATCCTAAAAGATCTCCCCATTAGTTGATTTGGTATACGATGATCACATAAAACTCTAAAGGCACATCTCCACTTCATCCATCTAGCTCTTACTCTACAAGCAACATCCCTCATCAATCTCACCACTCTCATGAATTATCAACCAAGATATTCAAACCAACTTCTCAGAACTCAAAGCCTAAAACCCATTTTTATCCAATTCCTTCAAAATCTCACCCTCCACCACTGTATTCTTCATTTCTTTTAAGCACATTCATAATACACACCAATCTTAGGGTATAAATGATGAAGAACAATACCGAAACTAAAACTTATCAGAAATAGGAAATAAATGGATAAAATGGGTTTTGACCCTTAACCTTTTAGAATCTAATCAAATAAATGGGTTAGTTGGATAAATTAGCACCTCCTACCCCAAAATCATATGCTACGTGTCACATAAACTCATTCCGGTTTACAAATTGGCCCCGAAAATGCATCAAATGGAGTCGGGGGCCAAACGGAGCACTTACAAGGGAACCCAGGGTGGGCCCCACACATTTTTGGGGCCGAGGGGACAGGAGGCCCTCGTCGGAATGGTGAGCCCTTGCCAGGTCGGCGAGGCCTCGTCGGTCAGCGGGCTCAGCTAGGCGGGCCGCTCAGGCCGATGGCCTTTGGGGTCTAGTGGGACTCCCTGGTATATGGGCCATTTGTTAAACCCCACCCCCCCCCCCCCCAAATGCACACTTCCTTTATAAAGTGACCCTCCAAGCTCTCCCTTTCCCTCAAAATTTTCGTTTTCTCTCTCAAACCTCCCCTCCAATCACCCATTCCGTCATTTTCTGTTAAAACCCACATACCCCCATCGTTTACAGCAATACCTATCCTCCTACCCTCTTTATTCTCTCTCATTGGAGCTCTTACACCCCCCATTTAAGTCTCAAACTTGTGTAAACCCACTAGCCTACCCTATTGTAACATTTTCCCTTATTATCCACTCTTATTTGAGCCTTTACAACCTCCCTTGAGGCTCAAATCCGTGGAGACCCGAGGATCTCATCCCTTTCCTCCCTTTTCTTCACTTTTCCATGGCTCTCTCCGAGCTTAGTACGGTCATTTTCTCGGATGTCTAGTCATCCATACTGTTGTCTCGTAGTTTGCATGGGTTACCGTCTTTGGATGTTTATATTTTCATGTTGATGGGTGTAGTAGTTGGTAGATCATTTTAGATGTTTGAGGACGTTTAGGGCCCGTTCGGCAAACTACATTAAGTGAGATTAGGTGGATGGAATTGTAAAAGTAATAATAAATGTAGGTGTAAGGTATTGTCCCTAGATTGGGTGTATCCCATGGTTTCCAACACCATGTTTGGAATATATGCAATTAAAAGTAAATCCCGGGCTCTTCTATCAAATTACACTTAGAAATTCATCATCATGGGATTTAGAAATCCCATCTCACACTTTCCAAATGAAATTAATTTTAATCCCCCCCCCCCCACCCACCCTCCTACCAAACATGCCACTTCCAATCCCGTGGTGGGCAGTCTCATTTAATACAACTTAAGATCACTGGTCAAATAGGCCCTTGGAGTTTTAGACCTAGAGTGGTGTTCCTAGATTTGAACGACCTAGCAGTATGAGAAATCCAATAAATCGATAACGTGAACCTTAGGACTTTCTTAGCTAGTATGAGCACGTGTGTAGTGCTCGAGCGTAGTTAAATTCAAGTTCAGGCAACTCGATTCCAATCAGACAACGCTTGACTCTAAGCGATAAAACAATTTCCCTTATTTAAAATGATATGAAATCCTCTAGTATAGAAGTATAGATTTTGGATCACAACTAGTGGATTACCGCTACTCATACATTGCGACTAGGCTACTGGTTAGACTAAGGAATGTAAAGGATTCATTATGCTAAGATAATTGAAAGATAAATTTTGTTAGTTGGCTTGATTAGGTTGGAGTGAGACCCCGTTCCTTTGTTGAATCCCCTCGGTACTCATAGACTTCTTTAATAACTCTTAGGAAGGTTGTTTGATTAGTAACTATTCACGCTTAGAGGAAACTCATATATTCCTTGGATTTAATGTTAGGTCAAATCAATACACCCCTTAAAATTGCCTTCCCAAAGACTTATTACAAACGGGAACACAGAGTAGAGAAACTATATTTATCAGTGAGGTATTCACGGTTTGAATTGAATTCTCAATCCCGGTAGTTACCAATGAACTCTATGCTCTAATCAAGCAGAGGGTCGGGATCGACTACGATTAAAAACTGATATGACAATTTCCTGTCCTAACAAGGTAGAAGGTCCATGTATCTGATTCAAACCCACTACACAACATTCTTTTCGTGTTGGGCCAACCACTTAAAACCAAACATCTATAACTTCGTCTTTGAGAAGTGTTAGGAGTATATAGCTGATAGAGACTTTGTCTTTGGGCCACAAACAGTTAGGAAATTAGGTTTCGAACTGTGGACCATTTTGACACCCATATTGTGCCTATGAACTTAGAAAAAATAGCCTACCTGTTAAGCTAGACCGTGATAAAAGTCCTCCTCTCGTAGAATTAGGCATCTTGCCACAGACTCACACCTGTCCCTGAAATCAACCACGATACCCATCATCTTTAGCTCCTTTCTATGACCATAGGTACTAATGTCATAGTACACATCATCGATAGAAGGAAGACCATTGTATTGAGGGATTGTTTCCCATTTCGTGTCAAGGATAGATCCTACATTACACCTTGTTCCGACATACGGAACAGGACATAGATCTTGAACCCTGGAGGTAGAAATAATTTTTAAGGGAGGTAGAACATTATGAACCCAATCTAGTTAGGTCACCTAATAAACCTCTTTGATCTGGGTGACGCAGCAGAAACGTGGTGGACCTTTGCCCCACTGGCCCAGGATTGAAGGGAATTGATCCAGATTGTACGTAAAGGTAGGTCACTAAATATGATCTGAATCTTCCTTAGAATGTAAAGCAATTAGGGTTCAAGTATTAAACAATTTTATATTACAGAATAGGCCTAACAATGGGTACGAACTGAATTACAATAGCTAAGGTCAACGTACCTACAATTGTGCTCGTTAAATATGAACATAATAGAAGCCTGTTCTATTATGAGAAACCATTTTAGGATGATCTAGTAAGATTTGATTTACCATTTCCTTAGACATATATAATAACGAAGACTCTCTTAGACCAAGACCTAAAGGGCAACCCGAGAAATAGGACATTTGAACCTTTCTGTGATGGGCATTCCCTAAGTTTTTAGAGTGATCGGTCTACGGAGTTACTGAAATATAAACTGTGAAGCATTCGCGGCTTGACCCAATTCTCAATCCTGGGCGACTACCAATGGACTCACTGCTTGGTCAAGTAGAAGACCAGGAGCCACCAGGACTAGGAAGGGATACGATGAGCTTTCTACCCTGGTCAGGTAGATGATTGATGTATCGGGATCAAGCCCACTATAACCGTCTCTTCGTGTTGGTCAAACATTGAAAACAATAATCTTACTCTCAACAGATGGGAATCGAAGTGTACTAGAAATAAATTTATTCTCCGTGTAGCAAACCATCAGGATAAAAGCAAGGGATGAAGAAATAAATTTTTAAGGGGGGTAGCCTAAAATGTACAGACCAGTATGTACAAGATACACCGTACCACGTATAGAGACTTGAAATCAATAAGTCTTAGGCAAATGAAATAATAGCATCTTTACTTATTGCCTTTAGCCAATTTCAGGGACGAAATTTTTTTTTAAGGGGGGTAGATTGTAACATCCCAGATTTTTGCCAACCTGGAATCAGATGTCCTTAGGCAAGGGGTAGATCTCAACCCCTTATGAACCTCTCAAACCTCAAATCCTTTAAGAATTAGACAAAGTTAACTAAGTGTTAAACTGGATTAGCTACGAAATCCGTACTAATCACTTTAAATACGATTTACAAGACCCAAAACTTGTAGAGTCATTGACGCTATGTTACCCTAAAACCTAGGATCAATCTCATTACCCAGGTGCTCTCAGGAGCATTACAAAACTCCGTATCAAATCTGGACCACACGTCGAAAGTCCGAATAATACAAATTTATAGAATTAGGACCGCCTTGCTGGGCTTGACAACCATCTCGGAAATCAAATCCAGATAGTATCCTGGGGCTATTCGCTTGAGCCCGGAGTGAAGTGTGTGAGAAACGTGGATATTTTAGAAATAAATATCTAAATTTAAGTAATCTGAGACTTGCCACTTACGGTCCTGATATGAGCAATCAGACCGTCAGAATCTGACCCAAATACACCCTCGGATCAAGAGAAATTTCATATACATGGCAGTGTACTTGTAACCCTGATCGAGTTGCGGTGACCGTTGAACTGAAACTGGTCCACCACGTGTGATCTGGGAACCCGATTGGACTAAAAATGTAACTCGACCTAAATCCAATGTCTGTGAGCTTAAGTCCGACCTTTGGCTCAAGGGGGGCTCTGAAAATGCTCCGTTGAGCTGAAACAGATGCCCTTTGGACAAAACCTAAGTATACCTTGGCCCTGGGTCTAATTTTGTGAGTTTTGGGCCTATTTAAGGACCTTAAACCCTCACTCTCTCATCACATATGAATTTGAGAAAAACCTAGGAGAGAGAAGAGAGAAAAGAGAGAGAAAGTGCGAGAGAAGTGAGAGACTCTTCCTGGTGCTCTACCCTGCTATCCTATGTGATTAATCATCACGATCTAATCACTTTTCCGGTGATTCCAGTTTCGTTCGTAGGTAAGAAAACCTAACCCTAAGCTGTTTTAGAGTTTTCAAGAGAGTAGGTGATGGAATAGCTGACCTATTTCATGATTCAGGTTGTCGTTGTGCCGTAGACAAAGGCGTTGGGTTCAAACTGGTTCCGGTTCAAGTTTACCGACAAAAGGTGCGGACTTTAGATGTATAGGTTATAGTTTTCAATGCTTTCAATGTCAGATAATGATAGATTCATGATCTGAGTGTGATTGTACATTCACAAACCGATGTTCGTTTTGCGTTTCGATTGTGTATACAAATATGGTATATTGTGTATTTTGTATAATTGAAGAAAATACCGTATATGTACAAATTTTGAAAGTATGTTAGTCATGATTAATTACTGTATGAACATGCTATATATATGTATAATACTCACTCGGTGAAAGGATTCACGCTAATACATGTTTTTGCTAGTATACGTTATGTATGTTAAAAGAGTGTATTCTAAGTGTTTATGAGAATGACCGAATGAGTTTAGAATTCACATTCGTGCTCGCCATGACTAATTGTCATGGATATATAATTTTTGTATAGGCGATGCCCCTTTGACGAAAGGATTTGCCCTAAATCACGCCACGGCCAATATACACTATATATGTTAAAATGTGTAGCCCAAGTGTTTGTGGAAATGATTGAATGAAAATGGAACTTGGATTCCTGCTTGCCATGACTATCCTTCGTGGGTGCACGCGTGTTATAAATGGGGTAGTTCCCTAGTGAAAGGATTGGGCCTAATACTTATGTGATCAACATACATCATGTATGTTAATGTATGTAGTCTAAAGTATTTGTTGAAATGTCTGAATGCGTAGTAGTTAGTAAATTGTAATGTATAAGGGTGTTGAGATATGATTCTGAACTACCTTAGTGATGTGTATGATTTTCTTCATGTAAGTGTTTAGTTTAATCACTTACTGGTTTATGAAACGTATGTGTTTGGATTTCCTGTTTGCATTGTGTTTTATAACCTGCTTGTTAATATTATTGAATTACTTGTTTATTTAATTCTGCTTTGACTACTTCACATGTTTAAGTTGTATTCCATAAAATCCGTGAAGGGTGATAGGGGAGTGGTGTAACGATTCCATGTAACAGCCCTGACAGCCCTAAGCGGACAGTATTAGATATTTAACTGTATGATTTGAAATCTTGATCCATTACAGCTTTAACTGTTCCATAATTGAATGTGATTGGGGCTATTGTATAGTCCAGACAATCGGTAATAGGCCTTGAGTTCGTGGCTGAGATTCATTCGCTACGAAGGACGTGTTTAATAAACCCGGGCCGTACTTCGGTGGTCGGCAATGGTTAGGCCATGCAAAGTGCTTATGCACTTCATGTCGTTCAGCTGGTTGTGCGCTCGTGCTAGTCGAGCTTGTCAAGTAGCCCGATCTATCCAATGTATGTTCACCATGTTTGGACGCTACTGCTTAAACATAAGGTACCGAACTTACTCGTGCAACCCCGTTAACCTTGGTACCTCGATCCACTAAAACTCATGAGTTAAGCATGGTGGTATGGGACACCATGGTCGAGCTGTCGGCCTACGCTCGGGCCATGTGCCTCCCCGTAGTGACCAGTGAGCAACCAGACTCATGAGCTAAATATGGTGGTATGGGACACTGTATTCGAGCTGTCGGCATACACTATTTTGATGGGTGATGGGGGAGTAGTGTAACGATGCCGTGTAATAGCCCTGATAGCCCTGACCGTGCCCGGTGTAGTGACCTCGAGTATATTCTAAATCTATGGTGAGGCGACAAGCCTTCCCGTAGTAACAGAGTATAAACTAGGCCTGTATTGAAAAGGTGATGGGGGAGTGGTGTAACGATTCCATGTAACAGCCCTGGCAGCCCTTGCAGCGACCTAGAAATATACCATCGTATGAGATTGTCTAGGACTGACGACCCTAGAATGGATCATTGTTTAGGAATGATATAAGAAAGGTACCTTGGTTTCCCAATACTGCTATATGAAAAGGACTAATAACAACTCGGTAATCATGTTCATATCGCATTACATGTGCCTGGAAGATGTGGAGCACTGAGGGATGAAAGCATACCGCGGACGTAAGATGGTGTCGCATGAGGGAGTATGTTGGCGAGGGCATGCATCACGATTACAGTTCATACTTGCATTAACAGGATTACTTAAGATGGTTGTTATCATTACTTCTTGACTGTTTTTATAACATGTAACCTATGCTTTACTATTCCACTGAGTTGATCACTCACTCCCACGATATGGGACGGTGTTCCGAACACCCACCAGACTTTGTATGATTGCAAATGGTGACACTACTCCTGAGACGAAGCCAGACTTTATGACGACGAGGATGCTTTCTCGTATATGTGTTTTTTGGTGGCTTCATGTGAGTCGTGCCTAGATCGACGGGGTTATAGGGATGTTGACTAGATGACACTACACCTTTGGTATATTTTGAAATTGTACTTATAATTAATTAACCTAGTAACATTATCACACTTTGGAGACTCACCACAGTTTATATATTTTATATATCTATCACAGTCTTCCGCTTGTAATTTCACTTGTCTCTGGAGTATGATATACTGTTTTGGTATAATCCCATTCATGTTTCAATGCTCTCATCATGATCATCATTATCTATGTTGCATAAGTGATGCGTTGGAACTCGAGAGCTGAGCTTTGCTCGACCCCCGATTTTCAGGGTGTTACATGGGATTCCACAATGCATTGTCACCGACAATGGTACGCCCTTCAAGAATGCTACCATTGAGGAGTGTCATAAATTTAAGATCAAACATTGTTCTTGACACCATATTATCCCATAGTGAATGGTCTAACGGAAGGATTTAATAAAACCCTAGTAAAGATCCTAAAGAAAATGGTATCTGAGAATAAAAGAGATTGAGACAAATAGTTGGCGAAAGCATTATGCGCTTATTGCACCACACATTGCACCTCTACCAAGGCAACACCATATTGCTAGTATATGATATGGAAGTAGTGAAACACATGAAAATGAAGATATCATCACTCTAAGTTGCATTACGCGAGTCGCTTAAGAGCGATCGAAATGCAAAAAACAGGATGGGTGGGCTAGACATGATGGATGAAAAGAGACTTATAGCCTAACAACATCTCAAAATGTATCAAAAACAGATGTCCGCCACATTCGACAAGAAAGTTCATAATCGGTCGTTCAAGAACGGAGATCTAGTCCTGGTCATGAAGGGCCTAACGATGTCCTCTAGCAGTGACAAAAGCAAGTTCGATCCCAAATAGGACTCCATTTGCATTGTCGATGAGGTTTATTCGAACAGAACCTACCACCTTGTGAATCATAGGGGGTAGGGCATGGGTTTCCCTACCAATGGTCGATTCTTAAAGAAATACTACCCTTAGTAGTGCAATGTAAAGTAACATCAATTGTAAACACCCCCCAAAGAAAAGGAGAAAATATGTAAGCTAACATTGGAAATAATGAAATGAATAAAGGTCTTATGAATCACCTTTTGAATGAAGTGATGCAAGTATAGAAAGGTACCCGTAAATGCTAAAAGCTTGGAGTAAGCCCTACTAGAGTTGTCAGTATAACAATATTTTTTTTAAAAAAAAAGTCAATAAAATTGAAGGGAAGCAAACTGCTTAAAGGGAGTATCAATACTTTGATTATATTATTTGTCTAAACTGAGTATCCACACTATCACATAAAAAATACATAATCACAAACACTAAAACACAGAATTGATAGCAAGTCTGTAAAATGTTTGATAATCACTCCTTGAAATGACAGGGGAAACTAGAATCAAGATCAAAAGATGGAACTAAAGGCCAACTGCAAAGACTAATGACCTAGTCGCTCCATTAGCAGCTCCATTTTGGCCTCCACATACAACTCGTCGAAGGATAGGTGCATCAGATCCCTAATATACCGCTGAACGACATCGACTTCTCTCTCCTCAAAGGCAACCATGTCCTTCACGCATTCTAGTGCATTACGAAGGCGGGCAAGGTCACGCTACGAGCAATATGCAGCCTCCAAAACAATAAAAGGCACTGTTGACCTTCTGTCGATCTCACGAATAAGAATATCATGATAAGTTTGAAGTTTTCTGATCTCAACATTGAGGTTATGCACTTCAGGCCACTTTTCAAGGAGAGAGGCTTATAGTGGTGGCTTTGTGGCCTTTAACAAATTTATTTTCTTAGATAAAGGAATGGAGACCAATAATCTGAGAGAGTCATGCATCTTCCTCTCCAACTTGCGAGAAAGATGGGCAGTTTCCACAATGACAACGTTAATGGGAAAAGCATGTATGCCCAAGATCGAGGCGGAGAGGACCAAGTCTTCCCTATGAAGAGGGCCACTCCTCAGGAACGTTGATTTGCTTCAACAACTCATGAAAGAATTCATGGGTAGAGGAAAAGGGAGTGGAATGACTTGCATCACTTCCAGAAGATGTACTGTTCACTATGATGACCTAAGAAGCAACACAAAGAAGAAAATATCAATACGTAGACGAAATTCGAAGTCATGAAGCATCGCCTAACTCCGTACTAAGTCTATGAACTGTGGCGTCAAGTTGGAAACATAACGACTATGTACGAGCAATGCAAAAGTCACTTGACAAAGGTACCCATCATAAGTAAATCTTGTTGTTTGCCATTGTCTCCTGAGCATGGTTTGGTGATGGAATCCCTGCCAATTATCATAGTTCTCCTTCATTGAGAATTAGGTTAATAGAAGTTCATATTTGGTTTTAATGATATATTTTCCAATTGGATAGGATATGACTCAAATTCTAATTGTGTTACTTGAATCAAGCAAGAGGGCTCCCTGATCACTACAAGTGGATCCTTGGCACCCTAGTTCATACCTTTAAATTCTTAGTTTTAATTACTCTCTCAAATACTTCAGAATTAGTTTCACATCTTCTTTTAGTTCTACTTCTAGTTAATTTCATAAACGTACAAGTTTCAGTCCCTGTGGATTCGACCTCGATCTTACCGAGATTATTGCTACATTACGACCCTACACTTGGGGTTGTGAATAAGTTTTTGGTGGCATTGCCGGGGACTGACGGTTGCATTTTCTAAATTTAATTAGTCTTGGAATTAGGTGAAGATTATGATTTATTTACTTTTTATTTGTGGGTTAGGGTTTCTCTTAATTTATTTTTAGAAATTAACTTATCTTTCTATTTCTATATTTAGAAAATTTCCTAATTTGTTTTTAGAAACTAACTTAGCTTTCTATTTCTAGGTTTAGAAACTTTCCATTTTCATTTTTAGAAACTAGGTTGCTTTTTGAGAAACTTTCCTAACTTGTTTTTAGAAACTTTCAGTTTTCCTTTTTAGAAACTAGGTTGCTTTTTTAGAAACTTTCCTTTTTTGTTTTTAAAAACTTTCCTATTTTATTTTAAAAAACTTTCCTAATTTGTTTTTAACTAAAATTTTCTTTTTTGAGAAACTTTCCTTTTTCGTTTTTAGAAACTAGGTTGTTTTTTTAGAAAATTTCCTTTTTAGTTTTAGACACTAACTCATCTTTTTATTTCTATTTTAAAAAAATTTCTTATTTCTTTTTTAGAAACTAATTCACTTTCCTTTTTCTTTTGCAGGATCCTAACGTAGAACTTCTAATTTAGTAACTTCTTTCTATTTCTATATTTCTATTTCCCTTCTTTCTTTTACATTTAGGCTAGATTTTAAAATTGAGGGCTGAGAGTGTTTCATGCCCAAGTGGGTCCATCATAACACTCGACCTCTCTTGAGTGAAGGAGGATTGGTTGAGGGGTTATCTATCCATCACAGAATTAGATACCACTTGAGATCCACATAGTTAACTGAAGTTATGGCTGCCAATCAACCGGCCAATCAACCTCCAAATCCTCAACCTAGGATTGAGGAAATTCAAGATGAGAATGAGGTGCATCAAACACCCCGCCTCGTACTTTACGAGATTATTTACAACCGGTGGGGGTGAGCACACCTTCCTGTATGATTTTTCCAGAGAATGCAGGACATATGAATATCAAGCCAGGAGTGATCCAACTCCTTTCAAAATTCTATGGACTTGAATATGAAAATCCATATATACACTTGAAAGAGTTTGATGAGATAATAGCCACTTTATACTTTCCTAATGTGTTTAAGGACACGGTCAGGTTGAAACTTTTTCCCTTCTCTTTAAAAGAAAAGGCCAAGACATGGTTACACTCACTATGTCCATGATTAATTGGCAGATGGAATGACATGACAAGAGAGTTCACTAAGAAAATTTTCCCATATCATAAAACCAATACCCTTAGAAAGTCAATCATGAACTTCGCCTAAAAGGAGGATGAAACATTCTTCCAATGTTGGGAGAAGTTCAAGGATCTTGTCAGTTCATGCCCATAACACGGCTTTGAAACGTGGCGCATCACAAATTTCTTTTACAATGAACTCACATCTTCTATGCACTAATTGGTCAAGATAATGTGCAATGAGGAATTCATGAATAAAGATGTCAACGATGTGTGAGATTATTTAGACAAACTTGCTGAAAACCAACAATCATGGGACATCTCTCCAAAACCCACAACTTCTAAGCCTACTCAATCAAAGGAAAGGGGAGGAATGTATTCTATAAAAGAAGAAGATGACTTGAGTGCAAGGGTGGGCAATCTCACAAGAAGAGTCGAGGCCATGGAACAACAGAAGGATAACACTAAGAAAGAAGTTTGCGGTATTTACACTAGCAACATACATACAACTGAAAACTATCCAACAATACCTGCTTTTCAAGAAATTCTGAATGAGCAGTCAAATGCTTTGAACAACTACCAAAGGCCTTTTGGTGGACCCACCTCAAATACATACAACTCCAGCTGGAGGAATGGACAAACTACTGCTCCTCAAGGATTCCCTAACCAATTCCTGAATCAAGGGAACCTTCAAGAGGATCCAGTCATAAAACACCTTCAAAATCAAGAGCTTTTCAACCAAAGTATAATGAAGGTCATTCAAGACCTTTCAAAATCTATACAAGGGTGTGAGACAAAAATTTCGAGTGGGGAGAAAGAGATCTTTCCGGCCTAACCTCTCCCCAATCCTAAACCACAATATAAAATTAGTGAACTAAGCTCTTTAAATTAATGTGTGGAACAACTTAAGTCTATCACCACTCTTAAGAGTGGAAAAACAATTGACAAATCTATTCTGGTAAAGAGTGAAAAGTCTAAGGACTCGGAAGAAGACACGGATGATAGACCTAGCATTGCTCTACATAGATTAGAACATAAACCTTAAGGCAAGCCGATTGCTCCATTCCCTCAACGGCTGATTGCACTAAAATCTCTATCAAACTCTCAGGATATTCTAGAGGTGCTTAAGAAAGTGAAGGTCAACATCCCTCTACTAGATGCCGTTACATAAATCCCTTTATACGCCAAATTTCTGAAAGATCTATTGACTACCATGTAACGCCCCGAAAATCGGCACCGAGTACAAAGGCCCCGATCCCGAGTTCCCAAGTGTTAACCTAATGAGAATGCAAATGTGACCTCATTCAGATTCACATTCATTCCGCACATGGATAATCATAGTAACGCAATTCACATAGCATATCCAAAGCGAGGTAGAGATAACAAAAGATTCAGAAATATAGGGCTAAGAGTCAAAAATACAATTCCAATAGTGATAATCTCCCAAATGGTATTATACAAGCCACAATCCACAATCCACAATATATATACCAAAGACAGTTAAAGTGTAAGTGTGACGCCCTAAAAATCGGGGGTTGAGCAAAGCTCAGCTCCCGAGTTCCAATGCATCACTTATGTAACATAAATAATGATGATTATGATGAGTACATTGAAACATGAATGGGATTATACCAAAACAGAATATCATACTCCAGATATAGTTAAATTACACCAGTGGAAGACTGTGATAGATATATAACATATATAAACTGTTGTAAGTCTTCAGAGTGTGAATATGTTACCAGGTTAAATACATCAATGTATACTAAAAAAATGGATAAAATGAATATACAAGGGTGTTCCAAAAGAGCAAACTAAAGTGTAATGACATCTAATCAGCAACCCTGTAACCTCGTCGATCAGAAGATAGTCTACATAGACCCGCCTGATAGCTGTATAAGGAGAAACCCTCCTCATCATCATAAAAATCTGGCTCCGCTTCGCAGGCATTGCCATCATCTGAAACTCAAACAGGGTATGGTTGGTGTGTACAACACCATCCCGTAACGTGGGAGTGAGTGATCAACTCAGTGGAACAATAAAGCAAAGGTTAGCATGTTATCAATTCAATCAAGTAGTAATGATAAAGCAGTAAATCACAAATCCCTAAGTACTCTTGTTAATGCAAGAATGGTATGAATGTATGATGCATGCCCTTGCCTACGCTCCCTCAGCGACTTCATCTCATGTTCGCGCATGAACAACACTGCCTCAGTGCTTGACCTGCTACGCCTGAACGCACGCGTAATGCAATGCATACATATGATTACCAAGTTCTTATTAGTCCTTTTCATATAGCAAGGTTGGGAAACTAAGGTACCTCCCTTATATCATTCTCAAACAATGATCCATTCTAGGGTCATCAGTCCTAGTAAATCTCATACGATGTTACAGTTCTAGGTCGCTGCAATGGGCTCGTCGCCAAATCATTACAGGCCTAGCTTATACTCTAGATGCTACGAAAGGGTTGTCGCCTCCACGTAGACTCAAAGTATGCTCGAGATCACTACAAAGGGCACGTCTAGGGCTGTCAGGGCTGTTGCACGGAATCGTTACACCACTCCCCCATCAGCCATCACAGCTTCGTCACCAAAACATTATAGGCCGTCAGCTCAAATACAGTGTCTCATACCACCGTATTCGGCTCATGAGTCTGGGTTACTCACTGGTCATTACGGGGAGGCTCATCGCCCCAACGTAGGCCGACAGCTTGACCACGATATCCCATACCACCATGTCCGGCTCATGAGTCTTAGCAAATCGAGGTACCAAGGTTAACGGGATTCCACTAGTGAGTTTGGTACCTTAGGTTCGAGCAGTAGCATCCATACATGGTGAACATATATTAGCACATCGGGTTACTTGACGAGCTCGACTAGCACGAGCGCACATCAAGTGAATCGACATGAAGTGCGTAAGCACTCCGTGTGGCCTAACCACTGTCGACAACCAAAGTACGACTTGGATTCGTTGAACATATCCTGTATGGCGAAACAACATCATCCACCAGTCTAGGATCTATTACCGATTACCTGAACTATACAATAGCCCTAATCACATTCAATTACAACAAAATATCCTAGAAGATAGTTAAAGCGGTAATGGATCAAGATTTCAAATCATACAATCAAAGGTCCGATATTGTCTGCTTTAGGGCTACCAGGGCTGTTGCACGGAATCGTTACACCACTCCCCCATCACATTTCACGCTTTGTTCTTGCATTTTATGGAATACAACATAAACATAGAGTTATACATATGCATTACATAGATAAACAAACACTATAATATACGGTATATGGAGGAAAGTATACACAGAGTTAAAGGAGTTGAGAATGATATCTCAACGCCCAATTAGAGAAGAATTTATAAGCACTTATTCATACGGACATGTTTACATACACTTAGTCTGCACATAACATCATACATGGTATGTAGTAGCTAGAATACGTATTAGGGCAAGTCCTTTCGTCAAAGGATTGCTGCCTATACAACAATCACATATCCACGACGGTTAGTCATGGCGTACACTAATGCATAGTTTATACTCACCTAGACATTGTCACAAACACTTAGGCTACAATTTGTACATACACGACGTATGTTAATATAACAGGTATTAAGCTAATCTGTTCACCCAGAAGTTGATACGCATGCATCTAGCATACATAGACAACAATTAATCATGGCAAGCACAAATCCGTATTTCATACGTATACGGTATTTTCTACAAATACGAGGAATGCAGTATATTCAACATAGTTAACGTATATCTGAAAAAAGAAATGGACAACACTTTGTACATGTGTAATAGCATCCACGTCAGTAATATATCATTAACTGACATTGAAAGCCTTGAAAACCATAACCTATACGTTTAAAGTCCATACCTTACGCCGTTAGAAGCATAACGAATTCGTCAACGAGGGTATATCAACCTATAGCATGAGTTGGGTTAGTTATTTCATAACCTACACTACTTGAAACCTGAAAACAGATTAGGGTTAGGTTTTCTTACCTAAGAACAGGATCGGTATCGCCGGTAGAGCGGTACGAAAGGGCTGATTCAGTCCGTGGAATGATGGGATTGAATCCCAGGGATGGACTCCAACTCTCTCACTCTCTTTCCTTCTCTTTCCTCTCTTCTCTCTCCTAGGGTTTTCCAAATTCGTATGAGATGAGAGAGTGAGGGCTTAAGGCCCTTATATAGGCCCAAAACTGATAGGAATGGCCCCAGGGCCAAGGTATACTTAGGTTATGTCCAAAGAGCGTCTGTTTCAGCTCAACAGAGCATTTCCGGAGCCCCCCCTTGAGCCAAAGGTTGGACTTAAGCTCCCTGACTATGGATCTATGTCGAGTTAATTTTGCATTCCAGTCAGGTTCCCAGATCACATATGGCAGACTAGTTTCAGTTCAACGGTCACCGGAACTCGATTAAGATTACAAGTACATTGCCATGTGTATGAAATTTCTATGATCCGAGGGTATATTTAGGTCAGATTCTGACAGTCTGATTGCTTATATCAGGCCCGCAAGTGACAAGTCTCAGATTACTTAAATTAGATTTAATTTCTAAAGAAAACCACATTTTCTCACACACTTCACTCCGGGCTCAAGCGAATAGCCCTGGGACACTATTTGGATTTGATTTCCGAGATGGTTGTTAAGCCCAGTAAGGCAGTCCTAATTATATAACTTCGTATTATTAGGACTTTCGACATGCGGTCCAGATCCAATACAGAGTTTCAATGTGCTTCCAAGAGCAACTGGGTAATAAGATTGATCCTAGATTTTAGGGTAACCTAGCGTCAATGATTCTACAAGTTTTGGGTCTTACAGATCGTATTTAAAGTGGATCAAGCAGATTTCGTAGCTAATCTAGTTTAACACTTAATTACTTCTTATTTAATTTCTAAAGGATTTGAGGTTTGAGAAGTTAATAAGGGGTTAGGATCGACCCCTTGCCTAAGGATATCTAACGCTAGGTTGGCAAAAATCTAGGGCGTTACAGTAAATCTTTCGGTTTGTACCCAATTCTCCAAAATATAACGGCGTTGACACAACCTGATATAAGTCTACCTGTCTGAGGTCTCACTAGTAGCTTCATCAATGATACGCTTGGTTGGGGTTTTAAAACACTGTCCTAGGTTGGAGTGAGTAACTAACTCATTAGTTCCATTAGTTCTAAGTTACACATATTATTAACACAATTAATGATAAACAACAAATGGAACAATTCCTAAATACTCTTGTTAAATTGTGTATATGAAGATATGACATGATGCATGCTCTCACCATTCAACACTCCCTCAACACGCGACTCTAACCACCTAGTACGCAAATGATAACACTTCTTCAACATAAGACTTCAACGCCTGTTTCGCCACATTCTAAACTAATGCTATGTGATGAATGATCATGTTAGCTGAGTAATTATTAAGTTCAATTCATCCAGCATATTGGTGAAGATAGGATATTGACGTTATATCACGAGTCCTTATCCAGATCACGTGGCTCGTTGCCGTACATGGTGACTCATTACCAGTGTCCCTTGATCCAAATTTAGGTGTCACCCATTTCTCTCACAAATCAATAATTCTAAAGGTACTGTATGATATGTAAATGTATGAGGATCAACTCAGTATAGGTCGTCACCAAAACCAAGTATGATCACTTAGTTCCGGGGTTGTAACAGCCCATAATACGCTGCCTCGACTGACTGGAGCGCTATTTTTGAAGCCCAATCGATCCCTCATCAAGGACCCGAATGACAACCCACGCTCAGACCATAGGCAGGATGAATAGTGGCTGGGGTGTTACAGAGGTGCGGGCTTATCACATAAAACTAAATCACCATAAGGAAAGGGCTCGTCACCGAATTCCATTCACGCCCAGGTCATTCAAATGGTACTCTGGCACGGAACCATCGATCGGGTAATTTGACAGGGGTCATTCGAATAATGATCTATCACCTCCATAGTACTCACTGGTCACTATGGGGAGGCTCGTCACCCCACCATAGGCTGACAGCTCAGACACTATGTCCCATACCACCATGCCTGGCTCATGAGTCTTAGTGGGATCGTATCGCACTAACAGTAATGAATGGACACTTCTATTAGGAATGAGGCATCCTAGATTCTATTTAGTCATATCATACATTGTAAATATACATGATCAGTCGGCTAGTGGACTAATTTGATTGACCTGGGAGAACCACGACACAACCGGCATTGGGTGCAAGCAACCCGTGTAGTCCGGCTACTGTCGATCGTCCGTGTTCAACCCGGGTCGATCGAACAAGCCTAGAGTGGCCTCCTTAACTTGGGCTACCCCTTGATTTGGGTGATTTATCGACTGACCTAACATCTTAACAATCTTAAGTGTTTCTATGGACTAAACTTTATATCACACAATTATAGCATAAATTTCACTACGCAACCACTTAGGCATTTCATCGAACACATGAGAATCCATAGGGTATTATAATCACTAAAGCATTAAATCAAACATGTGGTCATGCATAAATAATACAATCACTTAGGCAATAAATCAAGTATGTGAACATTGACAAATCAACACATTCTACCACTTGGACATTTCATCGAACATGTAAGCATCCATATCCAACTAATAACATATAATACAATCAAACATGAAATATGAATATGCTAGCTATTACAACCCATTCAATACAAGACATCATTAACTGAGACCTCAAGGGTCGATAAATGGAAACCTAGAAATAATGGTCCGCACCTTAAGAAGGAATATCTGATTTTGAGCTACTAGGGTTAGGGATTTAAGGAAAATTACAAATTCCTATATAAACACCAAGAACTATAGGATATTCATGCAATTGATTTTAGAAAAACCTAGGTTAGGAAGTAGGATTTGTTTCTTACCTCCAATTGCAAGTTGGGTGGATTCGATGGAGGAAAATGATCGAGGTCAAGGCCTTAGTTGGAGGAGACCAATGAAAGGAAGTACCAAAACCTCCAAATCCTACTCTCACTCTTGTTCTTTTCTTCTTTCTCTTTCTCTTTCTCTCTTTCCCTCCTTTGAAAAATGTAAATTCGTATGAAGAGATAGGGTGCTCAAATGAAACCCTTATATAGTGACAGATTTGGTGTAAATGGCCCCAATGGCTGGGTTTTTACTATACTAACCCTATGGGAGAGTTTTTTTAACCTTTAGGGCCCACTATGGGGTATACATATTGATATACACCATAGGATAGTTAGCCCTAATGATGATCTACATATGGATATGATCGGCTTGCCATTTGGATGCGCTGATCGACAATATGATTAGAAGTTTGTTCAACAGTCACCGATAGTCGATCGGGACTGCGATTATACGGATACGTTTGGGGAAATATCTTTAGTTGGTATCTCGGCTTTGGCCATGAATCAACAGTCTGAAAGTCACAATTTTGTGAAAGAACAAAGTGATTAGTTTTACTTAAGTTCCAGATTTCAGCCTAGGGGATTCACGTGTTTGAAACACTTAAATTCTGGCCCAAGTTGAGTAATTCTGGGAACTAACTTGGTTTATCATCCATGATGGGCGTCAAGCTCGGTGAGATGGACATTATTCCATAGTTTCAAGTTTAGTGGGCCACTAACGAGCGGTGTAGAGCTTATTTGGATAATCAAGGCATTTCTGAAATGAATTATGTATCGAGATTTTTCGTGCACAATCATAAGGGTTTGGATTAGCTAAGTACATAATGTGGCTTATTCGCAATTAGTGAAAATAACGATTCGATTATAATCACTATAAACCGTTGATTCTTAGGCTAAAAGGATACGGGGTTAGTTTGGTTTGTTAATTAAGATCTGAACACTAGTTATCTCAGATTTTAGTAGGTCTTTATTTAGTTGTAATTGTCTCGACTAATTAACAATAGGTTGGCAAGATTCAGGCTCTGTGTGAGCAAATCATGTGGCTAAACTTGGTGTTTAAGTGATCGGAAAGATTCGTTAGCTTCTTACGGTTGATTAATCAGACTTGTGCAGTTCTTTACTGGTACCACCCATGTATAAACTAACATTGAGTGTTAATGGTCAATAAGTGATAGTATAAGTTAATTATATATATATATATATTCGAGGGTTTTTAAAAATCCAAAACAGTGAAAATGTCACGCCTCGAACTCAGAAATCGGGCTCACAAAATTTCTGATCGCCGAATCCGGCACCGACAACCTCCGTAGTACCCCATTCTTAGCTCCCGGCACCCATATACCAAGTTCAGATCCTAGGATGCTATAAGGAGGATTTCAAACATGATTTGATTTGTAATGAGCATAATCACAAGCATAACCTATGAATAATAACCATAAGAACACCACCACAAAATTCACTATGATAAAAAAAACTTTGGGTACAATGCGTAGAAAGGGAAATACAAGATAGTGCTAGTAATAAAACTCCAAAAGCTTGACTGCACACTCCAACTGCGGCGAAACTACGATTACGTCCTAGCGTCACCTGCACATATCAATTGTGCATAAACTTATAGAAAGCTTAGAGGGTGGTGTAAGTGTGTGCATAATATAAGTGTGCTCAGAATGCAAGGCCAGAGAAATGCAAAGTCATGCTGATGGGTATATGAATACAATCAGCCGTACCAAGGCTATGCGGTGCAAAACGTGAATGCAATTGGCCACATCAAGGCCATATGATGAAAAATGCAAGTCAAGCATGCCAATCCTCATATCAATGCAGCTTCTCACTAGAGCGTCCAATCAGTATGGTTCTCAGTCTGGATAATCACCGGGGTCTAGTATGCTCTACACCAACTTGTCGTCCCTATCTGAATACACAACTAGGAGAGTGGAAGAGACCTCACTATTTTCCTGCCAATATCGGGCCTGGCTCGTCGATAGTGGACCCATTCCTCAAGTTGGTCAAACTCAACCTAGAAATTGCCCCCTCACTTAGGCGAGTAAGGTCACACCCCTTTCCAACTGACCACGACATAGTGGGAGACACAACCTACTAGATATGGCCCTCGCACGCTCGTGTATCCACTCGGTCTCGTCGTTGGAGTCATCCTCTGGTACCATTAGGTTTAGGGATTTTCACCCAGGGACATTTATGGTGCCCATATGCTAGAACCAAATATTTTCGGTATCCAATCCAGCCACCCACGATGTGTTTGTGGAGGCTATGACCCTAATGACGCTAGGGCATACAATACTCATGATCACACAAATGTAAATGCATGAATCACTCTACCAAACATTCAACAATCTTGTAAGTATCATACGCTCATGTCGGGTAACTCCGCCTATCAGGGAGCCTGTAAACAATCCGCCCGAGGGCATATGCTATGATTAGTCACTTGTCATATCAGACATACATATGATGTGTATGATCATGAATCACTGATCTATATTAAACATGTCATGGGATGATGGGCTTTGTACATAACGGATATGGGCCTAGACGGCCTACTTATTATAAGTATGGGCCTATCGGTGAGCCTTAGGGAGAGTGACGATGCGGACATTTAACCGATTTCATCCTTACAATGTCGGCATCTAACCATCATTATCCCCAAGGCATTACCCACTATAAACATCATTATATACATCACGGAGGAATCACACATTGCAATGGACATAATTATACCCCATTGGACCTTAAGTACATCAATTGGGCCGTTTCATATGGGCCTTATATTTATCAAGTGGGCCATATCGATGGGCCTTATGTACATTACAACGGGCCATAACCTATGGGCCTTACATTCATCATGATGGGCCTCACAACATGGGCCTTATACAAATCCAAGTGGGCCTTAACAATGGGCCATCAGTACATCAAGATAGGCCTCAATGATGGGCCTTATGCACATTAAGGTGGGCCTTGATGGACGGCCCACAAATACACCAAGATGGGCCTCGTCACATGGCCTTGAAATAATCTCCAAAATGGTTGGACGGTTTGGATGAAACTCACGCATCATGGTAGGTCCCATAGGGATGGAAGGCATGGATAAATCACATACTCCATGGTGGAGGTCCACACTGATGAAAGGTGTGGACACAATACATATATAAGTGGATCCTAAGTAGGACCCACCATAATATTTATTTTCCACCCAATCTAGGGCCCAACATAATGTTTATTTTCCACCTAAACTGTTCTTAGGGTCACATGGGCCTAAGGCCCACTACAATGTTTATTTGCAATCTAACTATTCATAAGGTCACGTGGACCAGGGTAGGGCCCACCGTGATATTTATTTTCATCCAATCTGTTCATAAGCTCACGTGGACCATGGGGCCCACTGGAATGTTTATTTTCCATAGAACCTGTTGATAGGGTCACGGCCATGGGGCCCACTGTAATGTTTACTTGCCATTCGACCTATTTATAAGGTCCTGTGGACCTAGGGGTGGGTCTGGGGCCTACCGGAATGTGGTTCACAAATCCAGTCCACCCATTATGTGTCTCACTTGGCTGAGGGTTAAGACCAAGTTTCAACCGCATACAAATATTAGGTAGGCCCCACCAAGTGATTTTATATTTTTTAGGCATGTCTTCACATGATTTTAGATGGTGTGGTCCACCTGAGTTCCGTATACGGCTAATTTTTGGGTGGCCCGTAGCCATGGGGGGAGGCCCACCCAATGCACGGTGTTGATGTTTGAAACGCATCATGATGGGGGCCCACAGCTAGGGCCGTGAGGCCCAGCCGTCCATCCGCCTACCCATGTAGCCGCAGGTAGCACCTGTTTCTTCTGTTAGCAGCTGCAGCAAAGCTGCTGCTGTTTTATTTTTTATTTTTTATTTTTTGAAAATCATTTATTTCTGGGGATTTTCATATGCGGAGCCCGCTTCAGGTGGATCTGACCTAACCTTCGGCTCCTATGGCTCAATACCAACCCATCAAGCCCAATGTTCGATGGGTTTTGGCTTACTGAAACATCAGGCGGTGTTTCAATGATGAAAATTTTATTATTCAAACTATGGCCCGCCAGGATGTCGGATTGGGTTCATATTTTGGCCCAACACATAAAATGATCTAGGAAAAGGGTGGACGGCTTGAATTGAGTACATACATTAAAGTGGGGCCTACATGAGCGGCCTACACCAAACTCTTAAAAAAGAACCTTTTTTAGTTAGCTGTTAGTACACACCCTTGTCAGTACACGCACCCATGTTAGTTATGCCCGTCCAGAGTCCAGAGACGCTAGACGACATGGATAAAGCATCATAGTGGGCTCCGCACACTGCCGTGGTGAGGTCCACGTGGCGGCCCACCAAGGTTTGGATCAGCTGATGTTTGTATTTTCCTCCATCCAAGTTTGGACAGCAAGGTGGGCTCCACCAGTAGGTTGCGGTGTGGTCCACTAAATGGACAACATGGATACAATATATATCATTGGGTGGGCTATCAACAATGAAAGAGTGAGAGAGAGAGAGAGAGAGATTGGTGGAGTGGAGGGACCCAGCCACTATGGGCCCTCTTTAATCACAAACACATACATCAAGTGGGTCCCATCATAAGTGGGCCCCTTAAAAAGAGAATTAATGGTAGATCACCCACCTATCTTCCTTCTTCTTGGTCCCTTAGCCTCCTTAGCTCCTTGCCTTCTCTTTTGACGGTGGATGATGAAATTTTGATGGTGAGGATGGGAGATTAGAGGGTGGGCCACACTTGTGGCTTGGGAGAGAGGAAGCTTGGATGTGTGAAGCTTGTTGCTTGGGAGAGGTTTGAGAAATGAGAGAGAGAGGGAGAGAGAGAAGTGATGGGTGAAAAGGATGGGGTGAGGTGTGATGGGTGATGGGTGGAGTAATGTGTTGTAAGAAAGGGATGGGTGGAGAGAGAGGGAGAGTTGACTTTGGGTAGCTTGTGTAAGAAAGAGGTAAGGGTAAGGTAGGGGTTATTGTACTTGACTTGATGTGTGATGTGAACTTGATTGATGGGATTGATTAATTGATTGATCGGATAGGGCGTAAAGATTCCCTAGAAGTTTATAACGCGCGACATTTTTTCTCGAAATAAATGTGGGCCTACATCTTCTACCCTGGGTATCAGTTCGGTGCGCGAGTCATGGCATTGGAACCGCGGTGACTGCACAGTCCCTAAGATACAGGTTTTAGTTTAAGCTGACTTCGATATGCGAGACTTGGCTTAGGATCATGCGCAAACGTCGGATACAGGTCGAGAGTCGCCGGAATTTGACCGGTAGGATCGCGGAAGCCTACGGAACGGTACGGACTAGGGCACGGGTCTTACAGAAAATTCGGGATGTTATAATCTATCCCCATTAAAAATAATTTCATCCCCGAAATTGCCTAATGTTAATAAGTAAAGATATTCTAATTTGTACACCTAAGTTTTACTAATTTCATATTTTTATGTGTTAGGGTGTAGGCTAAATACACTAGCATAACTTATTGTAGTCCACCCCCTTACAAGTTTTCACACTCAATTTACTTCAATTTTTTAAAAGAATTATATTCGTGATGACTTTTCCCCTCTATCTAGAGTAAAATTTTCACTTTTTGGTGTTCAGCCAACATGGAGAGATGGTTATAGTAGGCTTGAAACCGATACATCGATCACCTACCTGACCAAGGTAGAAAGTTCATTGTATCCATTCCTAGTCCTGGTGGATCCTGGTCTTCTGCTTGGTCAAAGCAGTGAGTCCGTTGGTAGTCACCCAGGATTGAGAATTGGGTCAAGCCGCGAATACTTCGCAAGTGTATGGTCTCATAATTCCGTAGTCTAATCAACCTAAATGTTTAGGGAAAATCACACATCATTGAAAAGTTAAAATCTCTTATTTATAAAGTTCTCATTCAGGTCTTGTATAAAGAGAGTTCTCATCTTAATTAATGTCCAAATTAGTGATTAATAAATCTTTCACTATGCATATGGTCAAACAATTATTCTAAAAAGGTTTTCAAGGGACTATAATTGTATCTTTATGTTATCATCTCGATCCTATAGTTAGTGGGTTATGAACAAACCATGTTTGAGTTTCTTTAATTTCGAGAGAGAATAAGGAATCAAAAGTTCTAGGAAATTTATTTCAGAGGTGTGAAAGGATGGTGACCCTAGAAAGGCCACGGGAATGGAAAGAGGAAGAACATCATCTCCGCAATGTGGTATGAATCTTGAATCCATAAGAAAATAAGAAAACTTAAAATATTTTATTGAAGTCTGCCTCAAATACGAACTTAGAAAGTATTAAATAATCAAACTCAACCCTATTCAAGAGTCATAGTTCAACCGTACTGTAAGTGCTATGGTTTGATTCCTCTTTGGTTAGACACCATGTCAACAATTGAAGTCAAGAAGGTCAAGAAGAGGAATTCTTCAAGCTAGTTCAAGCTACAATATAGAAGATATTAAAGAAGAGTTCAAGTTCAAGACTCAAGCTCAAGTTCATGTGTATTCAAGATGAAGACTCAAACATAGTTTGGGACTCTAGTGCAACTCAAAATGACATTGATTTCAAAGCTTGTGAAGTAGTCAAGCTGCATCAAGAAGAACTCAAGCTTCGTAATGCCCAAAGTCTAAGCAAATGAAGTTTTCAATGTCCATACTTCATGTCCCAAGTATGATAAACCTTAGATTGACCTTAGGGCAGGTCACTTTGGCTACATAATTTATTTGAATATTAATACATGAATTTGGTCTATTTTAAGACTAGTCCTAGACCTTGTTCGACCAGTCCTAACACTGGGTCAAGCTGTCTAAGAAATTCCAAGACCAGTCCTAGAATTGTTGCAATTTATCGGATTTTCTAGTTCGGCTACGACTAGTCTTGGAGTCTGCTCGACCGGTCGTGGGATGGTCTCGACTCGACCTTCGACCAGTCGTAAAGCCACAACTCAAACTCCAGCGACTAAATCAAGTATTGAACGACCAGTCGTAGAGGGGTCTCGTCCGGTCGTGGACTGCCTTCGACCAGTTGTGGACTACATACGATTGGTCGTACAACGGTTTGGTCCGATCGCGTTCAAAATTTTAAAAATCTATTTTTTCTTCAACCAGTTATGGTGTCCCTAGGAACAGTCAAAGATGAATTTCTATAGCTATAAATAGCACACGAATTTCAGAGTTTTTCATTAAAAATTAAGTGAATTCAAGACTCCACTTTGAGATAAGTTTGTGTTTATTTTTAAGCTACACTGTGCTTAATTCTATTTCCTTTTGTTAGCTTATTGTTATTTGATTTTGATTTGCATTCCAATCTGATTACTAAAAGGGGAAATTTTGAATTCCTTCTTCTTGGAATCAAAATCAAATACAGCTAGCCCTAAGTTGATTAAACTTAAAATCAATTAGAACTTAGAACCATTGTAAAGTGAGTATTGGAAATTGCACTTCCATATTCGTACTTCTACTCCAATTGGTTCTTCCGGGCTGCTACAAGAGGAGAAATCTAGGTATTTTACAATTCTGTAAAATTTCCATTCTTTTGGTTTTTGTTTGGGATTCGCCAAAAAAATTCCATTTGTGTGGTTTTCAAAGGAGAGCCAGAAAACTCAGAAAGAGGGGTTTTTGGATTGTGTAAGCCCAAGTTAAAAAGACATAATTGTGAAGGTTTTAGGTGAACCTGTGAAGCCTATTTTGATAGTGAATGCTAATATTCCCTGTGTGGGGATATTAGGAGTGGAGTAGCATTCTATGTGGCTGTTGTTTAACAGTTGGTGAACACATAGGCGAACTACTATAATTCTTTGTCTTGTGGATTGAATGCTTGCTTAATCTTTTACCTTTTATCATTCAAAGTTGTCGAATGTATGTGTGGATATGAATGTTGTAAATATTTACATTTCAAGTAAGTGTGGGGAATGTTGTAATAAGCTAGATTTAAATTTCATCAATCTATTTCAATTCCTTGCTATTTATTTTTATTGAGTTCTTGATACAAAGGATGTTTTAGAAATAAGGTTGTCCTGCCATAAACCTTTGGTTTTTGTGGTGAAAGGTTGTCCTTAGAACTGAATTCGTATCAACCTTTCAATACTTGTTAATTGAGGTTGAGTTTATTTCAGCATTGTGAATTGATCTATTTTTGTAAGGCTATCTCTTTATTGTTTATTCCGTTGTTTTAATTTTAATTTGGCATAGTTCTATTCACCCCCCCCCCCCTCCTCTAGGACATATAGCTTGGCCATTTCAAGTGGTATCAAAGCCTAATAGCTCACTCTTATTGTTGTTTATTTGGATTTATTTCCTGAGCTAACGATCTAAGCTATATATATAAGATGTCAAATTTTGATAGCCTATCAGTCACTAGGCCTCCACCCTTTGATGGCTCCAACTATACCTATTGGAAAGCCAGGATGAGGATCTTCCTCAAATCAATGGATGAGAGCGTGTGACAGGCCACAGTAACTGAATGGATCCCTCATACCATTGAAGTAACTGGTATCAATGGATCAAAATCAATGAGAATAACACCTTATACTTATTGGTCCACACTTCAGAAAAGTGAGAGTAGTGCAAATGCTAAAGCACTAAATGCAATCACTTACGCTTTATCACCGGATGAGTTCAAAAGAATCATATCTTGTGATACTGCAAAGCAAGCTTGGGATATATTAGAAATGACACACGAGGGTACATCAATTGTAAAAAAATCTAAAGTCCAACTCATCACAACCAAATTTGAAGAAATTCATATGGAGGAAAATGAAATGTTTATGGACTTTTACACAAGATTAAATGACATTGTAAACTCAATGTGGGGTCTTGGAGACCCAGAAAGTAAAGTGTGTGCAAAAATACTACGCTCTCTTCCTGAACGGTTAAACTCTAAAGTAACTGCGATCCGGGAACTTCGTGATACGAATAACATGAGGGTAGAAGAACTAGTTGGTTCTTTACAAACCTATGAGTTAAACTTTAAAGCTCCTAAAGGTATATCTATAGCACTTAAATCTTCTAAAAATGTTTCTGAAGAAAACTCTAATTCTGAAGATGATATGTCTCTTTTAGTAAAGAAGTTTTATAAGAATTTCAAAAGTAAGAAAAGGGTTGATTTTTAACAATCAAATGATAAAAAGAAATTTATACCCAAAACTCGAAAATCTTTGAAAGATAGTCAGTGTTACAACTGCCATGAATATGGGCATTTAGCAAACAAATGTCCTAAGAAGGACAAACCCAAAAGGAAGGGTATGTTGGCTACTTGGGATGAACATCTAATTCTGAAGCTACTTCTGAATCAGAAGATTCTGAAACTGAGTCAGGCAATGAAGTAAAAGCCCTTATGACTCTAGCCAAATTCACTTTTTCAGATCATGATGATTCAACTAGTGAAGAAAATTTGAATAATGATCATGAAAACGAAGAAGATCTTCAAGATGTTACAATGCCTTATACAAGGAAAGTTGTAAAATTGCTGTGAAGCTTAAACTTCAAAAAGAAAAGTTTTTTAAACTCAAAGAATGCTTCAACTCACTTGTTTTAGAAAAATCTCAAATTTCAGATAGTTTTGAAAAATCAAAATGTGATTTGGAATTCAAAACCTCCCTGATTGAAGATTTGAAATCTGAAATTGAGAAACTCAAGAATGAAGTATCTTCTCTTCTGAGTTTGAAGGATACATGGAGATATGCCCTAGGAGATTCACAGTTAGAAAAACTCTTATCCGGATCTAAAAAATGTGGCGATAGATCCGAGTTGGGATATGATAAGAACATACCTCATATACAGAAGAGTACTCCTCCTAAGTTTGTGAAAGGAGAGTCCTCCAACTCAAAAGAGAAAAATACTATTTAAGGTTTTGCTAAAACTATAAAAAAAACTTTTCAAAAGCCTAAAACCAGCTATGTCAACTTCAAAAATTAGAACAGAAACCCACTTGCTAAAAAAATAGTTGATTTACTCAAGGAGCTCTTAAAAACTAAGTCTATAGGTCATTCTTACAACTACATCCAGAAGAAGACCATGTTCCTAAACCCAAAACAGTTATGAAATGGGTTCCTAAAGTTGCCTGCTTAGTTGCCCACACTGCTTTCAAATCAACAAGTCATTCAAAGTGGTACCTAGACAGTGGATGTTCCAGGCACATGATAGGTGACAAGGCTTTATTCACCGATCTAAAAGATATGATTGATGGGTCAGTCACATTTGGTGATGGTAGCAACTGCAAGATTATTGGCCAAGCTATGGTTCAACTCTATAATCTTCCCTTATTTAAGAATGTTTTATATGTTGAGGGACTAAAACGCAACCTGTTAAGAATATCTCAAATATGCGACAACAACCATAGTGTTAAATTTTCTAATCAAGGTTGTGAGATTATAGATAAAAAGGGTTCTGTAATATTAACTGGTCGCAGAACCTCTGAAAACTGCTATATAGTAAGCAATGGTAGCTCATCTAATGAAAGATGCTACATGGTCCATACCGATGAGACAGAATTATGGCATAAACACCTTGGACATGTACATTACCAGAATTTATACAGATTGAGCAAAAGAGAATTTATTAAAGGTCTACCTAAGATTCAAAAAGTAGACAAGATATATGGTGAATGTCAGTATGGTAAACAAACTAGGAGCTCTCACAAAAAAGTAACTCCAATACCACATTAAGACCACTCGAGCTTCTCCACATGGATCTTATAAGACCAACTAGAATAGAAAGTCGAGGTGGTAAAAAATATATCTTGGTTATTGTAGATGATTTTATAAGATTCACCTGGGTTTCATTTTTAAGGGACAAACCAAAAACCTTTGATGAAGTGAAAAAGATTATCAAACGGATCCAAACTGAAAAATGTTCTCAAGTCAGTAAGATCCGAAGTGATCATAGATCCGAGTTTGAAAATAGCAGTTTTGAGAAATTCTGTAATGATCAAGGAATATCGCATGAATTCTCTGCACCCAAAACTCCACAACAAAATGGTATTGTGGAAAAAAAATAGAGTGCTCCAAGAAATGGGAAACGTTATGTTGAATAGCAAGAAGCTCCCTAGAAATTTATGGGTTGAAGCAGTGAATACCGCCTGCTACATTATTAACCGTGTCTATACTTATAAATCCAATAATAAAATGACTAATGAAATGTGGTTCGATAAGAAGCTGACTGTCAAATACTTTCGAGTTTTTGGTAGCAAGTACTATATTTTACGTGACCATGAAAATCTGGGAAAGTTTGACACAAAGAGTGACGAAGGAATCTTTTAGGATACTCTTTAAACAGTCGCGCATATCGTGTACTGAACAACATGACCGGTGTGATTTAATAATCTATTAATGTGGTCATTGATGATCACCTGAATACACCTGCACCTCATTCAGATAATGATGAAGTTCTTATAATTGAAAAACTAGATACTTCATCAAGTGAAATTAAATCTGAATTAAGGACTGTTAAAGATCATCCAACTGATCAAATTCTTGGAAACCCGCTCACTGGTGTGCGCATCGAAGACAACTAGAAGACATATGTAATTACGTATGCTTTATATCCCAGATTAAACTGGTAAACGTAAAAGAAGCACTTTTTGATGAAAACTGGATAGTAGCGATACAAGAAGAACTTAATCAGTTTATTCGAAATGATGTTTGGTATCTTGTTCCTAGACCTAAAGATAAACACATTATAGGAACCAAGTGGATTTTCAAAAATAAGTCTGATGAACTTGAAAATATAATTCGAAACAAGGTAAGATTGGTTGTACAAGGGTAAACTTAAATAGAAGGTATTGATTACGATGCAACCTTTTCTCCAGTTGCTTGCCTTGAATCAATTCGACTTTTTATATCTATTGCATGCTTTAGAAAGTTTAAAATTTATCAAATGGATGTAAAGAGTGCCTTTCTAAATGGTGATTTACATGAAGAGGTATATGTTGAACAACCTGCAGAATTTGAAGACCCTAAGTTTACTAGTCATGCATACCGCCTTAAAAAAGCTCTCTATGGTTTGAAATAAGCTCCCAGGGCATGGTACGAAAAATTGACTAAGTTTTTACTAAGTCATAATTTTCATATGGGTAGTGTCGATAAGACGCTTTTTATTAAGAAACATAACGATGATATCTTAATGGTTCAGATATATGTTGATGATATTATTTATGGATCAACTTGTACTATAGATTTAATGAAATCTAAGTTTAAAATGAGCTTGGTTGGGGAATTAAATTATTTCTTAGGATTGCAAGTAAAACAGTAATCTGATAGAATTTTTATTTGATAATCTAAATATGCTTTGAACTTGGTTAAGAAGTTCGGATTTGAGAATGGTAAGAATTTTGATACTCCTATGAGTACAACTCTAAGACTCTCAAAAGACTCTATAGGTAAAGATGTAGATCCTAAATTGTATCGTAGCATGATAGGCAGTTTGTTTTACTTAACTGCAAATAGACCTGATATTGCTTTAAGTGTTGGAATCTGTGCTAGATATCAGTCTAATCCTAAAGAATCTCACTTAATCATTGCGTTTAATTATTCGATATGTCGCAAGTTCAGTTAATTTGGGTGTTTGGTATCCTTATGATACTAGTGTTCAATTAGCTGGGTATTCAGATGCTAATTAGGTAGGTAATATTGATGACCGAAAATCAACCAGTGCTTCTTGTTTTTACATTGGAAACTGCTTGGTTTCTTGGTTTAGCAAGAAGCAAAGTTCCATATCACTCTCAACTGCTGAGGCTGAATACATTACAGTTGGAAATGTATGTACTCAGCTGGTTTGGATGAAACGTATGTTGAGTGATTATGGAATCGCACAGGACTCGATGATTTTATACTGTGATAATTCCAGTGTGATAAATATTTTGAAAAACCCAATCCAGCATTCACGAACTAAGCACATTGACATTAGATTTCATTATATCCATGAATTAGTGGAAGAAAAAGAAATATCTTTAGAATATATTCCAACCGAGACTCAGCTTGCTGACATTTTCACTAAACCGCTCGACAAAAGTAGGTTTAATAAGTTGAAATTCGATCTCGGTATGTGCAATTTAAAATGATTGAGCATGCATCTCTTTATCATATTGTAAATACTTTATTGGTTTATATTTTAAAATTTCTTGAAAAATGCATGTTTTTTTATTTTTCTGGTACACGACCAATCGAGGACGTGCTCAACCAGTCGTGGCACGACCGGTCGAGGACGTCCCATGACCAGTCATGTAGCGCCTTGATTGCCTTTATTTGGGGAAAAATCACTTCTTCTTCATTTCATTCCTCTTCTCCAACAAGCCGAGCTATGACTAGTCGAACCCCACTATTCGATTCAATAAGGTTAGAACATTTTGTTTGTTATTCTTGAAGATTCATAGTCTTTTCTCTTCAATTTATTGATTGTAGTTGTCTATTTCAACTCTTTCTTCAAGTTGTTGGGTTTTTCTTCCTCATTTGCTAAATCTAGAAAAACCCATCTCTATTTTCTTAAAATTTCTTATATTTCTTCAAGGAAATGGACTCTAGAGGTACAAATAAAAAAAAATCCTAGAGGTGCTTCTTCTTCTAGATCGAATGTTATCACTAAACGTCATCTCAGGGCTCCTAAAGATGATCCACCATTTGTACGAGATTTGCGTATGTGCAATGTGATTGTTGAAAAAGTCGTTGATCTAAACCATATCACTCCTTTCACTCTCCTTCCTCTCTTTCAATCTGTAGGATGGGACAACATTTTACACTGGGGCGGGCCGGCTTACCAGTCCATAGCGCAGGCCATGGTTGCATGCATAACTGAATTCTCTACTGAGCAACTGACTTTTACTATTGCTACTAGAGAAGGGCCTTTTCCTATTGATCGACATTTAATTCCAGGCCTTATGGACATACCAGTAAATGATGATGGTATTCATCCTAGTACACATGCTGAGAAAGTGTTATAATAAGAAAAATGTGTTTATACTAGAGCGTTGTGTAACATGGATGCACCATGGACTGAAAATGGGAATGCCCTCAAATTAAGATATTTGTTACCCAGATACAGAGTTTTACATCGTATCTTCACATCTAATCTGTATCCCTGCTCTGGAAACAAGACTGAGTTGACTCTGCTTATGGTTCGTATTTTGTACTCAATCATTACTGGTGCTAATATCTATTTGCCCTCTTTGATTTGTTCCTCTATCATTCAATTATGTATTCATCCTGGTCATAGTGATATTCCATTTGGGTACCTGATGAATGTGTTAGCCACTAATATGTTAGTAGTTATGCCCGTCGGAGAGGCTCCTATCTAACACCTAATATTCAACAACTCCAACGTAAATAAAATGAAGTTAGAATTGGCTCCAGGCCAGGTTGATGTTGGTGAAGGTGGAGCTGCTGCTGAGGCTGGGAATGATGAAGAAGGTGATGAACTTCCTCCAGATGATATCAATATGGACAATATTTTTAATGAAATGGATTCAGACTCTGGGAATGATCCTGACTTTGTGCCATCTGATTTCAATGCTCGACTAAGTGTATTAGAGGAGAAGGTAGAAAATAAGAATGTTGGCCACAATAGGGAATTTAAATATATGTGCAAGTATTTTAGGCGCTTACAAAAAGGCCTTCATCAAATTGATCCTACCATACCTGCTCCTTCTGGATCGGATTGAGATTTAATATTTGGTCTGTAATAACGATAACACTCTTTACTTTCTCTGGTTGTGTTAGACTCTATCTGACTTGACTTTATAACTCCTTATGCTATGTTCTGTATTCTTAACTTTCAATCTTTCTATCTTTATGACTTGATCATTACTTTGTCATATTGTCTTTCAAATCATATTTGTGTTTCTTCCTTTGTCATATTTTGACAAAAAGGGGGAGAAATTTGAGAATTTTCAATGGATTATGATTGGATTGATGATGTGAATGGGATGGTAGAAGTGTACTACTAAGGGGGAGTTACACAAGGGAAGTTAAGTAATTGTGCAAGAGGTTGTATGTTGTATGCTAGTTCATGACAACTGGTGCATGATTCGTTAATATACATGTTGTGCTTTTCTTGTTGCAATATGTTTTGTCACAAATTTGACAAAGGGGGAGATTGTAAGTGCTATGGTTTGATTTCTCTTTGGTTGTCAAATTTTGTGTGTCAAAACCTCTATATGTGTCTTGTGTTTATATCTTGATAAATTTGTTCGAGACACAATGTCAACAATTGAAGTCAAGAAGGTCAAGAAGAGGAATACTTCAAGCTAGTTCAAGCTACAATATAGAAGATATTAAAGAAGAGTTCAAGTTCAAGACTTAAGCTCAAGTTCACGTGTATTCAAGATCAAGACTCAAGCATAGTTTGGGACTCTAGTGCAACTCAAAATGACATTGATTTCAAAGCTTGTGAAGTAGTCAAGCTGCATCAAGAAGAACTCAAACTTCGTAATGACCAAAGTCTAAGCAAATGAAGTTTTCAATGTCCATACTTCATGTCCCAGGTATGATAAACCTTAGATTGACCTTAAGGTAGGTCACTTTGGCTACATAATTCATTTGAATATTAATACATGAATTTGGTCTATTCTAAGACTAGTCCTAGACCTTGTTCAACCAGTCCTAACACTGAGTCGACCTGTCTAAGAAATTCCAGGACCAGTCCTAGAATTGTTGCAATTTATTGGATTTTCTGGTTCGGTTTCGACCATCATGGAGTCTGCTCGACCGGTCGTGGGATGGTCTCAACTCGACCTTCGACCAGTCGTAAAGCCATGACTCAAACTCCAGCGAATAAATCAAGTGTTGCACGACCAGTCGTAGAGGGGTCTCGACTGGTGGTGGACTGCCTTCGACCAGTCGTGGACTGCCTACGATCAGTCGTACAATGGTTTGATCTAATCAAAAATTCAAAAATCTATTTTTTCTTCGACCAGTCGTGGTGTCCCTAGGACTAGTCGAAGATGAATTTCTATAGCTATAAATAACACACGAATTTCAGAGTTTTTCATTAAAAATTAAGTGAATTCAAGACTTCACCTGAGATAAGTTTGTGTTTGTTTTTAAGCTACATTATGCTTAATTCTATTTCCTTTTGTTAGCTTATTGTTATTTGATTTTGATTTGCATTCCAATCTGATTAGTAAAAGGGGAAATTCTGAATTCCTTCTTCTCGAAATCAAAATCAAATACAGCTAGCCCTAAGTTGATTAAACTTAAAATCAATTAGAACTTAGAACCATTGTAAAGTGAGTATTGGACATTCATACTTTTACTCCAATTGGTTCTTTCGGGCTGCTACAAGAGGAGAAATCCAGGTATTTTATAATTCTATAAAATTTCCATTCTTTTAGTTTTTGTTTGGGATTCGCCAGAAAAATTCCATTTATGTGGTTTTCTGAGGAGAGCTAGAAAACTCAGAAAGAGGGGTTTTTGGATTGTGTAAGCCCAAGTTAAAAAGACACAATTGTGAAGGTTTTAGGTGAACCTGTGAAACCTATTTTGATAGTGAACGCTAATATCCCCTGTGTGAGGATATTAGGAGTGGAGTAGCATTCTTTGTGGCTGTTGTTTAATAGTTGGTGAACACACAGACAAACTACTATAATTCTTTGTCTTATGGATTGAATGCTTGCTTAATCTTTTACCTTTTATCATTCAAAGTTGTGGAATGTATGTGTGGATGTGAATGTTGTAAATATTTAAATTTCAAGCAAGTGTGGGGAATGTTGTAATAAGTTAGATTTAAATTTTAGCAATCTATTTCAATTCCTTACTATTTATTTTTATAGAGTTCTTGATACAAAGGACGTTTTAGAAATAAGGTTGTCCAGCCATAAACCTTTGGTTTTTATGGTGAAAGGTTGTCCTTATAATTGAATTCGTATCAACCTCTCAATACTTGTTAATGGAGGTTGAGTTTATTTCAACATTGTGAATTGATCTATTTTTGTAAGGCTATCTCTTTATTGTTTATTCCACTGTTTTAATTTTAATTTAGCATAGTCCTATTCACCCCCCCTCTAGGACATATAGCTTGGCCATTTCACGTACTAGAAACTACTTGAAGTAGAAAAATTACTAAAAAAAATCTAATTTAATCATATAAGACGATTTGTAACATGATTAGAAGTAATTTCTAAATATAAACAAAATACTAAAACTCCAATATGAAAAAATACATTGGTTCATTGGCAACTCGAGGTTGCAGAAATTTTTGGTTTCACATGTCTATTGTTCGTAACTTCCTTGCCACTGTTAGCTATTAATTATTTTTATAAATTTTGTTTTGCTAATTCATTACTAAATTGAATTTTTTTTATCCTACAAAATTTCATACTTATAGTAACTAAATTAGTTTCTAAATTTTTATAGTAAATTATCAGTAAGTTTACTCACATATTACAAAATTTCATCTTATTTTGAATTATAGAAAAATTATTAAAATTCTAGAAGTGACATTTGTCTGAAACTAACGATTTTTTGTATGATTGCAAAATGTCTCTATTTCTTGCAAGGTTTCTTGTACTTTCGGTAACTGAATTATTTTTAAAATTTTATAATATTTCATCATTAAGTTCAAAGCCATCTCACAAAATCTCATGTCATTTGGAGTTGAAAAAAAATTATTAAAATTTAAGTTATCCGAAATTAATAATTTTTGGACAATTAGAAAAATATCCTAAAATTTATTATATTTTAATTTTAATTTTATTTTTTTAATTATCTTTATATAAAACTAGACTCATCAAGCTTCAATATGGCTTTTGAATCACCAAAATCGGAGTTGTAACGAATGAGATATGAATTTTTGAAGTTGACCCAAAAATGTAGAAAATTCTGATAGTGTTGCCGCCGGAATTTAGTCCGAAATCGGTGGTGGCCTGCCGATCTGGCAGTGGCGCCGTGGCCTGCTAGCCAAAATCAGTGGTGGTGCACCAATTTGGTGCGGTCCCGTCAATCTTTTTTTGGAATTGATGTATCTCGCAATCTGGGATGAGTTAGTCAACGTGCCATATATGAATTTAGGGTAGGAGGAGTTACCTTAACCAAAAAAATTAGTTATTTGGTTAGATTACATCAGATAAATGGTCTAAAATTCATTTTATTTACATTTTTACTATTTATAGTATTTTTTAGTTCAATTATAGCTCTTTATCCTTTGAGTTTTAGGAGTCGTGTCTAACATAAAAAGTACTTAGAAAAAAATTAGTAGCGTAAAGTGGTTAAGCTAGATAGGACACTATAGATAGCAAATTTACTATTTATATTAAGTTACGAATTCTAGGGAGTTTGAGTTGGAGTTTGATTTTGAAACTTTTTACAAGGTTTAATATCACTATTAAATTTTTCTAAATTTTATTTATATTTTCTTATTTTCTCTCATGGATTCGAGGTATCTTTATAAGGAGCCCAGAGAAGCTCCATGGATTCAGAGTAATTGTCTCCTTAAGGAAGACGGTGATCGACCTCATCATGCCCATTCCTTTTCTTTGTTTCTTAGGCCTTCCATTTTCTTAAGGGCTCATTTGGGAGCATGGATTTGGAACCCTCTGGACTTGGAACCTCATGGATTTGAAATCCTCCTATTGTGTATGAAACCATTGATTTGGAATCAACTTATATCCAAAAGTAGTTATACATTGTTTATTTAAAAGGGTTTGAATTTAATTACTAAATCAACTTTAATATCTCTAATTAGTGAATGTATGTAATGCTTGACGTAATAGTTGTAATAAGCCCATTGAAATATATAATTTGCTTGAAAATGATGAAATTCCAAGTATTGGAGGGGCCACAGGCATAAGATCATGTCTGGGTGACTAACTAACAACTTTTAACCATTGATTTACATGGACAATGTTTGGATGACACTGATCATTATATTAAAGTTATTATAGTGATGCAATTGATAATCTAGTTATTTTAGGATATCATTAGTGTACCCAATGGTTTAATAGTCTAGTGACACACATGTTATACACAACTCTTGGAAGCATTTTAGATGTAATCCAAGCTCTCACCGAGGATTTCAAATCCTTTATTTGAAGAGATTTGAAAGTCCCAGTTACTTTATGTGCCAAACAACCAGAGGAAGTGAAATCCCCTCAAATCCCTACAAATCCATGGTGCAAAACAACCCTTAATTATTACTTCGAGGAACAGAAACCCACTGTCCATATTTCATAAAACTTTAACTTTGTACTTGTTGGTCAAATTTCTTTCAAGCTTAGATCACTCATCCTACTAAGTCTTTGAACTCCTACATCGAATCATGCTCACTCGAGCGATGATTTATGAAATTCACTCGTTCTAAGTCAGAATCACAAGTACTTAAACCCTTCGTAAGCGACAAAACTAACCAGGACAGTCCCAAGTTTCTGATTTGTAAGTTAAAGTTCGAAAGCATCACAAAATTGAGGATTTGGTCCTATTATTCATCATTTCTAAGTTTATATTCAAAATCATCCACACAATAAGAAATTTAATCCTAGACTCTAGTTTCTGAGTTTTGAATTCCAATTCATAACAAACAAGAAAGTTTGGTATTAAGGTTCATTGTTCCTAATTTAATGGATTTCTTACACTATCGGATACTCCTAAAATCAGGAAGATCCCCTATAGGAGCAATACTCTAATACTAAGTGTCTTAACTTTAGTTACTGTGGTTTGTATAATCCGCATTCCCATGGTCTAGGTTATCTCAATACTCCGCTCTGATACCAACTTGTAATGCCCTGAAAATCGGCACCCAAGTACAAAGACCCCAATCCCGAGTTTTTGAGTGTTAACCTAATGAGAATGCACATGTGACCTCATTTAGATTCACATTCATTCCACACATGGATAATCAGAGTAACGCAATTCACTTAGTGGATCCAAAACGAGGTAGAGATAACAAAAGATTCAGAAATATAGGGCTAAGAGTCAAAAATACAATTCCAATAGTGATAATTGCCCAAAATGTCATTGTACAAGCCACAATCCACAATCCACAATATACATACCGAAGACAGCTAAAGTATAAAGCTTTCAGTTTACGCCCAATTCTCCAAAACATAACGGCATTGACACAACCCGATATAAGCCTATCTGTTTGAGGTCTCACTAGTACCAACATCAATGATATGCTTGGTTGGTGTTTTAAAACATCATCCCAGGTGGGAGTGAGTAGCTAACTCAGTGGTTCTATTAGTTCTAAGTTATAGATGTTATCAACATAATCAATGCAGTTAATGATAAACAAGAAATCAAATAATTCTTAAATACTCTTGTTAAATTGTGCATATGAAGATATGACATAATGCATGCTCTCATCATTCAACACTCTCTCAACATGTGACTCCGACCACCTGGTTCGCAAATGACAACACTTCCTCAATATGCGACTTCAATGCCTGTTTCGTTACACTCTAAAATAATGTGATGCGATGAATGATTATGTTAGCCGAGTAATTATTATGTTCAATTCATCCATATATTGCGAGCTAGGATACCCATGTAATATTACGAGTCCTTATCTGGATCACCTGGCTCGTTCCACATGTAGTGACTCATTACCGATGTCCCTTAATCCAAATTTAGGTGCCACCCGTTTGTTTTACAAATCAATAATTCTAAAGGTATGGTATGATACTTAAATATATAATGATCAACTCGGTATGAGTCGTCACCCAAACTGAGTATGATCACTCAGTTTCAAGGTTGTAACAGCCCACAACATGCTGCCCTGACCGACTAGAATGCTATTTTTGAAGCCCGACTGATCCCTCATTAAGGACCAGGATGACAACCCACGCTCAGACCACAAACTGGATGAACAGTGGCTAGGGTGTTATAGAGGTGCGGACTTATCATATAAAACCAAATCACCACAAGGAAAGGGCTAGTGGACTAATTTAATTGACCTGGGAGAACTACAACATAATCGGCATTGGGTGCAAGTAGCCCATGTAGTCCAGCTACTGTCAGTCATCCGTGTTCAACCTGGGTCAATCGAACAAGCTGTAACGCCTTGAAAATCGAGGGGTCGAGTAGCAACTCAACACCCAAGTTCCAAAACATCACTTATGCAACATGAATGCTTATGATTGAATGTCGTCTATGTTAATGCAATAATCATGAGTGAGATTATACTAAAACAGTAATTCATACTCCAGATTAAGTTATAAAACGCAAGCAGAAGACTGAAAGATGTATATAAATGTATATAAAACCAAAAACGTCACAATTGGTCTCCAGAGTATGAACACCTTACTGAGTCACCGTATACATGTATTAGGTTCAAAAATCAAAATTCCAAAAATGGTACAACTATAATGGTAAACCCTGTAGTCCCATCATCTGAATGGCCTAAGCGTAGCCTCTAGAGAACTGCATGTAGGATAACTCATCTTGATCATCATAATAATCAGGCTTAGCCTCCTGCGTCTCGTCGATACCTACATCTAAGACAGAGTCTGGTGAGTGTCCAGAACACCGTCCCGTAACGTGGGGGAGAGCAGCTAACTCAGTGGAACAATAAAGCATAGGTTAACATGTTATCAATTCAATTAAGCAGTAATGATAAAGTAGTACAATCAAACACTCCTAAATACTCTTATTAATGCAAGTATGGAATGCAGTCATGATGCATGCCCTCGCCAATGCTCCCTCGTGTGACAACATCTTACGTCCACGACATGTGTTCATCCCTCAGTGCTCCACATATTCCAGGCACGAGCAATGCTATGTGATGAGCGTGATTACCGAGTTATTATTAGTCATTTTCATACAATAGTATTGGGAAACTAAGGTACCTTCCTTATTTCGTTCCCAAACAATAATCCATTCTAGGGTCGTCAGTCCTAGATAATCTCATACGATGATACAGTTCTACGTCGCTGTAAAGGGCTGCCAGGGCTGTTACACACACTCGTTGCACCACTCCCCCATCACCTTATCAATACAGGCCTAATTTATACTCTGTTTACTATGGAAAGGCTCGTTGCCTCTTCACTGATTCAAAGTATGCTCGAGATCACTACAAAGGGCTGTCAAGGCTGTCACACGCAACCATTAAACCACTCCCCCATCACCTTATCAGTGTAGGATGACAGCTCGAATATATTATCCCATACCACCGTATTCGGCTCACAAGTCTGAGTTACTCACTAGTCACTACGGGGAGGCTCGTGGCCCCAGAGTAGGCCAACAGCTCGACCACGGTGTCCCATACTACCATGTCCTGCTCATGAGTCTTAGCGGATCGAGGTACTAAGGTTAACGGGGTTACAGTGGTAAGTTTAGTACCTTAGGTTCAAGCAGTAGCGTCCAAACATGGTGAACATACATTAGACAGATCGGGTTACTCGACGAGCTCGATTAGCACGAGCGCACAACTAGCTGAACGACATGAAGTGCATAAGAACTTCGCGTGGCCTAACCACTGTCGCCAACCGAAGTACGACTCGGGTTCGTTAAACACATCCAACGTGGCGAAATGAATCTCAGTCACGACTTCAAGCCTGTTACCAATTGTCTAGACTATCACATAGCCCCAATCATATTCAAGTCGTAACTAGAAAGCATGTAGAATAGTCAAAGAAGAATTAACAAAGTAATTCAAACATGTTAACAAGCATGTTATAAAGCACAATATAAACAGGAAATACAACACATACATTTCATAAGTAAGCGATTAATTTATACAACTTCCATGAAGGAAATCATACACATCACAAGGTAATTGAAAATCCTATCTCAACACCTACCAAAAGCACAATTATCTAAGTACTTAATCATACAAGCATTTTTACAAACACTTAGAATACACTTATTAACATACATAACGTATATTAGCCAAAACAAGTATTAGTGCGAATTCTTTCACTGAGTAAGTATTACACTTATATATAGCATGTTCATACAGTAATTTATCATGGCAAACACACTTTTAAAATTTATACGTATACGGTATTTTCTACAAATATACAGAATACACAATATGCCATAATTTGCATACGCAACCGAAACGCAAAACGAACATCGCTTTGTGCATGTACAATAACACCCAGATCACGAATCTATCATTATCTGACATTGAAAGCGTTGAAAACCATAACCTATACGTCTAAAGTCTGCACCTTACACAGTAGAAACGTAACGAACTTAACAGAAACTCTACGCTTTTGTCAACGTCGATACGACAACCTATAACACAAGGTAAGTTAGCTACTTCGCTACTTGTGCCAATAAAAATCCTAAAACAGGTTAGGGTTAGGGTTTTCTTACCTAGAAATGAAGCTAGAATCACCGGAAAAGCAATTAGATAGCGATGGTTAAACACGTATAGCACCAGGGTAGAATAGCAGGGAGACTCTCCCACTTCTCTCACACTTTCTCTCTCTTTCTTCTCTTCTCTCTCCTAGGGTTTTCTCAAATTCGTATGGTGAGAATGAGAGAGAGTTTAAGGTCCTTATATAGGCCTAAAACACTCCAAATTAGACTCAGGGCCAAGGTATACTTAGGTTATAGCCAAAGTAGGCCTGTTCCATCTTAACGGAGTACTTTTGGAGCCCCCCCTTGAGCCAAAGGTCGGACTTAAGCTCACTGACTATGGATCTAGGTCGAGTTAAGTTTTCGTTCCAATCGGGTTCCCAGATCACACGTGGCGGACCAGTTTCAGTTCAACGGTCACCGAAACTCGATCAGGGTTACAAGTAACTGACCTATGTATGAAATTTCCCTTGATCCAAGGGTGTATTTGGGTCAAATTCTAACGGTCTGATTGCCTATATCAGGCCCGCAAGTGACAAGTCTCAGATTACTTAAATTAGGTTTCATTTTTAAAGAAATCTTCATTTTCTCACACTCCTCACTCCGGGCTCAAGCGAATAGCCCCGGAATACTATTTTGTTTTGAATTCCGAAATGGTTGTCAAGCCCAGCAAGGCGGTCCTACTTTTATAACTTCATAGTCATCGGACTTTCGATGTGCGGTCTAGATCTGATACGGTGTTTCAATATGCTCCCGAGAGCAGCCAGATAATGAGATTGATCCTAGATTTCATGGTAGCCTAGCGTCACTGATTTTACAAGTTTTGGGTCTTGCAGATCGGATTTAAAGTGGATCAAATGGATTTCATAGCTAATTTAGTTTAGCACTTAGTTAACTTTGTCTAATTTCTAAAGGATTTGATCCTAAGTGATTTCTGCCTGAGGTGGTACTCGGGTCTTCGTACGGGATTTTTCGAGTCGTTACAATTTACCCCCCTTAATGAAAAATTTCGTCCTCAAAATTAATACCTTTTCGTACTCCTCGAGAAGCTGAGGGTAGTTCTTTCAGACCTCGGCTTCAGTCTCCCAGGTAGCTTCCTCCTCTATATGATGCGTCCACAGTACCTTCATGAGTAGAATCATCTTACTGCGCAACACCTGCTCCTTCCTGTCTAGGATACGTGTCGGACACAGTACATATGTAGCATCCTCGCTCAACTGCACCTGCTCCCATCTGATAATATGTGAAGGATTAGGGATGTATTTTTTCAGCATAGATACATGAAATATGTTGTGCATGCCCGCGAGTGGTGTAGGCAAAGCGAGACGATATGCCACCGCTCCCACTCGATTAAGTATCAGAAATGGGCAATGAACCGTGGCGTAAGCTTCCCCTTCTTCCCAAACCGAAGGACTCCCTTCATAGGGGAAACTCTGAGGAATACATGATCTCCAACCTCAAACTCAAGGGGTCGCCGCCTCGTATCGGCATAACTCTTCTGTCTGCTCTGTGCCATCAGGAGTCGATGCCTGATAATGTCGATCTTCTCCGAGGTCGCCTGTACTAACTCTGGGCCAACCAAACAGTGCTCGCCAACCTCTACCTAACAATGCGGTGCTCTGCAAGGGCGCCCATACAAGGCCTCGTAAGGAGCCATGCCAATACTTGCTTGAAAACTGTTGTTGTAGGCGAACTCTGCATACGGGAGGCAGTCATCCCAACTGTCCTTGAAGTCCAAAACACAAGCCCGCAACATATCTTCTAAAATTTGATTCACCCACTCTGTCTGCTTGTCAGTCTGAGGGTGAAACGTGGTACTAAACTTCAACTTCATACCCATCGCTTCCTGGATACGAGTCTAGAAGATATATGTGAATCATGTGTCGCAGTCCGACACAATCTCCAAGGGAACTCCATGCAGACGCACTATTTCTTTGATGTACAACTTAGCCAAGTCGTCTGCAGAGTTCAGAACTCTGATCAACCGGTCCATGATCACCCAAATAGAGTCATAACCCTTTCTCATCTTCGGTAGCCCCGAGATGAAGTCCATAGAGATAAAGTCCCACTTCTATTCAGCTATGGGCATGGGCTGAAGGAGTCCAAGAGGTCGGCGATGCTAAGCCTTGACTTGCTGACAGGTGAGACAATGGGAAACATACTCTGCTATATGAACCTTCATATTGTCCCACCAATATGACCGCTTTATATCCTGATACATCTTCGTGCTACCCGGATGCATCGCAAGCTTCAATCTGTGGGCAGTCTCGAGAAGCTCCTGTCTCAAGTCCTAAATATCTGGGACGCATAGGCGGCCACGGTATCGTAGGCTCCCATCTATGCCAACTCTACACTCGGAGTCCACATCATCGCTAGCTTGCTCTCGAAGCTCAGACAAACGCTCGTCGCCCTTCTGGGCCTCGATAATCTGGTCATCAATAAGTGGCCGCACTCGAACGTGTGCGACACACTCAAACGGTTCCTCCACCGTGAGCTTTTGCTCGAATTCCCGCACGAACTCTAGCATATTCCACTCTTCAATCATCAGTGGAGCCACAAATATGATCACCTTCTTGTGGCTTAATGCGTCTACCACAAGGTTGGCCTTGCTAGGATGGTAGGAAACCTCAAACTTGAAGTCCTTCAAGGTCTCCATCCACCGGCGCTGCCTCATATTCAAGTCCCGCTGAGTGAATATATACTTAAGGCTCTTGTAGTCGCAGAAAAGCTCAAACTCCTCTCTGTAGAGGTAATGTCTCCAGAGCTTCAATGTGAATATGATCGTTGCTAACTCAAGGTCATGCGTAAGGTAATTCTCCTCTTGCTTCCTTAATTGTCTCAAGGCATATACAATCACCCTGTCCTTCTGCATAAGGACACAACCCAAACCAATGCGAGACGCGTCAGTATATATAGTATACTTAATCCCTTACTCTGGCAATACTAGCACAAGGGCGGACGTCAGTCTGTCCTTCAGCTCCTGAAAAGCTGCTTCCGCCTTCTCATTTCAGGCAAACCTTAGATCCTTTTGTGTCAATTGTGACAAGTCTGGCAATCTTCGAGAAGTCTCGAATGAATCATCGGTAATAGCCTGCTTCCAATCCTGAACTGCGGCTACCTTAGCCAGGTCCACTACTATTCCTTCCTTGGACATCACATGTCCCAGGAACTTGACTTCCTCTTTTCAGAAATCGCACTTCTTGTACTGTGTGAACAACTGGTTCTTCCTTAGAGTATCCAAGACTGCTTGTAAGTATTCCTCGTGCTCTTCCCGACTCGCAAAGTATATCAGGATGTCATCGATAAATACGATGACGAATCAGTATAAAAATGACCAAAATATCCGGTTCATCAAATCTATGAACACGACCGATACGTTCGTAAGACCGAATGACATCATAAGGAACTCGTAATGCCCAAAGCTGGTCCTGAAGGTTGTCTTCTGAACGTCTTCATCCCTAACGCGCAACTGATGATACCTCGACTGTAGATCAATCTTCAAGAAGTATCGCGCCCCTTTTAACTGATCGTCTATCCTGGGCAAAGGATATTTGTTCTTCATAGTCAACTGGTTCAGCCTGCGGCAATCAATACATAACCGTAGCGACCTGTCTTTCTTCTTGACAAACAACACAGGTGCTCCCCAAGGAGACACACTAGGTCATACGAAGCCCTTCTCTACGAGCTCGTCAATCTGTTTCCGTAGTTCTTCCATCTCACATGTAGGCATCAGATACATGAGTAATGAAATGGGGGTTCACCGAGCACAAGATTAATTGTGAAATTGATCTCACGTCGAGGAGGTAATCTAAGGATCATCCTGAACACATCTGAAAAGTCCCGAACTACTGGCATGTTTCCTAACGTCGGCCCATCAACAGGCTCAAGTAAAGTGGCATAACATCCAACGCGACATGTCCAACTAACCTGTACTAAAAAGTAAAGATCGTGCTGTCAGGTCCGCTGGCTGTCACGACCCGAGTATCGCAATCAATCTCTGCCTTCATCTCGGTAGCCAGTTCATACTGAGGATAATGTCGTAGTGCCATAGTGGAGCGACAATGAGGTCAACACATACCGTCCTACTACCCAAATCTATGGAGTAACCCTCACACAACCGTATGATATCCGAAAAAGTCCCAGTAGCAGTAGTGAGTTTCACACCCTTCGTGGGAGTAGTATGTAAAGCTAGATGCTTAACTGCTGCACCTAAAATGATGGAGGTAGTGGACCTAGTGTCCACCAATAAAAAGATAGGAGTACCTTGAACAAGCGCAGTGACCTCGAAGGCCATAGGCGCTGTCTCTGGCTCTTCTGTTGTGAGCGCATGAACACGTGCCTGTTATGGTCGGTTGGACTGAGGCATCATAGGTCGCTGTGGCGGCCTATAACGAGGTACAGGTGGTTTGAAGAATGGATGTGCAGGAGCTGTCCATAGTGGTGGAGTCGATAAAGCCTGAGGGAGAGGACGATCAATCCTCTACGGTGGTGCAAACCCACTGTCTCTCATCTGTGCAAAATAACTCTTTGCAGGGTGATCTGATTTCTTGCAGTAAGAATAGGTCACACATGGACGCCTCATCAGAACTACTGGCACTGCAATCCTAGGAGGAGAGTCAAGACGAGACCTCTTGCCGAGGAATGGCCTACTCTGGATATTTGGGCGTGGCCTAGGAACCATAGGGCCACGAGAGCATGTCAGTCACTCAACATCCTGCTCTGCCTGAATAGACATATGAACAAATTCGACATAGGAGGGTATGCTGACACAGCACATCTTCGACTGAATATCAGGTCGCAAGCCCTCAGAAAAATGCCATATCAGCATCTGCTCATCAGCAAGTATCGTAGGGACGTATCTGCCCAACTCAGTAAATCGATGCTCATACTCGATAATTGACATGCCTCCCTGCCTGAGGCGTAAGAACTCATTCTCCCTCTCATGTCGGTAGGTCTAAGGGTAGTACTTTTCGTGAAAACGAAACTCGAAAGCTGCCCAAGTCCATACGTAGCCAACTGTGACTGTCCGTAGGACACTATCCCACCACATACTGGCCTCCTTCTCAAACACAAATGTGGCTAACTCAACCTGCTCTGACTCGATGCAATACAACATCCGTAGCATCTTGAAGATGCGATCTAGCCAATATTTAGCCTCCTTGGGTCTGTGAGAACCCGTAAAAGTAGGAGGTCTCAAGCGCTGGAATCGCTCGAGAAGGCAATTAGTACCCAAATGCCCCGTAGGGTATGCAGCAGGTGCAGGCGGAGGCACATCCTCAGCTTGAGCAGAAGGCTCTGCAGTTTCAGTAAGACGTGTAGACGGTGAAGGTGGAGTCGCATTCCCACCCTGAGATAAGGCCCCTGCAATAGTGGCCAAGAGCCGCTGGTGATGCTGCTGCATCAACATCATCATCTGCTCAAACCTATCAGTAGGTGGGGCAAGCTGAGGCACGTATTGCGTCGAGGAAGATGCACGATTTTGCTCGTGAACCGGTGGTGTATAAGGTGGTAGTCCCGCTGTAGGACCGGTGGAAGGCTGAGACGCAGGTATAGTCTCATGATCCGGGTCTAAACCAGGGTCCATACGAAGGGGCCTGATCCATCGTATCAGTGAGTGCGAGGTGTGTCGTGCTCCGCATATTTTTCTGTGGCATGCCCTATACAACATAGGGTGCAACGCATGTAAGATGAAGCATAACAACACAATACACAATCACTTAAGCATTCCACACACTTCATAGCAAAAGAAGATGCATGCATTTCATTTACCAAAATTGTCACAATACATGGAATACAGAGTTACATGAATCATGACAGAAGATGCATGGGAGCTAATACAACCAAAGCCTCAAACATCTAAAACATTCTACCAACTACTACACCCATTAACATGAAAACATAAGCATCCTAAGGTGGTAACAGAAGTAAACTACAAGACAACAGTATGGATGACTAGGCATCCGAGTCTGGCGATGGAGAAGGGGCATTCTTATCCTTCAGGCAGCACATGATAGTTTTCAACGTGCGAGTTACTTTCTTGAACTTGTGCTTCATAAGGCCCCGAAGATCCATGACATCTTGTCATAGGACAGCCTGACCATGTCGTAACTCAGCATGATCCTCCTCCAGTTGAGTTATACGAGCATCCCAAGTAGCCCGATCAGTGTCCTGTACTGGTGCCGTAGGAGAGGAGCTCTCCTCTATATCTTGGGCCTCCTCTTCCTGTTCCTTCTCTTCTATCTCGGCTCCATCCCCTTCCTCACTCTCTTCTTCCTCACTTTCCGTCTCATCATCGCTCTCCTCAAGTCGAGCTTGGAGTTGCTGTGGCCCGATCTTCATCTAATTGGGGGTAGTCTCATCGATGTGATGAACCAACACCGGCATCTCCACCCCAAGATTGTAGCCAAACTCATGTGCAATCTTACATATTAGTCGGCCGAAGGGGAGCGAATCAGTCCTTCTAGCAGAGCGTGCAGTCTTAATTATCTGTCATAACATGAACGTAGGCATGCACAGGTTCGCTCTCTGTCCCACTTGATACAAGAAATCTACCATGAGGCGCGTACACTCACTGCGATTGCTCCACCTGGGGTAGACATTGAACGTGAAGATGTGATGGAGCAAGCGGAAGTTGTTAGACATATTGGTCACTATAAAACTTTTGTTCGGCCACCACTCGACTAGTCGGCCACCACAAAGGAAACGTGTGCGTCGATCCCTTTCACGAGCACTCCTCAGGTTCAGCTCGCTAGCATGCACCTCGCTAAGGGGCACATTCAGGAGCTGAGATATCAACCTGACATCAACTGTGACCAACTGATCCCTTCCACATGGGATCTGGAACTGCAAGGGTTCGAGCGTAGGCTCGTGAATGTTAGCATAGAAAGCTCAGACAGATCTCGCATTGGCGCGATACCCGCCATCAAATAGTGGACCCTAACGGGTTTCTTCCAGGAACTCAAACAATAGATACTCTCCAAGGAGCCGCCTATCCACCTGAGCTTCAAAAAGGACCCTACGACCCTTATACACTCTATGAGACAGCTCCGCCAACAGAGCCCTTTCAACAGGAATCCGGGGATCAAGATCCCGCTTTGTCTGAAACTCCCGAGTGGTGCTTGTGCTAGTGGCAGTGCCTCTCGACCTCCTTGAATGCGTAAGGTGACTAGGCCCGGCCTCATCCATGTCCCCCTTTCTCTTTCCCATGAGAGAAAGGATGGTGGAAATCGAGAAAATGGCCATAACGTACTCGAAGAAGGCCATGAAAAGTGAAGAAAAAGGAGGAATATGGCTGAAGTTTCTGGTTCTCCACAAATTTGAGCCTCAACAGAGGTTGTAAAGGCCCAAATGACAAGATTTGAAGAAAGGAAATGAAGAGATGGGATGGGTTGAGAGCTTACACGATCTGGAGCTTCAAATGGGGGGTGTAGGAGCTTAAACGAAAGAGAATGGAGAGGATAGGGGAGTAAGTATGGCTATAAATGCTGGAGGGGTGTGGGTTTTAACAGGAAATGGCGAAATGGGTGATTGGAGGGGAGGTTTGAGAGAGAAAACTGAAATTTTGAAGGAAAGGAAGAGCTTGGAGGTGGGTATTATGAAGGAGGTAGGTGTTTGGGGTGGTTTTAAGCCACAGCCCACACATCAAGGAGTCACCCTAGGCCCCAAAGATCGTCGGCCTGAGCGGCCGGCCCGGGCCATCCAGTTAACCGGTGAGGCCTCGCTAACTCGGCGAGGTCCTCGCCACCCTCTGGACTAATCGGCGATGCCTCGCCATTTAGGCAAGGTCCTCGTGCCCCCTAGGTCCAAAAATGATGTGGGGTCCACCCTGAGTCCCTCTGGATTTGAGTGGGTAGGCCCCCGACCCTGTTTTGAGCCGTTTCGGGCCATTTTAGGTATTTTATGATATGCTGCTGCACATGGGGTTTTTGAAGGCTGGGATGGGGAGATTTACTGTCTAAACCCATCATTTGACGGTCTAGAAGTGTTTTGGGGTTGACTCGTGTGACCACGGTTGATTACAAACTCAAACAAAATGACCGATTTCAGTGAACTTCGCCAATTGGCGAAATCAGGATACCTATGACTATTTCTACGTTTTTCTCACACCCACCTAAGTCGAAGGCCACAGTGTATGTCGTGTGACCATAACCGAGGTCCGGTTTAATCCAAATCATGCTCTGATACTAACTTGTAACGCCCTGAAAATCGGGGGTTGAGTAGCAACTCAACACCCGAGTTCCAAAACATCACTTATGCAACATAAATGCTTATGATTGAATGTCATCTATGTTAGTGGAATAATCATGAGGGGATTATACCAAAACAGTAATTCATACTCCAGATCAAGTTAGAAAATGTAAGTGGAAGACTGAAAGATGTATATAAATGTATATAAAACCAAAAACGTCACAATCGATCTCCAAAGTATGAACACCTTACTAAGTCAACGTATACATGTATTAGGTTCAAAAATTAAAATGTCAAAAATGGTACAACTATAATGGTAAACCCTGTAGTCCCATCATCTGAATGGCCTAAGCGTAGCCACTAGAGAACTGCATGTAGGAGAACTCATCCTAATCATCATAGTAATCAGGCTCAGCCTCCTCTGTCTTGTCTATACCTTCATCTAAGATAGAGTCTGGTGGGTGTCCAGAATACCGTCCCGTAATGTGGGAGTGAGTAGCTAACTCAGTGGAACAATAAAGCATAGGTTAACATGTTATCAATTCAATCAAGCAGTAATAATAAAGCAGTACAATCAAACACTCCTAAATACTCTTATTAATGCAAGTATGGAATGCAGTCATGATGCATGCCCTCGCCAATGCTCCCTCGTGCGACAACATCTTACGTCCAAGGCATGCGTTCATCCCTCAGTGCTCCACATCTTCCAGGCACATGCAGTGCTATGTGATGAGCGTGATTACCGAGTTATTATTAGTCCTTTTCATACAATAGTATTGGCAAACTAAGGTACCTTCCTTATATCATTCCCAAACAATGATCCATTCTAGGGTCGTCAGTCCTAGATAATCTCATATGATGATATAGTTCTAGGTAGTTGTAAAGGGCTGCGAGGGCTGTTTACTAGGGGGAAGGTTCGTTGCCTCTTCGCAGTTTCAGAGTATGCTCAAGGTCACTATAAAGGGCTGTCAGGGATGTTACATGCAATCCTTACACCACTCCCCCATCACCTTATCAGTGTAGGCTGACAGCTCGAATACAATGTCTCATACCACTGTATTCAGCTCACGAGTCTGAGTTGCTCACTGGTCACTATGGGGAGGCTCGTGGCCCAAGCATAGGCCAACAGCTCGACCACGGTGTCCCATACCACCATGCCCGGCTCATGAGTCTTAGCGGATCGAGGTACCAAGGTTAACGGGGTTACACTGGTAAGTTTGGTACCTTAGGTTCAAGCAGTAGCGTCCAAACATGGTGAACATACATTAGACAGATCGGGTTACTTGACGAGCTCGACTAGCACGAGCACACAACCAGCTGAACGACATGAAGTGCATAAGCACTTCACGTGGCCTAACCACTGTCACCAACCGAAGTACGACTCGGGTTCGTCAAACACATCCTACATGGCAAAATGTATCTTAGCCACGACTTCAAGCCTATTACTGATTATCTAGACTATCACATAGCCCCAATCACATTCAAGTCGTAACCAGAAAGCATGTAGAATAGTCAAAGCAGAATTAACAATTAATTCAAACATGTTAACAAGCATGTTATAAAGCATAATATAAACAGGAAATACAACACATACATTTCATAAGCGATTAACTTAAACAACTTAAATGAAGGAAATCACACACATCACTAAGGTAGTTGAGAATCCTATCTCAACACCTATCTAAAGTACAATCATCTAAATACTTACTCATACAAGCATTTTCACAGACACTTAGAATACACTTATTAACATAACGTATATTAGCCAAAACAAGTATTAGGGCGAATTCTTTCCCTGAGTAAGTATTACACCTATATATAATATGTTCATACAGTAATTTATCATGGCAAACACACTTTTAAAATTTCTACGTATACGGTATTTTCTATAAATATACAGAATACATAATATGCCATAATTTGCATACGCAACCGAAATGCAAAATGAACATCGCTTTGTGCATGTATAATAACACCCAAATCATGAATCTATCATTATCTAACATTGAAAGCGTTGAAAACCATAACCTATATGTCTAAAGTCTGCACCTTACGCCGTAGAAACGTAACGAACTTAACAGAAACTCTATGCTTTCGTCAACGTCGATACGACAACCTATAACACAAGGTAAGTCAGCTACTTCGCTACTTGTGCCAATAGAACCCCTAAAACAGGTTAGGGTTTTCTTATCTAGAAATGAAGCCGGAATCGCTGGAAAAGCGATTAGATAGCGATGGTTAAACACGTATAGCACCAGGGTAGAATAACAGGGAGATTCTCCCACTTCTCTCACACTTTCTCTCTCTTTCTTCTCTTCTCTCTCCTAGGGTTTTGTCAAATTCGTATGGTGAGAATGAGAGAGGGTTTAAGGTCCTTATATAGGCCTAAACACTCTAAATTAGACTTAAGGCCAAGGTATACTTAGGTTATAACCAAAGTAGGTCTGTTCTATCTCAATGGAGCACTTCTAGAGCCCTCCCTTGAGCTAAAGGTCAGACTTAAGCTCACTGACTATGGATCTAGGTCAAGTTAAGTTTTCGTTCCAATCGGGTTCCCAAATCACACGTGGCGGACCAGTTTCAGTTCAACAGTCACCGAAACTCGATCAGGGTTACAAATATACTGACCTATGTATGAAATTTTCCCTGATCCGAGGGTGTATTTGGGTCAGATTCTGATGGGTTGATTGCCTATATCAGGCCCGTAAGTGACAAGTCTCAGATTACTTAAATTAGGTTTCATTTGTAAAGAAATCTTCGTTTTCTCACATTCCTCACTCCTGGCTGAAGCGAATAGCCCCGGAATACTATTTGGTTTTGACTTCCAAGATGGTTGTCAACCCCAGCAAGGCAGTCCTACTTCTATAACTTCATAGTCATCGGACTTTCGACATGCGGTCCAGATCTGATACGGAGTTTCAATGTACTCCCGAGAGCAGCCGGGTAATGAGATTGATCTTAGATTTCAGGGTAGCCTAGCGTCATTGATTCTACAAGTTTTAGGTCTTACAGATCAGATTTAAAGTGGATCAAACAGATTTCGTAGCTAATCTAGTTTAGCACTTAGTTAACTTTGTCCAATTTCTAAAGGATTTGATCCTAAGTGATTTCTGCCTGAGGTGGTACTCGGGTCTTTGTACGGGATTTTCTGAGTCGTTACACAGGCCTAGAGTGGCCGCCTTAACTTGGGTCACCCCTTAATTTGGGTGATTTACTGGCTAACCTAACATCTTAGCAATCTTAAATGTTTCTATGGACTAAACTTTATATCACACAATTATAACATAAATTTTAGTATGCAACCAGTTAGGCATTTCATTGAACACATGAGCATCCATAAGGTATTATATTCACTAAAGCATTAAATCAAACATGTGGTCATGCATAAAGTAATACAATTACTTAAGCAATATATCAATATGTGAACATTAACAAATCAACACATTCTACCACTTGGACGTTTCATTGGACATGTGAGCATCCATATCCAACCAATAGCATATAATACAATCAAACATGAAATATGAACATGCTAGCTATTATAACACATTCAACATAAGACATCATTAACTGAGACCCTCAGGGGTCAATAAATGAAAACCTAGAAATAATGGTCCGAACCTTAAGAAGGAATATCCGATTTTGAGCTCCTAGGGTTAGGGATTTGGAGAAAATCACAAATTCCTATATAAACACCAAGAACTATTTGAGATTCATGTAATTCATTTTAGAAACACCAAGGTTAGGAAGTAGGATTTGTTTCTTAACTCCTAATCACAAGTAGGGTGGATTCGCCAAGGCCTTGGTTGGTGGAGACCGATGAAAGGAAGTACTAAAACCTCTAACTCCTACTCTCACTCGTCTTCTATTCTTCTTTCTCTTTCTCTTTCTCTTTCTCTCTTTCTCTCCTTTGGAAGATGCTAATTCGTATGGAGAGATGGGGTGCCTAAATGAAGCTCTTATATAGTGCCAAATTTGGTGTAAATGGCCCCAAGGGCTAGGTTTTTACTATACTAGCCCTATGGGAGAGTTTTTCTAACCTCTAGGGCCCATAATGGGATATACATATTGATATACACCGTAAGATAGTTAGCCCTAATGATGATCTACGTATGGATATGATCGGCCTACCATTTGGATGCGTTGATCGACATATATGATTAGAAGTCTGTTCAACGTTCACCGATAATCGATCAGGGCTGCGATTATACAGATATGTTTGGAGAAATATCTTTAGTCAATACCCCAGCTTTGGCCATGAATTGACGGTCTGAAAGTCACTACTTTATGAAAGAATAAAGTGATTAGTTTCACTTAAGTTTTAGATTTCAACCTAGGGGATTCACGCGTTTGAAGCACTTAAATTTTGGCCAAAGTTGAGTAATTTTGGACACTATGTTTGTTTACCACCCCCAATGGGCGTCGAGCCCGGTGAGAAGGACATTATTCTATAGTTTCGAGTTTAGTGGGCCACTAACGAGCGGTCTAAAGGTTATTTAGATAATTAAGGCATTTCTAGAATGAATTTGGTATTGAGATTTCTTGTGCACAATTAGCTAAGTTCATAATGTGGCCTATTCGCAATTAGCCAAAATAACAATTTGATTATAATCACTATAAACCGTTGGTTCTTAGGCTAAAAGGATACGGGGTCAGTTTGGTTTGTTAATTAAGATCTAACCACTAGTTATCTTAGATTTTAGTAGGTCTTTATTTAGTTGTAATTGTCTCGACTAATTAATGATAGGTTGGCTAGATTTAGGCTCTATATGAGCAAATCATGTGGCTAAACTCGGTGTTTAAGTGATTGGGTGAATTCGTTGGCTTCCTATGGTTAATTAATCGGACTTGTGCGGTTCTTTATTTGTACCACCCGTGTATAAACTAACATTGAGTGTTAATGGTCAGTAAGTGATAATATAAGTTAATTATATAGAAAAAAAATTCAAGGGTTTTTGAAAATTCAAAACAATGAAAATCCAGGATGTTACATACCAAGAGATGGCAGACTATTCAACAAAGAATTTTTCTGACAGAAAAAGTGAGTGTCATCCTCAACAAGATGTGTCATAAAAGTACAAAGACCCCGGTAGTCTAACCATCACTTGTGTAATTGGAAACTATTGAATCGAGCATGCACTGCTTAACATGGGGGCGAGTGTTAATCTGATTCCTTACTTAGTTTATGAACAACTGGACCTAAGTGAATTAAAACCCACCCGGACTACATTACAACTTGCCGATCGATCAGTTCGTGTACCGAGAGGGATCATTGAGGATGTGTTGGTCCAGGTTGACAAATTCTATTATCTAGTATATATTTATCGTCCTAGATACTCAACCCATCGTGGATATGAGCACTCAAATTCCTGTCATTCTTGGTCACCCATTCCTTGCTACATCAAATGTAATCATTAATTGTAGGAATGGAGTCATGAATTTATCTTTTGAAAATATGACATTGGAGCTCGATATTTTTTCTATATGCGCAAACAGGTAGAGGATGATAACGAGGCCCCGATATTAACATAATTGACTCGTTCGTGGAAGATAGAGTGCTCCTAACTCTATACTCTGACCCTCTTAAGACGTGTTGGCCCACTCCCCTGATTTGGATGATGACACGATTAGGGAGATGGATGTCATGCTTAGATTTGCACTGGTACTTAAAGTTAACTGGTGAGAGCCATAATTTGAAGATTTGCCCCAAACTGATGTAATGCCTCTACCGTCTAACTTCAAGACACCAAAGCTTGACTTAAAATCTTTGCCCGCTGATCTTGAACGGGTTTACTTAGGTCAAGAGGAGACATACCCAATGGTGACTTTATCCCACCTTGAGAAAAGATAAGAGAGTATGCTCATTTCCACTCTAAAAAAAGATAAAGGAGTTATTGGGCATATCATCAAAGATCTCGATGCGGTGAATGAACTCCTTTCAACTAAATGTTTAAAAAATTGCTTGGTACACTTTGTAGATTTAAATAGACTCATAATAAAAGAAATAATGGATGCCTTGCAAAACAATATCTCGGTGGTCGTTACTGATGGAGAGAACCCTTATTCCAAAGCCTCTCCTTTCATAAATCTTGAATGTTTACCATTACGGGAGGAGGATCTGAAAATTGAACTGAAGGCTGAAACTTCAGAATATGTTGAGACTACATCACTTACTAAGAATTTCTCTGAATTTTATCTACTTGTAGTCTCTGAATCACCATGTTGCGCTAAGTCTGAAACTTTCTCTGTCTTAGGTGAATCATATGTACTTTGGACACCTCAGATGATTAAAAGGAAACTTTATGCTGAGGTCTAAAAATTTCTCTGAAAAATCATGCTCCAGGGCATCCAAGCCTATGGTAAAAGGGGCTTTTGGATGATCCTATTATGAAACCTACTGAGAAATTTATTAAGATACTGGCCGGAGGAGGAACCTTGCGGCGTGACTAAGTAGCTTTCCCCTATTTTCCTTGTTAGGTTTATTTCTTTCAAAGAATTTAGGATTAGGATAGTTTGCTTTTCGCCATTTAGGATAGTTTGCTTTTTGCTGTTTAGGATAGTTTGCTTTCCACTATTTAGGATAGTTTGCTTTTTGTTAGTTTAATTCTTTTGCTAACCCATCTTCACACTGAGACCATTCAAAAAGCCTCAAAATTCCTTCTTTGGGTATTACCTTTCCATCACTTCCCTTCTCTTTTCATTGCCTCTTTTACATTACATGCTTATTTCTTTCACATTGAGGACAATGTAGATTTTTCAGTTGGGGATGGGGGATTAGGTGAACTAATCAGTGTTTTCTAAGTTTTGAGTAGAAATTTTGAAAAATTTTAATGTTTTAAGTTGAAATCTATTTGGGAAGTGATGAATTGTTTACTTAAGAATGAATTGGGTATGATAAATATAGAGTGAATTTTAGATTGTTGGAGTTTGATCAACTAAGTAATCTCTCACTTAAGTTCCTGTGCTCAATTGATTAAGAGATAATTTGAATATCATGTTAATCTAAATCACAAGACACATTCAATTTGCCTTCTGTAAGAGATGCTAGAAGTTCTGATTGTTAGTATGTGAATCATTGATAGATGGTGAGAATCGAGTTTGGAGAATTTTATCCACCTTAAAAGAAGAAAAGAACCAGTTAAAAAATAGGAGATCGACAAAGAGGTCATGAAAAAGAATAAAAAGAATGAAAAATATGGAAAAGAATGTTAAAAAATAAAAAGAATGAATAAAAAAATTGACTGTCGATATAAAATCAAAGACTGGAAAAAGAAGGAAAAGGCGATAAGTTCGGAATCGGTACTTTAGTTTCAAACTGATCTTAAAGTGATGAGTATGGCTAACATGATGAACTAATAATATTCGTACAGGAAGTAAGTTGATTTTCACTAAGCGCATTGAAAAACTTGATATGCAAATTATGCTCGATTTAATGGAAAAAGAATTTACTTAATTGGTTGCTTATGTGGTTCGACTCTAAGTTTTCAAAACCCCACTTTCGTTTCTTAATTCTACCCATCATACTTGAGTGTAAAAAAGATTGCTTTCCTAGAGAGGTTTTGGACTGTAATAACCTCAATTTTCATAATTAGTTGTATACATTTGTACAAACACGCAACCTTAAAAGAGAATTAGTGAATGCTTAGAAGCATTGCTAATTAGTTTGTTGTTGTTCCTATCCATGGTAGGAGTATTGAATTTCGGGGATGAAATTCTCTTTAAGGGGGGTAGATTGTAATACCCTGTACTTTTAGTACTTGGGTGTTAGGATGGAAACCTAATTTAGGATTTTAATAAGCTTGCTAGACACTTGAATTTCATGTTAGTTATCGCAGGCCTTAGACCACACGACCCACTAATTGTTTGACTTATGTTACGATCATTAACAACCCAACCATATGATTATAAGAGCAATCATAGGTTTAGATTATAAACTTGTGCAACTGAAAGATCGACCATCCAATCATTCATTTGGATCATGGAATGTCTGGATTAGCCCCCTAGCACTAAAGTCCCCTTAGATGGGTCTTACGGGTTCGAATCATTAGGATCACCATTGACTTTCACATGAGCAATCCCTAAGGCCACTGTTGTATGAATTAGATCTGAGTCGACCATTTGTCTCAGTTTATGAAGCACTAGCCAGCTGACCAACTGATTTATTATATCAAGCTGTCCATCCGTCAATTTCCAAGATGGATCACCATACCAACAGAGATACCTATTTTTAGGGTTTCAATTTACGAAAAGACTAAGGATAGTTCTTATTATGACTACGAACAATGATGCTTAAAGGGTAATCATTCGGTAGCTTACTTGGACTTATGTCTTAAATGGGATTAGATCATCTGATTAGCTCTTTTAAACACATGTCTTAGAATTGATTTGATTAGTTAGAATACTTGATTATTTTACTTAACAGATGTCTTAGAACATATTAGAATACTTGATAGGTTAACTTAAATACATGTCTTAGATTGATTGAAAGTAATTGACTAGTTACCGTAAAACACATGTTAGGGCATCTAATCTCTAATTCAACCGATAATTCCCAACTGAGTAGTCCCTAGGACTTTTTTAACCGTTGACGTCCAATTTCAGAATAATCTGACCCTCATATCAATGTAAATCCATAACTAGATCCTCCAATCGGTTAGAAAGGCCCATCTAAGACTTGGTTGTGCCTGACCTTTGGTCAGGGGACCCATTTAGTCTCATAGAGCATCATGGACGTAATGGATTTCCCGTGAGCATCATGGTGGGCAGCACTTTAATGCACGTGTGCAGCATGGGAAGTACACTCGCGACGTACTGGACGACATTTGCAGGGTCAAACCGGCTCTGACCAAGATTTCTGAAGAAGGAAATCTCTTTCTTTTCTTTTTGTTTCTACCAACGTCTGTTCAAACAAACTATCTTCGTTTGTGATGATCTGTGGCCCACCATCACAGCCCTGGGCCACAATCTGACCTGTCCATCAGGAAGAGGGGTCACCAAAGATCCAAACTTTACAATATCACATGTTGGTGGACCCGTTCATGCACTCGAAACTAACCGTAAGAAGGTTGGTGTGAGGTAGATGTGTGCTTTCAGTCCTCCCAAAACCATTCCATTGTGATTAAGGTGGGCCACTTATGACCAATCCAAACCGTCCACCTTGTAGAGCCCTCAAACACTATCGAAACCATCCCACTCATGTGGATTCATGTGCACGTGTGTGTGCTTAAACTCGAGCCAAACAGTGCCGCATGCGGCTATCCTTCCAAAAATAGAAACCAACTGCTGTTGTCAGGTTAGCAATCCGCGTGAAGCCGAATCCACCCATCCTAGCCGTCCCTCTACTGGAACATCTCAACCATCCACTCATTTAGGGCATTCCAAGTGAAACCGGGGATGGTTTCGGTTTCTTTCCCATGGTTTTGAGAAAACCAAGTAGTAGGATTCGATCTAGGACTGTCCAATCCTTATCCAACGACTTTAAAGGAGTTTAGGGCATGATAAAAAGGCAGCAAGATCTCATAGCAACGGTCTTTTCTTTAGTTATTGCAGCCGACTGAGAAAAACCCATCGTTTCCTTCTGAACTTAAACCCACCATGAAAATATCAATGGAGCTCCATTCCAACTATCCTTAAAGCCCCATGTGGTCCATATGGACCTTCTGCAAGGGGCGGATGAAGGAAAATGACTCAGGCAAGATTCTGCCATTAATGACCATATTCTCCTCCACCGAGTTGTTGGGTGCCACGCTAACTGACCCGATCGAGATCGGTTTGGGTTAGTGTTCTTACTGACCAGGATTGGAAGAAGAAAAAAGAATAGAGAAAGGAGTAAGAAGAAAGAAATGAGGAGAGGAAGGGAAATGAGAGAGGAAGAGAGTGGGGACGGTGTCGCACTCACATTCGAGCTCGAGTGGGAGTCGGGGATTAACACAACAGTTGACTCGGTTAGGCGGTTTGTCTGAACTGGCTAAACCCACCAGCAATGGGAAAGAAAGTGAGAAAAGAAAGAGAGAAGGAAGAAGGGAGAGGCGTGCAGAACGTGTTGCTGCCCGTTCGTCATGTTGCACCACTGCCGAGCCGACTGGACTGAACACGATGAGTCCGAGTCGAGGCTGGGTGAGTTCAACGACCGTTGCTGAGCTGATGGCAGAGGTAGAAATAGTGAGAGAGTGCAGTGTTGCACTGGACCAACCTCAACCGACTCGCTGCATTGCTGACTCGATTTTCTCTTGAGCCGAGTTGAGTCGCTGGACCGAGTTAGGTTGCACCTGACGTCTGTTGTTGGACGTTTCAGCTGGCAGGAGAAAGAAAGAGAAGAGAGAAAAGAAAGATAGAGAAAAAGGGAGAGAATGAGTCGGGTGAGTGAGTTGTGTAGCTGGCAAGTCGACTCGACTCACCAAGTTGAGTTGGGCCATCCTTGAGTCGATTCCAACCACCTCTAGACTTCCCAGAAGCAGAAATGAAGAAGGAAAGGAGAAGAAGAAAGAGAGAGAATGTAGGGAAGAGTGGTTGTGTTGGGCCGAGTCAACTCGGTTCGAATCGAGTCATCAAGGTGAGTAAACGTTTCTTCCCATTCTAGACTCATTTCATTGTGTTAATATCCTTGTTACACTCTTAGTAATAGGATTGCTAACATTACATATGACTAGCCATTAGTAGATAAGTTGTGCTAGAACTAGTGATTGTAAATAAAATTACAATGTGTGGATAGTTGAATCTCACTTATCGCTCTTAAATATTATTATTAACCGTAATTCGTAACATTATTATCATAACGACTATTGGGGCCATGTCGGTTAATAATAATATATATATCGCTAATATCAATGACGATCTTGAGATTTTTAATAATATAGGTATTGTACACCCATTTGAAATTGAATCCAAAAATCTGAACCTAGACCTAAAACCCAATGGTGAAATCCTAGACCTAATTAATCTAAACTCTAGGTCTATACTTTAAACATAATGATGAGACCATAACACCTATTATCATGACTAGATCCATTATTATGATTATATTATCATTTTTTCCTTATGGGATTAATATAATACTTGTTTATATAATTATTAGTATTAATCCTTATTATGTTATAATTAGTAAACATTCTATTATTATTGCTTGAATTATTTATGGATTATCAGTAACTATAAAAATATTAGATGATGTCAATACGTTTAAATATGAACTTATGGACCGTTGTTATTATATGGATGGAATAATGCCCCTATTAGGAATATTATTTGGCTCATGGTTCAATAATAATAATGACAATAATATTGATAATAAATTAGTATCCAAATCCAAGGATCTAAGTCTAAGATTAAACCTAAAGATAAAAACCCTAATTCCATACTAAAACCCTAAAAGCTAATCCTAGGTAGTTATTAGAACTTGGACCTAATTATATAAGTTCATGATTTGCGGTAGGATACATTTCTAAGGACGCAAGCACTTAGCGACACTAGAAGGCGATTCAAAGTATAAGGTGATGATTCTTCCCCTTGAGCTTTTCATCTTCTCATTAGCTTAAGTTATAGTTTTTATTTAAATTCATAATTGATATCTCCCTTTATAATAACATGTGTTAGCTGGTGAAAATTGAATTGCTGTATTAGATGCTTTATGACTATCCTGTATAATTGTTCATGCTTGTGGATTATTTGTGGATTACTTACTGAACTTAAACTGGTACATTAGTGAAAAATTTTCGCATATGAATGTACACCCATACTTAGGATGTAACTTGACTAGTTGTGCTCGTAATAGACCTTCGACTTGGTGGTTATTGAGTGGTGGTGTAGATGGATCATTGATGTGGGCTTACTATCCAGGGTTGTTGTGCCTAATAGTTTTTAAGGATGATCTTTATTGTATGGTTTTGATATTCGCCCTATGTGGCATATTTTAATACTCGCCCTATGTGGATTTATTTGATATTTTCCTTACATAGGTTCGATATTTTATACTGTGCAACCATGCGATGGTAAGCCCCATACACTATAATATGATTGGCTACTAGTTGACGAGTTTCCATTAAACATCCTAAGATGGTAGCCTCATAGGCCGAGGATGGTAGTCATGGGATACTATGTCTGAGCCGTCGGCCTACGCTAGGCCATGTGATCCCCGTAGTGACCATTGAGTTACTTAAATTAGCTGCTTATAAATGGGCTAATAATGACTTGGCTAATCATGCATACATAGCATAGACCAATATTTATTGCTATCATATGCGATGTACGTATCGTTCAGTCTAGATGATGTGTCTCGGGTTTGATGATTCTGACTGGATGATGTTTTTCAGGTTCGATGATTGCATGGGTGACGGCCCGCTGTCCGCACGGATGAGCATCCCTGGGGCGTGATTACATTCATGCATCCATGCATCTAATAAGACCTGCATCATGTATTGTTTTGTATGCTTTATTTTATAACTATGCTTATCGAATGCGGTGGTGTGTAATCTTGAGAGGAGGTCACACTGAGTTGGCCACTCATCCATCAAATAAATATAACCATACAGGTAGCACATGTGGCTTAAGTGATATTCAGGTTCGGCTGATGAGGAGTCGGGTTTAAGTGCCAGAGTTGCATAACTGTATCTATCTTGTGAAGCTGAGGGATCTTGCGGCTCAAATTTACATGCATTCTACTATTTCTCATGTATTGTATTATGTAATTCTTGTATTTGTTAATTTTGGGGACATTGGTTTGTATAAGTCATTATGGGCAACCACTTGTATATTCTAAATGACATTTGAAATTTTTTTTATGCTTACTTGTCCATTCTATGCTCATCTGCTTACTTTGATAGTTGAAAAATATCTATTTTACTCATGTTTGTGTTGCAAGGTGAATTAAAGAGCTTGGATTGAAAAGGGTACTAAAAGCATAAATTTGATGCTTAAGAATCACCAAGGCAAGAGATGGATCTTAGGAGACCAAGATTGAAGAATTCACGTGCCAAAGATCCAAGAAAACTAGAGGAGTGAAGAGAATCAAATATTTGAAGTGAAGAAAAGGAATCCTAAAATCGTAATGAAAAAGCATATTTTGAAACTCTAGGTCATTTTGTGAAATTGAGCAGAGTGAAGTCTATTTTGGAAAACTGCGCAGAGTGAAGTCTATTTTAGCAAACTGCGTAAATTTAAAGCAGTTTCTAGAGTTTTCCAATTAGGTGTGAAAGTTGGAGTTCCACAACTATAAATAGGACTCCCTAAGATGTTCTTAGGCATCTTATAGGGTTTAAGGAGTGGAGCAAAAGGGTAGAGAAGCCCCAAAAGTTTTTCTTATTCTTCTTTAGTTGTTTTCATGTTTTTTTAAGAGACTTTAGTCTAATCATGTCTATGGTTGGCTAAACAGCTTAGCTAGGGCTAAGAGGTGAAGCTTGTAGCATAATGGGATGTTTCTATTGCTTTGATTCATATTTATGTTGAACTCCATGGATTCTAATTTGATATTCAAATAATATTTTCAGTTTTTAATAGTTTATTGTGACTCAAAATACAGTAGATCTGCAATAGCTTTGAGTATCTTTTTTTTCAGATTTGAGATTGTGAAATTAGTAAGTCATGTTGTTCACCATCATCCCTTGGGCATGGTAGGGTGATGGAATCCTTCCTAATATTCACAATTCTCCTTCTTTGAGATTATGGGACTGGTAAATCCTGTTATTTGCCATTGTCTCCTGGGCATGGTTTGGTGATGGAATCCCTGCCAATTATCATAGTTCTCCTTTATTGAGAATTAGGTCAATGGAAGTTCAGATTTGTTTTTATTGATATATTTTCCAATTGGATAGGATATGATTCCAATTCTAATTGTGTTACTTAAATCAAGTAAGAGGGCTCCTTCATCACTACAAGTGGATCCTTGGCACCCTAGTTCCCACCTTTAAATTCTTAGTTTTAATTACTCTATTCACAATTACTCTCTCAAATACTTCAGAATTAGTTTAACATCTTCTTCTAGTTTTACTTCTAGTTAATTTCAGAAATGTACAAGTTTCAGTCCCTGTGGATTTGACCTCGGTCTTACCGAGATTATTACTACATCGTAACCCAACACTTGGGGTTGTGAACAATGGTCGAGCATACGATGATAATGATAGTAGTTCTTTTCTTTCATTTTCCTTACATCTTCCAGGCGTTTTGGTTCGGACAATTCGATCGCCCTTACAAACAATAACACTTGGGGTTGTGAACAATAGTTGAGCATACGATGATAATGACAGTAGTTCTTTTCTTTCATTTTCCTTACATCTTCCAAGCATTTTGGTTCGGACAATTCGATCGCCCTTACAGACAACAACTGATTTATTATGGGAAGTACTTCTTTCTCCAACGTATACTGTCACGCCCCAAATATGGAACCCAAGCCCTACTACTTTCCAAATCCCGAACTCGGGTCACGACAGCTTCCTCGCCACTCGCCGGACTTGGTGAACGGCTAGCGAACTTCCCGAACACCAAACCCAACTTATGATGGGAGAGTTTTTTTTTTTTAACGGTTAATCTGATTAGGCGGTTATACATTTTTTTACATGGTATTGATGCATATCCAAGAAACGAGCCTGGTCGACATGTCACACATATAATGATGCACCAGCTCAACAATGATGGAGAAGAGATAACAAATCCCCTATAACTCCTGTATGCACCATGCTACTCAACATATTCTGAAAAAGTGTAAATAATCTGTATGAGCAAACCACAGCTCGTGAATCTACTGTGTGCGGAGAGTAAAACATGGCTTATCATTGCACTCCCGTAAAGACATCTAAAACAACTACATGCATATTATCAACCAAGCATATTATCATAGGTGTGCATGTTATCAACTAAGTATAATATTAAAGTTTGTCTGGTTATCATAAATCAAGTGATTAATTTTAGGCATACTACTCAGACGAACGATCATGAATCATGAGAATAGCCAATCATCATGTACATGATAATCAAATTACATATTCCACTATAGAGCATACGATGGAAAATGAATAACGAAACTGGTGCGTGTAGTCAGGATGATAGTAAGTGGTATCACAAGTCGTAGGGTTCATCACAATGGATTTCTATCCAAACCAGTCTCATTCCTGATTTGGATAGCTAGACTCAATGTGGTAAACTTGATCATAGGTTAGTCGTGTACCTAACCGAAATAATAGCCATTATGAAGGTGAACATAATGATTTAGTTACACACCACTAGCCCAAGTGGATAGTGGATTAATGAATGTATGAGTCAAATGTTGAACATGCAAGCCCTACTCAATAAGTCCACATCTCAGTACAGTTATCATCACTAGAATCATCACCAGGGTCTAGTACACTTCTGACACTAGTTTTCACCCATCGCTTGTAAGACCAAGTGAGTGCAAAAGACCTCACTATTTGTCTCGTCAGTGGTACACAAAAACCACCTGATTTGTCGATAGCGAACCCATTTCATGAGATGGTCAAACTTAACCATATAGCCCTCTGTACTTGGGCAAGGAAGGTCAAACTCCCTTCTAACTGACCCCGACACAGTGGAAGACGCAGCCTACCGGTATCTAGTCATCGTGCGCTCATATATCCACTCGGTCTAGACGTTGGAGCAACCTACTGGCACCACAAGGTTTAGGGACTTTCACCCAGGGATGCCTGTGACGCCCTGTAACCTTAATAATTTCTGGCGTCCATCATCCGCCAGCCACAACAAGTCTATAGAACCACCTCCCTGATGTCTCTAGGGAGTATATGTACATGTCACACAGTGCAGAATGCATGGATCACACTATCCAAGGTATGCATCAAACCTACGTGTATCGCGCAAATCATGCGGGGCGACCTTGTCTCATATAGAGTCCCCTAAGTGTCTCAAGCTGAAAGGCATATGCTGTGAACAATCTCCATCCACAACATGCATACAAATGATGCATATGAGATATAATAACGTGTAATCACAAGCACTATGCATGAGATGTGTAATACTGCATTAAGCATAAAGTATGGTTAAATCAGTATAAAGCAATGCTAACTTAAATGTAAGAGCAATGTTACTTCTAATATAAAATAAGAGTTGCATCATTATAAAGAAAGTACCATGTCAACATAAATAAAGTGACATGTCAATGTAAAGAAAATGCTATTAGCAAACATTCAGTGTAACCCTTGCACCCACACAAATCATCATGTGTCATACTAATATTTTATGCTGAATTATCCAAGTCATGTAAGCTTGTGCTTGGAGTATATAGCATACAAGCATTCACATGCATCATCAATATCATGGCCATCATCCAACACTAGCATCATACTACCCTAGGCATTAGGCATCTATTGTGCATGATGTTATCCTTACATTCTCAAGCATCATTTATTATCATCATTCAGGCATAAAGTAAAACATAGTAATCTTATGCATGATATCATCATGACCATCAACGTGTGTATTATTGTCACTTGGATATTAATATCATCTCCAATGTAACCAATATCAAGTACAACATAGTGATTATACACATATCATGGTCATGAGTATCAACACGTGCATGATTATCAACTAAAATATCAACCTTATCATCCAGTGTAATGATAATTAAGTAAAGCATGGTGATCAACTAGCATATTTTGTCATCGTATATATGTACATACTATCATCATCATTTGCATGAAGGTCACTTCCACTTCATGATTAACATATGAAATGTCACAATTACCACAAACAACTACTCATTTATCATTAATGCATGTGCCATAAATTTACCATCTATTAAATCATCACCATAATCGATATTAATTGTAACGTCCCGGAAAATTTCATACAAAGACTCAAGTACAACCTCAGGCAGAATAACCCAAGGACCGCGTCCCATCATATAATTTAGACGGGATTTAGTTAAGTACTAAACAATCGATGGATTAAGCTTCGGCCACCATTTTCACAAATGGGAAGGTCTAGAACCAGGAATACCACTGGCTCAATGTCATCTTAAAATCAAGAAGAAATCTTAAGGGCATGTCGCTCTCGGGAGTACATTGAAACTCGGTAATAGACCTAGACCGCACATCGAGGGTTCGATGACCGCAAAATTACAGGGAGATGTTTGTCCTGCTCGGCTTGACAGCCATCACAGGAATCAAGCCTAGACAATGTCCAAAAATGCCCAACTTGAGCCATGAGTGAAGTGCATGGGAAACGCGAATATCCTTAGAAAATGAACTAAAACTTAAGAGAATTAGACCGTTCACTCTCATGCAATGTTGAGTATTTCTGACCATTAGTTTGTGACCAAACTTCACCCATGGGAAAAGGAAATTTTCTTACACATATTTGTATAACCGTGGCCCCATTGAACACGTACGACCGTTGATCTGAGACAGGCTCTCCATGGTCGATCGGCTTATCCGATTGCACCCAAATCATGTCCTAGCTTGGATCCATTGTCAAGGAGCGTACCCTATGACGTAGATGAGTCATGGGCCTCCCTATGAGCCCTGTTCGTTAGAAACAGCCGCCTACGGGGTATAAACCATGTATAAAGTGGCCCTGGGGCTATTTGCATCACATCTGAGGCTATAAATAGCCTTCATTTCATCCCCTCTCTCCCATATACGAATTTCACAAACCCTAGAGGGAGAGAGAGGAGAAAAGAGGAGAAAAGAGGAAAGAGAGAAGGAGAACTATGGGAGATCGCTGCAGAAATCTTCTCCCATGAATCCACACGCCAAATCACCGCCCCATTGCACTACCAAACCTCTTTTAGCTATGATTTTGGGTAAGAAATACCAACCCTAATATCGATGTAGAACTCCCGGATAGCTTTTGTTAACCTAGCTAACTAGTTTCATCGTTTAGGTGCCCAACGTTTCATTTTTGGAAACGTAGAATTTAGACTGAGTCTGAGTCGAGCATACTAACAAAAGGTACGGACTATAAATGATTAGGTTGTGGTTTATCAATGCTTTCATGACAGATAATGATTTATGTTTGTCTTGATTGCTGTCGTATTGTCTTAAATATGTTGATTTCTCTATGAGATACACCTATGAACTGTGATAAATATATGATGCACCCTATGTGTTTGTTGAAATGTATAAATGGGCAATAAAAATGATTAGGGCTTGCCATGATTGCTAATCTAGGATTCATCATTGACATATGCATGTAGATCTCTCTGTATAAAGAATTGATAAAACATATGTTGTAACTAACGTAGTCTATGTGTTTGATAAATTGTCTAAATGAGAAGATTGTTCATGATTTGTATTTACTATGAGTATTAAGATATGATTTTGATGTCTTATGCATATGTATGTTTTTCCCTATGAAATCAATTGATAAAATGTAAGTTATATTTGAAATGGTCTGTATTTGATGAAATCCACATGGATTGTTTGTTAAATACTAGGATAATTATTATACGTGGTTGTTATCCGCATTTGAGTAGGATTGAGGCTATAAATGTAGCCCAGAAAATTGGTAAAAGTCCTTGTTCGGGTGGCCGAATTAGTCTCACTACCTTGGGTAAACTCGATGAATCCGAGTCGCATGACGATTGTCGACAGTGGCTAGGCCACGAGGGGTGCTTACACACTCCATGTCGATTAAGTCAGCGTGCGCCAGTACCAATCGAGCTTGCCTAATGAACTGATTGACCTATTGTGTGTTTACCATGTATGGACGTGACTGTTTGAATCTAAGGTACCCCTAACCAATGTAAAGATCCACTTTAACCATGGTACCATGATCCACTAAGACTCATGAGCTGGGCATAGTGGTATGGGACACCGTGTTCGGGCTGTCGGCCTACGCTGGGGTGACGAGCCTCCCCGTAGTGACCAGTGAGCAACTAAGACTCATGAGCTGGGCATAGTGGTATGAGACCCGTGTCCGAGCAAGCATCCTACGCTGGGGTGATGAGTCTCTCCGTAGTGATCACGAACACAACTTCTTGCAACTTGCCTATCGTATGTGTTTGACTAGGAGTGACGATCCTATAACTTACCTATCGTATATGTTTAACTAGGAGTGAGGAACCTAGATGGATATAGAACATAGGAGTAGGATCACTGTGGTAGTCCGATGCTTAATGTTCGATTCGGGTTATAGATATAAAGGGAGGTACCCTAGCTTCTCAAACTTACTATACAAATGAGCTTAATTAATTACTTGGCTAACACAACCATGCATCGCATTGCATTAGTTAGGATGTGCCAAGAAGGCATTGGAGTTGCACCGTTTTGAGGAAGTGTTGTGATATCCGAAATAGGTTGTTGGAGTTGCTTATGAGGGAGCTTTGATGTGAGGGCATGTATCATTACTTGCACCCCATTCCTGCATTAAAAAGAGTAGTTAGGAAGCGATTGTTATGATTGCCTTATCATTACTGCTTTGATGGACTTGATAACATGTGTAACTTTTGCCTTACAGAACCACTAAGTTGACACTCACTCCCACTTTTGGACGACGTTTTAAAACACCAACCAAACTCTGATGTAGATGCAGGTACAGATGTCGTCTATGCAATGGAGCAGGACTTCATGGATGAGGAGGAGGAATTCTCCTACTTTCAACTCTTGGGCGAGTCGATGTAGACCATGGACCATTATGCAGGGACACTGGGCATCAGGGCTTAGTTGGACATATTTACACTACCACTTTTTGTACATTTTGAAACTGTACATGTATATATTGAACCCAGTTATGTATTATACTCTAGAAGAAACCTAGTGAAACATCTGTGTACTTATACAGATATGTTTTAGACTTCCGCTCTTGTTAATTTCATTAAATTCAGAGTATGATGTGTTGTTTAGTATAATCCCACGTAGCTTAACTCATGAAAATGAAAGAAATCTGAATATCATCATCCATAATGCATAAGTGATGTTCTAAATCTCGGGAGTAGAGCTTTGCACGATCCTCGAAATTTAGGGCGTTACATTAACCCTACCATAATCACTATAAATTAGATCATACCTGCCATAAAAACCAACAATTCACCATCATCATCTCAATCATTAATAGGTATGTCCCACTTAGTTTGACCCCCCACATTGACCCTACACTACACATAAGGAACACGATGTTATAGGTTAAGTGTGGGTCCCATGTGGTGTACCACTAAGCAAATTCCACATATAACAAACATCCAATTACCAGGCTTTTTGATGATATGGATCTAGTCCCATGGCTAAGTGGGCCCCACTAGCTGAACGTGCAAGTTCAACACATGATTGTGCCCCCACATTTTACCACAAGTATGGTTAATGGGCTTTTCATTGATTCAACATTTTTATGGTATGGCCCACTTAGGTCTAGGTTTGGTTTATTAGTGGACAATGGTCCCACACCAAGGGAAGTATACATGAATACATACCTCTAAAGTGGTTCCCGTAACACAACTAGGCCCCACAACTCCAACATCAAATAGGAGATAAAATTACAATCCCAAACATAAGACCCACATGCCAACATTGCATAGATTCCACATCATGTTGGACCCATGAACCTCATTCACAACTAAAATATGAAGGCTTGTCTATTATAAATTATAAAATCCAAATGGGCCCCATTAAGTGTGGCCCAGCTGACTAGTGGTAGTGTGCAAGGCACGCTACTCACTAGGTAATTGGCCTACATAATAGTCCTAAGAAGATTTACCATGACGGGCTTTCTACTCTCATGTGTTTCTTTTGGAATTGGGCTCACTGGGCCATGGTTTTACTTCATTTGGATTGGCCCATGGCCGTATATGACCTAGGAGAAACAATTGGGCAGTAAGGCTGTCTACCACACACTCCATAAGGTAAAAGAATAAATTTACACAATACTAAGTGGGCCTTATTTGGCAAGGGTGTGGCTTATACAAGATAGCCCACTTGTGCCTTAATGTTACTTCATTTGGGTTGTCTCCAGGACACTCATAACCTAAGAGATGATACATGGGTAGCAAGGGTTGTCTACCACCAAATTATCGGATTAAATAACACTCATTTACCAACAACACAAGGTAGGCCTTACTAGATGGGGATATGACCCACACACAAAAGGCTCATTATGATTTTGGGCCCACTACCACCTAAGAGTTTATTTTCATGGCCAAGATAGTCCATCAAATGTCTTGGAGAGGAGGTGGACCCCACATATATGGGCCTACATGAATTTCAGGTTAAACAGATTTTCAGCACAGAACTGGTTCCTAACCATTTTTTAGTCTATTTTGTGATCACATGAGGCCCACCCCTAGTGAAGGAAAAAGAGAATTTGGCAACCTTATATATGGGCTTCAAAAATCACAAGCTATACCTCCTTAATCATGCATGTACAATTTTCTATGAAGGCTTAAACTTGTGTGCTTGGGAGAGTTGTACAGAAAAATGATGCAAAAATGACTTTTGGCCATTTTTGGGTGTGTCCCACGATCAGGTGGGCCCACATTTCAGCAAGATATTAAGTTCCCTTGGTAGACCTATGTGTGGCCTTCAAAACTTAAAGGATGCGTGTAACGCCCTCAAAATTGGGGGTCGAGCAGAAGCTCAACTCCCGAGTTCCAACACATCACTTATACAACATAGATAATGATGTTTAAAGGTTGTCCATATTAGTGCATTAAACATGAGTGGGATTATACTAAAACAACATGTCATACTCTAAAGATAATTAAGTTAAACAAGAGGAAGACTGAGATAGGTATATAATGTATATAAGTGTTTCTCAATCCCCAGAGTATGAGTATGTTACCAGGTTGAATATATACATGTGTTGATCCAAAATTTACAAAATACAAAAGTGTAAATGTCCAACTAATTCTTATAGTCCCTGTAATCCCATCGATCAGTACATGGTCTACATAGACCCGCCTGATAGCTGAACGTAGGAGAATTCCTCCTCTTCGTCTATTAAGTCCTAATCAGTAGCGTAGACATCATCGCCACCTGCATTTACAACAGAGTCTGGTTGGTGTTTTAAAACACCGTCCCAGAGTGGGAGTGAGTGATCGACTCAGTGGTACTATATGGCAAAGGTTAACATGTTATCAATTCAGTCAAGTAGTAATGATAAAACAATACAACAATCATATCATAAGTACTCTTATTAATGCAAAAATGGTTTGTTGTAATGATGCATGCCCTCGCTTGCACTCCCTCAGCAATATCATCTCAGATCGGGCATAGCAAACTCCCTAAACGTGCGCTTCCCACCAAAGAATATGCAATGCGGTGCATGAATATGTTAGTCAAGTAATTATTTAGGCTTATTCATACAGCAGATTCGAAAAGCTAAGATACCTCCCTTTATATCATTTACCCAAATGATGATCCATCTAGGGTAGTCAATCCTAGTTAATCACATACGATAGGCAAGTTATCGGGCAACATCACCCCTGATTTAATAGAAGTGGATAGGCAAGTTTGCGAGTTTACACTCGAGGTCACTACGGAGAGGCTCATCACCTCAGTGTAGGCCTAATTTATACTTGAGGTCACTACGAGAGGCTCGTCACCTGATCATAGGCCGACAGCTCGAATACAGTGTCTCATACCACCGTATTTGGCTCACGAGTTTGGGTTGCTCACTGGTCACTACGGGGAGGCTCGTCACCCCAGCGTAGGCCGCTCGAGCACGGTGTCTCATACCATCATGCTCGGCTCATGAGTCTTAGCAGATCATGGTACCAAGGTTGAAACGGGCTTTACATTGATAAGTGGTACCTTAGATTCAAGTAGTAGCGTCTATACATGGTAAACATATATTAGTCCAATCAGGTTACTTGACAAGTTGAATTGGTACAATCGTACGCTAAATTAATCGACATGGAGCGCATACGTACTCCTCGTGGCCTAACCATTGTCGATAATCATCGTACGACTTGGATTCGTTGAATGTATCCGTTGTGGCGAGAATAGTTCGGCCACTTAATCGGAAACTGTTACTGATTGCCTGGACTACGTAATAGTCCCAATCACACTCAAATGAAACAAGAAATCACATGTGAGAGTCATAACAGTATTAAACAACCAATTCAACCACTACAATCATTTAAGCATTGCATAAAACACATAATGAACATGTTAGCATACATATGTATTGCATACATAAATCACGTAGTTGGATTAAGTTACATGAAGGAATTTATATATAGTTTTAAGGTAGTTGAGAACCCTATCTCAACACCCTTAGTTAGTACAATTCATCAAACACCTACTCATTCAGACATTTTATCAAACACTTAGACTACACATTTCAACATACATTATATAACTTAATTATAACATATATTAGGGCAAATCCTTTCGCAAAGGAGTTGTCATACATATAACATTTATGTATCCTAGATTAATAGTCATGGAAAGCATAAATCATGATTTTACTTTCATTCAAACATTTCAACAAACACATGGAATGCATTATATTTCAACAAAGTTCATATATGTGTAGTATATGGAAAGCATCATATCTAAACACATGTGGCAGTAATCAAGTCAATCATAAATTATTAATTGACATTAAAAACCTTGAAAACCATAACTTAAATGTTTATAGTCCACACCTTTCGTCGGTTTGCTGGTTACGAACTCAGTTCGTACACTATGTTTCCGTCTACAGCACAACGACTACCTAAATCATGAAATAGGTTAGCTATTTCATCACTTCCTCTATTTAAATCCCTAAAACAAGATTAGGGTTAAGATTTCTTACCCAAATCGAAGCTATAATCGATGGCGTAGCGATGGGGTGGTGGAGATTTGGTACGTGGAGTAGTGGGAGTGAATCCCAGCAACAATCCACAAATCTCTCTCTCTTCTCCTCACTCTTTCCTCATCTTTTCTCTCTTCTCTCTTCTAGGGTTAGATAATTAGTATGAAATGGGAGAGGGGTGATTTAAGGTCCTTATATAGGCCCAGAATTGGTCCAAATGGCCCTCGGGCCATGGTATACTTAGGTTATAGTTAAAGGGTGTCTGTTTGCCAATGGGACTCATCTAGAGGCACCTTTCTCACCTAAGTCATGGAGTAAATTCCCTGATAGTGGTTCTACGACAGGACTGTGTTTATGGTGTGATCTGATAAACGGATCGGTCGTGGAGGACCTAAATCAGATCAACGGTCGTCGTTCCTCGATTAGGGCTACAACTATACAAATATGAGCACGAAATTTCCTAATCCATGGGTATATTTGGGTCAAAATCTGAAGGTCCGAAGTCTTCAATTTCACCTGTAAGTAAATGGTCCAATTCACTTAAGTTTGAGTTCATTTTATAAAGATATTCACATTTCTCACGCACTTTGCTCAGTACTCTAGTTGTGCGTTTCTAGATATTATTTGGGCTCGATTCCGGCGATGGTTGTCAAACCCAGTATGGCGGTCATAATCGTATAGTTTCACGGTAGTCAGACTTTCGACGCGCGATCCTGGTCCGATACGGAGTTTCAATGCGCTCTCGAGAGCAACTGGGTTTTGAGATTGCTGCTAGGTTTCTAGGTAATGTTGAGTTAGCTATTCTAATGGTTTTGGGTCTTACAGTTTATATAGATAGTGGTTTAAGCTAATCCACCAATTAATTTTGTTTAGTACTTAATTAATTTACATCTGATTTCTAAAGAATTCGGGTCTTAGTGATTTCTGCCTGAGGTGGTACTTGGGTCTTTTTATGGATTTTTTTGAGACGTTACAATCTCCCCCTTAAAAAGAATTTCATCCTCGAAATTAATACATTTTCGTACTCCTCGAGAATCTGAGGGTAGTTCTTACAGACCTCGACTTCTATTTTCCAAGTAGCCTCTTCCTCAGTGTGGTGAGTCCATGATGCTTTCACGAGCAGAATCACTTTACTGCATAGCACTTGTTCCTTCCTATCAAGGATACGTGTTGGTCACGGTACATAAGTAGTATCTTCACTCAACTGTACCTGCTCCCATTTAATAATATGGGATGGATCAGGAACATATTTCTTTAGCATCGATACATGAAATACATTATGCACGCTTGTGAGTGGTGTGGGCAAAGCGAGGCGGTATGCCACCACACCCACTTGATCTAGTATCTGGAATGGGCTAATGAATCTCGGTGTAAGCTTCCCTTTCTTGCCAAAATGAAGGACTCCCTTCATTGGGGAAACCTTCAAGAACATGGTCCCTAACCTTAAATTCTAGTTGTCGTCGTCTGGTATTGGCGTAGCTCTTCTGTCTGCTTTATGATGTAAGAAGTCGATGCCTAATAATGTCGATCTTCTTCGAGGTCGCCAGTACTAAATCTGGGCTAATCAGACTCTTCTCACCAACTTCTACCCAACAATGTGGTGCTCGACATGGACGCCCATACAGTGCTTTGTAGGGAGCCATGCCAATGCTCGCTTGAAAGCTATTGTTATAAGAGAACTCTACATAAGGAAGAAAGTCATCCCAACTACCTTTGAAATCGAGCACATATGCCCGCAACATGTCTTCTAACACCTGATTTACCCATTCCGTCTACCTGTCAGTCTATGGGTGGAACATGGTACTGAACTTCAGTTTTACCCCCATTGCTTCCTGGATTTAAGTCCAGAAGATAGACATGAATCGTGTGTCTTAATCCAACACAATCTCCATTGGCACTCCATGCAGTCGTACGATCTCCTTGATGTACAGCCTGGCCAAATCATCTATGGAGTTCGAAAGTTTAATAGGGAGAATGAGCTGACTTCGTTAATCAGTTCACAATCACCTAAATGGAGTCGTGTCCCTTCCTCATCTTCGGTAACCCGGAAATAAAATCCATAGATATGAAATCCCATTTCCATTCAGCTATGGGCATGGGCTGAAGCAATCTAGGAGGTCGGCGATGTTTGGCCTTGACCTGCTGGCATGTGAGACAATGGAACACATAATCTGCTATGTGGGCCTTCATGTTGTCCCACTAGTATGAACGCTTCATATCTCGGTACATCTTCGTACTGCTAGGATGCATTACCATCCTCGAATTGTGAGCGGCTAATAGAATTTTCTTTCTCAAGTCATGAAGATTCGGGACACATAGGCAACCACAATAACGTAAACCCCCATCCGAACCAACTCTCCATCTAAACTCTTCGTTGTCAGTTGCTTGCTCTCTCATCTTCATCAACCATTCATCTTCTCTTTGAGCCATAATGATTCGGTCATCAATAAGTGGCTGCAAGCGAATGTGTGCGACACTCTCGAACGGTTCCTCTACCGTAAGCTTTTATTCGAATTCTCGCACAAATTCTACCATGTTCCATTCTTTAATCATTAGCGGAGCCACAAATTTTATTGCCTTCTTGTGGCTCAACCCGTCTGCCATAAGGTTAGCCTTATCAAGATAGTTGGAAACCTTAAACTTGAAATCTTTCAAGGTTTCCATCCATCATCGCTGCCTTATATTCAAGTCTCTCTATGTGAATATGTACCTGAGGTTCTTGTGGTCGCAAAAGAGCTTGAACTCCTCTCCGTATAGGTAATGTCTCCAGAGCTTTAAAGCAAAAATAACTGCTGCCAATTCCAGGTTGTGGTAGGGTAGTTTTCTTCATATTTCCTCAATTGTCGCGAGGCATAGGCAATCACCCTATCCTTCTGCATAAGAACAGAACTCAAACCAACACGGAACACATCGGTGTATATCGTATATCTGACCCCTTGCTCTAACAATACTAGCACGGGTGCGGACATCAACTTGTCCTTCAGTTCTTGAAAGGCTGCTTCTACCTTCTCGTTCTAGGCAAGCTTAAGATCTTTCTGAGTGAGCTGAGACAACGTCCTTACTATCTTAGAAAAGTCCTTGATGAATCGGCGGTAGTAGCCAACAAGTCTCAGAAAACTCCTCACTTCAGTAACTGAACCGGGCTGCTTTCAGTCCTGAACTGCAGTCACCTTAGCAAGGTCCACAGCTATTTGACACCACATGTCTTAGGAACTTGACTTCTTCCTTCTAGAAGTCGCATTTCTTATACTGAGTGAATAACTGACTCTTCCTGAGAGTACCAAAGACTACTCGTAGGTACTCTTCATGTTCTTCCTGACTTTTGGAGTATATCAGAATGTCATCTATAAATACAATGATGAACCGGTATAGGTACGACTGAAACACCTGGTTCATGAGGTCCATGAATACGGCCGGCGCATTCGTGAGTCCAAATGACATCACAAGGAACTCATAGTGCCCAAAACTGGTTCTGAAAGTCGTTTTCTGCACGTCCTCATCCCTGATACGTAACTGGTGATACCTTGATTGTAAGTCGATCTTTGAAAAATATTGTGCCCCTTTTAACTGGTTGAACAGATCATCAATCCTGGGTAGAGGATACTTGTTCTTCACTGTCACTTGATTCAACCTGTAGTAATCAATACACAATCGCAGTGATCCATCCTTCTTCACAAACAACACAAGTGCTCCCCAGGGAGATACACTCGGTCGTGTGAAGCCTGATTCCAACAGATCGTTGATCTGTCTCCTCAATTCCTCCATTTCACATGGAGGTATGCGATATGTCAGTAGCGAAATGGGTTTCGAGCTAGGCACAAGGTCTATAGTAAAGTCAATCTCGTGCCGAGGAGGTAGTCCAGGTATCATCCTGAACACGTCTATGAAATCTCAGACTACAGGCGTGTTCCTAAGTGTTGGATCATCAACATTCTCTAACAAGGTAGCATAACAACTAATGCGGTAATACTAATTAACCTGAACGGGGAAAGTAAAGGTCGTGCTCTCAGATCCATGGGCTATCACCACCCAAGTATCGCAATCGATCTCTGCCTTCATCTCGATGAGCCAATCCATTCCGAGGATGACATCGTAATGACACAGCAGGACGACAATCAAGTTAATGAGTACTGTTCTGCTTCCTAAGTTTATCAAGCAACCCTTACAAATCTTGGTAGTGTCTGAGAAGGTCCCTGTGGTAGTAAGGAGTCTCATCCCAATCATAGGAGTAGTTTCCAATACTAATCGCTTGACTGCTGCATATGATATTATTGAAATAGTGGACCCGGTGTCCACTAATATGAAGATTGGTATACGTTAGATATGTGTTGTGATTTTAAAAGCCAATGGTGCCGCGGTTGCTGTCTCAGACACCTCAGCTGCAAGTGAGTGCACACGAGCTTGTTGAGGACGATTCGGCTGCACTGCCATAGGTCATTATGGCGGCCTACTACGAGGTACATTTGACCTATAGGAAGGCTATGCTGGTGGTGCTGATCATAGAGGTGGAGCTGAGATAACTTGTGGCATCTGACGGTTGATTTTATGAGAAGGCGTGAAGCCATTGTCCCTCATCTTGGTAAAGCAATAAGTGTCCGTATGACCCAACCTCTTGCAGTAGGTGCATCAAAAATCTGATCGCTTCAACTGGGTCGGTGGAGCCGTAAGTCTGGGAAGCGAATCTACATGTGGCCTCTTACCGAGGAACGGTCTGTTCGGAAAATCAAGTCGATGCCTCAGACCCATAGGTACACGTGTATGGGATAGTCTATCCCCATCCCGCTCATCTCCCAGGGACATGTTCACTAGCTCAGCATAGTTGAGAATGCTAGCGCAACACATCTTCGTGCGGATATTGGGCCACAGGCCATCTGAGAAACGCCTCATCTTCATCGGCTCATTTGCTAGGATCAAAGAAGCGTATCTGGCCAGCTCCATAAATTTGCTCTCATATTCAGACATGATCATCCCTCCCTGTCATAGGTGAAGAAACTCTCCCTCCTTTTCATTACAGTAAGTGAGGGGGAAGTACTTCCTATGGAAGCAGGTCTTAAAAGCTTCCCATGTCTACACGTGTCCTAAAGGAATTGTCCATAGGATGTTGTCCCACCATAGACTAGCCCCCTTCTCGAACATATATGTAACCAACTCAACCTACTTTGTCTTAGTGCAGTGCAGCGGCTTCAACATCTTAGAGATGCGATCTATCCAGTACTCGGCCTCCTCGGGCCTGTGGGTACCCACGAAGGTAGGAGGTCGGAAACGCTGGAAGCGTTCAAAAAGACGGCTGGTATTCATATGTCCAGCAGACTGCACGAGTGGTGCTAGCGGGACCATACTCATATTCTGGGCAAGGGCCCCTGCGATCGTGGTCCAAATCTGTTGCTGCTAATGCATCAGGAGCATCATCTTCTCCAACCTATTAGGAGGAGGAGCCTGATGCATGTGTGTCGTTGATGAGGATGCACGGTTCTATTCTGGAACCGATAGTGCACTAGGCATTGGCCCATTTGTGGGGCTAGTGACCGGCTGAGAATCCAACATGGTATCACTCTCAGGGCCCAAAGCAAGGTCCATGTGGCTATCGCTTAGGGGAGGTGCCCCGTCAAACGATCCGCTAAGTACGAGACATGCAGTTCTCCAAGTGTTCGTAGGTGGCATTCCCTATATAAAACATAGGGTGCAACCCGTGTAAGTTTTGCATAATAACACACTCTCATCACAACATCATTCACATGCTAAATCAAAAGAAGCTTCATGCATTTCATTTAACCAAAATCGTCACAATACATGAGATATGTCTTACATAGATCATGACAGAAGATGCATGTGAGCTATTCTAATACAAGTTTTAAATACTAAATACACTAACAACCAACCAAGCCTACCAAGGCTATTATAAAAGAAAACTAGAAACAAAGTAAACTAAAAGACGACTGCATCGTATGACTAGCCGTACGAATCTAGTGATGGTGGAGGAGCACCCTTGTCCTGCATACAACACATGAGGGCCTTCAGAGTATGGGACATCTTCTTAAACCTCTGCTTCATATAAGTTTGACTCTCTTCAAGCTTTTGCTTCAGTTCGGCCTAGGTCTCCTTGACCTCTTGTCTCAAGTCAGCCTAGTTCTCTTCAATCTGAGCCAGGCGGGCTTCCAGGGTGACCTGATCATGGTGATGCCCATGTGTAGCCATAGGAGGACCCTCATCAGGATCTTGGGCCTCCTCTTCATCACTCCCCTCTTCTTCACCGCTCCCTTCTTCACTGCCTTCTTCACCTTCACCTTCTTCCTCACTTCCTTCTTCTATTTCATTTTCTTCCTCTTCTTCACTACTCTCTTTTATCTCATCCCCACTCTTATCGAGTCTGGCTTGGCATTGTCGTGGGCCAATTCCCATATTGGTAAGCATAGTGTCATTTATGAAGTGGATTGGAACAAGCTCATCCATGTTAAGTCTATAGCTGAACTCACGAGCAATCTTGCATATAAGTCAGCCGAATGGGAGTAAAATATCTGTCCTAACAGAGCATGTGGTCTGAACTATCTGTAATAGGATGTACGTAGGCAGACACAGCTTGTCTCCTTGCCTAGCTCTATACAGGAAGTCCACATCAAGCGGGTACATTCGGTACGATTTCTCCACCTAGGATACATATTGTACGTAAAGATGTGGTGGAGTAGGCAGAAGTCTACCGTCATCTCAATCATTGGGAGGCAATTGCCTCACTTCCAGTAAACTAGTCGACCACAAAGAAACCGCATGCGGCGATCTCTTTCTCGTGCACTCTTAAGGCGAGATTCACTAGCATGTACCTCACCACGTGCAATCCCTATAATTCGGGCCATCACATCGACATCTACTGTTGCTTCCCACCTTCCCACGGGAAAGTGAACTATAGAGGCTCCAGTAATGGATCCCGAATGCGGGCATAGAAGGCGTGGACAGTGCTTTCACACACATGAGACTTGCCTTCAAATATGGGACCCCACCCGGACTCCAACAGGAGGTCCATTACTGGATATAACCCAAATAGCCTTTCGTCCACATGTGCTTCAAACACAACTTTACGGCCACGAAACTTACTGTGTCCGATGTCTAACAGTAGAACCCTTTCGAATGGGATCTAGGGATCGAGATCCCGCTTCGTCCTTCGTTCTCTCTCGGCGCTGGTGCTTGCTTAGGCGCTCGATTTCTTCCTTGGATGGGCTAGACGGCTAGGCCCGGCTTCATCTATGGATGCCCTCTTTTTTTCCCATGAGGGAAAGGACCGTTGAAAGTGAGAATATGGCAGCAACTAGCTCGAAGAGTGCCAGGAATGTAGAAAAAGGCTTGGATGTTGAAGTGAATGGGAAGGTTTGGGAGATTTGAGACAAAAGATGGATTTGTGTACTCAAATGGGAAGAAATAAAGGGGATAAAGGGTAATGAGATATGAGTTTGAGGGAATGGTGGAGGTGGGTGCAAGAGATGGAAGAAGATGAAGCTTGTGGTGTATGAAATAGAGATTTAGAAGAGAAAATGCAAGTTTGGAAGGTTTGGAAGCTTGGAAAGGGGGTGGAATGGACAAAGGGAGGCAAAGGGGACCCAAATAAGGTGGTCCCACGTGAAACCGGGCCCCACATGTGTGTGGGAGGGGCCACGGGCCGTCGCGGCCCGCTGGACCTGACTGCGATGCGTCACGGTAGGCACGGTGGCACCGCGGTCCACTGGACCTAGGGCCGTGGCTCCGCCCTGGGGGCGGTGGCCTCCCCCTCCCGAGGTGTCAGAAATAGGCCCCATCGTATTTTACGGTTTGGGCCCCCATGTCTGTTTGAGGTGTTTTTGGGTTCATTTCGTGCATATTCATGCTTTTCGGGTCATTTGAGTATGGAATACGCTAAATTATCATCTAAACTCATCGATTGACCATCTAGAAAGGAATTGGGATCATCTCACATGATCATAGATGCATACGGGTCATATTTCAACGGTCAGTTTCGCCTGTCGGTGAAACTTGGAATCCTACGATTATTTTTACATTTTATCGCCCCCACCTCAGTCAAATTACGTCAGTGTGCATCGTGTCACCATAACCCAGGTCCAGTTTAATCCAAATCATGCTCTGATACCAACTTGTAATGCCCCAAAAATTGGGGGTCGAGCAACAGCTCAACTCCCGACTTCCAACGCATCACTTATGCAACATAAATAATAATGTTTAAATGTTGTCCATATTAGTGCATTAAACATGAGTGAGAATATACTAAAACAACATATCATACTCCAGAGATAATTAAGTTAAATAAGCGGAAGACTGAGATAGGTATATAATGTATATAAGTGTTTCTCAATCCTCAGAGAATAAGTATGTTACTAGGCTAAATATATACATGTGTTGATCCAAAATTTACAAAATACAAAAATGTAAATGTCCAACTAATCCTTATAGTCCCTGTAATCCCATCGATCAGTACATGGTCTACATAGACCCGCCTGATAGCTGAATGTAGGAGAATTCCTCCTCCTTATCTATGAAATCCCAATCAGCAGCGTAGACATCGTCGCCACCTGCATCTACAACAGAGTCTGGGTGGTGTTTTAAAATACCGTCCCAGAGTGGGAGTAAGTGATCAACTCAGTGGTACTATAAGGCAAAGGTTAACATGTTATCAATTCAGTCAAGTAGTAATGATAAAGCAATACAACAATCATGTCCTAAGTACTCTTGTTAATACAGAAATGGTATGATGTAATGATGCATGCCCTCGCCTGCACTCCCTCAGTGACATCATCTCACGATCGTGTATGAAAAACTCCCCAAACGTGCGCTTCCTTTCCAAAGCACATACAAGGCAATGCATGAACATGTTAACCAAGTAATTATTTAGGCTTATTCATACAGTAAATTCGGGAAGCTAAGGTACCTCCCTTTATATCATTTACCCAAACGATGATCCATCTAGAGTCGTCAATCCTAGTTAATCACATATGATAGGCAAGTTATAGGGCAACATCACCCCTGATTAAAAAGCAATGGATAGGCAAGTTTGTGAGTTTACACTCGAGGTCACTAAGGAGAGGCTCGTCACCTCAATGTAGGCCTAATTTATACTCGAGGTCACTACAAGAGGCTCGTCACCTAATGGTAGGCCAACAGCTTGAATACAGTGTCCCATACCACTGTATTCGGCTTACGAGTTTGGGTTGCTCACTGGTCACTACGGGGAGGCTCGTCACCCCGGCGTAGGCCAACAACTCGACCACGGTGTTCCATACCACCATGCCCGGCTCATGAGTCTTAGTGGATCGTGGTACCAAGGTTGAAACGGGCTTTACATTGGTAAGTGGTACCTTAGATTCAAGCAATAGCGTCCGTACATGGTAAACACACATTAGGCCAAATGGGTTACTTGACAAGTTCGATTGGTACGAACACACGCTAAATTAATTGACATGGAGTGCATACGCATTCCTTGTGGCCTAACCACTGTTGATAATTATCGTACGACTCAGATTCGTCAAACGTATCCGTTGTGGCGAGAATAGTTCGGCCACTCGATCGGAAACCGTTACTGATTGCCTGGACTATGTAATAATCCCAATCACACTCAAATACAACAAGAAATCACATGTGATAGTCATAACAGTATTGAACAACCAATTTAAATACTACAATCATTTAAGCATTACATAAAATACATAATGAACATATTATCATACATATGTATTACATACATAAATCATGTAGTTGGATTAAGTTACATGAAGGAATTTATATGTATAGTTAAGGTAGTTGAGAACACTATCTCAATACCCTTAGTAAGTACAATTCATCAAACACCTACTCATTCAGACATTTTATCAAACACTTAGACTACACATTTCAACATACATGATATAACTTAATTTTAACATATATTAAGGAAAATCCTTTCGCAAAGGAGTTGTCATACATATAACATTTACGTATCCTAAATTAATAGTCATGGCAAGCACAAATCATGATTTTACTTTCATTCAAACAGTTCAACAAACACATAGAATGCATTATATTTCAACATAGTTCATATGTGTAGTATATGAAAAGCATTGTATCTAAGCACATGTGGCAGTAATCAAGTCAGTCATAAATCATTAACTAACATTGAAAGCCTTGAAAACTATAACCTAAACATTTATAGTCTATACCTTTCGTCGGTTTGCTCGTTATGAACTCGATTCGTACACTATGTTTCCGTCTACAACACAACGACTACCTCAATCACGAAATGGGTTAGCTATTTCGCCGCTTCCTCTATTTGAATCCCTAAAACAAGACTAGGGTTAAGATTTCTTACCCAAATCGAAGCTAGAATCGATGGCGTAGTGATGGGGTGGTGGAGATTCGGTACGTGGAGTAGTGGGAGTGAATCCTAGCAACAATCCAAAGATCTCTCTCTCTCTCTCTCTCTTTTCCTCACTCTTTCCTCCTCTTTTCTCTCTTCTCTCTCCTAGGGCTAGAGAATTCGTATGGAATGGGAGAGGGGTGATTTAAGGTCCCTATATAGGCCCAGAATTGGTCCAAATGGCCCCAGGGCTATAGTATACTTAGGTTATAGCCAAAGGGTGTCTATTTCAGGCTAACGAGACTCATTTGGAGGCCCCTTTCTCACCCAAGTCATGGAGTAAATTACCTGACAATGGATCTATGACAGGAATGTGTTTATGGTGTGATCTGACAAACAGATCAGTCGTGGAGGACCCGAATCAGATCAACGGTCGTCGTTCCTCGATCAGGGCTACAAGTATACGAATATGAGCAGCGAAATTTCCCTGACTCATGGGTGTATTTGGGTCATAATTTGACGGTCCGAAGTCTTTAATTTCACCTGTAAGTGAATGGTCCAATTCACTTAAGTTTCAGTTAATTTTATAAAGATATTCGCGTTTCTCACACACTTTACTCAGGGCTCTAGTTGTGCGTTTCTGGATACTATTCAGGCTCGATTCCCGTGATGGTTGCCAAGCCCAGTATGGCGGTCATAACTGTATAGTTTCACAGTAGTTGAACTTTCAACGCGCGGTTCAGATCCGATACGGAGTTTCAATGCGCTCCCAAGAGCAACTGGGTATTGAGATTGCTCCTAGGTTTCTAGGTAATATTGAGTTAGCGATTCTAGTGGTTTTGGGTCTTACGGTTCGGATAGATAGTGGTTTAAGCTAATCCACCGATTAATTTAGTTTAATACTTAATTAATTTTCATCTAATTTTTAAAGAATTTGGTCCTTAGTAATTTCTGCATGAGGTGGTACTCGTGTCTTTGTACAGATTTTTTCGAGATGTTACAGTGTGGTCTGCTGGATATGCACATATGAGTTTTTGGTACGAGGCCTAACATGGCCATTTCAAATTTGTGCACAGAAATTTCTACACACCTATGTCGGGCCCCATTTTGAGTTCCACTCCCCAATATATGGGGTCCAATTTGGCCTAACTAAAATAATATATCTCCATTCATTGGTATAGGTTAAAAGTTCTAAGTGGTGGCCTACTCATATCTTTTGGTACAAAATATAAAAATAATCAAACAGTTTTCAACAGTGGGATCTGTTCCAACTTAGGGCCCACTTCTCAAACACTTAGGGATCATTCCTGACAAAAAGGTGGGACATCCCATATCACTAATATAAGAATTAAACATTCCCCACAGTGGGACCCTTAACTATAGCGTGTGAGGCCCATCACAAGGTGTGAAAGAGGCCTACATGCAATGCAGTTAGGTACTTGGGAACATTTCAGCAAACAGAAAGTGCAAAGGAAAGGAAAATAGATCCAATGGCAAGTGGGGCCCACATGCTAGCAAACCATAGATAAGAGACACACACAATGTACATGGGTGTCCAGATTAGATGAACTAATAAAATGTATAAATCACAAGTGGTCCCACACCCAAGTGGATCAATAAGAGGATGAATGTTATGTACAACATAGATCCAACATACACATCAAGTAGCACATGAAAATATTGATCAATTCTCTATGATCAGATTCTTTGTTGGAAAATCCAATCCAATGGATGGTTTGAGAATAAGTCATTTATACTGTATATAGGATTCCAACAATACAGAGCATTGGATTCATCTGGACCATACAAAACAATTCAAGGTTTATCCTTACGAAAGTATCCATCGGTTCAGAATTTTCTAAATTTTAGCATGAAAGAATCTTAACATGGGGACCATGCATATGATTATTAACTATCTTAAGTATGTTAAGAAAAAAAATATCAAATACATCTGACCGTTGGAATCACCGATTTGGCCCACATAATATGTAGTCACAACAAGCTCTTAGATACATTTTTCGTACAAGGCTAAGATCTCAGTCATCCAAACTCTGATTGAGGCGTATTATATACCGTTGGAAAACTACTTCAATTTTCTACGAATCCAATGGAACATATATTTCCAATTTATTCATAAAGTAAGTAAAAATGGGTTGGCTTTTGGCAAATTAAAATCCTGCATGTGTTGCTGGACAACAGCTAAGTAAAGTTAATGTTACAGATAATTGAACCGTTGGATTGCTACAAAATTTGTCCAAGAGTTAGCTCATATTGTGTTTCATATTATTCCCAAGTTTCAACTCCGATCTTAGCATAGTTGATTTTATACGATTTGTATAATTTGTTATCCAGATACAAAAATGGGATTACATGTGAAGGGTGTGGATATAATGTTCATCATGGTAGACCATACTGACATGGACCACCTTACTGACCACCATAACCAGTAATATATGTACCCATAGAGCCCCACACTAGTGGGCCTCATACATCTTAAGAATTTTTATTTTTTTTTAAAGGAAGAAAGAGGAGGATGAGGAGGATGTAAGGAGGGGTGTAGACTCACCTCAAATGGATGAATAGCTTCATGATGATGTGTGGTTCATTCCTTCCACGTTGATGATGGGCCACACCTTGGCCCCACTCTCTCTCATTCTCTCTTAAAATCTCAGAATTTTCTAGATATAGCAAAAGGATGAATGAAGAGAGCTCCTACTCTTATATAGGGAATTGAGGGTTGAGGTGGTAAGATAATGTGGCAAGTTTATGGAGTCTTATTGGTGCTAAAAGTGAGGTGGAAGATAGTGTATGGTATAGGTAGTGGATGGATGAGGTGGATGGTATTAAGCATGCATTGACCAAGGTGGAAGAAATCTAGACATGCATTGGCTAATGGATGAATAAGGGTTGTGGGTTGTAGGTGATGCATAATGGATGATGAAGTGGAGTGTCGCAATTTGTTGTTTGAAATAATGTGGCACAAAACAAGATATGCATTGGATGCATGTGTATGATGAGGTGGACATGGGCCATGATTAGTTTTTAAGGCATAGGAAGAGAGCTAATGATAGATTTTGGGGTAGAATCCAATTTTGTCTTATAGTGCATTATCTTATATGTGTTAGCTCTTTATTTGTCATGTAGTGATTGTCTTATCTTATGATAATTTCTATATTCTAGAAAGTGAGCTTTAGCCCCACATGGGCTTAAGTCCAATGGGCCTAATGCAATAAAGGCTGCTTTTGTTACAAGATATGTAATTTGGGTTGTGGATTCGATTGGTCGTATCTCACTAACGGAGCATCGGATTGACACACCATTTTCACCGTGGTGACTGCAACGACGACGCGGTCCACATGACAGAGGTTTCATGGTTATCTGAGAAAAATACTCGTGTGGGGTTTCTAGGTGCGCTGGAGTGTAGTTTATGGTCTATCAATGGTGTGAGTTGGGACACGTGTGCCCATGAACGGTGTTACAAAGGATAGGGATCTTATAAATACCCCTCATGATCATCATATCCTCTGGGCTACTTATCAGTCATTCTGCCGGTGTAATGGTTTCTACTCTCCCTTTGGTCATCTTTCTTCATGACACGGGGGTCTTCCCCCTTCCTTTCTCTATCGGTGACATTTACTTATACCCTATTCAAACCTCATCATGTCATCTCTATCTGAAAGGTAGGCATATTCCTAGTCAATGCCTCAAGAGCATGGGCTTTAGTGGCAAGGTCATGGAAAGTCTGTATATCGCCACTCATTAAGCCGAATGCGACTCCTATTTATATGGAATTTAGATAGATTTTTACTTGTTCTAATTCTCCTGGGAGCTGTCGACATGACACACCCAAAGTTTTCCATTGGCCGATGAATTGCTCCATTGGTTAACCTTCTCTTTGTTGAACGAAGGCCAATTTAGTCAAGATGATGTCTCTGTTAGATGAAAAGAAATTTTCCATAAAGGCATCCTACATTAGTCCCATGTATGTATAGATTCCAATGCTGGCTTAAATACCACCTGAAGGCTTTTCCTGTCAGGGATGATCCAAACAGTCGTAAATAGTATTGCAGGACCATGGAGAAGTTTCCCATGGTCGTGATGAAATGCATCAAGTGTTCTTCTTGCATTCTGTCCCCATTAAACTTTTGAAAGTTCAAATACTTGAAATTTGCTGGAATGACACATCTTCAACCTCACGGGGGTACGACGTTTGAAGATAGAATCTCCCCGTATGTTCTCTGTCTATTTCCATTCGGACGACTTCGGTTACTACTTGCCGGATTTTGTCTTGAGTTACTGTGCAAACAACAGGTGCTGATCCATGTGATCTTCATGTCAGCGTTTGCGATCCTTTTGCTTGTTGCTCGATTCTACCCATAGATCCATGTTCATACATTCAAACATAAAATAATATCATATTAATTAACATGTCCAGGGACATATCATCCTATATTTCTCATATTAAACACCATTAAAGTACTCACAAACAACACACAAATAGGCCAATCCGTATTACAACACTTAGGGTCCATATGGGTTAACCTAATGGGTGCGCCTTATAGACTTGGCGGGTTAACTCGCCACAACATGTTAACTCACCGATCTACATGTTCTCATGATATCCATCATCATAGGACATCAATCTAAGCACCATAGATCCACACGCCAACCCTAGATGGGGTTTCCATATAGTTTATGAACCCTACATCATGTAGTTAGGGTTTAAGCCCTTTCATGATTCAATTATTCATCAAACCACATCCAAATATGGAATTAATCAATCACCACTAAATCTATAGCTATTAAACTAAATAAAATAAAGAATTAACAAGGGTTTTATGAATCAAAACTATAATAAAAATAATTAAGGAAAATAATTTCTAGGTATTTAAAGAAAACTAGCTAGAATTATGTACAATGCTAAAGGAATTCCTCACCTTTTCCTTAGATGAAAACCCTAGGTTGAATTCGACGGAAAAGGGAGAATCACGATGAATCGGAGTCACATGAGCAAGGTGGAGAATGTCCACATGTTTGGAAAGGATAGGGAGATGGATGGGGACATCCTCTCTCTCTCTCTCTCTCTCTCTCGCTCGCTCTCTTCTAGATGTGTGAGGGGCTATAATAGAGGGGGCTTGTGCACTAGGAGGGTGGATTATAGAGAGGGGAGCATGAACTCCTCCTTCATACACATGGTGGGCATCCACACCTCCCACTGTCAATGGGATTCTCCAAAAAGTGATTGAGGGCTGATGTTTTCTAATTATAATCTATTTATCATGTTCAACTCAAAGAATAGAGCTGACATATGCTATTTTCTTGGTGATCCACTACCTAGATTGGCCGATCTTGAAAATTGCTTGGTGAATGTGAAAATGGACCTGATCTCGATTTAAGGGTCCATGCATGATGATCAGGGTTCAGAATTGGAAGAAATACTTAGTCGTGATTGGTAAAGAATTGGGAAATTTTTGGTGGTTGATTGATGATGGGGAAAGTCAAAATTTGAGATTTCACCTATTGTGCCAAAATGCAGGAACTGGCTTTAGGGTGACCATCATTCGATGGTCTAGGATCATAGATCATGGTTCAAATTTTGTATTATCTCATAGTCATATGAGGCTAGGGTGTGGTCAAAATTTGGTTTGCGATTGACAGTGAGAAGTGGGTCAATTGAAAGTTACAGAATTGGAAAGATTTGATAAGCTTGGTTATTTTCTAAACCCAAGTAACGTGGATCTTATAAAAAGGCTTATCATGGTGAGGCACTCACATCTATCCAAGTCACTCACATGAAGGGAAGTATTCATCTATGACTGCCCACTAACTTTTCTCACTCGATGGATACTAAAACCAAGGGTTAAGGGGCTAATTGGGCAACTGAGCCACTTCTTCTATGATCCAAGGGATTAAAATTGACATGTACAATTTATTTATGATAATAGACATGGGATAAAATTTTGAGTCAAACGTATCATGGGAACCATGAGATATATAATCAAGTCTAGGTTAATGGCATTTTCATAATTATATATGATATAAGAATTTTAGAAAATCTAATGATTGTATATGGTTCTACGCATGTTTTTAAACAATTCTTACAAAAGAAGCCTCCTCTAAATAATCATAGATGTAACACCCCAGATTTTTTGCCAACCTGGGATTAGACGTCCTTAGGCAATGGATCAATCCTAATACAGGTTTAACTTCTTAAACGCTCAATTAAAGCCTCAAATCTCTTTTCAAACCATTTTCTTCACAAATCCCACCCTTCACTACCTTGTGCTTTCAATTTCTCAAAGCACCTTCACCCTAGACACTATCCTAAACTAGCTAAGTAGTATAACTTGGATCACTTTATATACAAACTACAAAGGCCCAGGTACCACCTCATTTAAATCTTACTGGGACTAAACCCTTTAGAAATTAAGTGAGATTTAGCTAGTGTTAAACTAGAGTGCCTGTGAAATTAGCACCAATCGCTTTAAATACGATCTACAAAACTCAAAACTTGTAGAATCATTGACGCTAGGTTACCCTAAAACTTAGGATCAATCTCATTACCATTTGCTCACGGGAGCATCTCGAAACTTCAGTATTAGGTCTAGACCGCACATCTAAGTCCGATTAACACGAAGTTAAGGAACTAGGACCGCCTCACTGGGCTTGACAACCACCTCAGAAATCAGGTCCAGTCGATGTCCCACGGCCATTCGCTTGAGTCCGGAGCGAGGGTGTGTGAAAAACACTATTCCCTTTACAAAATAAATATCTAGAATAGTGATCTGGCACTATTCGCTTGCGCATCAGTATTAAGCAACTAGACCGTCAGAATCAGACTAAATTACGCCCTCGGATTAAGAAAAATTTCAGGAACATTTACATGTGCTTGGAATTTCGGATCGTGGCCCACTGACTGTTGAACTAAAAGTGGTCCGCCACGTGCGATCTAGGAATCCGATCGAGTTGAAAACGTAATCCCACATAGATCCATGTGTGGTGAGCTTAAGTCTGACGTTTGGCTCAAGGGGGGCCACCAGAAACACTCTTTTGAGCTGGAACATCGCCGAAATGCTTATAATAGCAATAACCCTTGAACCTGAGTCTATTTTGGGAAGGTTTTAGGCTATAAAAGGACCTTAAACCCTCTCCCATTCCAGCCATACGAATTTGGATTTGAGAGAGAGAAAAGAGAGAAAGTGAGGGAGATGTGGGAGGAACTCCCTGCTGCTGTTCCCTGCCGCTATTCGGGCTCCACCGCCTGATTCTCATCGCTTTTCCGGCGATTCTAAGCGTCGTTTCTAGGTAAAAAACCCTAACCCTAATCTGTTTTAGGGTTGTATAGGTTGTAGGTTATGAAATAGCTAACCTGTTTCGTTCTTTAGGCTGCCAAACTCCCGTATACGGTACCTTAGCGAACCTATCGACTCCGTTACGATTCTACGACACAAGGTGCGGACTTTAGGTGTATAGGTTATGGTTTTCAACGCTTTCAATGTCAGATAATGATAGATTCATGATTTGCATGCAATTGCACATGTACAAAATGCTTTCTGTTTTCTGTTTCGATTAGAATTGTAGAATTTGGAAATTCACATACTCTAGGTATTCGTATAAAATACCGTATATGTATTTTTTTTGGAAATTTGTTTGACATGTTTATTTGACGTATGGATATATGACGTATGGATAAAATACTTATTTGGCGAAAGGATTCGCCTAAATACATGTTTACTAATAAACACTATGTATGTAGAAATACAGTATTGTAAGAAGTACCGTATACATGTATATTTTAGCAATATGTTTGTCATGATTAATCATCGTATAAGTATATTATGTGCGTATAAAATAATTGCTTGGCGAAGGGAATCGCCGTAATACATGTTTGCTTGTATACAGTATGTATGTTGAAAATGCGTACTCTAGAAAATACTGTATATGTATAAATTTTGGAGATGCATTTATCATGATTATTTGCTGTAGTAATATATTATACATGGATAAAATACTCACTTGGCCAAAGGATAGCCCTAATACATGTTTTGCTAACATACACCATGTATGTTGTATTAGTGTATTCTAAGTGTTTGTGAAAATGACTGAATGAGTATAGAATCCTCATTCGTGCTCGCCATGACTAATTGTCATGGATTCATGATTGTTGTATTGGTGATACCCTTTTCACGAAAGGATTTACCCTAAATCACGCCATGGCCAATAGACACCATATATGCTAAAATGTGTGGCCCAAGTGTTTGTGGAAATGACTGAATGAATATGGAACTTGGATTCCTGCTTGCCATGACTATCCGTCGTGGGTGTACGCGTGTTATGATTGGGGCAACTCCCTAATGAAAGGATTTGGCCTAATGCCTATGTGATCGACATATGTCATGTATGTTGATGCATGTTTGTTTAAGTGTTTTTTGAAATATTTGAATGAGTAGTAGTTAGCAAATTGTAATGTATAAGGGTGTTGAGATATGATTCTCAACCTCTTTTAACTATGTGTATGATCTCCTTGGATTGTTGTGTGATTAGGAATTGAACATGTATAAACTCATGCTTGTGTTGTGATTCATAACATGCTCAACTGCTTATGATTATAACTATGTAATGCATATGTTTAAATTTATATTTACGTTGTATGATCCGTCATGGGTGATGGGGGAACGGAGCAACGAGTGCGTGCAACAGCCCTGGCAGCGACCCTAAACGGATAATACCATACCTTGATTGTATGAGTGGAATCTTGATCCATTACTGCTTTATCTATCTGCAATTTATCATGTTTGGGGTTATGATTATAGTCCAGACAATCGGTACCAGAATTGAATTTGTAGCTGCGATTCATTTGCCACGTGAGATGTGTTCGACGAACCCGAGTCGTACTTCGGTTGGCGATAGTTGTTGGCCACGCGAAGTGCTTATGCACTTCATGTCGTTCAACTTGTTGTGTGCTCGAGCTAGCCGAGCTCGTCAAGTAACCCGATCTGTCTTATTTATGTTCACTATGTTTGGTCGCTACTACCTGAACCTTAGGGTACCAAACTTACCAGTGAAATCCCTTTTAACCATGGTACCTCGATCCGCTAAGACTCATGAGCCGGGTATGGTGGTATGGGACACCGTGGTCGAGCTGTCGGCCTACGCTGGGGCCACGTGCCTCCCCATAATGACTAGTGAGCAACCAGACTCGTGAGCCGATTATGGTGGTATGGGACACTATATTCGAGCTGTCGATACTTACAGCGAGAGCCGAGTACGGTGAGACCTGTATTCGTCTTTGACGGGCGACGAGTCCTCTGTAGTATCTTCGAGTATACTCCAAGGTCTGTGATGGGCGACGAGTCTTTCACAGCAACTGGAGTATGAGTTGAGCCGAGTACGGTGAGACCTGTATTCGAGCTGACGGCTAGTGATTGAGCCGAGTACGGTGAGACCTGTATTCGAGCTGACGGCTAGTGATTGAGCCGAGTACGGTGAGACCTGTACTCGAGCTGACGGTCAGCAATTGAGCCGCATACGGTGAGATTTGTATCCGTGCTGACGGGTGACGAGCCCTTTGTGATGCCTTCGTTATGCCTCTCAAACCATAATATCGTATGAGATTAACTAGGATTGACGACCCTAGAATGGATCATGTTTGGGAATGATACAAGGGAGGTACCTTAGTTTCCCAATACTGCTGTTTGAAATGGACTAATAATAACTTGGTAATCATGATCATCATCGCACCGCATGTGCTTAGTAGATGTGGCGCACTGAGGAAGTTAAGCATTCGCAAACGTAAGATGATGTCGCATGAGGGTGGTTTGGCAAGGGCATACGGCATCATGTAATTTCATTCTCGCACTTAATAAGAGTAGTTAGAATTGTTTGATTTGTACTGCTTTATCATTACTGCTTGATTGAATTGATAACATATTAACCTATGCTTTACTGTTCCACTGAGTTGATCACTCACTCCCACGTTACGGGACGGTGTTGTATACACCAACCAGATTTGTTGAATTTCAGATGATGGCGATGCTTATGAAGCAGAGCCGGACTACTTCTATGGTGATGAGGAGGAGTTCTCCTATCATGTAACTCTCTGACGGGTCTCTCGAAGACACATTCTTGCATTGATGGGCTATGGTACTTGGGATAGAAGATATTACACTTACACATTTGGTATATTTTAGAACTGTACTTGTAATTATTTAACCTAGTAATGTTATCACACTCTGGAGACTCATCACAGTTTATATATTTTATCTATCTATCATCATCTTCCGCTTGCAATTTAACTGTCTCTGGAGTATGATATGCTGTTTTGGCTTAATCTCACTCATGTTCAATGCACGAATACAGTCAACATTCAATCATCATTCATTTTGTTGCATAAGTGATGTTCTGGAACTTGGGAGTTGAGTTTATGCTCGACCCCCGATTTTCAGGGCGTTACAATAGATAAAGAGTTATTTTCAAAATAGGATAAAATTTACGTTAATTAAGAGAAAATATACATAACTATTAGGAAATCTCTACTATAGGCTGGTTAAGTGAGATGGTTTGTGTTAAGGCCTTGGAATGGCGAAGTGGTTGATATTGTTGAGAATTTTTGAGAAGGGTGCATTATTGCCACATAGGGCTTAGATCTCGAGATTGGAGATGCCCATCCTTTAGTGAACCCACTCAGATTGGCTATTTGGGTCCTCTTCTGTTGTAAGTTGGGTGGGCATGTGTGTTCGTAACCTATTCGGCCGAGTTCTGTTTTAGCCAATCGGGGTTGATCACGTGTAATCTTGTACGGGCGTACAACAGTTTTCTGAAGATATGTACAGTCATGAGGCCATAACATATCAATTGTGTTATCCTGGCCTAGATTTATGCGACCAAGTTCAAAAGATTGAACAATAAATGGTTAACGGTCAAAATCATGTGAGCAATTGTAAGTGGTTGAAGAATAATGCAAAAGATTAAGATCGTGGGAAGAATTATGATAACCGTCAGGACATGGGAAGCATCTGGAATAGCAAATAATCAATATAAATAGAGAGTTAAGCAAGTTTAGAAATCATCTCACACTAACCTATACCAATCAACAAATCAATTATCTTTAATTATCTTTCAGTTATACTATCGAATTTACATTCAATAATGTAATCGCTGCTTTTATCAAGTAAATCCTTTCCCTTAGTGTAATCATTTACTTATCACATTTACTACTTGCTTTCTTTAACTTAATTCATAGTATAAACGCAGTAGTCGATAATTGTAGTTGTAATTGAAATACTTTTCAACAGTCAATAGCAGTCGATTTTAATTTTGCCTTTCTATTTCACTCTTCATGCAGTAAAAAATTCATTTCGTACAGAAGGAAAAAAGAAACTCATCATCAAAGGACGAACCCTACCCTGTGACTATCACCTGATCCATTTACACTTTGAGCAAGTGGTTGAATAGGCGACCGATCTCCTTAGATTTTGGTCGAACTTAGTGTCTGCCTACTTTGGTGCTCTGGGTCATTGTTGTTCAGTTTGAATTGGAACCATAATCCAAATTCTGGCATGCCTACACACTTGTCACCCGTGCTGGAGAAAGGATCGTCAAAACAACTACAAACAATTTTCTAGCATGCTTGGTGAGACACTATTGTAAACCACCAATTTAGTTATTGTCAGAATGCAATGAAGGAGTGGTAGAATTGCTGGAAATGAACTCGCAACGCCAACCACACCACCCCTAAGGGATGATGTTGATGTTTTATTTAAACCAACATGATTTAAATGATTTTTAAACTCGCAAGTATACGAATCAGATGTAGATATGGTACGTATTACGAGATCGTTCCCACGAGGACTGATCGTCACAATTCAAATCTATGACTCTCCTTAACTAATCCAACAAATAATGGAGCGAACTACTAAGCACAATTCTATGAAAAACAATTGAGAATAGGGAAGAAAATTCAATCAGAGAAAGAGCACTAGGACTTTCGAATCCACCCCTAATTATCCTAACCCTTGTTTTGTCTGTTGATTCACCTTAATCTAGATTGATACCACTTATATAGAGAAAGCACAATCTGTGTCCTTAATCGGGCATACAGAATGTCTAATTCCTTTAAGCAATGCCATGAATAACATATCCCATGTCCTTGGTCGGGCACATGGAATGTACAGTTCATTAAAGCACCCTGTTTCTTCCTCTATAGGAAACCTGTTCTTGATCAGACACAAGCACCTATAATAAGCATCCAAACAACATTCATATATATACTTTGGTCAAGTTCATAGATGGAGAAGTATAAAATTTAAACCAATCAAGCCCGTTTAGAGAAAGAAACAAATCAATTAATATTCAAAGTAAATTCAACCAATACAAGAGCTAATCAAATTAGTGGCTTCATCTCAGCCCTAGCTGAGAGATTAGTGACGCATAAAATCCATTAAAAAGATGGATAAACAAAATTCATAAAAAGGGAATACCAAACCAATCGATCTCCCTCTCTCTCTCTCTCTCTCTCTCTCTCTCTCTCTCTCTCTCTCCTTTCTTCTCTTCTCTGGATCTCCCCCCTGGATCTGGAATTCCTCCGTTTCTGAATGCCTTTCCCACGTCCAAAACTCCTCTTTTATAGCTGCTGGAGGGCTGGAGTCAGTAGCAGTCGTAGCAGGACACGGAGTGCAACTTTTCGCAGCCAAGTTCGGAGCTTCAAAACTCCACACTTTCCTCGTTCAAATTCTAAAAAAAACCCGTCCCTTAGGACTTTCTTGGGTCCTCTACATGATGGATGGTTCAGATCTACCATATGATCAAAAATGGTGGGCCACAACCACCTAGAAAAGTTGGTTTTCGCGGATTTGCGAAACCTTTCGCAACCTTTCGCTGCGAAGCTCAGTGGGCCCCATAGAAGTGTTTTCTGGAAAATCCACCCCATCCATTAGATTCAAAACGAAATTTCAGTCAAGAATAGGTAGTTTTGAACGTCCATTGACGCGTTCCAGAGAAGAAAACACAAAAAGATCAGATTTGAATGTTGTAGGGTAGCCCTTTTGTGGCCTCTGTATCACACACTTGTACACGCATGGTTACAAAGTATCAGCATGGTTCTGAAGAGTTTTTCCTCCTCTACAAGATGGATGGATTGGATCGGCCGTACGGGCCATGGGTGAGGCCCACAACTGTTCATAAAACTAGCCAGCGGCCGGTTACGGGCTGCCAAAAATAAAAAATTTCTTTTTTTCTTCGGTCAGAGACGGTCAAACCGTCTCTGCCTTTGCCATGCACAGCTAGTGCATTTGTGCACTATGTACACGCCACATATACAGGGCCCACTATGATGTTTCTCAGAAATCGAACCGTCCATCTATTTTTTCTCCCAGATTAAGGCGTTGACTCCAAATTTGAGGCAGTTCCAGATATCAGGTGGGCCCAAAATCAACGATTTATGGGCTGATTTGTCAGTTGGGGTACTTTCATAGTGATCAAAGGGCTGAAATTTGAAATGTACGGTTAATTTATGTCCCTAATCCCATGTATAAAGTTTCGAGCCAATCGGATAGAGGAAACCATGTGATCTTGCATTCTAAACCGTCTTCGGGCCCCTTCGGCTTGCTTTCCTCATATCCCAGGCGTGTAAATTCTTCATTATTGGTTCTCTGGAGTCCATCTCGTGCTTTGGTGACTTTGGATCATCAAATCCATACTTTTAATTCTCTTTTCAATGTAACGCTCATTATTACGTCCTGCAATGAAAACACGATTAAAACACTCCATTAAACCTTATCATGTACGTATCATTAGGCAATTACTGGGGTCTGATATGCAACATTCGACACTCATCACAACCCCCAACCAGCATTTTGCTAGTCCCGAGCAAAACATGCGAAAAATATTTTCAAAAATAAAGACGATTCCTATAAACTCAAGTGACTTGTGAACAGATAGTTGAGATGTGAAAATTTTAAAATTCATGAATGGTGAGAAGAATTTTCTCCAGAAATCAAGCTCACAGTAAACTTCATAATCAAGCTCAAAATATTAATCCATTAATTAGAACAATTTTAAACATTGAGTTCCATGAGTGTATAGTGTAATCTCGGCTTACAATCATTAAAAGATCCAACTGTCAATTTCATGATATCATTATTAATTAACAACAGAATTCATGACAACAAAACCTGAAACCAAAACTTGCCTTACAGATTTAACTTTCCATTCAACCAGCCTTTGATTTTCTTTATGAATAGTAATGCCAAGGTAGGGAATCAAATTCTCACCTATAGGGAGCAAACCTATGGTGAAAACTTGTCGCCTAACTTTTTATAAATGTCAACCATGGAGAATCGAATCTACACCTATAGGGAGCAAACCTATGGTAAAGATTATGTGACTTACCCCTTTCAATTCTTCTTTATAAACTGATGCTAAAAATTTTATTTTTCAGGCTGGTTCCTTTCATGCTTAGAGATTACCAAGTTATCATTTAATATCGAACTGAAAACTTAATGTGTAAGCGAGATCTGATATGTGAAATCATGGCTCAATCAATGTTTACAACTTCTAATTATGGATTATCAATTCAAACTTAACTGTGAAATCTACCAGACATCTGAATCCAAGAGTCATAAATTACTCACATTCTGTATCTTGTAATTTCAAAATCACAACTATCCTTCAAAATCACTTTGAATTCAACAGAAATTCCAGAAAAAATGTTAAAATTTTCACAAATTTTGCTCAAGACCAAGAAAATACTGATTAGGTAACCTAATCTCCCACCCCCAACCTAAAATCTACATTGTCCTCAATGTAAAAGAAATAAGCATGCAATGCACATGGGACAACGAGAATAAAAGAGGAGTGATGGAAAGATAGTACCTGGATGGAGAATCAAGAAGCTTTCTCAAAAAAATTTCAACGTAAAAGCGCGTCAGCGTAAGAGAGAAATCAACACAATAAAATTATAAAAAATCCTACCTATACCACTTTCACAGGTGCTCTCAATTGCATTTAGCGTATGCAACAAGCCTTTAAACCCCTAGGTTACCCCTAGTGGACGAGTTGTAGTCTCGTGAGGGTTTGCCGTAATGTTACCAACAAACATTGAACTAACTAACAGAGAAAATGAAATGAACTGAAAAGCTGGGTTGCTTCCCAGGAGCGCTAAGTTTAACGTCTTCAGCCAGACAAGAACGGACCAAGAATTAACTAATCTTTATAACCAGGGTTTGCCAAAGAAATTACCTCAACACCTTGATTAACCAATCCCAGACAAGTGATGTGAGTTCCCATGAACTGTGCTATCTGAAATGAGGTAACTGATACTGTCGTCAAATAATTTAAGGACTTCTGCTCGAACGACTTCTTCCATGTTAGGATCACGCTTCCTTTGCATTTCACGCGACATTTCCACAGCATGATCCATACATACAGTGGGGCATACTCCCTGTATTTCTGCTATCTTCCATTCAATTGCTGCCTTATATGCTCTAAGAACATTAAGCAGCCTACTCGCCTTTGCCCTCTCAGAGTTAGAAACTGTGCTGTCAGGAAGAGTCTCAGAGGGATGAAGAGGTTCCACTTTCGCTCTCCATTTTTCAGTCTCCAATATAGGAGTAGAGTCGAGCAGTGCATTGACTTCGTAGATGAGACTATCTATGTCAAAATTCATGCCATATTGTGCTAAGTAGGTCTCAAGTGGATCTTCAAAAGATTTACGGAAGGAGTCCTGCACTAGACTCTCGATCATGTCCACTTCAGATATGTCATCCAAATCTGCGGATTGTTGTCCTGCATTAAAGACATTGAGTTTAATATTCATGTTACCAAAGGACAACTTCATAACTCCATTCTGACAATTTATAATAGTATTAGATGTGGCCAAAAATGGACGACCCAAGATGACTGGGATCTGACTATGAAGATTCTGGACAGGCTGAGTATCTATAACTATGAAATCCACTTTGGAAAATAAAATTTATCAACCTGGATTAACACATCTTCAATAACACCCAGGGCACCTTGACAGATCTATCACCTAGTTGTAATGTTATTTTAGTCGGTTTCAACTCACCAAGTCCTAGCTGCTCATAAACCGAATATGGTAACAAATTGACGCTCGCCCCTAAATCAAGCAATGCCTTCCCGATTTTATGATCTCCTATGCTGCAAGAAATGGTGGGAGCTCCTGGATCCCTAAATTTAGGAGGGGTGTTATGTTGAATAATGGAGCTGAGTTGCTCTGTAAGGAAGACTTTCTTATGAACATTCTGCTTACGCTTTTGAGTGCATAAATCTTTAAGAAACTTAGCGTACGCAGGGACTTGCTTAATGGCATCAAGTAATGGAATGTTGACTTGCACTTTTTTAAACACATCCAGGATTTCATCAAAGTTATTTCTTTTCTTCATTGGTGCCAGACGTTGAGGAAAGGGTGCTTTGGGCGCATAGGGTGGCACATTAGTGGCTCTTGGAGAGTCAGAGAGCTTTTGGACTTTTGATGCATTAGTGTGTCTCTCTGCTTCATCTTGATCTTCCGTTTTGGAATTTGATTCATCCCTAAGTATCTCTATTTTGTTGTCAATCTATTTGCCTGACCTAAGGGTAATGATTGATTTGGCTTGCTCATGATATTGCCCTTGGTTGGAATTAGAGCCAATCTCATACTGTCCCTTTGGATTAGCCACAGGTTGGCTAGGGAACTTGACCTTCTCTCTCTCACTCGATGTGGCAGCTAGTTGACCCATTTGTACTTCCAGCTTAGCAATGGATTGCGCATTTGCTTGTAAGCTTTGCTGGTTGACAAGTAAGGTTTGTTGGGTGTCTTTTTGGAATTGGAGAGAACTCTGCATAAAAAGGTTGAGTGTTTCTTCAAGAGATGGTTTCCGTGATTGTGCAGGCAGTTGTTGATATTGCGGAAACTGGTGAAGTTGTTGACTGCCAACTTGGGAGTGCGGTTGCGTGGGAGGATTTCCAGATGGTCCTCCTTGTTATGGTCTTTTTGCCCAAGAAAAATTTGGATGTCTAGCCCACCCTGGGTTGTATGTGTTCGAGTAAGGATCATTCCCAGGTTTTTGAAAAGTGTTCATAGCATGTACTTGTTCAGAGAAAAGTTCTGGGGATGCTGCACCAGATGGACAAGACTGCATAGGATGGGCAGGACTAGAACATATGACACATGCCTCGACTTGAGCTGTTTGTGGAGGTCCATTATGCAACATCAGAGCATCAACCTTCTTTGTCAGGCCATCAATCTTGGCATGGAGATCTGGCGTGACTCCTATCTCATATATACCACCTCTCTTTTGTGGTTGGGGACTTCTGTCATCTCTATTTGAATAGACCCATTGCTGGGAATTTCACACAAGGTTTCAAAGAAGTTCCATGCTTCAACATCACTTTTGGTCATGAATGACCCTCCACTGGTGGCATCAACCATGCGACGGTTCTGGGGTGTCAAACCGTCATAGAAGTATTGAACCTGTTGCCACTTTTCAAAACCATGGTGTGGACATTTAAGAAGTAAGTCCTTCCATCTTTCCCAACATTCATGAAAGTGCTCTCCCTCTTTTTGTGTGAAATTGGTAATTTCCCTACGGAGAGCATTAGTTTTGTGAACAGGGAAGAACTTGTTTAAGAACTTCCTAGACAATTGGTCCCATGTAGTGATGGACCCAACTTCCAGAGAATTCAACCATGCTTTCGCCTTATCCTTCAAAGAAAAAGAAAAAAGGCGCAAACGGATCGAATCGTCTGAAAAGTTTTGAAACCTAAAGGTAGAAAAAATGTCTAAGAATTCTTTCACATGATGATATGGGTCCTCCTTGTCTAAACCATAAAAGGAAGGCAACAACTGTATGACCCCAGTCTTGAGTTCAAAGTGTGCTGCCGTGGTGGCGGGCAACACTATGCATGAAGGCGCATTGAATTGGACAGGAGCTGAATAATCTCTAAGAGCTTTAGTTCCATTCTCATCTGCCATTTCAAATAGGATGTTTCTAAATCTTCTACGAAAAGTTCTTTCTATTTCTGGATCAAAAGGCGCTAGTTCTATGTTTAGAGATCTACGTCCTAGCATAAACTATGTTATTGCAATGTAAGAAAGAAAACTAAACTAAGAAGCAACCTAAGAGAAATAAAACTAGAACTAGAAACTATGAGATTCTAAAACAAGTTAAAACTATGTAAATAAGAATGAGAAGAAAGAACCAGGAAAAGGAGATGATTGATGACAGAAGATTTAAGAAGCTCCTCCTTCACTTAGTAGCTTCCTTCCTCAATTCCTGTAAATAAAAACAAAAACAAATTAAGTTTCCTAAAATAATGATAGAAAAATCCTAAGCAACGGTTAATTTCTAAAAAAGAAAGTTTCTAAAACTAGAAAATAGAAAGTTTCTAAATCCAAAGTTAGAAAATAGAAAATTCCTAAAAAATAAAAACCTAATTCTCAAAATAGAAAGTAGAGAAGACTGGAGAATTTAGAAAGATATTACCAATTTGAAGATCTATGTTGGAATCCTGCAAAAGAAAACAAAACAAGTTAGTTTCTAAAACAGAAAATCTAAAATTAGAAATTTTCTAAAGAACAAAAAAAAAGTTAGTTTCTAAAAAGGAAAGAAATCCTAGAATTAGAAAGTTACTAAAAATAAAAAGCTAAGTTAGTTTCTAAAAAGGAAAAATATTTCTAAAACTAGAAAATAGAAAGTTACTTAAAAGAAGAATCCAAATCTAAAAATAGAAAATTGAACAATTCAAAAAAAAAAAAAAATCTAAAATTAGAAAATTTCTAAAAAGTAAAATCCTAATAGAAATTAGAAAGAGTAGAGAATTTAGAACGGGATTACTAACTTAGAAATTTATTTCAGGACCCTACAAAATAGGAAATAGGTTAGTTTCTAAACAAAAGCTCTAATCTAAAGTTAGTAAAATCCTAAGACTATGAATTATGATAAGAGAGAATCTTAAATCCAATTTGGATCGAAACAGTCCCCGGTAACGGCACCAAAAACTTGATGTTTTATTTAAACCAACATGATTTAAATGATTTTTAAACTCGCAAGTATACGAATTAGATGTAGATATGGTACGTATTACAAGATCGTTCCCATAAGGACTGATCGTCACAATTCAAATCTATGACTCTCCTTAACTAATCCAACAAATAATGGAGCGAACTACTAAGCACAATTCTATGAAAAACAATTGAGAATAGGGAAGAAAATTCAATCAGAGAAAGAGCACTAGGACTTTCAAATCCACCCCTAATTATCCTAACCCTTGTTTTGTCTGTTGATTCACCTTAATCTAGATTGATACCACTTATATAGAGAAAGAACAATCTGTGTCCTTAATCGGGCATACAGAATGTCTAATTCCTTTAAGCAATGCGATGAATAACATATCCCATGTCCTTGGTCGGGCACATAGAATGTACAGTTCATTAAAGCACCCTGTTTCTTCCTCTATAGGAAACCTGTTCTTGATCAGACACAAGCACCTATAATAAGCATCCAAACAACATCCATATATATACTTTGGTCAAGTTCATAGATGGAGAAGTATAGAATTTAAACTAATCAAGCCCATTTAGAGGAAGAAACAAATCAATTAATATTCAAAGTAAATTCAACCAATACAAGAGCTAATCAAATTAGGGGCTTCATCTCAGCCCTAGCTGAGAGATTAGTGACCCATAAAATCCATTAAAAAGATGGATAAACAAAATTCATAAAAAGAGAATACCAAACCAATCGATCTCCCTCTCTCTCTCTCTCTCTCTCTCTCTCTCTCTCTCTCTTTCTCTCCTTTCTTCTCTTCTCTGGATCTCCTCCTTAGATCTGGAATTCCTCCGTTTCTGAATGCCTTTCCCACATCCAAAACTCCTCTTTTATAGCTGCTGGAGGGCTGGAGTCAGTAGCAGAGTCGTAGCAGGACACGGAGTGCAACTTTTTACAGCCAAGTTCGGAGCTTCAAAACTCCACACTTTCCTCGCTCAAATTCCAAAAAAAAACCCGTCCCTTAGGACTTTCTTGGGTCCTCTACATGATGGATGGTTCAGATCTACCATGTGATCAAAGATGGTGGGCCACAACCACCTGGAAAAGTCAGTTTTCGCGGATTTGTGAAACCTTTCGCAACCTTTCGCTGCGAAGCTCAGTGGGCCCCACAGAAGTGTTTTCTGGAAAATCCACCCCATCCATTAGATTCAAGACAAAATTTCAGTCAAGAATAGGTAGTTTTGAACGTCCATTGACGCATCCCAGAGAAGAAAACACAAAAAGATCAGATTTGAACATTGCAGGGTAGCCCTTTGTGGCCTCTGTATCACACACCTGTACACGCATGGTTGCAAAGTATCAGCATGGTTCTGAAGGGTTTTTCCTCCTCTATAAGATGGATGGATTGGATCGGTTGTACGGGCCATGGGTGGGGCCCACAACTGTTCGCAAAACTGGCCAGCGGCCGGTTACACGCTGCCAAAAATAGAAAATTTCTTTTTTTCTTCGGTCAGAGACGGTCAAACCGTCTCTACCTTTGCCATGCACAGCTAGTGCATTTGTGCACTATGTACACGCCACATATACATGGCCCACTGTGATGTTTCTCAGAAATCAGAACCGTCCATCTATTTTTTCTCCCAGATTAAGGCGTTGACTCCAAATTTGAGGCAGTTCCAGATATCAGGTGGGCCCAAAATCAACGGTTTATTTGCTGATTTGTTAGTTGGGGCACTTTCATAGTGATCTAAGGGCTGAAATTTGAAATGTACGGTTAATTTATGTCCCTAATCCCATGTATAAAGTTTCGAGCCAATCGGATAGACAGAACCATGTGATCTTGCATTCTGAACCCTTTTCGGGCCCCTTTGGCTTGCTTTCCTCATATCCTAGGCATGTAAATTCTTCATTATTGGTTCTCTAGAGTCCATCCCGTGCTTTGGTGACTTTGGATCATCAAATCCACGCTTTTAATTCTCTTTTGAGTGTAACGCTCATTATTACATCCTGCAATGAAAACACGATTAAAACACTCCATTAAACCTTATCATGTACGTATCATTAGGCAATTACTGGGGTCTGATATACAACATTCGACACTCATCAGATGTGCAGGTTCATGCTAAAAGTGCACCTGCAAGTGCCCTAGTTTGTCAATTACCGTATATGTTGAGTTGGTCGGACTGCAGAGCCTCACAGGAAGAACAATTTAAGCGTCTACCTCAACCGGATGTGTGGAAGCTCGCCATAGGTAAATCATAGCCTCACATCCCATGTCCCAAAACACCAGGTGATTAAAACCCTTAAAACAAGATAAACATCTTAGGGTTTTTAAGGTGAGAAAACTTTTTTAAACAGGAAAATCTCTAAGTTTTTCTCGCCCTGTCGATCTTACCGGAACACCCTCGATATGATCGACCTGCTCTATCGATGCCTCGATACCTTAAATGATATTATCGATGAGATGACCAAAAGTGTCTAGCAACTAAATATTTATCTGGACAGATTTATCGATGTATCGATACACCTATCAATATCATCGATATAAGCACTAAATATGTCCAGCAACTTCACAACATATCTGGACGAATTATCGATGTATCGATACACCCATCGATATCATCGATATTCAAATCTCGAGTCCATCGAAGAATGGCTCGATAAGATCGACAGGCAGATTTTCAGTGCCCCTGTTTTTTTAATGAAAATCTCAAATTCCTTCGATATATTGATGACCGTCCGATATGATCTGAATTCAAATATCGATAAGATCGGAGGTCCATCGATGGTACCGATAAAGGGCGCACATTTCTTACAACAGATATTTCAAGTTGTTTTTAACTATGATCGGGGGCCCTTTGATAAAATTGATATTCAAATATCGATAATATCGGCACTAGGTTGATTGCATCGAGCGAGGTCATAAATCGTCCAACAAGCTTAAAGACAAATCCACTGGATTTATCGATGCATCGACATTCAAATTCCGATGATCTCGACGATTCCCCGATCATTCATGAAAACCTGAAATATTTCAAAGTCAAGTCTCTCTCATTTTTCAAGTGTCGATGGATCGATCATGTCATCGATAGAATCGGAGTTCGAAATCCGATGATATTGACAATAGTTTCGATTCATCGACCAATTGACAAAGATTTTCCAAAGAATATGACATTGAGTACGAGTCATCGAGCAGACCATCGATGCTATCGAGAGTATACGCTCATAAATATCAAACCTGCTGGATGATATCGAACTCTATCATAAATGTGACCGTTTTATATCCATTGGAACTTTTTGCCTATATATAGAAGACTTGTCTTTTGTTACTGTAAGAGAAAGAAGAGAGAGCTTTTGAGTGTTTCAATTTATATCTTATATCTAAAGTCCTTTCTCTCAAGGGAGTTCATCCTCCAATCCACCCTCACCATTGACATTCAATAGAGTGGATTGGGGAATGAACGTCCGCATTCAAGGATCCTCCAGCTACTACCTTAATGGCAAATCATTTAGCTAAGATGCCTTGAATGCATAAGATTAGAATCGCTCTATATTCCTGATAGGAAAATATTCTGAGAGTAGGATTCCATCTTCACCTTGACCCAACCCGAAGCCGAGTATTGGTACATCATTTTGTGTTGCAGATCAAGGGAGCAGAAGACACTTCGTCAATAAGGAGGAGGAGATCTTCGACAATGTGCTAAATGGGACTTATCAGCTTATTTGTAAGTATCCAGAGTCCAAGAGGACACTTGTGAACATTCCTTTCTAAGATTGGGTCTTAAGTGGTTCTCACCCTTTGAAGTCCTCAAGGAGGCCTCTGGTGGGAGTGTACGTAGTGGGTGCATTGTGTGGACCCTTGCTCTGTGGAGAGCATAAACATCCAGGTGCGTTGTGTGGACCCTTACTCTATGGAGAGCATAAACATCTGGTTAGGAGTGAACCAGTAAAACTCTAGGGTTAGAGGTGAATTGAGTAGAAACCTTTGTGTGAAAGTTGAAGGTGAACCTGATTTAAAACCTTAGGTTTGAGGTGAACCTTGAAAAACCTCCTTAGTGAAATCTGGTACACTCAAGGGTTGAGTGCGGCAGCTGGGAGTGGAGTAGACAAGTAGTCGAACCACTATAAAAATGACTGTGTTTGAGATTGTTATTATCTTTTAATCATGTGATTTCCTTATATGTTTTTATATTGATTACCTGAGATCACACCTCATACACACACATAGTCATATCCATCATAATCTTGTTTGCAATTTGTTTATCTTTCAAGAAGTTTGTGATTGGATCCTCTATAAGGCTTGGAAGCCAGTAGAGTTAATTTTGAGTAATCCTAATTTGTACATGTTATTAGGATTAGTGAAATAGGAATCTTTAAATAACTCATAAAAACTTTAAAAAGTCCTATTCACCCCCCTCTAGGAGATATTGGCATATTCCGACTTCAACTCAAGCGGTCTTCACCGCTATTTCAATTGGTATCAGAGAGGGTCTCTCTTTAAGGGCTTCACCGCCTAGAGAGTGATCTTGACTGAAGTTTGGAATATGACCAAAGGAGAGGGCTCATCAGTCACTAGGCCTCCAGTATTTGATAGCTCAAATTACACATACTGGAAGGCCAGGATGCACTACTTTCTGAGATCTTTAGATCATGACGTTTGGGATATAGTTGAAAGTGGATATGTGCCACCCACTGAACAAATTGTACTTGATAGTGGCACAACAATCACAAAGCCCAAATCCAAAGAAAAGTGGACATCATTCGACAAAGAAAGGCAGACATCTGAAGCCAAGGCTATGAATGCTATCTACTGTGCCGTGTCCCAGGATATATTCAATCAGATAAGTATGTGTGGGACATCCAAGGAAGAATGTGATTTATTGGAAACAACCTATGAAGGCACAAGCACTGTGAAGCGATCTAAACTTCAACTCCTGACTTCACAGTTCGAAAGTCTCAGAATGGAAGAGCATGAGATGTTTATGGAGTTTTTCACCAAGTCGAATATTATTTACAACTCCATGGGTGGATTGGGAGAGAAAGTCCAGTACCGAAAATTTGTAGGAAAATTCTAAGATCCCTACTGGAGCGTTTTAATCCCAAGGTTACAACAATTGAGGAGTGTAGGAACATAGATGAAATGTAAGTAGAAGAACTGGTAGGTTCCCTACAAACTTTTGAACTACACTTCACACAACCCCAAAAATCCAAAAACATTGTCCTAAAAACCTCAAAGAGAACAATTCATGAGGACAGTGAAAGTGAAAAGGAAGATGAAGATGAAGAAGTAACATTGCTAGCACAAAAATTCAGAAGATTCTTTCCAAAGAATCGTGGTCATCCTTTTACAGGAAGAAAGGTGAATAACAAACCTTCTGTAAGCAAATTTGGTAAAAGGACCAAAGAACCACAATACTATGCCTGTCGAGAGTATGGACACCACGTGGGATGATATGGAGGAGTCAAACTCAGAATCAAGCGACTCAAGGAGCGATGGAGACTGAAAATCCTTGAAAATACTTATGGTCTCCACTACTTCGATCATTCCAACTGAATCTGAGGAAGAACAGCAAGCTACTGAATCATTTCTATCTGACAATGAGGAAATTGAAGAAGATGAAGAAAGAGAACAAGATGAATTACAAGACGCTTACAATCAACTTTACATTCATAGCGTCAATATTGTCTAAAGACATGGAATAGTTGAGAACAAAAAGGAATTGCTGCAACTAGATCTATACAAAACTTTAGATATCAATACTCATCTGATTAATGATTTGCAGCAATATCATTCAGATAATGATAAAATTGAAAGAATCAATATTTCTCTTAAATCTGAGTCTGAAAGATTAAATAAACAAATTAAAACATTAAATGAGAAAAACATGATTCTTCAAAATGAAAATCATACACTTCAATTTGAATTAGAGGAATTCAGAAAAATGGCCAAGCTAAACTGCAAAATTTCTCAAAGTAGTGAGAAATTAGAAAAACTTTTAGGCATGGGAAAATGTGGAGAGGACAAAAAGGAATTAGGTTATGGAAAAGCTAGAACAAAAACTAAATATGATGCACAACCTTTTGGGAAATCTGTTGCCTCTAGTAGTAACATTAGACCTATCCCAGCTCGTCACAAAAATGGTGAGTCAGTTTATGAGCTGAACAAAAGAAATATACAATCATCACCACTCGAGCTAGTTGACAGGATGAAGGAGTCATTAAGTCATGTGGAAAAATCAGATAAGATGAAAAAATCCACCACAAGTAAAACTCCTGTCACAAAGTGGGTGATTAAGGAAAAGACAAATTGCCTTGTTATACATTCAGATCGTCTACCAGGTAATGAGGCCGAATGGTACATTGACAGTGGTTGCTCAAGACATGTCATAGGTGACAAATCCCTTCTCTCCAACTATAAAAATCTTCATAAAGGGATAGTCACCTACGAAGATGGAGCCACTGCCATTGTAATTGGACAAGAAATGATAAGGGGAATTAAGTTGCTCAAAAATGAGAATGCCTTTTGCATTAAAGGACTAGCACATAATCTGTTAAGCATCTCTCAAATTTGTAATAATGGGCATGTGGTTAAATTCAACAAAAAAGAAAGTGATATCCTAGATCAATCAGAAAAATTAGTAATTAAGGGTCATCACACAAACAACCACTGTTACATTATTATAGGAAAAGAAAGGAGCGATATTGAGAAACACTGAGAATGAAGAAACTAGTCCAGATCATGCATCAAAACCTGGATACCTGGTAAAGTGATGCATTTTTGTTGAGCGTTCAAAGAAACAATCTGAGGTCTCTCACCTCCTCTTTTGCACGTAAACATTCAAATGTTTATACTTTTGGTGCACAGAGGTTATACAAAATCTTGTTGATAATTTTTGCAAAAACCTTAATAGATATATTATTTTGTACATGAACGATCGTTAGAATGCAGAAAAATTTGAAAAAAAATCACCTTCGATATGAGCGTCGATTGGTCACTTGTGAATGTCGATCACATCGACTGAGAATCGATATCATTGACGACTCTCCGGGTAGCTGAAACATCAGGACGATTGTTCTTCCCTAGAACTTGAAATTAAAAATCAAAATTCGAAAACTGAGGACATGATCATAGGGATAGGTAGTCGGTGCTTGGTAAGAATCAATAGATCAAGAAGAAGAGCCTCATCGGATGCTCTCAGACTTAGATATTTCATCTTTCCAAGATGGGAAAAGGCAAAGGATTGTTCCATCCACAGCGTGCATCAACTGAAAAGAAGAAAGGTACGCATGACACAATGGCCTCTTCTCCTTCATTCAACTTAAATCTTGTGGCGGAACGAATGGTTCATAGAAAGAGTATTAAGCCCTTTAGGATCATCGATATCTTGAAACAAATTGGATGGGAAAGTGTTGTGAACATTGGAGGAACTTTTCAACATAATCTGGCCCATCAGTTTCTAAGTTTGGTTTACAATGTTGAAAATGATCCCCCAGTTATCTCGGTCATGGTCATGAATCGGGTTGAATACATCACACCAAACTGGGTAAGTAGGATGATTAACATGAAAATGACTGGAATAACTGTATCTAATCGAAATATGAATGGTCTAGGTGTGTGGGGGGAAGTTAATCGAGCATTGTGTAATGGTGCCACAATTCCCAGGAATGCCAAAAATGTTCTTCATGTCAAGCATCTTGATCCTACCTATAGGATTCTTCACAACATTTTTAGCTCTAACGTTTATCCTTGTGAAGTCTCCAGCAACAAGCTCTCGCCATACATCCTTAACATTTTATATGATATTCATTTGGGAATTCCAATATGCTTACCCACTTTGATCGTACAGTAGTTGATCTGTGTATCTACAGAAGCATCCGTCACTACATTACCATTTCCATGTCTTCTATCTAATCTTTCACATCAATTCGGACTGCCATCATCTCATGATCTCCCTCATCCATGTGCGTGGTTCAATTCCTGACAGTAGCAATCCTGTGCAAAGTTCCGACTCTGCTGAAGCCATTCCAAACATCCCTGTACGAGACAATATACAAGATCTTCTAGATGGACAAGCTCACATTGTGAAGCAACTAGATGATTGCGAAGCTTATCTTTCCGAAGTTTGACAATGACTGGTGGCCCTGCAACAAAACAAGTTCTGAAACAGCTACCTACTCCATAAGCTTACTCAGGATAAACATCCATCACATCCCTGAAGTTCTCCTAAAATGCTCTCGACCTAAATATCTTTTGAACGCCTGTGATCATATTTGTGGGCGTGATGAATTATAGACTTGACAAAGTTTTTTTTTTTTATAGCTTGCATATACCTCGATGCGGGTTGCTGATGAGACGAATTTCTTTTTGGTTAAACCTTTTTCTTTACAAACTTATGGAATGCATATGACTTTATTGCTTATTCTATCTGCTTCATTTGTTTTAATATGCATCCATACTATCTGCTAATACTCTATGTTTCTGAACTACTCTGATATAGAATGCATGTGTTTTTCCTGATTATCTTATCTGATTGTGTCAAGATTTATCTAATCTACATTCATATCTTCTGAAAATGATGTATGTTTTAAAATGATTTCATCTTTGTACATCAATATTTGTTGTTGCTCCCATATGCTTCTTTAAACTTCAATATCACTTGATATACCTTTGCCAATGACTGACAAAAGGGGGGAGAACAGTTTAAAACACCCTGAGCAGAAATTTGTATATCTAATGGTGTTGCAGGTGTTAGGGGGAGCAGCTACCCTAAGAAAGGGAGAGTTTTGAAGTAAGGGGGAGCAGATAATATGTTGTGTACATGGGTTTCCTATAATTTGTAAAATTGTGTAAAAGCATGTACACACAATTTAGGATGTGTCTGTCTAGATATCATCTTAGGGTGTTTTGGGTATTTTATCACGTAATTGACGAGGGGGGAGATTAAAAGTGCACCTGCTAGTGCCCTAGTTTGTCAATTACCGTATATGTTGAGTTAGTCGGACTGCAGAGCCTCATAGGAAGAACAATTCAAGCGTCCGCCTCAACCAGATGTGTGGAAGCTCGCCATAGGTAAATCATAGCCTCATATCCCATATCCCAAAACACCAGGTGATTAAAACCCTTAAAACAAGATAACCATCTTAGGGTTTTTAAGGTGAGAAAACTTTTTTAAACAGGAAAATCTCTAAGTTTTTCTCGCCCTGTCGATCTTATCGGAACACCCTCGATATGATCAATCTACTCTATCGATGTCCTCGATACCTTAAACGATATTATCGATGAGAGGACCAAAAGTGTCCAGCAACTAAATATTCATCTGGACGAATTTATCGATGTATCGATACACCTATCGATATCATCGATATAAGAAGTAAATATGTCCAGCAACTTCACAACCTATCTGGACGAATTATCGATGTATCGATACTCCCATCGATATCATTGATATTTAAATCTCGAGTACATCGAAGAATGACTCGATATGATCGACAGGCAGATTTTCGACACCCCTGTTTTTTTAATCAAAATCTCAAATTCCTTTGATATATCGATGACCGTCCGTTATGATCTAAATTCAAATATCGATAGGATCGAAGGTACATCGATGGTATTGATAGAGGGTGCGCATTTCTTATAGCAGATATTTCAGGTTGTTTTTAACTATGATCGAGGGCCCTTCGATAAAATTGATATTCAAATATCGATGATATCGGCACCAGGTCAATTGGATCAAACAAGGTCATAAATCATCCAACAAGCTTAAAGACAAATTCGTTGGATTTATCGATGCATCGATTTTGATCTTGATATCATTGACATTCAAATTTCGATGATCTCAACAGTTCCCTGATCATTCATGAAAACCTGAAATATTTTAAAGTCAAGTCTCTCTCATTTTTCAGGTGTCGATGGATCGATCCTGTCATCGATGGAATCGAAGTTCAAAATTCGATGATATCGACAATAGTTTCGATTCATCAACTAATTGGCAAAGAGTTTCAAAAGCGTATGACATTAAGTCCGAGTCATCGAGCAAACCATCGATGCTATCGAGAGTATACGGTCGATGATATTGAACCTACTCGATGATATCGAACTTTGTCATAAATGTGACCCTTTTATATCCGTTGGAACTTTTTGCCTATATATAAAAGACTTGTCTTTTGTTGCTGTGAGAGAAAGAAGAGAGAACTTTTGAGTGTTTTAACTTATATCTTATATCTAAAGCCCTTTCTCTCAAGGGAGTTCATCCTCCAATCCACCCTCACCATTGACATTCAATAAAGTGGATTGGGGAATGAACTTCCGCATTCAAGGATCCTCCAGCTACTACCTTAATAGAAAATCATTAAGCTGGGATGCCTTGAATACATAAGATTGGAATCGCTCTATATTCCTGATAGGAAAATATTCTGAAAGTAGGATTCCATCTTCACCTTGACCCAACCCGAAGCTGAGTATTGGTACATCATTTTGCGTTGCGGATCAAGGGAGTAGAAGACTCTTTGTCAACAAGGAGGAGGAGATCTTCGGTAATGTGCTAAATGGGACTCATCAGCTTATTTGTAAGTATCCAGAGTCCAAGAAGACACTTGTGATCATTCCTTTCTAGGATTAGACCTTAAGTGGTTCTCGCCCTTTGAAGTCCTCTAGGAGGCCTCCTGCAAGAGTGTACGTAGTGGGTGCGTTGTGTGAACCCTTGCTCCATAGAGAGCATAAACATTCGGGTGCGTTGTGTGGACCCTTGCATCTTGTTAGGAGTGAACCAGTAAAACTCCAGGGTTAGAGGTGAATCGAGTAGAAACCTCTGTGTAAAGGTTGAAGGTGAACTTGATTTAAAACCTTAGGTTTGAGGTGAACCCTGGAAAACCTCCTTAGTGAAATCCAGTACACTCAAGGGTTGAGTGCGGCAGTCAGGAGTGAAGTAGACAAGTAGTCGAACCACTATAAAAATGACTGTGTTTGAGATTGTTATTATCTTTCAATCATGTGATTTCCTTAATGTTTTTATATCTGATTTCCTAAAATCACACCTCATACACACACATAGTCATATCCATCACAATCTTATTTGCAATTTGTTTATCTTTCAAGAAGTTTGTGATTGGATCCTCTATAAGGCTTGGAAGCCAGTAGAGCTAATTTTGAGTAATCCTAATTTGTACATGTTATTAGGATTAGTGAAATAGGAATCTTTAAATAACTCATAAAAGCTTTAAAAAGTCCTATTCACCCCCCTCTAGGAGATATTGGCATATTTCGACTTCAACTCAAGCGGTCTTCACCGCTATTTCACAAGTGAAATTAATTTGAATGCCAACCCTACTGAAATCCAAGCAGGGCCGTCGACGGCTTGCCCTATTCTTCCAGACAAGGTATCAATGATGGTAAGTGTAAATGTTATGCACACTTTTGTTTGATTGTAAGTGTTGTGCACACTTTTATTTGTTAAATTTCAATGAGACAAAACACCTTCAAGTGATGGAAAGTTCACCTTCAAGAACAAACCATGAAGATTGTATAGTGCAAGAACAAGTTCAAGACATGGATAATTCAAGCTAAAGAGTATTCAAGTTCTACTACTTTTCTAGTAGAGGATCAAGCTCCACCTCCAAGTAGAAGATTCATCCTATACACTTCAATGTCCAGGTTTCTCAGGTATAAATGTCCCTAGAAAGACCTTAGACTTAGGTTTTTTCAAATGCTAAACTTATATGGATTTTTATACTTTTATTAGGCTCTAATTCGACCAATCTTAGCCTTAGTTCGACTAATCCATGTTTTGGTTCGACCAGCCCAAGAATAACTTCGACCAGTCCAAGATTCAAACTCAAAAAATGGATATTTCTAGTGGTTTCTCGACTAGTCGAGCAGGATGCTCGACCAGTCGAAGGGTGCTCGACTCAAAGTCCAGCAAGCTATTTTTGGCACCCTTGACCAGTCGAACGGGGCCCTCAACCAGTCGAGCAGGGCCTTCAACCAGTTGAAGAATGATTTTATCCGATTGCACCCAAAATTTGAAATCTAGTTGGATCTTAGACAAGTCGAAGCAACAAAATTTTATCCTATAAATAAAAGCCTTTTCTCATTCCGAAATTACCAATCCAAGCTATTAAAAAAAAAGCCTTCATTTAGAAAGAGAGAAGTCTGCACTATCATCAAGCTATTACACGGTATTTTACATTTATGTTTATTGCTTTTGTTTTGATTCTTTGATCTCTTATTTATGAATCTTACTTTTTAGAAAAGAAGGTAATCACTCTTCTTTTTGAGATCTAAAGGATTCAAACAAGTAGCCTAAGGTTTGAATTAATTTAAAATCAGATTAGAACCTAGAATCCTTGATTGTATTACTGGACAATGAACGTTCTACATTAAATGAAGCGGTTCTACGGGCTACATCAAGAACGTCTTTAAAGAAGAAAATAAGTATCATTCTATACTTTTTATTTTTTGTTTCTTTGAGATATCCCAAAAATCTCATGCATTGATTTTGACTAAGATAGCCAGAAAATCTCAGCGTAGTGTTTTGTTTGTGATAGCCCATCTAAAAACACAACTGTATAGGTTTTAAGGTGAACCTATGAAAACCTTGATTATTAGTGAATGCCAATATCACATGGGTTGTGATGATTGAGAGTGGAGTAAGTGTGGTTGTTCGAGAATAGTTGGTGTACACACTGAACCACTATAATTTCTAAAGTTTGTGGTGAATGGTTTAAATTTTTATATATGTGGTGAATGTTTGTTGGTGAATGCTTATAATAAATAGCTCTCTCTTGTCTCTTGCTTAGTTTTTTATCTTGATCCTTACTATGTTCATGAAATCAGGTTGTCCTACCTAAAACTTTGTTGTTGGTGTAAGGTTGTCCTATGAACAAAGTTTGAATCAATTTCTCAATACTACTACTATTGAGATCTGTGATTTATTCTAATTTAATTTTTATTCATGTACGTTGAAATTTTATTTGGCATAGTCCTATTCACATCCCCCCCCCCCCCTAGGACTGTTAGCTCTCCTCTTTTAAGTGGTATCAGACCTAAGTTTCTCATTTATTTAGACTAAATTCCTTAAGTTTAAAGATCTAGTAGAGCTTTCATTATGTCAAATTTTGATAGCTTGTCTATTACCAGTCCACCATCCTTTGATGGCTCTAACTATGCATATTGGAAAGCCAGAATGGGGTTTTTTTAAATCCTTAGATGAAAGCGTGAGGCAAGCAATGATAACCAAATGGAAACCACCCGTGTCTGAAGTTCTAGGCAGTGATGGAACCAAGTCCATAAAAGAAATTCCTTTTTATTTATGGGCTACACCTTAGAAAAATGAAAGCAGTGCAAATGTTAAGGCCTTAAATGCAATTACTTGTGCTCTATGATTTGATGAATTTAAAAGAATCATTTCATGTGATGCAGCTAAACAAACCTAGGTTATTCTTGAAATGACACATGAAAGAACTACTATAGTCAAGAAATTTAAAGTTCAAATTCTCACTACAAAATTTGAGAAAATTCATATAAAAGAAAATGAAACCTTCATAGACTTCTACACGAAATTAAATGATATAGTAAATTCCATGTGGGGTCTAGGAGATGAAATCCCATAAAGCAAGGTCTCTGATAAAATATTGTGATCTCTTCCTAAGAGATTTAATTCCAAAGTAACTGCCATTTAGGAAGAAAGAGACACTAATCAAATGAAGGTTGAGGAGTTGGTTCTCTTCAAACATATGAGTTAAACTTTAAAGCTCCTAAAGGTAAGTCCATTTCTCTTAAGTCATCTAAATCTATTTTAAAAGATAATTGTGTTAATTCTGATGTTGAAAATACTGAAGATGATATGGCTTTACTTGCTAAGAAATTTTACAGGATTTTTAAAAATAAGAAAAAAAATCTGATTTTCAAAAACCATCTGATAGAAGTAAAGGAAAATATAAAACTTGGAAATTTGTAAAAGACAGTCAATGTTTCAACTGCCATGAATACGGGAATTTGGTGAATAAATGTCCCAAAAGAGATAAAACAAAAAGAAAGGGCATGATTGCTACTTAGGATGAATCATTTGGTTCTGAAAGTTCCTCTGAGTCAGATGATTCAGAACAAGAAATCTCAAATGAAGTAAAAGCCCTGATGACTATAGCCAAAGTCACATCCTCTGGTGGCTGTAATTTATCTGATTCTGAGAATCCCAGGAGTGACCCTGAGAATGAAAATGAAGATGATCTTCTAGACGCCTACAATACCCTATACAGGAAAAGTTGTAAAATAGCTGTGAAACTAAAAAGTCAAAAGGAAAAATATCTTAAACTAAAAGAATAACTTGAAAATAATCTTTCGAAAAAATCTCATTTTTCTGATTGTTTTGAAAAAGCAAAACTTGACTTAAATTTCAAAACCAATGAATTAGAAAAACTCAGAATTGAAAATGAAAATTTAAAACTTAAAGTTTCTTCTCTTTTGAGTTCTAAGGATACTTGGAGAGATGCCCATGGAGACCCTAAGCTGGAAAAATTATTAACCGTATGTAAAAAATGTGGCAATAAATCATGTCTGGGCTATGAAATTGCGGTAAGGACCGCAATAGAAGTTGGAATAGGTCAAAGTGTCCTAGAGGGGGGTGAATAGGACTTTATAGAAATTTTATGCCAATTTAAAATCCTATTAACCTAATCTTGATTTAATGTGCAAGTATTAAGATATACTTGTAAGGCTCGTATCCTAGTCCGTACCATTCCTTAAACTCCCATGATTCTCCTCGTCTGTAACATCCCGGATTTTTACCAACCTGGGATTAGACGTCCTTAGGCAATGGGTCGCTCCTAATGCCTTATTAACTTGCCAGAACTTAATCCCACAGTCTAAAATCGCTTGTGAACCCATTTCCTTCACAAATCCCACCATTCACCACCTCGATCTTTCAATTTTTCTAAGTACTCTTACCCTAGACACTATCTTAAACTAGCTAAGTAGTATAACTTGGATCACTTTATATACAAACTACAAAGGACTAAGTACCACCTTAGACAGAAATCTTATAGGACTAAATCCTTTAGAAATGAGATAAAGTAACTAAGTGCTAAACTAGATTAGCTACGAAATCCGCTTGATCCACTTTAAATACGATCTGCAAGACCCAGAACTTGTAGAATCATTGACGCTAGGTTACCCTAAAATCTCGAATCAAACTCATTACCCGACTGCTCTCGGGAGCACGTTGAAACTCCGTATCAGATCTGGACCGCACGTCGGAAGTTTGAATAATACATAGTTAAGGAATTAGGACTGCTACGCTGGGCTTGACAACCATCTTAGAAATTAAATCCAGGCAGTGTCCCATGACTGTTCGCTTAGGTCCGGAGCGAGGAGACTGAAAACCCTTATTTTTCTTTATAAATAAATATCTTAAATAGTAATCTGAGACTTGTCGCTTGTGGGTCAGTATTAAGCAACCTGACCGTCAGAATCAGGCCAAATTACACCATCGGATTAGGAAAATTTTCATAAACATATCCATGTACTCGGAATCTCCAATCGAGATCCACTGACCATCGAACTGAAACTGGTCTGCCACGCGTGATCTGGGAATTTGATTGAAATGAAAACTTAACTACACCGAGATCCAGTGTTAGTGAGCTTAAGTCTGACCGCACAAAGAAAAGGGGCCGCCAGAAGTCCTCCGTTGAGCTGAAAAATTGTCACTTTGGTTATAACCCAAGTATACCTTGACCATAAGTCTATTTTAGTGAGTTTTTAGGTTATATATGGACCTTAGAACCCTCTCTCTTACAGCCATACGAATTTGAGAGAAACCCTAGAGGGAGAAGAGAGAAAAGAGAGAAAGTGTGGGAGTAGTGGGAGAAACTCCCTACTACTATCCCCTACCGCTACACAAGCTGCACCACCCCATTCTCGTCACTTTCCCGGCGATTCCGGCATCATTTCTAGGTAAGAAACCCTAACCCTAATTTTTTTTTTAGGGTTGTAAGGGTTGTAGGTTATGAAATAGCTAACCCATTTCGTTCTATAGGTTACCAATCTGCCGAATACGGAAGCTTAGCAAACCTACTTGATTCGTTACGATTCTACGATAAAAGGTGAGGACTTTAGGTGTATAGGTAACGGTTTTCAATACTTTCAATGTCAAATAATGATAGATTCATGATCTTCATACAATTGCACATGTACAAAGTGCCGTCTGTTTTCCATTTCGATTAAAGATGTAGAATATGAAATTTTACATATTTTAGGTATTCATAGAAAATACCGTATACGTATATATTTTGAAAATGTGTTTGACATGATTATTTGTTGTATGAATATACGATATATGGATAAAATACTTATTTGGCGAAAGGATTCGCCCTAATACATGTTTTGCTAATATACACTATGTATGTAGAAATATTGTATTGTAGAAACTACTGTATACGTATATATATTTTAGAGATGTGTTTGCCATGATTATTTGCTGTATAAATATATTATATATGTGTAAAATACTTGCTTGGCAAAAGGACTCACCCTAATACATGTTTTGCTAACATACACTAAGTATGTTGAAATAGTGTATGCTAAGTGTTTGTGAAAATACTTGTGAGAGTAAGTGTTTGGATGACGATGCCTTAGGTAGGTGTTGAGATGGGATTCTCAACTACCTTAGAGACATGTATGATTTCCTCCATGAGGTTGTTTACTTAAACCACTTACTTGTGAAATATATGTGTTTGTATTCTTGTTTATATGGTGCTTTATGACATGTTTTATAACATGCTTTATACATGCTTATGACATGTTTGTTAGCATGCTTGAATTAATTTGTTTATTATGCTTTACTCCACATGCTTTGAATATGGAATAATTGCGATTGGAACTATGTTTATAGTCCAGACTTGAGTTCATGGTTGAGATTCTTTTTGCCACGTAAGATGTATTTGACGAACCCGAGTCGTACTTCAGTTGGCGACAGTAGTTAGGCCATGCGAAGTGCTTATGCACTTCATGTCATTCAGTTGATTATACGCTCGATCTAGTCAGGCTCATCAAGAAACCCCATCTGTCTTATGTATGTTCACCATGTTTGGACGCTACTGCTTGAACCTAGGGTACCAAACTTACTAGTGAAATCTCGTTAACCATGGTACCTCGATCCGCTAAGACTCATGAGCCGAGCATGGTGGTATGGGACACCATGGTTGAGCTGTCGGTGTATGTTGGGGCCACGTGCCTCCCCGTAGTGACCAGTGAGCAACCAGACTCGTGATCCGATTATGGTGGTATGGGACACTATATTCGAGCTGTCGGCCTACACTACTTTGATGGGTGATGGGGGAGTGATGCAACGATCCGTGTAATAGCCCTGGCAGCCCTGACTGTACCCGGTGTAGTGACCTCGAGCATACTCTAAATCTGCGGTGAAGCGACGAGCCTTCCCATAGTAACAGAGTATAAACTAGGCCTGTATTGATAAGGTGATGGGGGAGTGGTGTAACGATTTCATGTAACAGCCCTGGCAGCCCTTGCAGCAACCTAGAAACATACCTTCATATGAGATTAACTAGGACTGACGACCCTAGAATGGATCATGTTTGGAATGATACAAGGGAGGTACCTTAGTTTCCCAATCCTGTTATTTGAAATTGACTAATAATAACTCAGTAATCATGCTCATCATGCATTGCATGTGCCTGGAAGATGTGGAGCACTGAGGAATGTAAGCATGCCACGAACGTAAGATGGTGTCGCACGAGGGAGTATGTCGGTGAGGGCATACATCATGACTGCATTCATACTTGTATTAATAAGAGTAGTTAGGAGTGTTTGATTATACTGCTTTATCATTACTACTTGACTGAGTTGATAACATGTTAACCTATGCTTTGTTGTTCCATTGAGTTGATCACTCACTCCCACATTATGGGATAGTGTTCCGAACACCCACCAGACTTTGTCTGATTGCAGATGGCAACGCTATTCCTGAGGCGGAGCCGGACATTTATATGACAATGCTGCTTGTTCGTGAATATTGTATGCTGACGGCTTCAAGTGAGTCGTGTCTTGATCGACGGGATTACATGGATGTTGACTAGATAACATGACACCTTTGGCATAACTTGAAATTGTACTTGTAATTCTTTAACCTAGTAACATTATCACACTCTGGAGACTGACCACTATTTGTATATTTTATATATTTATCACAGTCTTTCGCTTGCAATTTAACTGTCTCTATAGTACGATATGCTGTTTTGGCTTAATCTCACTCCTGTTCAATGCACTAATACAGACAACATTCAATCATCATTCATTTTGTTGCATAAGAGATGCGTTGGAACTCGGGAGTTGAGTTTATGCTCGACCCCCGATTTTCAGGGTGTTACATCATCGAATTTCGGCAACCCGCGGTTTGTAAACAGCGTTTGCGCATGACCCTAAGTCGCATCTCGTAGATCTGAGTCGACTCGACCTGAGACTTGTACCCTAGCGACCGCGCCGTCGCTGCGGTTCCAATGCTACGACTTGCACACTGATGCGATACCCATGCCAGGAGTTGTGGGCCCGCATTTATTGCGAGGAAAATGCCACGCATCACGAATCTCAAGAGAATCTCTACCATCATCACATCAATCAATCAAATGCAAATCAAGTATATAAGCCATCCCCAAAGTTAACTCTCTCTCTCTCTCCATCCATCCCTTTTCTTACACACCCATTCCTCTCTTACAACACCCTCTCTCTCTCATCCTCTCTACCATTTTCCCAAGCTACCATGAGAAAAAAAATTCTAAGGAGAGAAGAACCCAAGATCAAGGCCCACTTCCTACCCCTAAACTCCCATCTCCACCCTTTAATTCTCATCTTTCACCATCAAAGAGAAAGCTTAGGAGCCAAGGATTCCAAGGATCTAAAGAAGAAGTGAAATCGGTGGGTGATCTAGGATTTCCACCATGGATTTATATGATTTAAGGGCCCACTTGTGGTGCGACCCTTTTAATGTATGCATTGTATCATGTATAGGGAGGGCTTATAGTGGTGGAGCCCCTCCCCTCCACATGTCTCTATCTCTCCTCTCTCTCTCTCTCTCTCTCTCTCTCTCTCTCTTTCCCCTTTACGACCCACCTTGATGAATGGGTTAGATCCACATCGTCCATCAGTGGGCCACGTGTATGTGGGCCCACCTTGATGTATGTGGCTAGTGAGCCACATGTACATGGACCCCAACATGATGGATGTATTACATCCATACCATCTAGCCATGAGACATCCAGCAGCCTCTGTTGCTGGACCGTACGAAGGGAAAACGAATACCAGTTTGATCTAAACCGGGTGGCCACACTGACGTGGACCCCACTTGGACACAAGTGTTTTATCTCCACCATCCAAATTGTTGGACGATGGATTGCACCATGATGCAAGTGTTGACGGTGGACCTTGAAAAGGCCAAGCTATACGTCCTAGAGGGGGGGGGGGATGAATAGGACTATGCCAAATTAAAATTTAACAGTGGAATTGAATTACGATAGCCTTATAAAAATAAAGAATAGTACTTCAAATAAATCAAAGGCTGAAATGTAAAGTAATCTTGAATAAAGAGCTTAATACTAACGTTGTTCTAAGGACAACCTTTACACCATAAAAACCAAGGGTTTATGGCAAGACAACCTTACTAGAACAAATTGAATATCAAAACTCAACTAGAAAGGAAATAAAGGAAATAGTAAGAAATAAATTCTAAACTATTACAACATTCCCCACTTTGCTTGAAATGTAAAGATTACAACATTTACATCCACACATACATTCCACAATTATGAATGATAAGGAATAGGAAAATAAAAGAACATTTAAATCACAAAACACACCGATATATAGTGGTTCGCCTGTGTGTTCACCAACTGTTAAACAACGGCCACAGAGCTTGCTACTCCACTCCTAATATCCTTACACAGGGGATATTAGCGTTCACTATTAAACAGGTATTACAGGTTCACCCAAAACCTTCACAATTGTGTCTTTTACTTTAGGCTTACACAATCTAAAAACCCACACTATCTGAGTTTTTTGGCTCTCCTCAGATAACCACACAATGAGATTTTTCTGCCGAATCTCAAACAAAACCAGAATAAAGGATTTTACAACAAATGTAAAATACCCGAATTTCTTCTTTTGTAGCAGCCCGGTAGAACCAATGAGAGTAGAAGTTTGAATCAACGTTCAATGTCCAATACTCACTTAAAAAACGGTTCTAGTTTCTAATTAATTTTAAATTAAATCAAATTGGGCGTAGCTCTATTTGATTTTGATTCCAATGAAGAAGGAATATAGCAATTCCTCTTTTTCAAATAAGATTGGAATTTAGGAATAAAATCAAATAAGAAAAGCTAACAAAAAGAATATTAAATATGAACAAATTAGCTTAAAATGAACATAACTTATGTCAGAGTGGAGGCTTGAATTTCTCAAATTAAATCGATGTAAAACTCTGAAATTTGTTCTCAATTTATAGAAGCAAAGATCATGTTTACAACTGGTCTTAAGAACCTTCGACTAGTCGTAGCTCCAACGGCATTTTGAAAATTTAAGCGCAATTTGAAAAATCAGTTCTACGACTTGTCATGGGGACCCTTCGACTGGTCGTAGACCACCTACGACTGGTCGAAGCAGACCCAGGACTGATCGTAGGAAACCAAATTTGGTTACTGGAGTTTGAGTCATAGTTCTAGGACTGGTCGAAGGACGAGTCGAGACATCCCTATGACCGGTCGAACAATCTCCAGGACTGGTCGAAAAATAACCAAAAAAATCTGAAAATCTTCAACAACTTAGGACTGGTCGTGGAATTTCTTGGACTGGTCGAACCAGGCTTAAGACTGGTCGAACAAGGTCTACGACTAGTCTTAGAACTGACCAACTTCATGTATAAAGATTTATCTTGACTTATGTATCCAAAATGACCTACCGTAAGGTCAAACTAAGGTTTATCATACCTGGAACATGAAGTATTAACATTGAACATCATTCTTTCAGATGATAGTTAACCTTTGAAGCTTGAGACATCTACTTGATGTAGTATGAGATTGAGGTCTTCTACAACATGAATATAAGCTTCAACTTGAGTTGTACTTGAGTCTTGAAATGTACTTGAGTCTTGAATAAATACTCTTCTTATCGATGTAGCTTTGAACATTGAAGCATACAGAAGAGGACAAAGTACATAACCTTTCATTTCTTGAAGTAAAGCACCGTACATGTCTTGAACCATTGTGATATCGTCTTAAATCATATATATCAACATACAAACACAATACACACAGATAGAAGTTGTGGCATACACATGAAGTTTTGGCACCACGAAATTTGACAATCAAAGGAGCATGAGACCATAACACTTACAATCTCCCCCTTTGTCAAATTTATGACAAAACATACTTCTATACTATATGAGAAGCACAACATGCATATTAACGAATCATGCACCAAAGCACAACATGCATATTAATGAATCATGCACCAGAGCACAACATGCATATTAACGAATCATGCGCCAGTTGTCATTAAGTCGAACAAACTCATTATATACTACTCCCCCTGAGTAGCAGCACATTTCACATATGCACATATCACATGTCCAAAAATTACTCATTATTAAAAATTACTCATTATCCATAAGCAACCTTTCATCCAAAAATATTCATATCCATAAGCAACCTTTCATCTCCAAAAGCTAAAACCTTCTCCCCCTTTTTGTCACAATATGACAAAAGAAGCATCAAAGAGACGGATAAGTAATGGAGAAATAAATGAAGTAACTTGACAATGTATAAGTAAACATTCACAATCCAGTTACTTGAACGATTAAAAAGTCAGCAAACCAAATAAAGTGCACAATCCACCACAAGTAAGAGAGTTATTACAGACCAAGAATGAAAATACTTAATCAGATCCTTAAGAAGGAGCAGGAATGATAAGATCAAGATTATGCATTCCCTTGTTTAAGCGCCTTAGATATTTGTGCATATATTTAAACTGAAGATCATGAGCAATATTCATATTCTCAACCTTCTCTTCTAAAGCATGAAGTCGAGCATCAAAATTAGAAGGCTCAAAATCAGGATCATTTCCAGAATCAGAATCAAGTTCATCGAAAATATCATCCATATCCACATCATCAGGAGGAAGATCACTAGCTTCTTCATCACCAACCTCAGCTCTACCAACATCCACTTGGCCACAAGCCAATTCCAATTTCATTTTGTTAATATTCAAATTATTAAAAATAAGATGATGGATGGGAGCTTCTCCAACAGGCATAGGCACGAGCATGTGCTTAGCTAGGATAGTCAAGAGATAAGCAAAAGGAATATCACTATGACCTAGATGGAGACGAGAATGAATAATGGAATGACATATTAAGGAAGGAAGACAAATTTTAGAACCAGAAATAATAGAGTGCAACACACGAACCATAAAGGCAGTTAATTCAGTCTTATTTACCAGAACGAGGATACAGGTTAGAAGTAAAAATCCTGTGAAGTACCCTATATTTGAGTAACAAGTACTTTACGGGGAGTGCATTCCCTTTATGAGTCCATTGCACATTAATATTACACAAATCTCTGGTTAACATACGCTTTTCAGATTCTGAGGGTTTCTTAGCTAAAGTATGAATAGCAATACCCTCTTCATTAACAGGTATATCCATTAACCCTGCAATCAGATGATGTTCAATTTCAAATAGACCTTCTCTAGTATCAATTTTAAAAGTTAAATCCTCAAAAGAGAATACTGAGATACATGCAAACATGGCCTGTGCAATAGATTGGTATGCAGGCCCACCCCAATGTAAAATGTTATCCCATCCTACAGCTTGGAGTATAGGTAAAATACCAAAAGGAGCAATATGTTCAATACAAACAGACCGTTTAATAATGACTTTGTGCATACACAAATCCCGTACATCGGAGGGATCATCCTCAGGTAAACAAAGATGACGCCTAGCAAGAGGAGCTAATCTAGAAAAAGATAGACCATGGGAAGTTTTCTTTTTCCCTCTAGCATCCACAATCAGAATGAAAATCAAAAGATCTAGTAGAGACAAAAGATTTGGAATAATGGGTTTTGCTAGATCAGTGTTTTTAAGAAAATGCCCTAAAATTGCAATGAAACTCAAAATAGATTACTCTAAGAGTGAAAATGAAGTAATAAGAGTTAGAATCTATAAGAGAAACACAAATGATGTACTAACCTTGAAGATCTAGGATGGTGGGTATGACTAGTCGTGCCTCAGCTTGTTGGAGAGTGAAATGGAAATGAAGAAGATGAAGGTTTTCCCCAATTTTAAAAGATTCCAACACGCTACACGATTGGTCGAGGACCGTTCTCAACCAGTCGTACCATGACTGGTTGAGCACGTCCTCGACTGGTCGTGAAAGCATAAAAACATGCATTTTTCATAAAAATTTGAAATTTAAACAAATAAATTATCAATTATATATACTATAATACAAATATGCATGAATAATCAATTTAGAATGCATATTCCGAGATCAAATTTCAATTTATTAAACCTGCTTTTGTCGAGCGGTTTAGTGAAAATGTCGGCAAGTTGAGTCTCGGTTAGTATATATTCCAAGGATATTATTTTCTCTTCTACTAATTCATGAATATAGTGATACCTAATGTTAATGTGCTTGGTACGTGAATAATGGATTGAATTTTTTGATATATTTATAGCACTGGAATTATCACAATATAATATCATTGATTCCTGTGCAATTCCATAATCGCTCAACATACGTTTCATCCAAACAAGCTGAGTACATGCATTTCTTGCTGCAATGTATTCAGCCTCAGCAGTTGAGAGCGATATAAAACTTTGCTTTTTGCTAAACCAAGAAACCAAACAGTTTCCAATATAAAAACAACCACCACTAGTTGATTTTCTATCATCAATATTTCCAACCCAATCAGCATCTGAATACCCAGCCAATTGAACACTGGTATCAAAAGGATACCAGAGACCCATTTTAGTAGAACTTGCGACATATCTCATAATCCGCTTAACAACAAAAAGATGTGACTCTTTAGGATCAAACTAATATCTAGCGTAAATTCCAACACTTAAAGCAATATCAGGTCTACTAGTAGTTAAGTAAAGTAGACTACCAATCATACTACGATATAATTTAGGATCTATATTTTTACCCGTAGAGTCCTTTAAGAGTCTTAAAGTTGTACTCATAGGAGTATCAAAGTTCTTACCATTCTCAAATCCAAACTTTTTGATTAAGTTCAGAGCATATTTTGTTTGAGAAATGAAAATGCCATCTGGTTGTTGTTTTACTAGCATCCCAAAGAAATAATTTAATTCCCCAACCATGCTCATTTCGAACTTAGATTTCATCAAATCTGCAAACTCAACAGTCATGTTAGTACAAGTTGATCCATAAATAATATCATCAACATAGATTTGAACCATTAAGATATCATCGTTATGTTTCTTAACAAAAAGCGTCTTATCGACACTGCCCATTTAAAAATTATGACTCAGTAAAAACTTAGTCAATTTTTTGTACCATACCCTGGGAGCTTGTTTTAGACCATATAGAGCTTTTTTAAGATGGTATACATGATCAGTAGACTTAGGGTCTTCAAACCCTGTGGGTTGTTCAACATATACTTCTTTATATAGATCACCATTTAAAAAAGCACTCTTTACATCCATTTGAAAGATTTTAAATTTTCTAAAGCATGCAATGGATATAAAAAGTCTGATTGATTCTAGGCGAGCAACTGGAGCAAAGGTTTCATCATAATCGATGCCTTCTATTTAAGTGTACCCTTGTACAACCAGTCTTGCCTTGTTTTGAATTATATTCCCAAGTTCATCAAACTTATTTTTGAAAATCCACTTAGTTCCTATAATGTGTTTATCTTTAGGTCTAGGAAAAAGATACCAGACATCATTTCGAACAAACTGATTAAGTTCTTCCTGCATAGCTACCATCCAGTTTTCATCAGAAAGAGCTTCTTTTACGTTTATCGGTTTAATCTGAGATGTAAAGCACACGTAATTGCATATGTCTTTTAGTTTTCTACGAGTGCACACACCAGTGAGAGGGTTTCCAAGAATTTTAGCGGTTGGATGATCTTTAACAGTCTTTAATTCAAAATTATTTTGACTTGATGAAGTATCAGGTCTATCAAATAGAAGAACTTCATCATTATATGAACTTGGGGCAGGTGTATTCATATGATCGTCTATGACCACATTAATTGATTCTTAAATAACACCGGTCCTTTTGTTCAGTACACGATATGTACGACTGTTTAAAGAATATCCTAAAAAGATTCCTTCATCTCTCTTTGTGTCAAACTTTCCCAGATTTTCACGGTCACGCAAAATATAGTACTTGCTACCAAAAACTTGAAAGTATTTGACAGTAGGCTTTTTATCTAACCACATTTCATAAGCAATTTTATTATTAGATTTACATATATAAACCCGATTAATAACATAGCAGGCAGTATTCACTGCTTCAGCTCAAAGATTTTTAGGGAGCTTCATACTGTAACGCCTTGAAAATCGGGGGTCGAGCATAAACTCAACTCCCGAGTTCCAACGCATCACATGTGCAACATAATGAATGATGAGTGAATGTTGTCTGTATTAGTGCATTGAACATGAGTGAGATTAAGCCAAAACAGCATATCATACTCCAGATACAAGTGAGATAGCAAGCAGAAGACTGTGATACATATATAACATATATAAACTGTGGTGAGTCTCCAGAGTGTGATAATGTTACCAAGTTAACTAATTATAAGTACTTTTACAAAATATACCAAATTGTGTGAGGTCATCTAGTCGACATCCCTGTAATCCCGTCGATCAAGACACGGCTCACATGAAGCCGCCAGGAAACAGCATATATGAGAAATCATCCTCGTCGACACAAATGTCCGGCTCCGCTCAGGAGTAGCGTCACCATCATCTGAAACTCAAACAAGTCTGGTTGGTATGTACAACACTGTCCCATAACGTGGGAGTGAGTGATCAACTTAGTGGAATAGTAAAGTATAGGTTAACATGTTATCAATTCAGTCAAGCAGTAATGATAAAGCAGTAAAGTCAAACACTCCTAAATACTCTTATTAATGCAAGTATGAAAATGCAGTCATGATGCATGCCCTCACCACATAGTCCCTCATGCGACACCATCTTATATCCGCGACATGCTTTCATTCCTCAGTGCTCCACATCTTTCAAGCACATGCAGTGTGATGATGAGCATGATTATCAAGTTGTTATTAGTCCATTTCAAACAGTAGGATTGGGAAACTAAGGTACCTCCCTTGTATCATTCCCAAACATGATCCATTCTAGGGTCGTCAAACTTAGATAATCACATACGATAGTGTGGTTCTAGGGCACTGCAAAGGCTGTCAGGGCTGTTACACGCAACCATTACACCACTCCCCCATCACCTTTTTAACAATTCATCACTAAATTGATACAGGCCTAGTTCATACTCTATTCACTGCAGAAAAACTCGTCGCCTCACCGCAAATTCAGAGTATGCTCGAGGTCACTACAAAGGGCTTGTCACCAATCAGTGTAAGCCGACAGCTCGAATATAGTGTCCTATACCACTATAATCGACTCATGAGTCTGGTTGCTCAATGGACACTACGGGGAGACACATGGCCCCAGCGTAGGCCGACATCTCGACCACAGTATGCCATACCACCATGTCCAGCTCATGAGTCTTAGCAGATCGAGGTACCATGGTTAACGGGATTTCACTGGTAAGTTTGGTACCTTAGGTTCAAGCAGAGGCGTCCAAACATGGTGAACATACATTAAACAGATTGGGTTACTTGACAAGCTCGGCTAGCTCGAGCGCACAACAAGTTGAACGACATGAAGTGCATAAGCACTTCGCATGGCCAACTACTATCGTCAACCGAAGTACGACTCGGGTTCATCGAACACATCCCACGTGGCGAATGAATCTCAGCCACAAATTCAATCCCGTTACCGATTGCCTGGACTATAATTATAGCCACAAACACAATCAATCCATGACCAGAAGCATGTAGAGTAAAGCAGAATAAACAAAGTAATTCAAGCATGTTGACAAGCATGTCATAAAACATGTAATAAAGCACAATATAAACAGGAAATACAAACACCTATATTTCATAAGTAAGCGGTTAAATTAAACAAGCAACATGGAGGAAATCATATACATCTCTAAGGTAGCTAAGAATCCTATCTCAACACCCTATTAAATTTAGTTCGTCACACAAATTTTCACACAGGTATTTTATCAAACACTTAAACTACACCACTCCAACATACATGACGTACGTTGATTTCAACATAAAATAGGACAAATCCTTATAGCAAGGAGTTGTCTCATACACATCAATCATGTTCTTACATTCAATACATATGGCAGGCATAAATCATAAATCCATATCTATTTAGTCATTACAACAAACACTTAGAATACACTATTTTAACATACATAGTGTATATTAGCAAAAACATGTATTAGGTCAAACCCTCTCGCCAAGTAAGTGTTATACATATATATATAATATGTTCATACAACAAATAATCATGGAAAACACATTGACAAAATTTATACGTATACGGTACTTTCTACAAATACCTAGAATACACAATATTCCATATTCTTCGTATTTAATCGAAACGAAAAACAAATAATACTTTATACATGTGCAATTGCATGTAGATCATGAATCTATCATTATCTGACATTGAAAGCATTGAAAACGATAACCTATACACCTAAAGTCCGCACCTTTTGTCGTAGAATCGTAACGGAGTCGATAGAATCTCAATGCTTTAGTATACGGCAGTTTATCAACCTATAGCATGAGATACGTTAGCTATTTCACTACTTGAATCAATTCAAACCCCAAAACAGGTTAGGGTTAGGGTTTTCTTACCTAGAAATGGAGCAAGAATTGCTGGGAAGTAATTAAAGTGAGGTGGTTAAGCATGGACAGCAGCAGGGTAGAGCATCAGGGAGATCCTCCCGCATCTCCCACACTTTCTCTCTCTTTTCTCTCTTCTCTCTCCTAGGTTTTCTCAAATTCATGTGGCTGAATGAGAGAGGATTTTAAGGTCCTTATATAGCCTAAAAACTCACCAAATTAGACTTCAGGTCAAGGTATACTTAGGTTATATCCAAAGTAGGTCAGTTTCAGCTCAACGGAGGACTTCTGACAGCCCCCCTTGAGCCAAAGGTCGGACTTAAGCTCACTAACACTGGATCTATGTATGGCTAAGTTTTTATTTCAGTCGAGAATTCCAGATTGCAAATGGCGGACCAGTTTCAGTTCAACGATCAGTGGATCTCGATCAGAGATTTCGAGTATATGAATATGTTTGGAGAAATATCCCTAATCCGAGGGTGTAATTTAGTAAGATTCTGACGGTCTAGTTGCTTAATATTGACCCACAAGTGAAACGTCTCAGATTTATTTATTTTGAATTTAATTTAGAATTATTTTCACATTTCTCACACTCCCCGCTCCGATCTCAAGCGAATAGCGCTGGGACACTATCTGGATTTGATTTCCGAGATGGTTGTTAAGCCCAGCGAGGCGGTCCTAAGTCTATAACTTCGTATCATTCAGACTTTCGATGTGTGGTCCAGATCTGATACGGAGTTTCGAGATGCTCCTGAGAGCAGCCAGGTAATGAGATTGATTCTAGATTTTAGGGTAAAGTAGCGTCAATGATTCTACAAGTTTTGCATCTTGCAGATCGTATTTAAATTGATTGGTGCTAATTTCACAGGTACTCTAGTTTAACACTGGCTAATTCTCGCCTAATTTCTAAAGGATTTAGTCCTAAGTAAATTCTGTCTGAGGTGGTACCTGGGCCTTTGTAGTTTGTATATAAAGTGATCCAAGTTATAATACTTAACTAGTTTAAGATAGTGTCTAGGGTGAAAGTACTTAGAAAAATTGAAAGAACAAGGTGGTGAAGGGTGGGATTTGTGAAGAAAAAGGGTTAACAAGCGATTTTAGACTATGGGATTGAGTTCTGACAAGTTAATAAGGTGTTAGGAGCGACCCATTGCCTAAGGACGTCTTATTCCAGGTTAGCAAAAATCTGGGCTGTTACACATACTATTCAACATTACAGTTCCCATTTCTTGAAGCACTATATTTTTCCTTTCTACAATACCATTCTGTTGAGGAGTTTTGGGTGTAGAGAATTCATGCGATATTCCCTGATCATTACAGAATTTCTCAAAAATGCTATTCTCGAACTCAGATCCATGATCACTACGAATCTTACAAACTTGAGAACCTTTTTCAGTTTGGATCCGTTTGAGAATCTTTTTAACTTCATCAAGGGTTTCTGATTTATCCCTTAAGAAGGCTACCCAAGTAAATCTAGAAAAATCATCCATGATTACCAAGATATATTTTTTGCCACCTCGACTCTGTCCTAGTAGGTCCTATAAGATCCATATGGAGAAGCTCGAGTGGTCTTGATGTGGCATTGAAGTTCACCTTTTTGTGAGAGCTCCTTTTTTGCTTACCATACTGGCATTCACCACATATCTTGTCTACATTTTATAATTTAGGTAGACCTTTTATTAGTTCTCCCTTGCTCAATTTGTATAAATTACGGTAGTGTACATGTCAAAGGCGTTTATGCCATAATTCAGTTTCATTGGTATGGACAATGTAGTACGATTGATTAGATGAGCTACCACCACTTACAATATAGTAGTTTTTAGAAGTCCTGCGACCAATTAATATTATAGAACCCTTTTTGTTCAAGATTTCACAACCTTTATTAGAAAATTTCACGCTATGATTGTTATCGCATATTTGAGATATGCTTAACAGGTTGTGTTTTAGCCCCTCAACATATAAAATATTCTTAAATAAAAGAAGGTTATAGAGTTGAACTGTACCTTGGCCAATAATCTTGCAATTGCTACATCACCAAATGTGACTGACCCATCAGTCATATCTTTAAGATCGGTGAATAAAGCCTTGTCGCCTGTCATAGGCCTTAAGCATCCACTGTCTAAGTACCACTTTGAATGGCTTGTAGCTTTGAAAGTAGTGTGGGCAACCAAGCAAGTAACTTTAGGAACCCATTTCATTACTGTTTTGGGTTTAGGAGTATAGTTGGTCTTCTTATATTTGTAATTTTTATACGAGTGACCCACTGAGTTAGATTTTAAGAGCTCCTTAAGAAAATCAACTATTTTTCAACTAAAGGGTTTTGGTTTTGACTTTTGTAATTGATAGGGTTACCTCTGGTTTTGAAAGATTGAAATGGTTTAACATTTTTATAAAACTTTTAACTTGAACTTTTCTCTTTTAAGTTAGAGGATTCTCCTTTTACAAAATTAGGAGGAGTATTCTTCTGTTTAGGAGGAATATTTTTGTCGTAGCCCAAACCGGATCGGTCGCCACATTTTCTTGATCCAGTTAAAAGTTTTTCTAATTTTGGATCACCTTGGGCATACCTCCATGTATCCTTTAAACTCAAAAGGGAAGAGACTTCAAGTTTAAGTTTATCATTTTCAGATTTCAGATTTTTAATAAGGGTGGTTTTGAAATCAAGATCACATTTGCATTTTTCAAAACAATATGAAAGATGAGATTTTTCTAAAACAAGAGACTCAAATCTTTCTCTAAGTCCTGAAAACCTTTCTTTTTGAAGTTTTAGTTTTACGGCAATTTTATAACTTTCCTTATATAGGGCATTATGAGCATCTTGAAGATCTTCTTCATTATCATGATCACTATTCAAATTTTCTTCATTGGTTGAATCATCATGATCTGAAAAAGTGAACTTGGCTAGAGTCATAAGGGCCTTAACTTCATTGCCCGACTCAATTTCAAATCTTCTGATTTAGAAGAGGCTTCAGTGCCAGAAGATTCATCCCAAGTAACCAACATTCCTTTCTTTTTAGATTTATCCTTTTTAGGACACTTGTTTGCTAAATGCCCATATTCTTGGCAGTTGTAACATTGATTATCTTTCCAAGATTTAGATTTTGGTTTAGAACATTTCTTATCATTTAATGTTTGAAAATCAACCCTCTTTTTACTTTTGAAGATCTTGTAAAACTTTTTAGCAAGAAGGGCCATATCATCTTCAGAATTTTCTAAATCAGAATCTTAAGAAATACATTTTGAAGATTTAAGGGCAATAGATTTACCTTTAGGAGCTTTAAAATTTAATTTATAGGTTTGTAAAGAACCAATTAGTTCTTCTACCCTCATATTGTCTGTATCACGAAGTTCTTAGATCGCGGTTACCTTAGAATTGAACCATTCAGGTAGTGAGCGTAGTATCTTTACATACATTTTACTTTCTGGGATTTTATCGCCAAGACCTCACATAGAGTTTACAATGTCATTTAATCTAGTGTAAAAATCCATAAACATTTCATTTTCCTCCATATGAATTTCTTCAAATTTGGTTGTAAGGAGTTGAACTTTAGATTTTTTTACAATTGAAGTACCCTCGTGTGTCATTTCTAATTTATCCCAAGCTTGCTTTGCAGTATCACAGGATATGATTCTTTTGAACTCATCCGATAATAGTGTGCAAGTGATTGCATTTAGTGCTTTTACATTGGCACTACTCTCACTTTTCTGAAGAGTGGTCCATGAGGTATAAGGTGTTACTCTCATTGATTTTGATCCATTAATACCAGTTACTTCAATGGTAGGAGTGATCCATTCAGTTACTATGGCAAGCCACACACTTTCATCCATGGATTTAAGAAAATCCTCATCCTGGCTTTCCAATAGGCATAGTTGGAGCCATCAAAGGGTGGAGGCCTAGTGACTGAAAGGCTATCAAAATTTGACATCTTATATATATAGCTTAGATCGTTAGCTCAGGAAATAAATCCAAGAATAAAGAATTAAATAACGAGTTATTAGGCTTTGATACCACTTGAAAAGGCTAAGCTATATGTCCTAGAGGGGGGGGGGGGGGGGAATAGGACTGTGCCAAATTAAAATTTAACAGCGGAATTGAATTACGATAGCCTTATAAAAATAAAGAACAATACTTCAAATAAATCAAAGACTAAAATGTAAAGCAATCTTAAATAAAGAGCTTGATACTAATGTTGTTCTAAGGACAACCTTTGCACCATAAAAACCAAGGGTTTATAGCAGGACAACCTTACTAGAACAAATTGAATATCAAAATTGAACCACAAAGGAAATAAAGGAAATAGCAAGAAATAAATTCTAAACTATTACAACATTCCCCACTTTGCTTGAAATATAAAGATTATAACATTCACATCCACACATACATTCCACAATTCTGAATGATAAAGAATAGGAAAATAAAAGAACATTCAAATCACAAAACACACCGATATAAGTGTTTCGCCTATGTGTTCACCAACTGTTAAACAACAGCCACACAGCTTGCCACTCCACTCCTAATATCCTCATGCAGGAGATATTAGCGTTCACTATTAAACAGGTTTTACGGGTTCACCCAAAACCTTCACAATTGTGTCTTTTTAACTTAGGCTTACACAATCCAAAAACCCACACCATCTGAGTTTTCTGGCTCTCCTCAAATAACCACACAATGAGATTTTTCTGGTGAATCTCAAACAAAACTAGAATAAAGGAATTTACAACAAATGTAAAATACCTGGATTTCTTCTTTTGTAGCAGCCCAGTAGAACCAATGTGAGTAGAAGTTCGAATTAACGTTCAATATCCAATACTCACTTAAGATATGGTTCTAGTTTCTAATGGATCTTAAATTAAATTAAATTAGGCGTAGCTCTATTTGATTTTGATTCCAATGAAGAAGGAATACAGCAATTCCTCTTTTCAAATAAGATTGGAATTTAGGAATAAAATCAAATAAGAAAAGCTAATAAAAAGAATATTAAATATGAACAAATTAGCTTAAAATGAACACAACTTATCTCAGAGTGGAGGCTTGAATTTCTCAAATTAAATCGATGTAAAACTCTGAAATTCATGCTCAATTTATAGAAGTAAAGATCACATCTACGACTGGTCATAGGAACCTTCGACTAGTCGTAGCTCAAACGGCATTTTAAAAATTTAAGCGTAATCTAAAAAATCAGTTCTACGACTGGTCGTGGGGACCCTTTGACTGGTCGTAGACCACCTACGACTGGTCGAAGCAGACCCAGGACTGGTCATAGGAAACCCGATTTGGTTGCTAGAGTTTGAGTCGTAATTCTAGGACTGGTCGAAGGACGAGTCGAGACATCCCTACGACCGATCGAACAATCTCCAGGACTGGTCGAAGAATAACCAAAAAATTCTGAAAATCTTCAACAACTTAGGAATGGTCGTGGAATTTCTTGGACTGGTCGAACAAGATCTAGGACTGGTCGAACAAGGTCTAGGACTAGTCTTAGAACAGACCAACTTCATGTATAAAGATTTATCTTGACTTATGTATCCAAAATGACCTACCTTAAGGTCAAACTAAGGTTTATCATACCTGGAACATGAAGTATGAACATTGAACATCATTCTTTCAGATGATAGTTAACCTTTGAAGATTGAGACCTCTACTTGATGTAGTATGAGATTGAGATCTTCTACAGCATGAATATAAGCTTCAACTTGAGTTGTACTTGAGTCTTGAATAAACACTCTTCTTATCGATGTAGCTTTGAACATTGAAGATACAGAAGATGACAAAGTACATAACTTTCATTTCTTAAAGTAGAGCAACATACATGTCTTGAACCATTGTGATGTCGTCTTGAATCATATATATTAACATACAAACACAAGACACACAGATAGAAGTTGTCGCACACACATGAAGTTTTGGCACCATAAAATTTGACAATCAAAGGAGCATGAACCATAATACTTACAAACCCCACCTTTGATATACGTGTTTTATCCATCGTCCATCTCTGGACGATGGGGACCACCGTTATATATGTATTTTATCCCTGCCGTCTAGAGGTTTGGGGCAGTGGGGCCTGATGTGTGGTGTGCCTGTCCACGCTATCCACACATGGACAGTTGGACCCACATGATGTAGGTGTTGTATACACACCGTCCACCCTATTTCCAGATCATTTCGAGGCCCACCATGATATGTATGCTTTATCCTTGTCGTCCATCAGTTTTTAGGTCCACTTGCTGATTAACATGGCCCAAACATGATGTAATTGAGGGTCATGTTTGAGGCCGAAATAAGATGTATTTGAGGCCCATGTTCGAGTCCCAAATGAGATGTATTTGAGGCCCATGAGTGAGGCCCATTGTGATGTGTATTAGGCCCATGAGACGTGGCCCATTGTGATATGTAAGGCCTATGTGATGAGGCCCTTTGTGATGTATATGAGGCCTATGTGGTATGGCCCATTATGATGTATACGAGGCCCATGTGATGAGGCCCATTGTGATATATGAGACCCTTGTGTAAGGCCCATTGTGATTATATGAGGCCCATTATGATTTTATGAGGACCATTGAGATTGTTTGTGGCCCATTGTGATTGTATGAGGCCCGTTGTGATTGTATGAGGCCCACTGTGATTGTATGAGGCCTTTTCCCTATTGTAAGTTAGATTCTATGGCGGGCTGTACTCTAGGTGCAATGTGGTTAAATGTCCACATTGCAAACCTCCCTAGAGCCCATTATCAAGCCCATTTCCATCTTCTCTTATTGGGCTATCCCAAACCGTTGGGCCCCCAATGATGATGGTGCCTTACACCATGCCTTATGAAATTACCCACACCTTGGAGCCCAACTTTTGTATATATTGGGCCCCATAGGGAAGTCCATTTTATTTCACGATAGAGAGGGTAAGGAAGCCCACTTATTGTACTTAGACTCGGCTCTTCCCTCAGTAAGGGATATTGTGACGCTCCATCATTGTTACACACATAGGCAGGCACACGTGGGCGAACACTGATGTGGCGGGGCCTAAGGGCCTAGGCGAACTACTAGTGGTTAGTAGGCTACTGCGTACACAGTGAAGGCAGAACTTTGTCCCACATCGGAAGCATCGTCCGATGTTGTGGTGGCTAAAAATTGGATTCCTTCCTAAATGTCGTGACACATTTTAAATCAGTGAGCTTCGGCAAAGCAGTCTATATCACCCATTACCGTAGACAGAAAGATATGTAGTATCAGGTTTGGTGTATCCACTATTTAGAGCCTATCTTAATATTTGGACTAGATCTGTCGTCCTTCTATGGGCCCCCATCATTTGTATGCATCTTGTGAGGGATTGATTAAAGCATATGCCATTGGCCTGAGATGTTTATGGGACTCCTTGTGAGCCGAAGTTGCCCCCACATGATCTTGTGATACGAGCAGGTTTGATGCATGGCCTAGATACGGCTGACAGTATTCGTGGACTCGTCAGGATTTGCATATTGCATTGCATCCCCAGTATATGATATTTGTCTTACCATGTCTCCGCATTGCATAACTGATCTACATTGCTTTCTCGGTATATGATATTCACTTATTATGTTTTTATCGCATGGCCTGGATAAGGCTAATGATATTTATGGACTTACCAGCATGTTTCTGCATTGCTCTGATATTGCATACTTGACATTTACCTTATGCACACACTAAAAAGGCTGAGCTAAACGTCTTAGAAGGGGGGTGAATAGGATTATACCAAATTAAAAATTAAATACGGAATTGAAAGAAAGATAGCACAATCAAATAATAAAGAAGCATAAGTACATAACAACCTCAAATGTATCGGTCTTGAGAGGTTGATACAAACTTAGTTCTAAGGACAACTTAACACCAAAAACCAAAGGCTTATGGCAGGACAACCTTACTAGAACGTTTGTAAGTATTAAAAACCCAAACCAATAAAGAGGTCAAGGAAATAGCAAAGGAAATAAACTAAGTTATTACAACATTCCCACAAGTGCATAAAATAATTACATCATTCACCGCAAATGCTTAAAGTAAATTACAACATTCACACACATAAGCACATTCAATCATCCACCACAACTCCCAGAATTACAATGGTTCGTTTGTGTGTACACCAACTATTAAAAAATAGCCACATAACTACTCCACTCCTAATATCCACTCCCTTGGGATATTAGCGTTCACTATGAAAAACGTTTTCCAAGCTTCACCTTAAAACCTTCACAATTGTGTCTTTAGTTGGGTTTAAACAATTACAAAAACCCCACACTCTGAGATTTTTTGGATTACCTCAGACAAAACAAAAAAGAGATTTTTCTAGCATAGCCTCAAAAACTATACAAAGATATATAGAATTGTAAATGATATTTATCTGAAAATTCTCCTTTTGAGGAAGCCCAGTAGAACCAATCCGATGTAGACGAAGATGTTCAATGTCCAATCTCACAGATGAAAAGGTTCTAGTTCTAAATGATTTTTAATTAAATCAACCTGGGCTAGCTTGATTTGATTTGATCTCAAGAAAGGGGAAAACACAAATCCCTTCTTAAAGTAAGATTGGAATAACGATCACAAAATCAAATTACAAAAGCTAATTAAAGAGAATCTAAAATGAGCACAAAATAGTTTAATAAATTCACAAACTTATCTCTTAGAGTGGTGTCTTGATTTAGCTTTGAATGAATGAAAAATCTCTGATATTCATTTCAATTTATCGGTGAAAGTACCGTTTAGTCGACTGGTCTAAGGGTCGGCTCGACTGGTCAAAGGACCAACAAAATTTTAAATTTTCTAGCACAATAAGATAAGGTCGTTAGTCAACTGATCGAGTGGCTTGCTTGACTGGTCTAGTGGCCTGCTCGACTGGTCGAGTAATGCACTCGACTAGTCGAGTGGGACCAAAAAAGCTTACTAGACTTTAAGTCCAGCCTGCACGACTGGTCGAGCACTATTCACTTGACTGGTCGAGTAGTCTCCACAACTGGTTGAGGATCCAACAGAAAATTCTAAAAATTCACAACAAACCTTGGACTGGTCGAGAAAATTCTTAGACTGGTCTAGCCAATACTTAGACTAGTCGAACAAGGACTAAGACTAGTTGAGAAAATGACTTATAAACTTATGAAATGACCCACATACAAAATACAATGAATATGACACAACCTATGGTCAATCTAGGGTCATCCATACCTTATTTGTGAGTTGGAACAATTAAAACATCATTTGCTTTAGAACCTTGATTCTTGTGATACGTGAAGCTTGAGTTTGATTTCTTGAACTTAATCTTGAGTTACGCTTGATTTCTTGAGTCTTTTGCATACAGTATCTGATCTTCAAACTTGCACTTGAGTTCTTGAACCTTAGTTCTTGAACTTGAGCTTAAAACTATGAACTTCAACAATCTTATCTTCAACTTGAAAATGTAAGCAAGTTCGACGAAGATGCAGATAACTTTAAAATGCATGAACCTGATCAATTCAAATCAAAGCATGATACAAATTCTAAATGGTTTGGCACAACAAAATTTGACAACTCTTCAGGTGCTAGATTTACATAATAGCATTTACACACACTTACACCACCCTCTAAGCTTTCTATAAGCTTATGCACGATAGATACGTGCAGGTGGCATTAGGTCGCAACAACGTTGAGCTTGGAGCGTGCGAGTGTCTTCTGGAGCTTTGATTATTGATATATGTATTTTCCCTTCAGCACTGTAATCAACTATTTATATTAGTGGATATGTGATGATGATGTTGCCTTTGTGATCTGGGTAAACTTGTGGTTATGCTTGTCTATAAAGAAATTCATATTGAAAATCGTCCTTGTAGGATCCGAGGATCAGAATTTGGCGTATGAGCGCTGGAAGCTGAGAATGGGGTACTACGAAGGTTGTCGACACCGGATTCGATGATCGGGAATTCTGTGAGCCTGGTTTTTGAGTTTGGGGCATGATAATACTCATTGTAACTCAAATGGCTTCCAAGCCAAGTAGAGGATCTAATCATATGACTACTCAATATTTAAACAAGATATAACAATTAGTCTATGATGGATGAATATGTGAAAGTGTGTGGGATGTGATTCTTTTCAGTTCTAGATATTCATGTTATCATGCTTTAAATGAACATTCAAGATATACACAATAAAAGAATACGCAAATAGCAATCCCAAACATAGTTGTTTATAGTAGTTTGGCTATGTGCCTACTCCACTCTCGGTGGACGCACTCAACCATTGAGTGTACCGAATTTCACTAACAGAGGTTTCAAATCAAGTTCACCTTCAACCTTTATAACATACACAAGGTCGACTCTAGGACCTACACAAGGTACCTAGACATACCTAAACAAGGCAAACATTTATGCCCTACACAAGAGCAAAGGTCCTATACAAAGCACCTAGGTTTTATGTCCTACACAAGAGCAAAGGATCCACATAAGGAACCTAAGTTTTATGCCCTACACAAGAGCAAAGGATCCATATAAGGAACCTAGGTTTTAGGCCACACAGGCTAAGGATCCACAAAAGTACCCTATTTTAGACCACACAGGTCAAGGACCTACACAAAGACCCTAATTTAGGCAACATAGGTTAAGGATCTACACTAGGACCCTAGTTTAGGCCACATAGGCCAAGGACCTACACAAAGGACCTGAGTTTATGCCCTACACAAGAGCAAAGGTCTTACACAAAGAACCTAAAACATACTCTCCCGTCGGAGGCCTCCTATGAGGGCTTGTAAGGGGTGAGATGTACCTATGACCCAATCTTACATAAGGAATGATCAACAAGGTCTCTGGACTCTAATGACTTACAGATAAGTAGGTGAGCCCCGTTCTACACGTTGATGAAGATGAACTCCCTTGATGATGGAGATTCTTTAGCTTCCTTGATCCGTAACACTGATGATGCTCCAATATAAGGTGATGGGTTGGGTCAAGGTTTTGTTGAAATCTACTCTAATGAATATTACTCATTTGAGAGACGGAGAGAGTTCAAGCTCTTATGCATTCAAGAGATCCTAGCTCAACAATTTTTTATTAAGATAATAGCTGGATTATCCTTAAATGAGAAAGTTCATTCACCAATCCACTCTATTAAATATCAATAAAAAGAGTAGATTGAAGGATGAACTCCCATGAGAACAAGGACTTAGGGTAGGTGATATCTTCAGAAGATATTCCTTAAAAGCTAGCTAGACACTTCTTTGTCCTTTTTCGATATCATCGAACTTTGAATATTGATGTTATCGAGGCTGTCTCGATTCCTCGAATATTATCATCATTTTTTCCTCTGAAGCTCGTTGGACATACACTTGTTCGAATTCGATGTTATCGAACCTCGCTCAATGTCATCAAAATTCAAATTTCGATGACATCGAAACTAGTTCGATTCCTCGAGCAATGTCAGAATATTTGAAATGGCGATGAAGACTGCTCTAGTTGAAGAAGGAATATGCCAATATGTCCTAGTGGGGGGTGAATAGGACTTTTTAAAGTTTTTATGATTTATTTAAAAATCCTACTTCACTAATCCTATGAATATGCAATTATCAGGATTACTAAAATGTAACTCTACTGGCTTTCAAGCTAGGTAGAGGATCTAATCACAAACTATTCAAGATATAGTAATATGCAACTTAGTTTATGTTAAATGTGACTGTGTATGTGTGTGAGGTGTGATCAGATATATAGATATGAATGCATTGACACAAATCACACACACAGAAGAGCAATCACAAACATAGTCATTTTTATAGTGGTTCGACTACTTGTCTACTCCCCTCCCAGTAACCGCACTCAACCCTTGAGTGTACCGAATTTCACTAAGGAGGTTTCAAAATAGTTCACCTCAAACCTAAGGTTTTAAATCAGGTTCACCTTCAACCTTTACAACCTACACTGAGGCTGACTGTTTATGCTCTCACAAGCAAGGGTCAACACAACGCACACACTTTTAGGCATACTGGCTAAGGATCTTCCATAAGACCCTACTGGAGGTTTTTACATGGTTCATCTCAAACCTAGAGTTTTATTGGTTCACTCCTAACCAGATGTTTATGCTCTCCATAGAGCAAGTCCACACAATGCACCCACCATGTACACTCCCGCCGAAGGCCTCCTTTAGGACTTCAAAGGATGAGAACTACTTAAGACCCAATCCTAAAAAAGGAATGATCACAAGTGTCCTCTTGGACTCTAGATACTTACAAATAAGTTGATAAGTCCTGATAAGCGCACTGCCAAAGATCTCCTCGTCCTTGTTGATGAAGAGTCTTTTGCTCCCTTGATCCGCAACACAAAATGATATACTAGTACTTGGCTTCGGGTTAGGTCAAGGTTATGATGGAATCCTACTCCCTAAAGGTTTTCCTATAAGGAAGATAGAGTAGTTCCAATCATCTAGGCATTCAAGGTATCCCAGCTTAATGATTTGCCATGAAGGTAATAGCTAGAAGATCCTTAAATGCGGAAGTTCATTCCCCAATCCACTCTATTGAATATCAATGATGAGGGTAGATTGGAGGATGAACTTCCTTGAGAGAAAGGGCTTTGGGTATATGATCTAAGGTTAAACACTTAAAAGCTCTCTCTACTTTCTCTCTCAGCAACAATAGACAAGTCCTCTATATATAGGCAAAAGGTTCTAACGGATATAAAATGGTCACATTTATGACTGAGTTCGATATCATCGAGCGTATACTTTCGATAGCATTGACGGTTTGCTCGATGACTTGAACTCAAATTCATACGCTTTTGAAACCTTTTGCCAGATGGTCGATGAATCGAAACTACTGTCGATATCATTGGATTTCAAACTTCGATTCCATCGATGGTAGGTTTGATCTATCAACACTTGAAAAATGAGAGAGACTTGACATGAAATATTTCAAGTTTTTTAGGATATGATCGAGGGTCAGCCAATGTCATCGGAATTTGAATATCGATAATATCGAAGGTAGTGTCGATGCATCGATAAATCCAATAGATTTACCAGTAAACTTGCTAGATAGTTTGTGTCCAGTTTCGATGCAATTGACTCGGCCTCGATATTATCGACATATGAATATCGATTTCCTCGAATGGCCCCCGATCAAAGTTAAAAACAATCTGAAATATCTGCTGAAAGAAATGCGCGCCCATGGTCGATATCATCGATGGACTTCCGATCTTATCGATATTTGATTTCAGATCATATCGGACGGTGCATCGATATATCAAAGAATTTCAAAATTTTCTCTAAAAAACAGTGGTGCCGAAAATCTGCCTGTCGATCTTATCAAGCCACTTTCGATGGGCTCGAGATTTGAGTATCGATGGTATCAATAGATGTATCAATACATCGATAATTCGTCTAGATATGTTGTGAAGTTGCTGGACATTTTTGTCCTCTTTTCGATCATATCAATGAAGCATCGAGGACTCGACAGCGCAGGTTGATCTTATCGAGGGTGTTCGATAAAATCGACAAGGCAAGAAAAACTTAGAGATTTTCCTATTTTGAAAAAGTTTTCTCACCTTAAAACCCTATGATTTTCTAACTTATTTTTAAGGGTTTTATTCACCTGGTGTTTTGGGATAAGGGATGTGAGGCTTTAAATTTACTTGTGGCGGGCTTGCACATATCCGGTTGAGGCAGACGCTTGAATTGATCTTCCTATCAGGCTATGTAGACAATCTGACTCAACACTCACGTAACTTGACAAACCAGGGCACTTTTAATATTTTCTAAGAAGCTATGTTGGACAATGTTCTAAGTATTTCGATATCATTGACATTCCCTTAATTGCATTAATAACAATGTTCGATGTTATCGAGAGTATGTTTGATTCATCGAATATTCTGTTTAAAATACTTTGTGGTTATTGGACATAAAAGGTCTCATTTCGATGTCATCGATTCCAGTTCAATGTCATCAAACATGAATGTTCGATGTCATCGACTCCAACACGATGTCATCAAATTAAGCAGAAAACTTTAAAAAATTTTCCTGTTTAAAAACAAATTTTCTCACTTTTTACTCCTATGCTGTTTTAAGGCTTTTAAGGGTTTATTCACCTGGGTGTTTTGGGACATGGGATATGAGGCTTCATTTACCTTTGACGAGCTCCGAACACACATCTGGTTTAGGCATGTCTTGAACGATCTGCATATGGACCTCACCCAACTCACTGACTCAACCCTCACGCTAATTGACAAACCAGGGCACTTTCAGGATATATCAAAGATATAATCCTTTAGCTGAAAAGTAGTGGACTTACTCAAAGAGCTTCTTAAATCTAACTTTAATGATGTTAAAATAGATAGACAAAGAAATTCCAACTTTCATAAATAAAGAAAAACTAATGGAACTCCTAAACCCAGAATTATAATGAAATGGGTTCCAAAAGTTACTTGTCTTGTTGTCCACACTGCCTTCAAAGCTTCTAGTCATTCAAAATGGTACCTGGATAGTGGATGTTCAAGACATATGACAGGTGACAAAAAGATGTTCACCAACTTCCAAGAGATGAATGATGCTTCAGTTACTTTTGGTGATGAAAGCAACTGTAAAATTATAGGTCAAGGTACTTTCAACTCTCCAACCTTTCTCCTTTTGAAAATGTATGTTGAAGGATTTAAACACAATCTTCTAAGTATATCTCAAATCTGCGATAACAAACACAACGTTAAATTTACTAATCATGGATGTGAGATAATAAATGAGAAAGGTTGTATGATACTAAATGGTCATAGGACTTTTGAAAATTGTTATATTATCAATGAGTCATGCTCTTCTAACTTCTCCTATTACATGGTCTAAACAGACGAAACGAAATTATGGCATAAACGTCTTGGACATGTTAACTACCAAAATCTTTATAGATTGAGCAAAATAGATCTTATTTAAGGTCTACCCAAATTAAAAAGGGTTGATAAAATATGTGGCGCATGCCAAATTAACAAATAAACATGGAGTAATCACAAGAAAGTGAACTCCTTATCTACAACTAAACCTCTTGAACTTCTCCATATGGATATAGTTGGACCAATAAGAACGAAAAGTAGAGGTGGAAAGAAGTATTTCTTAGTTATCGTTTATGATTTTACCAGATTTACTTGGGTAGCCTTCATGAGAGAGAAATCTGAGAATCTTGATGAAGTTAAAAGAATACTGAAATGAATTCAAACTGAAAAAGAAGTAAATATAATTAAGATCAGGAGTGATCATGGTACTTAATATCAAAATAGCAATTTTGAGAAATTATGTACAGATCGTGGCAAATCACATGAGTTCTCTGTAAGCACTGTATCCTAGACCGTATCATTCCGTAGACTTTCGCGGTCTTCTCGGTCGAATTCCGGCAACCTTCGACCCTTAACCGGTATTTGCACATGACCCTGATTCATTCGTCATCGACCTGAATCAGCTCGAACTAAGACTTGTACCCTTGCGACCGCGCCGTCGCTGCGGTTCTGATGCCACAACTCGCGCGCCGATCCGATACGCTGGCCAGGAGATGTGGGCCAGCGTTCGATGTGAGGAAAACGCTGCGCGTGTGAATTTCGAGAGAATCTCTACAATATGTCACCTCAATCAATCAATCAATCAATCCCATCATGTCAAGTACACATCACCTTTCACCCATTCTCGAGTAACCCCAAAGTCAAAAAGTTCTTACACAAGCCCATACCTTTCTTACACTAAAAACTCCAAAAGTCAAAAAGTTCTTTCACCCATCACTCACCACATCCATCACCCATCTCTCTCTTTACTTTACAACCCTCTCTCTCTCTCACATTCCCAAACCACTTTCTCAAGCAACTAAAAACCTCCATACGTTCAAGCTCTTCCACTCCAAGAGAGCCACAAGTGTGGCCCACCTCTCCTACCCTCTCATCTCCCATCTCAACCATCCAAACCTCATCTCCTCCGATGGAATCGAAGCTAAGGAGCTAAGGAAGCCTAGGGTGCAAGTAGAAGCTGGTGGGTGATCTTAGATCTTTGTTTTTCAATCATTTTACTTGATTAAGGGTCCATATATGTGGGACCCACTTTGATGTATATTTGTATGCAAGAGGGGCCTATAGTAATGAGGCCCCTCCATCCTCACCGATCTCTCTCTCTCTCTCCATTGTTTCTTTTTTTGTATGATGGCTTGTGACCCACTTGATGCATGACCTTATCCATGCCATCTATTGAGGTGGACCCCACTATTTCCAAGAGTGGTAAATGCCTTGGGAAAAACACAAATATTAACTTGATCCAAAATAGGTGGGCCATGTGGGACCCACCTTGATGGGGCATGCCACCGTCCGTCAGTGGAGGTGGCTAAACAGTGAAGTGTCAACTGACAGGGGGTGTGCTAACATGGAGTGTGCACTGACATGGAGTGGGTACTGACATGGGTGTGGACTGACCCACACCCTCCATCCGTCCAGATGGACCACACCATGATGCATGGGCTTTATCCAGACCGTCCACAACCCCTGGATGGTGGGACCCACATCTGTGTGGGGGCCCTCCTTCATGCGTGTGCACGCCCAGGTGCACAGCTCAACTGGTAGATAGAGTGAAAGATACCTTGTTTCAACATAGAGGTCTTGGGGTTGATACCCTGTGGTGGTGGCTAACTTGGAGTGTGTACTGACGTGTGTGTACTACAAGGGTGTGGGGTCCATGGGACCCATCCACACCATCCATCCAGTTGGCGTGGGCCACACCACCATGCGTTGTGGTGACGGTGGGACCCACCCCCTCGTGTGAGGCCCTCCCTGACATCCAGATCCAATAGCTCAACCGGCAGTCTAAGTGGAGATACCCCATTTTAAACCTAGGCCCACCCAGCACCATTGTTCAACTAGCAGACGGAGTGAAAGATACCTCATTGCAATGCTGAGGCCGGTGGGGTCCATGGGACCCCATCCACGCCATCCAACCATTTTGGTGGGCCACACCATCACGTGTGGCGTCCACTATCCTTGGACAGTGCGACCCACCCTCACGTGTGGGGCCCTCCCTAATCTGGGTGACCGTTCAGGCCCTGGACGGCCTGGACGTTAGCAATATATGATATATATATTATATTATGTTATATATATATGATATATTATATTATATAATATATGTGTATACATGATATTGTGGTGGGCCCTACGTGGGACCCACCTTTGCCCTCCTAGTGCAGCCAGTTGCCATGCAGCCGCTTGACATAGGAGGCCCATTGAGATATATTTAAGGCCCCGGTGTGAGTCCCACCTGATGTGTATTCGAGACCCGATGTGATGTATATGAGGCCCATGTGTAAGGCCCAATGTAAGGTATGTGCATGGCCATTGTAACATTATGAATTCCTTATGTATGTCACTCCTTGGGAGCAATGTTGGTTTGGCGTCCACATTGATGGGCAATGATGGTTAGACGTCCTCATTGTGACCTTCCCTTAGGCCTTGTTAGGCCCATTCTCTTCAGGGATTAACTCAAATAGGTGGGCCCCATTGCTGTAGGTGAATACATCATAAACCAAGGCCAACGCCGATGATCGACCCTGATTATCGGTGCCAATTTTCAAGGCCGACGCGGTTATTGATACCGATTATGAGAATGTGACGACATAACATCATGATACATGTTCATACACATCATCTGCATGCTTGCGATGAGATGAGTGATTGATCATAACACATGGCTTTAAGTAGATTATTTATGGGCTCCTTGATAGGCGGAGTTGCCCTACATGAGCGCATGATAGGCGCAAGATTATTGCATGACTGGATTGCATGATTCATGCATCTTGCATCGTGTGACATATGCACTGTACGCCCTAGCGACATCAGGGCCATAGCCACCACAGACATATCGTGGTTAGCAGGATTGGATACCAAAAATTTTGTTCTACATGGGGTGTTATGGATATCCCTAGGTGAAAATCCCTAAACACTTATGGTACCAAGAGGTTGCTCCAAAGTCTAGACAGAGTGGGTGCAGGAGCATTGAGTGCCGATTACCAGATGGCTGCGCTTTTTACTGTGTCGTAGTCAGTTAGAAGGGGCTGCAGCCTTACTTGCCCTAGTGGAGGGGGCAAAGTTAGGCTGAGTTTGACCAGCTTGAGGAATGGGTCCACTATCGACGAGCCGAGCCCGATATTGGCAGGAGGGTAGTGAGATCTCTTCCACTTACCTTATTGCGTGCGATGAGGCGGCAATCTGGTTTAGAGTGTACTAGACCCCGGTGATATTCCAGATTTGAGCTGTATTGATATGTGGATATAGATGAGGATTTGTATGCTTGAGTTGCATCTCGTATCACATGGCCTTGGTATGGCCGACATCATTCATGCCATACATCGCATAGCCTTGGTACGACTAACGGTATTCATGGATTCACCAGCATGTTCTGCATTACTCTGATACTGCATATCTGCATTACTACCTTACGCACACACTTTCACCACCCTCTAAGCTTTCTATAAGCTTACGTACGACCGTTGCATGTAGGTGATGTTGGGACGTAACAGCGCTGAGGCATGAGCGCAGAGCAGATCATTTTGGAGCTGTTTGTCTATCATCATTATATTTCCCTTTATGCACATTGTACTTGTAAATTTTTTGATCATAGTGGAAATGTGATGGAGTTTTTAGTTGTTGTTTGTAGGTTATGCTTATTACGAATCAAACTGATATTGAAAATCCTCCTTGTAGCATCTCAGGATCAAAACCTGGCGAATGGTCTCTGGGAGCCGAGAATGGGGTTCTACAGAGGCTGTTGGCGCCGGATTCGGTGATCAGGAATTTTGTGAGCCCGGCTTCCAACTTTGGGGCGTGACAAAAGTTAGATCAGAGCATAACTCAGGAATAACTAAGAACAACATTACATGTCTGCTATGAGTTAGAATAATTGAGTCCTTAGTTCGGATAGCTTAACGATCTTTTATTACCGACCCTTTACGTGCGTGCCTTCAAGAGTTTCCAAGTTAATAGGTGCTTTCGATCTTTCCTGTAGGACATGCCGCGCCGAGAGTGACCCGATCGACTCCCGCTCCACCACCCGAGACTCCTGCACTACCACCGATGATTCCCGCTCCACCACCAGAGATTCCTACTGCCTAGCCTATGGATGCAGCTCCACTACCAGAGATTCCTACTGCCCAGCCTATGGATACAGTTCCTCCACTAGAGACCGGTGCAGATCTGACCATATCCGTGAGTGCTTCTCAGTTACAGCAGATGTTACAGGCTATGATGGCCACATTTCAGGGGCAGGGTAGGCACCCTGTTGTTTCACCGGAGTAGGCCGAGCAAGAGTGTGTGAGTGCCCTTCTTCATGAGTTTCTATGACTCGACCCCCCGTGTTTCAAGGGAGAGCCAGACCCGACGGCAACTGAGAGATGGTGTGCCGATGTGGAGAAGATATTCGATACGATGGGATGCACGACCCAACAACGAGTCTAATTATTCGTATTTCTTCTCCATGGTGAGGTTTAGCACTGGTGGGCATCAGTCTCCCGAGCAGCGGGCACCGATTTTGTGTGGACCTGGGAGGATTTTGTGGATCGGTTCGACCGGCAGTACTTTCCTGATCACATCCGATGACAGTGAGCGTTGGAGTTTGAGGCCCTGGTGCAGGGTGATATGACAGTGGCTCAGTACACGGCTCGTTTTGTAACGCTGTCCAGATTTGCGCCTTACGTAGTAGATAATGAGGAGCGGAGAGCCCGCCGATTTGAAGACGGTTTGCGTTACGGTCTTCGAGGCTATGTTATTAGGCATGAGCTCCCAACTTTCGAGGGGGTGGTATGGAAGGCCTAGATTTTTGAAGCTGAGTGAGCCGATTCTTAATTTGATCTTGGTTAGAGGAGAGACCGGAAGAGGCACGCTCCTTCCGATGACTCGCAGTAGCGTCGACCGCAGCAGTAGATGCACACAGGTCACTTAGCCTTCCGAGCACCAGCAGCACCTCCAGTACCACCTCCAAGGTAGTTCAGCGGCATATGTTTTGGGTGTGTTGCTATGGGGCACCGTATACGGGAGTGTCCCTGCCCCCAGCAGTAACATTAGAGGCCCACACAGCAGCAGCGACAGCCGAGAGGTCCACAGTAGCCTCCACCATAGTAGCAGAGATCCCCATAGCAGCAGCGACAGCAGCCCCCACCACCAAGGCCACCTCAACAATAGCATCAGCACCAGCCTCCGAGGCCGCCGCAGCAGAGGCAGCAGCTTCGACTACCTCAGTGAAAGCAACAGAAGCATCATGCTTAGAGGGGACAGGCACCTCCCCAGCTAGCTCAGCCTAGATTTTACGAGGCCCAGCAGGATCCTCAGTCATCTATAGGAGTGGTTGAGGGTATACTTCCAGTCTTTGCATGTATTGCTTGAGTCTTGTTTGATTCCGGTGATTCGCACTTATTTATGTCCGAGGGATTCTTTCATTCAACTGGATTGTCGACAGAGTCTGCTCGAGAGGGGTTGACCGTATCGACGCCCTTGGGAAAGACTACAGTATTAGGCCGCTTCTGTTCGTCTTGCCCCGTGCTAGTGGGAGAGATTTTCTTACCCGCCGACTTGTACGTGCTGCCGATGTCAGACTTCAATGTTATCTTAGGCATGGATTGGCTTGCTGAGTACCACGCCATCTTGGACTGTTCCGCGAGGACCGTCACATTCTGTACACCAGGTTTACCGCAGTTCCAGTTCGTTACAGAGCCTAGAGGAGAGCCATTATCCTGCTTGATGTCTAGCACCGTTGAGGAGCCTATTGCCACTTATATTGATCGGATGCCGATTGTTTATGATTTTCCCAACATGTTTCAGGAGATTCCGGGATTACCGCCTCGTCGACTCACCGAGTTTCAGATTGATCTTGTGCCTGGTACAGTGCCTATCTCGAAGGCCCCGTATTGCATGGCACCGTTAGAGTTGCGGAAACTGCAGAAGCAGTTTGATGAGTTACACGAGTTAGGTTTTATCCGTCCGAGCAGTTTACCGTGGGGAGAGCCAGTACTCTTCATGAAGAAGGATGGCTCGTTGAGGCTCTGCGTAGATTACTGCGAGCTCAACAAAGTCACGATCAAGAACAAGTACCCGCTCCCGAGGATTGATGATTTGTTTGATCATCTGCAGGGTGCACAGTTCTTTTCGAAGATCAACTTGCGTTTCGTTTATCATCAGATTTGGGTCAGAGATGAGGACATTCCGAATACGGCATTTAGGACGCGTTACGGTCATTTTGAGTTTCAGGTCATGTCCTTCAGACTGACCAATGTACCCGCGATCTTAATGCAGTTGATAAACGAGGTCTTCCGCCCATATCTCGATCAGTTTGTTGTAGTCTTCATCGATGACGTTCTGATCTATTCGAGGACCCGTGAGGAGCACGAGTAACATTTGGAGATTACTTTACAAACCCTCCACGCACACCAGCTGTATGCGAAGCTGGAGAAGTGCGAGTTCTGACAGGAGAAAGTGAAGTTCCTCGGTCACAGGGTGACAAGGGAGGGTGTCGCAGTGGACCCCTCGAAGGTTGATGCAATGCTTCAGTGGAGCCAGCCCACGACTGCGTCAGAGATCCGCAGTTTCCTTAGTTTGGCGGACTATTACCGGCATTTCATTGAGGACTTCTCTCGTATTGCAGCCCCGCTGACCAGGTTGACTCGGAAAGGGGCAGAGTTTATTTGGAGTGACGCCTGCGAACGAGCATTTCTGGAGTTGAAGGACCGTCTGACGTCCGCTCTTGTCCTCACTCTTCCTTATGGGAGTGATAGATTTATTGTATTACCGATGCCTCGCATATTGGTTTGGGTGTTGTCCTGATGCAGCACGGGAGACCAATGGCCTTCGCGTCTCGCCAGCTCAAGATCCATGAGCTGAACTACCCAACGCATGATTTGGAGTTCGCTGCAGTTGTCTTCGCACTGAAGGTGTGGAGGCATTATCTCTATGGGGTTAGGTTCGAGCTCTTCTCCAACCATAAGAGCTTGAAGTACCTCTTCTCACAGTCTAAGTTGAACATGAGGTAGAAGCACTGGATGGAGCTCCTGAAGGATATAACTTCGATTTACAGTACCACCCGGGTAATGCGAATGTGATGGCGAATGCCCTCAGCCGACAGCCACGAGACCTGGTGGCGCATATGATGATTCAGGAGTGGCGGATGCTTGAGGATATAGCAGAGTATGATTTTGAGTTCGGCCTGCAGTCTTTTATCGTGGAATTATCAAGCCTGTCGATTCAACCCTCTCTTGTCGCAAGGGTGATCGAGGCTCAGCAGGCTGATGAGTCATCATAGAGTTATATGGCTGAGGCGGCATCTGAGAGTCAGGTAGATTGGCAGATTGGTACAGACGGTGGACTTAGCTTCAGAGGCTGATTATGTGTCCCAGATATTCTGAAGTTACATAGAGATCTTATGACTGAGGTGCATCGATCACGATTTTCTATCCACCCTGGCTCGACGAAGATGTACCGTGACATGAGGCGACAGTATTTTTGGGCAGGGATGAAGTGCCAGATCGCCAGTTTTGTGGTCGAGTGTGACACATGCCAACGTGTCAAGGCAGATCATCAGAAACCCCTAGTCTGTTGCAGCCGTTGAGCGTCCCGATGTGGAAGTGGGAGCACGTGTCGATAAATTTTATTATCGATTTGTCGAGGACTCAACACGGTCATGACGCCATCTAGGTTGTTGTGGATCGTCTGACGAAGTCGGTGCATTTTCTTCCGATTCGTGCGACTTGGCCTTTGGACCGGCTTGCGAGGTTATTCGTTGAGGAGATTTTGAGTCTGCATGGCGTTCCAGTCTCAATCGTTTCTGGCCAAGACCCAAGGTTCACGTTTCAGTTTTGGGGGAGCTTCTAGAAAGCGATGGGGACTGATTTACAGCTCAGTACCGCGTACCACCCGCAGACCGACGGCTAGATCGAGAGGGTCAACTAGATTCTTGAGGATATTCTTTGAGCCTGCGTGATTGATTTTGGGGGTAACTGGGATGAGCATCTGCAATTGGCTAAGTTCACATACAATAACAATTATCAGGCGACCATCGGCATGGCTCCTTTTGAGGCACTATATGGCAGACCATGCAGATCACTGAGATGTTGGACTGAGGTTGGAGAGCGCCGTCTCTTAGGTCCCGAGCTTGTACAGGAGACGTTAGAGGCTATTGATATCATCAGGCAGAGGATGCGTATGGCTCAGAGCCAACAGAAGAGTTTCGTTGATCGTTGGCGTTGTCCCTTAAAGTTTGATGTAGGGGACCATGTGTATCTCAAGGTCTCACCCATGAAGGGCATAGTTAGATTTGGAGCGAAGGGCAAGCTTGCCCCGAGATTCATAAGACCTTTTGAGATCACTGGGCGCGTTGGCACCATGGCCTATCGGCTTACCTTGCCATCTCAGTTGTCTAGCGTCCACAACGTTTTACATGTCTCTATGTTGAGGAAGTGTGGGTCAGACATCGTTCCTGTTATCGATTGGCAGCCATTAGAGGTTCGTGAGGACGCTTTCTATATTGAGCAGCCAGTCTGTATCTTGATCGGAAGGAACAGGTCCTTCGGACCAAGGTCATTCCATTGGGGAAGATTCAGTGGAGTCATCATTCTGTTGAGGAGGCTTCTTGGGAGGGCGAGGCTGAATTTAAGAGTGTTATCCCCACCTTTTTTATGATTGATTGTTTGTATTTTGTATATTATCTCTGATTTTATATAGTGATGATATGTTTCTTCTCCCTCTTGAGTATGACTAGTTGTGATGATCATGTAAATTTCGAAGATAAAATTTTTATTAAGAGGGGAGAGCTATAAGCCCCGTATCCTAGACCGTACCATTCTGTAGACTTCCGCGGTCTTCCTGGTCGAATTTCGGCAACCTTCGACCCTTAAATGGTATTTGTGAGAAACCTTAATTTATTCGTCGTCGACCTGAATCAACTCAATCTGAGACTTGTACCCTTGTGACCGCGCCGTTGCCGTGGTTCCGATGCCGCAACTCGCGCGCCGATCCGATACTCTGGCCAGGAGATGTGAGCCAGCATTCGGTGCGAGGAAAATACCGTGCGTGTGAATTTTGAGAGAATCTTTATGATATGTCACCTCAATCAATCAATCAATCAATCCCATCATGTCAAGTACACATCACCTTTCACCCATTCTCAAGCAACCCCAAAGTCAAAAAGTTCTTACACAAGCCCATACCTTTCTTACACTAAAAACCCCAAAAGTCAAAAAGTTCTTACACCCATCACTCACCACATCCATCACCCATCTCTCTCTTTACTTTACAACCCTCTCACTCTCATTCTCAAACCAATTTCTCAAGCAACCAAAAACCTCCATACGCTCAAGCTTTTCCACGCCAAGAGAGATACAAGTGTGGCCCACCTTTCCTACCCTCTCATCTCCCATCTCAACCATCCAAATCTCATCTCCTCCGTTGGCATCGAAGCTAAGGAGCTAAGGAAGCCTAGGGTGTAAGTAGAAGCCGGTGGGTGATCTTAGATCTTTGTTTTTTCATTCATTTTACTTAATTAAGGGTCCAAATACGTGAGACCCACCTTGATGTATATTTGTATGCAAGAGGGGCCCATAGTGGCGGGGCCCCCTCCATCCTCACCAATCTCTCTCTCTCTCTCCATTGTTTCTTTTTTTGTATGATGGCTTGTGGCTCACTTGATGCATGACCCTATCCATGCCATCTATTGAGGTGGACCCCACTGTTTCCAAGAGTGGTGAATGCCTTGGGAAAAACATAAATATTAACTTGATCCAAAACAGGTGGGCCATGTGGGACCCACCTTGATGGGGCATGCCACCGTCCGTCAGTGGAGGTAGCTAAACAGTGAAGTGTCAACTGACAGGGGGGTGTGCACTGACGTGGGTGTGCTAACATGGAGTGTGCACTGACATGGAGTGGGTACTGACATGGGTGTGGACTGACCCACTCCCTCCATCCGTCCAGATGGACCACATTATGATGCATGGGCTTTATCCAGACTGTCCACAGCCCCTGGATGGTGGGACCCACGTCCGTGTGGGGGCCCTCCTTAGTGCGTGTGCACGCCCAGGTCCACACCTCAACTGGCAAATAAAGTGAAAGATACCTTGTTTCAACACAGAGGTCTTGGGGTTGATTCCCTGTGGTGGTGGCTAACTTGGAGTGTGTGTACTACAAGGGTGTGGGGTCCATGGGACCCATCCTGCAACACCCCATACTTTTCAGTACTCAGGTGTTACCGTATAACCAAACTTTGTATAAATATAAGCTAGGCTTAAGTAAACGTTACACAAACATAGAAAAAAAATTATTACAGATATATTTCGATAACCTATTTAACATATAGAAATGTATGAAAGTGAATTGTAATAGAGTGATACATATATATTTAATGTATATATAATATTATAAAAGTAATATTATATCAACTAAACATAGTGGATAATAATTTTTCAATATATAATTGAAATATAAATATCAACGTAGTATTAAACATATGTACAAAATTTTATTAGATATTTCAATAAAGTGGTATATTATTTAACAATGTTATTTTAAAAGAGACATTATACATTTTTCAATCCATACACGTGTGTAATATGATATTGTATATTAGGAATTATATATTAGGAATTATATATCAATAAATACGTGATTAGTAGCATGTTAATATTAAAAATTATATTTATATATGTATGAGTTTTTGATTATTTTAATTACAAGTAAATACATATTAATATTAGTTTTGGTTAATGAAAGCCTTAAATGGACCCTTGGACTATTTTAACCATTGACGTTCAATTTCGAGCTGATTTGACCAACAAATCAGTGAAAAATCCATAAACAAGACCTGAAGCAAGTCGTGGGGCCCACCTAGGCTTTAAATCTGACCAATCTTCGGTCAAAGGCCTGTAGTGGGGCCTCTAGAATGGAATGAATGGCGTGGATTTATCATAAACATCATTGTGGATCCCACCTCACAGTGGGTGTGCAAAACCAGGACGTGCACCTGCTGTGCACTGTTCGGCCCAGGACGGTCAAAGCGGGCTGACCCGCTATTTTCCCTTAACAGAGATAATCTCTCTCTCTTTCTTGTTCTAGGCCAACAAATGGACACTGTCTGAGATTTTGATCTATTGCCCACCATCACGCCCAGGTCTGTGATCTAAATCGTACATCTGAAAGGGGGTCCACAAATGAATATACCCTAGGTGATTTCACCTGATGGCGGGCACCCATATGCACACAGGGATCGGCGCAAATAGGACTAAAAGCACATTGTTTCCAAAAATGGAAACCACCTCTGGTGTTGCCATGAGGGCGATCCGTGTGAAGAGAAAGCTTCTCATCTTAGCCCTCCATTCGGGAACGTCTCGGCCGTCCATTCTAAGCAGCGGTTTAAGGCTCCCTCAGCAAAGAAAACCATAAACAGTTTTGGATTCGCCCACCGTATTTATAGAAGGTTTCAGCCAAGGCGATCCAGACCATTTCTTGTCAATCCTATGGCTCTAGGATGCTAGGGTTAAATGAATAAAAGGGGCTGGATCGAGCAACAGGAGCTTGCCCTCCATTCTGGCAGCCGTGACTCGAAAATCACCATTTTCCTTCCTCCAACGAACCCACCACCCAAACCTTCTTAGAGCTTCAAATGAGCCCATCCATGAGCTCCCTGAGGTCCATACGAACTGTCCCATGCAGTCGGATTGAAGGAAGAAACTGCGGGACGAAGTCCGCCATTAATGGCATGTCATCTTCTCCACTGCTCAAAACTGGGTCAGCTCTGTTCGTGATGCCGTTTTCTGGATTTCACCATCTGGTGATGGTGTTGGGAGAGAATAGCGAAGAAAAGAGAAGGAAAGAAAGAAGAAGAAAGAAAAGAGAAGAAAGGAGAAAGATCGGTGTTGCGGCTGTTGCACCGCACCACCATGCCGCACTCCCATCCGAGCTCGAGTGGGAGTCGTGAGCCTGCCACAACCTCACGAATGCTATCAGTCCTAGGTTGTTGAAATCCAAAAAGAAAAAAAAAGAGGAGAAAGGAAGAAGAAGAGAGAAGCAAAAGAGGGAGATTCAGCTGAGTCTGGTGCCGCACTGCACCAGGTAACTCAGCCCTACTGAGTTGTTGCTGAGCCTGGACCCGCTATCATGACTTAGTCCAGCCACTGAGTCCTCGCCTCTGGTCATCCAACAGTGTGCCATGACATGTAGTAGATGAAATAAAGGAAGCTAGAGAGATAAGGAGAGAAGAGGAGAGAGTTGAGAGAGAAGCTCACTGACGGCTCGCTGTCGTGCGGGCTGCTAGTCGAGTCACGAGCACGCTGACTCATGACAAGTTCGAGTCGGGTCGAATTGAGTAGTCTAGAGGTGTAGGACCTGTAGCAAAAGGGGAAGGATAGGAGGAAGAAGGAGAAAGAGAGGAGGTTCGGGTTAGTGGCTAAGTTGACTCAGTTGGAACCGAGTCCAACTGAGTCAAGTTAAGTTTGGCATGGTCCAGACTTGCTGGATTTCTAGCATGTGGAAAAAAGAAGAGGGAAAGGCAGGGAGAAACAAAGGAAGGAGGGCATGTGTTGAGTCGAGTTGACTCAACCGAGTCGACTAGGTGAGCCATATTTCCTTTCCATATAAAGATTATTTCGATTATATTATTATGATTACAATTGTCATTAAATTTATTAAACATGATTAACCATTAATAAACTACCTATACTATTTTAGTTACAATGGTTAAGTATAAGTGCTTCATTTGTCACTCCTAAACATTGTCATGATATTTACTACTCATGGATAGCCATCATCACACCGTCTACGTTAGTATTAGAAACTAACTATTAAATGATATTAGTATGTCACCCATCACTTGAAATATATTACCATTAATAATAGATTATAATATTCGTTACCAATGTAATACTTGTTACTACCATGAATACAAGTATTAATCATATATATATCATCAACAATGAATGGTGACTAACCATATTATTACATTTTGCTAAAACTACACACATACTATAGTTCAACCCCTAGGGCTAAAACCCTAAAAGTAATCCAAACCTTAGGTTGTGTAAATCTTGCTTATAGACACTTGGTAGAGCATTGATCTCATGTGCAAATTTTACAATCCATGGTAGGATTTGACTCTAAGGGTGCACGTACCTCCTAGCGACACAAGTAGGTGATCCTATACATCAGGTGATGATTCTTCCCCTTGAGCTTTCCATCTTCTCATTAGCTTAAGTTATAATTTTTATTTAAATTTATAATTGAAATATCTCTCTTATAATCACATGTGTTAGCTAGTGGAAATTGAATTGCTATATTGCATGCTTAATGATTCATCCTGTATATTTGTTCATGCTTGTGAATTATTTATGGATTGTTTATGGAATTTAAACTGGTACATTAGTGGGAAAACCCCCACATGTAAATGTACACCCATACTTGGGATGAAACCTGATTGATTGTGATCATAATGGGCCTTCGACTTAGTGGTTGCTGAATGGCGGTTTGAGTTGGACATTGATGTGGGCCTACCATCCATGAGTCGTTGTGTAAGGTGGTTTTCAAGGATGGTCTTTATCGCATGGTTTTAATAATCACCCTATGTGGTATGTGGCTTTATTTGATATTTACCCTATGTGGTTCGATGTACCATTTCTATACAACCATGCGATGGTAAGCCCCATATACCATAATGTGATTGGCCACTAATCGACAGGTTTCTATTAAACATCCTAAGATGGTAGCCTCATGGGCCAAGGATGGTAGTCATGGGATACTATGCCCGAGCCGTCGGCCTACGCTGGGCCATGTGCTCCCCGTAGTGACCGTGAGCTTATTTAAAATGGCTGAGTGTAATTGGATTAATAATGGACTCGTTAATCATGCATACATCGCACAGACCAGTATCTATTGCTATCGTACATGGGGTACGTATTGTTTCCGACTGGTTGATATTTCCCAAGTTCGATGATTGCATGGGTGGGCAGCCTACTGTCCGCACGGATGAGCATCCCCGGGGCGTGAACGCATTCTATACATCCATGCACTTAATAAGACTGCATTTACTCTGTTTTGGTTGTTTGGATGTTTTATACTATTTCTTACCTAATGCGGCGGTGTATAATCTTGAGGGGAGTTCACACTGAGTTGGCCACTCATCCATCAAATATATAACCGTACAGGTAGTATAGGTGGCTTAAGTGATATGCATGTTCAGACTTGATAAGGAGTAGGGTATGATCATTAGGAATACTTGACTGTATACTTAGAGGAGCTGTGTGATCTTGCGGCTTATATTTATATGCTTTCTATTATTTCTCATGTATTAGATCATGTAATTCTTGTATTTGTAAATTTTGGAGACATTTGTTTGTATAAGTCATTATGGGCATATTTGAATGATAGTGAAATTTTTGTTTATGTCGATTTGTCCACGCTATGCTCATTTACTTTGATAAAAGAAGAATATTATATCTGACCATCTTTTAAAGTTGACACTCGAGTTTTTGGGACATGGGTCATATACTCGGGTCCTGAAAAGTCCGGACATTACACATCCACACCGTCGATCCAGTTGGCATGAGCCACACCACCATGCGTTGTGGTGACGGTGGGACCCGCCCCCTCATGTGGGGCCCTCCTTGACACCTAGATCTAATAGCTCAACTAGCAGTCTGAGTGGAGATACCCCATTTCAAAGCTGGACCCACCCAGCACCATAGTTCAACTGGCATACGGAGTGAAAGATACCTCGTTGCAACGCTGAGGCCAGTGGGGTCCATGGGACCCCATCCACCCCGTCCAACCATTTTGGTGGGCCACACCATCACGTGTGGCATCCACCATCCTTGGACAGTGGGACCCACCCTCACGTGTGGGGCCCTCCCTAATCTGGGTGACAGTCCAAGCCCTGGACGGCCTGGACGTTAGCAATATATGATATATATTATATTATATTATATATTATATATTATATTATATTATATATATATATGATATATTATATTATATAATATATCTGTATACATGATATTGTGGTGGGCCTTACGTGGGACCCACCTCTGCTTGTTGCAGGAAAGAAAAAAAAATAAAAGAAAAGAGGAGAGGCAGCCACTTGCTGCTCTCTCTCTCTCTATATATCTCTCTCTATCTCTCCCTCTCTCTCCCTGTTGCGTCAGTGGGCTATAGGCCCCACATGATGTATGTGTTTTGGCACATGTCGTCCATCTGTTTTGATGGTGGGGCCCACTGGCATCTAGCGACAGCGAGTTCTGTGGGTCCCACCACTATATATATATAATATTATATATTATATATTATATACTATATATATTTCATATTATATATATTATAATATGTATATGGTGCTGGGCCCTATGTGGGATCCACCTTTGCCCTCCTAGTACAGCCAGTTGCCGTGCAGTAACCATTTAGCTACTCCTTTATTGGCAGCAGGCCCAACATTAATGTATATCAACACTGCCCACTATTTGAACGGTGGGGCCCACCATGATGCAAGTGTTGTATCTATGGCGTCCAACCAATTGTGAGATCATTTTACAGCATGGGAAGATAGTGGTGAGTCAGATCTAAAGTTCGAGTAGGCCCCACTATTAAACAGTGAACAGTGACATCCACCGTTCAAACTTCTAGGGTCGTGGTGATTTCCAAATAAGTTGATATTGTTTTCACTTCATTTATCTCTATGTTAACTTATGAATAGGTTGAATCTCAAATATACATTAGGTTGGGCCCAAATGAGGCCCATCATGTGGCCCATTTGATATACATGAAGCCCGTTGGTGAGGCCCACATAATGCGGCATATGTGATGTGGTCCGCTTGACATAGGAGGCCCATTGAGATATATTTAAGGTCCTAGTGCGAGGCCCACCTGATGTTTATTCGAGACCTGATGTGATGTATGTGAGGCCCATGTGCAAGACCCAATGTAAGGTATGTACGTGGCCATTGCAACGTTATGAATTCCTTGTGTATGTCACTCCTTGGGAGCAATGTTGGTTTGACGTCCACATTAATGGGAAATGATGGTTAGACGTCCTCATTGTGAGCTTCCTTAGGCCTTGTTAGGCCCATTCTCTTCAGGGATTAACTCAAATAAGTGGGCCCCATTTGCTGTAGGTGAATACATCATAAACCAAGGCCAAAGCCGATGATCGACCCTGATTATCGGTGCCAATTTTCAAGGCCGACGCCGGTTATCGATATCGATTATGAGAATGTGACAACATATCATCATAATACATGTTCATATGCATCATCTGCATGCTTATGATGAGATGAGTGATTGATCATAGCACATGCCTTTGAGCAGATTGTTTATGGACTCCCTGATAGGCGGAGTTGCCCTACATGAGCGCGCGATACGCGCAAAATTGCTACATGACTGGATTACGTAATTCATGCATCTTGCATCCTATGACATGTGTACTGTACGCCTTAGCGATATTAAGGCCATAGCCGCCACAGGCATATCGTGGTTGGCAGGATTGGATACCGAAAATATTGTTCTACATGGGGTGCTATAGATATCCCTAGGTGAAAGTCCTTAAACCCTTATAGTACCAAGAGGTTGCTCCAACGTCTAGACTAAGTGGGTACAGGAGCACCGAGTGCTGATTACCAGACGGCTGCGCTTTCCACTGTGTCATGGTCGGTTGGAAGGGGGTATGGCCTTATCTGCCCTAGTGGAGGGGGCAAAGCTAGGCTGAGTTTGACCTGCTAGAGGAATGGGTCCGCTATCGACGAGCTAAGCCCGATATTAGCAGGTGGGTAGTGAGGTCTCTTCCAGTTACTTTATTGCACGTGATGGGGCCGCAATCTGGTTTAGAGTGTATTAGACCCCGGTGATATTCCAGATTTGTGTTGTATTGATATGTGGATATAGATGAGGATTTGTATGCTTGAGTTGAATCTCGCATCGCATGGCCTTGGTATGGCCAACATCATTCATGCCTTGTATCCCATAACCTTGGTACGACTAACGGTATTCATGGATTCACCAGCATGTTCCGCATACTCTGATATTGCATATCTGCATTACTGCCTTACGCACACACTTTCACCACCCTTTAAGCTTTCTATAAGCTTATGCACGACTGTTGCGTGCAGGTGATGTTGGGACGCAGCATCGCTGAGGCAGGAGCCAGAGCAGATCATTTTGGAGCTTTTTGTCTATCATCATTATATTTTCCTTTATGCTCATTGTCTTGTAAAGTTTTTTATCATAGTGGAAATGTGATGGAGTTTTTGGTTGTTGTTTGTGGGTTATGCCTTTGGTTATGTTTATTACGAATCAAACTGATGTTGAAAATCCTCCTTGTAGCATCTCAGGATCGGAACCTGGCATATGGGCACTGGGAGTCGAGAATGGGGTTTTACGGAGGCTATCGGCGCCGGATTCAGTGATCGAAAATTTTTTGAGCCCGGCTTTCGAGTTTGGGGCGTGACATCTCTGCTTCTAAAATACCTTAACATAATAGAGTTGTTGAAAGGAAGAATAAAGTGCTACAAGAGATGACCAATGTTATGTTAAATAACATGAATTGACCAAAAAACTTGTGGGCTGAAGCTATTAATACCACATGCTACATTATAAATCAAGTATATGTAAGAAAATCAAATGATAAAATAGCCTATGAGTTGTGGTTCAATAAGAAACTAACTGTTAAATACTTTCAAATTTTTGGAAGTGAGAGCTTCATATTACGTGACCGGGAAAATTTAGGGAAGTTTGAAGCTAAGAGTGATGAAGGAATATTCTTGGGTTATGCTTTGAATAGTCGAGAACATCGTGTTCTTAATAAATGAACAAGAGTGATCCAGGAATCCATTAATGTTGTAATTAACGATCACCTGATCACACCCTCATCAAGTCTAGATGATGATGAAGTCAACTTTATTGAGAAACCTGACTCTTTATCTAATCTAGGTAATACTGAACTAAGATCAATCAATGACCATCCTACTAATCTGATATTAGGTAATCCTCTTACTGGTGTACGAATAAGAAAATAGTTAAAGAATATCTATAATTATGTCTGCTTCACTTCTCAGATTGAACCAACTAATGTAAAAGAAGCACTTACCGATGAAAATTGGATAGTAGCGATGCAAGAAGAGTTAAATAATTTTGTAAAAAATGATGTTTGGCATTTGGTTCCAAGACCAAGTGATAAACATATAATTGGAACTAAATGGATTTTCAAGAACAAATCTGATGAAATGGGAAATATAGTTAGAAACAAGGCTAGGCTAGTTGTACAAGGATACACTCAGATAGAAGGAATCGATTTTGATGAAACCTTTGAACCAGTAGCTCGCCTTGAATCCATCAGATTGTTTATATCAATTGCATGTTTTAAAAAATTCAAGATTTATCAAATGGATATTAAAAGTGCATTTTTAAATAGTGATTTACATGAAGAGGTTTTTGTTGAACAACCTAAGGGTTTTGAGGACCCTAAACTCTCAGATCATGCATATCATCTTTAAAAGGCACTTATGGTCTAAAACAAGCTCCCAAGGCATGGTATGAGAAATTGACTAAGTTCTTACTCAGTCACAACTTTAACATGTGTAGCGTTGATAAAACTTTATTTGTTAAAAAATATAATGAACACATACTGATTGTACAGATCTACGTTGATGATATTATCTATGGTTCTATAAGCACTAACTTGTCTATTGAGTTTGCAGAGCTTATGAAATCCAAATTCAAAATGAGTATGGTTGGAGAATTAAATTACTTTGTAAGTTTACAAGTAAAACAACTAGAAGATGGTATTTTCATTTCTCAAACCAAATATGCCTTGAATTTGGTAAAAAAAAAAAAATTGGATTCGAAAACGGTAAAAAGTTTGATACTCCTATGAGTATAACTATCAAACTTTTAAAGGATGAAATAGGTAAAAGTATAGACTTTCACTTATATTGAATCATGATTGGTAGTCTCTTATACTTAACTGCTAGTAGACTAGACATTGCATTTGTGTTGGAATCTGTGCTAGATATCAATCTAATCCAAATGAATCTCATCTTATTGCTGTTAAATGTATTGTCACACCCCAAACTCGGAAACCGGGCTCATAAAATTCCTGATTGGTGAACTCGACACCGACAGCCTCCGTAGTACTCCATTCTCGGCTTCCAACACCCATATGCCAGATTCCAATCCTGGCATCCTACAAGGAGGATTTTTAGTGAAAATTTATTTATTTATTTTTGTAAAGGAGCATAACCACAAGCATAACCAAGTCACAAACGACAACATCAACACCACATATCCACTAATATAAACATTCGAGTACAATGTTGAAAGAGAAATATATAAATAACAAAATCTCCAGAGTGATCTGCCACAAGCTGCCACGACCTAACATCACCTGCATGCAACGGTTGTGCATAAGCTTATAGAAAGCTTAGAGGGTGGTGTAAGTGTGTGCGTAAGATAAGTACCAAGCTCACAAATATCAGAGTAAGCAAAAATATTGGCAAATCCATAAGTCATACAATATCAAAGTCTGCAATGTAGATCAACTATACAAATGCAGAGTCATTGAGAGCAAATTTCAAATGTCGAGGATGCATTGCAATATACAATTTTCTGATGAACCACAATTACCATCAGCCTCATCTAGGCCATATAAATGTAGAAACATAACAACCCAAATGTCATATGCCGCGGATGTAATGCAATATGCAAATCCTGGTGAGTCCATAATACCATAAACCTTATTCAGGATTTGCAATATAGAAGTATAGTAAATCAAATGCTATGTGATGAGGATGCAATGCAATATGTTGTGTGAATGAAATGACCAAGCGGAAATGTAAAGTCGGGATGATAGTACGTAGTATCGCAAGCTATGTGGTTCATCATAAGGGACTTCTATCCAAACTGGCTCATACCTGATTTGGATAGCTGGACACAATGTGGTAAACTTCTGATCTCATATTAATCGCGTACTTAACCGAAATCATGGCCATTGTGAGGGTACACATAATGATCTAATTGCGCACCACTAGCCCGAGTGGATAGTGAATGAATGAAATGTTGAGTACGCAACTCCTACTCAGTAAGTCCCCATATCAGTACCGTACATCTTTGGGATCATCACCGGGGTCTAGTACACTCCACACTGGCCACTACCGCTCTAACCATGCAACCAAGTGAGTAAAAGAGACCTCACTGCCCGCTTGACTAGTAGTCTGTCAATACCTACCTGGCTCGTCGATAGCGGGCCCATTTGTGAGCTGGTCAAACTCAACCTAGCTTACAGCCTCCTCACTTGGGCGGATAAGGCCACACCCCCTTCCAACCGACCACGACATAGTAAGAGACACGGCCTAATGGTATACGACCCTCATGTGCTTATGTATCTACTCGGTCTAGACGTTGGAGCATCTCTTGGCCACAGAGGTTTAGGAACTTTCACCCACGGACAACTAATGTACCCAGATGCTCAAACCAAACATTTCTGGTGTCCCATCTGGCCATTCATGACATGCCTGTGGAGGCCACGACCCTGATGTCGCTAGGTTGAATAGTGGTCATGTCACACAAATGCGAGATGCATGAGTTATATTATACAGTCATGCATCCAACCTGCACTTACCGTGCTCTCATGTGGGGCCACTCCGTCTTACAAGGAATCCCATAATAAACCAGCCTAACGGCACATGCTATGATAAGTCACTCCTCACAACAAGCATACAGATGATGCGTATGGGCATGTATCACGATGTAATAAGGTACACAGGCTTGATTATCTGATAAGGCGAACAACAATAATCCACAATCGACCATCACCGACTTGTCACATATTACGAGTATAAACTGAATGACGTGCTCCTTCTACAACTATAGGAGCCTATGCAATATGTCTTACATTAGCCTTTCAAGGCTTTACATGATCCAAGACGGGGACTGTAACGCCCTGAAAATCAGGGGTCGAGCATAAACTCAACTCCCGAGTCCCAGAACATCACTTATGCAACAAAATGAATGATGATTGAATGTTGACTGTATTCGTGCATTGAACATGAGTGAGATTAAGCCAAAACAACATATCATACTCCAGAGACAGTTAATTTTGCAAGCGGAAGACTATGATAGATAGAAAAATATATAAACTATGATGAGTCTCCAGAGTGTGATAACATTACCAGGTTAAATAAATACAAGTACAGTTCTAAAATATACCAAATATGTAAGTTTAATGTCTTCTATCCCCAGTACCACAGCCCCGTCAATACAGTACCAGGTCTTCAGAGACCCGTCAGAGAGTTACATGATAGGAGAACTTCTCCTCATCACCATAGAAGTAGTCCGGCTCTGCTCCATAAGCATCGCCATCATCTGAAATTCAACAAATCTGGTTGGTGTGTACAACACCGTCCCGTAACGTGAGAGTGAGTAGCTAACTCAGTGGAACAATAAGGCATAGGTTAACATGTTTATCAAAGCAGTCAAGCAGTAATGATAAAGCAGGAAATCAAACACTCCTAGTTACTCTGATTAATGCAAGTATGAATGCAGGTATGATGGATGCCCTCACCGACATACTCCCTCATGCGACACCATCTCACGTTCGCGCATGCTTACATCCCACAAAGTGCTCCACATCTTCCCGGGCACATGCGATGCATGATGAGCATGATTACCGAGTTTTTAATTAGTCCATTTCAAACGGCGGGATTGGGAAACTAAGGTACCTCCTTGTATCATTCCCAAACATGATCCATTCTAGGGTCGTCAGTCCTAGTTAATATCGACGATGGTGTGTTTTTAGGTCACCGCAGAGAGGTCATTTGTCGAGTACATTACGCACAAAAGGTTGCACCACTCCCCCTCCCCCCTTAAACCATTCATCACTATACGTGAACCGGCCCAGTTTATACTTTTTAAATCGCCGCCAAACCCAAGGGGCACCGGCACTTCGAGAATATGCTCACGGTCACTACAAAGGGTCGCTGTGGTCATTACGCACAAAGGTTGCACCACTCCTCCATCACCTTATCAATGTAGGCCGATAGCGCGAATATAGTGTCCCATACCACCATAATCGCCTCACGAGTTAAGTTGCTCACTGGTCACTACGGGGAGGCACGTAGCCCCAGCGTAGGCCGACAGCTCGACCACGGTGTCCCATACCACCATGCTCGGCTCATGAGTCTTAGCGGATCGAGGTACCATGGTTAAAAGGGTTTTCACTGGTAAGTTTGGTACAGTAGCGACCAAACATGGTGAACATACATTAGACAAATCGGGTTACATGACGAGCTCGGCTAGCTCGAGCGCACAACAAGTTGAACGACATGAAGTGCATAAGCACTTCGCGTGGCCAACCACTATCGCCAACCGAAGTACGACTCGAGTTCGTCGAACACATCTCACGTGGCGACATGAAACTCAACCACGATCTCCAATCTAGTACCGATTGTCTGGACTATAATCATAGCCCCAAGCACAATCAATTGTCATCCATAGCATGTAGAGTAAAGTATGATAGACAAAGTAATTCAAGCATGATAAATAAAGTAATTCAAACATGCTAGTAGGCATGTTAACAGCATATTATAAAGCATGATATAAAGCATGTTGTAAAACACTACATTAATAGGAATACAAACACATGTATTGTAAGTAAGTGGTTTAAGTGATCAACCTCATGGAGGTAATCATACACGTCGCTAGGGTAGTTGAGAATCCAATCTCAACACCCTCCTAAGGCATCAACATTCAAACACTTGCTCACACAAGCATTTTCACAAACACTTAAGTACACTAGTACAACATACATGGTGTATGTTAGCAAAACATGTATTAGGGCTATCCTTTAGCCAAGTGAGTATTTTATTCATGTATAATATATTACTACAACAAATAATCATGATAAATACATCTCCAAAATTTGTACGTATACAGTATTTTCTAGAATACGCATTTTCAACATACATAGTGTATACAAGCAAACATGTATTACGGCGATTCCCTTCGCCAAGAAAATATTTTATACGCACATAATATATTTATACGACAATTAATCATGACAAACACATCGCTAAAATATACATGTATCCGGTACTTCTTACAATACCGTATTTCTACATACATAGTGTTTATTAGTAAACATGTATTTAGGCGAATCCTTTCGCCAAATGAGTATTTTATCCATACGTCATATATCCATACGACAAATAAACATGTCAAACACATTTCCATAAAAAATACGTATACGGTATTTTATACGAATACCTAGAGTATGTGAAATTCCAAATTCTACAATTCTAATCGGAACAGAAAACGGAAAGCACTTTGTACATGTGCAATTGCATGCAGATCATGAATCTACCATTATCTGACATTGAAAGCGTTGAAAACCGCAACTTATACACTTAAAGTCCTCACCTTTGCCTTTGGAAACGAAACGAATCAGCAAGGGTAGAAGAACTTCCGTATACGGGAGATTTCTAGCCTAAAGAGCGGAATCGGTTAGTCGTTACACAACCCACATCGATCCCACTTCAAATCAGACCTAGGGTTAGGGTTTCTTACCTTCAAATGGGATGGAAACCGCCGGGAAAACACCTGGAATGAAGCGGTGTAGGCCGTGTAATGTCCAAAGCAGTAGGAGGAAGATCTCCCACAAAACCCAAGCTCTTCTCTCTCTTTTTCTCTCTCCCTCTAGGGTTTTTCTCCAAAATTCGTATGGTGTGAGAGGGGCTGTTCTAAGCTCCTTTTATAGCCAAAAACATTCGAAATTAGACTCAGTTCAAGGGGTATGCTAATATAGGATATTCGTCGCTTTTTTCACTCAAAGGGAAGTTCTGGTGGCCCTCCTTGAACCAAACGTCAAACTTAAGCTCACCATCTATGGATCTACGTGGGATTACGTTTTTGACTCGATCGGATTTCCAGATCACACGTGGCGGACCACTTTCAGTTCGACGGTCAGTGGGCCACGATCAGAAATTCCAAGTACATGTAAATGTTCCTGAAATTTTTCTTAATCCGAGGGTGTAATTTGGTCTAATTCTGACGGTCAGGTTGCTTAATACTGACGTGTCAACGAATGATGCCAGATCACTATTCCAGATATTTATTTTGGATGGGAATAGTATTTTTCACACTCCCTCGCTCCGAATCGAAACGAATGGCCATGGAACATCGGATGGAGCTGATTTTTGAGATGATTGTTAAGCCCAGTGGGGCGGTCCTAGTTCCTTAGCTTCGGGTTAATCGGACTCCCGATGTGCGATCTAGACCTAATACGAAGTTTCGTTTCATTCCCGAGAGCAGACGGAAATGAGTTTGGTTCCCAACTTTAGGGTAACCTAGCGCCAATGATTCTACAAGTTTTTGGTCTTGCGAGAACGTATTTAAAGCGATTCGAACGGATTTCGTAGCTAATCTGGTTTCACACCTAGTTACTTTGTCTCATTTCTAAAGGATTTAGTCCTAAGTGAATTCTGGTCGAGGTGGTACTCAGGCCTTTGGAGTTTGTATATAAAGTGATCCAAGTTATATTACTTAGCTAGTTTAAGATAGTGTCTAGGGTGAAAGTTCTTAGAAAAATTGGAAGATCAAGGTGATGAATGGGTGAGGTTTGTGAAGGAAATGAGTTCAAAGGCGGCTTTAGACTTTGGGATTCAGTTCTGACAAGTTAATGAGGTATTAGGATCGACCCATTGCCTAAGGACATCTAATCCCAGGTTGGCAAAAATCCGGGGCGTTACAGGGACGACGGGTCTAGTCTATACATCGAGATAGGTTTTATATAGTGGATATACCAAACCTAATACTACATATTCTTCTATCTACGGCAAGGGGTTTTGATGTACTAAGCAACGGATAGCCTAGATGATATACTAATGTCCAAGATGGACTTCGCTCTTGTCTCAACGAAGAGACAAACGGTGCAGATGATATGTACATGTCACGAGGTCCTAGTAAATGGGTACAAGGGTAGGATACACCTCTCGTGGTGAGTCAAGTGGGTATATGACAAGGTGAGTTCACAAGGTGAGCTAACAGGATGAACAATTAGGCTTCTTAAATATCTATATCATGTAATAAACTGGGCTTTCCTATGGGAAGCCTAATACATACACAAAGTGGGTTTGGTAGAGTTTATACATCTAGGACTATGTGTCCTTCTAACAGATTGGACAGCTCTCTCAACTCCTAAGTGGACCTTGGGTATGGTCGCTAAACTTAGGCAAAACATGAATCTAGATGGGATGCATTTCTATGAAAGGCCTGGTATGAACATAATGTGGGCTCCAAGGTTTGGACAACCCTACATGGCATGGTGGGAAGGTACTAACATTAATGGGGCCCAACGGTTTGGGTTAGCCCAATAAGAGAGACGGGTAGTACTAACATTAATGGGGCCCAATGATTTGGTATAGGCCAATAAGGGAAGTTAGTATTAGGCTTAACAATGGGCCTTAGGAAGATTTACAACGGTGGACCTTTAACCACCATTGTTCCTACATTGTGGCCCATTAGGGGATTGGGATCTAACTCACTATGGGGCCCACGACCCTTATACGAATCTAGAAAAAGGGATGGAGAGCATGTGTATACAATACATACAACTAGGTGGGTCTCACAAGGTAGCCCCATGGGAAAATGGGTATTACTATCATCGGTGGAGGCCCAACAGTTTGGGTAAGCCCACTAGGGTATCAGTGGAAATGGGCTTAACAATGGGCCCTATGAAAGTTTACAACGGTGGACATTTAACCACCATTGTCCTATGGTGCAGTCCATTTGGGATTGGAAAACGGAATCACTACGGGGCCCTCGGCTTTCTAAATATCTAGAAGACAGATGGACAGAGTGTACATATAACACACACATCATGGTGGGCCACACACATCACAATTGGGCATCACACAAGGGCCTCACATATATCTCAATGGGCCTCACTCAAGGGCCTCATACACATTATAATGGGCCTCTCATGTACATCACATTGGGCCATATCTCATGGGCCTCAAATACATCTCAAAGGGCCACATCCCATGGGCCTTAAATATGTCGCATCGGGCCTCGCCCATGGGCCATAAATACATCACATTGGGCCTCATGGGGCAACCCATAATCCAACAAAATAGATGGGCCACATGCACATCATATACCTCAAGGTGGGCCTGCAAGGTGGGCTTACAAGATGCGCCTGAATACAATACACATCATGGTGGACCCCACGTCCCGTGGACAGTGTAGATATACATTAAGGTAAGATCCACATCCAACAACAGATGGATGGCTGGATGTAGAATACATGCATCAAGAGGCCCACTGTCCCCAGCAAATGGATGGTGCGGATATAGAATATATACATGAAGATGGCCCCCACCCATCCCAGCTTATGGACGGTGTGGATAAGACCCATACAGCAGGGTCGGCCCCACACGGCACCGTCCAACGATGGACGGTGTGAATATAGAGTACATACATCAAGGTGGACCCCACCCGTTGCAAGGAAAAATGGACAAACGACATTGATAAAATCCATACATCATGGTGCCCCAACACCGTCCTTTGCTGGACGGTGTGGGAGCAACACTGTAACGCCCTAAAATTCAAGGGTCGAGTAGCAACTCAACTCTCGAGTTCCAAAACATCACTTATGCAACATAGAGGATGATGATTGAATGTTGTCTATGTTAGTGCAATAAACATGAGTGAGATTATACCAAAACAATAATCTATACTCCAGATCAATGTATAAAACGCAAGCGGAAGACTGAAAGACATATATAGATGTGTATAAAAACAAAACGATCTCGATCTATCTCCAGAGTATAATTACTTCGCTGAGTCATCATATACATGTACTGAATCAAAAATAAAATGTCAAAAAAATAGTCCAACTGTCGTGATAGCCCAGTAGTCCCGTAAATTCGGATTGCCTAAGCAAAGCTGCCGGAGAACTGCATGAAGGAAAACTCATCCTGATCTCATAATAATCAGGCTCAGCCTCCTGTGAATCATTGGTACCTGCATCTAAGACAGAGTCTGGTGGGTGTCCAGAACACCGTCCCGTAATGTGGGAGTGAGTAGCTAACTCAGTGGAACAATAAAGCATAGGTTAACATGTTATCAAATCAGTCAAGCAGTAATGATAAAGCAGTACAATCAACTATCTTAAGTACTCTTGTTAATGCAAGTATGAAATGCAGTTGTGATGCATGCCCCTCGCCTAACCACCCTCATACGGCACCATCTTACGTCTGCGACATGCGTTCATCCCTCAGTGCTCCACATCTTCCAGGCACATGCAATGCGATGATGAGCATGATTACAGAGTTGTTATTAGTCCATTTCAAATAGCAGTATTGGGAAACTAAGGTACCTCCCTTATATCATTCCCAAACAATGATCCATTCTAGGGTCGTCAGTCCTAGACAATCTCATACGATGGTGTGTTTCTAAGTCGCATGCAAGGGTCAGTATTGGTAGGCATTACACGGAATCGTTACACTACTCCCCTATCACCTTATCAATACAGGCCTAGTTTATACTCTGTTACTACGGGAAGGCTCGTCGTCTCACCGCAGATTTAGAGTATGCTCGAGGTCACTACACCGGGCACAGTCAGGGCTGTCAGGGCTGTTACACGGAATCATTACACCACTCACCCATCACCCATCAAAATAGTGTAGGCCAACAACTTGAATATAGTGTCCCATACCACCATAATCAGCTCACAAGTCTGGGTTGCTCACTGGTCACTACGGGGAGGCACGGGCCCCAGCGTAGGCCGACAGCTTGACCACGGTGTCCCATACCACCATGTCCGGCTCATAACTCTTATCAGATCGAGGTACCAAGGTTAATGGGGTTACACTGGTAAGTTTGGTACCCTAGGTTCAAGCAGTGGCGTCCAAACATGGTGAACATACATTAGACAGATCGGGTTATTTGACGATCCTGACTAGCATGAGCGCACAACCGAGTGAACGACATGAAGTGCATAAGCACTTCGCGTGGCCTAACCACTGTCGCCAACCGAAGTACGACTCAGGTTCGTCAAACACATCCTACGTGGTGAATGAAACTCAACCATGAACTCAAGTTTGTTATCGATTGCCTGGACTATAATCATAGCCCCAATCACAATTGATCCTTATTCAGAAGCATGTAGAGTAAAGCATAATAAACAAAGTAATTCAAGCATGTTAACAAGCATGTCATAAAGCATGTTATAAAGCACAATATAAACAGGAAATATAAACACATATTTCATAAGTAAGCGGTTAAATTAAACAACCAATGTGGAGGAAATCATATACATCTCAAAGGTAGCTGAGAATCCTATCTCAACACCTACCTAAAGCACAATCCTCTAAGTACTTACTCTTACAAGCATTTTCACAAACACTTAGGATAGAATCTTTCAACATACATAGCGTATACTAGCAAAAACATGTATTAGGGCGAACCCTTTCGCCAAGTAAGTATTATACACATATATAGCATGTTCATATAGTAATTAATCATGGCAAACACTTTTAAAATTTATACGTATACAGTACTTTCTACAAGTACGAGGAATACAATATATTGAACATAGTTAACGTATAACCGAAAAATGAAATGGACAACACTTTGTACATGTGCAATAGCGTACAGATGATGAACCTGTCATTATCTGACATTGAAAGTGTTGAAAACCATAACCTATACATTTAAAGTCCGCACCTTACGCGGTAGAAGCATAATAAATTTGGCAGGAATGCTAAGGCTTCTTCCACGACAATACAACGGCCAAAAGCACAAGTAGTGTTAGCTATTTCACTAATTGAATCAATTGAAACCCTAAAACAGGTTAGGGTTAGGGTTTTTTTTACCTAGAAATAAAGCCAGAATTACCGAAAGAGCGATTAGATCACGAGGGTTAAGCGTGTATAGTAAGAGGATAGAGTATCAGGAAGGTCTCCCACAACTCTCACACTTTCTCCCTCTTTTCTCTCTTCTCTCCCCTAGGGTTTTTCTCAAATTTGTATGGGCTGAATGAGAGAGTGTTTAAGGTCCTTAAATAGCCTAAAACATCACCGAAATAGACCTAAGGTTAAGGTATACTTAGGTTATAACCAAAGTGGGTCTATTCTGTCTCAACGGAGCACTTCTAGCAGCCCCTTTTCTGCGTGCGGTCGGACTTAAGCTCACCAACCTTGGATCTAGGTGGAGTTAAGTTTTCATTCCAGTCGGATTCTTAGATCATGCGTGGCGGACCAATTTCAGTTCAATAGTCACTGAAACTCGATTGGGAATTTCAAGCATACTGCCATGTATATGAAATTTCTCCTGCTCCGAGGGTGTATTTGGGTCAGATTCTGACGGTCTGATTACTTATATCAGGCCCGCAAGTAACAAGTCTCAGATTACTTAAATGAGATTTGATTTTTAAAGAAAACCAAGTGTTCTCACACTCTTCACCCCAGGCTCAAGCGAATAGCCGTGGGACACTATCTGGATTTGATCTCCGAGATGGTTGTCAAGCCTAGCAAGGTGGTCCTAATCCCATAACCTCGTATCATTTGGACTTTCAATGTGCGGTCCAGATCTGATACAGAGATTCAATGTGCTCCTAAGAGCAGTCGGGTAATGAGTTTGATCCTAGATTTTAGAGTAACCTAGTGTCAATGATTCTACAAGTTTTGGGTCTTGCAGATTGTATTTAAAGCGATTCAAACGGATTTCATGGCTAATCTAATTTAGCACTTAGTTAACTTTGTCTAATTTCTAAAGGATTTGATCCTACGTGATTTTTGCTTGAGGTAGCACACGGGTCTTTGTACGAGATTTTCCGAGTCGTTACAATCTAGCCCCTTAAAGAAAAATTCCATCCTCGAAATTAGTACCTTTTCGTACTCCTCGAGAAGCTAAGGGTAGTTCTTTCTAACCTCGGCCTCAGTCTCCCAAGTAGCCTCTTCTTCTGTATGATGAGTCCATAGTACCTTCACAAGCGGAATGACCTTGCTACGCAGTACCTACTCCTTCATGTCTAGGATACGGATGCAGTACATATGTAGCGTCCTCGCTCAACTGTACCTGCTCCCAACTGATAATGTGTGAAGGATCAGGAACGTATTTCTTCAGCATAGATACATGAAATACGTTGTGTACAGCTGCAAGTGGTGTGGACAAAGCGAGACGATATGCCACCACACCCACTCGGTCAAGTATCTGAAATGGTCCAATGAACCTCGGTGTGAGCTTCCCCTCCTTCCCAAACCAAAGGACTTCCTTCATAGGGGAAACTCTGAGGAATAGGTGATTTCCAACCTTGAACTCAAGCGGTCGCCGTCTTGTATCGGAGTAGCACTTTTGTCTGCTCTATGCTGTAAGAAGTCGACCCCTGATAATGTCGATCTTCTCAGAGGTCGCCTGAACCAACTCTGGGCCAATCAAGCTCTTCTTTCCAACTTCTACCCAGCAATGCAGTACTCTGCAAGGGCGCCCATACAAGGCCTTGTAAGGAGCCATGCCTATACTCTCCTGAAAGCTGTTGTTGTACGCGAACTCTACATAAGGAAGACAGTCATCCCAACTATCCTTGAAGTCTAAGACACAGGCCCTAACATGTCCTCCAAAATCTGATTCACCCGCTCTGTCTGCCGGTCGGTCTGAGGGTGAAATGCAGTACTGAACTTCAGCTTCACACCCATCGCTTCCTAGATACGAGTCCAGAAGATAGATGTGAATCGCGTGTCGCGATCCGACACGATCTCTAAAGGAACTCCATGTAGACAAACTATCTCTCTGATGTACAACCTGGACAAGTCGTCTGCAAAGTTCGTCACTCTAATAGGGAGAAAATGAGCCGATTTGGTTAATCGATCCACGATCACCCAAATAGAGTCATAACCCTTTCTCGTCTTTGACAGCCCCGAGATGAAGTCCATATAGATAAAGTCCCACTTCCATTCAGATATGGGCATGGGCTAAAGGAGTCCAGGAGGTAGGCGATGTTCTTCCTTGACCTGCTGGCACGTCAGACAACGGAAAACATACTCGGTGATATGAACCTTCATATTGTCCCACCAATATGATCGCCTCATGTCCTGGTACATCTTCGTGCTACCAGGATGCATCACAAGCTTCGATTTATAGGCAGTCTCGAGAAGCTCCTATCTCAAGTCATGAATATCTAGAATGCATAGGGGGCCACGGTATGGTAGACCCCCATCTGTGCCAACTCTCCACTCGGAGTCCTCGGCATCGCTAGCTTACTCTCGAAGCTCAGACAACCACTCATCGCCCTTCTAGGCCTCGATAATCCTATCATCAATAAGTGGCCATACCCGAATGTGCGCAACACACTCAAATGGCTCCTCCACGGTGAGTTTCTGCTCGAAGTCCCACACGAACTTCAATATATCTCACTCTGCTATCATCAGTGGAGCCGCAAATGCAATAGCCTTCTTGCGGCTCAACGCATCTGCCACAAGGGTAGCCTTGCCAGTATGGTAGGAGACCTCGAACTTGAAGTCCTTCAAGGTTTCCATTCATCTGCGCTGCCTCATATTCAAGTCTCGCTGCGTGAATATATACTTAAGGCTCTTGTGGTCGCAGAAAAGCTCGAACTCCTCTCCGTAGAGGTAATGTCTTTAAAGCTTCAATGCAAAGATGACAGCTACTAACTCAAGGTCGTGTGTAGGGTAATTCTCCTCGTGCTTCCTTAATTGTCTCGAGGCATATGCAATCACCTTGTCCTTCTGCATGAGGACGTAACCCAAGCCAATGTGAGACGCGTCAGTGTATATCATGTACTTAACCCCTTACTCTGGTAATACTAGCACAAGGGCGGACGTCAGTCTGTCCTTCAGCTCCTGAAAAGCTACATTTGCCTTCTCATTCTAGGCGAACTTCAGATCCTTACGCGTCAACTGTGACAACGGCCTAACTATCTTCGAGAAGTCCCGAATGAAGCATCAATAATACCCTGTCAGGCTAAGAAAACTCCTCACCTCGGTAACCGAACCAGGCTGCTTCCAATCCTGAACCGCGGCTACCTTAGCAAGGTCCACAGCTATCCCATCCTTGGACACCACATGTCCCAGGAACTTGACTTCCTCCTGCCAGAAGTTGCACTTCTTATACTGCGCGAACAACTGGTTATTCTTCAAAGTATCCAACACCACTCTTAGGTGCTCCTCGTGCTTTTCCCGACACGTGGAATATATCAAGATGTCATCAATGAATACGATGATGAATTGGTATAAGAATGGTCGAAATACCCTGTTCATTAAGTCCATGAATATGGCCGGTGCGTTCATAAGACCGAACGATATCACCAGGAACTCGTAATGCCCAAAACAGGTCCTGAAAGCTGTCTTCTGCACGTCTTCATCTCTGACGCGCAACTGGTGGTACCCTAATTGCAAGTCGATCATCGAGAAATATTTTGCCCCCTTCAACTGATCAAACAGATCATCTATCCTGGGCAAAGGATACTTGTTCTTCACGGTGACTTGGTTCAACCTACGGTAATCAATACACAACCGTAGTGAGCCATCTTTCTTCTTCACAAATAGTACAGGTGCTCCCCAGGGAGACACACTAGGTCGTATAAAGCCCTTCTCTACCAGCCCGTCAATCTGTTTCCACAGTTCCTCCATCTCACACGGAGGCATACGATAAGTCGGCAGAGAGATGGGTGTCACACCGGGCGTAAGATCAATGGTGAAGTCGATCTCACGCCGAGGTGGCAAACCAGGGATCGTCTCAAAGACATCCGCAAAATTCTGGACTACAGGCGTCTCTACGAGCACCGGACCATCAATACCCTTTAGTGAAGAAGCGTAACATCTCAACCGAGTAACGTGACTGACCTGAATAGGAAAAGTAAAGGTCGTGCCATCGAGTCCATAGGCTGTCACCACCCTAGTCTTGCAGTCGATCTCTGCTCGCATCTCAGTGAGCCAGTCCATACTGAGGACAATGTTGTAGTGCCATAGTGGACCGACAATGAGGTCAACTAATACTGTCCTGCTACCCAAATCCACGGAGCAATCCTCACACATACTAGTAACATCGGAGAAAGTCCTAGTGACAGTGATGACCCTTACTCCCTTCGTAGGAGCAGTATCCAAACCCAGTCGCTTGACTGCCGTATACTAGATCATAGAGGTAGTAGACCCTGTGCCCACCAATAAGAAGACAGGAATACCTTGGATGTGTGCAGTGACCTCGAAGGCCATATGTGCTGAAGGTACTGTCTCTGGCTCCTCTGCAGTAAGTGCATGAATGCGTGCCTGTTGAGGTCGGTTGGGCTGAGGCACCATAGGTCGCTGTGGAAGCCTAAAACGGGGTGTAGGTGGTCTAAAGGATGGATGTGCAGGGGCAGTCCGTCGATGTGGAGCCGATATAGCCTGTGGGCGAGAGCGATCAATCCTCTGCGGCGGAGAAAACCCGCTATCTCTCATCCGGGTAAAACAACTCCCTGCAGGGTGACCCGATCTCCCGCAGTATGTACAAGTCACACCTGGACGCCTCATCGGAACCACTGGTGCTGCGATCCTGAGAGGTAAATCAGTACAAGGCCTCTTGTTGAGGAAAGACCTGCTCTTCGTATCTGGTTGTGGCCTAGGCACCATAGGGCCATGAGAGCATGTCAAACGGTCTACATCCTGCTCCGCCCGAATAGACATATGAATCAACTCCGCATAAGATGATATACGGATACAGCACATCTTCGACCGGATGTCAAGTCGCAACCCCTCAGAAAAATGCCTAATCTGCATCTGCTCATCAGCAAGGATAGTCGGAACAAAGCGACCCAACTCAGTAAAGCGATGCTCATACTCGGTAACTGTCATGCATCCCTATCTGAGGCATAGGAACTCATTCTCAGTCTCATGACGGTAGGCCTGAGGATAGTATTTCTCGTGGAAGTGGAACTCAAAGGCAGCCCACGTCCATACATATCGTACTGTGACGATCCACAGTATGCTGTTCCACCACAAGCTAGCCTCCTTCTTGAACATAAAGGTGGCTAACTCGACCTACTCCTGCTCCGTACAATGGAGCATCCATAGCATCTTAGAGATGCGGTCTAACCAGTATTTAGCCTCCTTGGGTCTGTGAGAACCTGTGAAAGTGGGAGGCCTCAAGCCTGGAATCGATCGAGAAGACCACGAGTAACCACGTCCCCCACAGGGTACGCAACAGGTGTGGGTGGAGACACATCCTCAGCATGAGCAGGAGGCTCTGCAGTCTCAGTAGGACGTGTAGACGGTGAAGGTGGAGTCGCACTCCCACCTTGAGATAAGGCCCCTGCAATAGTGGTCATAAGTGTTGGTGCTGGTACTGCTACTGCATCTGCTGCTGATGCATCATCATCATCAACTACTCAAACCTATCAGTAGGTGGAGCAGCCTGTGGCTCATACTGTGTCGAAGAGGATACCCGGTTCTGATCGCGAACCGGTGGTGTAAAAGGTGGCAGTCCAGCTGTAGGACCAGTAGAAGGCTGAGACTTAGGTCTTATCTCATGATCCGGGCCCAAGCCAGGGTCCGTACAACTATCTCCGTAGGAAGGAGCCTGGTCCATCCCATAAGTGAGTGGGAGGTGTGTCGTGCTCTGCGTATGTTTCCATGGCATGTCCTATACAACATAGGGTACAACGCATATGAGATGAAGCATAGCAACCAAGAACTTAAGCATTTCACACACTTCATAATAAAAGAGGCTACATGCATTTCATTCACCAAAATTGTCACAATACATGAAATACAGAGTTACATGAATCATGACAGCAATGCATGTGAGCTATTACAACTAAAGCTTTAACATCAAACACATTCTACCAACTACTACACCCATCTACATGAAAACATAAACATCTTAAGGCAGTATCCAAAACAAACTACAAGACAACAATATGGATGGCTAGGCATCTGAGTCTAGCAATGGATAAGGGGCACCCTGATCCTTTAGGCAACACATGATGGTTTTCAACGCGCATGTTACTTTCTTGAACTTGTGCTTCACAAGGTCCCGAAGATCCATAACATCATGTCGCAGGACAGCCTGACCCTGTCGTAGCTCAGCATGATCCTCCTCTAGTCGAGCTATACAAGCATCCCAACCAGCCCAACCAGTGTCCTGCACCGGTGCCGTAGGAGGGGAGCTCTCCTCGGTATCCTGAGCCTCTAGTTCCTCTTCTTCTTCTTTTATTTTAGCTTCACTCCCTTTCTCACTCTCTTCTTCTTCGCTCTCCGCCTCATCCTCACACTCCTCATGTCGGGCTCGTCGTCGTCATGCCCTGAGTTCCATCTGATGATGAGTACTCTTGTCGATTTGATGAATCGGTGCCAGCCTTTCCATCCTTAAACTGTAGCCAAACTCCCGTGCAATCTTGCATATGAGTCAGCCAAAGGAAAGCGAACCAGAGCTTCTGGTGGAGCATGCAGTACTCACTATTTGTCGCAACACAAATGTAGGCAAGCACAAGTTCGCCCTCTGCCCCACTTGGTACAGAAAGTCTACCATGAGTCACGTACACTCGCTGCGATTACTGTGTCTAGGGTAGAGGTTGTATGTGAAGATGTGATGTAGTAGGTGAAAGTCATCTGTCATATGGGACACTAGAAGGCTTTTGTTTGGCTGTCACTCAACCAGTCGGCCACCACAAAGGAAACGTGTGCGACGATCCCTTTCACGTGTAATCCCCAGATTCTGCTCACTAGCATGTACTTCGCCAAGGGGCATATACAGAAGCCGTGAAATCAATCTAACATCAACTGTGGCAAACCGATCCACTCCATAAGAGAGTTGAAACTGCAAAGGTTCCAGTGTAGGCTCGTGAATGTTGGCATAGAAGGCTCGGACAGTACCTGCATTGGTGCGACCTCTGGTCTCAAATAGTGGACCCCAATGGGCCGCCTTCAATTGCTCAAACAAATAGTATTCACCGAAGAGTCGCCCATCTACCTGGGCTTCCAAGAGAACCCTACGGTCCTCATAAATTTCATGAGGTAGTGTCGCCAACTGAGCTCTTTCAGCAGGAATCTGGGGATCAAGATCTCACTTCGCCCGAAATTCCTGAGCAACGCTTGTGCTAGCAGCAGTGCCTCTCAGCAGCCTTGAACATGTACGGCGACTAGGCCCAGCCTCATCCGCAGCCCCCTTTCTCTTTCCCATGAGAGAAAGGATGGTAGGAATCGAGAAAATGGCCACAACAATAACAAAGAAAGCCATGAAAAGTGATGGAAAGGAAAGCAAAAAAGGGCTAGAGGGTTGGTTCTCCACGAACTTGGGTCTCAATAGGGGTTGTAGAGGCCCAACAGACAAGGAGTAAAGAAGGGAAATGAAGAGAAGGGATGGGTCAGTGGCTTACACGATTTGGAGCCACGAATGAGAAGTGTAATGGCTCAAATGAGAGAGAATCCAGTGAGTAGGGAGGTATGGATTACTGGAAACGTTGGAAGGAAATGGGTTGTGGTAAAAAATGGTAGATTTGATGATTGGAAGGGAGATTTGAGAGAGAGGACAGCAAGTTTAGAGAGAAAAGGGAGCTTGAAGGTGGGTTTTATGAAGGAAGTAGGGCTTTGAAGTGGTTGTAATGGACGACCCACATACTAGGGGGGTCCTAATACCCCCAAACACGATCGGCCGGAGTCGCAGGTCCAGCTCAGCCAGTTGACCGGCGAGGCCTCGCCACTCCCTGGACCAATCAGTGAGGGCTCACCATTTTGGCGAGGCCCTCCTGCCCCCCTAGGCCCCAAAAACATGTGGGTCCCACTTTGGGTACCCCTAGATTAGCGTGGGTAGGCCCACGAGTCCATTTCGCTCCATTTTTGGTCAGTTTGGGTGCTTTCTGATACATATCAGCATTTACTAATTTTTTAACGGCTCTAATGGGGTGAATTGTGGTCTAGACCCGTCGTGTGACGGTCTAAAAGTGGTTTAGGGTGGTCTCGTGCGGTTACAGTTGAGTACGGACTCAATCAAAGTGATTAATTTCTATGAACTTCGCCAAATGGTGAAATAGGGAAAATCTAGGGTTCTTTCTACATTTTTCTCGGACCCACCTAACTTGAAATGCGTCAGCGTACATCGTGAGACCATAACTCAGGTCCGGGTTAATCCAAATCATGCTTTAATACCAACTTGTAACGCCCTGAAATTTGAGGGTCGAGTAGCAACTCAACTCTCGAGTTCCAAAACATCACTTATGCAACATAGAGGATGATGATTGAATGTTGTCTGTGTTAGTGCAATAAACATGAGTGAGATTATACCAAAACAGTAATCCGTACTCCAGATCAATGTATAAAACGCAAGCGAAAGACTGAAAGACATATATAGATGTGTATAAAAACAAAACGATCTCGATCTGTCTCCAGAGTATAATTACTTCGCTGAGTCATCATATACATGTACTAATCAAAAACAAAATGTTAAAAAAATAGTCCAACTGTCGTGATAGCCCAGTAGTCCCGTAAATTCGGATGGCCTAAGCAAAGCCGCCAAAGAACTGCATGAAGGAAAACTCATCCTGATCTTCATAATAATCAGGCTCAGCCTCCTGTGAATCGTCGGTACCTGCGTCTAAGACAGAGTCTGGTAGGTGTCTAGAACACCGTCTCGTAACGTGGGAGTAACTAGCTAACTCAGTGGAACAGTAAAGCATAGGTTAACATCTTATCAAATCACTCAAGCAGTAATGATAAAGCAGTACAATCAACCATCTTAAGTACTCTTGTTAATCCAAGTATGAAATGCAGTCGTGATGCATGCCCCTCGCCAAACCACCCTCATACGGCACCATCTTACGTCCGATACATGCGTTCATCCCTCAGTGCTCCACATTTTTCAGGCACATGCAATGCGATGATGAACATGATTACAAAGTTGTTATTAGTCCATTTCAAACAGCAGTATTGAGAAACCAAGGTACCTCCCTTATATCATTCCCAAACAATGATCCACTCTAGGGTCGTCAGTCCTAGACAATCTCATACGATGGTGTGTTTCTAGGTTGCTACAAGGGCTGCCAGGGTTGTTACACGGAATCGTTACACCGCTCCCCCATCACCTTATCAATACAGGCCTAGTTTATACTCTGTTACTACGGGAAGGCTCGTCGCCTCACCACATATTTAGAGTATGCTCGAGGTCACTACACCAAGCATGGTCAGGGCTGTCAGGGCTGTTACACGAAATCGTTACACCACTCCCCCATCACCCATCAAAATAGTGTAGGCCGACAGCTTGAATATAGTGTCCCATACCACTATAATCGGCTCACGAGTCTAGGTTACTCACTGGTCACTACGGGGAGGCACGTAGCCCTAGCGTAGGTTGATAGCTCGACCACGTTGTCCCATACCACCATGCCCGGCTCATGAGTCTTAGCAGATCAAGGTACTAAGTTTAACGAGGTTACACTGGTAAGTTTGGTACCCTAGGTTCAAGCAGTGGTGTCCAAACATGGTGAACATACATTAGACAAATCGGGTTACTTGACGATCCTGACTAGCACGAGCGCACAGCCGAGTGAACGACACGAAGTGCATAAGTATTTCGCGTGGCCTAACCACTGTCGCCAACCGAAGTATGACTCGGGTTCGTCAAATACATCCTACGTGGCGAATGAAACTCAACCATGAACTCAAGTTTGTTACCGATTGCCTGGACTATAATCATAGCCCCAATCACAATCGATCCTTATTCTGAAGCATGTAGAGTAAAGCAGAATAAACAAAGTAATTCAAGCATGTTAACAAGCATGTCATAAAGCATGTTATAAAGCACAATATAAACAAGAAATACAAACACATATATTTCATAAGTAAGCGGTTAAATTAAACAACCAACGTGGAGGAAATCATATACATCTCTAAGGTAGCTGAGAATCCTATCCCAACACCTATCTAAAGTACAATCCTCTAAGTACTTACTCTTACAAGCATTTTCGCAAATACTTAGGATACACTCTTTCAACATACATAGCGTATACTAGCAAAAACATGTATTAGGGCGAACCCTTTCGCCAAGTAAGTATTATACACATATATAACATGTTCATATAGTAATTAATCATGGCAAACACACTTTCAAAATTTATACTTATACGGTACTTTCTACAAATACGAGGAATACAGTATATTCAACATAGTTAACATATAACCGAAAAATGAAACGGACAGCACTTTGTACATGTGCAATAGCATGTAGATCATGAACCTATCATTATCTGACATTGAAAGCATTGAAAACCATAACCTATACGTCTAAATTCTGCACCTGACGCTATAGAAGCGTAATAAATCTGGTAGGAATGTTAAGGCTTCTTCCACAACAGTACAACGGCCTAAAGCACAAGTAGTGTTAGCTATTTCGATAATTGAATCAATTGAAACCCTAAAATAGGTTAGGTTTAGGGTTTTCTTACCTAGAAACAAAGCCGGAATCGCCGGAAGAGCAATTAAATCATGAGGGTTAAGCGTGTATAGTAAGAGGATAGAGTATCAGGAAGGTTCTCCCACAACTCTCACACTTTCTCCCTCTCTTCTCTCTTCTCTCTCCTAGGGTTTTTCTCAAATTCGTATGGGCTGAATGAGAGAGTGTTTAAGGTCCTTATATAGCCTAAAACATCACTGAAATAGACCTAAGGTTAAAGTATACTTAGGTTATAACAAAGTGGGTCAGTTCCATCTCAACGGAGCACATCTAGCGGCCCCTTTTCTTTGTGCGGTCGGACTTAAGATCACCAACCTTGGATCTAGGTGGAGTTAAGTTTTTGTTCCAGTCGGATTCTCAGATCACGTGTGGCGGACCAATTTCAGTTCAATGGTCACTGAAACTCGATCGGGGATTTCAAGCACACTGCCATGTATATGAAATTTCTCCTAATCTGAGGGTGTATTTGGGTCAGATTCTGACGGTCTGATTGCTTATATCAAGCTCGTAAGTAACAAGTCTCAGATTACTTAAATGAGATTTGATTTTTAAAGAAAACCAAGTGTTCTCACACTCTTCACCCCGGGCTCAAGCAAATAGCCGTGGGACACTATCTGGATTTGATCTCCGAGATGGTTGTCAAGCCCAGCAAGGCGGTCCTAATCCCAAAACCTCGTATCATTCGGACTTTCGATGAGCGGTCCAGATATGATACAGAGATTCAATGTACTCCCGAGAGTAGTCGGGTAATGAGTTTGATCCTAAATTTTAGGGTAAGCTAGCATCAATGATTCTACAAGTTTTGGGTCTTGCAGATCGTATTTAAAACGATTCAAACAGATTTCATGGCTAATCTAATTTAACACTTAGTTAACTTTGTCTAATTTCTAAAGGATTTGATCTTAAGTGATTTCTGCCTGAGGTGGCACTCGGGTCTTTGTACGGGATTTTCTGAGTCATTACAAATACATACATCAGTGGGCGGGTCCCACGGATGAACGATGCAGATAAAACACATACACCATGATGAGGCCCCAGAACTATTGACGTCAAACAACAGTAATGGTTGTTGGGCTAACCATCAAATGGATAACTTAAATATAAAACATACCTCATGGTGGGGTCCACAGAACTTGTTGATGTAAATCAGCAGCTGGACAGCTGCGTGGGAACCACAGACCTTGTTGACGTCCCATACAGATGGACGGTAGAGATCAAGCCCACATAACTGCTGACGTCAATTACAACAGCTAGATGGCTATGTGAAGTACACTAGTCAATTCATTTTCCACAGCAGGTGGGTCCCACGTGGGGCCCACCATAATATAATATTAGATTATTAATATATTTACTATGCTTCCACCGTCTAGGGACTAGACAGTGTATAAAATATTTACATCATGGTGGTCCCCTTAGATGGACGATGTTGATAAAACACATATATTACTATGGTCCCCACAGTCCAGATGGACGGTTGGAATAAAATGCATATATGACGGTGGTCTCACGTGGATGGATGGTTTTGTAACGCCCTGAAAATCGAGGGTCGAGTAGTAACTCAACTCTCGAGTTCCAGAACATCACTTATGCAACAAAATGAATGGTGATTGAATGTTGACTGTATTAGAGTAGTTAACATGAGTAAGATTAAGCCAAAACAACATATCATACTCCAGAGACAGTTAAATTTGCAAGCGGAAGACTGTGATAGATAGATAAAATATATAAACTATGATGAGTCTCCAGAGTGTGATAACATTACCAGGTTAAATAATTACAAGTACAGTTCTAAAATATACCAAATGTGAGGAAGTGTAATGTCTTCTATCCCAAGTACCATAGCCCCGACAATACAGTACCAGGTCTTCAGAGACCCGTCAGAGGGTTACATGATAGGAGAACTCCTCCTCATTACCATAGAAGTAGTCCGGCTCTGCTTCATAAGCATCGCCATCATCTGAAATTCAACAAATCTGTTTGGTGTGTACAACACCGTCCCGTAACGTGGGAGTGAGTAGCTAACTCAGTGGAACAATAAAGCACAGGTTAACATGTTATCGATGCAGTCAAGCAGTAATGATAAAGCAGTAAATCAAACACTCCTAGTTACTCTGATTAATGCAAGTATGAATGCAGGTATGATGGATGCCCTCACCGACATACTCCCTCATGCGACACCATCTCACGTTCGCGGCATGCTTACATCCCACAGTGCTCCACATCTTCCAGGCACATGCGATGCATGATGAGCATGATTACCGAGTTTTTAATTAGTCCATTTCAAACAGCAGGATTGGGAAACTAAGGTACCTCCCTTGTATCATTCCCAAATATGATCCATTCTAGGCTCGTCAGTCCTAGTTAATATCAGACGATGGTGTGTTTTCTAGGTCACTGCAGAGGCTGTCAGGGCTGTTATGCACAAAGGTTGCACCACTCCCCCATCACCCCTTAAACGATTCATCACTATACAGAAACAGGCCTAGTTCATACTCTATATACCGCGACAAACTCTAAGGCTCACCGCGATTTTAGAGTATGCTCGAGGTCACTACAAAGGGTCGCTGTGGTACATGTTGCTCGCATACGTTGCACCACTCCCCCATCACCTTATCAATGTAGGCTGACAACACGAATATAGTGTCCCATACCACCATAATCGGCTCACGAGTTTGGTTGCTCACTGGTCACTACGGGGAGGTACGTAGCCCCAGCGTAGGCCGACAGCGCGATCACGGTGTCCCATACCACCATGCCCGGCTCATGAGTCTTAGCGGATCGAGGTACCATGGTTAAAAGGATTTCACTGGTAAGTTTGGTACCCTAGGTTCAAGTAGTAGCGTCCAAACATGGTGAACATACATAAGACAGATCGGGTTGCCTGATGAGCTCAGCTAGCTCGAGCGCACAACAAGTTAAACGACATGAAGTGCATAAGCACTTCGCGTGGCCAACCACTATTGCCAACCGAAGTACGACTCGAGTTCGTCGAACACATCTTACGTGGTGACATGAAACTCAACCACGATCTCCAATCTAGTACCGATTGTCTGGACTATAATCATAGCCCCAAGCACAATCAATTGTCATCCATAGCATGTGGAGTAAAGCATGATAAATAAAGTAATCCAAGCATGATAAATAAAGTAATTCAAACATGCTAGTAGGCATGTTATAAGCATATTATAAAGTATGATATAAAGCATGTTGTAAAACACTACATTAATAGGGATACAAACACATGTATTGCAAGTAAGTCGTTTAAGTGATCAACCTCATGGAGGTAATCATACACGTCGCTAGGGTAGTTGAGAATCCAATCTTAACACCCTCCTAAGGCATCTACATCCAACCACTTACTCACTCAAGCATTTCCACAAACACTTAACATACGCTATTTCACATACTTGGTGTATGTTAGCAAACATGTATTAGGGCGAGTCCTTTCGCCAAGCACATAATTTACGCATATATAGTATATTTATACAATAAATAATCATGGCAAACACATCTCTAAAATACACATGTATACAGCACTTTCTACAATACAGTATTTGTACATACATGGTGTATATTGGTAAACATGTATTTCGGCGAATCCTTTCGCCAAATGAGTATTTTATCCATACATCATATATCCATACGACAATTAAATATGTCAAACACATTTCCATAAAAAATACGTATACAGTATTTTATACGAATACCTAGAGTATGTGAAATTCCAAATTCTACAATTCTAATTGAAACAGAAAACGGAAAGTACTTTGTACATGTGCAATTGCATGCAGATCATGAATCTACCATTATCTGACACTGAAAGCGTTGAAAACTGCAACCTATATACCTAAAGTCCTCACCTTTTGTTGTAGAATCATAACGGAGTCAATAGGTTCGCTAAGCTTCCGTATACGAGAGTTTGGCAACCTAGAGAATGAAATAGGTTAGCTATTTCTTAACCTACAACTGTCTAATCCCCCAAATAGGTTAGGGTTAGGGTTTATTACCTAGAAATGACGCCGGAATCGCCGGGAAAGTGGCAAGAATGAGGTGGTTAAGCACCGATAGCAGTAGGGAACAGCAGCAGGGAGTTTCTCCTAGATCTCCCACACTTTCTCTCTCTTTTCTCTCTCTCAAATCCAAATTCGTATGGCTGCCATGAGAGAGGGTTTAAGGTCCTTATATAGTCTCAAAACTCACCGAAATAGACTCGGGAACAAAGTATACATAGGTTATGTCCAAAGCGGACCTGTTTCAGCTCAACGGAGGACTTCTGGCGGGCCTCCTTGAGCCAAAGGTCAGACTTAAGCTCACTAACACTGGATCTACGTTCTATTAAGTTTTCGGTTCGGTCGGATACCCAGATCACGCGTGGCGGACCAGTTTCAGTTCAACAGTCAACGGATCTTGATCAGAGATTCAGAGTACATGTAAATGTGTATGAAATTTTTCCTGATCCGAGGGTGTAATTTGGTAAGATTCTGACGGTCTGGTTGCTTAATACTGATCCGCAAACAAATGGTGCCAGATCACTATTCCAGATATTTATTTTGTAAAGGGAATAGTGTTTTTCACACTCCCTCGCTCTGGATCCAAACGAATGGCCGTGGGACATCTACGGTGGACCTGATTTTTGAGATCATAGTCGGCCCCAGTGAGGCGGTCCTAGTTCCTTAACTTCGTGTTAATCGGACTTCTGATGTGTGACCTAGACCTAATACGAAGTTTCAAGATGCTCCCGAGAGCAGTAGGGTAATGAGTTTGATCTTAGATTTTTGGGTAACCTAGCGTCAATGATTCTGCAAGTTTTGGGTCTTGCAGATCGTATTTAAAGCGATTCAAATGGATTTCATGGCTAATCTAGTTTAGCACTTAGTTAACTTTGTCAAATTTCTAAAGGATTTAATCCTAAGTGATTTCCATCTGAGGTAGTATTTAGTCCTTTGCAGTTTGTATCTAAAGTGATCCAAGTTATACTACTTAGCTAGTTTAAGATAGTGTCTAGGGCGAAAGTGCTTTGAAAAATTGAAAGAACAAGGTAGTGAAGGGTGGGATTTGTGAAGGAAATGGGTTAAGGAGCGATTTTAGACTGTGGGATTCAGTTCTGACAAGTTAATAAGGTGTTAGGATCGACCCATTGCCTAAGGACGTCTAATCCCAGGTTGGCAAAAATCCGCGGCGTTACAGGTTTAGATATAACAATATCTCATAATCGAACCTACTGGACTTGCTGACATCCAATACAACAGCTATATAGCTGTGTGAGGTGCAACGGCCAATTAATCCACCGAGGTGGGTCCCACATGGGACCCATCATATGATATAATATATTATAATATATATACATTTATATTATATCTATTTGTTTATACACACACACACACACATAAGAAAACAGTCCAGCGTCTAGGGGACTAGACGGTGCGGACTGCTACACATGTAGCAGGCTCTACCGTTCATGATCCCACGGACGGTGTGGATCAAGTCCATACATCATGGTGGGGCCCACATGGGTGGCCCACCAGGTTAAGATCGAGCTGATATTTTGTATTTTCCCTTTGTCCAGTCCTACCCAAAATGGGTAGCAAGGTGAACCCAGATGAGGAAAACAGATTGGCCCACTTAAATGGACAACGTGGATGAAATTTATACATTGGGGTGGGCCATCGATCAGGGAAACAGAGAGACGCAGAGAGAGAGAGAGAGAGGGACGTGCAATGGAGGGACCCTGCCACTATGGGCCCTCCTTTCCATGCATTACAACATACATTAAGTGGGTCCATTACATGTGGGTCCACCAATCAAAATCAATGGTGGAGATCCCTTCTTCACTAAAATGCAAGGTCTAGATGACCTTTACCTACTAGGAAAATAAACATCATGATGGGGTCCATAGAGAATGGCCTCATCATGGGATGAACATATAAATCATGGTGGGCCATCGGCCACACCTAGGGTTCAAAGTGAGATCCATACCATCGATCGGTAGGCCCCACTTGGCCCAACATCAAAGCATAAATATACTCCTACCAAAACACCCACCGTTAGATCTTCTTGGTCCAATGAATGCTAAACTCCTTGGCTCTCTCTTTGATGAAAGATGATGAGGATTGAAGGGCTAGGATGAGGGAGTTAGGGTAGGAAGTGGGCCACACTTGGCTCTCTTTGGGAAGAGCTTGGACGTCCACACTTGGTAGCTTAGAATGGGTAGAGAGAGAGAGAGAGGGTTGCAAGAGTGATGGATGGAGTGATGGGTAGAGTGATGGGTGTGAGTGACATGAGGGTTGAATTAGGGGGGTTGCTTAACTTGGGGAGAAGGAAAGCATGGGCTAAAGATAGGATGTGTACTTAATTGATTGATAGATTGGGTAGAGATTCTCTCAAAATTTGCAATGTGCGACGTTTTCCTCAAAATAAACGTGGACCCACAACTCCTGGCCTGGGTATCGCATTGGTACGCAAGATGCAGCGTTGAAACTGTGGTAATGGCGTGATCACAATGGTATAAGTCTCAGGTCGAGTTGACTCAAATCTACAGGATGTGACTTAGAGTCGCTTGCAAACGCCAATTATAAGTCGCGGGTTGCCAAAATTTGACGGGGAGGATCACGGGAGTATACGGATCGGTACGAACTAGGATACGGGCCTTACATGTATAATTAGACATGTAGCAAGCACCACTAATTTTAGTCAGTGGTATCAGCATGGTACAAATGTATAACTTGTAAATCCTATATTGTAAATCTAACACCCAGAGTAGACAATTTTTGTTGTGCCAAATCATTTACAATCTGTATTATGTGTTGATGAGATGAATAAATCAACTTCATGCATTTTAAAGTTATCCACGTCTTCGTCAAACTTTTCTACGTATTTAAGTTGAAGAGCGTTGTCGAAGTTTAAGATTTCAAGCTCAAGTACAAGTACTAGTTCAAGGCTCAAGTTCAAGTTTAATCTTCAAGTTCAGTACCTTAAAAAAACTCAAGAACTCAAGCCTTAGTTCAAGCTCAAGTTTAAGATTTTGAAGACAAGCTTCAAACATTTCAAGTGAATGAGTTAGCAGAGTGAACGATGTTTCAATTGTTCAAACTCACAAACAAGGTATGGATGACCCTAGATTGACCATAGGACGAGTCATATTCATTGTATATTTTATTTTGGTCATTTCATAAGTTTATAGGTAATTTCCTCAACTAGTCCAAGTCTTCGTTTGACTAGTCCAAGCTCTGGCTCGACCAGTCTAAGAGTTTCTCGACCAGTCCAAGATTTGTTGTGAATTTTTGAAATTTTTTGTTGGACCCTCGACCAGTCGAGTGAACAGTGCTTGACCAGTCCTGTAGGCTCGACTCAAAGTCCAACAAGGTTTTTAGGTCCCACTCGACCAGTCAAGCAGGCCACTCGACCAGTCGAGTAACGATCTTATCTTGTCGCACTAAAAATTTTGAAAATTGGTTGGTCCTTCGACCAGTCGAACCGACCCTTAGATCAGTCGAGTGAACAATATTTTCACCTATAAATAGAGGATGAATTTCAGAGTTTTTCATTCATTCTATGTTAAATCAAGCCATCACTCTGAGAGATAAGTTCCTGCATTTGTTAAACTATATTGTGCTCATTTTAGATTCATTTTAATATCTTTTGTTATTTGATTTTGTGATCTCCATTCAAATCTATTTCATTAAAGAAGGGAATTGTGATTTACGCTCTTTTGTGATCAAAATCAAATCATGTTAGCCTGGGTGAATTTAATTTAAAATTAATTTAGACCTAGAACCCTTTCACTTGTGAGACTGGACATTGTATATCTTCATCTACATTGAATTGGTTCTACCGGGCTTCATCAAAAGAAGAATCTTTAGATAAGTACAATTTAATTTTTTGCATTTTGTGGTTATGAGATTCCGACAGGAAAAACTCATTATGAGGTTTTTGGAATTGTGTAAACCCATTTGAAAGACACAATTGTGAAGATTTTAAGGTGAACCTTGGAAAACCTTATTTCATAGTGAAAGCTAATATCCCATGGGTGTGGATATTGGGAGTGGAATAGTTGTGTGGCTGTTTGCTAACAGTTGGTGTACACACGAATGAACCACTATAATTACTGGAGTTGTGGTGGATGATTGGATTTGTTTATGTTTGTGAATGTTGTAATTTACTTTATGCACTTGTGGTGAATGTTGTAATAACTTAGTTTATTTCTTTTGCCTCTTTATTGATTTGGGTTTTTGATACTTACAAACGTTCTAGTAAGGTTGTCCTGCCATAAGCCTTTGGTTTTTGGTGTTAGGTTGTCCTTAGAACTTAGTTTGTATCAACCTCTCAAGACTATTGCATTTAAGGTTGCTATTTACTTGTGTTATTTTATTATTTGTTTGTGTTATCTATCTTTGTATTTCACATTTATTTTTTAATTTGGCATAGTCCTATTCACCCCCCCCCCCCCCTCTAGGACTTTAAGCTCGGCCTTTTTAAGTAGTATCAGAGCATAATAGCTCTTTTTTATTATTTGGATTTATTTCCTAAGCTAACCGATTTGAGCTTATAAGATTTCAAATTTTGATAGCATCTCAATTACTAGGCCTCCACCTTTTGATGGCTCCAATTATGCCTATTGGAAAGACAGAATGAGGATATTTTTAAGGTCCATAAATGAGAGCGTGTGGCAAGCCACAGTGACCGAATGGACCTCTCCTACTCATCAAGTAACTGACATTGATGGAACTAAGACTATAAAAGAATCACCATATTTTTCATGGACCACTCTTCAGAAAAATGAGAGTAGTGCCAATGCAAAGGCTTTAAATGCAATCACTTGCGCACTATCACTGGATGAATTCAAAAGAATTATATCTTGTGATGCCGCAAACCAGGCCTAGGACATTCTAGAAATGACACACAAGGGTACGACTATAGTCAAGAAATCTAAACTTCAAATCCTTATCACTCGGTTTGAGGAGATACTATGGAAGAAAGTGAAACTTTCATGGACTTCTATACTAAGTTAAATGACATAGTCAACTCTATGTGGGGTCTTGATGATATATCCCAGAAAGTAAAGTCCATGCAAAGATATTGGGCTCATTCCCTGATAGGTTCGATTCTAAGGTGACTGTCATTCAAGAACTTCGTGATACGGATAATATGTAGGTTGAAGAGCTTGTTGGTTCTTTACAAACCTATGAGTTAAACTTTAAGGCTCCTAAAGGTAAGTCCATGGCTCTTAAGTCTTCTAAAAATATTTCTTAATATAATGTTAGTAATTCTGATTTTAAAAATTCTAAAGATGATATGACACTATTAGCCAAGAAGTTCTATAAAATTTTCAAAAGCAAAAAGAGAGTAAATTTTTAAAAACATTTTGAAAAGAAAAGGACTAGATCTAAAAATTGAAGATCTATTAAAGACAGCCAATGCTTCAACTACCATGAATACGGGTATTGTAAGACCCGTATCCTAGACTATACCATTCCATAGGCTTCTACGGTCCTTTCGGTCGAATTTCGGCGACCCACGATCTATTATCGGCATTTGCACACGATCTTGAGTCATGTCTAGTATATCAGAGTTGGCTCGACCTGAGACTTGTACCCTTGCGACTGCATCATCGCCATGGTTTCGACACTGCATCTCGCGCGCCGAGGCGATACCTGGGCCAAGAGATGTAGGCCTGCATTCAGTTCGAGGAAAATACCGCATGTTGCATACCGAGGGAATCTCTATGGAATGTCCTATCAATCACATCAATCACTTCACATGTTAAGTACAAGCAACCCTAAGTCAACTCTCTCTCTCTCTCTCTCTCTCTCCACCCATACCTAGTCAAGTACACCCATCACGCCATCACTTACTCACACCCATCATACCCATCTCCCTCTCTCTCTTACATCCCATTCTCTCTCTCTCTCTCTCTCTCTCTCTCTCTCTCTCTCTCTCTCTCTCTCTCTCTCTCATTTTCAAACTCATTCTCCAAGCAACCATGGGAGGTGGACGTCCAAGCTCTCCATGAGAAAGAGCTAGGTGTGGCCCATCTTCCTACCATCCAATCCCACCCTCTAAAATTAATCTCAACAGTTAAAGTCCATCCATTGGAGTTCCAGGATGCTTTGGCGGAAGAAGGAGGAGAAGATCTTAAGTGGCTGTATTTTTATGATTTGATTTGTGTGATCTTGATAATTTGAGGGCCCACATATGTGGGACCCATCTTGGCATATTCATGTATAGGGAGGGCCCATAGTGGCAGGGTCGCTCCCCTTTCACGCTTCTCTCTCCCTATCTTTTTTTCTCACTCTTTTATGATGGATTGCGGCCCACTGGATCTAGACCGTCCATTTGTTGGGGTGCCGAGCTGCTACCCTAGAATAAGGAAAAATACATATATCAGCTTGTTCAGTGGAGTGGCTCACTGGTGTGGACCTCACCATTTATATGTGTTGCACGTGTACTATCCAGGCAATACACAATATCAGGATTTCTGGTGGGCCACACCACGTGGACCCACCTTGCTGACCGTGGGACCCAACTATCTAGCGTCCAGACTCTCTGGACGTTAGAATGAATCTGGACATATATGATATAATGTATATAATATATTATGATATATATATAATATAATATATTATGGTGGGCCCATGTGGGACACACCAGATGTAGGTATTGTATATCTAAACCGTTCATGTGCTGGGGGTACACAGCCGTTGCCCCATCTCATGTGGTATGTGTTATATCAAACCGTCCGTCCAGTAGAGGATGTGAACCCCACCTGCAGATGTATGTGTTTTTACACATCGTCCCTTGGAAAGCCATCTAGACCGTCCATCATCTGGACGATGGATGTGGGGCACCACCATGATGTACGTTACATCCATGCTGTCCGTCTGTTTTGACAACATGTGACCCACCTGCCATAGGGATTTCATCTAGGCCATCCATCCATTGGACGTCCAACGTGCTTGGATAAAGGATAACATAAATAGCAATTTTATTCAGAACCTTAGTGGGCCACCACATGGACCCACCTTGTTGCATGTATTGTATCCCCACCGTCAGTTGGGACGGTTGGGGCCTACCATGATGAAATGTTTTGTCTACACTGTCCAAGGTACTGGATGATGCTGTGGACCGACCCTGATGTATGTTTCATCTGCGCCGTCCATCTGCTAAGGACGGTGGCCCCTGATGCATGCGTTCTATTATCCAGGCCGTCCCCGGATGGGACCCACCTTGAGGATGTGGGTCTGATCCTGAGGTTGTGTTATATCCAATTGACTGTCTGTTTGAGGACGTGGGCCACCTATGTTGTATGTGATTTATATCCAGGCCATCCGTCCATGGCTAGGATGTGAGGCCAGCCTTGATGCACGTGTTGCACATCCTCGATGGGACTCCATGATGTATGTGTTTCAAATCCACATTGTCTAGCCATTTGGAGAGCGGGACCCGCTGCGATGTATATTGTACCCACGCTACCCATTAGTGGGGCCCCTTTGCTACTATGCAAGGCCCACCTGTTGTATGTATATGGACCCACCTATCATGTATTTGAAGCCCATATGTTGAGGTCCATGTGTTGTATATAAGGCCCATGTGTAAGGCCCACCCATTATATATTTATGGCCCATCATGATGTGTATTAGGCCCATGTGATGTATTTTCAGCCCATATGATGTGGCCCGACTTGTTGTATATGAGGACCATTGGTGCGGCCCATTGATGTGGCCCACTTGATGTGTATGAGGCCCATAAATATGGCCCATTGATGTAGCCCACTTGATGTGTATAAGGCCCATGTATTGGGCTTACCTATTGCGTATTTAAAGCCCATGGGTTGTGGCCCATTGTGATGTATTTGAGGCCCATGGGCAAGGCCTGATGAGATGCCTTTATGGCCCATATGTTAAGGCCTATATGATGTATTCGAGGTCATGTGATGTGGCCCATAGTGATGTGTATTAAGCCTATTGATGCAGTCCATAGCGATGTGCATTAGGCCCTTGTGTGAGGCCATGGGCCCACGATACGTTTGGCTTTATGTGGGCCACTCCTTATGAGCAATGTTGGTTAAATGAGCACATTGATGGGCAATGATAGTTGAATATCCACATTGTGACATTCCCTTAGGCCTTGATAGTCTCATTCTCATCATTCTCTTATGGGTTAACCCTAATCAATGGGCCCCATTCGCCATAGACGGATAGCTCCGTGCTATCGGATTTGATATGACCATGGCTGAGGGCCGATCTTTATATTAGGTTGATTGGTTATTAATCTATGGACCCCGCCTTATTTATATGATGGTTGTTAAGGTCGATTCCGATTTGTCGAGGCCGAGTATTGAGGCCGATTTTGATTGTCAAGGCCGATTGTATAGGCCGATTCCGATTGTCGAGGCCGAGTATCGAGGCCTATTTCAAATTGTCAAGGCCGATTGCATAGGCCGATTTTGATTGTCAAGGCCAAGTATCGAGGCTGATTCTGAATTGTTGAGGCTGATTGTATAGGCCGATTCCGATTGTTGAGGCCAAGTAACGAGGCCGATTCTGATTTGTTGAGGCCAATTGTATAGGACGATCCCACTTGTTGAGGCTGATTCTAATTTATCAAGGCCGATTGTATAGGTTAATCTCAATTGTCGAGGCCAATTCTGATTTGTCAAGGCTGATTCCGATTGTCTAGGCTAATTGTATAGACCGATTCTGATTGTCAAGGCCGAGTATCGAGGCCGATTCCGATTTGTCGAGGTCGATTGTATAAGTCGATTCTGATTGTCGAGGCCAAGTACCGAGGCTAATTCCAATTTGTCGAGGCCAACTGTATAAGCCGATCCCGATTGTCGAGGCCAAGTATCGAGGCCGATTCTGATTTGTCAAGGCTGATTGTATAGGCTGATTCAGATTGTCAAGTCAAGTATCAAGGTCGATTCTGATTTGTCGAGGCCAATTGTATAGGCCGATTACGATTGTCGAGGCCGAGTATCGAGGCAGATTCTGATTTGTTGAGGCCAATTATATAGGCCGATTCTGATTATCGAGGTCGAGTATCGAGGCTGATTCCGATTTGTCGAGGTCAATTGTATAAGCCGATTCTGATTGTCGAGGCCGAGTATTGAGGCCGATTCCAATTTGTCGAGGCCAACTATATAGGCCGATCCCAATTGTCGATACCAATTCTGATTTGTCGAGGCCAATTGTATAGGCCGATTTTGATTGTCAAGGCCGAGTATCGAGGCCGATTCTAATTTGTTGAGGCCGATTGTATAAGCCGATTCTGATTGTCAAGGCCGAGTATCAAGGCCGATTTCGATGTGTCGAGGCTAAATGTATAGGCCGATCCCAACTGTCGAGGCTAAGTGTCGAGGCCGATTCTGATTTGTCGAAGTCGATTCCGATTGTCGAGGCTGAGTATTGAGTCCGATTCTGATTTGTCGAGGCCGATTGTATAAGCCGATTGTAATTATCGAGGCAGAGTATTGAGGCTGATTCTGATTTATTGAGGCTAATTGTATAGGCTGATTCCGATTGTCGAGGCCGAGTATTGAGGATGATTCGATTTGTCGAGGCCTATTGTATAAGTTGATCCCGATTGTCGAGGCCAAGCATTGAGGCCGATTCTGATTGTATACGCCGATTCCGATTGTCGAGGCCTAGTATCGAGGCCTATTTCGAATTGTCGAGGCCGATTGCAAAGGCCGATTTTGATTATCAAGGCCGAGTATCGAGGCTGATTCTGAATTATCGAGGCCGATTATATAGGCCGATTCCGATTGTTGAGATCGAGTATCGAGGCCGATTCCGATTTGTTGAGGCCAATTATATAGGATGATCCTGATCGTCGAGGCTGATTTTAATTTATCGAGGCCGATTGTATAGCCTGATCCCGATTGTCGAGGTTGATTCTAATTTGTCGAGGTCGATTCCGATGGTCGAGGCCGATTGTATAGGCCGATTCTAATTGTCGAGGCCAAGTATTGAGGCTGATTCCAATTTGTCGAGGTTGATTGTATAAGCCGATTCTGATTGTCGAGGCCAAGTATCGAGGCCGATTCCAATTTGTCGAGGCCAACTATATAGGCCGATCCCGATTGTTGAGGCCAAGTATCGAGGCTGATTCTGATTTGTTGAGACCGATTGTATAGGCTGATTTCGATTGTCAAGTCCAAGTATCAAGGTCGATTCTGATTTGTTGACGCCAATTGTATAGGTCGATTTGATTGTCGAGGCCGAGTATCGAGGCCAATTCTGATTTGTTGAGGCCAATTGTATAGGCCGATTCTAATTATCGAGGCCGAGTATCGAGGCTGATTCCTATTTGTCGAGGCCGATTGTATAAGCTGATTCCGATTGTCGAGGCCGATTCTGATTTGTCAAGGCCAACTGTATAGGCCGATCCCAATTGTCGATGCCGATTCTGATTTGTCGAGGCCAATTGTATAGGCCAATTTTGATTGTCGAGGCCGATTCTGATTTGTCAATGCTGATTGTATAAGCCGATTCTGATTGTCGAGGCCGAGTATGAAGGCCGATTCTGATTTGTTAAGGCCAACTTTATACGTCGAGGCTAAGTGTCGAAGCCAATTCTGATTTGTCGAGGCCAATTGTATAGGCCGATTCTGATTGTCGAGGCCGACTATCGAGGCCGATTCTGATTTGTCGAGGCCGATTCTGATTTATTGAGGCCAATTGTATAGGCCGATTCCGATTGTCGAGGCCGAGTATTAAGGATGATTTCGATTTGTTGAGGCTGATTGTATAAGCCGATCCCGATTGTCAAGACCAAGTATCAAGGCCGATTCTGATTTGTCGAGGCCGATTCCGAGTGTCGATTCCGATTGTCGAGGCCGATTAAGATTGTCGAGGCCGATTTCGATTGTCAAGGCCAATTGTTGAGACCTATGTGATGTATATACAGCCCGTGTTTAAGACCTAATGTTATGAATATGAGGTCTATGTGATGAGACCCATTGTGATGCATTTGAGGGCCAGACGATGGAGTCCATTATGATGTATATTAGGCCCATGTAAGAAGCCCATCGTGATGTGTATTAAGCTCTTAAGTGAGGCCCATGGTGTTGTATATTAGGTCCTTGTATGAGGCCATGGGTCCACTATATGTTAGGCTCTATGTGGGTCATTCCTTGGGGGTAATGTTGGTTAAATGTCCACATTGTCGAGGCCAATTGTCGATGATGGTTATTGATACCGATAATGAGTATGTGACAGCATAACATCATGATACATGCCTATACGCATCATCTGCAAGTTTGTTATGAGATGTGGTTGACCATTGCATATGTCATTCGGCAGGTTGTTATGAGACTCCCTGATAGGCGGAGGTTATCTCACATGAGCGCATGGTATGCGCAGGATTGATGCATGACTGGATTGTATGACTCATGCATCTTGCATTGTGTGATTGTGATTACTGTACGCCCTAGAGACATTAGGGTTGTGACCTCCATAGGCATGTCGTGGATGGCTAGATGGGACACCAGAAATGTTTGGTTCGAGCATCTGGGCACTTTGGATATCCGTGGGTGAAAGTCCCTAAACCTCTGAGGTCAGGAGACGCCTCAACGTCTAAACTGAGTGGATACATGAGTACTTGAATGTCGAATACTAGTAGGCCGCATCTCTCACTGTGTCATGGTTGGTTGGGAGGGTGCAGCCTTATCCGCCTGAGTGAGGGGGCTATAAGCTAGGCTGAGTTTGACCAGCTCGCACATGAGTCCGCTATCGACGAGTCGGGTAGGTATTGGCAGACTACTGGTCAGGCAGATAGTGTGGTCTCTTCCACTCGCTGAGCTATGCGGCTAGGGAGGCGACAGTCAATGTAGAGTGTACTAGACCTTGGTGATGATCCTAAAGATGTATAGTACTGATATGTGGACTTGATATGAGGACTGACATGATATTATGACCCCATCACTATTGCACATGTGGGCGGGCACACGTGGGCGGACGCTTATGTGGGTAGGGCTGAGGCTTGGGCGAGCTACCTCACTAGATGAGTTACCAGTGGTTGACAGGCTATTTGCTGGCAGGTTACTGAGCAGGAGTTGCATACTCATTCATTCATCCATTCACTATCTACTTGGGCTAGTGGTGTGCAACTATTTGTTACGTATACCTTCGCAATGGCTAGGATTTCTGTTGGGGCGCGCGACTAACCTGAGATCAGGAGTTTACCACATTGTGTTTGACTATCCAAATTTAAGTATGGGACTGGTTTGGATAGAATTCCCTTGCGATGGACACCATAGCATGCGATACTACACACTATTATCCCGACTTCACTCCAGCTTGGTCATTTCATTCGTATTACATATTGCATTTCATCCACGGCATATGACATTTTGGAGTGCTACGTTTTTGCACTTATATGGCTTAGAAGGACTTGGCAGATCTAATATTGCATTGCATCCATAGTATATGATATTTTGCTCATTATGATTTGCAATGTGTACTCTGATATTATATGACTCATGGACTTACCAGTATATTTCCGCTTACTCTGATATCGTATGATTCAAGATCTTCTCAGTATTTCTACTTATTCCGATGATGTATGATTTATGGGCTTTATTATATACTTAGCACTTACCTTATACACACTTTCACCACCCTCTAAGCTTTCTATAAGATTATGCACGATAGATGCATGCAGGTAGCGTTAGGTTGCAGCAGCGTTGAAGTTGGGGCGTGCAGCGGACTTATGGAGTTTTGATTTTTAACATATGTATTACCCTTTCAGCACTTTATTCAACTGTTTATATTAGTGGATATGTGATGATGATGTTGCCTTTATGATTTAGGTATACTTGTGGTTATGCTTATTACGAAATAAATGTACACTAAAATAAATCCTCCTTGTAAAATCCCAAGATTGAAATCCGGCGTATAGGCGCTGGGAGCCAAGAATGGGGTACTACGGAGGCTATTAGCAATAGATTCTATGATCAGAGTTCTTGTGAGTCCGATCACTGGGTTTGGAGCATGACAGGCATCTGACAAACAAATGTCTAAAGAGGGACAAACCTAAAAAAGAAAGGTATGTTGGCCACATGGGATGAATCGTCTTGCTCTAAAGATTCTTCTGAGTCAAATGATTCTGAACCTGAGTCTACTAATGAGGTCAAGGCCTTAATGACTCTAGCCAGAGTCACTTCTTCAGACAGTTGTAATTCAACTTATGATGAAAATCTGAGAAGCGACCCTGAAAATGATGATGATTTACAACATGCCTATCATGCCCTATACAGGGAAAGTTGCAAGATAGCTGTAAAACTAAAACTTCAAAAGGAAAAGTTTTTAAAGTTAAAAGAAGATTTTGATAACCTAGTTTTAGAAAAAATGCATTTTTCTGATTGTTTTGAAAAACTAAGAGTAATTTAGATTTCAAAACATCCCAAGTTGAAAACCTTAAATCAGAAAATGAAAACTAAAACTAGAAGTTTCTTCTCTCTTGAGTTTGAAGGATACTTGAAGGTATGCCCAGGGTGATCCTAAACTAGAAAGATTGCTAACCGGATTAAGGAAATGTGGCGATAGATCTAGTTTGGGCTACGATAATAATACACCTCCTAAAAGTAAGTCCATTCCCCCTAAGTTTGTTAAAGGAGAGTCCTCTAACTCAAAAGGGAAAAGTCTGAAACAAAATAGTTTCAAAAATCCTAAAACTTTTCAGGCTATGAAACCTAAAAGCAACCATATCAATTATAGAAATCAGAATCATAACTCCTTAGCTAAGAAAATTGTAGATTTACTTAAGGAGCTTCTATAATTTAACTCAAATGGTCAAATATATAACAACTATAAGCGTACAAAAACCAACTATGCTCCAAAACCCAAAACAGTAATGAAATGGGGCCCTAAGGTTGCTTGTGTGGTTGCCCACACTACTTTCAAGGCTTTGAGTCAATCGAAGTGGTATGTAGATAGTGGTTGCTCTAGACACATGATAGGTGATAAAGATTTGTTCACCAATCTTAAAGATATGACCGATGGCTCAGTCACATTCGGTGATGGTAGCAACTGCAGAATTGTTGGCCAAGGTACGGTTCAACTCTTTAGTCTTCCTCCATTTGAGAATGTTTTGTTTGTAGAGGGCCTTAAGCATAATCTCTTAAGCATTTCTCAAATTTGTGATAATAAACATATCGTCAAATTTACCAACCAAGGGTGTGAGATTTCTAATGAGAATGGTTCTGTGATATTAACTGGTCGCAAAACATATGAGAACTACTATATAGTCATGATTCAAGCTCGTCTAAGTTATCATGTTACATGGTCCAGACTAATGAGATCAATTTATGACATAAATGCCTAGGACATGTACACTACCGTAATCTTTATAGACTGAGCAAAGGTGATGTAATAAGAGGTCTACCCAAGTTAAGAAAATAGATAAAATTTGTGGTCAATGTTAGATTGGGAAACAAACTAGGAGTGCTCACAAGAAAGTGAACTCCAGTGCCACATTCAAACCTCTTGAACTCCTCCACATGGATCTTGTCGGACCCACTAGAACGGAGAGTCGATGTGGTAAAAAATATATTCTGGTAATGGTAAATGACTTTACCAGGTATACATGGGTAGTTTTCATAAGAGAGAAATCTGAAACTCTCGATGAAGTAAAAATGATACCCAAGTGTATCCAAACCGAGAAGGAATTATATGTCTTTAAAATCCATAGTGATCATGGTTCTGAATTTGACAATAGGAGTTTTGAGAAGTTCCATAGTGATCATGGTTCTGAATTTGACAATAAGAGTTTTGAGAAGTTCCGTAGTGATCAAGGTATATCGCATGAATTTTTTGCTCCTAAGACACCTCAACAAAATGGGGTTGTTGAAAGAAAAAATTGTGTGCTTCAAGAGATAGCTAACGTGATGTTAAATAACATGAAACTTCCTAAAAATCTTTGGGCTGAAGTAGTGAACATGGCTTGTTATATTATTAACTGTGTTTATACTAGAAAATCGAATAATAAGACTGCATATGAACTATGGTTCAATAAGAAGCCTACTGTCAAATACTTTCAATTTTTTAACAGGAATATTTTACAAGACCGAGAAAAGCTGGGAAAATACGACACTAAAAGTGACGACGGGATTTTTCTAGGGTATGCTCCAAACAGTCGAGTGTATTGTGTTCTCAACAAGAGGACTTGTGTAATTCAGGAGTCCATTAATGTAGTTATAGATGATCACTTGAATACACCTATCTCAAGTTTAGAAGATGATGAAGTCTCTTTGTTTGATGAACCAGACTCTTCATCCAATTAAAATAACACTGAACTGCGGTCAGTTAAAGACCATCTAACTGATCAAATACTTGGAAACCCTCTCACTGGTGAGCACACTCGTAGACAATTAGAAAACATTTGTAATTGTGTGTGCTTCGCATCCCATATTGAGCCGGCCAATGTAAAAGAAGCGCTTGCTGATGAAAATTGGATAGTGGCTATGTAAGATGAACTTAATCAATTCGTAAGGAATGATGTATGGTACTTAGTTCCTAGACCTAATGATAAATAAATTATTAGAACAAAATGGATTGTTAAAAATAAGTCTAATGAATTAGATAACATTATAAGAAACAAGCTAGACTGGTTAATCAAGGGTACACTCAGATAAAAGGCATCGATTATGATGAAACCTTTGTCCCAGTAGCTTGTCTTGAATCTATCAGACTGTTCATATCCATTGCTTGTTAAAAAAAAATTTAAAATTTATCAAATGGATGTTAAAAGTGCTTTCTTAAATGGTGATCTGCATGAGGAAGTATATGTTGAACAGCCTAAGGGTTTTGAAGACCTAAACATACTGATCATGTTTATCGCCGGAAAAAGGCACTCTATGGATTAAAATAAGCTCTCAGGGCATGGTACGAGAAATTGACTAAGTTTCTACTGGTCATAACTTTGTAATGGGGAGTGTTGATAAGACACTGTTTGTAAAGAAACACAATGATCACATACTGATAGTAGAGATATATGTTGATGACATTATCTATGGATCTACCTGTTCTAACATGTCTGTTGAGTTTGCAGATTTAATGAAGTCCAAATTTGAAATGAGCATGGTTGGAGAACTCAACTACTTTCTAGGTCTACAAGCGAAATAACTTGAAGACGGATCTTTATTTCTCAAACCAAGTATGCTCTAAACTTGGTAAAAAAGTTTAGATTCGAGAGCGGTATAAACCTCGATACTCCTATGAGTACGACTCTGAAGCTCTCTAAGGATTCGACATGTAAAAGTGTAGATACTAAGTTGTATCGTAATATGATAAGTAGTTTATTATATTTAACTATGAGCCGACCCGATATTGCATTTAGTGTAGGAATCTGTACTAGGTATCAATCTGACCTTAAAGAATCCCACCCGATAGCTATTAAGCATATTTTGAGTTATGTCGCAAGTTCGGCCAATCTTGGCCTTTGGTATCCATGTTGCATGTTACTATATTGCATGACCAGTCGAGTACACACTCGACCAGTCGTGGCACGACCGGTCGAGTATGTACGTTTGAGAGTTTTAAATGTGGAAAAAGCACTTTTTTCTCCATTCTCTCATCTTCTCCAATAAGCCCTTCCACGACCGGTCGAACCCACCTTCGATTGGAACTTGGTTAGTGCATATTTCCCCTTTTTCTTTTGGATTTAGGATCTTTATACTTTTATTTCCTTGATTATTGACGAGGATGTTATTTCACATGTAGAACATACTGTCCGTTTTCCATTTCGAATACATACAAAGTATATGGAATTTTATGTATTTTAGGTATTTGTAAAAAATACCGTATACGTATAAATTTTGTAAATGTGATTGCCATGAGTATTTTTCATATATACATGCAAGCTATAGATGCAGTATCTGTTTGGCGAAAGGATTCGCCCTAATAAAGGTTTTAGCCAACATATGATGTGTAGGCTAATATGTGTAGTCTAAGTGTTTGTATAAATGCTTGTATGAGTATATACGTAGTAAATAATGCTTTACTTGGGTGTTGAGATAGGATTCTCTACCTTAACGATGTTTATGATTTCCTCCATGCAAGTTGTTTAACTTAGTCGCTTTACTTTGAAATGCATGCGTATGGATTCTTGTTCATGTTGTATCTTATAACATGTTGGGAAATATGATTGAATTATTTGGTTATTTTTGTTCTGGCTACTGTACATGTTTACTGGTTAATGTAGAATGTGTTTGGGATTATGTTATAGTCCAGGCAATCGGTAATAGATTTGAGCTCGTGGTTGGCCTCTATTCGCCACGCAAGATGTGTTTGACGAACCCGAGTCGTGCGTTGCTTGTCGGCAATGGTTAGGCCACACGAACTGCTTATGCACTTCATGTCGTACAACTCAACAGGCACTCGTACTAGTCGATCTCGTTAAGTAACCCGATTGACCGTTATATGTTCACCTTGTAATTGTCATAACTGCTTGAACCTAGGGTACTAAACTTACCAGTGTAACCCCGTTAACCTTGGTACCTCGATCCGTTAAAACTCATGAGCCGAGCATGGTGGTATGGGACACCGTGGTCGAGCTGTCGGCCTACGCTGGGGCCACGTGCCTCCCCGTAGTGACCAGTGAGCAACCTAGACTCATGAGCTAAATACGATGGTATGGGACACTGTATTCGAGCGGTTGGCCTATACTGATTGGTGACGAGCCCTTTGTAGTGACCTCGAGCATACTCTGAATCTGCGGAGAGGCGACGAGCCTTCCTATAGTAAATAGAGTATAAACTAGGCCTGTATTGATAAGGTGATGGGGGAGTGGTGCAACGAGTGCATGCAACAGCCCTGACAGCCCTTTACAGCGACCTAGAACCGCATCATCATATGAGATTATCTAGGACTGATGACCCTAGAATGGATCATTATTTGGGAATGATATAAGGGAGGTACCCTAGTTTCCCAATACTGCTGTATGAAAAGGACTAATAACAACTCGGTAATCATGTTCATATCGTACTGCATGTGCCTGGAAGATGTGGAGCACTGAGGGATGAAAGCATGCCGTGGACGTAAGATGGTATCGCATGAGAGAGTATGTTAGCGAGGGCATGCATCATTATTACATTACATCCTTGCATTAATTACAATACTTAGGAATGTTTGATTTGCTTGCTTTATCATTATCGCTTGATTGATTTGATAACATGTTAATCTTTGCTCTATGATTCCATTGAGTTAGCTACTCACTCCCACGTTACGGGACGGTGCTTGCAACACCAACTAGACTGTCTTAGCTGCAGGTGATGGCGATGCTTATGAAGCAGAGCCGGACTACTACTATGATGTTGAGGAGTTCTCCTACATGTAACTCTCTAGCGGGTCTATGTAGACCTGGAATTGCATTGACGGGGCTATGGTATTTGGGATAGAAGACATTACACATTCTCAATTTGTATATTTTGAAATCAAACTTGTAATTGTTAACCTAGTGACATTCATACTCTACGGGCTTACTATCACTTTTAGATCATTTATATACTTATTACAATCTTTCGCTTGCACAATTTAGATGCCTTGGGAGCATGATATGCTGTTTTTGGTATAGTTCCAATCATGTTTAATGCTCTAATATAGACAACATTCAATCATCATTATTTATGTTGCATAAGTGGTGTTTTGGAACTCGGGAGTTGGATTTCTACTCGACCCCCGATTTTCAGGGCGTTACATGCCTGTTAGAGAAGCTCTTATTTACCATCTACCCTTCAACAATTCCAACATTAAAAAGATGAATCTGAGATTGGAACCTAGCCAAGTTGATAGGGATGCTGGAGGAGCTGCTGAAGAAGCTAGAGAGGAAGATGCTTTACCTCTTGATGATGTGAACATGGATGATTTATTTGATGAATTAGAATCTGATTCTGAGGCTGATCCTAACTTTCAACCATCTAATTTTGATGAGCGGTTGAGAACCCTAGAGGAAAAGGTGGAAGGTTTGCATGTATCCCAGGAGACTCAATTCAAGTATATGCGCAAATACTTTAGGTGCATTAATAAGGGATTACATCAAATTCATCCATCTTCTGGTTCTGACTAGACCTTTTTTATTTTGGGCATGTATTAACTCTTATCTTTATTTGTGCTTGGATAGTATGTGAACTTATGTGTTTTTATTTGTTACTTTATGTGGACATGACTTTACACTTCATGATTATATTTTGATAAACATGCTTATACTATTTACTCTCTTATTTCTTATACTTCTCATATCTATTTGATTATATCATCAGATTATATTTCTTTCCTCTGATATGTTGTGACAAAAAGGGGGAGAAAATGTGGTATGATTTTAATACTATATGATGATTGTTGGGGATGTGTGATTGTGGAAAATATGGTGTATTTTTTTTTTGGATTGGACATGTATTTGATTTGTAGAGGTTCTACATATTACCTTGCCTGGATCGAGGAGGAGTAATGGATAGAGGGGGAGACTAACTGTTGCACATTTGGTGCATGATTCTTTATTGTGCATGATTCTTTATTTAGTAATTGGTGCATGATTCTTTATTTGGTTTTGTCACAAATTTGATGAAGGGGGAGATTGTAAATGCTATAATGTAAATCTAGCACCTAGAGTTGTCAATTTTATTGTGCCAAATCATTTAGAATCTGTATCATGTGTTAACGAGATGAATAAATCAACTTTATGCATTTTAAAGTTGTCCACGTCTTCGTCGAACTTTTCTACGTATTCAAGTTGAAGAGCATTGTTGAAGTTCAAGATTTCAAGCTCAAGTACAAGTACAAGTTCAAGTTTAATCTTCAAGTTCAATACCTTAAAAAAACTCAAGAACTCAAGCCCTAGTTCAAGCTCAAGTTTAAGATTTTGAAGACAAGCTTCAAATATTTCAAGTGAATGAGTTAGCAGAGCGAACGATGTTTCAATTGTTCAAACTCACAAACAAGGTAAGGATGACCCTAGATTGACCATAGGATGAGTCATATTCATTGCATATTTTATTTGGGTCATTTCATAAGTTTATAGGTAATTTCCTCGACTAGTCTTAGTCTTTGTTCGACTAGTCTAAGATCTGGCTCGACAAGTCCAAGAGTTTCTCGACCAGTCCAAGATTTGTTGTGAATTTTCAGAATTTTCTATTGGACCCTCGACCAGTCGTGGCAACTGGTCGACCAGTCGAGTGAACAGTGTTCAACCAATCGTGCAAGCTCGACTCAAATTCCAACAAGGTTTTTTGGTCCCACTCGACCAGTCGAGTGCATTGCTCTACCAATCAAGCACGCCACTCAACCAATCGAGCAAGCCACTCGACTAGTTGAGTAACAATCTTATCTTATCGCGCTAGAAATTTTAAAAATTGGTTGGTCCTTCAAGCAGTCGAACCGACCCTTAGACCAGTCGAGTGAACAGTATTTTCACTTATAAATAGAGGACGAATTTCAGAGTTTTTCATTCATTCCAAGCTAAATCAAGCTATCACTCTGAGAGATAAGTTCTTGCATTTGTTAAGATATATTGTGCTCATTTTAGATTCATTTTAATAGCCTTTGATATTTGATTTTGTGATCTCCATTCAACTTTATTTCATTAAAGAAGGGAATTATGATTTACCCTCTTTTGAGATCAAAATCAAATCAAGCTAACCCAGGTTGATTTAATTTAAAATTAATTTAGAGCTAAAACCCTTTCACTTGTGAGACTAGACATTGAACATCTTCGTCTACATCGAATTGGTTCTACCGAGCTTCATCAGAAGAAGAATCTTCAGATAAGTACAATTTAACTTTCTGCATTTTGTGGTTTGTGAGATTCAGCCAGGAAAAACTCATTGTGGGGTTTTTGAAATTGTGTAGCCTATTTGAAAGACACAATTGTGAAGGTTTTAAGGTGAACCTTGGAAAACCTTATTTCATAGTGAAAGTCAATATCTCATGGGTGTGGATATTAGGAGTGGAGTAGTTATGTGGTTGTTTGCTAACAGGTGGTGTACACACAAACGAACCACTATAATTCCAGGAGTTGTGGTGGATGATTGGATTTGTTTATGTGTATGAATGTTGCAATTTACTTTATGCACTTTGGGTGAATGTTATAATAACTTAGTTTATTTCCTTTGCCTCTTTATTGGTTTGGGTTTTTGATACTTACAAACGTTCTAGTAAGGTCGTCCTGCCATAAGCCTTTGGTTTTTTGTGTTAGTTTGTCCTTAGAACTCAGTTTGTATCAACCTCTCAAGACTAGTGCATTTAAGGTTATTATTTAGTTGTGTTATTTTATTATTTGTTTGTGCTATTTATCTTAGTATTATACATTTTTTTTAAAAATTTGGCATAGTCCTATTCACCCCCCCCCCCCCTCCCCCTTTAGGACTTTTAAGCTTGGCCCTTTCACAACTAGATATACCGATGCCAACTGGGCAGGAAACATTGGTGGTAGAAAATCTACTAGTGGTGGATGTTTCTATGTTGGAAATTGTTTCCTGGCACAACAAGAAACAAAGTTTTGTATCTTTATCTACAACTAAAGAGGAATACATCGCAATAGGTAATGCTTGTACCCAACTGGTTTGAATGAAAAGAATGTTAACAGATTACGAAATTGCACAAGATACAATGATATTGTATTGTGATAACTCTATTGCAATCAATATTTCAAAGAATCCTATTCAACATTCTTGCACGAAACATATAGACATTAGATATCATTATATTTGAGAATTGGTTGAGGATAAAAGCATTTCATTGGAATATATCTAGACTGAAAATCAGCTTGCTAACATTATGACTAAACCGCTTGAAAGGAATAATATTCCAAATAAAAACATGATATTGGTATGTGTATTTCTAATTAATTAAATCATGTTTCATATTTATTATTTTGTTTGCATATAAATAAAACTTACAAAACATTTTTAAAAAATAATAACAAAAAAAAATCAATTGCTCCACGGGTCAAGTACGTCCTTGACTAGTCGACCACTCGATGAGTCGAGGACAGCACTCGACCAGTCATGGACGGCGGGCTAACTTATTAAAAGAGGGAAAAACCCATTTTTTACTCTATTGGTCTCTTCTTCCTCGACGAGTCGTGGCTCCATTCCAAAACCCATCTTCACAGAGTCTTTGTAAGTGCTTTATTTTTTATTTCCTTCTAGATTTAGGTTCTTGTATGCTAGTTAATCTTCATTTTGTAGTTAATTTGAGATTTACATCTTTTTTATATAAGGATTTTGGGCAAAAATATGATTTAAGCCAAACCCATCATTTACATCTTCTTGTGCAAATTCTACATGGAGCATCGGCCCAAGAGGAAGGTTTCTTGCAAGAGCCCTAGTAGCTCCTCCTCCAGGGCAACTCCAGTTATGGTGAGAACCCTGAGAGCTCCCAAAGAAGATTCAGAGCAGGTACGAGATTTTCGCATTAGAGATATAATCATAGAAAAGACTGTAAATCTTAATCATATTGCTACTTTCAAACTCTTACACATCTTGTCTGCCGTCGGTTGGGAAAACATTCTTGGTTGGGGCAGAACGGCATACCGCTCTATAGCTTAAGGAACGTATGCCTCCATAGGGGAACTATCCCTTGATGATCTTACATTCTCTATTAATTTTAGAGAAGGGACATTTCCAGTTGATAAGCACCTGATTTCAGGATGCTTGATGTAAATGTAAATGATGATGGCATACCCATTCCTCCCCTTGCAGATAAAATGCATGAGTCTAAGCATCAGGATATTACCCAGAAACTTTGTAAGTTTAATGTCGAATGGAATTCTGGTAATGCTCTACATGCCACCCAGATGATTCCTAAATTTAGAGTACTTATCACATTTTTACTTCAAATGTGTATCCTCACTTTGGGAATAAGTCTGAAATTACTCCCTTTATGGCATGTGTTCTTCATGCCGCCCACACGGCAGGAAACAGTGGGATTGAGCGTCTGTTATTGAAACCCTTTTGGGTTGTCACAGAAGTTTTGGATCGATATGAATTTATTTTTTTTTTACTCTTCATCTGGGTCTATGTGACCCTATCAACTAGTGGATGGAAAATAAACGTCATGGTGGGCCCCACGTGGGACCCAATGATGTATGTTTTCTATCCACACCGTCCACACCACTGGACAGTGGGACCCCCTAATGATGTATGTGTTCTATCCACACCGTCCACACCACTGGACGGTGGGACCCACCGTGATGCATGTGTTGCATCCAAGCTGTCCAACCATTTTGAAAGCTCATTTTAAGGCTTGAGATAAAAAAATAAGACAGAACTAGTACCACATGGACCACACTATAGAAACAGTGGGATTGAACATCTACCATTGAAACCCTTGGATTCCAGAAGTCTTGGACCAATAGGGAAATTGTTTTCCTTTTAATTCAGGTCTGTGTGACCTTATGATCAGATTAGATAGAAAATAAATGTTAAGGTGCGCCTTGAGGATTTTAATGGTGGAAATCATTGTCACCAATATTATTTAGATTACGGTCTAGTTGATCTTTTGATATGATTCATTTATATATATATATATATATACACACACACACACACACATATTGATGTACTTGTGGTCATCCATCGAGACCCATCTTGATATATATAAGGCCCATGTGATTAGGCCCATCTTGGTGTACTTGTGGCAGACCATTGAGGCCCACCTTGATATATATGAGGCCCATGTTATGCGGCCCATTTGATGTATTTAAGGCCCATGGGTTGAGGACCAATGGGATGTACACAAGTCCATTACAATGTGTGATTCTACCACGGTTTATGTAATGATGTTTATTGCGGGCTATGCCTTGGAAGCAATGATGGTTTGATGCCCACATTGTAAGTACAATGTTGGTTAAATGTCTGCATTGTAACTCTCCTTAGGGCCCATTGATAGGCTTATACCTGTTGTGTGTAAGTACTTGTGGCAGACCGTCTAGACCCACCTTCATTGTGAGGATAGTTCATCACTGTATAACATGCTTAGTATAATCTCATGATTCATACCCATTCACATCATATGTATACTCGATCTGAGGAGTGACTGATCATAGCATATGCCATCGGGCAGATTATTTATGGGACTCATTGATAGGAGTTACCCACATGAGCGCATGGTATGTGCAAGATTGTTGCATGACTGGATAGTGTGCTTCATGCATCTTGCATTTGTATGTCTTGATCATTGTATGCCCTAGCGACATCAGGGTCGTAGCTTCATAGGCACATCATGGATGGCCGTATCGGATACCGAAAATACTTGGTTCTAGCACTGTGGGCACTTAGGATGTCCTTGGGTGAAAGTCCCAGAACCTTTTTGGTACCAAGAAGTGCTACAATGTCTAGACCAAGTGGATACACGAGCGCAGGAGTGCCGAATACCAGTAGGCTGCGTCTCTCACTATGTCGTGGTTAGTTGGAAGGGGGTGTGGCCTTATCCGCCCAAGTAGGGGGTTATAAACTAGGCTGAGTTTGACCAGCTCGCAAATGAGTCTACTATCGATAAGTCGAGTAGGTATTGGCAGACTATTGGTCAGGTGGATAGTGTGGTCTCTTCCACTTTCTAGGATGTGCGGCTAGGGAGGCGGCAGTCGGTGGAGTTAGGCTGAATTTTGGGTTGGCCCACTCGAGCCTTATAGCTACCAAGTGACATAAACCCAAGGTAAATCAAAACCCATTTCATTTGTTTGCTACTGAGTTGACTCAGCGAGTCTTCACTAATTAAATTCATTAACTGTAGAAAACATGCATTTTCATTTTTATTGATATTTTGATTGGTTGTGGTCACATGTTTATCAACTAGATTTGACTCAATCGGACTTCAGACGTGCTATCTAGCGGCCACACAACTAGGTTGTTTGACTAAGGTGAGGACTCACCCTTTAAGCTTCCCACTTAATTTTATCAATCTGAATATAGATGATGGCATGATTCCTCTGATTGAAATTACTTACCTTACGATTGAATAAGCTAAATTGTTGTGTTAAATGGTAGACATCTCTCTTTAATTATAACATGCATAAATGATTTGATGTTATCCTCAGTCATACATTGTAAATTAATTGTATGTTTGTCGTTTGTGATCGAGTGATGTAATGAATGAGACCTGTCATGGACTCACCATCTTGCGGTCTGTATTTAACTTACACGACTTGGATCGGGCATCCTTACATGTCTTTGGACCGCATATTTACCCTACATGGCTTGGATTGTTTATTTGCCCTTTGTGGCTCTGATGGGTCGTTGGTGCCCTTTTGTGGCTTGATGGTTATATTCTCATATCTTGTTGTTTCCTAGTCATCTCACGGTGTTTGGTCGTATTGTGATTTCCGGGTGGAGCGTGTGTTTGCTTGGCGATTTCCTAGCCATCTTGCGGAGTTCACATACGATACGATTTCCAGGTAGTCTAGAGTTTACATGTTAGTTTTTCTAGCCATCTTGCGGTGTTCAGTTGTACCATGATTTTCAGGTGGAGTGGGTTTTCGCTTAGCGATTTCCTAGCCATCTTATGGTGTTCACGTACGATTTGATTTCTGGGTGGTCTAGAGTTTATATGTTGCTTGTCTCTTTCCCTCGCGGTGTTTACTCGTACTATGATTTCTGGGTGGAGCGGGTGTTCACTTAGTGATTTCCTAGCCATCTTGTGGAGTTCACTTACGATATGACGTCCGGGTGAAGTAGACGTTGTATGTTGTTCTCTCTTCATTTGTGAAGTTCAGTCGTACCATGATTTACAGTTGGAGCGGGTGTTCGCTTAGCGATTTCTTAGCCATCTTGCAGAGTACACGTATGATATGATTCCTGAGTGAAGTAGAGGTTTAAAGGTTGATTTTTTTATTCACCTTATGGATTTCACTTGTACCATGATTTCCAGGTGGAGTGGATGTTCGCTTAGCGATTTCCTAGCCATCTTACGGTGTTCACGTACAATGTGATTTATGGGTGTAATAGAAAGTAGTATGGTTGATTATTTGATTACCTGAACATATATCCTTATATTACGATTGTGATTATGTTTGCTTATGATGAGATTCTGTTGACTGGCTAAATTTTTGAGTGTATGATCATGATTATGAATTGTCCTGTTTAATATATCCATCCTCACGACTTGCGATCTATATTGGATTATGAATGATGGGTGTGCAAGCTTAGAGGGTACTCCTCACTGCGATAGCCATTGACGTTATCAAATAGTAATAGTTGATGTAGGTATAGAGTAAGTCGATGATGTTCATAGGGTTGCTTAAGGATTTCACATCCCAAAATTGTTGTAACTTACTTTATTTCACATGTAATATTATTTCATTTTGTATTGTAAGAATGGGGACATTGGTTTGTATAAGTCATTATGGGCAGCTTCTTATATATTTAAATGATAATGCAACTTTCCTTTATGTCTGATTTATCCATACTATGCTCATCTGCTTACTTTGATGAAAAAAAAATATGTGGACTTTGGCTCTTTATAAGTTAACACTCCAGTTTTTGGGAAACGGGTCATATACTCAGGTCCTGAAAACACGGGGCGTTACATGCCGCCTACTGGTATTCGGCACCCAGGCACTCATATATCCACTCGGTCTAGACGTTGTAGTCTCCTCCGATACCAGAGGATTATGGGACTCTTACCCAAGGACATCCTATATGCCCACAGTGTTAGAACCAAATATTTCTGGTATCCCATCTGGCCATCTATGATGAACCTGTGGAAGTCACAGCCTTGATATCGCTAGGGCGCCAGGTGATCATGTCACACAAATGCGAGATGCATGAGTCATACCATCCAGTCATGCATCAAACCTGCGCGTACTGTGCGATCATGTGGAGCAACTTCGTCTCTTCAGGAGTCTCCCAAGTAACTCAGCCCAATGGCAATGTTATGATCAACCATTCCTCACAACAGGCATACAAATAATGTGTATGGACATGTATCATGATGTAATACTAAGCATGATCTCAATGTGTCCTACTAGACTAAGTATACTAGCATGGTTATCAGATATAACAGGCGACGATTGGTCTTAACCGGTATGTCACTTACGAGAGTAGGGACTGAACGATACGCCCTACTAGACATGTAGAAGTCTATATGGAATGGTCCGCGATAAACTATCCTAACCTATTCAAGGTACTAACATATCATATATCCTAATGCAGGGTCTACAGAGGGATGGTGGATTTAACACATACATCGAGATAGGCTCTACACAGTGGATATACTAAATCTAGTCCTGCATATTCTTCCATCTGCGGCAAGGGAGGTGATGATGATGTACTAATGTCAAAGATAGGCCTTACACTCGTCCTAAGAAGGTAAATGGACAGTGGGGATGATACATACATAACACGAGGTCCTAACAATCGATTACAAGGTAGAATATATCTCACGGGGTGAGTTAAGTGGGTATACAACAAGTGGGCTTCCTTGCTCCCTTTATCATGAACAACTGGGCTTTCCTATGAGGGCCCGATACGAATATAAGGCGGGCCTTAGTAGGATCCACACATCCAGGACTATGTAACCCCTATAAACGGTCTTGTTCATCATCTAAGTGGGGCCTCAGGTTTTAGTTACTAAGCTTGGACAAACACAGGCATCTAGGTGGGCAACATTCCCTATGGAAGGCCTGGTATGAACACAAGATGGGCTCTAAGGCTTGGGTGGTCCTACAGGGTATGGTGGAAAGCATCAATATCAAATGGGGGCCCAACGGTTTGGGATAGCTCAACAAGAGAAGGATGGGTATCACTAACATCAATAGGGCCCAGTGATTTGGGATAGCCCAATAAGGGAAGATGGGTTGAAAATTGGGTATCACAGTGGGCCTTATAAGGTATGGTTTTCAACGGTGTATGTTTAACCACCACTATTCCTATGATGCGGTCCACTAGGGATTTGGACTTGACTCTCAATGGGGTCCACGACCCTATGAGATCTGGAAGAATGGATGAACAATGTATAAATAACACATACATTATAGTGGGACTCTACTCAAGGTTGGGGTAAAAGAGAGGATGGGGAGATGAGCTTCATGGTGGGCCCTAGGATGGTTCCCAACGGTGGACATTTAACCACCGTTGCTCCTAAGGTGTGGCCCATTTGGAAATCAGAATCGTAACGAGGCCCGAGGCCCTCCAAATATCTAGGAGATGGATAGACGGTGTGGGCCCATTACTCATCTAAGGTGAGCCTACATAAGTCGGCGTGGTTTATGGCCTACAATGGGTAGATGGCGTATGTATAACACATACATCACGGTGGGTCTCATACAATCATAACAGGACTCATATAATCACAACGGGCCTTATACAATCATAATGGGCCACATACAATCTCAATGGGCAGCATCTCATGGGCCTAATACACATCACAATGGGCCGCATCACATGGGCCTCTAATACATCACAATGGGCCTCACTCATGGGCCACATATACATCACAATGGGCCGCATCTCATGAGCCTTTAATACATCACAATGGGCCTCATATACATCAAGTGGGCCACATCACATGGGCTATACCAATAGGCCTCATATACATCAAGTGGGCCGCATCCACGGGCCGCGCCAATGGGCCTCATATACATCAAGTGGGCTGTATCCATGGGCCGCACTAATGGGCCTCATATACATCAAGTGGGTCGCATCAATGGACCGCATATACATCAAGTGCACCACACCAATGGGCCTCATATACATCATGTGGGCCACATCAATGGGCCTCATATATATCAAGTGGGCCACATCATATGGGTCGTACCAATGGGCCTCATATTCAAAAGGGCTGCATTAATGGGCCGCGCCATCTACACCATTCACCTATTTTTAGGAGATTATTTTAGAGCATTACCTAAATGATTCATAACAGAAGATCACCTGGACCATACCACAAATAATAGTAGAGATAATGATTTTCACCGTTTAAAATACCCAGGGCCCACCATAACATCTATTTTCCATCCAATCTGTTCATACGGCCACAAAGACCTGAATCAAGAGACAAAACAAATATCATATTGATCAAGAATTTCCGTGATCCCTAAAAGATTTTAATGGTGGACGTTCAATCTCCACTGTTTTCTGTAGTGTGGTCCACCTGATAGATCTACCTCATTTTTAGTCTCAGGCCTTGAGACGAGCTTGCTAGTTGGATGGGCGGTTTGGATGTAACACATACATTAGTGGGCCCCACAGAACTGCTGACGTCATGGGGCCCACTAATGGGTGGTATAGATGAAGCACATGCATCAATTGTGGGGTCCACGTTCCTGGACAGTGGTGACCCCACATGTGCAGAGTGGGTCCCACCATCCCAGGGACGGACGGTGTGGATTAAAACACATGCATCATGGAGTGCTCACGTGCGGATAACATGCACTGGGTGGGATTCCACAGAACTTGTTGATGTCGATACATCAGCTATATAGCTGGCTGCTGGCCAGTGTTCACCAGCCAATCTACTTCCGATCTAGGTGGGTGTAACGACCTGAAAATTTCCGTACATTGGGTCGAGTACCACCTCGACCAGAAATCACGTAGGATTAAATCCTTTAGAAATTTAACAAAGTTAACTAAGTACTAAACTCAATTAGCTATGAAATCCGTTAGGATCGCTTTAAATACGATCTGTAAGACCCAAAACTTGCAGAACAAGTGACGCTAGGTTACCCTAAAGTTTAGAACCAAACTCATTTCCCGTCTGCTCTCGGGAATGAAACGAAACTTCAGTATTAGGTCTAGATCGCACATCGGGAGTCCGATTAACCCGGCTAAGGAACTAGGACCGCCCCCTTGGGCTTAACAATCATCTCAAAAATCACCTTATCCGATATTCCACGGCCATTCGTTTCGAATCGGAGCGAGGTAGTGTGAAAAACACTATTCATAAGCCAAATTAAATATCCGGAATAGTGATCGGCATCGTTCGTTGACGCGTCAAGAACAACCGACCGTCGAATCGGACCAAATTACACCCTCGGATTAAGAAAAATTTTCAGAACATTTACATGTACTTGGAATTTCGATCGTGCCCACTGACCGTCGAACTGAAAGTGGTCCGCCACGTGCGATCTGCGTATCCGAATGAGTCAAAAACGTAATCCCACGTAGATCCATTGGTGGTGAGCTTAAGTCTGACGTTTGGTTCAAAGAGGGCTACCAGAACTTCCCTTTTGAGTGGAAAAGCGTCGAAAATCCTATATAGCGCAAAGACCCCATGAACCCGAGTCTATTTTCGTAATGTTTGAGGCTATAAAAGGGGCTTAGAACAGCCCCTCTCACAGCCATACGAATTTTGCAAGAAACCCTAGAGGAAGAGAGAGAAAAGGAGAGAGAAGAACTTGGAGATTGTTGCCAATCTTCCTCCACCTGCATTGGCTCACCACACGGCCTTCACCGCTCCGTTCTAAGTGATTTCCCGGCGTTTTCCACCTCATTTGAAGGTAAGAAACCCTAACCCTAGGTCTGATTTGAGTTGGAATCGAGGTAGGATGTATACCGACTAACCGATTCCGCTCTTTAGGCTAGAAATCGCCCGTAGACGGAAGATCCATCACCCTTGCTGATTCGTTCCGTTTCCAAAGGCAAAGGTGAGGACTTTAAGTGTATAAGTTACGGTTTTCAACGCTTTCAATGTCAGATAATGGTAGATTCATGATTCGCTTGCAATTGCACATGTACAAAGTGCTTTCCGTTTCCTGTTTTGATTAGCGGTGTGAAATATGGAATTTCACATATTCTAGTTATACGTAGAAATACCGTATACGTATTTTTTTTTGGATAATTGCTTGACATGTTTATTTAATGTATAATTATATAACATATGAATAAAATACTAGTTTGGCGAAAGGAATCGCCAAAATATATGTTTACTTGTAAATGCGCCGTATGTTAAAATTACGTGTTGTAGAAATACCGTATACGTAGTTCTTTTGGAATAATGTTTGACATATTTATTTAATGTATGATTATACCATACGTGATTAAAATACTAGCTTGGCGAAAGGAATCGCGAAATCTATCTTCCTTTGTAAACACTATGTATGTCGAAATTGGGTATACGTGGAAGTACCCTATACGTATAAAATTTCTTGATGTGATTGCTATGTTTAATTCTTTGTATGAATATGATGTATATGTATAAAATACTAGTTTAGTAAAGGGACAACCCTAGTGTACACTTCTCTAGCATACGTCATGTATGTTGAAGTAGTGTATTCCAAGTGTTGGTGAAATCACTTGCGAGTGTAAGTGCTTAAGTGTTAGAACCTTAGTTAGGTGCTGAGATGGGATTCTCCGCTACCTTAGAGTCACATATGACACTCTCCACGTGGTTGTTCACTCTAACCACTCACCTATGAACTCTAAGTATTTGTATCCCTATGTGTTTAGTGCTTTATAACATGCTTTACAACATGCTTTACAACATGCCTTATAACATGCTATACTTCATGCTTTATAATACATGCTTTACTTCATGCTTTACTTTATGCTCTACAACTGATTGAGTTTGGGACTATGCCTATAGTCCACACATTCGGTACCAGACTTACTGTTGTGGCCGAGATTCATATCGCCACGATGGACGTGTCTGGCGAACCCGAGTCGTACTTCGGTTGGCGATAGTGGTTGGCCACACGGAGTGCTCTTGCGCTCCATATCGCTCAACTTGTGGTGCGCTCGAGCTAGTCAGGCTCGTCAAGCAAACCGATATGTATATATGTATGTTCACCATGTTTGGTCGCTACTGCTTGAACCTAGGGTACCAAACTTACCGGTGGCAATCCCGTTAACCATGGTACCTCGATCCGCTAAGACGCATGAGCCGGGCATGGTGGTATGGGACACCGTGGTCGAGCTGTCGGCCTACGCTGGGGTCATGTGCCTCCCCGTAGTGACCATTGCGCAACCAACCTCGTGAGCCGATTATGGTGGTATGGGACACTATATTCGAGCTGTCGATATTTACGGCGAGAGCCGAGTACGGTGAGACCTGTGCTCGTGCTGACGGGCGACGAGTCCTCCGTAGTATCTTCGAGTGTACTCCAAGTGTCTGTGATTGGCGACGAGTCTTTCACAGTAACTAGAGTATGAGTTGAGCCGAGTACGGTGAGACCTGTACTTGAGCTGACGGCTAGTGATTGAGCCAGGTATGGTGAGATATGTACTTGAGCTGACGGCCAGCAATTGAGCCGCATACGGTGAGTTCTGTATCCGCGCTGACGGGTGACGAGCCCTTTGCGATGCCTTCACTACGCTTCTCAAACCATAATATCGTATGAGATTAGCTAGGATTAACGACCCTAGAATGGATCATGTTTGGAAATTATACAAGGGAGGTACCTTAGTTTCCCAATACTGCTGGTTGAAATGGATTAATAAAAACTTGGTAATCATGAGCATCATCGCACCGCATGTGCTTTGTAGATGTGGCGCACTGAGGGAGTTAGCATTCGCGAACGTAAGATGATGTCGCTTGAGGGTGGTTTGGCAAGGGCATACAGCATCATGTCATATCATTTTTGCACTTAACAAGAGTTATTAGAAATGTTTGATTTGTGCTGCGTTATCATTACTGCTTGATTGATTTGATAACATGTTAACCTATGCTTTAATGTTCCACTGAGTTAGCTACTCACTCCCACGTTACGGGACGGTGTTTGCAACACCCACCGGACTCTGTCGCAGTGTAGATGGCGCCTCGTTCAGGAGCCGGAGCTCGACTATGAGGAGGATCAGGAGGAGTTCTCCTTTATGCAGTACTCTGACGGCTACGCTTAGGCCGGCTGCATCGCGGGATTTTCAGGGCCTCTCTTGAGGATTGTATTTTGATATTGACTTAGAAACAATACATGTATATTGGTACTCAGTTAGTACTCATACTCTGGAGTTCACAAAATTTTGATACTTTACATATTTTGAATATAAAATTTTAGTCTTCCGCTTGCCTTTATACAATTGAACTGGAGTATGAATTACTGTTTTGGTATAATCTCATTCATGTTTATTGCGCTAACTCAGACAACATTTAACCATCATTGGGTATGTTGCATAAGTGATGCGTTGGAACTCGGGAGTTGAGTTCATACTCGACCCCCGATTTTCAGGGCGTTACAGTGGGTCCCACGTGGGGCCCACCATCATATATTTTATAATATATATTATACTATTATAATATATATATATATATTATTTTTATTTTTATTTTAAAACCAGCGTCCAGGCCCTAGACGGCCTGGATGCAAGGCACATACATCATGGTAATCCCACGGTCCAGATGGATAATGACGATAAGACACATATGACATGGTGGGTCCCACGTGGGTGGGGCCCACTACTACTGGGCAGCATGGATATAATACATATATCACGGTGGGTCCCACTGTCCTAGCTGGACGATGTGGATGCCACATGTGCACGAAATCAGGGCCCCACCGTCTGCACTGGACGGTGGGATGAAACAGATATAGCATGGTGGGTCACACGTGTGGCCCACCAGCTTGGAAGAAAGCTAATATTTGTGTTTTCTCATTGCCCAGGTCAGTCCAAACGGACAGCCAGTGGTGGGCCCTGGACGTGGCAACGACGTGGGCCCCACTTGGACAGCAGCGTGGTCCACTAATTCCACGGTGTGCATAAAATACTTACATCATGGCGGGCCGCAAACAGGGAAAAGAGAGAGAGAGAGAGAGAGTCGTGTGATGGAGGGACCCCGACACTATGGGCCCTCCCTTCCATACATTACAACATACATCAAGTGGGTCCCATTACATATGGGCCCACTAATCAAAATCAATGGTGGAGATTCCTTCTTGCCCAAGATGTAAGGTCTAGATGACCCTTTACATACTAGGAAAAATAAACATCATGATGGGGTCCATGGAGAATGGCCTCATTATGGAATGATCATGTGAATCATGGTGGGCCATCGGCCACACCTAAGGTCCAAAGTGAGATCCATACCATCAATCGGTAGGCCCCACTTGTCCAATCATCAAAACATGAAATATATGCCTATAAAACACCCACTATTGGATCTTTTTGGTCTAATGGAATGCCAAACTCTTTGGCTCTCACTTTGATGGAGGTTGATGAAGGTTGGAGGGTTGAAGGGTTGAAATGGGAGATGAGAGGGGTAGGAAGTGGGCCACACATAAAGCTTATGTTCTCTCCTTAGAATTTTCTCTCATGGTTGCTTGGAAATGATGGAGAATGGTGTGAAAAGAGAGAGGAGTGGGGTTGTGTAAGAAGGATGGGATGAGAGGAATGGGTAGTGTAAGAAAGGGATGGGTATGTGTAAGAGAGAGTTGACTTATGGGGGGTGAGGTGGCATGGGGTATGGGTTACTTGTCTTTGTTGGTAATAAAGGGATGAGAGAGGCATGGGTTGTGTACTTGACTGGTGATTGATTGATTGATGTGATGGGTTGTAGAGATTTTCTCAAAATTCACAACGCACGGCATTTCTTCGAAAAATACGCGGACCCACAATTCCTGGCCTAGGTATCGCATCGGTGCGCAAGACATGTCGTTGGAACTGCGGCGATGATGCGATCGTAATGGTGTAAGTTTCAAGTCAAGCCGACTCAAATCTATGAGATGCAACTCAGGGTCATGCGCAAATGCAAATTACAGGTCGCAGGTTACCGAAATTCGACAGGAAGGATCGCAGGAGTCTATGGAATGGTACGGACTAAGATACTGGTTTTACATGTTGAATTAAAGGTATCTTAGGACAATTTGGCAGAAATTCATAGATCCTCAATGAAGTATATGCATAAATACTTTCATCGCATTACTAAAGGACTACACCAGATTGACACATCGATACCTCCTTCATCCTCCACTAGTTTTGATTAGTCTGATTTAATCTTGTTTCATTTTGGGGTTGTATAACTTTTAACTTTGTTAGGATGTATAACTTATTACATTCGTAGAACATACAATCTTTTTATGCTTTCATTTTGAGGCTGAACTTTATTATAATGCCTATCTCATAGTTCAGTTATACTTATCTAGTTCTTATTCTGATTATTCAGTTATCTATATATATATATATATATATTCTCTTTGATACTCTTTCATTTGTCAATTTGTGATAAAAAGGGGGAGAAATTAGTATGATGATGAATGGTAGATTGTGACAAAAAGGGGGAGAAATTGTGTATTGCATTGGGAGTGTATATATATATATATATTTTTTAATACAGGTAAAATACAAAGAGAAGCTCTCATTGAGGGGGAGTAGCAGAGTAGTAGTGGAAGAAAGTGGAAGAAATTTTAGATACATTCAACTACATTATTTTGTAATTGATGTACTAAGTGTTTTGTCACGAATTTGACAAAGGGGTAGATTGTAAGTGTTGTGCACACTTTCATTTCTTTGTAAGTTTTATGCACACTTTCGTTTGATTAAGTGTTGTGCAAACTTTTATTTGTCAAATTTCGATGAGACAAAACACCTTCAAGTGATGGAAAGTTCAACTTCAAGTGATGGAAAGCTCACCTTCAAGAACAAACTATGAAGATTGTATAGTGCAATAACAAGTTCAAGACATGGATAATTCAAGCTAAAGAGTACTAAAGTTCTACTACTTTTCTAGTAGAAGATCAAGCTCCACCTCTAAGTAAAAGACTCATCCTATACACTTCAATGTCCAGCTTTCTCAGGTATAAATGACCCTAGAAAGACCTTAGACTTAGATTCTTTCAAATGCTAAACTTATATGGGTTTTTATACTTTTATTATGCTCTAGTTTGACCAGTTTAAGCTTTGGTTCGACTAGTCCAAGGTTTGGTTCGACCAGTCCAAGATTCAAACTTAAAAAATGGATATTTCTGGTGGTTTCTTGACTAATCGAACAGGATACTCGACTTGTCGAAGGGTGCTCGACTCGAAGTCCAACAAGCTATTTTTGGCACCCTCGACCAGTCGAAGGCAGTGCTTAACCAATCAAATAGGGCCCTCGACCAGTCGAAGAACGGTTTTATACGATCGTGCCCAAATTTTGAAATTTAGTTGGATCTTAGACAAGTCAAAGGAGACCTTAGATGAGTTGAAGCAACAGAATTTCAGCCTATAAATAGAGGCCTTCTCTCATTCCAAAATTACCAATCCAAGCTAAGAAAAGCCTTCATTTAGAAAGAGAGAAGTCCTCACTATCATTAAGCTATTGCACTTATTTTACATTTATGTTTATAGTTTTTATTTTGATTATTTGATCTCTGATTTCGAATCTTTCTTTTTAGAAAAGAGAGTAATCACTCTTCTTTTTGATATATATAAAGGATTCAAATAAGTAGCCTAAGATTTGAATTAATTTAAAATCAAATTAGAACCTAGAACCCTTGATTGTATTACTGGACATTGAACGTTCTACATCAAATGAAGCAGTTCTACAAGATACATCAAGAACGTCTTTCAAGAAGAAGATAAGTATCATTCTATACTTTTTATTTTTGGTTTCTTTGAGATATCTAAAAAATCTCATGTATTGGTTTTAACTGAGATAGCCAGAAAATCTCAGCGTGGGGTTTTATTTGTGATAGCCCATCTAAAAACACAACTGTATAGGTTTTAAGGTGAACCTGTGAAAACCTTGATTATTAGCAAACGCCAATATCACATGGGTTGTGATTATCGGGAGTGGAGTAGGTCTAGCTGTTTGAGAACAATTGGTATACACACCGAACCACTATAACTTTTAGTGTTTGTGGTGAATGGTTTAAATTTTTGCATGTGTGGTGAATGTTTATAATTTATTTATGCTTGTGTGGTGAATGCTTGTAATAGATAGCTCTCTCTTATCTCTTGCTTAGTTTGTGATCTTGATCCTTACTACATTCATGAAACTAAGTTGTCCTATCTAAAACTTTATTTTTAGTGTAAGGTTGTCCTATGAACAAAGTTTGAATCAATTTTTCAATACTACTGCTATTGAGATCAGTGATTTATTTTGATTTAATTTTTATTTTTGTATGTTGAAATTTTATTTGGCATAATCCTATTAACCCCCTTTAGGACTGTTAGCTCTCCTCTTTCAGTAAGAGATGTACATACAATCATCCAGATGGTACAAGAAAATGCAAGAATTCTAATGGAACAACTCCATCAACAGGTTAAAAGCACCAACCGTTATATGGCCAGTCTAACCGAGGCCATGCAACAATTATTAGCCATTATGACGGAACGAACACAACCTATGCAACAGAATAATGGTAGTTCAGTTGATAATGTTGTCCTTTTCCCATTGACACCACCATTGCAGCGTAATACACCACCTACTCCTTAGGAGGTTAGGAATATGTTGATTCCTACAGAGGTTAGATGACCGAAGTAAGAACCAAAGAATTATGATAATAGAAATCAAGGACCGCCAATGGGATTTTATCATGCGTAACTAGAACAAGACGGTTTGGAATATGTCGCTTCCTATGAAAGCTATGTCATGCGATTTAAGTGAGCAAAGATCTGATGTAAGGTGGTCATGATCGAAGCCCAATTTTTGCAACTCGCACAAGATGGTTTGGAATACAAACTCCACAAAAAATCCGTAAGCACAGAGTTTGCTGATTTATATGAACTCACTAAGGTCTCTAAATATAAAGATTTGCTTTAAGAAGGGGCTAGGCAAGCAAATTCATCAATCAAAATGTATTACAACGATCCTAATTACGAAATTACAATCATCGAAGTAGTGACTAAGAAACCACTAGTCTGCTCAGCGTTGGCTGAGGCAGAATCAACTTCCCCAACGACCCAGATGACTTAAAAAGTATACACCTTTGATATTACTCAGGATGAGGAAATTTTTGACCTCATTGTTTGAAACAAAGTTCATCAAAGTTCCTATTAATCATAAGATACCTTCGGCTGAGGAACTCAAGAAGGTTAACTATTGTAAATGGCATGGATCTCATTCCCATTCAACTAACAAATGTGTTATTTTCAGAAATCTTATTCAGGAATACATCGTCTGCAGATTACTAAAATTTTTAGAAAAGAAAAAGAAGCCATGCTGATTGATACCAATACATTCCCAGCCAGCATGGAGATAAATGCGATCACAACCGACTTGAGGGATCGACCTCGACTGAAAATAGAACTCAATTCAAGAAGTTTACACAGAATGAACGGTCGATACATTCCAAGATAGCAGCGGGCATCTCAATATCGGGACACACATGGGCAGAAGAACCATCGTTTATATGATCGTTGCGCTCGAGAGATCCCTTAGCGACCTAAAGACCATCCTCGACTGAAAAATCACGATCAAGGCAACAGTCGAGATCGCTAGTAGCTGAAGTAGGTAACTTCTAATTGCCAGCTACATTGGAGATCTCCCTTGACTAGGATGGTCACCCCCCTCCCCCCAACTATGCGAGAAGGGGTATGGAAGTGGCTTACACATCCAAAGTTCCCAATGGTATTGGAAAATCTAACCTGAACTCAAAAATGTTGTTGGCAGAGAAATATGGCCGTAATGAGAAGAGAGAGAAAAGAGAAGCAAGATCTTCTTCGACCAAAACTCAAGCTACCACATCCATTTTGGAAAGTTCTTTCGCCAGAGGAACATATAATAGTGAATACGGTCGAAGCTATTGGTCTGCCTACTAATAAGGGAAGTAAAGCAATTCTCAAAAACACTGAAACATAAAGTGAGTTTAAAGAAGAAGACAGTGATGGCAACCTGTTGGATTATTTTAGCGAGGATTGCTTCCTAATAGAAGAATGGTTGCCTGGTGAACTCACGCCTGAAAGTGCCCTGGTTTGTCAAATTACATGAGTGTTGAGCCAGTTTTCAAGTGAGCCTCAAGATGAAGATTACAAGATCAAGACTTCAACCAGAAAGAAGATCGAGTGCTCCAAATAGGTAAATGAAGCCTCACTTCCCTAACCAAACCCCTAAGGTAAATGACCCCCATTAAACTTAGTCTTCCCTTCAAATATTTGAAAATCATCTTTGGTAAGTTTAAGTGTTGAACATTTAGAATGTTACAGGAGTAAAACATGAAATACACAGATATGTTCGATTGCATTGATGTGCAATCGAAGTCAGTTATGATTCTATCGAACATGGTTCGATTGCATCGAAGATTAGGCCCATTCTATCCAGCAACAAAATGACCAAATGCTGAAAATTATCGATTATATCGAATGGTGGTCAATGATATCGAAATTCAAACTTTGATAAAATCGAAACCCTATTCGATGACATCGACTTAGGGCACTCCCTCTACATAGATTACATTCTAAAAAGTGTTCATTGATATAATCAAGTCACCTTCGAGTACATCGAGAGTAAGTACTTGTAACGCCCCAGATTTTTGCCAACCTGGGATTAGACGTCCTTAGGCAATGGGTCAATCCTAACACAGGTTTAAGTTCTTAAACGCTCAATTAAAGTCTCAAATCGTTCCTTAAATCATTTTCTTCACAAATCCCACCCTTCACTACCTTGTGCTTTCAATTTTTCAAAGCACCTTCGCCCTAGACACTATCTTAAACTAGCTAAGTAGTATAACTTGGATCACTTTATATACAAACTAATGGACTAAGTTCCACCTCAGACGAAAATCACTTAGGATTAAAATCCTTTAGAAATTTGACAAAGTGAACTAGGTGTTAAACTAGATTAGCCATGAAATCAATTTGAATCACTTTAAATACGATCTGCAAGACCCAAAACTTGCAGAATCATTGACGCTAGGTTACCCTAAAGTTTAGAACCAAACTCATTTCCGTCTGCTTCTCGGGAATGAAACGAAACTTCATATTAGGTCTAGATCGCACATCGAGTCCGATTAACCCGAAGCTAAGGAACTAGGACCGCCCCACTAGGCTTAACAATCATCTCAAAAATCAGCTCCATCCGATGTTCCACGGCCATTCGTTTCGATTCGGAGCGAGGGAGTGTGAAAAACACTATTCCCATGCCAAAATAAATATCTGGAATAGTGATCTGGCATCATTCATTGACGTGTCGAAGATAAGCAACCTGACCGTCAGAATCGAGACCAAATTACACCCTCGGATTAAGAAAAATTTCAGGAACATTTACATGTACTTAGAATTTCTGATCGTGGCCCACTGACCGTCGAACTGAAAGTGGTCCGCCACGTGCGATCTGGGAATCCGACCGAGTCAAAAACGTAATCCCACATAGATCCATAGATGGTGAGCTTAAGTCTGACGTTTGGTTCAAGGAGGGCCACCAGAACCTCCCTTTTGAGCTGGAAAAGTGACGAATATCCTATATTAGCAGTACCCCTTGAACCTGAGTCTAATTTCGGAATGTTTTTGGCTATAAAAGGGGCTTAGAACAGCCCCTCTCACAGCCATACGAATTTTGGAGAAAAACCCTAGAGGGAGAGAGAGAAAAGAGAGAGAAAGGCTTGGAGTTTGTTGCCGATTTTCCTCCTCCTGCTTTGGCTTGTTACACGGCCTACACCGCCCTGTTCTAGGCGCTTTCCCGGCGGTATCCATCCCATTTGAAGGTAAGAAACCCTAACCCTAGGTCTGAATTTTGGTAGGATCGTTGTAGGCTATGTAACAACTAACCGATTCCGCTCTTTAGGCTAGAAAACTCCCGTATACGGAAGTTCTACTGCCCTTGCTGATTCGTTGAGTTTCAAAAGGCAAAGGTGAGGACTTTAAGTGTATAAGTTACGGTTTTCAACGCTTTCAATGTCAGATAATGATAGATTCATGATCTGCATGTAAATGCACATGTACAAAGTGCTTTCCGTTTCCTGTTTCGATTAACGTTGTAGAAATTGGAATTTCACATACTCTAGGTATACGTAGAAATACCGTATCCGTATTTTTTTTGGAAAAACGTTTGACATGTTTATTTAATGTATGATTATATGATATATAGATAAAATACTAATTTGGCGAGAGGAATCGCTGAAATACATGTTCATGTGTAAATGTTACGTATGTTGAAATTGTGTATTCTAGAAATACCGTATACGTATTTTTTTTGGGAAAATGTATGACATGTTAATTTAATGTATGATTATACAATATATGTATAAAATACTAGTTTGGCGAAAGGAATCGCCAAAATACATGTTCCCTTGTAAATGTCAAGTATGTTGAAATTGTGTATCCTAGAAATACCGCATATGTGTGAATTTTGGAAATACAATTGTAATGATTATTTGCTGTATGATTATGATATACATGGGTAAAATACTCACGTGGCGAAGGGACAACCCTAACACGTATTTTGCTAACATACGTCATGTATGTTGGAATAGTGTATTCTAAGTGTTTGTGAAAATGACTGAATGAGTATAGAATCCTCATTCGTGCTCGCCATGACTAATTGTCATGGATTCATGATTGTTGTATTGGCGATACCCTTTTTGACGAAAGGATTTGCCTAAATCACGCCACGGCCAATAGACACCATATATGCTAAAATGTGTGGCCCAAGTGTTTGTGGAAATGACTGAATGAATATGGAACTCGGATTCCTGATTGCCATGACTATCCGTCGTGGGTGTATGCGTGTTATGATTGGGGCAACTCCCTAGGGAAAGGATTTGACCTAATGCCTATGTGATCGACATATGTCATGTATGTTGATGTATGTTTGTTTAAGTGTTTCTTGAAATGTCTGAATGAGTAGTAGTTAGCAAATTGTAATGTATAAGGGTGTTGAGATATGATTCTCAACCTCTTTTAACTATGTGTATGATCTCCTTGGATTGTTGTGTGATTAGGAATTGAACATGTATAAACTCATGCTTGTGTTGTGATTCATAACATGCTCAACTGCTTTATGATTATAACTATGTAATGCATATGTTTAAATTTATATTTACGTTGTATGATCCGTCATGGGTGATGGGGGAGCGGTGCAACGAGTGCGTGCAACAGCCCTGGCAGCCCTAAACGGAAAGTACCATACCTTGATTGTATGAGTGAAATCTTGATTCACTACTGTTTTATCTATCTGCACTTGATTGTGTTTGGGGCTATGATTATAGTCCAGACAATCGGTACCAGAATTGAATTCGTGATTATGATTCATTTGCCACGTGAGATGTGTTCGACGAACCCGAGTCGTACTTCGGTTGGCGATAGTGGTTGGCCACGCGAAGTGCTTATGCACTTCATGTCGTTCAACTTGTTGTGCGCTCGAGCTAGCCGAGCTCGTCAAGTAACCCGATCTGTCTTATGTATGTTCACCATGTTTAGTCGCTACTGCCTGAACCTAGGGTACCAAACTTACTAGTGGCGATCCCGTTAACCATGGTACCTCGATCCGCTAAGACGCATGAGCCGGGCATGGTGGTATGGGACACCGTGGTCGAGCTGTCGGCCTACGCTGGGGCCATGTGCCTCCCCGTAGTGACCATTGCGCAACCAACCTCGTGAGCCGATTATGGTGGTATGGGACACTATATTCGAGCTGTCGATACTTACGGCGAGAGCCGAGTACGGTGAGACCTGTGCTCGTACTGACGGGTGACGAGTCCTCCGTAGTATCTTCGAGTATACTCCAAGGTCTGTGATTGGCGACGAGTCTTTCACAGCAACTGGAGTATGAGTTGAGCCGAGTACGGTGAGACCTGTACTCGAGCTGACGGCTAGTGATTGGGCCAAGTACGGTGAGACCTGTACTTGAGCTGACGGCCAGCAATTGAGCCGCATACGGTGAGATCTGTATCCGCGCTGACGGGTGACAAGCCCTTTGTGATGCCTTCACTACGCTTCTCAAACCATAACATCGTATGAGATTAACTAGGATTGACGACCCTAGAATGGATCATGTTTGGGAATGATACAAGGGAGGTACCTTAGTTTCTCAATATTGCTGTTTGAAATGGACTAATAATAACTTGGTAATCATGAGCATCATCGCACCGCATGTGCTTTGTAGATGTGGCGCACTGAGGGAGTAAGCATTCGCGAACGTAAGATGATGTCACTTGAGGGTGGTTTGGCAAGGGTATACAGCATCATGTCATTTCATTTTCGCACTTAACAAGAGTAGTTAGAAATGTTTGATTTGTACTGCTTTATCATTACTGCTTGATTGAATTGATAACATGTTAACCTATGCTTTACTGTTCCACTGAGTTGATCACTCACTCCCACGTTACGGACGGTGTTGTACACACCAACCCATTTGTTGAGTTTCATGTGGTGGCGATGCTTGTGAAGCAGAGCGGACTACTTCTATGATGATAGGAGGAATTCTCCTATCTGTATCTCTCTGGCAGGTCAATGAAGACCTGATATTGTATTGACGGGGCTATGGTACATGGGATAGGAGGCATTACACTTCCTCACATTTGGTACATTTTAGAACTGCACTTGTATTTATTTAACCTGGTAATGTTATCACACTCTGGAGACTCATCATAAGTTATATATTTTATCTATCTATCACAGTCTTCCGCTTGCAAATTTAACTGTCTCTGGAGTATGATATGCTGTTTTGGCTTAATCTCACTCATGTTCAATGCACGAATATAGTCAACATTCAATCATCATTCATTTTGTTGCATAAGTGATGTTTTGGAACTCGGGAGTTGAGTTTATGCTCGACCCCCGATTTTCGGGGCGTTACAGTACTCGATTGTATCAAAGTGTGTTCTATTACATCGAAGATAAAGAACATTTTGTCCAGCAAGACATCAAAGAAAATACAAACTCTTCGATCACATCGATGTAATCGAACTTCAAAATTCTTTTGCATCGAATGATGATCGATAGCATCGAATATTTGGATAAAATCTTCCAGCAACCAAAGGTAATTTTTTGAAGAAAATCTGATGGGATCAAACTACATTTCGATGACATCAAAGTGCATGTCGATAACATCAAATGATACTTGACAAAATCGAGCAGAATCTGTTCTACACAAAACTGAACATATATGTGTAGAAAGTTGATATAATCGAATGAGACTCGATATCATTGAAATTTAAATTTCGATAATATCGAAGACTATTCGATAGTATCAATAATGATAGATTTCTACCCATTTTTTTACCGTTGGGATTCTTCTTCTATAAATACGACAGGTTACCTCTTAGTAAAATGAGGTAAAAATTAAGAGAGTTTAAGAGATTTACTTCACATATATTATACCCTCTTCCTCATTCCCTCTTTCCCATTAGAGTTTATCATTTAATCTTAACATATGCTTTAACTCAAGATCTTATGTTCTTAAGATTGAATTATAAACTCTAGCATTCAGTGAGATCCCAACAAACCTCCGTGTAGGTTAATCATGTTATTAGAACTCTTGAATGCATAACTCATGATAACCTTCTTTGTGTGTATTTAAGATCATATCATATCCATAGAGAAGGTTAAAAAACCCAAACCTCATAACCTCGGAGCATTCATGAAAGCATCAACAACAAGTTGCGGTTCAAGGGAGCTGAAGACTTTTCGTCATCATTGAAGATCTTCACATCGTGCGAGAAAGGGGCTCACCAACTTATTGTAAGTATACAAAGTTCGTCGAGTCTGAAGCCCTTTCCTTGTGTAGGATTGGGATTCAAAGTTTGAGTGATAAACTCGCCAAGACCTCTTTGTATGCCTCTGATGGGAGAATACATGGTCCTTTTGTAGGACAAGTTGCCTTGTGTAAGCTTAAGTTGCCTTGTGTAGGCTTGGATAGCCTTGGGTAGGCTTCCTGTTGTGTCCTTAGGTATGACTCATCACCTTGAGTAGTTGAAGGGAACCTTGTATAGGTCCCTTAGTTAACCTTGTGTAGGTTGTGAAGGTTCATGGTTAACCTGATTTAAAACCATTGGATAGTGAAATCCGGTACACTCTAGGAGAGAGTGCGTCCGCCGAGAGTCGAGTAGGCAAGTATCCGAACCACTATATATGATTGTGTTTAGGATACTATATATGATTGTGTTTAGGATTGTCTTTTGTGCATTATTCTAATCATGCTTATGTTCATCAAATGACTTTTATGATACACGATTTAGTTAATGTATAAGTATTGATAGAAATTACATCCCACACACAATATACACTGTCCTTGTAGGCTTTGTTCTTTATATACAAATCTTGTATAAGCCTATGTGAATTGGACCCTCTATTGGCTTGGAGCCATAGAGTTACTTTACCTTACTCCTTCAATTAAAGTTAGGCACAGTTTGTTCTTAGTTAAAAATAACTTTGAAAAAGTGTTATCACCCCCCTCTAGGATATTTGGACATACTTCATACTTCAGTAATAGCGATTCTACTGCAATTTCAATGCCTACCATAAATAGGCCAAGGGATATGATGGTTGATTCACAAATTGACTCCACAAGGAACGAAACTCCTAGTCAGACTGATGGGATTGAGTCCGATACACTAGGGGGCAAGTTTTGGGTAGTAGTATTGTGTTTGGTTCACTGCCACCAATGGTATTTCATTGTAATATGGTGCTCACTTTGTCGTATGACTTTCAGGCAAGAGCTACTTAACCAAACACAATGCCTGGCAATGTAAAAGAACATGTATTCCCAGTTATTATTCATCACGCTTCTTTCCCTTATGATGAAGGGAAACGAGGCAAGGCATTACACATTGACACGGTCATTGTAGCAACCGACTGTTCACAACCCCAAGTGTAGGGTCGAGATGTAGTAATAATCTCGGTGAGACCGAGGTTGAATCCATAGGGACTACTCATGTGTTTATTCTGAAAGCAATTAAAATCAAAACTAGGAGAAGATCTAAACTAAATCAGGAAAGTAAGGAGTAATTGTGAGATGATGAATTTAGAAACTTTAGAATTTAAAGTGGGAACTAGGGTTACAGGGATCCACTTGCAGCTAGTAGGATGTTTCCTTACTTGATTCAATTCACTCAATTGGAATTGGAGTCCTATCCTATCCAATTGGAAGATATTCAATAAGATCAGATCTGACCTTCCATTAACCTAATTCTCAACGGATGGAAGTTGTGAAGATTGGAAGTGATTCCATCACCTAACCATGCCCAGGAGACCATGGTAGACAGTAGGATATACCAATCCAACAACCAACATGGGAGAATTGGGAAGAATAGAAGAGATTCCATCACTCAACCATGCCCAAGGGACGATGGAGAACAACAGGATTTCCTATTTTCATAAACTCCAAAAAGAAAAAGAAGATACTTCAAGCTATTGCAGATCCATTGTAATTTAAGTCATAACAAACCATTAAAAACTAAAAGTATTCCTTAAATATCAAACTAGAATCAAAGGGGTTCAATAATAACAAGAATCAAATAGGAAGAAAAAAAAACATCCCAACCATGCTACAAGCTTCACCCCTTAGCCCTAGCTAAGGGATCTAACCAATCATGGACATGATTGTATTAAAAATCCTAGAAGAGAGCATTAAAAACTAAGGAGAAGGGAAGAACAACTCTTAGGAAGTGGCTTTGCATTTTTGCTCTACTTCTCGAAACCCTAGAAAGTGCCTAGGAAACCCCTATTTAGAAGCTAAGTTCCGCAAAATCGGAAAATCAGATCAAATTTACGCAGTCCACGTAAACACTGTGTAATCGATTCGATGTCATTGAAGGGGTTTGAATCCGGAAGTCACGCCTTTTCTTCTTTTGCATTGCATAAGTCTCTGTGTCATCGAACCGTCCTTTGATGTCATCAAGTGAAGCTTTGATCCATCGAATAGGTCTTCGAGTCATCGAGAATGTGTCCAAAATAGTCCAGTGAGTTGCTTCAATTTCTTCAATAAATTCGATGCCATCGAGCAGTCTTTGATGTCATCAGCACCTTCCTTTGAGTAATCGAACATGTCTTCGATTGATCGAGGAAAGCACCCAATATGTCCAGCAACAAACTTCATTTCCCCTCATAAATTCGATGTCATTGACCAGTACGTTCAATGTTATTGAATGGTTCTCGATGGCCTAGTCTTTGTGATTTCTGCTCTTGTTCTTTTAACTTCCTTCCTTCTCCACTTTGTTTTCTTGAATCTTGTGACCTTGAAATCTTCAATCTTTGTCTCCTATGATCCATTCTCTGCCTTGGTGGTCTTCGAGTGTTAAATCCATGCTTTTAGCACCTTTTTTAATCCAAGCTCTTAAATCCACCTTTGCAACACAAACATGAGTAAAATAGGACATTAAGTAGTATCATGTTCATAAAATCCAAATATAAATGGGGTCCAATATGCAATATTTGACCCTCAACACCGACGGGGCTATCGATAGACCCACAACTAACATGACACAACACCTCAAGCCATTATATATTTCAACTCATTTAGACAAATGTCCGATTACTAGAATTTTTATGGACAATAGAGCCGCAATAAACTTATTACCAAAGGGAATGATGGCCTAACTAAGGAAAACCATAGTCGATTTGATCCCTTCTGAAGTAACTTTAGCAATTTTGTTGGCCATGTTACCAATACACATGGTGTTTTACCAGTCGATCTTATAGTAAGCACTAAGTTTGTTTTGATGTCGTTCTTTGTAGTTGACACTTTGTCAGGCTACAATGCCCTGTTAGGGAGAGATTAGATTCACTCTTTTGCATGCATTCCCTCTTCTCTTCACCAGTTTGTCATCTTTTGGAATCAAAACAAGGTTGAGCTCATTATGGCCAATAACAAGCCCTTTTTTAGCCACATGAAATGTCAACAAAGCTTATTACTATGGCGAGGAAATAATGCCAATCAAGTTCATTGGGAGGAATAAGTATGGACGATCGACTGTTGGAGCTTAAAAATCATGAAGAAAGATTAAAGATCAGAAATTAAACATGAAGTGAAGAAATGAGAAAGAAAGAAGAAGATCAAGTGCTTTGTTTGGTAATTGCACGGGTAGCGCAATCGGTAGTAGTTGTACGGATCGCGTAATTAACTTAATTTGTTATTTAGACTATGCAAAGGATTTCATCTATTATGTGGATCGCGCAACTAATTAGATCGTTGCGCTGATCGCGCAACCAACTTCACCGTTACGCTGGTTGCCCAATCAAGAGCAGATGACAATTATGATAAACGGTCAGGTCGGATGCAAAGTGGGCCCCTGGCACAAAGATTGAGGGTTCGTACATGAGGAGGCCTATAAATACCCCACTCCCCCTCTCATTTGAGGGAGAGAAGAATTCTGGAAGAGGAGCAAGGGAGATCGAAGGTGAGAAGGCAAATCAAAGGTCAGTTGCGAGGACCCCCCAACCAACAGATTGATTGTGTAGACCACAGAACTAACAACTTGTTGCTCAGGTCGTGCAACTAGGTCATTATATGACCAATCATAAAGCTTTCAAGATGCTGCGAAAATCGTCCATTTCGGCCTTTATTACTCCAAGCTCTCCTTTTACGTAAAGGACAAGCTCAAGAGGAGAGAAGTTGAATGATTAAATTATCACAACGTTCCTCTTATGGAGATGACCGAAGTAGCTGTCAAAATGCTGCCGGATTTGAGATTCAACAATCGGACTTTACTAGTTTCAGTTTATGTATTTTAATTAATCTATCTTAGAATCAAGGGATACTAAAGGATGTAAAGGAACTCAGTATCGATAATATGATGATCATTCTTCCTATATTCTCTTTGTTATATTTGAATAATATAATTTTCCCCCAAATTGAATGCATTGTTTCTTATTCAAAATAAAATGGCGACTCCACTGGGGAATATTTCTTCGTTATTTGATATTAACATTAAGAGTATTACAGAATTTTCATTGTAGTTTGGTGTCGTTCGACGCCAAAATGGCGACTCTCAACGGGAACATCCTCCCTTTCATCTCAAAGACAGATTATTTGATAATTCAAATACTAACTATAATTATATCTTATATTCGAAGGAATCCAACTATAAATTTCAACCAATGACAACTTCTGCAAGGAAAGTGAGCTTCCATTTCACTGCAATCGGATTCATGGTAGAATATGCGCCGTATCAACCCCCATAACACATGGCTTTACTTTCTATAAGCAAAAACAACCCGACCCGAGCAATAGTTAGAGTTGTATCTACCTCACCTCAAGCACAGGAAGGCGACAAGGATCGAACTATTGTAATGACTCGCAGGGCAAGAGCACGGAACACAGGAAGCAACAGAATGAATCCACCTTCATCAAGAATTAGCGGACCGATAACTTGTAACACTATTAGGAGGAATCCTGAACTCGCCCCTCTTGCGATATATCCCGGGCGAACAGTTCCGCAGTTAACGTCGCGTGATTTCCCTGCTTTGATGGCCCCAAGATCTAAATGGATGAAGGAGCAAAAGGGCAAAGCACCGCTAGTGAACTCACTAGTATATGTTTCGCCCCAATTAATTAGTGGCAATGGGGGCACAGAGAGGTCGAATGAAACCCCATCTGCCCTTCTTTTCGTAAGTCCTATTATGTCAACACATTCTTATGCCACTTCGACTATAGCATCATCAAAGAATGGCGAAGCCGCAGTACATATGATCGGAATGAACCAGGAAAATGTGCCAACTACAGAGGACTGTATCAATGAAATGACAAAAACACAGAGAGCATTAATGAAAGAATGCAGAAATCTCAGAGGAGCCTTAACTACTCTCGCGCATAATGTAGCCCAGATAGCAGCTCCCCCGATGATGGACACAATGAATGGGCAAGAAAACCAACCTGAAGGCTTTCAACCATCGAGGGCAGGATCACTGGGGTCTATCCCAGCAGCGAGAACCATGACACAAGAGGAAATGAGACAGGTCATCGAAGAAGCCATCAGAATAGAGAGGGAGCGTGAGGATACTGGCTACTTCAGATACCGAATGCCATATCCAAGAGAAATGGAAGACATCCCATTCCCAGCCAACTTCAAACATCAAGATTTTCAGAAGTTTAATGGAGAATGATCACCAGAGGAGCACCTAATGCACTTTATTACTAGCATGGGGAATTTTTCTACAATACCGCAATATTGCTTGAGATTGTTTGGATCATCTTTAACTAATAAGGTTTTCCGATGGTATTCCAGCCTGGCCCCGGGGTCAATACGTATATAGGAACAAATGTAGGACGTCTTTATGTCAAATTTTTTCTCTTCAGAGTATAATGTTAGTATTACGGAATTGGCTTCTATGCGGTAGAGAGATGTGGAACCAGTAGAAAAGTTTATAGATAGATGGAACACATTGGGAGCCTCGTGTAGGTAACTGCCAGAAGAAAAGGAACAAGTCAAGCTGTGTCTAAACTCTATGGAGACAGGAATCACATTTGGACTCACCAACGCTGATATTAGGACTTTCTGCGACTTAGCCACTAAGGCTCATGCTCTAGAGTTAATGACTCAAAAGATGTTGGCGTTTCACTATGAGACAGCCAGGAGAGCAACCAGCAGGATGGCCGTAAATATTGTCGATCACGAAAGGAGAAGAAAAGATACAAGAGACTTGAGGGATTAAAGGTCGGGACAGAAAGAAGAATTGAATCAGTCAAGAAACAGATACAGTGGAAAAAGGCCTAAAATGCTAAATTCTCATGAAGGGTTTGCATTCGATAGGGAAGATGTTGTTCCTATGATGAACCAATTGCTAAAAACTGGAATGATAGAATTACCAGACCTAAACGCCCTGAAGATGTGCAAAGAACAAGAGAAAGAGATTTTTGCCACTATCATCGCCTGGTGGGACATCCAACGGAGAATTGTTACACGTTGAAATGTATAATACAACGAATGATAGACAAAGGTGAAATAGTGATTGGAAAAGAAAAAGAAAAGGGCACAATGCTAATGGTGAATATCTCACAATTCGGGAAAAAGCCCGAGAGATGAGATAGAAAGAAAGCTATAAGATGACGAAAAAGATAGTAGTAATTACACTACGATCAGGAAAGAATATAACAAGCCATACGAAGCAGAAAACAAAAATTATAAAAAAAGAAGTTGTTGAAAGGCTGAGCGACGATGATGAAAAAGAAAAGAAGAATGAGACAATAAAAGTGACCTATGATGTAGTAAGTGTAAGTGCTATAGTTTATATCCCTGTCAGTTGTCAAATTCATGGTGCCAAAATTACTGTTATATAACTTGCATAAGTGAAGCTTTCTCAAAGATCAACATTCATGAACAAGCAAAGCTCATAAGTACAAAGATTCACTCAAAGATCAACCTTGACTGCAAGTATTGCTTACAAGACATGACTCAAGAATGCAAGACTTTAAGAATAGTACAAGGCAGTTCGTAAATAACTCAAGACACTTTCAAGGTTGAGCTACATCAAGATTTCAAGATTGAACTACATTAAGACTTCAAGGCTTAAACTTCAAGGTCACTTGTTCCTAATGTTTCAATGTCCTTACTTCATGATTGGGGTTTGATTGACCTTAGGTTGACCTTAGAAGTAGGCCATTTTGGATACATAAGTCATATGTTTATGTTACATGAGTTTGGGCAGTTCGAAGACTTGTCCTAGGCTTTCTTTGACTAGTCTTAGCTTTACTTCGACCAGTCTAAGAAATTTCTCGATCAGTTGTGAGTTTGTTACAAAATTCGGATATTTTCTCTTAGCCTTCGACTAGTCCAGGAATCTATTCGACCAGTTGAAGGAACAGTGTCGACTGCATCTTCGACCAGTCGAAAGTCTTCGACTCAAAGTCCAGCGATTAATTACAGGGTCTTCGACCAGTCAAAGGAGACCTTCGACCAGTCGAAGGTGACCTATGACCAGTCAAAGGAGACCTTCGACCAGTCGTAGAACGGTCAAAGCTTATCGCGCCCAATTTTTTTCAAATCTGTTACTTCTTTGACTAGTCAAAGAGCTCCCTAGACCAGTCGAAGACACGATCTGCTCACCTATAAATAGAGCTCAGAAGAAAAATAAGAATTAATTAATCCATTTAAGCCAATCTTCGTCAAACTTCTGAGAGATAATTATGTGCTCCATCTGAGCTAAGTATGCTTATTTAATACTCTCTTTCTCTAGCTTTATTTAATTGATTTTGTTTCTACTATTCCAATCTAATTTGATAAGAAGAATTGTTATTTCCTTTCTTTGGAATCAAAATCAATTAAGGCAAGCCCTATTTGGTTTAATTTAAAATCTATTAGAACTAGAACCATTGTAATTGAGTATTGGACATTGAACTTGGACATTCAATCATCTACTCTGATTTTCAGAAGTTTAATGGATTTTCAGAAGATGGAAGACATCCCATTCCCAGCAAACTTCAAACATCAAGATTTTCAGAAGTTTAATGGAGAATGATCACCGGAGGAGCACCTAATGCACTTTATTATTAGCATGGGGAATTTTTCTACAATACCGCAATATTGCTTGAGATTGTTTGGATCATCTTTAACTAATAAGGTTTTCCGATGGTATTCCAGCCTGGCCCCGAGGTCAATACGTATATAGGAACAAATGTAGGACATCTTTATGTCAAATTTTTTCTCTTCAGAGTATGATGTTAGTATTACGGAATTGGCTTCTATGCGGCAGAGAGATGTGGAACCAGTAGAAAAGTTTATAGATAGATGGAACACATTGGGAGCCTCGTGTAGGTAACTACCAGAAGAAAAGGAACAAGTCAAGGTGTGTCTAAACTCTATGGAGACAGGAATCACATTTGGACTCACCAACGCTGATATTAGGACTTTCTGCGACTTAGCCACTAAGGCTCATGCTCTAGAGTTGATGACTCGAAAGATGTTGGCGTTTCACTATGAGACAGCCAGGAGAGCAACCAGCAGGATGGCCGTAAATATTGTCGATCACGAAAGGAGAAGAAAAGATACAAGAGACTTGAGGGATTAAAGGTCGGGACAGAAAGAAGAATTGAATCAGTCAAGAAACAGATACAGTGGAAAAAGGCCTAAAATGCTAAATTCTCATGAAGGGTTTGCATTCGATAGGGAAGATGTTGTTCCTATGATGAACCAATTGCTAAAAACTGGAACGATAGAATTACCAGACCTAAACGCCCTGAAGATGTGCAAAGAACAAGAGAAAGAGATTTTTGCCACTATCATCGCCTGGTGGGACATCCAACGGAGAATTGTTACACGTTGAAATGTATAATACAACGAATGATAGACAAAGGTGAAATAGTGATTGGAAAAGAAAAAGAAAAGGGCACAATGCTAATGGTGAATATGCTCACAATTCGGGAAAAAGCCCGAGAGATGAGATAGAAAGAAAGCTGTAAGATGACGAAAAAGGTAGTAGTAATTACACTACGATCGGGAAAGAATATAACAAGCCCTACGAAGCAGAAAACAAAAATTATAAAAAAAGAAGTTGTTGAAAGGCTGAGCGACGATGAAGAAAAAGAAAAGAAGAATGAGACAATAAAAGTGACCTATGATGTAGTAAGTGTAAGTGCTATAGTTTATATTCCTGTCAGTTGTCAAATTCATGGTGCCAAAATTACTGTTATATAACTTGCATAAGTGAAGCTTTCTCAAAGATCAACATTCATGAACAAGCAAAGCTCATAAGTACAAAGATTCACTCAAAGATCAACCTTGACTGCAAGTATTGCTTACAAGACATGACTCAAGAATGCAAGACTTTAAGAATAGTACAAGGCAGTTCGTAAATAACACAAGACACTTTCAAGGTTGAGCTACATCAAGATTTCAAGATTGAACTACATCAAGACTTCAAGGCTTAAACTTCAAGGTCACTTGTTCCTAATGTTTCAATGTCCTTACTTCATGATTGGGGTTTGATTGACCTTAGGTTGACCTTAGAAGTAGGCCATTTTGGATACATAAGTCATATGTTTATGTTACATGAGCTTGGGCAGTTCGAAGACTTGTCCTAGGCTTTCTTTGACTAGTCTTAGCTTTGCTTCGACCAGTCTAAGAAATTTCTCGATCAGTCGTGAGTTTGTTACAAAATTCAGATATTTTCTGTTAGCCTTCGACTAGTCCAGGAATCTATTTGACCAGTTGAAGGAACAGTGTCGACTGCATCTTCGACCAGTCGAAAGTCTTCGACTCAAAGTCCAGCGATTAATTACAGGGTCTTCGACCAGTCAAAGGAGACCTTCGACCAGTCGAAGGTGACCTACGACCAGTCAAAGGAGACATTCGACCAGTCGTAGAATGGTCAAAGCTTATCGCGCCCAATTTTTTTCAAATCTGTTACTTCTTCGATTAGTCGAAGAGCTCCCTAGACCAGTCGAAGACACGATCTGCTCACCTATAAATAGAGCTCAGAAGAAAAATAAGAATTAATTAATCCATTCAAGCCAATCTTCGTCAAACTTCTGAGAGATAATTATGTGCTCCATCTGAGCTAAGTGTGCTTATTTAATACTCTCTTTCTCTAGCTTTATTTAATTGATTTTGTTTCTACTATTCTAATCTAATTTGATAAGAGGAATTGTTATTCCCTTTCTTTGGAATCAAAATCAATTAAGGCAAGCCCTATTTGGTTTAATTTAAAATCTATTAGAACTAGAACCATTGTAATTGAGTATTGGACATTGAACTTGGACATTCAATCATCTACTTTGATTTGGTTCTATCGAGCTGCTACAATGAGGAGATAATCAGGTATTTTACATTTCATTGTAAATTCCTTTCTGTTTTAGTTTCTTTCAAGATTTGCCAGAAAAATCTTATTGTATTGGTTATCTGAGGAGAGCCAGGAAAACTCAGAAGTGGGGTTTTTTTAATTGTGTAAGCCCACAGACAAAGGCACAATTGTAAAGGTTTTGGGTGAACCTGTGAAAACCTATTTTGTTAGTGAAAGCTAATATCCCCGGTGTGAGGATATTAGAAGTGGAGTAGCATTCTGCGTGGCTGTTGTTTAACAGTTGGTGAACACACAGGCGAACCACTATAATCCCTTATCTTGTGGTTGAATGATTTATATTTCTAATCTTTGATTATTTATTTGTGGGATGTATGTATGGTGGTGAATGTTGTAATCATTTAATTCAAGCATTGTGGGAATTTTGTAATAGTTTAGAATTTATTTTCTGCTATTCCTTTATCAGCTTGAAATTCAATTTCCTTTAAAGTTGTTCCAGCAAGGTTGGCCTGCCATTTTTATGGTGTATGGCTGTCCCTAGAACAATACATTCGTGATTACAAATTATTTCAGTACAGTTTGTGTTTATTTTTGTATTCCTTTTTAGTTTGAAATTTGATACAAAGATCTTTCTAGAAATAAGGTTGTCCTACCATAAACTCTGGTTTTTTGGTGTAAGGTTGTCCTTAGAACAACATTTATATCAACCTCTTAAGATCTGAATTTTGAGGTTGTTTTACTTTCCTGCATTGTGATTTATTTTGGCTATCATATTCTTTTTAATTCCACTGTTATAAGTTTTATTTGGCATTGTCCTATTCACCCCCCTTCTAGGACATATAGCTAGGCCTTTTCAAGTGGTATCAAAGCCTAATAGCTCGTTCTTATTGCTTTTTATTTGAATTTATTTCCTGAGCTAATGATCTAAGCTATATAAAAAGATGTCAAATTTTGATAGCCTTTCAGTCACTAGGCCTCTACCATTTGATGGCTCCAACTATGCTTATTGGAAAGCCAGAATGAGGATCTTCCTAAAATCAATGGATGAGAGTGTGTGGCGAGCCACTGTGACCGAATGGAACCCTCCTACCATTGAAGTAACTGAATCCGACGGTTCAAAAACTCTGTCTGTACCTGCTTATTATTTATGGACCACCCTTCAGAAAAGTGAGTATAGTGTCAATGCTAAAGCACTAAATGCAATCACTTGCGCACTATCACCGGATGAGTTCAAAAGAATCATTTCCTGTGATAATGCAAAGCAAGCTTGGGATATATTAGAAATGACACATGAGGGTACTACAATTGTCAAAAAATCTAAAGTCCAACTCCTCACAACCAGATTTGAAGAAATTCATATGGAGGAAAATGAAATGTTTATGGACTTTTACACTAGACTAAATGTAAGACCCGTATCCTAGTCTCTACTGTTCCATTGACTCCCACGATCCTTCCTAACAAATTTCCAGCAACTCGCAACGTATAATCGACGTTTGAACGCGATCTTAAGTCATATCCTGTAGATTTGAGTTGGTTCGACCTAATACTTGTATCAGTGTGATCGCGCCGTCGCCGCGGTTCCGATGACGCGTCTCACGCGCAAAGGCGATACCCAGGCCAGGAGATGTGGGCCCGCGTTCAGTTTGAGGAAAATGTCGTACATTGCAAATATCGAGGGAATCTCTACAACACATCACATCGGTCACATCAATCAAGTACACATCACTCCCATCACTCACACCCATACTCAAGTACAACCACCTCTCTCCAAAGTCAACTTTCCCTTACATCAAGTACACCCACCACCTTTCACCCATCACCTCTCCCTTTCTCTCTCATTCTCTCTCTCTCTCTCATTCTCCATGCAAGAATCGTCCAAGCCTCCATGAGAGGCCTTGTGTGGCCCACTTCCTAACTCCCATATTCACCATCCATGATCCATCTCGACCGTTGAAATCGTCCCCTTGGAGCTCTAGATCATGTTAGCGGAAGAAGGACGAAGAGATCTTGAGGTGGGTGCCTCTATTCTTCTCTCTCTTTCTCTCTTTATCTTTCTCTCTCTCTTTCACTTTTGTTGTGTGTGACGATGTGGTGGTGTGGCCCACCTGGATGAACCCCACTTGATGTATGTCTTATCCAACCGTTCAAACCATGTGGGCCCTACCTTAGGGAGATGGGAAAATACAAATATCAAGTTGATCCAAATCAAGTGGGTGGCGTCCACATGGGACCCACCAATCGGGGTCCCCACCCGCGGGACCCACCTTAACGTGTTGTAACCAAAACCATCCAGCGTCCCTGGACACTGGAATCCCATGAAATGTGAACCAACCGGTGGTGTACCGTTCAGAGAAATAACAAAAATAAAAATAAAAAGAGAAGGGGATGTTTTCTTTTACTTCGGGTGGACTACTCCTACAGGCCCCACCTTGATGTATAAATTTAATCCACGCCGTCCATCCTTTTCCCCAGACCATTTTAGGCGTTGATCTAAACAAATGGGCCAATTCGATTTTCTGGCAGGCCATAGCATAGGAAATAATGGTTTTCACTGTTAAAACTCACCCTGACGTTTTGGTATACCAAAATGTACTGGATTTTGGGCTCTTTTGGACGATATCGGGCCATGGAATGTATTGGCTGGGGTGGATTCCCCTGATGCGGGCCCTACAACAGAAAAACCTCAGAAAAATTGGATTTTCAAAAAAAATAAATAAATAAAAGTCATGTTTGCGGCCATTCTGCTCAGACAGACGTCAATCTTGGTCACCGCCGTCGACGGATGGGCAGCAGGACCACGGTCCAGCCGTGGGCCCCACCATGATTTGTATTCAACATCCACCCCATGCATTCGGTGGGCCCCTTTCTAACATAGGCCCCCTCCAAATTTCAGCCATATACGTGGCTCAGATGGCCCACATCATAGGAAACAGCGGGATTGAACGTTAGCCATTGAAACCCCTTTTTGGTATTACAGAAGTTTTGGATTAATATGAAATTTGTTTTTCCATTTCATCCAGGTCCGTGTGACCATATTAACGGGTGGGATTGCGAATAAACGTTATGGTGGGCCCCACGTGGGACCCACCTTTTTGGTTGAGGATTGGCTGGACTACAGCAGCATATTGCTGCTGTGGGACGCCACTGTAATGTATGCGTCTTACATCCTCACCGTCCATCTGTCCTGACGGTGGGACCCCACCTCGATGTATGTATTCTTTGGCCACGCCGTCCATCCGTGTGGACTTCACGTGAGGTATGGATCTATCTGCACCGTCCATCCATCTCTTGCTAGTGGAGCCCACATGGGGCATGCGTTATATCCTAAACCGTCTAGGAATGTGGACCCATCCTGATGCATGTATTTCATGCACACCGTCCACCCATGTGAGGCCAACCCTGCATGTGTCACACGTGCAGGTGGTAGGACCCACTTTGATGAATGTGTTCTATATGCACACCGTCCAAAGATCTCTAGACGGTGTTACGGCACCTACCGTGATATATCTGTACGATCCGTGCCGTCCACCTGTTTTGGACAGGCCATGCGACCCACCCCACACGTGCTGTACGTGTGAGGGGTGGGGTCCACCTTGGTATATGTATTTGGTACTCGCATCGTCCATCTCGATGCTGGTGCTACATGGATCCACCATGATTATGATGTATGTAGTTTATCAACTTTGTTCATGCATTTTTTTTTGCAGCCGTGGGCCCACCCCACATGTGGTGTACGTGTGGGGGGTGGGGCCCACCTCATTTGTATATTTGTTGTATTCAACACCATCCATTTGGAGCCAACCATGATGTATGTGGCTTACATCCACGATGTTCGTCCATTTTGGGTTGTGGACCCCCACCTTTATCTATGTGATTTATATCCACACCATCCATTTGGATGGGCAGTGTAGGGCGCACCATAATGTATCTGTTTTATCTCCGCAGCCCGGCTTGCTTTGTGATGTATCGTATATTCACACCACTCATTCATTTGGCCCCCACGTGGTGTACGTGTCTAATGCTAGTTGTCCATCTGGTGGGGCCCATTTGGGATATGCAAGGCCCACTTGTGATGTATATTTGCGGCCCACCTAATGTATATAAGGCCCATTGGTGCGGCCTAACTATGAGGCCCATCATGATGTGTTTTTGGCCCATGTGCGGGGCCCACCTGTTTGTACTTTGGTCCCTGTGACCGGGCCCACTTGCCTTGTATTTTGAAGCCCATGTGATAGGGCCCACCTTATAATGTGTTGTTCGCACATTCCATTCACGTGGCCCCACGTGATGTATGTGTTTTATCTAAGTTGTCCATTTGATGGGCCCATTTGGAATAAGCCAGGCTCACCCCATTATGTTATATATATGGCCCATTTGAGGAGGTCCACCTTGATGTGGGCAAGGCCCATTATGACGTATTCGTGGCCTATGAGAAAGGCCCATTGTTACGTGTATTAGGCCCATGACGCATGGGCCATTTGATGTATTCGAGACCCAGATACGTGGCCCATTTGATGCATACGAGACCCATGTGTAGGGCCCACATGTTATGTATTTGGGGCCCATGGTAATGTATATTAGGCCCGTATGAGCGGCCCATTTGGGATATATTTCTGGGTTATGCATTGAGGCCCATTGTGATGTATTTCGGCCATTTGGTAAGACCCAATGGGGTGTATTTTCTGGCCCATAGTGATGTGTATCAGGCCCTTGCGTGAGGCTATGGGCCTACTATACGTTTAGCTCTATGAGGGCCACTCCTTGGGAGCAATATTGGTTAAATGGCCACGTTGATGGGCAATGATGGTTGGATGCCCACATTGTGACCTTCCCTTAGGCCTTGTTAGGCCCATTCTCATCATTCTCTTAGTGGGTTAACCCAAATAAGTGGGCCCCATTTACCATGAACGGATGGCTCCGTGTTACCGAATTTAATATACCCACGGCCGAGGGCCGATCTTTATATTGTGGTTGATCGATTGTTCATCTATGGACCCCACCCTGTTTATATGCTGGTTGTCGGTATCGATTGTCGATACCAATCATTGGTTTCGATTGTCGAGGCCAATTCTATTTTGTCGAGGCTGATTCCATTTGATCGAGGCCGATCCTAATTATGGTGGCCGATTGCCGATTTCGATTAACTTGACCGATTACCGATCGAGGCCGATTATCGATCGTGGCCGATTATCGGGTGACGTGGCTAATTGTCGATTCTTCTTGTCGTGGCCGATTGACCGATTACCGATCGAAGCCGATTATTATGACTGATTACCGATTGTGGCCGATTATCGATTGACGTGGCTGATTGCCGACTTTGCTTGTCGTGGCCAATTGACCGATTACCGATCGAGGCCGATTACCGATTGTGGCCGATTATCGATTGACGTGGCCGATTGTCGATTCTGCTTATCGTGGCCGATTGACCAATTATCGATCGAGGCAGATTGTTGACGCTAGTTATTGATACTGATTATGAGTATGTGATAGCATAACATCATGATACATGCCCATACGCATCATCTGCATGTTTGTTATGAGATGTGGTTGATCATTGCATATATCATTGAGTGTGTTGTTATGAGACTCCCTGATAGGCAGAGGTTATCTCACATGAGCGCACGGTATGCGCAGGATTGATGCATGACTGGATTATATGATTCATGCATCTTGCATTATGATTACTGTATGCCCTAGCGACATCAGGGTCGTAGCCTCCACAGGCATATCATAGATGGCCAGACGGGACACCGAAAATATTTGGTTCTAGCATACAGGCGTCATAGATGTCCCTGGGTGAAAATCCCTAAACCTCTGTGGCCAGGAGATGACTCCAATGTCGAGACCGAGTGGATATATGAGCGCACGAGAGCCGAATACCAGGAGGCCGCGTCTCCCACTGTGTCATGGTCGGTTGGAAAGGAGTGGTGGCCTTACTCGCCCGAGAGCAGGGAGCATTACTAGGCTGAGTTTGACCAGCTCAGAAATGGGTTCGCTATCGACGTGCCGGATAGGTATTGGCTGACTATTGGCCGGTGGATAGTGAGGTTTCTTACGCTCACTTGGACTGTGCTGCTTGGAGAGAGACAGTGCCATTTGGAGTGTACTAAACCCCGGTGATGATCCTAGAGAGGAACCGTACTGATATGTGGACTTATTGAGCAGGGGTTGCATATTCATTCATTCATTCATTCACTATTCACTCGGGCTAGTGGTGCACAACTATTTATTACGTGTACCTTCGCAATGGCCAGGATTTCGGTTGGGGCGTGCGACTAACCTGAGATCAGGAGTTTACCACATTGAGTCTGACTATCCAAATTTAGGTATGGGACTGGCTTGGATAGAAGTCCCTTGTGATAGACTCCATAGCCTGTGATACTATGTACTATCATCCCGACTTCACACTCCAGCATGGTCATTCCATTCGCACCGCATAGCGTATTACATCTACTGCATATGGCATTTCGGGTTACTATGTTTATACGTTTATACGGTCTAGATACGATTGACGGTATTCGTGCACTCATCAGGAATTGCGTACTGTATCGCATCCTTAGCATCTGATGTTTGGCTCTTTATGACTCTTCAGTTGCATAGATGTTCTATAATGTGTATTCTGATATTGATTGACTCATGGACTTGTCTGTATTTTTGCTTACTCTGTTATCGTATGATTTATGACCTTGTTAATAATGTTGTTTACTCGGATAATTCATGTTATTGTCAGTATTTCTGCTTATTTCTGATATTGTATGATTTATGGGCTTGTTAGTATTCCCGCTTACTCTGATTACTCTAATATTGCTTACTTGGCATTTACCTTGTGCACACACTTACACCACCCTCTAAGCTTTCTATAAGCTTATGCATGATAGATGCGTGTAGGTGATGTTAGGTTGTAGCATCGTTGAGCTTGGAGCGTACAGCGGTCTTCTGAAGCTTGATTTTTATTTACGTATTTCTTTCCAGCACTGTACTCAACTGATTATATTAGTGGATATGTGATGATGATGTTGCCTTTGTGAAATGGGTAATCTTGTGGTTATGCTTATTGCGAGTTAAATGTACAAAAAAAATCCTCCTTGTAGGATCCCAGGATCGGAATCTGGCGTATGGACGCTAGAAGCCGAGAATGGGGCACTACGGAGGCTGTCGGCACCAGATTCGGTGATCGGGATTCCTGTGAATCTGATTACCGGGTTTGGGGTGTGACACTAAATGACATTGTAAACTCAATATAGGATCTTGGCGATAAAATCCCAGAAAGTAAAGTGTGTGCAAAGATATTACGCTCACTTCCTGAACGGTTCAATTCTAAAGTAACCGCGATCCAGGAACTTTGTGATATGGATAATATGAGGGTAGAAGAACTAGTTGGTTCTTTACAAACCTACGAGTTAAACTTTAAAGCTCCTAAAGGTAAATCGATCGCTCTAAAATCCTCTAAATGTAATTCAGAAGAAAATTCTGATTCAGAAGATGATATGGCTCTTTTAGCTAAGAAATTTTACAAGATTTTCAAAAGCAAGAAAAGGGTTGATTTTCAAAAATCGAATGATTAAAAAAAGTTTAGATCTAAATCTTGAAAATCTTTGAAAGATAGTCAATGTTACAATTGTCAATAATATGGGCACTTAGCAAATAGATGTCCTAAAAAGGACATACCCAAGAAGAAGGGTATGTTGGCTACATGGGATGAATCATCTGATTATGAAGCTTCTTCTGAATCAGAAGATTCTGAAACTGAGTCGGGCAATGAAGTTAAAGCTCTTATAACTCTAGCCAAATTCACATTTTCAGATAATGACTCAACAAGTGAAGAAAATCTGAGTAGTGAATGTGAAAATGAAGATGATCTTCAAGTCGCTTACAATGCCCTATAGAAGGAAAGTTGTAAAATTGCTGTCAAACTTAAACTTCAAAAAGAAAAGTTTTCTAAACTCAAAGAATGTTTTAAATCACTTGTCTTAGAAAAATCACAAATTTCAGATTGTTTTGAAAAATCAAAATGCGATTTGGAATTCAAAAACTCTCTAATTGTTGATTTGAAATTTGAAATTGATAAACTTAAAAATGAAGTATCTTCTCTTCTGAGTCAAAAGGACACATGGAAATATGCCCAAGGTGATCCAAAGTTATAAAAACTTTTATCTGGAACAATAAAATGTGGCGATCTATTCGGGTTGGGCTATGATAAAAATTTATCTCCTAAACAAAAGTATACTCCTCCTATGTTTGTGAAAGGAGAGTCCTCAAACTCAAAAGGGAAAAATACTTATTAAGGTTTTTCTAGAAATTCAAAAACTCTTCAAAAACCTAAAAGCAGCCATGTCAACATTAATCAGAAATGAAATCCACTAGCTAAAAATATAGTAGATTTACTCAAGGAGCTCTTAAAATCTAACTCTATAGGTTATTCTTACAACTATAAACAAAAGAAGACCAACTATGTTCCTAAACCCAAAACAGTTATGAAATGGGTTCCTGAAGTTGCCTGCTTGGTTGCTCACACTGCTTTCAAAGCAACAAGTTATTCAAAATGGTACCTAGACAGTGGATGCTCCAGGCATATGACAGGTGACAAAGCTTTATTAACGGATCTAAAATATATAACTGATGGTTCAGTCACATTTGGTGATGGTAGCAACTGCAAGATTATAGGCCAAGGTACGGTTCAACTTTTTAATCTTCCTATGTTTAAAAACGTTTTATGTGTCGAAGGCTTAAAACATAACTTGCTTAGCATATCTCAAATATGTGATAATAACCATAGTGTTCGGTTCTCTAATCAAAGCTATGAGATACTAAACAATAAGGGTTCTGTAATATTAATTGGACGTAAACGTCTGAAAATTGCTATATTATTAGCAAATCCAGCTCATCTAATCAAACATGTTACATGGTCCATATAGACAAGACTGAATTATGGCACAAACGTCTTGGACATGTACATTATCGAAATTTATATAGATTGAGCAAACAAGAACTTATAAGAGGTTTACCCAAACTTCAGAAGTTAGATAAAATATGTGGTGAGTGCTAGATAGGCAAACAAACAAGGAACTCACACAAAAAGGTGAATTCAAATACCACATCAAGACCACTCGAACTCCTCCACATGGATCTAATAGGACCTACTAGAACGGAAAGTCGTGGTGGGAAAAAGTATATCCTGGTAATAGTTGATGACTTTACCAGATTCGCATGGGTAGTCTTCTTAAGGGATAAATCTGAAACCTTGAAGAAGTAAGAAAAGTTCTCAAAAGGATTCAAACTGAAAAATCTTCTCAAATCAGGAAGATTCGTAATGATCATGGATCTGAATTTGAGAATAGCAATTTTGAGAAGTTCTGTACCGACTAAGGAATATTACATGAATTCTCAGCTCCCAAAACTCCACAACAAAATGGAATGGTAGAAAGAAAGAATAGGGTGCTTCAAGAAATGGCTAATGTCATGTTGAAGAGCATGAAGCTCTCTAAAAATCTTTGGGCTGAAGCTGTTAACACAGCTTGCTATATTATTAACCGAGTCTACACTAGCAAAGATAATAATAAAACGGCTTACGAATTATGGTTTAATAAAAAGCCTACTATCAAATACTTTCGAGTTTTTGGCAGCAAGTGCTATATTTTATGAGATCGTGAAAATTTAGAAAAATTCAATACAAAGAGTGATGAAGGGATTTTTCTAGGATATTCCTTAAACAGTCGAGCTTATAGGGTTCTGAACAAAAGAACAGGTGTGATTCAAGAGTCCATCAATGTTGTCATTGATGATCACTTAAATACGCCAATCCCTAATTCAGATAATGATGAAGTTCTAATCATTGATAAACCCGATACTTCATCGAATCAGACTGACTCTGAATTGAGGACTGTTAAAGATCATCCAACCACTTAAATTCTTAGAAATCCTCTCACCGGTGTTCGCACCCGTAGACAACTTGAGGATATATGTAATTATGTATGTTTTACATCCCAAATAGAACCTTCTAATGTAAAAGAAGCTCTTGCTGATGAAAACTGGATTGTTGCAATGCAAGAAGAACTTAACCAATTCGTAAGAAATTATGTTTGGTATCTCGTACCAAGACCTAAAAATAAACACATCATTGGAACAAAATGGATTTTCAAAAATAAGTCTGACGAGCGTGGAACTATAATTAAAAATAAGGCTAGACTAGTGGTACAAGGTTATACTCAAATTGAAGGAATTGACTTTGATGAAACTTTTGCACCAGTAGCACATCTTGAATCTATCAGACTATTTATATCCATTGCATGTGTTAGAAAGATAAAGATCTATCAAATGAATGTGAAAAGTGCTTTTTTAAATGGCGATTTACATGAAGAAGTTATGTTGAATAGCCAATGGATTTTGAAGATCCCAAAAATACTGATCATGTGTATCGGCTTAAAAAGGCACTTTATGAATTAAAACAAGCACCTAGGGCATGGTATGAGAAACTAATAAAAAAATCTTAAGTCATAATTTTCAAATAAGATCTGTTGATAAAACTCTGTTTGTTAAAAAACATAATGATCATATCTTAATGGTATAGATTTATGTTGATGATATCATTTATGGATCAACTTATACTGACTTAACTACTGAGTTTGCAGATTTAATGAAATCACAGTTCGAAATGAGCATGGTTGGGGAATCGACTTATTTCCTTGGATTGCAAGTAAAGCAACAACCTGAAGGAATATTCATTTCTCAATCTAAGTATGCTTTGAATCTAATCAAGAGATTTGGATTTGAGAATGGGAAGAATTTCGATACTCCCATGAGTACTACCCTGAAACTCTCAAAAGACTCTAATTGTAAAAATATTGATTTAAAACTTTATCGGAGTATGATTGGTAGTTTGTTATATTTAACTGCTAGTAGACCTGATATTTCTCTAAGTGTTGGTATTTGCGCAAGATATCAATCTGATCCAAAAGAATCCCACTTGATTGTTGTCAAGCGGATTATTAGATATGTCATAAGTACTGTAAATCTCGGTCTCTGGTATCCTCATGAGACTAGTGTCCAATTAGTTGGGTACTCGGATGCTGACTGGGCTGGTAATCTAGATGATAGAAAATCAACCAGTGGTAGTTGCTTTTACATTGGAAAATTGTCTAGTTTCTTGGTTTAAGAAATAAAATTCTATATCACTTTCAACAGCTAAAGCTGAGTATATCGCAGCTGGTAATGCATGTACACAGCTGGTTTGCATGCAACGAATGCTAAGTGATTATGGAATTAAACAGGATTTTATGTTATTACATTGTGATAATTTCAGTGCGATAAATATTTCAAAAAATCATGTTCAGCGTTCTCGTACTAAGCACATTGACATTAGATTTCATTATATTTGGGAATTAGTAGAAGAAAAAGTTATATCTCTGGAATATATTCCTACCGAAGATCAACGAGCTGATATTTTCACAAAACCTCTCGATAAAAACAGGTTCAAAAAGATGAAATTTGATCTTGGCATGTGTATTTTAAAATGATTATTTATGCCTACTTGTATCATAGTGTATATATTTACTAGGTTGAATTCCAATTTTTGTATAATTTGCAAGAAAAATGAATTTTTAAACATTCTTTGACCAGTCATGAGTATACTCGACCAGTCGACCTTCGACCGGTCATAGATATCCACGACCAGTCGTAGATCTCGGGAATCACTTAAAAATTTGGAGATTTTACTTTCTTCCTCATTTCATTTTTCTTTTCTAAGGAGCCGAGCTTCGACTTGTCGAACCCACTGTTCTTGTTCTTCAAGGTTAGTATTTCATATGCATTTTTCTTATAGATTTGTGTCTAGATTGTTTCCTTTTCTAGCTTGAAGCTTTCTATTTTGGATTTTATTGAGATTTAGGGTTTGAATTTTGAAAAATCTGTTTTGAGTAAACCCACTTCTCAATCCTTTGCAACTTCTTATTTCCTTGTTATCTTTGTTGCAAATGGCTTCTAGAGTAGAAAAACTACTTCCCGTGGTCCTTCTTCTTCCTTCAGATCGACCAAGCGTCATCTACTTGTTCCCAATAATGATCCATCTTATATTACGGATATTAGATCACGTAATGTTATTATTGAACATCCTGTTGATGTTAATCATATTGCACCTTTTGACATCCTTCCTATGCTTGAAGCTGTAGGTTGGGTTAACTTATTACATTGGGGTGGGCCAGCATACCGGTCCATTGCCCAATCCATGTTTACATGTATTAGTGACTTCTCACAGGATAATTTAACTTTTAAAATATCTACTAGTAAAGGGCCTTTTGACATTGATCGTCATTTAATTTCAGTCCTTATGGACATTCCTGTGAATGATGAGGGTATTCCTATTCATAATTTAACTGATAAACCCTCAGTTTTTTAAAAATGTATGCTCACTAGAGACTTGTGTAACATGGATGTTCACTGGACTAAAAAAGGGAATGCACTTCCCGTAAGGTATTTGTTACCCAAATACAGAGTTCTCCACAAAATCTTTGTGTCTAATCTGTATCCTCGTTCAGGTAATAAAACTGACTTGACCTCGTTTATGGTTCGTGTTATCCATGCTATTGCCAGTAGTACTCAGATTTATTTAACATCCTTAATCTATCATTTCATTCTTCAGTTTAGACTTCATCTTGGTCATAGTGACATTCCTTTTGCTTATTTAATGACTGTATTGGCTACACATATGTTAGTCGATATGCCGGTTGATGAGGCACCTATCCATCATCTGATTTTCAACAATTCTAATTTTAATAAAATGAAGCTGGAATTACTTCCTGAACAAGGTGGTGATGGTGGTGGTGGTCATGAAGAAGCTGGTGATGACATTAATATGGATGATATCTTTGAGGAACTGGATTCTGATTCAACAAATGATCCAGATTTTGAACCATCTGATGTTGATGCACGTCTGAGTGCTTTGGAGGATAAAGTTGAGAATATAAATGTAAAGATGGAAAACATGTCGATTGCTCATGATTTACAATTCAAGTACATGCACAAATATCTTAGGAGATTGAACAAAGGCATGCACCAACTTGATCCCTCTATTCCTGCTCTGTCATCTGGTTCTAGTTCTAATTAGTTTATATGGGATTTTCTGGTCTGTAATAACTTTATAACTTAGCACTAGGTTGACTAATTTGGAGTTGGATACTATCTTTGTTTTATGCTGGGTATTTGTTCTATGTGAAACTATGCTGATTTTGAGTTGGATATTATCTGTTTTTCTGCTATAATCTCGTAACTCCTCATATTTACTCTCATATATCCTTTTTTTTAGTTCTCCTTTATTGTTGTTTCCTTTATCATATTGTGACAAAAAGGGGGAGAATGGTTTATTCTTAATGATGTGATTGTGAGAGGAGTAGCATTGGTTATGTTACTCAGGGGGACTATGTTTGAACTACTAGTTGAATGAATTGGTTGAATGTTGAATGTTACATATTGAATATTGATTTGTAGGTAAGCCAGTTGATGCTAACTGGTTCATGATTCTTTAACCAGTTGTTTTACTTTATGTTTATCTTGGTTATGTGTTTTGTCACTAATTTGACAAAGGGGGAGATTGTAAGTGCTATAGTTTATATCCCTGTCGGTTGTCAAATTTGTGGTGCTAAAATCACTGTTATATAACTTGCATAAGTGAAGCTTTCTCAAAGATCAACATTCATGAACAAGCAAAGCTCATAAGTACAAAGATTCACTCAAAGATCAACCTTGACTGCAAGTATTGCTCATAAGACATGACTCAAGAATGCAAGACTTCAAGAAGAATACAAGGTAGTTCACAAATAACTCAAGACACTTTCAAGGTTGAGCTACATCAAGATTTCAAGATTGAACTACATCAAGACTTCAAGGCTTAAACTTCAAGGTCACTTGTTCCTAATGTTTTAATGTCCTTACTTCATGATTGGGGTTTGATTGACCTTAGGTTGACCTTAAAAGTAGGCCATTTTGGATATATAAGTCATATGTTTATGTTACATGAGTTTGGGTAGTTTGAAGACTTGTCCTAGGCTTTCTTCGACTAGTCTTAGCTTTGCTTCGACCAGTCTAAGAAATTCCTCAATCAGTCGTGAGTTTGTTACAAATTTTGGATATTTTCTGTTAGCCTTCGACTAGTCTAGGAATCTGTTCGACCAGTTGAAGGAATAGTGTCGACTGCATCTTCGACCAGTCGAAAGTCTTCAACTCAAAGTCCAGCGATTAATTACAGGGTCTTCGACCAGTCGAAGGTGACCTACAACCAGTCGAAGGAGACCTTCGACTAGTCGTAGAACGGTCAAAGCTTATCGCGCCCAATTTTTTTCAAATCTGTTACTTCTTCGACTAGTCGAAGAGCTCCCTAGACTAGTAGAAGATGCGATCTGCTCACCTATAAATAGAGCACGAATCTCAGAAGAAAAACAAGAATAAATTAATCCATTCAAGCCAATCTTTGTCAAACTTTTGAGAGATAATTCTGTGCTCCATCTAAGCTAGGTGTGCTTATTTAATACTCTCTTTCTTTAGCTTTATTTAATTGATTTTGTTTCTGCTATTCCAATCCAATTTGATAAGAGGAATTGTTATTCCATTTCTTTGGAATCAAAATCAATTAAGGCAAGCCCTATTTGGTTTAATTTAAAATCTATTAGAACTAGAACCATTGTAATTGAGTACTAGATATTGAACTTGGACATTCAATCATCTACTCTGATTTGGTTCTACTGGGCTGCTACAACGAAGAAGATAATTAGGTATTTTACATTTCATTGTAAATTCCTTTCTGTTTTGGTTTCTTTCAAGATTTGGCAGAAAAATCTTGTTGTATTGGTTATCTGAGGAGAGACAGGAAAACTCAGAAGTGGGGTTTTTTTAATTGTGTAAGCCCACAGACAAAGACATAATTGTAAAGGTTTTGGGTGAACCTGTGTAAACCTATTTTGTTAGTGAACGCTAATATCCCCTGTGTGAGGATATTAGGAGTGTAGCATTCTGTGTGGCTATTGTTTAACAGTTGGTGAACACACCGGCGAACCACTATAATCCCTTGTATTGTGGTTGAATGATTTATATTTCTAATCTTTGATTATTTATTTGTGGGATGTATGTATGGTGGTGAATGTTGTAATCATTTAATTCAAGCATCGTGGGAATTTTGTAATAGTTTAGAATTTATTTTCTTCTATTCCTTTATCAGCTAGAAATTCAATTTTCTTTAAAGTTGTTCCAGCAAGGTTGCCCTACCATTTTTATGGTGTATGGATGTCCCTAGAACAATACATTCATGATTACAATTTATTTCAGTACAGTTTGTGTTTATTTCTGTATTCCTCTTTGGTTTGAGATTTGATACAAAGATCTTTCTAGAAATAAGGTTGTCCTACCATAAACTCTGATTTTTGGTGTAAGGTTGTCCTTAGAACAACATTTGTATCAACCTCTCAAGATCTAAATTTTGAAGTTGTTTTACTTTCCTGCATTGTGATTTATTTTGGCTATCATATTCTTTTTAATTCCGCTGTTATAAGTTTTATTTGGCATTGTCCTATTCACCCCCCCCCCCCCCCCTCTAGGACATATAGCTAGGCCTTTACAGTAAGCCATTTGAAGGGCATACCGACTCGATTAAGCGTCTATGACGTGCTTAAGTAGTTAGAGGAATTTCAGCAGAGCTTGGTTCAGGCGTTATCCAATCACGATGTCAGAGAAACCTTGTTAGCAGAGATGGAACACAAAGAATATGAAGAGCAAGAAGACTGCCTGTCGATCGTTTCCTTCACCAATGATGATCTAATCTGTGATACAAGACATAATAGGTCACTCATGATGGAAGACCATATCAGTGGAAAGAAGATTAAATGGATCATGATAGATAATGGGTCTATAGTGAACCTCTTACCGCTCTCGATGTTGAGTAAGTTAGGTTATCGTCGTTCTGATATACATCCTAGTGGAATGATGATACAGGGCTTCAATCAAGATGGGCAGTGCGCAGTCAACAAAATCACAGTGACGTTGGAGATAGGAAAGCTAACTACTAATGTCGTATGCCATATTATAAACATAATAACGACATACAATCTTCTTCTAGGAAGGTCATGGATACATCAGTACGGTCTTATACCCTCTACTCTGCTTCAATGCTTCAAATACTGTAAAGATGGGATACAGTATAAAGTAATGGCCAATACGAAGCCCTATATAGAAGCTGAGGCCTTCTTTGCAGGCGCCAGTTATTATAGGGGATTTGGTAAAGAAGAAAGAAGGATGATGAAAACAAAGTTTTGAAGGACATTCAAGTAAAGGTGATCGAAAGATAAATGAAAAAAGCAGAGTCATCCAGAACTACAGAAACAAAGAAGTTCTATTTTATGCCAAAGCATTTGAGACAACCGGGGCAACCGCCATTGACTCTATTATCACCTGAACAGTTAAAAATTTTATAGTCCAATTATATAGTGCCTTTGCCGTATGCTAAAAGAAATAAGCCATTTTTGGCTATTCCAAGAAGATTTCAGGTCAGAGCCAACACAAAATACCTAGAACCGATAGAATTCTACACCCTAATAGAAGCAATGACAGAGGAAGAAACTAAGAATAATGTGTATTGTGGTAAGCTGACACCGCAATATCTTATAAAATATATCTCGCCGAGTAAGAAAATCATGAGAAACATGGGCTTTGACTATGAAGAGCCCACTGGCCTGAATTGTGGAAGAGGAATTCAAATTCTTATTGGGGTTGGTCAAGAGAAGCGAAGAAAGTTTCAAGGATTGGGGGAAAAATCATCAGTCAACATGGTTACAACCGAGTGATCATCAAAAGATGATCTTAAGAAAAGTTCTTAAGGATATCAGCAAACCGGTTAATGCTTGCTTCATCAAAAGAAATCGTCCCTGAAGATACTACTATTTTTATTCAGAATATTACCAAAATAATGATTCTGTATCAAAAGGGGACAAGGATGAGTAAGACTACATCTATGTACCGTCAAAGAATGAATAAAGAAGAAATTTGCGAGCATAGCAGGACTATGCACCAGCAAGCGTTAAAAAAAGAAAGTGACCATCGTTATCATCATCAAGCGAGCTCTTCACAATCTCTACAAAATTTTATTGAGATTGGTATTATCACCAAGCTGATATATTATGAATAGCAAAATGAATATTGTTGAAGATATTAGATATTAGTAGAAGTGACATATCAATCTCAGTCTCATTATTGTGACAATGATGGCCACTTACTATTATCTTTTAAGGCAGCCTAACCAAGCCCTAAAAAGTGGCCAGCTATGGATAAGGCCTATCACTTTCGCCATTCGGGCAACAGTGAGAAGCCAGTGGCCCTAAAAAGCCCGTGATGGCCATCATATGCATACCCATGCGGGCGGCGGATGAAGCCAACGACTAAAAGACCTAAGAGGTCAAAAAGTCCTCAAAGGCCAGTCACGCGTGAGACCAATGTCGTCTATATAGCTTTCCAACAACGTCATGAGGAACGGATGAAAATGCCCTCCCATGAATGGGTCCGACCTTGTAGGTGAAGAAAATGCAGGCTACAGTGTAAGCTCTTTCGCCATGTCCATAGATAGGTCAACCATGCGTAAGACCCCCCAGATCTCTGGTTTGATTTCAGTATTAACTCTTGAGGAAGGGTTTAAACTTACTCATTGATGGACCGGCGGCCCTAGATTTTGTACCCCAAAGGTTACCTTACGAGCACCATGAACTCTAGAGAGTTACTGCGGCCAACCCTGTGTGTAAATCCAACAGAGTTCATGGCCTTGGTAGCTTTACTGGGCCCCTCTGATGGATCGCAGTTTATGAACTCACTACGCAGTGAGAAGTCCAGTGAACTCTTAAAAGTTACAGAGACCATCACGTGAGACCTAACTCCACTACTCAAGAGTCTAAAACACTGCATGGCTCCACTACTAAAGAGCTTAAACTGTGTGTGATTAGCTAACTAAACTGAAACCTAGTACCGCCTACAACTAAAAAAATTAAAAATCAAAATCAATCAAATCATATAGGAAATCCTGTACTGACAATCATAATATGTTTTTATTTTAATTCTTTATTAAATATCATGCTAAGATTATTGAATAGATGGATATGCTTGAAATGATCCATGATGTAGAGTTCTATGGAAGAATAAATATCTCAAAATATCGTCATGTTTTCATTAATATGTGTTGATAGTCAAAAGAAATTGCATGTAAAAAAAAAAATATATATATATACACAAATTACATATTCAAAATTCTTCTGTAATTCTTAATATTCCCATGTACTTCTGCAAATCTTCCTTTGACTGCACTTGGGCTGTGGCATGTTTTGATTTTTCTTCAAGGATGACCTTCACTTGATCGGGAATTTTGGCCAGCTTGTTTTCTAAGGATGCGATCATCTCTTCACTCCTGAGTAGTTCAGATATCTCAGCCTTAGCAGATTGGATACTGGTCTGTATCTTTGCTTTGATTTCTTTCATAGTTGATTCCCTCGTATGATCTTTCAATTCCAGTTGTGAAATTTCTTATTTCAAGGCAGCAATATGGTTCTGAATCATCGCCTAGTCGTCAACGCAAGCCATCAACTGTTCTTGAAGGGTTGATTGTGCTTGATTAAATTCAGAAATAGCAGAAGTGATAAGGGAAGCCTTTTCTTTGGAAAGTGCTAGTTGCCTCCCATATTCCAATATTTCAGGTGCAACGGTGACATTTTCCACTAATGCTAAAGAAATTATTGAGTCACAGAATCTGAAGAGAGAATCGCGTAGGGTAGAAATGTTAATTTTTGCCATCTTTGCAGTACTTTCCAAGATTTCAATGTTGTATCAAAATTCGGCCATTGTTCAGGATCCTTGAAAATATGAACTATTGCCGACATGGAGTTCTTCATCAAAAGCATTTTGTGTATGGGAACCTTCGCAAAGGACAATAGTTCAAATGCAATGGCCACAGATTCAGAGCTTATTGCTCCACTACAAGGAGGAGTTCCTATAATCTAAAGAAGAAAAGAATTCAGAATAGTGATAATAGTGACAGTAGGTGCATAAATATATATAAAATAAGCGGTATATATATGTATACCTGCTACGGAAATATGACTGATTGGAGGTGGAGCTTCCTGGTCCATAGGAGAACCAGTTCCTAACGTAGCTACAAAAGAAGGTGCTCTGGCTTCTGTGCTTGAATCTTTGGTTGTTGGAGTTGGCAGATCAGTTGATTCCACTGAAAAAGCAATTTCACGTGCCACTGCCCGTGGAGGCATCGAAAATCTTGGAGAAGCTGCTGGTACTACTGGAGGTAAATCTATAGGGGAAGTATTATCTCCCTCAGTGTTGACAACGTGATCACCTAAAATAGAATACATAAGACATGAAAGGAGAAGAGAGTAAAATAAAAACAGTAAGCTTCTCTTACATGGTGAATAGCCATATTCCCCATAGTCAAGGGGTTCGTCTTCTTCTTCCCTTGCAATGGGAAAATTCTTTGCAGGAACAGCCTCAAAAGTTAGGATGATATGTTCTTCATTGGCAGGGACATCTTCTGCAATAATATCCTCCTCACCTCTAATATCAACTTCCCCTTCCTCATAGTCATCATCTTGATTCTCTCCTTCCGCCTCGTTTTCATTTGAAATAGTATTTCCAGATGAAGAAGTTGGACCTTCACTGTCTGAATCTCCTTCGCTTGATTCTTCAATAATAACTTGTTTCCCATTAGAAGGAAGAGATTAGTTATTTTTCGGTTGAGGATCTACACTGGCTAGGACTAGAGAGGCAGAGGCGAAGGTTCCTTCTTGGGGAGAAGATTGAGCATGCGTTCGCAATCAAGTCATTGGTGAAGAAGGATTAGGATGGACAATCCTGGGGGTAGGAGGAGAGGTTGACTGATGTTGAGGATGAGTAGAAGAGGTTGGCTAGTCCAGAAGATTGACAATGTTCTCTGATGGAGGGGAAGTAGCTTCTGTGACTTCTTCTCTTCTTGAACGATGGAGAGGAACTTTTTCAAACTCATGAATGTCACTGTAAGCTATCCACCCTTCAAGAGTATTGTCAGGCTTCTTCTCATGGATAGGTTTATCTATAGATATTTTGACACAGTGATGGCCAGCAAAAGGGGCGTGGCTGGTCTCCACAATGAATCCTACTCCTCCTTCAATAGTGCGACCTTTAAGCTTGGGAGGTGGAAGCCATTTGGGTTTAGCCACTGACAGACCTTTCCTTACCAGATATGATTGGTGAACCCACCATCTTATATGGTTATATGAAGCCCGAGGAGTACGGTCATAGCCTGGGATGATGAAAGAAGAATTGGCTCGACCTAACAGTTGTTTCTAAACCATCACCCAATTAAATGGGCTAGTGCCATAACTCCGCATTCTTTGAGTTACAAGTCCGCAATCTTCTGGAACTGCCTGATCGAAGCCGAATTGGCAAGCAATGCAGTTGGGATAATAGGGTTCTCTCTAGAATTTTGTCCCCTCCCTCGATGGGAGACTACATGATCTAATCGATAAAAAGAATCCCCTTTCTCCTGTAGTGAGTGATTCTGTGTCTAACTTGTCTGTGTCTGATGTGTAACGAGGAAAACAGAAATGAAAGTAATTAATCTTGGCGTCAGAGGATATGACATCTTTTGCTCAGTCATAAGACCTTTTTGTCATGGCTCTCTTTTGGAAAAACCAGAGAGGGATATGAGAAGGATGGACATAAAAATTTTTTGGCACTTCGAAGGTCCAAGGGAAATATACACCAAGCCAGCCAAGGAATTAATGCCATGGCATATAGGTAGAAGCAGAGCCAACAGAGGGACTTTTTACGTGAGAAGCAATCTCTCTGAAACCTCTGTAGATTGAGCATAGAGAGGAAGGAGCAAGAGAATATTTGATTCCCTCAGCCATGGTACCCACTACTAGAAACAACGAAGGGCGGATAGCGTCAGCTGACTTAGAGCTTAGGAAGACCACTATACTTTGCCAGTAAGCAATGAATGCTACAAGCTCCCCATAAACAGAGTACTCAATGTGATCTTTCATGCCCTTACAAAGACGTTCATGCTCTCGTGATGGTTACCATTAAACCTGGAAGAAAAAGAGAGAAGCAAGCGAAATCGAGATTATGTATCAGGATGCAATAAAATCGTTAATTTGAGAAAAAAGAAAATTATCGAAGAGCTCTGCTAAAGTGAGACAGCCATTGCATAGGCTGAATCTTGTGGATGTTTGGAAACTTAGACATCTCCTTAAAGAGTTCGGTGGTTGATTCTGAGATATAGGGAATGCGGTCAGGTGAAGAAATAAAGGCTAGTTCCTCATTGGTAGGGACAAATTATCAAAGAATTTTCCGGTTATCGGCAGACTGGTGATCCTATGAATGTCCTAGAGCGTAATGCTCATTTCACCTTCGAGAAGGTGGAAAGAATTGGTAGAAGGGCACCAATAATTGAGAAAAGCCTTTAGAATGGAGGACTCCTTATAAAAAGGATGTGATATTGCTTCAATTGCGGTGAAGATATCGATCTTGGACAATGTCCTCGCATGTTTTGCTAGAATTTTCATGGGTCGTTTAGAATAATAATTGCAAGGAGTCAAGAGACCTCTTGTTCTGAATTCCTCTAGGCTCCAGATAACGCAACGCTCACTGAAACGCTACCGAAGCATCTCGTAAAAATAGGTTAGGTATAGGTTGTGGAGATCGTAGGATGGGACAACGAAGATCATAGAGTGAATATCACCAATCTGTTGTCTCGGTTTTGTTGGCTTCAGAATGCCTTCCAATAATCTTGGTTCCCTGAATGACTAAGACTCCGTGTAAGATAATCTTTGTGCATTAAGATGCTCCTTAGGCTCACAAATCGACATGGAATAGTGACAATGGATGCTAACCGTGACCACTACAATGCCTTTCTTATAGGGGTTGTCAAATTTTATGATACCCTGGATTGGCGGATTGATTCTCAGGAGTTATGTACTTTTTTCCTATTGTGCTCCTTGATTTCTCTTGAAATTCCTGAGCATCGTTCCGGCGAGTCTTTTTTGGTTGAGAGGGGGGAGGAGTATCTTCTCTGGCGGGAGGCTTTTGGTTAATCGTTTGATGATGCACTATGGTCTTCAGCCATTCTTCCCAGTCGTATTCATGACTGTGTTTGGGAGGTCTTTCGAGATCGCCCATTGCGAGGCTCTGTGGATGGGGGATGGTAGTGTTTCGATACGTTGAGTGAAGTCGAAGGTGGGGAGTACTGGCTCTTTTATATAGGGAGGGTGCGTATCGGTTGCTTTAAATCGCTTATGCAAGGGTTGGACTGGAGATGATGGGGATTCTGTTGCTTGGAATTCTATGGCTTGAAAAGACGTAGTAGGGTTTGGCAATTCTTGGTGGGAAGGCTGATTAGTCGAGAGGATTGATAAGGATATAAGTTCTTTTTCTACAGTCCATGGTGAAATGAAGGAGTTCAAAAATTAGGCTAAGTCTATGAAATTGGCCCAAGTGTCAGTTGCACGAGTTGCGCAACTGATTCCAAGTTGCGTTGGCAGCGCAACACAAAAATTCCTTGCGCGGATGTAGAGACATTGCATGGGCTACACAACTGGTATTGGTTGCGTGGGGTGGAAGTAGAGAAGTAGAGTTTTGCCGCAGAGTGAAAAGTGAAGAAATGAAAATTCAATTGACTATTTATAGAGGATAAGGTTGAGAACGAAACTTGGGCGCCCGTTGTGCGAGTTATGCACGACTTCAGGAAATTCAGAAATTTGAGAAGATTGATCCTGATATTTGATTCAAGGGAACAAAGAACGGATCAAGGGGGCATCTGTTGGAGCATAAAAATCATGAAGAGGGATTAAAGATTAGAAATTAAACATGAAATGAAGAAATGAGAAAGAATCAAGTGCTTTGTTTGGCAGTTGCGTGGGTCATGCAACTGGTAGTAGTTGTGCAGATCACGCAATTAACTTAATTTGTTATTTGGACTGCGTAAAGGATTTCATCTATTATGCGGATCACGCAACTGATTAGATCATTGCGTGGATCTCACAACCAACTTCATCGTTACGCGGGTTACGCAATCAAGAGCAGATGACAATTATGATGAACGGTCAGGTTGGATGCAAAGTGGGCCCCATGGCATAAAGATTGAGGGTTCTCATGTGTGAAGGCCTATAAATTCCCCACTCCCCCTCTCATATAAAGAAGAGAAGAATTCTGGAAGAGGAGTAAGGGAGATTGAAGGTGAGAAGGGAATTAAAGGTCAGTTGCATGGACTGCGCAACCAACATATTGTTTGCGCGGACCGCACAACTAACAACTTGTTGCATGAGTCACGCAACTAGGTCATTATATGACCAATCATAAAAGCTATCAAGATGCTTCCAAAATCTTCTAGTTTGGCCTTCATTACTCCAAGCTCTCCTTTTACGCAAAGGACAAGCTCAAGAGGAGAGAAGTTGAATGATCAAATTAGCAAAACGTTCCTCTTATGGAGATGACCGAAGTAGCTGTCGAAATGCTGCTAGATTTGAGATTTGACAATCAAACTTTGCTAGTTTCAGTTTACGTATTTTAATTAATCCATCTTAGAATCACGAGATACTAAAGGATGTAAAGGAACTCAGTATTAATAATACGATGATCATTCTTCCTATATTCTCTTTGTTATATTTGAATAATATAATTTCCCCTAAATTGAATGCATTTGTTTCTTGTTCGAAACACCGACAAGTATTTATGTGAAGAAGAACCTAGATAGCATAATTTAGCCTATTTTAATCATAGAAAATGCAACCCAGCCGAAGGGCTTACTCCTTTATCGGCTGGTTGCAAGTTGTGTTATCGAAGAGTTACCATGATCGTGACAGCTGAAGGTGTAGTGTGCATGGTTGATTTCACGGCTCGGATAAAAAGGGTCGAAGGAACCCTAAAAGGAAGCGATGAAGGAGTCTTTATGAACTTGGCCGAGTTGGATGATTCAGCTAAAGAAGACAGTGTTGAAATAGAAGATTTGTTAGAGAAAGAGGAAGAGCGTTGATTGTAGGTCCAAGACCCGCTAGATGAAGTAAATCTAGGAACGGATCAGGATCCAAAGCCAATGTTTATAAACAACCTGTTAGACCGCCCGAGCGGGACAAAATAATAAAGTTATTATAAGAATTCATGGACTGCTTCGTATGGGACTATCAAGACATGCCAGGACTAGACAGATCTTTGGTTGAGCATAGGTTACCGACCAAAGAAGGATATCGCCGCATAAACAGTCTCCAAGGAGGATGACGGTTGTCACACCCCAAACTCGGAAATCGGGCTCACAAAATTCCCGATTGCTGAATCTGGCCCCAACACCCTTCGTAGTACCCCATTCTTAGCTCCTGGCACCTATAACTAGTTTCTGATCTTGGGATCTATAAGGAAGATTCTCAATCATCAATTTGACTCATAATAAGCATAACCATAAGCATAACCTACGAACAATAACCAAGACACCATCACAAAATCCTCTATGATAAAAAAAAACTTTAAGGTACAATGTGCATAAAGGGAAATATAATGATAATAATAACGGAAACTCCTGAAGCTCAACTGCACACTCCTGCTCCTACTAAGCTACGGTTGCATCCTTACGTCACCTACACGCATCAATCATGCATAAGTTTATAAAAATCTTAGAGGGTGGTGAAAGTGTGTGTGCAATATGAGCGTGCTCAGAATGCAATATCAAAGTACTACAGAATCATGCTAATGAGTCCATAAATGCAATCAGCCGTACCAAGGCTGTGCAATGCAAGGCATGAATGCTATCGGCCACATCAAGGCCATACGATACAAGGCCTACATAGCTAATGTCATGTGCAAGATGCATCTCAAGCATACCAATCTACATATCAATCCGGCTCATCTCTGAAGCATCATATATCAATACAGTTGTCAGTGGATAATCACCGGGGTTTAGTACACTCCAAACGGCACTGCCCCTTCCTCAGCCGAGCAGTCCAAGTAGGCGTAAGAAACCTCACTATCCGCTTGGCCAATAGACTATTAATACCTATCCAACACATCGATAGTGGACCCATTTACAAGTTAGTCATACTCAGCCTCGCAATTGCCCCTACCCTCTGGCGGGTAAGGCCACAGCCCCTTCCAACCGACCACGACATAGTGGGAGACGTGACCTCCTGGTATTTGGCCCTCGTGCGCTCATGTATCCACTCGGTCTCAACATTGGAGCATCTTCCAGTATTGTTAGGTTTAGGGATTTTCACCAGGGACATTTATGGCGCCCCGATGCTAATAACAGTTTTTCGGTGTCCAATCCTGCCATCCACGATATTCCTATGGAGGTTATGACCTTGATGTCGCTAAGGCATATGGTAATCACAACACACAATGCAAGATACATGAGTCATACAATCCAGTCATGCATCAATCCTACGCATACTGTGCGCTCATGTGAGACAATCTCCGCCTATCAGGAAGTCTCATAACAACTTGTCCAATGACATATGCAATAGTCAACTACATCTCATATCAAACATACAGATGATGTGTATGAGCATGTATCATGATGAAATGCTAAGCATACTAGTAATCGGTGTCGATAATCGGCTTATATATAAGGCGGGGTCCATAAATGAACATCCGATCTAAACCATAATATAAAGATCGGCCATCGGTTGTGGATATATCAAATCTGATAGTACGGAGCCATTCGTCAATGGCGATGATGGACCATGCAACATCAATGAGGCCCAATGATTTAGGTTAACCCACTCAGAGAATGATGAGAATGGGCCTAACAAGGCCTAATGGAAGGTCACAATGTGGGCATTTAACCATCATTGCCCATCAATGTGGACATTTAACCAACATTGCTCCCAAGGAGTGGCCCACATAAAGCCTAAAATATAGCGGGCCCATGGCCTCATACACATCCCATTGGCCTCACACAAAGGCCTCATATACATCACATCGAGCCTCATCACACTGGCCTCTCATAAATCACATCGGACCTCATTAAAGGTCACAAACACATCATAATGGGCCTCTTCACATGAGCCATAGAAACATCACATTGGGCCTTACTCATGGGTTGTAAATACATCATTTGGGCCTCATATACATTAAGTGGGCCGCATTAATGGGTCGCACCAATGGGCCTCATATACTACAAGTGGGCTTCATCATATGGGCCAATATATATCACATCATGCCTCATCAAATGGGCCGCAATTGCATCAAGGTGGGCCTCATGGATGGCCACAAATACATCAAGGTGGGCCTCATCACATGGGCCGCACCATCTACACCATTAATCTATTTTAAAGATCAATTTAGAGCGTTACTCAAAAGAAAATGAATCACATTAGAAGATCATCTGGACCATACCACAAATCACAGTGGAGATAATGATTTCCACTGTTTAATCCTCACAGGGCCACCATAACGTTTATTTTCCATCCAATCTGTTCATATGGTCACAAAGACCTGAATTAAGAGGAAAAACAAATATCATGTAGATTCAGAACTTCTGTGCTCCCAAAAGGACTTCAATGGTGGACATTCAACTCCCCACTGGTTTGTAGGGTGGCCCACATGATAGACAGTGTGGATATAACATATATATTAGTGATGGGTCCCACGTACACATTCAAGAGATGGGTATAGATCCAAATTTCAAATGAGACCCACATAACTTACTAACGTTAACGTACCAGCTTTATAGCTGGTGTGAGGTGGTCCAGCCAATCACTGTCTAGAGATTGGACGGTGATGATACAATACATATAGCATGGGTCCCACCCATCCAGGATGTTAAACGGTATGGATTTAACACATACGTCATGATAAGGCCCACAGATGGATGGTTGGCATGGATGAAACCCATACATTTGGTGGGTCCCACGGAACTGACGTCAATACATCAGACGTAACTAGTGTGGGGATCCCAATCAATCCGTCCAGCAGGTGGGTCCCACATGGGGCCCACCACATACATATATATATATATATATGTATAATATTATATTATTAATATTATTTTATATTATTTTTTTAAAAGATCTCCAGCGTCCAGATAGATGGATGGCTGGATAAAATACATACATTAATGTGGCCTACTGTCCAAGCAATGGATGGTGAGGATCCACATGTATATCATGGTGGGCTACACATGCACAGACGGTGCAGATACAACACTGCATCATGGTGGGCCACTGCACTTGTTGACATGATGCAACAGTGGGACCCACAGAGCTTGCTGACGTTACTCAACAGCAGCTGTAGCCACTGTTCCCAAAAGATGAACAACATGGATTCAGGGGACCCACAGAACTTGCTGCATCATTACAACAACTGAGTGTTGCTGGGTCCCATCATCTAGAAGGACAGTGTGGAAATACCACATACATTAAGGTGGGTCCACATGTGTGGGACCCACCAGCTTGTAAGATCAAGCTGATATTTGTATTCTCACATTCATCTGGGCCTGTCCAGATGGACAGCCAGGTGGACCCACTCGGCGAATGGCATGGATAAGATACATTCATCATGGTAGGATCCATCCGGGTGGGCCACATGGCCACATCACCACCATAAAAATGAAAGAGAGAGAAAGAGAGGGAGAGCATAATGGAGGTGAGGGACCCCGCTACTATGGGCCCTCCCTTTCTTACAATGTATACAACAAATGGGTCCCACCACAAGTGGGCCCTCAAATCATATAAATTCATAATGGAAGTCCTAGATCACCCATTAATTGGTCTTCTTCTTTAGCTCCTTGGAATGTTAATCTCCTAAGCTCCTTCTTTAATGGAAGATAATGAAGATTGAATGGTGGAGATGAGGATTTAGGGGTAGGGAGTGGGCACACACTAGGCTTTCTCTCCTTAGAATTTTTCTCTCATGGAGGCTTGGAAATGGTGGAGAGAATGAAAGAGGAGAGGGTGTTGTAAGAGAGATGGAATGGGAGGAATGGATGTTGTGAGAAAGGGATGGGTGGAGAGAGAGAGAGAGAGAGAGAGAGTTGACTTTAGGAATGGGAGAGAGATGGGAGCCATGCCTTGTTGGTAAGAGAGGGATGGCTTATGCACTTGACTTATGATTAATTGATTAATGTGATGGGTTGTAAAGATTCTCTCAGAATTTGCAATGCGCGGCGTTTTCCTTGAAATAAACGTGGGCCTACAACTCTTGGCCTGGGTATTGCATTGGCGCACGAGACGCGGCGACGGCGAGGTCGATAGTATACAAGTTTCGAGTCGAGCCGATTTAGATCTTTGGGATGCGAGTCAGGGTTGCTCGCAAATGCTGATTACAGGTCGCAGGTTGCTGAAATTTGACCGGGAGGACCGCAGAAACCTATGAAACGGTACAGTCTAGGGTACAGGTCTTATAATGGCTAAAGTCACTCTCAAAGTCAAAGAAGAAATTGAGCAGATTTTGAAAGCCAAGTTTATCCAACCAATCAAGCATGCGCAGCGGATGTCAAATATGGTCCCAATAATGAGAAAGACTGGTAAGATAAGAGTGTTTATAGATTTTTAAATTTTAAATCTATCCACTCCGAAAGTTGAGTATCTTATTATTCATAACCCCAAGGCAAGGTCGCGATGTAGTAATAACTCGATGAGACCGAGGTTGAATTCATAAGGACTTATATGTGTGTCTTTCTGAAATAAACTAGAACTTGGAACTAGATTAAACTAATAACTTGAAGAATTAAGAGATCAATGATGATTAACAATCAATAATAAAGGGGAAACTAGAGCGCTAATGATCCACATGTAGCTATTAAGATGTTACCTTACTTAATTTAGAGAGCTACAACTGGAATTAGAGTCTTATCCTATCCAGTTGGATGATAGAGCAGAATGTAACGCCTTGGAAATTGGGGGTCGAGCATAAACTCAACTCCCGAGTTCCAACGCATCACTTATGCGACAAAATGAATGATGATTAAATGTTGTCGGTATTAGTGCATTGAACATGAGTGAGATTAAGTCAAAACAGCATATCATACTCCAAAGATAGTTAAATTGCAAGCGGAAGACTGTGATAGATAAATAACATATATAAACTATGGTGAGTCTCGAGAGTGTGATAATGTTACCAGGTTAAAGAATTACAAGTACAATTTCAAATTGTACCAAATTGAGGAAGTGTAATGTCTTTTATCCCAAATACCATAGCCCTGTCAATACAATACCAGTCTTCATAAACCTGTCAGAGAGTTACATGTAGGAGACTCCTCCTCAACATCATAGTAGTAGTTCGGCTCTGCTTCATAAGCATCGCCATCACCTGAAACTCAACAAATCTGGTTGGGGTGTACAACACCGTCTCGTAATGTGAGAGTGAGTGATCAACTAAGTAGAACAGTAAAGCATAAGTTAACATGTTATCAATTTAGTCAAGCAGTAATGATAAAGCAGTAAAATCAAATACTCATAACTACTCTTATTAATGCAAGTATGAATGTAGTCATGATGTATGCCCTCACCACACATACCCTCGTGCGACACCATCTTACGTTCGCGGCATGCTTTCATCCCTCAATGCTCCACATCTTCCAGGCACATGCAATGCATGATAAGCATGATTACCGAGTTGTTATTAGTCCATTTCAAACAGCAGGATTGGGAAACTAAGGTACCTCCCTTGTCTCATTCCCAAACATGATCCATTCTAGGGTCGTCAGTCCTAGTTAATCACAGACGAGGATGTGTTTTCTAGGTCGCTGCAAGGGCTGCCAGGGCTGTTACACACAAAGGTTACACCACTCCCCCACACCCTTTTAACAGTTCATCACTATACAGATACACTCCTAGTTCATACTCTATACACTACGGCAAAACTCATCGTCTCATCGCAAATTCAGAGTATGCTCGAGGTCACTCCACTAACGTCCTACCAACTGGCAATCTATTTTCGAAGCCCGACCAGTCCACTTATGACAATGGGACTCGGATGTAACCCGACTGGGGACCACAGCTAGGCTACGCCAGTGTAGGCCGACAGCTCGAATATAGTGTCCCATACTACCATAATCGGCTCACGAGTCTGGTTGCTCACTGGTCACTATGGGGAGGCACGTGGCCCCAGCGTAGGCCGACAGCTCGACCACGGTGTCCCATACCACCATGCCCAGCTCATGAGCCTTAGCGGATCGAGGTACCATGGTTAAAAGGGATTTTACTGGTAAGTTTGGTACCCTAGGTTCAAGCAGTAGCGTCCAAACATGGTGAACATACATTAGACAGATCGGGTTACTTGACGAGCTTGGCTAGCTCGAGGGCACAACAAGTTGAACGACATGAAGTGCATAAGCACTTCGCGTGACCAACCACTATCACCAACCGAAGTACGACTCAAGTTCGTCGAACACAACTCATGTGGCAAATGAATCACAGCCACGAATTCAATTCTGGTACCGATTGTCTGGACTATAATCATAGCTCCAAACACAATTAATTGCAGATAAATAAAGCAGTAGTAAGATTCAAATCATACAATCAAAGTCTGGTATTATCTGTTTAGGGCTGTCAGGGCTGTTACACGCATTCGTTACACCACTCCCCCACCACCCATGACGGATCACACAACATAAACATGAATTTAAATATATGCCTTACAGAAATAAAATCATACAATCAGTTGAGCATGTTAACAAGCATATCATAAAGCGTATTAAAAGCATGTTATAAAGCATGTTATGAAGCACTATATAAATAGGAATACAAACACATATATTTCATAAATAAGTGGTTAAAGTGAACAACCCACATGGGGGAAATCATACATGTTTCTAAGGTAGTTGAGAATCCCATCTCAACACCTACCTAAGGCACCATCATCCATACACTTACTCTCACAAGCATTTTCACAAACACTTAAAGTACACTATTACAACATACATAGTGTATAATAACAAAACATGTATTAGGGCGAGTCCTTTCGCCAAGCAAGTATTTTACGCATATATAATATATTCATACAACAAATAATCATGGCAAACACATCTCTAAAATTTATACGTATACGGTACTTTCTAGAATACACTATTTCTACATACATAGTGTATATTAGCAAATCATGTATTACGGCAAGTCCTTTTGCCAACTAAGTATTTTATCCATATATATTATATTAATACAACAAATAATCATGGCAAACACATTTCTAAAATTTATACGTATACGGTACTTTCTACAAATACCTAGAGTATGTAAAATTCTATATTCTTCATCTTTAAACGAAACGGAAAACAGACAGTACTTTGTACATGTGCAATTGCATGCAGATCATGAATCTATCATTATCTGACATTGAAAGTATTGAAAACCATAACCTATACACCTAAAGTCCGCACCTTTTATCGTAGAATCGAAACAGAGTCGATGGAATTGCTAAGTTTCTATATACGGTAGTTTGGTAACCTATAGAATGAAATAGGTTAACTATTTCATAACCTACAACCTATACAACCCCAAAATAGATTAGGGTTAGGGTTTCTTACCTAGAAACGGAGCTAGAATCGCCGGGAAAGCGATTAGAACGGAGTGGTGGAGCTCGTGGAGCGGTAGGGAAGTATGGCAGGGAGATTCCCCCACGTCTCCCACACTTTCTCTCTTCTCTCTCTTCTCTCTCTACGGTTTCTCTCAAATTCGTATGGCTGCAATGAGAGAGAGTTTAATGTCCTTATATAGCCTAAAAACTCACCGAAATAGACTCCAGGTCAAAGTATACTTAGGTTATATCCAAAGCGGACCTGTTTCAGATCAACGGAGGACTTCTAGCGGGCCTCCTTAAGCCAAAGGTCAAACTTAAGCTCACTAACACTGGATCTACGTTTAGTTAAGTTTTTGTTTAAGTCGGGATTCCAGATCACAAATGGCGGACCAGTATCAGTTCAACGGTCAGCGGATCTTGATCGGAGATTCCGAATACATGGGTATGTGTATGAAATTTCTCCTGATCCGAGGGTGTACTTTGGTTTAATTCTGACAGTCTGGTTGCTTAAAACTGATCCGCAAGCGAGAGGTGCCAGATTACTATTTGAGATATTTTATTTTGAATTAATTTCACATTTCTCACACTCCCCGCTCCGAACTCAAGCGAATAGCGCTGGGAGACTATCTGGATTTGATTTCCGAGATGGTTGTCAAGCCCAGCAGGCAGTCCTAATTCCTTAACTTCGTATTATTCAAACTCCCGATGTGCGGTCCAGATCTGATACGGAGTTTCGAGATGCTCCCGAGAGCAGCCGAGTAATAAGATTAATCCTAGATTTTAGGGTAACCTAGAGTCAATGATTTTACAAGTTTTGGGTCTTGCAGATTGTATTTAAAGTGATTGGTGCTAATTTCACAGGTACTCGAGTTTAACACTAGCTAATTCTCGCCTAATTTCTAAAGGATTTAGTCCTGAGTAATTTCTGTCTGAGGTGATACCTAGGCCTTTGTAGTTTGTATATAAAGTGATCCAAGTTATACTACTTAGCTAGTTTAAGATAGCGTCTAGGGTGCAAGTACTTAGAAGAACTGAAAGAACAAGGTGGTGAAGGGTGGGATTTGTGAAAGAAATGGGTTCACAAGCGATTTTAGACTTTGGGATTGAGTTTTGACAAGTTAATAAAGTGTTAGGAGTGACCTATTGTCTAAGGACGTCTAATCCCAGGTTGGCAAAAATCTGAGATGTTATAATCTACCCCCTTAAAATAAAATTTTATCCCCAAAATTGGCTAAGGGTAATAAGGGAAGATTTAATTATTCCTTTGTCTAAGTTTTATTGCGTAGGGTATATATTAGCCTAGTTCATTTTAGTCTACCCCCCTTAAAACTTATTTCTTTATCCATTTCTCATACCCTGATGGTTCGCTACAATTTATTTCTTTACCTATTTGGAGTCTCAACGACAATCCCCAACAATTTAGAGTAAGATAGCTGTTTTCATTGTTTGACCAACACGGAGAGACGGTTATAGTGGGCTTGATCCCGATACATCGATCATCTATCGAGCTAGGGTAGAAAGCTCATCGTATCCTTTCCAAATCCTGGTGGATCCTGGTCTTTGCTCATCAGCAGTGAGTCTGTTGGTAGTCACCCAGGATTGAGAATTGGGTCAAGCCGCGAATGTTTCCCAACTTATATTTCAGTAACTCCGTAGTCCGATCACTCTAGAAACGTAGGGAATGTCCATCGTTGAAAGGCTCAAATTGTCTATGTTTAAGGTTGCCCTTTTGGTTTTAGTCTAAGAGAGTTCTTGTTATTATCTATGTCCAAGGAAATGGTGAATCAACTTTTACTAGATCATCCTAAAACGGTTTCTTGTAGTAGAACTTACTAGGGCTTCTATAATGTTCGTATTCAACGAGCACAGTTTCGATCCTGGGCCAGTGGGGTAGGGTCTACCACGCTTCCGCTGCGCCACCCAGATCAAAGATGTGTATTGATTTGACCTAGCTACATCTATCTGTCTCTGGCATTCTCTAATGTAACCGATAGTCTAGTCTTAATTTAGGAGTAGTGGAAATCCATAGGTGTAGTCTAAGGTCTATGCTTATAGACTAGATGATTTCAGATCATTTCTAATTCAAGAATTTATTTATCGCGTAGGGTCAAACGTTGTCTAAGTGGAATTGAGTTGTACAGACATAAATTTAACTATGCTCGAGCACTTCACACATGCTCATACCAGCTAAGAGGGTCCTAAGGTTCACATTATTAATTTGTTGGATTTCCTATATGGTCAGGTTTGTCGAAATCTAGGAGCACCACTCTAGGTCCAAAACTATAAGGGCCCATTTGGCCAGTGGTCTTAAATTGTATTAAATGGGATTGTATTACTAATCCTACCTCGGGTTGGGAGTGGCATGGTTAGTAGGAGGGTGGGTGGAATAAAAATAAATTTTATAGGCTTTAGAAAATGAGTCTTGTGTAGGAAAGTGTAAGATGGGAGTTCCAAATCCCAGGATGATGAATTTTTAAGTGTAATTTGAAAGGAAATCTCGGAGTTTACGTTTAATTGCATGCATTCCAAACATGGCATTGGAAAACATGGGATACAACCAATCTAGGGGCCATACCTTACACATACATTTATTATTATTTTTACAATTCTATCCACCTAATCTCACCTAATGCAATTGGTCGTACGGGCCCTAAACGTCCTCAAACATCAAACATTCTACCAACTACTACCCCCATCAATATGAAAACATGAACATCCAAAGGCGGTAACCAAAGCAAACTACAAGACAACCGTATGGATGACTAGGCATCCGAGTTTGGCGATGGAGGAGGACACCCTTTCTCTTTCCTATGAGAGAGAAAAAGGTGGAAATTGAAAATACGGCTGTAATAAACTAGAATAAGGCCATGGAAAAGTGAAGAAACGGAGAGAAAAGGCTGGAGTTTTTGGTTCTCACGGATTTGGGGCCCAACAGATGTTGTAAAGGCCCAAATGCTAGAGGTTGAAGGAAGAAAGTGAAGGGATAAAATGGGTGATGAAGCTCACATGATTTGGAGCTTCAAGTGGGAGTGTAAAAGCTCAAATGAGAGGGAAAGGAGAGGGTAGACAGTAAGGGCGGAGAGTTTACAGTAGGGTGACGAGGGAGATACACGAAAATGAGGGAGAAGGGGATTGGAGAGGTAGTTTCGTGAAAAATCTAAGATTTTTATGAAGAAAGGAGAGCTTGGAAGGTGAGTGTGTGAAGGGAGTATGCCCTAGGGTGGTTTTTAGTCGACGGCCCATACACCAGGGAGTTCCCCAAGCACCCAAACACGATCGGTGCGGATGGCCGGCCCGGCCCAGCAAAAAAAACCGGCGAGACCTCGCCGACCGGGCGAGGTCCTCGTCGATAAACTTCCCAGATTTTGAGGGGGGGGGGGCATGGACGAGATCTTCATGCCCCCAAGCCCTAAAAACCCTGGGTCCCACCCTGGGTCCCACTAGATTGATGTGGGTAGGCCCCCGACCCCGATTCGCTCAATTTCGGGTAGTTTCAGGGCAAATCGGACGTATCTTACAATCCGGAATGAGTTATCTGACGTAAAATATATGAATTTGGGGTAGAACGAGCTAATGAAGCCAACCAACCTAGCTATGTAGGGTTGTGCATCCTGAAATTGCAAAAAAAACTTGGATCAATGGTCGTTTCCCTGTTTCAATTTCGTCTTTACTATAAATAGTAGTTTTAGTTTGATTACTCTTCATCCGTTGGGCTTTAGGAGTTGTGCCCAACGTGAAAAGTGCTTAGAATAATTAGGAGAACGGTTTGGTGAAACCAAATAGGACACTTACTATTTTTGGCCGAAAACCTTACGCATTAGTAGACATCACGACCTTATAGTTGTTGTATTTGTTTCTGATTTCTTTCCCATTACTTGGTATCCCTATTTAAAGGGTTGTGAATTCGTTGTTAGTCATTCATTAATCAATTTCGAATTTATTAGAATTTATTTCTATTTTCTGCTTTCTTTCTTCGTGGATTCGAGAAGTCTCTGTGAGGAGTTCAGAGAAGCTCCGAGGATTCGGAGTAGTTATCATCATCATGCTTATCCCGTATTCTACCGATTTTCAATGGTTGGGATGAGGTAAATTGTGATCTAGACCTGTCGTTTGACCGTCTAGAAGTGTTCCGGGATCATTTCATGTAATCATCGAGGCCTACGGGTCCAATCTCTACTGTTGATCTCATTCAAATGTGCTATTTGGCGAAATTAGAGAACCTAAGTCTGTTTCTACATCCCGTCACTCCCTCCTAAGTCAGAGTGTGTCAGTGTGTGTCATGTGACCATAACGCAGGTCCGGTTTAAACCAAATCATGCTCTGATACCATCTTGTAACGCTCTTAAAATTGGGGGTCGAGCATAAACTCAACTCCCGAGTTCCAACGCATCACTTATACAACAAAATGAATGATGATTGAATGTTGTCGGTATTAGTGCATTGAACATGAGTGAGATTAAGCCAAAATAGCATATTATACTCCAGAGACAGTTAAATTGCAAGCGAAAGACCGTGATAGATAAATAACATATATAAACTATGGTGAGTCTCGAGAGTGTGATAATGTTACCAGGTTAAAGAATTACAAGTACAATTTCAAATTGTACCAAATTGAGGAAGTGTAATGTCTTCTATCCCAAATACCATAGCCCCGTCAATACAATACCAGTCTTCATAGACCTGTCAGAGAGTTACATGTAGGAGAACTCCTCCTCAACATCATAGTAGTAGTCCGGCTCTGCTTCATAAGCATCGCCATCACCTGAAACTCAACAAATCTGGTTGGGGTATACAACACCGTCCCGTAATGTGAGAGTGAGTGATCAACTCAGTAGAACAGTAAAGCATAGGTTAACATGTTATCAATTCAGTCAAGCAGTAATGATAAAGCAGTAAAATTAAACACTCATAACTACTCTTATTAATGCAAGTATGAATGCAGTCATGATGTATGCCCTCACCACACGCACCCTCATGAGACACCATCTTACGTTCGCGGCATGCTTTCATCCCTCAGTGCTCCACATCTTCCAGGCACTTGCAATGCATGATGAGCATGATTACCGAGTTGTTATTAGTCTATTTCAAACAGCAGGAATGGGAAACTAAGGTACCTCCATTGTCTTATTCCTAAACATGATCCATTCTAGGGTCGTCAGTTCTAGTTAATCACAGACGAGGATGTGTTTTCTAGGTTGCTGCAAGGGCTGCCAGGGCTGTTACACACAAAGGTTACACCACTCCCCCATCACCCTTTTAACGGTTCATCACTATACAGATACAGGCCTAGTTCATACTCTATACACTACGGCAAAACTCATCGCCTCATTGTAAATGCAGAGTATGATCGAGGTCACTCTACTAACGTCCTACCAACTGGCAATCTATTTTTAAAGCCCGACCAGTCCACTTATTGACAATGGGACCCGGATACAACCCGATTGGGGACCACAGCCAGGCTACACCAGTGTAGGCTGACAGCTCGAATATAGTGTCCCATACCACCATATCGGCTCACGAGCCTGGTTGCTCACTGGTCAATACGGGGAGGCACGTGGCCCCAGCGTAGGCCGACAGCTTGACCACAATGTCTCATACCACTATGCCTGGCTCATGAGTCTTAGCGGATCGAGGTACCAGGGTTAAAAGGGATTTTACTGGTAAGTTTGGTACCCTAGGTTCAAGCAGTAGCGTCTAAACATGGTGAACATACATTAGACAAATCGGGTTACTTGATGAGCTCGGCTAGCTCGAGTGCACAACAAGTTGAACGACATGAAGTGCATAAGCACTTCGCATGGCCAACCACTATCACCAACCGAGTACGACTCGAGTTCATCAAACACATCTCACGTGGCAAATGAATCACATCCACGAATTCAATTCTGGTACGGATTGTCTAGACTATAATCATAGCCCCAAACATAATCAATTGTAGCTAGATAAAGTAGTAGTGGATCAAGATTCAAATCATACAATCAAAGTCTGGTATTATCCGTTTAGGGCTGCCAGGGCTGTTTCACGCATTCGTTACACCACTCCCCCACCACCCATGACGGATCATACATCATAAACATGAATTTAAACATACGCCTTACATAAATAAAATCATACAATCAGTTGAGCATGTTAACAAGCATATCATAAAGCATATTATAAAGCATGTTATGAAGCACTATATAAACAGGAATACAAACACATATATTTCATAAATAAGTGGTTAAAGTGAACAACCCACATGGGGGAAATCATACATGTTTCTAAGGTAGTTGAGAATCCCATCTCAACACCTACCTAAGGCACCATCATCCACACACTTACTCTCACAAGCATTTTCACAAACACTTAGAGTACACTATTACAACATACATAGTGTATAATAGCAAAACATGTATTAGGGCGAGTCCTTTCGCCAAGCAAGTATTTTACGCATATATAATATATTCATACAGCAAATAATCATGGCAAACACATCTCCAAAATTTATACATATACGGTACTTTCTAGAATACACTATTTCTACATACATAGTGTATATTAGCAAATCATGTATTATGGCAAGTCCTTTTGCCAACTAAGTATTTTATCCATATATATTATATTAATACAGCAAATAATCATGGCAAACACATTTCTAAAATTTATACGTATACGGTACTTTCTACAAATACCTAGAGTATGTAAAATTCTATATTCTTCATCTTTAAACGAAACGAAAAACAGACAGCACTTTGTACATGTGCAATTGCATGCAGATCATGAATCTATCATTATCTGACATTGAAAGCATTGAAAATCATTACCTATACACCTAAAGTCTGTACCTTTTATCGTAGAATCGAAATGGAGTCGATAGAATTACTAAGTTTCTGTATACGGCAGTTTGGTAACCTATAGAATGAAATAGGTTAGCTATTTCATAACCTACAACCTATACAACCCCAAAATAGATTAGGTTTAGGGTTTCTTACCTAGAAACGGAGTTAGAATCACCGGGAAAGTGATTAGAACGGAGTGGTGGAGCTCGTGGAGCGGCAGGGAAGCATGGCAGGGAGATTCTCTCACATCTCCCACACTTTCTCTCTCTTTTCTCTCTTCTCTCTCTAGGGTTTCTCTCAAATTCGTATGGCTGCAATGAGAGAGGGTGTAAGGTCCTTATATAGCCTAAAAACTCACCGAAATAAACTCCAGGTCAAAGTATACTTAGGTTATAACCAAAGCGGACCTGTTTCAGCTCAACGGAGGACTTCTGGCGGGCCTCCTTGAGCCAAAGGTCGGACTTAAGCTCACTAACACTGGATCTACGTTTAGTTAAGTTTTCGTTTCAGTCAGGATTCCATATCACAAATGGCAGACCAGTATCAGTTCAACGGTCAGCGGATCTCGATCGGAGATTCCGAATACATGGATATGTGTATGAAATTTCTCCTAATCCGCGGGTGTAATTTGGTCTAATTCTGACGACTGCAAGCGAGAGGTGCCAGATTACTATTTGAGATATTTTATTTTGAATTAATTTCACATTTCTCACACTCCCCGCTTCGAACTCAAGCGAATAGCACTGGGACATTATCTGGATTTGATTTCCGAGATAGTTGTCAAGCCCAGCAAAGCGGTCCTAATTCCTTAACTTCGTATTATTTGGACTCCTGATGTGCGGTCCAGATCTGATACGGAGTTTCGAGATGCTCCCGAGAGCATCCAGGTAATGAGATTAATCCTAGATTTTAGGATAACCTAGCGTCAATAATTTTACAAGTTTTGGGTCTTGCAGATCATATTTAAAGTGATTGGTGCTAATTTCACATGTACTCGAGTTTAACACTAGTTAATTCTCACCTAATTTCTAAAGGATTTAGTCCTGAGTAATTTCTGTCTGAGGTGATACCTGGGCCTTTGTAGTTTGTATATAAAGTGATCCAAGTTATACTACTTAGCTAGTTTAAGATAGCGTCTAGGGTGCAAGTACTTAGAAGAACTGAAAGAACAAGGTGGTGAAGGGTGGGATTTGTGAAAGAAATGGGTTCACAAGCGATTTTAGACTTTGGGATTGAGTTCTGACAAGTTAATAAGGTATTAGGAGCGACCCATTGCCTAAGGACGTCTAATCCCAGGTTGGCTAAAATCCGGGATGTTACAAGTAAAAACCTAAAAATCTGAATTTTTCATTAACATAGTTCTCTCATGAAGCATCCATGTAATAATCGCAGGGAATTCAACCATCCACCATGCCCAGGAGAAAATGGTAAATCACTAATTTTAAAGATCACACAATTGCAAAATAGATAAGAAGATATCAAAAGCTTTCACTGCATCTACTGTAATTTCAATCACAATAAACCATAGAAAACTGAAAATATTCATTTGATTCAAACCATAAAGTAATAGGAATTTATCATATACTTAAATCAAAGTAAATGAAACATCAAAATAAAATACAGCTAGCTCTTAGCCCTAGCTAAGAGATTAGTTAGTCATAACTAACTCAAAAATAAAAGAAAAACTAAAAGATCTACTAGAACCCATGAAGAAATCGAAGTGGAGAAATGTTATCGACACTCCACGCAAGCCTCCTTTTCCTTTCCAAACCCTAGAAGATAATTTGGAGTGTCCTAGGGACTCCTTTAAATAGTTTCACAACTTAAACTTTTGCACTGCCTTGGAAATATTCGCAAACCACCTCAAATTTATGCACTCTGTACATCTTCGATGGCAAACTTCGATGTAATTGAAGGCCTTCGATGACACCTTCGATGTCATCGAAAATCATCCTGAACTGTTCAGCAAGTTTAGCCAATAATTCCTAAATTGTCGATGTCATCGAAGGCCTTTAAAGACATCGAAGTCTAATTTGGGAATTAATTCAGGACTTTCTCTTTTATACTCGGAGTTTCAGAATATCATTTTTCTAGCCAATTTTCAAGATTCCTTTTCTTCACTTCAAACCTTCAATTCTCTTCGTTCCTCACTTAGTTTCCATGGATATTTGGCATGTGAATTCTTCATTATCTTCTTTTAAGCTCTAAATCCATCCTTTTAAGTGTATATTCATGTAACAGCCTGGATTTTTGCCAACCTGGAATTAGACGTCCTTAGGCAATTGGTCGATCCTAACACTTTATTAACTTGTCAGAACTGAATCCCACAATCTAAAATCGCTCCTTAACCCATTTCCTTCACAAATCCCACCCTTCATTACCTTGTTCTTTCAATTTTTCAAAGCACTTTCGCCCTAGACACTATCTTAAACTAGCTAAGTAGTATAACTTGGATCACTTTAGATACAAACTGCAAAGGACTAAATACTACCTCAGACGGAAATCACTTAGGAATAAATCCTTTAGAAATTTGACAAAGTTAACTAAGTGCTAAACTAGATTACCTACGAAATCCATTTGAATCGCTTTAAATACGATCTGTAAGACCCAAAACTTGTAAAATCATTGACGCTAGGTTACTCTGAAATCTAGGATCAATCTCATTACCCAGCTGCTCTCGGGAGCATCTCGAAACTCCATATCGGATCCGGACCGCACGTCGAGAGTCCAAATAATATGAAGTTAAGGAATTAGGACCGCCTCGCTGGGCTTGACAACTATTTCGGAAATCAAATCCAGATAGTGTCCCACGGCTGTTCGCTTGAGTCCGAAGCGAGAGAGTGTGAAAACACTTTTTTTCTTTCCAAAATAAATATCTTGAATAGTAATCTGAGACTCGTCGCTTGCGGATCAGTTTTAAGCAACCAGACCGTCAGAATCTGACCAAATTACACCTTCGGATCAGGAAAAATTTCATAAACATTTACATGTACTCGAAATCTCTGATCGAGATCCACTGACCGTTGAACTGAAACTGGTCCGCCACGCGTGATCTGTAAATCTGACTGAAACGAAAACTTAATAGAACGTAGATCCGGTGTTAGTGAGCTTAAGTCCGACCTCTGGCTCAAGGAGGCCTACCAGAAGTCCTCCGTTGAGCTGAAAAAGTTCCGCTTTGGTTATAACCTAGGTGAACCTTGTCTAGAAGTCTATTTTGGTGAAGTTTTAGACTATATAAGGACCTTAAACCCTCTCCCATTTCAGCCATACGAATTTGGATTTGAGAGAGAGAAAAGAGAGAGAAAGTGTGGGAGATGTGGGAGGAACTCCCTGCTGCTGTTCCCTGCCGCTATTCGGGCTCCACCGCCTGATTCTTATCGCTTTCCCGGTGATTCCGGCATCGTTTCTAGGTAAGAAACCCTAACCCTAACCTGTTTTAGAGTTGTATAGGTTGTAGGTTATGAAATAGCTAACCTGTTTCGTTCTCTAGGTTTCCAAACTCCTACATACGGAAGCTTAGCGAACCTATCAACTTCGTTACGATTCTACGACAAAAGGTGAGGACTTTAGGTGTATAGGTTGCGGTTTTCAACGCTTTCAATGTCAGATAATGGTAGATTCATGATCTGCATGCAATTGTACATTTACAAAGTGCTTTCCATTTTCTGTTTCGATTAAAATTATAGAATTTAGAATTTCACATACTCTAGGTATTCGTATAAAATACTGTATATGTATTTTTTATGAAAATGTGTTTGACATGGTTATTTGTCGTATGGATATATGACGTATGGATAAAATACTTATTTGGTGAAAGGATTCGCCTAAATACATGTTTACTAATAATCACTATGTAAGTAGAAATACGGTATTGTAAGAAGTACCATATACATGTATATTTTGGAGATGTATTTATCATGATTATTTGTTATAGTAATATATTATACATGGATAAAATACTCGCTTGGCTAAAGGATAGCCCTAATACATGTTTTGCTAACATACACCATGTATGTTGTAATAGTGTATTCTAAGTGTTTGTGAAAAATGACTGAATGAGTATAGAATTCTCATTCGTGCTCGCCATGACTAATTGTCATGGATTCATGATTGTTGTATTGGCGATACCCCTTTGACGAAAGGATTTGCCCTAAATCACGTCAGGGCCAATATACACTATATATGCTAAAAATGTGTGGCCCAAGTGTTCGTGGAAATGACTGAATGAATATGGAACTTGGATTCCTGCTTGCCATGACTATCCGTCGTGGGTGTACGCGTGTTATGATTGGGGCAACTCCCTAGTGAAAGGATTTGGCCTAATGCCTATGTGATCGACATATGTCATGTATGTTGATGTATGTTTGTTTAAGTGTTTCTTGAAATGTCTGAATGAGTAGTAGTTAGCAAATTGAAATGTATAAGGGTGTTGAGATATGATTCTCAACCTCTTTTAACTATGTGTATGATCTCCTTGGATAGTTGTGTGATTAGGAATTGAACATGTACAAATTCATGCTTGTGTTGTGCTTCATAACATGCTCAACTGCTTTATGATTTTAACTATGTAATGCATATGTTTAAATTTATATTTATGTTGTATGATCCGTCATGGGTGATGGGGGAGTGGAGCAACGAGTGCGTGCAACAGCCCTGGCAACCCTAAACGGATAATACCAGACCTTAATTGTATGTGTTGAATCTTGATCCACTACTGCTTTATCTATCTCGCACTTGATTGTGTTTGGGGCTATGATTATAGTCCAGACAATCGGTACCCGAATTGGATTTGTGGCTATGATCCATTTGCCACGTGAGATGTGTTCGACGAACCCGAGTCGTACTGCGGTTGACGATAGTGGTTGGCCACACGAAGTGCTTATGCACTTTATATCGTTCAACTTGTTGTGCGCTCGAGCTAGCCGAGCTCGTCAAGCAACCCGATCTGTCTTATGTATGTTCACCATGTTTGGACACTACCGCTTGAACCTAGGGTACCAAACTTACCAGTGAAATTCCGTTAACCCTGGTACCTCGATCCGCTAAGACTCATGAGCCAGGTATGGTGGTATGGGACACCATGGCCGAGCTGTTGGCCTATGCTGGGGCCATGTGCCTCCCCGTAGTGAGCATTGAGCAACCCAAACTCGTGAGCCGAATACGGTGGTATGGGACACTGTATTCGAGCTGTCGATACTTACGGCGAGAGCCGAGTACGGTGAGACCTGTACTCGTGCTAACGGGCGACGAGTCCTCTGTAGTATCTTCGAGTATACTCCAAGGTCTGTGATTGGCGACGAGTCTTTCACAGCAACTAGAGTATGAGTTGAGCTGAGTACGGTGAGACCTTTATTCGAGCTGACGGCTAGTGATTGAGCCGAGTATGGTGAGACCTGTACTCGAGCTGACGGTCAGCAATTGAGCCGCATACGGTGAGATCTGTATCCGTGCTGACGGGTGACGAGCCCTTTGTGATGCATTCGCTATGCCTCTCAAACCATAATATCGTATGAGATTAACTAGGACTGACGACCCTAGAATGGATCATGTTTGGGAATGATACAAGGGAGGTACCTTAGTTTTCCAATACTGCTGTTTGAAATGAACTAATAATTACTCGGTAATCATGCTCATCATCGCACTGCATGTGCCTGGTAGATGTGGAGCACTGAAGGATGGACGCATTTGCGAACGTAAGATGATGTCGCATGAGGGTGGTTTGGCAAGGGCATACATCACGTCATTTCATACTTGCATTAAATAAGAGTAGTTAAAATTGTTGATTGTACTGCTTTATCATTACTGCTTGACTGAATTGATAACATGTTAACCTATGCTTTATTGTTCCACTGAGTTGATCACTCACTCCCATGATACGGGACGGTGTTCCGAACACCCACCAAACTTTTTCTGATTGCAGATGGCGACGATACTTCTGAGGCGGAGCCAGACTTCTATGACGACGAGAATGCATCCTCGTATATGCTTTTTTCTGGCGGCTTTGTGAGAGCCATGCCTTGATTGTCGGAGCTATAGGGATGTTGACTAGATCACACTGCACAACTTGGTATAATTTAAAATCACACTTGTAATTATTTAACCTGGTAACTTTATCACACTCTGGAGACCCACCACAGTTTATATATTTTATCTATCTATCACAGTCTTCCGCTTGTAAATTTAACTGTCTCTGGAGTATGATATGTTGTTTTGGCTTAATCTCACTCATGTTCATTGCACTAATACCGATCACATTCAATCATCATTCATTTTGTTACATAAGTGATGTGTTGGAACTCGGGAGTTGAGTTTATGCTCGACCCCCGATTTTCAGGGCGTTACAAGATGGTATCAGAGCATGATTTGGATTAAATCGGACCTGGGTTATGGTCACACGACGCACTCTGACTTAGGAGGGAAAGACGGAATGTAGAAACAGTCATGGGTATCCCGACTTCACCAATTGGCGAAGTTCACTGAAAACAAACGCCGAAATCGAGTCCGTATTAACCCTTGGTCGCACGGGTCGACCTTAAAACATTCCTAGGCCGTCTATAGATAATTCTAGATTACAATCCACCTCACCCTAACCGTTGGAAATTGATAATAAGAGTGATGATGTAGCTACTCCGAACCCTCGGAGCCTCTCTGGACTCCTCACAGAGACTTCTCGAGTCTACGAGAAATGAAAGATGAAAGTAGAAATAAATTCTAATAAATTCGAAATTGATTAATGAATATCAAAAGAAAAATGAGTTCATGACCCTTTAAATAGGGATACCAAGTCATGGGAAGGAAATCAGAAATAAACTACAACTAAAACTCCTAGAATTCCCGATTTACTATAGGGTCGTGATGTCTACTAGTGTGCAAGGTTTTCGGCCAAAAATAGTAAGTGTCCTATTTGACTTCACCAAACCGTCCTCCTAATTATTCTAAGCTCTTTACGCGATGAGCGCAACTCCTAAAGCCCAACAGATGAAGAGTAATCAAACAAAAATTACTATTTTAGTAAAACGAAATTAAAACGGGGAAATGACTGTCAATCGGAGGCTTTCTTCACAATTCCGGGCTGCGCAACCTGGCATAGCGAGGTTGGTTGGCTTCATTAGCTCATTCTACCCCCAAATTCATATATTTTACGTCAGATAACTCATTCCAGATTGCAAGATATGTCTGATTTGACCCGAAACGACTCGAAACGGAGTCGGGGGCCACACGCGTCAATCCGAGGAGAAAACAAGTGGACCAGGGTGCATTTGGCACCTTGGGATGGTGGTGGACACAACCCCACTGCGGCGGCGCGGCGCCGGGCAAGGCGGACCGCGGCGGCACCGCGGTCACCACGGCGCGCCGCGGTCAGGTTGATCCGGCCGGGTCGGGCAGAGTCTGGTCATGGTCGGCCTGACCCCCTGGCATGTGTGGTACGTGCGAAATTTCTGGGGGACCCCTTTTTCACGTCGTTTTTGCCCCTCTCTCTCAAACGCCCCTCTAATCTCTCTTTTCCTCCTATTCTTGCTGTTTTCTCTTCAAATTGCCACTCCAATCGTCTCATTTCCCATTTTCGGTCATCACCCACTCCCTTCCATCATTTACAGCCACACCTACCTTCTACCCTTTCCGTTTCCCTCATTTGGACACTCACACCTCCCATTCGAAGCTCACATTCGTGTAAGCTCTCAACCCATCCCATCTATTCATTTTTCCTCCTTCAATCCATGTCAGTTGGGGCCTTTGCAATCTCTGTTGAGGCTCAAGTCTGTGGGGAACCAGAGAAATCAGCCCTTGTTCTCCCCATTTCTTGACTTCTCTATGGCCTTCACAATCTCCAAATGATGGGACATTTGGGGCCCGTTCAATCAACTACATTAAGTGGGATTAGGTGGATGGAATTGTAAAAGTAATAATAAATCTATGTGTAGGTATGGTCCCTAGATTGGGTGTATCCCATGTGTTCCGACATCATGTTTAGAATATACGCAATTAAAAGTAAATTCTGAGATTTCCTTTCCAATAACACTTAGAAGTTCATTACCCTGGGATTTGGAACTCCCATCTCACACTTTCCCACACAAGGCTCATTTTCCAAAGCCTATACCATTAATTTTAATCCCCACCCACCCTCGTACCAAACATGCCACTCCCAATCCCGAGGTAGGATTAGCAATGCAGTCCCATTTAATACAACTTAGGACCACTGGCCAAATCATGTCGAAGTGATAAAGTCCCTTGATATACATTAACCCACCACACTCTAACAGCTTAAGCTTTTAGAGTAAATGGTTGTTTGACAAATAGGCCTTAGAGTTTTGGACCTAGAGCGATACTCCTAGTTTTCGTCAGACCTGACCGTATAGGAAATCCAACAAATTAATAATGTAAACCCCAGGATCTTCTTAACTGGTGTGAGCATGTGTGAAATGCTCGAGCGTCAAGTACAGACAACTCAATTCCACTTAGACAACGTTTGACCCTACACGATGAATAATTTCTTGTATTAGAAATGATCTAAAATCATCTAGTGTGTAAGCATAGACTAATAGATTACCACTACTCATAAATTGAGACTAGGCTACTGGTTCTACTATGGAACGTAAAAGACTGATTATGCTAAGATAATTGTAAGATAGTTGAAAGATGGACTTAGTTAATAGGCTGGATTAGGTTGGAGTGAGACCTCACTCCTTCGTCGGACCCCTTAATACTCATAGGATCCTTTAATAATTCTTAGAAAAGTTGTTTGATTAGTAATTATACACGCTTAGTATCCCTTTGATTTAATGTTAGGTCAAATCAATACACCCCTTAGAATCGCCTTCTCAAGGACTTAGTACAATGGGAACGCGGAGTAGAGAAACTACATTTAAGCGAGGTATTCGCGGTTTGAATCGAATTCTCAATCCTGGTAGTGACCAATGAACCCTATGCTCTGATCAAGCAGAAGGTCGAGATCAAATAGGATTAAGAAATAATATGACAATTTTCTGTCCTAGCTAGGCAGAAGATCCATGTATCCGATTCTGACCCACTACACAACTTTCCTTCCATGTTGGCTTGACCACTTGCAACCAAAAGTTTATAACTTTGTCTTTGAGAAGTGTAAGAATATATAGCCAATAGAAATATTTCCTTTTAGGCCTAAGGAATTTCCCAAGTGAGCAACAGACAGTTAAGAATCAGGTCCCAAATCACAGGCCATGTCGACATACTTATTGTGCTTATGAACGTAGAAAGATAGCATGCCTATTAAGCTAGACATGATTAAATAGGATAATTCTGGACCGTGACAAAACTCCTTGGTAGAATTAGGCATCTTGCCTCAAACTCACACCTGTCCCTGCAATCAACTACAATACCCATCATTCTTTAGCTCATTTCTGTAACCACAAGTATCAATGCCTTAGTACACCTTATTCCGATATACAGAGCAAGACATAAATCTTGAGCCTTGAGGGTGAAAATAAATTTTTAAGGGGGGTAGAACATTATGAGCCCAATTTGGTTAGGTCACCTATTGCATCTCTTTGATCTGGGTGGCGCAGCGGAAGCGTGGTGGACCTTACTCCACTGGCCCAGGATCGAAACTGTGTTCATTGAATACGAACATTATAGAAGCTCTAGCAAGTTCTAATATGAGAAACCGATTTAGCATGATCTAGAAAGATTTGATTCACCATTTCCTTTGACATAGATAATAACGAGGACTCTCTTAGACTAAGACCTAAAGGGCAACCTTAGAATAAACAATTTGAACCTTTCAATGATGGACATTCCCTACGTTTCTAGAGTGATCGGACTACGGAGTTACTGAAATATACAACTGCGAAACATTCGCGGCTTGACCCAATTCTCAATCCTAGGCAACTACCAATGGACTCACTGCTTGGCCGAGCAGAAGACCAGGATCCACCAGGATTCGGAAGTGATACGATGAGCTTCCTACCCTGGCCCGGTAGATGATCGATGTATCGGTATCGAGCCCACTATTACCGTCTCTCCGTGTTGGTCAAATAATGAAAATAGCTATCTTACTCTAAATTGGTGGGAATTATCGTCAAGACTCCAAATAGGTAAAGAAATAAATTGTAGCAAACCATCAGGGTATGAGAAATGGATAAAGAAATAAGTTTTAAGGGGGGTAGACTAAAATGAACCAGCTAGTACATACCCTACCACGTGTAGAAACTTGGAACCAATAAGTCTTAGGCAAATAAAATAACAGAAATCTTCCCTTATTACCCTTAGCCAATTTCGGGGATGAAATTTTGTTTTAAGGGGGGTAGAGTGTAACACCCCGGATTTTTGCCAACCTGGAATTAGACGTCCTTAGGCAATGGGTCGATCCTAACACTTTATTAACTTATCAGAACTGAATCCCACAGTCTAAAATCGCTCCTTAACCCATTTCCTTCACAAATCCCACCCTTCACTACCTTGTTCTTTCAATTTTTCAAAGCACTTTCGCCCTAGACACTATCTTAAACTAGCTAAGTAGTATAACTTGGATCACTTTAGATACAAACTGCAAAGGACTAAATACTACCTCAGACGGAAATCACTTAGGATTAAATCCTTTAGAAACTTGACAAAGTTAACTAAGTGCTAAACTAGATTAGCTACGAAATCCATTTGAATCGCTTTAAATACGATCTACAAGACCCAAAACTTGTAAAATCATTGACGCTAGGTTACCCTGAAATCTAGGATCAATCTCATTACCCGGCTGCTCTCGGGAGCATCTCGAAACTCCGTATCGGATCTGGACCGCACGTCGGGAGTCCGAATAATACGAAGTTAAGGAATTAGGACCGCCTCGCTGGGCTTGACAACCATCTCAGAAATCAAATCCAGATAGTGTCCCACGGCTGTTCGCTTGAGTCCGGAGCGAGAGAGTGTGAAAACACTTTTTTTCTTTCCAAAATAAATATCTTGAATAGTAATCTGAGACTCGTCGCTTGCGGATCAGTTTTAAGCAACTACACCGTCGAACCGACCAAATTACACCCTCGGATCAGAAAAAATTTCATAAACATTTACATGTACTCGAAATCTCTGATCGAGATCCACTGACCGTTGAACTGAAACTGGTCCGCCACGCGTGATCTGTAAATCTGAATAAAATGAAAACTTAATAGAACGTAGATCCAGTGTTAGTGAGCTTAAGTCCGACCTCTGGCTCAAGGAGGCCCGCCAGAAGTCCTCCGTTGAGCTGAAAAAGTTTCGCTTTGGTTATAACCTAGGTGAACTTTGTCTATAAGTCTATTTTGGTGAAGTTTTAGACTATATAAGGACCTTAAACCCTCTCCCATTTCAGCCATATGAATTTGGATTTGAGAGAGAGAAAAGAGAGAGAAAGTGTGGGAGATGTGGGAGGAACTCCCTGCTGTTGTTCCCTGCCGCTATTCGGGCTCCACCGCCTGATTCTTATCGCTTTCCCGGCGATTCCGGCATCGTTTCTAGGTAAGAAACCCTAACCCTAACCTGTTTTAGGGTTGTATAGGTTGTAGGTTATGAAATAGCTAACCTGTTTCGTTCTCTAGGTTGCCAAACTCCTATATACGGAAGCTTAACGAACCTATCCACTTCGTTACGATTCTACGACAAAAGGTGAGGACTTTAGGTGTATAGGTTGTGGTTTTCAACGCTTTCAATGTCAGATAATGGTAGATTCATGATCTGCATGCAATTGCACATGTACAAAGTGCTTTTTGTTTTCTGTTTCGATTAAAATTGTAGAATTTGGAATTTCATATACTCTAGGTGTTCGTATAAAATACCGTATACGTATTTTTTATGGAAATGTGTTTGACATAGTTATTTGTCTTATGGTATGACGTATGGATAAAATACTTATTTGGCGAAAGGATTCGCCTAAATACATGTTTACTAATAATCACTATGTAAGTAGAAATACGGTATTGTAAGAAGTACCGTATACATGTATATTTTGGAGATGTATTTATCATGATTATTTGTTGTAGTAATATATTATACATGGATAAAATACTCGCTTGGCTAAAGGATAGCCCTAATACATGTTTTGCTAACATACACCATGTATGTTGTAATAGTGTATTCTAAGTGTTTGTGAAAAATGACTGAATGAGTATAGAATTCTCATTCGTGCTCGCCATGACTAATTGTCATGGATTCATGATTGTTGTATTGGCGATACCCCTTTGACGAAAGGATTTGCCCTAAATCACGCCACGGCCAATATACACTATATATGCTAAAAATGTGTGGCCCAAGTGTTCGTGGAAATGACTGAATGAATATGGAACTTGGATTCCTGCTTGCCATGACTATCCGTCGTGGGTGTACACCTGTTATGATTGGGGCAACTCCCTAGTGAAAAGATTTGGCCTAATGCCTATGTGATCGACATATGTCATGTATGTTGATGTATGTTTGTTTAAGTATTTCTTGAAATGTCTGAATGAGTACTAGTTAGCAGATTGAAATGTATAAGGGTGTTGAGATATGATTCTCAACCTCTTTTAACTATGTGTATGATCTCCTTGGATAGTTGTGTGATTAGGAATTGAACATGTACAAATTCATGCTTGTGTTGTGCTTCATAACATGCTCAACTGCTTTATGATTTTAACTATGTAATGCATATGTTTAAATTTATATTTACGTTGTATGATCCGTCATGGGTGATGGGGGAGTGGAGCAACGAGTGCGTGCAACAGCCCTAGCAGCCCTAAACGGATAATACCAATGTGTTGAATCTTGATCCACTACTGCTTTATCTATCTGCACTTGATTGTGTTTGGGGCTATGATTATAGTCCAGACAATCGGTACCCGAATTAGATTTGTGACTATGATCCATTTGCCACGTGAGATGTGTTTGATGAACCCGAGTCGTACTGCGGTTGATGATAGTGGTTGGCCACACGAAGTGCTTATGCGCTTCATATCGTTCAACTTGTTGTGCGCTCGAGCTAGCCGAGCTCGTCAAGCAACCCGATCTGTCTTATGTATGTTCACCATGTTTGGACGCTACCGCTTGAACCTAGGGTACCAAACTTACCAGTGAAATCCCGTTAACCATGGTACCTCGATCCACTAAGACTCATGAGCCGGGCATGGTGGTATGGGACACCATGGCCGAGCTGTCGGCCTATGCTGGGGTCATGTGCCTCCCCGTAGTGACCATTGAGCAACCCAAACTCGTGAGCCGAATATGGTGGTATGGGACACTGTATTTGAGCTGTCGATACTTACGGCGAGAGCCGAGTACGGTGAGACCTGTACTCGTGCTAACGGGCGACGAGTCCTCTGTAGTATCTTCGAGTATACTCCAAGGTCTTTGATTGGCGACGAGTCTTTCACAGCAACTAGAGTATGAGTTGAGCCGAGTACGGTGAGACCTGTATTCGAGCTGACGGCTAGTGATTGAGCCGAGTATGGTGAGACCTGTACTCGAGCTGACGGTCAGCAATTAAGCCGCATACGGTGAGATCTGTATCCGTGCTGACGGGTGACGAGCCCTTTGTGATGTCTTCGCTACGCCTCTCAAAGCATAATATCGTATGAGATTAACTAGGACTGACGACCCTAGAATGGATCATGTTTGGGTATGATACAAGGGAGGTACCATAGTTTCCCAATACTGCTGTTTGAAATGAACTAATAATTACTCGGTAATCATGCTCATCATCGCACTGCATGTGCCTGGTAGATGTGGAGCACTGAGGGATGGACGCATTCGCGAACGTAAGATGATGTCGCATGAGGGTGGTTTGGAAAGGGCATACATCACGTCATTTCATACTTGCATTAAATAAGAGTAGTTAAAATTGTTTGATTGTACTGCTTTATCATTACTGCTTGACTGAATTGATAACATGTTAACCTATGCTTTATTGTTCCACTGAGTTGATCACTCACTCCCACGATACGGGACGGTGTTCCGAACACCCACCAGACTTTGTCTGATTACAGATGGCGACGCTACTTCTGAGGTGGAGCTGGACTTCTATGACGACGAGAATGCTTCCTTGTATATGCTATTTTCTGGCGGCTTCGTGAGAGCCGTGACTTGATTGTCGGGGCTACAGGGATGTTGACTTGATCACACTACACAACTTGGTATAATTTAAAATCATACTTGTAATTATTTAACCTGGTAACTTTATCACACTCTGGAGACCCACCACAGTTTATATATTTTATCTATCTATCACAGTCTTCCGCTTGCAAATTTAACTGTCTCTGGAGTATGATATGCTGTTTTGGCTTAATCTCACTCATGTTCATTGCACTAATACCGATCACATTCAATCATCATTCATTTTGTTGCATAAGTGATGTGTTGGAACTCGGGAGTTGAGTTTATGCTCGACCCCCGATTTTCAGGGCATTACAATTCATCATAAGCTTCTGAATCACCTTCTATGACAAAACCGTATATAATTAAATTAAATTATCAATTAAATGCTAGAAAAACTAATGTAATTAAAGGGTTAAATATGCAATATTTGAGTCTCAACACACCCCAACCAGCATTTTGTTACTCTTGAGTAAAACATGCTAAAGGTATTTCGAAAACCAATGTATAATTTCCATAAGCTCAAGCAGTTCTAAAAACAATCCAGATTATAGAAATCTAAAATACATTAATGTTGAGCACTACTTTCTCCTAAACTCTAGTACTTTGTAAATTTCCTAATCAAATTCAAAGTATTAATCTTCTATTTAGAATAATTCTAAACACTGAGTTCCATGGGTGCATAGTGAAGTCTAGACTTACAACAACCAAAGGTTCAATTCTCTATTTCATGATAACATTGATAATCAAAAGAGTTCAAGATAACCAAAACTTTCCTTACAGTTCAACACTCTATTCTTCCAACTTTTGATTTTTCCATCAATGGCTTTCACACTATTTCACTTTTTTCTTCTTTTCAACAATCCTTAATAAACTTCAATAGGTAGCTCTTTTTAACGACAACTATTTTTTTGCTGGGTATTTTTTTTTCTCACTTTTGTTTCTTATTTTCATTGAACATGGTGGACAAATTCCCCAGGTTTAGTTCTTATCATTCTTAATAATCATCAAGTTACCAATTCAATATTAAAATTAAACTTTAATGTGTAAGTTAGATGTGATATGTGAAATCATGACTCAATCAATGTTTAAAAACTTCTAATTATGAATTAATAACTCAAAATTAACTTTAAAATCTATCAAATAACTAGCATCTAAGAGTCAAGAATCATCAACATTAAGTATCTTATCATTATAATCTATGAATTATCTTTAAAAACACTTAAATTCACAAAAATTTCTAAATTTTTTTTTATAAATTTATAAGTACAAAATTTAACAATTTTGCTCAAATCTGAAGAATTTGCAACGGAAACCTACCCCCAACCTAAAATCTACATTGTCCTCAATGTATAAATACATGCAATAAAAGAAAATTTGAGAACAACGAAAATAAATGGGAATAGATGAAAAGTAACTGGAAGGCAATAACAAATGGGAGTGCGATCATCCTATCTAAAGATGTTTCAATAACTATACTAAACCTAATAAAATAAACTAGTCCTAAGAAAGAAATAAATCCTAATCCTAAGAAAGTAAGGGAAAAGTACTCAATCATGCAGCAAGGTTCCTCCTTCGGCCAGTATCTCGATAAATTTCTCAGTAGGTTTCTCAATAAGATCATCCAAAAGCCTCTTTTGCAACAGGCTTGGATATTCTAGAGCATTGATGTCCAGAGAAATTTATGAACCTCAACCAATTTTATTTTTTTTTTAAATCCCCTGAGGTATTCAAAGTGGATAATATTCACCTGTGGCAGAAAATTTTTAAATGTTAGTACACCACGGTGAATCAAAGACTACAATTAGGTGAGATTCAAAAAAAATCCTCATCAGCCAGTGTAGTCTCAACATGTTCCGAAGTATCAGACTTCGGTTCACTTTTTAGCTCCTCCTTTAATGGTAAAAATTCAGGATTTGTGGAAGGAGGTTCTTCAAAATAATGATGTAACACCCGGCCTAAATCGGAACAGTGTCCTAAGGCACCCACGTGTGAATTGATATAGGACCGTGTGATTCGATCGCAAGTGTGGATTTATTACTAATAAATTAATTCGGAGTACACCACTGATGCGATTGGATCCAATTATGCTCGGGCCTGACATGGGCCGTAGAGCCGATCAGCTAAATTACACTTGGTGACTGCCTGTGCGGGTCGTGCATCGCCCAAGGTAGGGAAGAAAATTTTAAAACTCTGAGAGGCCAGGGGCCTCACTGGGTTTGTGGTCAATCACGGACGAAAAACTCGGACGACACTAAAAAATGAACAAATCGCACTGTCTAGTAGGCACTTGTAAAATGCAAGTCGCCCTAACTTGGAATAAAAATCTTAAATCTTAAATCAAATGGCCCCGCTACTTGAGTCAGTGAATTAGGGCATTTTAGCCGTCGGATTTCTTCCAAACTTACACCAAAGGCTGAAGATATTTCCTTGCACTCATTTATAAAATCTGACTCTCGATTGAGAATCGGTGACCGTTGATCACAAACCAGACCGTTTGCCGTCAAACTTTACCCAGCCCTTCATCGGGCCATGGGGCACCTGTCCCATGAATTAGATGGGAAAGGGGGCCATCAGGGCGGCCCCAACAGCAAAAAATGACCCCCACAAGGCCGTTTGAAGAAATTAAAGAAACCCAGGGCCAACTAATCTAATTTTAAGGTATAAAACCCTTAAACTCACACACACTCTCTCTCTCTCATTCCCACAAAAATCCAACAGCTGAGAGAGGGAGAGAGGAGAGAGTAGAGAGCGAAGGGAGAGAGAGAGAGGAGAGAGAAAGAGTGGGAGAGAGGTGTGTGGGTGCATGTGGTACTTGGGGACAGGAATTCCCCACACCTACACATCTACATTGCCGAAAATCCCGAGCCAATCACCATAGGGACGAGCTACGTCCGATCCAAGGTAAGATTAGGTGGCGGATTATTGTGCCTAGTGTAAATCGTAATGATTTTAGATTACGAATGTGTGTGCATGTTGCTGAATTTTATGTATTACTTGACTTAGGACATATGAGTAGAAATTTCTTAAATTTTGTAAAAGGATTTAGGTCCCGAGAATTCCTTAATGTGTGAATTGTTGTCTACCGGTTGAATTACTGAATTTGTTGCACTTGACTTCCATTATATTGTTGATTTGTATGTCTTTTATTGGCACATGAAATTGAATTGATATGAGTAGGTGTATGGCTGTCCATTTTGTTGAATTGCTGAAATATGTTGAACTTGATCTTCCTTGTTACTGAAATTGTAAGATTGACTTTTCACATGTGGATGTTTCTGTGGAATCTTGTGTGTTGCTGTTTATATTGTCGAGTTTCTGAAACATGCATGTCACTTGTTGAAATTGTTCTGGTATTGTTAAATATATGCTACATACTTGCGCACATGTCCCTTTATGGATTGGCCAACCAACCGGAACTCCTTTAGGCAATCTTTCCATTAGGTCCACCCATGGGCAAGTTTGGCCCGACTAGTGAAACCGTGAATTGTCCGCCGTAGTTGGACTGCACGAGACGTTGTTCTCAGGTCGTACAGTCTGTGGTTCATCTCGTGGGGGCATATTAGCCCACTGATTGGCCATCCTTGTGTGTTAACCATGATTGTACATGCCTGATTGAACCTGAGGTACCCTATGACCCTTGTGCCCACTGATAACCATAATTACAGCCCACAAGACTCATGAACCGGGGATGGTGGTATGTGACACTATGCCCATGCTGTGGTGAGAGGTATGCATCATATCATTAAACCATGCATTTGTATTAATCAGAGTATCTAGGGTTTTGTGAATGTATGTTTTTCACTAAATTTACTCTTGTGCATGATAACTTGTGTAACTTATTATTAATGGTACCACTGAGTTAGTTACTCACTCTCAGTCTGGGACAGTATTTTAAAATACCAACCAGAACCCGTCATAGATGCAGGGATGGTGGAACAGGATGCGTTGGAGGGTACCGGCATGTACGACAAGGAAGAGCGGGCGTACTTCTTGACCTTTAGCGGATCCTTCTAGTTCGGTGGTTGATCGCGGGAGTGGACCAGGGCCCTAGTCATTTTGGGTCGTATGTATGGATGGGACTAGATCCTTGGTTGGATATTATTTTGGATATTTCGGTCTTATGTTTGGATGTTTACCTTATTAGCATCACTTAACATTTTCGTATGTGATTTTGTTACTCTATGCTTGGTTTAGTTCTCCATTACCTATAGGATACTTCATTTATAATTGCATATGGGGCCCATTAGGGCATATGTGGTACCTGGGAATTTGGGAGCCAAGTTCTTACCGGCCTCTCAAATTTCGAGGCGTTACAACTTGGTATCGAAGCATGGTTCATGTCACGCCCCAAATTCAGAAATCGGGCTCACAAAATTCCCGATCGTCGAATCCGGTGTTGACAGCCTCCGTAGTATCCCATTCTCGTCTTCCAACGCACATATGCCAAATTCTGATTCTTGGATCCTACAAGGAGGATTTTCCAATGTACATGTAGGAAGCATAACCACAAGTTTACCCAAATCACAAAGGCAACATCATCATCACATATCCACTAATATGAATATTTGAATACAATGCTGAAAAGGAAATACATATATCAAAAATCAAAGCTCCAAAAGACCGTTGCATGCTCCAAGCTTAACGCTGCTGTAACCTGATACGCACCTGCACGCATCCATCGTGTATAAGCTTATAGAAAGCTTAGAGGGTGGTGTAGGTGTGTGCACAAGATAAGTGCCAAGTATTTAATACAACGCCATAATCATACAACATCGGAATACTGGTAAGATCATGAATCATGCGATATTAGAGTAAATGGAAATACTGACAAGTCCATGAGTCATATAATATTAGAGTACGCAATACAAATCAGCTATGCAAATGCATAGTCATAAAGAGTCAAGTATCAGATACCGAGGATGCAATGAAATATACAATTCCTGACGAGTTCACGAATACCGTCAGCCGTATTGAGACCATATAAATGCAGAAACACAGTAACCCAAGATGTCATATGCCGCAGATGTAATGCAATATGCGGAGCGAATGGAATGACCATGTTGGAGTGTGAAGTTGGGATAATAGTACGTAATATCGCAAGCTATGGGGTCCATCATAAGGGACTTCTATCCAAAACAGTCCCATACCTAATTTGAATAGTCAGACTCAATGTGGTAAACTCCTGATCTCAGGTTAGTCGCGTGCCCCAACTGAAATCCTAACCATTGCGAAGGTACACATAACAAATAGTTACACACCACCAGCCCGAGTGGATAGTGAATAAATAAATGAATAAGTATGCAGCTCCTGCTCAATAAGCCCACGTATCAATATTGTACATCTTTGGGACCATCACTGGGGTCTAGTATACTCTACGCCACCTTGCCACCCCATCAAATACACAATACAACTGGGTAAGTGGAAGAGACCTTACTACCCACCTACCAATATCAGCCTAGCTCATCGATGACAGACCTATTTATGAGCTAGTCAGACTTGGCCTAATATTACCTACTCCCTCAGGCGAGTAAGGTCACACCTCCTCCCAACCGACCATGACATAGTGGGAGATGCAGCTTACTGGTATACGGCCCTCATGTGCTCATATATATCCACTTGGTCTAGACATTTCGGTGTCCTCTGGTACTAAGAGGGTTTAGGGATTTTCACCCTGGGCTATCTATGGCGGCCCAATGCTAGTAATAGATTTTCGGTGTCCCATCTAGCCATCCATGACATGCCTGTAGAGGCTATGGCCCTGATGTCACTCGGGCGTACAGTAATCATAAAACATAATGCAAGATGCATGAGTCATACAATCCAGTCATGCATCAATCCCATGCATATCGTGCGCTCATGTGAGACAATCCCCGCCTATCAGGGAGTCACATAACAATCTGCCTAATGACATATGCAATGGTCAACCATATCTCATAACAAACATACAGATGATGCGTATGGGAATGTATTATGATGCTATGTTGTCTCATACTCATAATCGGTATCAATAACCGACATCAACAATCGGCCTTGACAATGTGGACATTTAACTAACATTGCCCCCAAGGAATGGCCTACATAGAGCCTAACATATAGTGGACCCATGGCCTCACATAAGGGCCTAACACTATGGGCCTTACTTAAGAGCTTAATACATATCACAATGGGCCTCTCACATGGGACTAATATACAATACAATGGGCTCCATTGCCTAGCCCTCAAATGCACCACAATGGACCTCATTACATAGACCTCATATACATCACATTGGGCCTTAAACATGGACTGAATACACATCACAATGGGCCTCAAATACGGGCCACATATACATCACATTATGCCTCGACAATTGGCCTCGATATTCGGCCTCAACAATCAGAATCGGCCTATACAATCGGCCTCAACAATTGGCCTCGATATTTGGCCTCGACAATTAGAATTGGCCTCGACAATCAGAATCGGCCTTGATAATCAGCCTATACAATTGGCTCCAACAATCAAATCGGCCTTGACAATTGGTCTGAACAATCAGAATCGGCTTATACAATCAGCCTCATTAATCAAAATCGGCCTCAACAATCGGAATCGGCCTCGACAATCAGAATCAGCCTCGACAATCAGAATCAGCCTCGACAATCGAAATCGGCCTCGACAATTGGAATCAGCCTTAATAATCAGAATTGGCCTCAACAGTCAACCTCAATAATCGGAATTGGCCTCGACAATTGGAATCAGCCTCGATAATCGGAATCGGCCTTGACAATCGGAATCGGTAATTGGCCTAACAAAGGGCCTAAGGAAAGGTCACAACTTGGACATTAACCATCATTGCCCATTAATGTGGACATTTAACCCTCATTGCTCCTAAGGAGTGACCCACATAGAGCCAAACTTATCGTGGGCCCATGACCCCACACAAGGGCCTAATATACATCACTATGGACCGCATCAATGGTCCTAATACACATCACTATGGGCTGCATCAATGGGCCACATCACATGGGCCTCGGATACATCATATGGGCCTTAACATATGGACCGCAAACATGAGCCATAAATACATCTCATCAAGCCCTGCCCATGGGCCTCGAATATCGCCCATGGGCCTCGAGTACATCACAATGGGCCACAATCCATGGGCTTCAAATACACAATAGGTGAGCCCTACACATGGGCTTTATACACATCAAGTGGGCTAAATCAATGGGCCGCACTAATGGGCCTCATACACATCAAGTGGGCTACATCAATGGGTCACACTAATGGGCCTCACATAACATAATGGGCTTCACACAAGTGGGCCTCACACAAACATAGTGGGCCTCATATCTATCGAAATGGGCTTGCCAACAACCTAGACTGTGCGTATACAAAACATACACCAAAGATGAGGCCCACCATCCCAATCAGTGGATGGTGTAGAGAAAACACATATATCATGTGACGCCCACGTGTGGGCAGCACATGCCAGTGGCTTTCCACCGTCCATCACATGCATCAAGGTGGGTCTATGTGCATGGCCCATTAACTGGAGGACGGTGTGGAATACAACACATATGTCATGTGGGCTCCACCAGCTGGAGATGGATGGAGTGGATATAGAATAAATACATTAGGGGTGGGTCCTACCGTCCAGCCATCTGGACGATGTGGATAAGACCCATACATCGCAGTTGACACCCACCATCCAGATGATGGATGGCTGGGATAAAACACCTACATCACGGTGGTCCAAGACCATGTCCAGACATCTGGACGGTTTGGATATAACACATATGCAGACAAGGTGGGCCCCAACCCTCACACGTGCAGCACATGTGGGATAGGCCCACTGCTGCCAAATGGATGGATGGTAGAACGGCATGGAGGTATACATACATCATGGGTGGGCTCCACACGGCACCATCCAGATGGACGGTGCAGATAAAGAATATATATGTCAAGGTGGGTGGACGGTTGGGATACAACATGTACCACATGATCAGGGCTCACCACTGCCGACGACATGCAGTGGGACCCACAAAACTTGCTAGACGGAGGTGTAAGTAAACACATATATCATGGTAGGGCCTCACTAGCACCCGCCAGATGGATGGTGGATGGAGAACACACATGGCAAGGTGGGACCCACCCCTACAGCAAAACAGATGGATGGCTTGGAGGAAATACAAATGGATGGTGTGAGTGAAACACATATCTCACAGTGGCTGGCGTCCCACTCCACTTGCTGACGATGTGGAAATCAGATACATACGTCACGTGGCTCATATGTATGAACGGTGGATGAAACACCTTCATCAAGGTGGGTCCCACATCCTGAACCCACGACGGTAGGGATGAAGTACATACCTCAAGAGGCCCTCAACAGCTACTGGACAAAATGTCCAGCAACGTCCCTCTTGATTTGGATGGCTGGATAAAACGCATGCATAGTGGGTCCCACGTGTGGCCCACCAACTTCGAATGAAAGATGATATTTATGTTTTCTCTCATCCAAGTTGAATGGCGCTAATATAGCACATCCATCAGGTGGGGTCCACCGATGAACAAGGTGGATACAACACAATATCATTATCATGTGGGACCATGATTTGGACTGTCCGGATGACCCATGTATGGACGTTGTGGATGAAATATACATGCCAAGGTGGGTCCACGTGTGGGCCACACACCTCATCCTTACCATAAAAGAAAGAAAGAGAGAGTAAAAAAAAGAGGAAGAAACGTGATGGAGATTGGAGTAGCAGAGGGACCCCGCCATTATGGGTCCCTCTTTGATACAACACATACATCAAGATGGGTCCCACATATGTGGGCCCTCAAATCACAAATCTAATAATAAAATCACCCACTGATCGTCTTCTTAGACTTCTTCTTCCACCGATGCGTCCTAGAGCTCCATGGAATACATTTCAACGGTCGAGATCAAACTTGGATGGTAGAGATGGGAGGTAGGAAGGTGGGCCACACTAGCTTCTCCATGGACGTTGGGTGCTGGGGTTGCTTGTGAGAATGAGAGAGAGAGAGAGAGAGAGAGAGAGAGAGGGATGGGTGAGTGATGGGGTGTAATGGGGGAGAGATGGGTGATGGGTGAGTGATGGGGTGTGATAGGGGAGAGATGGGTGATAGATGATGGATGTGTACTTGGTTGTAAGAGAGAGTTGACTTTGGGGTGGGTGGTTGTACTTTGATATAATTGATTGATTGATTTGACATATTTTCTTGGGATTGCAATGCGCAACATTTTCCTCGAATTGAACACAGGCCCACATCTCCTGGCCCAGGTATTGCATCGGCGTGGGAGACACGGCGTTGGAACTGCGACGATGTCATGGTCGCACTGGTATAAGTCTCAGGTAAAGCTGACTCAGATCGACAAGATGTAACTCAGGGATGCACACAACTGCTATCTACGCATCGTGGGTAGCCAAAATTTGACCCGGAGGACCGTGAAAGCCTATGGAACAGTGCAAGCTAGGATATGGGTCTCATAGTTCAGGTTAAGCTGAACCTAGGGCAGTGGGTCTATCGTGACATATTTCCAACCTAGGAGGGATCAACTGAACTTAGAGACATTGATATGACCCCAGAATCATGTCATTCGGCTAGTCAAAAGATTGAAAACTAGCCTAGGATTGGCGAATTGAAAAACCTGAGCTACACAAAGTGATCTAAATCATTTATAATTAGAAAAATCTGACGACTTAAGTCGACTCGACCTAAATACTGTAGGATCGAGCTGCACGAGTAGTTCATGCAATCCCAACTACCTAGTGTACAGGTCCGACAGTCCTACTTAATGTAAGATCCCCTCGATTTCCAGTTGGGGCGAGATAGAATGTCTTCGCCACGAATCTAAAGGATTTTAAGCCCACCTAGGTCATTGTTTAAAGAGTTTTCAAGCCCAAGATATCCCTATCAACGCGATAAAAGGATCTTGGGGCCGCGATGAGCGGACCCGATGATCGGGGGGCTTAACAAGTACGTAGAAGGGGGCCGACGAGGCCCTACGAGCTTTGAAGGAGATCCAAGGGAGGCCGACCACTACCAGATCGGTCGTACGCTGCCAGAACCACCAGAGGACGACAACGCACCACCGGTCCGATGATCATATGGGGCCCTCCCACATGTGGGGATCCCCTCTAACCTATTTCTACCACCTTTAGAAGCTTGGGGACCCCTCCCTAAGCCATTTCCTACCTCCTAAACCCCTCGTAAACCCTTCTTCTCTTTCAAATCTCCATTTTCAAGCTCCAAAACCCATCTTCTTGCTTGCACGCACTATCTCTAACCTATTCTAACCCAAATCTTCTTTATACCAGTTGATCTCACCCATTTAAGCACAAAACCCCGTCACTAAGGGACCCACAACCCTCATTCTTTCAAATCCATCACTTAGCAACCATTTTATCTAAGAACTTCCATCTCATGGCTTTCTTTGAGGTAGTAACATCCATCTTCTCCATCTCCATGCTCCTAATGCTCATGGAGAAGAAACGAGCAGCCCTCGATGAAGCCAGGTTGAGCTGAGAGAGAAGATCCAAGAAGAAGCTAGACGTCGGTGCGAGTCTAAGCACCAAACAGAGGTTGAAACAAGATCTCGATCCCCTAGCCCCACCTACAAGAACGCTACTATCAGGCATCGAGCTCGGTAAGTTCAGAAATTGTAAGGTGGAGTTCGAGGTGCACGTGGACGAAAAACTATTCGGTAAGCATCAACTACTCGACTACCTTCTTAAGAATGGTTGGGGCCTGATGTTTGAAGGTAAGTATCGAGCCAGTACGGGTCTAGTCAGACCTTCTATGTGTGCATGTGAAATCCCTCTCTTGAGCCGTTTAGATTCTCTATTCGTCTTGGTAGACAGGAGGCTCGTATCGACGTGGATATGATTGCGCGCATCCTCGGGGTGGCACGCGAAGTCGTTCATGCCAGTGAGGATAACATAGCGGAAAGGGGAATAAGGGACCGCTACACGCGCCATTTATGCAGCCAACTTGCTGAGTGGAGGCGCGATAATAGCGTCAAGTTAACATACCTGACCCCTGACTATCACCTACTCCACAACATTTGCACTTATAACGTGTATTCAAGGATGAGTAACTGCACGAAATGCACCAGGTTCATGATAGACTTCCTCTACCGAGTGAGGCAGGGGGAGAAGGTTTGCCTACCTACACTTATGTTAACTCAAATTATGAAGGTTGTGCAATCCCCTTGGGAGAAATAGACACTCCCCTTTAGCCAGTTAATCTATAAGATTGCCCATAATTTTGGGTATAGGCAGCCTGAAGAGCTCCCCATCCCGATCTGGATGATCGATGAGAATACTCTCAACAACATGAAGATAAGCCCTAAGCAGCGTAGGACCTGCATAGAAGAGTTCAGGGATGAAGTAGAATAAGAGAATGTAGGCGAAGAAGAGAGTGAAACTGAAGAAGAAGAAGAAGAAGAAGAAGAAGAAGAAGAAGAAGAAGAAGAAGAAGAGGCGCAGGACCGCGATTGGGAACCTCATGCCACTCGTAGTAAGCACCGGAGTCAGGATGCGCTCGACGCCCGCCTGGCCAAGATCGAAGAGAACCAAGAAAATTTAACAAGGAAACTGAAGAAGTTGTTTCGCACAGTGAAAGAAATCATGTGCTGTGTACAGGAAAAGGGAGCACCTCCACCTTCGCCAGAGTCGGAGGATTAAGAGTATGACACTGAAGTCACCCTTCTAAGTAATAGCTTTTAATGGGCTCTCTTTGCTTATTTTAGGTTGTAAGTCTTTAAGTTTTTGTTGTTACTGGCAACCCTGCATTTTCCATCTTTATACATGTAATGCTTTAGCATATGTATCATTGACAAGTTTGTTTAATGAAATGCTTAAGTTGCCTAAATTTAAGTAATATGTTGAAATGTTATGGAAATCAATGATGCTTGTGTAATATCACTATCGAAATGTGTATGTGCTAAATATTGCATCTGTGGGTTTAATGTTACTAAATAGTATGAGAATGTCTTTTAGGACAATGAGGCCTCAGGGCGATGGCCGCCTAGTTCGCCTAGCTCTTGGTAGGAGAGACGATCGAGAACGCACCGCCACTAATGAGCAAAAAGGTTGCCAAGGCGGAGCTGACCAGCCCAATGTAGGGAGTGGCTTACCAGACCACTTGCCAGAGGCACCATCGACTCAAGGCAAGACCTCCTCGTACCGGGCATCCCTAGCAATGGGCACCATGGAGCAAATGTTACATGTTATGTAATAGTAGCAACAATCTTTGCACACCTTGGTGGGAGTCATGGCTCACTACATGAACATGCCCTCGCCAGAGCATTCTGGGATGTCCATTGCTCCATAAAACCTCTTTAAGCGCTTCCAAAGGCTCAGGCAGCCAACCTTTGCCGGCATGCATCATCCTGAAGAGGCCGAGAGTTGGCTGAATCAGGTTACTAAGGCAATTGGACCTCACCACTACACTGAAGTGGAACAAGTGGAGTTAATCTCCTATCTGTTCGAAAAGGAGGCTAACGTAGGGTGGGATAGTGTGCTAAGAACCATCCCTGCCAACTTTGTATGGACCTGAGAAGACTTCGAGACTCACTTCTTCTAGAAGTACTTTCTGCAAACCTACTGAATCGAGAAGAAGAACGAATTTCTACGCCTCTAACAGGGGGGATGTCAGTGGCCGAGTACGAGAACCGGTTCACTGAATTATCCCGCTATGCCCCCCAGATTGTTGTCGATGAAGAAACTTAGATGAGGTGCTTCGCCAAAGGATTGAGGGCCGGTATTCACACCAAGATGTGTTGTACGAACATTTGTACTTATGCCGAGGTAGTAGAGATGTCCTTGCGATCGAAGCAGGATAGAGAATGAGTTTCCTGAGCATGCCTCCAAGCCGATTCTCAAGGCAAATTTGGAGGGCAGTCTTCTTCCTTGTCAGGAAGGAAGCCGCACCCGAGCTCGTCTTCCCAACACACACCTCCTCCACTCGTATATGCCCAGCTCGATCGTACTTGTAGATACTATAAAAAGTGGGGCATACGGAGGCTTTCTACTACTCCGGGATGAGGGACCATAGTTATATACCCCCTCAGCATATTAACTGACCACCTCAACAAGCATTGCCTGCTCCCCCTCAACGAGCCACAGGTCCGGCCCAGCAGTTTCGTAGGTCGCTGGCACCTCAGAATAGGCCACCTTCACAACCCACACATAAACCCAACAGGCCACAGCAAGCTAGTGTGCACGCACTAACTGCAGAAGGTGTGGATGCAGCCATGACCGCGTCCTCAGCATTTAAAGTGACGACTCACATCCAAGGTATCCCTATTTTTCTTCTTGTGGACACTGGGTCCACAACGTCGCTCATATCATACACAATTGTCAAGCATCTAGGGCTACCTATCACTCCCATGCCGGGAGTGGGAATCATAGCAGCAGCCGAAACGTTTACTGAAGCTACATCCATGTGCCGAAGTTACCCCATTGACTTGGGGGTAAGAGGGTATGTGTGGATCTTATAGTCACAAGGGTCTTCCATTACGATGTCATTTTGGGCATGAATTGGCTCTCCGCAATGAGAGCCAAGATTGATTGTGAAGACTGGACAGTGACGATCCATGAAGATGATAGCTCATCCTTTACATTCCTAGTTCAGGTTAACTATCCATAATGAGTCCTATGTTATGCTTCATTAGAAGAGGGCGGTAAAGAGCTTTCATTAACACACATGCCCATTGTTCGGGACTACGTCGATGTGTTCAAGCACGTGCCAGGACTCCCTCCACGAAGGGAGATTGATTTCACCATAGAATTGGTGTCGAGTACCATGCCCATCTCCCTTCCAACTTACCGTATGCCTTCGTGTGAAATGGAGGAACTTCGAATCTAGATCGACCATCTATTACACTTGGGCTTCATCCGACCCAACGTGTCACCTTGGGGAGCCCCAGTTGTGTTTGTGAGGAAGAAGGATGGCACCTTGCGACTATACATTGATTATCGAAGATTGAACCAAGTCACCGTAAGGAATAAATACCCGCTCCCTAGAATTGATGACCTGTTTGATCAATGAGGAGTGCCCAATACTTCTCGAAGATCGACTTACAATCTGGATACCACCAACTACGGGTTAGGGCGGAAGACGTGCCGAAAACGGCATTCAGAACCAGCTTTAGGCACTATGAGTTCCTGGTCATACCTTTCGGACTCACAAATGCGCCAGCTATGTTCATGGATTTAATGAACAGAGTTTTCAGACCCTTCCTGTACCGGTTTGTCATTGTATTCATAGATGACATCCTAATATACTCCAAGAGTCGTAGGGAGCATGAAGAACATCTACGATCAGTCTTAGAAACTCTCAGGTGGAATAAATTGTATGCTCAATTCCGGAAGTGCGACTTCTGGAAGGAAGAAGTCAAGTTCTTGGGTCACGTAGTATCTAAGGAAGGCATCAGTGGACCTAGTAAGGTGGCATCAGTACAAGACTGGAAACACCCGAGTTCGATTAGCGAAGTCGGGAGTTTCATGGGACTAGCGGGATATTACCGCCGATTTATCAAGGATTTCTCAAAAATACCCCGACCTTTATCCCAGCTCACCAGGAAGGATATCAAGTTCGCCTGGAACGAGAGGGCAAAAGTGGCCTTCATAGAACTAAAAGAGAAGTTGACTTCAGCTCCAATGCTCATTTTACCTAAGCAAGGAGTCAAGTACACTATCTACATAGATGTATCCCGTGTGGGATTGGGTTGCATCCTTATTAGAAGGACAAGGTCATTGCCTATGCCTTTCGACAATTGAGGAAGCACGAAGAAAATTACCCTACCCACGACCTCAAATTGGTGGCAGTAATTTTTACCTTGAAGCTATGGAGACATTACCTCTACAGGGAGGAGTTTGAGCTCTTCTGTGATCATAAGAGTCTCAAATACATCTTCACCCAAAGAGACCTGAATATGAGGCAATGTTGATGGATGGAGACCTTGAAAGATTTTAAGTTTGAAGTCTCCTATCATCCTGGCAAGGCCAACTTAGTGGCCAATGCGTTGAGCCGAAATAAGGTGTTGGAATTTATAGCTCCATTGTTGGTAGGAGAGTGGAGCATGGTGGAGTTTATAAGGGATTTTTAATTAAAGTTATCGATGGAAGAACCGTACCAGGTCATCGCTCATGTCCACGCTCAGCCAATGATTGATGGTCAAATCATCGAGGTTCAAAGGAGTGATGAATTGCTAAGAAAGATGAGAGAATTTGTAGAAGTCCGGAGTGACTCCAAATGGAGGATCAACTCTGATGGTGGCTTACAATTCCAAGGTTGCCTTTGTGTCCTAAACCTCCCTAGACTGAAAGAAGAATTGTTAACTGATGCCCACAACTCCAAGTTGGCAATGCATCCCACAAACACCAAGATGTACCAGGACCTCAAGTGGAATTATTGGTGGGATGACATGAAGAGGGAAATAACCGACTATGTGTCTCGATGCCTCACCTGTCAGCAAGTCAAAGCTGAGCATCGCCGACCACTAGGCCTCTTGCAACCCATGCCACTTGCCGAATGGAAATGGGACTTCATATCTATGGACTTCATTTTAGGTTTGCCCAGGACAAAGAAAGGACACGATTCCATCTGGGTGATTGTGGACCGATTATCAAAATCGGCTCATTTCCTTCCGATTCGAGCTTCTTACTCGACCGACAATTTGGCCATGTTATAAATTAAGGAAATAATACGACTCCATGGTGTTCCTTCAGAGATTGTGTCGGATAGGGATACATGGTTCACCACGATGTTCTGGACCTGAATATGGGAGGCTATGGGAGTAAAGTTGAAGTTCAGCACCGCTTTCCATCCACAGACAGATGTGCAGACGGAAAGAGTGAATTAGATACTGGAAGATATGCTAAGAGCATGTGCCCTGGATTTCCTAGATAGTTGGGATGAGTGCCTTCCCTATACCGAGTTCGCCTACAACAATAACTTCCAAGCTAGCATCTGCCTAATGCCCTATGAAGCTTTATATGGGTGCTCATGTCGAGTACTCATTGTTGGGCAAAGATTGGTGAGAAGGGCATAATAGGACCTGATTTGGTGTGAGAAACCACCTAGAAGATTGAAATATTAGGCGTCGTCTCCTAACTACCCAAAGTAGGCAAAAAAGCTATAAGGATACGAGACGAAGGGACCTAGAGTTTAAGGCAGAGGACCATGTGTTTCTAAGAATTTCACCAATGAAAGGAGTCATACGCTTTGACAAGAAAGGGAAACTCACCCCGCGATATATTGGACCTTTCCAAATCCTTGATCGCATAGGGCCGATCACATATTGATTGGCCTTACTGTAATGCCTTGAAAATCGGGGGTCAAGTAGCAACTCAACACCCGAGTTTCAAAACATCACTTATGTAACATAAATGCTTATGATTGAATGTTGTCTGTGTTAGTGCAATAATCATGAGTGGGATTATACCAAAATAGTAATTCATACTCTAGATCAAGTTATAAAATGCAAGCGGAAGACTGAAAGATGTATATAAATGTATATAAAGCCAAAAACGTCACAATCGGTCTCCAGAATTTGAACACCTTACTAAGTCACCATATACATGTATTAGTTTCAAAATTAAAATGCCAAAAAAAGTGGTATAACTATAATGGTAAACCCTGTAGCCCCGTCATCTGAATGTCCTAAGCGAAGCCTCCAGAGAACTGCATGTAGGAGAACTCATCCTAATCATCGTAGTAGTCAGGCTCAGCCTCCTGTGTCTCGTCAACACCTGCATCTAAGACAGGGTCTGGTTAGTGTGTACAACACCGTCCCATCATGTGGGAGTGAGTAGCTAACTCAGTGGAACGATAAAGCATAGGTTAACATGTTATCAATTCAGTCAAGCAATAATGATAAAGCAGTATAGTCAAACAATCCTAATTACTCTTGTTAATGCAAGGATAAAATGTAGTCATAATGCATGCCCTCACCAATGCTCCCTCGTGCGACACCATCTTACGTCTGTGGCATGCGTTCATCCCTCAGTGCTCCACAACGCCAGGCACATGCAGTGCTATGTTATGAGTGTGATTACTGAGTTGTTATTAGTCCTTTTCATACAGCAGTATTGGGAAACTAAGGTACCTTCCTTATATCATTCCCAAACAATGATCCATTCTAGGGTCGTCAGTCCTAGATAATCTCATACAATGATACAGTTCTAGGTCGCTGTAAAGGGCTACCAGGGCTGTTACACGCACTCGTTGCACCGCTCCCCCATCACCTTATCAATATAGGCCTAGTTTATACTCTGTTTACTACGGGAAAGCTCATCGCCTCTCCGCAGATTCAGAGTATGCTCGAGGTCACTACAAAGGGCTGTCAGGGCTATTACACGCAATCGTTACACCACTCCCCCATTACCTTATCAGTGTAGGTCGATAGTTCAAATATAGTGTCTCATACCACCGTATTCGGCTCACGAGTCTGGGTTGCTCACTGGTCACTATGGGGAGGCTCGTGGCCCCAGCGTAGGCTGACAGCTCGACTACGGTGTCCCATACCACCATGCCCAGCTCATGAGTCTTAGCGGATCGAGGTACCAAGGTTAACATGGTTACACTGGTAAGTTTGGTACCTTAGGTTCAAGCAGTAGCGTCCAAACATAGTGAACATACATTAGACAGATTGGGTTACTTGACGAGCTCGACTAGCACGAGTGCACAACCAGCTGAACGACATGAAGTGCATAAGCACTTCGCGTGGCCTAACCACTGTCGCCAACCGAAGTACGACTCGGGTTCAGCAAATACATCCTACGTGGCGAAGGAATCTCGACCACGAACTCAAGTCTGTTACCGATCACCTGGACTATAACATAGCCCCAATCATATTCAATCCTTAACCAGAAGCATGTAGAGTAAAGCAAAATAAACAGAATATTTCAAACATATTAACAAGCATGTTATAAAGCACAAGGCAAGCAGGAAATACAAACACATACATTTTATAAGAAACCGATTAAATTAAACAACTAACATGGAGGAAATCATATACGTCTCTAAGTTAGTTGAGAATCCTATCTCAACACCTACCTAAAGCAAAATCATCTAAGTACTTACTCTTACAAGCATTTTCACAAACACTTAGAATACACTTATTTAATAGAATACACTTATTTAACATACATAATGTATATTAACAAAAACATGTATTTGGGCAAATCCTTTCACCGAGTAAGTATTACACACATATATATAGTATGTACATACAGTAATTTATCATGGCAAACACACTTTTAAAATTTGTATGTATACAGTATTTTCTACAAATATTTAGAATACATAATACGCCATAATTTGCATATGTAACTGAATCGCAAAATGAGCATCGCATTGTGCATGTACAATAACACTCAGATCATGAATTTATCATTATCTGACATTGAAAGCTTTGAAAACCTTAACCTATATGTCTAAAGTCTGCACCTTATGTCGTAGAAGCGAGTAACGGACTCAGTTAAACACCAAGCCTTAATCACTGGCAGAAGGGCAACCTAAGACATAAAATAGGTTAGCCATTTCATCACTTGTAACAATCATAACCCTAGAACGGATTAGGGTTAGGGTTTCCTACCTAAGAACGAAGCCGGAATCGCCGGAAAAGTGATTAGATAGCAATGGTTAAACACGTATAGCACCAGGGTAGAATAGCAGGAAGATTCTCCCACTTCTCTCACACTTTCTTTCTCTTTTCTCTCTTCTCTCTCCTAGGTTTTCTCAAATTCGTATGGGATGAGAGAGTGAGGGTTTAAGGTCCTTATATAGGCTCAAAACACTCCAAATTAGACCCAGGGCCAAAGTATACTTAGGTTATAGACAAAGTAGGTCTGTTCCATCTCAACGGAGCACTTCTAGAGCTCCCCCTTGAGCCAAAGGTCTGATTTAAGCTCACTGACTATGGATCTAGGTCGAGTTAAGTTTTCATTCCAATCGGGTTCCCAGATCACACGTGGCGAACAAGTTTCAGTTCAATGGTTACCGAAACTCGATCAGGGTTACAAGTACATGGACATGTATGGGAAATGTTCCCTGATTCGAGAGTGTATTTGGGTCAGATTCCGATGGTCTGATTGCTTATATTTGGCTCACAAGCGACAAGTCTTAGATTACTTAAATTAGATTTAATTTTCTAAAGAAACCATGTTTTCTCACACTCCTCACTCCAGGCTCAAGCGAATAGCCCAGGGACACTATCTGGTTTTGATTTCTGAGATGGTTGTCAAGCCCAGTAAGGCGGTCCTAATTCTATAACCTCGTATTATTCAGACTTTTGATGTGCGATCCAGAACTGATACGGAGTTTTGTGATGCTCCCGAGAGCAACCGGGTAATGAGATTGATCCTAGATTTTTGGGTAATGTAGTGTCAACAATTCCACAAGTTTTGGGTCTTGCAGATCGTATTTAAAGTGATTAATACGGATTTCATATGTAATCTAGTTTAACACTTAGTTAACTTTGTCTAATTTCTAAAATCCTAAGTGGTTTTTGCCTGAGATGGTACTTGGGTCTTTGTACAGGATTTTCCGAGTCATTACACTTACCCACTCCACTTGCAGGAGTGCACAATGTATTCCACGTTTCCATGCTTAAGAAGTACGTCCCCGACCCTACTCACATCATCCGATGAGAGCACGTGGAACTCAAAGAAAACGCCATGTATATCCTTAGACCCACTCAGATTTTAGACAAGAAGGAACAAGTGTTGCGAAACACGAAAAAGAAGAAGCCACCTGGGAGACTGAAGCCAAAATTTACAAACACTACCCAAACCTGCTCAAGCAGTACGAACAGGTACAAATTTCGAGGATGAAATTTATTTATAAGGGGGGTAGATTGTAACCCTGGCCCAAATCGGAATAGAGAGAGGAGAGAAAGAGAGGGAGAGAGGTGTGTGGGTGCATGTGATACTTAGGGACCGGAATTCTCTGCACCTACACCTCTACATTGCCAGAAATTCTGACCCAATTGTCGTACGGACGAGCTACGTCAGATCCAAGGAAAGATTAGGTGGTCGAATATCGTGCCTAGTGTAAATCATAGTAATTTTGGATGACAAATGTGTGTGCATGATGCTAAATTTTATGTGTTGCTTGACTTAAGACATGGTAGAAATTTCCTAAAATTTATAGAGGGATTTGAAAAGGACAAGCTATATGTCTTAGAGGGGGGGGGGGGGGGAATAGGACTATGTCAAATAAAAATTAATAAGCGGAATATAAACAATAGATAGCCAAATAAAATGCAAATAACCAAAGGAAATAACAACCTCAAAAATCAAGTATTGAGAGGTTGATACGGACTTGGTTCTAAGGACAACCTAACACCAAAAACCAATGGTTTATGGCAGGACAACCTTACTAGAACGTGGGTGAGTATCAAAAACTCAAACTGAAGAGGAAATGAAAGAAATAGAATGTAATCTATTACAACATTCACCACATAATGTTGAAATTTAAAGATTACAACATTCACATCCACAAATACATCTCACAATCTTAAATCATAAAAGATAAAGAAATAAACTACAAATCCACCAAACACAGAATTATAGTGGTTCGCTTGTGTGTACACCAACTGTTAAACAACAGCCGCACAACTACTCCACTCCTAATATCCACTCCCTCGGGATATTAGCGTTCACTAATCAAAATAGGTTTTTCAAGGTTCACCTAAAACCTTCACAATTGTGTCTTTCAAGTGGGATTATACAATTCAAAAACCCCACATTCTGAGTTTTCTGGATCACCTCAGATAAACCAAAAATGAGATATTTTGAAACAATCTCACAAACCAAAAATAAATTGAATTACAGAAAAGAAAATACTTATCTGTATGACGATTCTGAAGCATCCCGGTAGAACCAACTTGATGATGACGTAGATATTCAACGTTCAGTCTCACAAGTGTATAGGGTTGTAAGTTTAGATGATTTTTAATTAAATCAGCAAGGGCTTTGTATTGATTTTTATCTCAAGAAATGGTAAATCGAATATCCCTTTTCAATATAAAAATGGAATAGAGATTCAAAATCAAATTATAAGATCTACTTTAAAGAATCTTAAATATGCACAAAATAGTTTAGAATGTACTCAAAATAAACTCAGAGTGATTGCTTAATAATGATAAAAATTGAATAGAAAACTCTGAAATTTGAGCACTATTTTAGGTGAAAATTCGGTTCGCACGAATGGTCTTTGGTTAGCTACAACTGGCCTTATCCAAACAGATTTTCAAAAATTCTAGCGCGATAAGATTTTTCAGTTGCACGACTAGCCTTGTGGGTCCCACGACTGGTCGAGTGGCCTGCTCGACTAGTCGTGGACACCACACGACTGGTCCTGTGAGTCCAGATTACACATTAAAAAATGAGACGAGCACTGCACGACTGATCGGGTAAATTCACACGACTGGTCGAGTAGTTTCTAGGATTGGTCGTAGACCAACAGAAAATTTCTAAAAATTCATAACAAATCCTGGACTGGTTGAGGAAATATTAGGATTGGTCGAGCCAGTGCTAGGGCTAGTCGAAAGAACAAAATTTTACACTTATAAAATGACTAAAATGACCGACCAAAAGTATGAAATGATCTAATCATGATCTAAGGTCAATCTAGGTCAATCATACCATACTTGTGAGATAGAACATATGAACACTTAATATATCGATCACTTCAGTAGCTTTAATTCTTGCGATCTTCAAAGTTTGAACTCGACATATCAAACATGATCTTCAATTAGGTCTTGAGTTCTTAGACTTTTCTGGTTCTAGATCTTGAACCGCAATGTTCTTGAAAACTAAGTCTTCTCTCAATATATGAAAGTCTTCACTTTCTTCCAGTTTGAAGATCTCGGTAAGTTCGTCGTAGATATCGGCAAGATAAATTTAGCACCAACAAACTGAACGTCGAAGATTCAATGTGAACAGATGCACAAGCAATCAAGATACAAACTTGAATTGGTTTGGCACACCAAAATTTGACAATGCTTAAGGTTTATCAACATAGCACTTTCAATCTCCCCCTTTGTCAAATTGGTGACAAAACCAAAATTACAATATGCAATAGATATTCAAACAACACATTGCACAAACATATTATGATATCATGCACAATAATCAACTCTCCCCCTTAATCCACTACTCTCTGCAATATATATATATATTAGCCACATTTCATCATCATCATATCATTCAACAATGTTCTCCCCCTTTTTGTCACAACATGACAAAGGAAGTAAATAATGATAAAGGAAGATAATAAGAGAGCAAGTAGAATTAATAACTACTCATCCAAATCAAATAAAACAAAGTATCTGAACTAAATAGATAAGAGTGTAAATAATATTATCCAAGCAACCATAGGAAAAGAGTGAGAATAAAGTTATTACAGATACCCTGTTAACTAATCAAATCAAAACGAAATAATCAGATCCTGAAGAGAGAGCAGGAATTGATGGATCAATTTGATGAAAACCCTTATTAATGCACCTCATATATTTGCGCATATAAGTAAATTGAGAATCCTGGGTCACATGAATCTGAGCCACCTGTTCCTCAAGAGTATGCAACCTCTCATCAAAATTAGAAGGTTGATAATCAGGGTCAGCCTTAAAATCTGATTCAAGTTCATCAAATACTCATCCATATTAACGTCTTCTTAAGGTAAAGCGTCAGCTTCTTCATCTCCTCCAACATTCCCATCAACTTGACCAGTTGTCAATCCAAGTTCATCTTATTGATATTAGAATTGTCAAATGGACAGAGATTAATAGAACCTTCTCCAAAAGGTATAGCTATAAAAGCATGATTAGATAAAGCAGTCATAAGATAAGCGAAAGGAATATCGTTATGACCGGGATGGAGTCAAAACTGAATAATATGATGACAGATAAGAGAAGGAAGACAGATATGGATGCCAGTACAACAGAATGCATAATTCGGGCCATAAAAGAGGTCAGCTCAGTCTTGTTACCGGAGCAAAGATAGACATTCGAAATAAAAATCTGATGTAAGACCCTGTATCTGGGCAACATATATTTGGTACTGAGCGTAGTACCGCCGTTCTATTCTGCATTCATGTTACAGAGAACTCTCATAATCAATTTTTTAGCATTTTCAGAAGGTCTAGCTTGTAAAGTAGATAAGGGTACACCGTCATCAACAACAGGTATATCCATGATTGCTGAAATCAAATGACGGTCTACCTTAATTGGACCTTCTCTAGTTGACACAATAAATGTCAAATCATCTTGAGAGAACTCAGTAATGCAAGCGTACATGCCCTGCGCAATGGATCGGTATGTAGGACCGCCCCAAGATAGTATGTTTTCCCATCCTACAGCTTGAAGGAGAGGGACAATGTTGAAGCGCTCAATATGATCAACAATGACAACACGCTTAACAATAATATTTCTAAGACAGAAATCCCACATACTCTCGGAACCCTCTTCGGGAGGCCAAAGGTGACGCACGGTAATGGGTGTGGAACGGGAAGAAGAGGGACTACGAGTGGTTCTCTTCCTATGTTACAAGAAAACAAGAAAACAAAAGTTTGCAAAAATGAATGAAATGATTCCAAGAAAATCAGATTTTAAGGAAGAAACACTTTCAAACCACCATAAATCTTGAAACAAGAAGTAAAATCAAGATTAAGGATGATCAAAGAACTTAAATCCAGAAGGAAATAAAAATGAAGCACTAACTGAAGAGTAATCGGAGATGGGTTCGACCGGTCGTGGTTGGCTTGATGGAGAAGAAGAAAGAAATGAAGAAAATTCACTTTTTCCCAAATAAAAACCCAATTCACGTGTTTCACGACTAGTCGTGTAACACAGAAAATGTGCAATTTTACATATATTTAAATAAAATAAAAATACAAAATAATATATATAAACATTATTATACAAATGAGCACAAATCATCAATTCATATTGCACATACTAAGATCAAATTTCAATTTTGCAAATCGATTTTTGTCGAGCGGTTTTGTGAATATGTTAGCTCGTTGATTCTCGGTCTGAATATATTCTAATGAAATTATCTTTTCTTCCACCAATTCATGAATATAATGATACCTAATGTCAATGTGCTTGGTTCGTGAATGCTGAATAGGATTTTTGGATATATTAATTGTGCTTGTGTTATCATAATATAACATCATAGATTCTTGCGCAATTCCATAATCGCTTAGCATTCTCTTCATCCATACAAGCTGAGTGCATGCATTACCTATAGCAATATATTCATCCTCAGCAGTGGAAAGCGATACGGAACTTTATTTCTTATTTAGCCAGGAAACTAGACAGTTCCTGACATAGAAACAACCACCACTGGTTGATTTACGATCATCAATGTTACCAGCCTAATCAGCATTCATGTAACCAACTAATTGCACACTAGTATCATGTGGATACTAGAGACCAAGATTAGCTAAAGTAGCGACATATCGTAAAATTCACTTAACAACAATCAAGTGGGACTCTTTAGGGTCCGATTGATATCTAGCACAAATTCTAACACTAAAAGCAATATCCAGTCGACTCACAGTTAAATAAAGTAAACTTCCTATCATACTGCGATACAACTTAAGATCCACACTCTTACCTATTGAATCCTTAGAGAGTTTCAGAGTGGTACTAATTGGAGTATCAAAATTTTTTCCACTCTTAAATCCAAACATTTTAACTAAGTTCAGAGCATATTTGGTTTGAGAGATGAAGAATCATCAGGAAGATGTTTGACTTGTAACTCTAGGAAATAATTTAGTTATCCAACCATGCTTATTTCAAATTTGGACTTCATAAGATCTGCAAACTCAATTGACATGTTAGCACAAGTAGATTCATAGATAATGTCATCAACATAGATTTGCATAATTAAAATATAATCTTTATGTTTCTTAACAAATAATGTTTTATCTACACTCCCCATAACAAACTCATGACTTAACAAGAATTTAGTTAATTTCTCGTACTATGCCCTGGGAGCCTGTTTCAAATCATAGAGTACCTTTTTTAGGCGATAAACATGATTAGCATGCTTAGGGTCTTCAAAACCCTTTGGTTGTTCAACGTATACTTCTTCATGCAAATCACCGTTTAAAAATGCACTCTTAACATCCATTTGTATATTTTGAATTTTTTTAAGCACAGAATGGATATAAACAGTCTGATTAATTCAAGATGAGCTACTGGGGCAAAGGTTTCATCATAATCAATTCCTTCAATTTGAGTGTACCCTTGTACAACCAACCTAGCCTTATTTCTAATTATGTTACCAAGTTCATCAGACTTATTCTTAAAAATCCATTTTGTTCCGATAATATGTTTATCACTTGGTCTTGGAACTAAATACCAAACATCATTTCTTACAAAGCGATTGAGCTCTTCTTACATAGCTACAATCTAGTTTTCATCAGTAAGGGCTTCTTTTACGTTAGTCGGTTCCATCTAAGATGTAAAGCACACATAGTTGCACATATCTTCTAATTGTTTATGAGCGCGTACACCAGTGAGGGGATTTCCAAGGATTTGATCAATAGGATGATCTTTATTTGATCATAGTTTAATGTTATTTTGATTAGATGAAGAGTCTGGTTTATCAATTAGAAGAGCCTCATCATCTTCTAAACTTGACATAGGTGTATTCAAATGATCATCAATGACCACATTTATAGATTCTTGTATTACACTAGTCTCTTGTTAAGTACCCGATATGCTCGACTATTCAGAGCATACCCTAAAATATCTCTTCATCACTTTTGGTGTTAAATTTACCCAAATGTTCTCAGTCACGCAAGATATAGCATTTATTGCTGAAAACATGAAAGTATTTGACAGAAGGCTTCTTATCAAACCACATCTCATAAGCCATTTTATTATTAGATTTTCTAATATAAACACGGTTAATTATATGACAAGCAGTATTTACGGCTTCAGCCTAGAAATTTTTAGGAAGCTTCATACTATTTAACATTAAATTAGCCATTTCTTTAAACACCCTATTTTTCCTTTCCACTACCCCATTTTATTGTAGTGTTTTGGGAGCAGAATATTCATGTGATATTACTTGGTCACTACAAAATTTCTCGAAACTACTGTTTTCAAACTCAGATCCATGATCACTATAGATCTTAGTGACTTGTAACTCTTTTTCATTTTGGATACGTTTAAGTACCATTTTTACTTCATCGAGAGTTTCAGATTTCTCTCTTAAGAAGACTACCTAAGTATACCTAGTAAAGTCATCTACAATGACCAGAATATACTTCTTGCCACCTCGACTCTCTGTTCTAGTTGGTTCAATAAGATCCATGTGGAGAAGTTCGAATGGTTTAAATGTGGTATTAGAGTTTATCTTTTTGTGAACACTCCTAGTTTGTTTACCAATTTGACACTCGCCACATATCTTATCCACTTTCTTTATTTTAGGTAGACCTCTTACCGAATCACTTTTGCTCAATCTATACAAGTTGTGGTAGTGTACATGTCCTAGTCGCTTATGCAATAGTTCAGTCTCATCGGTATGGACCATGTAACACGATAGCTTAGAAGATCTTGATTCACTAACTATATAGTAGTTCTCGAAAGTTCTGTGACCAGTTAATATTACAGAACCATTCTTATTTAAGATTTCACACTTTTGGTTTGAAATTTTTACACTGTGATTATTATCACAATTTTGAGAAATGCTTAATAAATTATGTTTTAAACCTTCTACATATAAAACATTCTCAAATAGAGGGAGGTTAGGGAGTTGAACCGTACCTTGGCCGACAATTTTGCAGTTGCTACTGTTATGGGAAGATCCGAGCCCCTTACAATCCCAAGGACCAACATCTTTTTAATCCGGTCGGATACACAAGAGTATCCGAACTAATGAACGCTACTAAGGAGAAGGAAGATTCATGGTGGCTCTACCATGGTGATCGGCTCAGATTGATCTGAGACCAGAACAAATAATATGGCGCTTGGACTGAGGACTCCAGGCCGATCCTCCGTTCACATCAGTTGCAGGAAAACTCACCTCGAGAAGACGGGTCTGCCGCTCGATTCGGAGCTCGGAAGGAAGATCTCCAGTATGCTTAACAGATAAATGAAGCTAAGTCACACTCCGTCCAGACCGAACCTCGGCTCGGACTCATGACACAATACGTGTCTAACAAATCAATGGTAAGGCCTTAGAAAAAGAACATCATGTCAGCCGCGAACGGATTTCTAGACGATGACCCTAGGCTGGGCAAGGTGAACTTCCACTAATGAAATAGCCTAGCCAGGGCCTCGTCCTTGTCTTCATCTTCATCTAAAGAAGGACATCTGAGCCGGGGGCTCGTCCTCGTCCTCATCTTCATCTAAAGAAGGACATCCGAGTTGGGGCCTCATCCTCGTCTTCATCTTCATCTGAAGAAGGACATCTGAGCCAGGGGCTCGTCCTCGTCCTCATCTTCATCTGAAGAAGGACATCTGAGCCAAGGCCTCGTCCTCGTCCAAAGAAAGATGTCCTGAGCCAAGGCTAAGGCAGAATGTGGATATCTCAAATGCTAAACTAAGAAACTGCCTTAAGTAGACGTGACCGATAACTTCACCCACGTATACGCTACACAATCCCTGGATCACATGCAATATCTCCACGATCTGAAAATCCCCTTGATTGAGCAAATCGTGCCGAGATTAACGAACCTAGACCATCCGATGGTCGGGTATAAATACCGTAAGGCTCCATTGCTACAGGTATGCAACATCTTGCACTCTCCCCCTACTCTTCCACTTAGACCCAAAATCCCTTGAGTTGACTTAGGCATTGGAGGGTCCCCTAGCTTAGCTAGGGTCTCCTTTGCTAACCCTTTTTGTAAGGCTAGGGTTCCTCGGAAGAACGCCATGTGGAGGGGAGGGTGGTTCAAATTTTGTCATCAACATTTTTGGTGCCTCCTATGGGAACTTGATACAAAAAGTTAGGTTCCTATTCTTAAGCATAATAGCGAGAGGAAAGAAGAAAGTAGTAGTTGCGGAATCGGAGCAAAATGAACAGACTCGTTCCTCTTCACTACTTCACACCGAGTCAGCCCGAGGGCCCTCCTAGTGCTCTCACAATCGGGCAAGTAAGTATCAAGCCATGCAAAGTGAGATACAGGCCCTGCGGGACGAGGTTAACCAGATGAAGCAACGACAGGATTCACAACCACACCCTGCTCAGGAAAATCCTGTTCCTGAGCCAATTGGTCTGGTCGTGGAAGCTCACTCCGTGCCGAGGAGTATGAGGCCCGAGGGACATTAATGCCCCCGGGCGCCAGTTTCGGCTTAGATCCCTTCCCCAACCCAAATCTAAGTCTCGGCTTGGAACACTGTTACTCGAGCTCGAACAAATGCCTCGATTACCTCAGCCCTGACACCTACGAATCTTCACCACGAACTGGATCGAAGGAGAGGAAGGACTCTCGAAATAGAAAATACCCAGGAGATAGTCGCTAAGAACAAAGATCCTTGGGAAACGCGATTCACAGAGCTCAACGACAAGATTCTGACACTGGAAAAGAAGCAACAGTTGTCATCAATTCCCGCCGTCGTTCAGGCAATGATGGAAGAGTGCGAGCCTCCTTTCACCTCAACAATCATAAACGAGGTGATGCCATAGAGGTTCTGGATACCTCTCATCATCCAATACTCTGGGTCTGGTGACCCATTCTAGCACGTGGAAGCTTATCATTCGTGGATGCAGATCCAAACGGTGACGGATGCGATGATGTGTAGGGGGTTCTCGATTACACTCACAGGATCTACTCAGAGTTGGTACCGTCAACTCAAGCCTAATTCCATCAATTCCTTCGCAGAGCTCAGTCGACTGTTCCTTACCCAGTTCATAAGTGGTAAGAAGAGTCGAAAGCCGAACACTTGAAGGACTATATTGCTCGTTTCAATGAAGAAGTGTTGTAAGTGGAGGACTACAATGACAAGATTGCACTCTCCGCCGTGTTCGGTGGTCTGAAAGAGGGGAGGTTCACCTTCTCTATTGGGAAGAATCTACCAAAGACGTTGACTGATCTCATCGCCAGAGCGCAGAAATACACTAATGCCAAAGAATTCTCCAACGCCCGCAAGAATGTTCAAGTGACAGATCCAACTGCCAAGGGGAAGAGACCTAGGAACGAAGAATCCCAGCTGACCAGCAAGGGACTAGATGATCGCACCCCCCGCGATCGTCGCCCAAGCAAAAAACTAAAGGAAAAATTCCGTTCCTACACCCCCTTAACACGTCCACCGAGCAGATCCTACTTGACATCCGAGGAGAAAAGCTCTTGTATTGGCCTGTCTGTATGAAGGCCGACTAAGAGCATCGGGTCAAATGCAAGTATTTCCATTTTCATTGGGATCACGGCCATAACACAGCCGATTGCATGGACCTCAAGGATGAGATTGAGACCCTTATCCAAAAAGGACACCTACGTCGATACTCCAAGGGAGAAAGAACCGTTTGAAAAGAAGAGCGAGAGTGAGAACAGCTGAATAACACCGTAGAAGAGCCAGTCGAAATCCGCACCATCTTCGAGGGCTCATCCGGTGGAGGAGATTCAAACCGGGCTCGAAAAGCCCACTCTCGAAAGTCCGATCCGGAGCATTATATCCACTTGATTGAGCAGCTCAATAAGGAACTCTGGGTCAGCCCGTGCAGTCTAACCTTCACAGAAGAAGACGCACACAGAATCCAGTGCCCGTATGATGATGCCCTGGTAGTTACTATGACCATAGTTAACCGTAAGGTGTATCACATCTTGGTCGACACCGAAAACTCGGCCGACGTATTCTATTCCGAAGCCTTTGAAAGAATGGGGATTCCGAGGTCGCATCTCATTCCTATGAAGACCCCCCTGCAAGGCTTTGTCGGAGAAAGGATAATCTCCGAAGGAGCCATCTCCCTCCCTGTGACCACGGGAGAAGGACAACATCAAGCCACCCTCATGGTAGACTTCCTAATTGTTAATGTGCCATCAGTACATAACGTCATTCTAGGCAGACCTTCCCTCAATGCAATGAGAGCAGTTGTTTCCACCTATCATTTGATGATGAAGTTCCCCGTCAAGGGCAAAAAAGGATACATCTGAGGCGATCAGCGCGAGGCTCGGAGATGTTATGCTATAGCAGTCAAGAAGGGGTCGATTAAGAAAGCACCCACCATCAACATGCTAAACCCTAGAGGACTCGCGGAAGGTTCATTTGAAAACCTAGAGAATGTACCGCTCGATGAGGTAAACCCAAGCAGAACTGTTCAGCTCGGGACATCATTAAACCCTAAGCAATGGTCTGAAGTGCTAGCCTTCCTATAGCAGCACAGTGATGTCTTCACATGGTCGCATGAAGATATGTCAGGAATCTCTCCGGATGTCATGGTCCATAGGTTGAACGTGGACCCAGATTACAAACCTATAAAGCAAAAGTGGAAACCGTTCGATGCCAAGCGGTATGAAACCATAGCTGACAAAGTCTCCACTCTACTCGATGTTGGTTTCATAGAAAAGGTAATTATCTCGAGTGGATCGCAAATGTGGTCCTCGTCAAGAAGGCCAATTGAAAATGACGGGTCTACATAGATTACTCGGATCTAAATAAGGTGTGTCCAAAAGATAGCTTCTCGTTGCCTCGAATTGATCAGCTGGTGGATAGCACAGCGGGGCACGAATTACTTTCCTTCTTGGACACTTACTCTGGGTATAACTAGATCGCGATGCACCCTCCAAACAGGCAAAAGACTACCTTCATCACGAACAAGGGACTCTACTGTTACCGGGTCATGCTATTTGGCCTGAAAAACATTGGGGCCAGGTATCAAAGGCTGGTGAATCAAATGTTCGCCAAGCAGATCGGACATACAATGGAAGTGTATGTCGACAACATGCTAGTAAAGAGTGTCAAGGCGGCCGAGCACCTGACAGACCTCGGAGAAACTTTTACTATCCTCCGAGAATACCAGACGAAACTGAATCCCATGAAGTGCATCTTCGGAGTCAGTTCCGACAAATTCCTCGGGTTTAAAGTTAGCCAGAGGGGTATTGAAGAAAATTTTGACAAGATCAAAGCACTTCTTGACATGAGTTCGCCTTGGACTGTCAAGGAAATACACTGCCTCACATGACGAGTAGCCGCGCTCGGACGTTTCATATCCATAGCCACAGATAAATGCCTCACCTTCTTTCAACAGTTGAAGGGTCATAAGAAGGCAGAATGGACGAGAGAATGTGAACAAACCTTCCAATAATTGAAACAGTATTTAGGCTCACCACCCCTGCTGCCCCTGTTCCTGTACCTGACAGTCTCGACCTCGGCCGACAGCTCAGCCCTGATTAGAGAGGTAGGAGGCAAGCAACACCCTGTATACTATGTGAGTAAGGCCATGGTGCCTGCCGAAATAAGATATCCGGCTTTGGAAAAGCTAGCACTCAGTCTCATCATCTCAGCTCGGAGGTTACATCCGTACTTCCAAGCTCATTCCGTCATCGTGCTGAGGGATTCTCCTCTCAAACAAGTTCTCTAGAGGCCCGAAGTTTCGGGTCAGCTAACCAAATGGGCCATCGAACTTGATAAATTCGACATCCAGTTTCGTCCGAAGACAGCAATTAAGGGTCAGGCCGTGGCTGCCTTCATTGCGGAATTCACCACTCCAAGCAGAGAAGGGATCAGTACCAAAGTCGAAGTGGCTCCCTAGCCTGTTCCCCTAAGCAATCAAGTGGCGGAATCTGAACCAGGATGGGTTTTCTATGTTGACGGGTCGTCTAATGCCAAATGAGCCGGGGTGGGAATTGTCTTGATAGCACCTGATTCCACACCCATCCAGTATGCGATCAGAATCAGCTTCAAGGCCTCTAATAATAAGGCGGAGTACGAGGCTCTAGTCGCTGGACTCAGACTGGTGGCAAGCCTAGGGTCCAATCCATTTAGGTCTGATGTGATTCCCAGCTGGTAGTGAACCACATCTCCACCAAGTACAAAGCCAAGGAAATAAGAATGATTGCTTACTTAGATGAGGTGGGAAAATTGATTGAAAGATTTTGGAGCTGTACTATCCATCAGATCTCCAGAGCAGAAAATTCATGGGCTGACGCCCTAGCAAAGTTAGCCTCAGCCACGGATGAAAAAATCCTATGAATCATCCCCGTGGAGTTCATAGAACACTCGAGCATCGACCAGACGGAGAAGAAAACAGTCAATCCAGTGAGTGATACTCCGAGCTGGATGGACCTGATTTATAGTTACCTCACATCTAGTGAGGTTCCTTCGGATAAATTAGAAGCGAAGTGCCTAAGAGTCAGGGCAGCGAAGTACATAGTTCTGGATGGGATATTGTATAAGAAAGGGCATTCATAGCCCTACCTCAAGTGCCTCTGACCTGATGAAGCAAATTATGTGATTCGAGAGATTCACGAAGGAATCTGCGAAAACCACTCTGATGGCCGAGCCCTGGCCCTGAAGATACTCTGATAGGGATATTTTTGGACAACCATCAAGGAAGATTCGAAGCACTATGTTCAGAAGTACGACAAGTGCCAACGATATGCTGTCGTGCCGAGGTAACCTGCAGAGGAAATGACTCCCATGAGTGGTCCGTGGCTGTTCGCTTAGTGGGGAATTAATATCATTGGCCCCCTACCCAAAGGAAAGGGGTAGGTCAAGTTCGCTATAATCGCGGTCGACTACTTCACCAAATGGGCAGAGGCTGAACCCGTCGCAAAAATTACGGAGCAGAACGTAATCGATTTTGTATGGAAAAATATCATCTGTCTATTCAGAATCCCACATACCATCGTGTCCGATAATGGCAGGCAGTTTAACAACAAAAAGTTCTGAGGCATGTGTCGAGGGCTCGACATCACCAACGTATATTCTTCGCCTCGGCACCTGCAGTCTAACGGGCAGGTGGAAACAATCAACAAGGTCATCAAACACCACCTTAAAATAAAATTAGAGAAAGTAAAAAGTAACTGAGCCGAGGAGCTCCTGTTCGTCCTCTGGGCTTACAGGGCTATGGCTCAGTCGTCTACTGAGGAAACCCCATTCTCACTTTCCTACGATTTAGAGGCAATGGTACCAATCAAGATTGGTCTTCTAATAGCTCTTGTCAGAAACTACCAAGAGAACCAGAATGTCGAGCAGATAGTAGCTAACCTATACCTACTTGAAGAGGCCAGGGAAGTCTCCAGACTTCGAGCCACCGCTCGACATCAACAGGTGGCGTGATTCTACAATTTCAAAGTTAAGACAAGGCAATTCCGTCCAGGGGACTTAGTCCTTCGTCAAGTCTTCCAGAACACCGCGGAACCAGGGGCTGGGGCACTCAGGCCTAATTGGGAAGGGCCTTACCGCGTCGTTCAATCGACCAAACTGGGCTCCTACCACTTAGAAGATCTCGAGGGCCGCCAGCTTCCCCACCTTTGGAACGCCGAGCATCTAAAAGTCTACTATCCTTAATGTAATGCCCTTTAAGGCCCCCAATAAGTGTATACCTCCAAGCGGCCGGCCTTTAAGGCTCTCAATAAACGCCTCCGGGTAACCAGCCCTTAAGGCTCACAATAAAATTCACCTCTTCCTATTTACATGAACAAATTATCTACTAAGGAAAAGTTATCTCTCATATACAGGGGCAGACTTAACAAACTGATCCCTTAAAGAAGAGGTTAGCACATTATCCCACAAAAATTCTATGGGACATCTCCTCATACCTAAGGGAAAAGCCAATAGATGACTTAACTCCCTGACGAAGGAGTCGGCTCGTTGCCTGAATGACGGATAAATTAAAATGTTGCTCGCCAATCAGGGGAGAAACCGATCCCTTAGGGGTCCGGACCAAACAATGGCAATACCGAAAAGTTCACGGTTTGACAAAATAGTACTAAAACGAGTTGACCCACCAAAGGGTCAACTCAACAGTGTCCCAAAGAAAATCAACATGTCGACAAATCAGCTCAGCAATCATCATCACTCAAGAACCAACTACAGATTAATGCAAAAATCATCATCATCCATGCGCCCTCTCCAGAGGGTAAAAAAATATTATCCATCAAACCATTCGCCAACAAAAGAAAAACTAAGTTCAGAAAATAAAATGTTGAAAACTATGCAGACGGGGGACGAGCTTGGGGGCTAGGGGCCTGATCTGGACGGACATCTTCAGCCGGCTTCTCTCCTTCATCTTCAAGCAGCAGAGGCTCAAGGTTTAGGTCTGGGTACAAGTCCTAGACCACTTCGATACAGGTGACGAAGCTACAATTGTAAAACTCAGTGGCTTTAATGGCCCTCTCCTTTGAAGCTTTGAAAGCTTCTATTGCGGCGGCCATGACCGAAGTCAGAGACGCCTCATCCTCAGCCTGTTGGACATCCTTCACTTGAGAAACCACCTTGTGTTATTCTTCTACTGCTTTGGCTCTGGTCCACTCCAACACTTCCCCCAGCCGAGCGTTCTCCTTAGCAAGAGAGTTCGCACGAGCCTGGGCCCGAGTCAGCTCAGTAGCCGACCACCGCATCGGGCCTCAAGGTCATTGACGACCTGTTGTAGCTGAAGCTCTCGAGACTTCCCATCATCAACTTTCCACTGGACTTCCACCCCCTCCATCCAGAGGAAGGTGGCCTCGTCTCGCAAAACCCCGGCCTCACTCCTGAGGGCCTCCATCTTAGCATCCTTCTTGACGGCTTCCTTCAATCTCTCTCGAGTCAAAAGGAGCCTCGGGACGGACTGCATGAAAAGGAAAGGATTAGTTAAATGCGGCCGAAACTGAAAGCAAGAAAAGCTAATAAAATTACCCGATAGAAGATGGAGGTCAAGTCATTGACAAAGGATTGATTCGCCTTCTCGAAGAGTCCGGCGATCTCCTCCTCCGGTAAATGTTTGTTGGCCCAAGGAACTAGACAAGACATGTGGTAGCCCGGTTCAAACCTCCCGCCGCTCGTCCCCACTTGGGCTGACCCCATCGCTCCCTCAGCCCTAGTCCAGCTATCCAACGAGGCCTGAGCCCTTGCCCTGAGATCATTCCCTGCCTCAGGAGGGGAGATCATGGCATCAGTCATTCGAACGGCCACCTCTCGCTCGGATGAAGAGGGGACGACAATGTAGGGCTCCGGGGCTACAAGAGGAGCCTCGGTAGTAGGAGGGGTGATGGCTGAAGGAAGGGTTAAAGCTGAAACATTGACGTTGCAATCGGAGCTGTAGCAACAAAAACTGAAGCTACAATTGGAGCTGCAGCGACAAAAATTGAGGCCGAGGGGCCCTCGCCGTGAGGAGCCGCCTGCTTCCTCCGAACAGTTGTCTTCGTACGGGGCTCAACCCTCAACATCTCATCGACAGTCGGGGCAGCCTTCCTCCCCTAGGATCTAGCTGCCTCGGCCACGCCTGCATAAAAAATAATGGATCAACAACCAAACTAAGAGACTCAATCCTTCCAAAGGAACTCCAAAAAGACTTACTGAAGGAGGTGGGGAGCAGCTTGGAGGTGCAAAGCCCAGACCAATGAAGATTAGCGGCTGTAATCAGGTCTGACTAGGAGCAAAGTTCTCCCGATCGTGCCCTAGCCTTGGCGACTTGATTTTTCTGGTCCGAGGTGAGGAGAGGTGAACCTCTTAGAAAATCTACAAAAATAAGAGAAAAATCTTAGTCCAACTACAACTGAGGAGGGATATAAAAAGAAAGTGTGTGTAGGATCCGACCTGGTGTAGCGAATCGGGTGGAAACCCGAGTCGTCAAGTTTCCAAGCTCCACCGCCGGCGCCTCCCATTCAGCCGAAGCCCAGAACCATTTATTCTTCCAGTCCTTGTTAGAGGACGAAGGTTCATGACTAGCCCCAACCCTTTCCTTCCTCGGGTCGCGAAGTAGTACCATGGCTCGTGGCTGTCGTGCTTGACCAAGTATAGGCTTATTAATTACTCTAGTGTCAGCTCGGGGTTCCCAACTTAACACCAGATGATGAAGAAAGAGATAAAAACCCTCCAAGCGTTAGGGGCGAACTGACCGGGAGCTAGTCCCAAGTGAGCAGTCAGGGCTCGAATGAAAGGGTACATGGGGAGTCGAAGCCCACATTGCAGTGCGTAAAGAAAGATAGTGACCGCCCCCTCAGCAGGTGTGCTGGCGAGGGGCTTTGGCGCCCTTATCTGAATGGAGTTTGGGATCTCAAACTCCAAATGGATCCACCCCATCTGAGACTCCATCAACATGGAGCCTCTCGGGATGGCCTCCGATACTCGCCCGCTTGCGGGCATCTCAGTGCCCCCTGTAGTAGGTTCTTGGGGGGTTCGGGTGGCCTTCTTCTTGCCTACACAGCAAGTCCGAGCCCCCGCCTCTTTTCGGGGTGGAGGATATAGAGGAACGGCTTCAAAGGGGCCTTCAAATGCCCCTCTCCTGTCATCCAAGCTTCCCGACTCGGAATCATCATAATCGTCTCAGAACATCTCAAGATCTAACGACATTTTATTGAAAAAAGGAATGCCAAAAGAAAGATGGACTCACCAGATGGCACCGGGAATTGCCTCTACCGGGAACTCCTTAATCGGTCAGAATCGCCTGCCGAAAACTTCAAGCTGGCTGGAATCGCCCTCACCAAAAATTGCCTCCTCTGATATCCACTTAAATACAAAATACAAAGATATAGAGCGTTTTCAAAGAATAATGTTTTCGAAGAAGGTTTATATAGACTGTACAAAATCTCTACATTAATGGCAAGGCATTGATGGCCGTAACCGAATCGTCACAAGCCGACTCCGAAGCATACGTGGCTGCTGACTATTGGTTTGAGCCCTGCCAAGATGAACGGTTCTGACATCGAGCGATGAGTAACATCAAGCAGAAGCGGTGCCCGAGCAGGGGAAGCGTCGCTGGGATGCCTCCCAGGGCATATGTGTCAATCAACTATAGGCCAAGCAATTATTCGAAATCTTAACCGTCGCTACATGTCGGCCAAAGATTAATCCAAGGATGGAAAGACCCGAGGACACGTTTCTTCGACACGAGAGTGATAATGATAAACACATGTGTAACAGGTGCGACTACAGAAACCGTTGATCTTCTGTACATGTTTACTCTCCGAGCCCGAATCCAAACTCGAAGAGTAGGGGACTTCTGTTATGGGAAGATCCGAGCCCCGTATAATCCTGAGGACTGACATCTTTTTAATCCGGTCGGATACATAAGAGTATCTGAAATAATGAGCGCTACTAAGGAGAAGGAAGATTCATGGTGGCTCTCCCATGGTGATCGACTCGAATTGATCTGAGACAAGAATAAATAATGTGGCGCTCAGACCGAATACTCTAGGTTGATCCTTCACTCATATCAGTTACGGGAAAACTCACCTCGACAGGACGGGTCCGTGCTCAATCCAGAGCTCGGAAGGAAGACCTCCAGTATGCTTAACAGATAAATGAAGCTAAGTCACACTCCGTCCAGACCGAAGCTCGGCTCAGACTCATGACCAATACGTGTCTAACAAATCAATGGTAAGGCCTCAGAAAAAGAACATCACGTCAGCCACGAACGGATTTCTAGACGACGACCTTACGCTGGGCAAGGTGAACTTCCACCGATGAAACGGCCTAGCCGGGGCCTCGTCCTCGTCTTCATCTTCATCTGAAGAAGGACATCTGAGTCGAGGGCTCATCCTCGTCCTTATCTTCATCTGAAGAAGGACATCCGAGTTGGGGCCTCGTCCTCATCTCATCTGAAGAAGGACATCCAAGTCGGGACCTCGTCCTCATCCTCATCTTCGTCCAAAGAAAGATGTCCCAGGCCAAGGTTAGGGCGGAATGTGGACATCTCAAATGCTTAACTAAGAAACTACCTTAAGCAGACATGACCGATAACTTCACCCATGGATATACTACATGATCCTTGGATCACATACAATATCTCCACGATCTGAAAATCCCCTTGATTGAGCAAATCGTGCCAAGATTAATGGACCCAAACCATCCGATGGTCCGGTATAAACACAGTAAGGCTCCATTGCTATAGGTATGCAACATCTTGCACTCTCCCCCTACTCTTCAACTTAGACCCAGATTTCCTCGACCTGACTTAGGCATCGGAGGGTCGCCCAACTTAGCCAGGGTCTCCTTTGCTAACCCTTTGTACAGGGCTAGGGTTCCTCGGAATAACGTCATGCGGAGGGGAGGGTGGTCCAAATTTTTTCATCAACAGCTACCATCAACCATCAGTTATGTCTTTAAGACTGGTGAACAAACTTTTGTCACCTGTTATATGTCTGGAGCATCCACTATCTAAGTACCACTTTGAATGGCTTGTGGCTTTGAATGCGATGTGGGCAACCAAACATGCAACCTTAGGGACCCATTTCATTATAATTTTGGGTTTAGGAACATAGTTGGTCTTCTTCTGATTATAATTGTTATATGTCCTACCCACTAAGTTAGATTTTAAGAGCTCCTTAAGAAAATCTACAATTTTCTCAGCTAAAGGATTTCGGTTCTGATTTTTATAGTTGATATGGTTCTTTTTAGGATTTAAGAACTGAAAAGTTTTAGTCGTTTTAGAAATATTTTGATTCAAACTTTTCCCTTTTGAGTTAGAAGACTCTACTTTAACAAATTTAGGAGTATTTTTATCGTAGCCCAATCCAGATCGATCACCACATTTTTTGGATCTAGATAGAAGTTTTTCTAATTTAGGGTCACCTTGGGCATACCTCCATGTGTCCTTCAAACTCAAAAGTGAAGAGACTTCTAGTTTTAGGTTTTCATTTTCAGATTTTAAGTTTTTAACTTGGGATGTTTTGAAATCTAAGTCACACTTAGTTTTTTCAAAGCAATCTGAAAGGTGTGATTTTTTCAAAACCAGATTATCAAAGTTCTCTTTCAATTTTAAAAACTTTTCTTTCTAAAGTTTTAATTTAACAAGTATTTTACAATTTCCCTGTATAAGGCATCATAAGCATCCTGAAGATCTTCTTCATTCTCATGATCACTTCCTAGATTTTCCTCACTGGTTGTATCATTATCTGAGAAAGTAAATTTGGCTAGAGTTATTAGGGCTTTAACATCATTACCCGACTCGGTTTCAGAATCTTCTGACTCAGAAGAGGCTTCAGAGCAGGAAGATTCATCCCATGTAGCAAACATACCTTTCTTTTTAGGTTTGTCCTTTTTAGGACATTTGCTTTCTAGATTAAAAAGGTCAAGCTAAGAGTCTTAGAGGGGGGGTGAATAGGACTATGCCAAATTAAAAAATTAAATGCAGAATTTAAACAAATATAAATAAAGATAACACTTAAACAATCCAACAATGCAGAAATGTAAAACAACCTCAAATGTTTAAGTATTGAGAGGTTGATATAGATGTTGTTCTAAGGACAACCTTACACCAAAAACCAATGGCTTATGATAGCCCGGTAGCCTTACAGCCTTACACCAACCCCACACTCTAAGTTTTCTGGATCACCTCAGACAAACCAAAAGAAAGATTTTTCTAGCACAATTTCAAAGAAACCAAAAGAATAGATTTACAAAAACTGTAAAATACTTATCTGCATATTCTCCTTTGTTGCAGCTCGGTAGAACCAATTCGGAGTAGAAGTTCAATCGTAGATGTTTAATGTTCACACTCACTTATGAAATGGTTCTAAGTTCTAAATGGATTTTAAATTAAATCACCTTGAGCTAGCTTGATTTGATTTTGATTCCAAGAAATGGAAAATTTTCAATCCCTTCTTTAAATAAGATTAGAATATAGAATACAAAATCAAATGCAAAAAACTAATTAAAGAGAATATTAAATGACCGTTAAATAACTAAAGAATATCATAAACTTATATCTCAGAGTGGTGTCTTGATTTTTCTTGAACTAGATACCACACTCTGAAAATTTTGCTCTATTTATAAGTGCAGAAATCATTCACTCGACTGGCCTAGTAGTTGGCTCAACTGGTCGAAGGACCAACAAACATTTGAAATTTTGGGCGCGATAAAATCAGGCCATTCCACGACTGGTCGAAGGACTTGCTCGACTGGTTGAGTGCCCTTCATGACCTGTCGAGTCCTGTCCACAACTAGTCATGTGAGACTCATTTTCGTTGCTTGACTTTGAGTTGATCCTGCTGGACTGGTCGAGCACTGTTCACTAGACCGATCGAGCAGTCTCCGAGACCGATCGAGGCTTTAATAAAAAATTATGAAAATTAGTAACAAACTTAGAACTGTTCGAGGAATTTCTTGGACTGGTCGAGCCAGTGCTAGGATTAGTTGAACAAAGGCTAAGACTAGTCGAAAAACAGACTATGCACTTATAAAATGACCCAATTAAATTATGTATTCAAAATGACCTATCCTATGGTCAATCTAGGGTCATTCATACCTTATAAGCGATATATGAACACTTTTACTTTAGTAGATTATTGATATTGACAAACATGAAGCTTGTTATCTTGACATATGATGAAGCTTGAACTTGAGACATTTTGAAACTTGAATTTGTAACCTTTTGAAGCTTGAACTTGAAATATCTTGAAGCTTGAGCTTGAGGTACTTGAGTTGTATTTCACCTTGAGCTTTGAGTACCAAAGTAATGATTATTGTCTTGCCTTAGATGAAGCTTTGAAACCTTGAACTTGGAAGCTTGAAGGAGTGAACTATGTATATCTCTTAATCTTGCATTTAAAGTTCTTGAGGTAAAGACCTTTATTCTTGTACATGAGATGCACAGTCTTAAATATGTAGATGAGATACACAAGACACAGATTCCAAGAGGTTTTGGTACTACAAAATTTAACAATCGTAGGAGCTAGAAAGCATAGCACTTATATAGATGCTCATATTCATGGCAGTTGTAGCATTAGCTGTCTTTTAAAGATTTCCAACTTTTAAATCTTGATCTTTTCTTTTCAACAAGTTTTTGAACATCAACCCTCCTTTTACTTTTAAAAATCTTGTAAAAAATTTTAGCTAGAAGGGCCATATCATCTTCCGAAGTTTCTAAATCAGAATTGTTATTTTCATGAGAAATACATTTAGAAGACTTAAGGGCGATAGAATTACCTTTCGAACCTTTAAAGTTTAACTCGTAGGTTTGTAAAGAACCAACCAGTTCTTCAACCTGCATATGGTTTATATCACGAAGTTCCTAAATGGTCGTGACTTTCAAATTGAACCTTTCAGGTAGTGAGAGTAGTATCTTTGCATAGACTTTGCTTTTTGGGATGTTATCTCTAAGACCCCACATAGAGTTGACTATATCATTCAACTTAGTATAGAAGTCCATGAATGTTTCACTTTCTTCCATACGTATTTCCTCAAACCTAGTGGTGAGGATTTATAGTTTAGATTTCTTGACAGTAGTCGTAACCTCATGTGTCATTTCTAAGATATCTGAGGCTTGTTTCGCAGTATCACAAGATATAATTCTCTTGAATTCATCTGGTGATAGTGCGTAAGTAATTGCATTTAAAGCCTTAGTATTGGTACTACTCTTAGTTCTCTGAAGAGTGGTCCAAGTGCTATAAGGAGTAACTTTTACAGTTTTAGTTCCATCAAGGCCTAGAATTTCAATAGTAGGTAGAGTCCATTTAGTTACTGTGGCTTGCCACATATTCTCATCAATAGACCTCAAGAATATTCTCATTCTGGCTTTCCAATAAGCATAATTATATCCATCAAAAGGTGGAGGCCTAGTGATAGAAAGGCTATCAAAATTTAACATCTTAAAAACTTAGATCGGTTAGCTCAGGAGTTAAATCCAAATAAACAAGCTATTGGGCTTTGATACCACTTGAAAAGGCTGAGCTATATGTCCTAGAGGTGGGGTGAATAGGACTATGCCAAATAAAAATTAATAAGCGGAACATAAACAATAGATAGCCAAATAAAATGCAAATAACCAAAGGAAATAACAACCTCAAAAATCAAGTATTGAGAGGTTGATACAAACTTGGTTCTAAGGACAACCTAATACCAAAAACCAATGGTTTATGGCAGGACAACCTTACTAGAATGTGGGTGACTATCAAAAACTCAAACTGAAGAGGAAATTAAAGAAATAGAATCTAATATATTACAACATTCACCACATAATGCTAAAATTTAAAGATTACAACATTCACATCCACAAATACTTCCCACAATCTTAAATCATAAAAGACAAAGAAATAAACCACACATCCACCAAACACAAAGAATTATAGTGGTTCGCTTGTGTGTACACCAACTGTTAAACAACAGCCCCACAACTACTCCACTCCTAATATCCACTCCCTCGGGATATTAGCGTTCACTAATCAAAATAGGTTTTTCAAGGTTCACCTTAAACCTTCATAATTGTGTCTTTTAAGTGGGATTACACAATTCAAAAACCCCACATTCTGAGTTTTTTGGATCACCTTAGACAAACCAAAAATGAGATTTTTCGGAACAATCTCACAAAGCAAAATGAATTGAATTACAAAAAAGAAAATACTTATCTGTATGACGATTCTGAAGAATCCCGGCATAACCAACTTGATAACAACATAGATGTTCAACGTTCAGTCTCACAAGTGTGTAGGGTTCTAAGTCTAGATGATTTTTAATTAAATCAGCAAGGGCTTTGTATTGATTTTGATCTCAAGAAAGGGTAAATCGAATATCCCTTTTCAATATAAGAATGGAATAGAGATTCAAAATCAAATTACAAGATCTACTTTAAAGAATCTTAAATATGTACAAAATAACTTAGAATGTACTCAAAATAAAGTTAGAGTGATTGCTTAAGAATGATAAGAATTGAATAGAAAACTCTGAAATTCGAGCACTATTTATAGGTGAAAAATCGGTTCGCACGACTGGCCTTTGGTTAGCTACGACTGGCCTTATCTAAACAGATTTTTAAAAATTCTGGCATGATAAGATTTTTCAGTTGCACGAATGGCCTTGTGGGTCCCACGACTGGTTGAGTGGCCTGCTAGACTGGTCGTGGACACCACACGACTAGTCGTGTGAGTCTATTTACACGCTGGAAAATGAGTCGAGCACTACACGACTGGTCAAGAACTATTCACATGACTGGTCGAGCAGTTTTCAGGACTAGTCGTAGGCCAATAAAAAATTTTTAAAAATTCATAACAAATCCTAGACTGGTCAAGGAAATACTAGGACTAGTCGAGCCAGTGCTAGGGCTAGTCGAAAGAACAGAGTTTTACAATTATAAAATGACTAAAATGACCGACCGAAAGTATGAAATGATTTAATCATGATCTACGGTCAATCTAGGTCAATCATACCTTGCTTGTGAGATAGAACATATGAACACTGAATATATCGATCACTTCAGTAGCTTTAATTCTTGCAATCTTCAAAGTTTGAACTCGACATACCAAACATGATCTTCAACTAGGTCTTGAGTTCTTGGACTTTTCTGGTTCCAGATCTTGAACCACAATGTTCCTAAAAACTAAGTCTTATCTCAATATATGAAAGTCTTCACTTTCTTCCAGTTTGAAGATCTCGATAAGTTCGTCGTAGATATCGGCAAGATAGATTCAGCATGAAAAGAACGAACGTCGAAGATTCAATATGTGAACAGATGCACAAACAATCAAGATACAAACTTGAATTGGTTTGGCACACCAAAATTTGACAATACTTAGGGTTTATCAGCATAGCATTTTTAGGATTTAGGTTCTAAGAATTCCCTAAAGTGTGAATTGTTGTCTACCTATTGAATTACTGAATTTGTTGCACTTGACTTCCATTATATTGTTGATTTGTATGTCTTTTGTTGGCACATGAAATTGAATTGATATGAGCAGGTGCATGGCTGTCCATTTTGCTGAATTACTGGAATATGTTGAACTTAATCTTCCTTGTTACTGAAATTGTAAGATTGACTTTTTCACATGCGGATGTTTCAGTGGAATCTTGTGTGTTGCTGTTTATATGGCCAAGGTTTCGAAACATGCATGTTACTTGCTGAAATTGTTCTAGTATTGCTGAATATATGCTACATACTTGCGCACATGTCCCTTTATGGATCGGCCAACCAACCGGAACTCCTTTGGGCAACCTTTCTGTTGGGTCTACCCACGAGCAAGTTTAGCCCGACTAGTCAAACCGCAAATTGTCAGCCGTAGTTGGACTATACGAGACGTTGTTCTCAGGCCGTATAGTCTGTGGTTCATCTCGTGGGGGAGCTCACTAGTTGGCCATCCTTGTGTGTTAACCATGATTGTACAAGCCTGATTGAACCTGAGGTACCCTGTGACCCTTGCGCCCACTGATAACCATAATTACAGCCCACAAGACTCATGAGCCGGGGATGGTGGTATGTGACACTATGCCTGTGCTGTTGGCCTACGCTAGTGTAACGCCCTGAAAATCGGGGGTCGAGCATAAACTCAACTCCCGAGTTCCAGAACATCACTTATGCAACAAAATGAATGATGATTGAATGTTGACTGTATTTGTGCATTAAACATGAGTGAGATTAAGCCAAAACAGAATATCATACTCCAGAGACAGTTAAATTGCAAGCGGAAGACTGTGATAGACATATAACATATATAAACTATGGTGAGTCTCCAGAGTGTGATGATGTTACCAAGTTAAATAATTACAAGTACAGTTCTAAAATATACCAAATGTGTAAGTGTAATATCTTCTATCCCAAGTACCGTAGCCCCGTCAATGCAGTATCAGGTCTTCAGAGACCTGTCAGAGAGTTACATGATAGGAAAACTCCTCCTCATCACTATGGAAGTAGTCCGGCTCTGCTTCATAAGCATCGCCATCATCTAAAATTCAACAAATCTGGTTGGTGTGCACAACACCATCCCGTAACATGGGAGTGAGTGATCAACTCAGTGGAACAGTAAAGCATAGGTTAACATGTTATCAATTCAATCAAGCAGTAATGATAAAGCAGTACAAATCAAACAATTCTAACTACTCTTATTAAGTACGAGAATGAAATGACATGATGCTGTATGCCCTTGCCAAACCACCCTCATGCGACATCATCTTACGTTCGCGAATGCTTAACTCCCTCAGTGCGCCACATCTACTAAGCACATGCGGTGCGATGATGATCATGATTACCGAGTTATTATTAGTCCATTTCAAACAGCAGTATTGGGAAACTAAGGTACCTCCCTTGTATCATTCCCAAACATGATCCATTCTAGGGTCGTTAGTCCTAGTTAATCTCATACGATATTATGGTTTGAGAGGCGTAACGAAGGCATCACAAAGGGCTCGTCACCCGTCAGCACGGATACAGATCTCACCGTATGTGGCTCAATTGTTGACCGTCAGCTCGAGTACAGGTCTCACCGTACTCGGCTCAATCACTAGCCGTCAGCTCGAATACAGGTCTCACCGTACTCGGCTCAACTCATACTCCAGTTGCTGTGAAAGACTCGTCGCCAATCACAGACCTTGGAGTATACTCGAAGATACTGCAGAGGACTCGTCGCCCGTCAGCACGAGTACAGGTCTCACCGTACTCGGCTCTTGCCGTAAGTATCGACAGCTCAAATATAGTGTCTCATACCACCATAATCGGCTCACGAGTCTGGTTGCTCACTGGTCACTACGGGGAGGCACGTGGCCCCCGGCGTAGGCGACGGCCTTGACCACGGTGTCCCATACCACCATGCCGGCTCATGAGTCTTAGCGGATCGAGGTACCATGGTTAAAAGGGATTTCACGGTAAGTTTGGTACCCTAGGTTCAGCAAGCGTGGCGACCAAACATGGTGAACATACATAAGACAGATCGGGTTACTTGACGAGCTCGGCTAACTCGAGCGCACAACAAGTTGAACGACATGAAGTGCATAAGCACTTCACGTGGCCAACCACTATCGCCAACCGAAGTACGACTTGGGTTCGTCGAACACATCTCACATGGCAAATGAATCGCAGCCACGAATTCAATTTTGGTACCGATTGTCTGGACTATAATCATAGCCCCAAACATGATAACTTGCAGATAGATAAAGCAGTAATGGATCAAGATTCCACTCATACAATCAAGGCATGGTATTATCCGTTTAGGGCTGCCAGGGCTGTTGCACGCACTCGTTGCTCCGCTCCCCCATCACCCATAACGGATCATACAACGTAAATATAAATTTAAACATATGCATTACATAGTTATAATCATAAAGCAGTTGAGCATGTTATGAATCATAACACAAGCATGAGTTTATACATGTTCAATTCCTAATCACACAACAATCCAAGGAGATCATACACATAGTTAAAAGAGGTTGAGAATCACATCTCAACACCCTTACACATTACAATTTGCTAACTACTACTCATTCAGACATTCTAAGAAACACTTAAACAAACATACATCAACATACATGACATATGTCGATCACATAAGCATTAGGCCAAATCCTTTCCCTAGGGAGTTGCCCCAATCATAACACGCGTACACCCACGACGGAATTCATGGCAAGCAGGAATCCAAGTTCCATATTCATTCAGTCATTTCCACAAACACTTGGGCCACACATTTTAGCATATGTGGTTTATATTGGCCGTGGCGTGATTTAGGGCAAATCCTTTCGTCAAAAGGGGTATCGCCAATACAACAATCATAAATCCATGACAACTAGTCATGGCGAGTACGAATGAGAATTCGGTACTCATTCAATCATTTTCACAAACACTTAGAATACACTATTACAACATACATGGTGTATGTTAGTAAAACATGTATTAAGGCTATCCCTTAGCCAAGTGGGTATTTTATCCATGTATAATATATTACTACAGCAAATAATCGTGATAAATTCATCTCCCAATATTTATACGTATACAGTATTTTCTAGAATACGCATTTTCAACACACATAGTGTATACAAGCAAACATGTATTACGGCGATTCCCTTCGCCAAGCAAATGTTTTATACGCACATAATATATTTATACGACAATTAATCATGACAAACACATCACTAAAATATACATGTATACAGTACTTCTTACAATACCGTATTTCTACATACATAGTGTTTATTAGTAAACATGTATTTAGGCGAATCCTTTCGCCAAATAAGTATTTTATCCATACGTCATATATCCATACGACAAATAAACATGTCAAACACATTTCCATAAAAAATACGTATACGGTATTTTATACGAATACCTAGAGTATGTGAAATTCCAAATTCTACAATTCTAATCGAAACTGAAAACGGAAAGCACTTTGTACATGTGCAATTGCATGCAGATCATGAATCTATCATTATCTGACATTGAAAGCATTGAAAATCATAACCTATACACCTAAAGTCCGCACCTTGAGTCATAGAATCGTAATGGAGTTGATAGGTTCGCTAAGCTTCCGTATACGGGAGTTTGGCAACCTATGGAACGAAATACGTTAGCTATTTCGTAACCTACAACCTAAACAACCCTAAAACAGGTTAGGGTTAGGGTTTCTTACCTAGAAACGACGCCGAAATCGCTGGGAAAGCGATGAGAATCAGGCAGTGGAGCCCGAATAGCGGCAGGAAACAGCAGCGAGGGAGTTCCTCCCACATCTCCCTCACTTTCTCTCTCTTTTCTCTCTCAAATCCAAATTCGTATGGCTGGAATGGGAGAGGGTTTAAGGTCCTTATATAGTCTCAGAATTCCCCAAAACAGACTCTAGGTCAAAGTATACTTATGTTATAACCAAAGCGGACCTATTTCAGCTCAACGGAGGACTTCTGGCGGGCCTCCTTGAGCCAAAGGTTGGACTTAAGCTCACTAACGCTGGATCTACGTTCTATTAAGTTTTCATTTCGGTCAGGATTCCAAATCACGCGTGGCAGACCAGTTTCAGTTCAACGGTCAACGGATCTCGATCGGAGATTCCGAGTACATGTAAATGTGTATGAAATTTTTCCTGATCCGAGGGTGCAATTTGGTCAGAATCTGACGGTCTGGTTGCTTAATATTGATCCGCAAACAAATGATGCCAGATCACTATTCCAGATATTTATTTTGTAAAGGGAATATGTTTTTCACACTCTCTCGCTCCGGACGCGATCGAATGGCCGTGGGACATTGTCTGGACTTGATTTTCGAGATGGTTGTCAAGCCCAGCGAGGAGGTCCTAAGTCCTTAACTTCGTATTGTTCGGACTCCCGATGTGCGGTCCAGATCAGATACGGAGTTTCAAGATGCTCCCGAGAGCAGCCGGCTAATGAGTTTGATCCTAGATTTTTGGGTAACCTAGCGTCAATGATTCTACAAGTTTTGGGTCTTGCAGATCGTATTTAAAGCGATTCAAATGGATTTCATGGCTAATCTAGTTTAGCACTTAGTTAACTTTGTCAAATTTCTAAAGGATTTAATCCTAAGTGATTTTCGTCTGAGGTAGTATTTAGTCCTTTGCAGTTTATATCTAAAGTGATCCAAGTTATACTACTTAGCTAGTTTAAGATAGTGTCTACGGTGAAGGTGCTTTGAGAAATTGAAAGCACGAGGTAGTGAAGGGTGGGATTTGTGAAGAAAATGGTTTGAAAAGAGATTTGAGGCTTTAATTGAGCGTTTAAGAAGTTAAACCTGTATTAGGATTGATCCATTGCCTAAGGACGTCTAATCCCAGGTTGGCAAAAATTTGGGGTGTTACAGCTGGGGTGACGAGCCTCCTCGTAGTAACCAGTGAACACCAAAGACTCCTCAGCCGGGTATGGTGGTGTGGGACACTATACTCGAGCTGTCGGCCTACGCTGTGGTGACAACCTCCCCCTAGTGACCGTTAGCAAGACTCCAGAGTCCTAATTATTTTTGTATAAGTTTGAGAACTATAGGATTGACAAACCCATAAGGGTTAAGGATCGTGAGTTTCATATGGACACGGCCATTAGAGTCGTGTGATCGGATTAGGGCAACGATTCATTAGGGTATCTCGGCTTCCCCAACCTGTTGGATGAATGAACCTAACTAATCAACTCGACTAACATGTGCACTACATGGATTGGCTACTTTTGCGATTAGGCAAACGAGGTCGCTTGTGGGAGTGTTGGTTCACGAACGTTAGATGTTGTCGCAAGAGGGAGTGTTGTGGTAAGGGCATGCATCATATCATTAAACCATGATTTGCATTAATCAGAGTATCTAGGGTTCTGTGAATATATGCTTTTTACTAAATTTACTCTTGTGCATGATAACTTGTGTAACTTATTGTTAATGGTACCACTGAGTTAGTTACTCACTCCCACTTTGGGACAGTGTTTTAAAACACCAACCAGAACCTGTCATAGATGCAGGGATGATGGAGCAGGATGTGTTGGAGGGTACCAGCATGGACAACAAGGAAGAGCAGGCGTACTTCCAGACCTTTGGTGAATCCTTCTAGTTCGGTGGTCGATCGAGAGAGTGGGCCAGGGCCCTAGTCATTTTGGGTCGCATGTATGGATGAGACTAGATCCCTGGTTGGATATTATTTTAGAAATTTTGGTCTTATGTTTGGATGTTTACCTTATTAGCAGCACTTGACATTTCCGTATGTGATTTTGTTACTCTATGTTTGTTTATTCTCCATTGCCCACAGGATACTTCATTTATAAATGCATATGGGGCCCATTAGGGCTACGTGGCACCCAGGAATTTAGGAGTCGAGTTCTTACTCGGCCCTCAAATTTTGGGGCATTACAAATGATTCCCTCAATCAGTATCGACTACTAAGGTATTTTCTCACAAGGCATCCATTATGTCTTTAATCATGTAATCATTAAAATTTTCAATGTGTGCCAAGCAATCTTCTAAGGATTCGGGACATGTAGTTAAAAGAGACTCATTCTCCACATTGGAATCAGGCATGTCATGTAGGTGGAGTGGGTCAACATCACTATATTTGAAAAATACCTGTCTCTCGATCATTAACTTAGACCTTAAATTGTAGTAATGACCGCTTTACTTGAAGTGGGAATATGTTAATATGTCCTAAAGGGGGTGAATAGGACTTTTTACTATTTTATGATATATTTAAAAATCCTATCAATCTTATCCTGAAAGAATATGCATGTATCAGGATTACTTCAAGGTAACTCTAATGGCTTCCAAGCCAAGTAGAGGATCCAGTCATAACACTACTTGAATGATACACAAAATGCAAATCTTAGTTTATGATGGATATGACTGTGTGTGAGAAGTGATCTCAGATAATCAATTATGAAAGCATTTAAGGAAATCACACAAGTAATGGAAGACAATATCAATCTCAAACACAGTCATTTTTATAGTGGTTCGCTACTTGTCTACTCCACTTCGGCGGATGCACTCAACCCTTGAGTGTACCGGATCTCACTAAAGGAGGTTTCACAATAGGTTCACCTCAAACCGGAGGTTTTAAATCAGGTTCACCTCTAACCAGTACAACCTACACTTAGGCCGACACGTCGTGTTTACACGACACACTTTATGCTCCCATGAGCAAGGGTTAACACACAGCACCTGACTTTTATGCCACATAGGCCAAGGATCCACATAAGGAACCTCACTAGTTTAGGCTCTCCACAGAGCAAGGGACAACATAAAGCACCCACCATGTACACTCCCGTCGGAGGCCTCCTATGAGGACTTGCAAGGGGTGAGAAACACCTTAGACCCAGTCCTACAGAAGGAATGCTCACAAGGGTCCTCTGGACTCTAATGACTTACAGATAAGTAGAAGCCCCATTCAGCACGTTGTTGAAGATCTCCTCCTTTGATGACGAAGACTCTTCAACTTCCTTGATCCACAACTCAGAAGATGTACCAATACATGGCAACGGGTTGGGTCAAGGATATGATGAAATCCTATTCTATTAAACGTTTTCCTATAAGAGAGATAGAGCGATTCCAATCATCTAAGCATTCAAGGCATCCCAACTTAATATTTTTCCATTAAGGTAGTAGCTGTAAGATCCTTAAATGTGGAAGTTCATTCCCCAATCCACTTTATTGAATGTCAATGTTGAGGGTGGATTGGAGGATGAACTCTCATGAGAGAAAAGGCTTTGGGTATATGATCTAGGGTTAAACACTCAAAAGCACTCTCTATTATCTCTACCAACAACCAAGGGCAAACTCTCATTAAATAGGCAAAAGGTTCCAACGGATATAAAATGATCACATTTATGAGAGAGTTCGTTGTCATCGAGCAAGGTCGATATCATTGAGCGTATACTCTCGATCGCATCGACTGGCTGCTCGATAACACGAACATAACTGTCAAACGCTTTTAAAAACTTTTGCCAACTGGTCGAGGAGATCGAACGTGCGTCGACGTAATTGGATTTTGAACTCTTATTTTATCGACACAAGGTTCGATTCCTTGACATTTGAAAATGAGAGAACACTTTCCTTTGAAATATTTCAGGTATGATATGATCGATCATCACTCGATATCATCGGAATTTGAATATCGATGATATCGAGGGCAGTGTCAGTTCATCGATAATTCTAAGGAATTTTCCTATAAGCTTGTTGGACAGTTTTTATCCACTTTTGATGATATCGACCATGCGTCGATATGATCGATATTTGAATATCAATTTTATCGAGTAACCCTTGATCTGAGAAAAATAACCTGAAAAACTTGCTGGATAGATTTGTGTCCCAAACCGATATCATCGAAGGTCTACCGATATCATCGAGATTTAAATTCTGAGGATATTGAGGAGCCCTTCGATATATCGAGATTTGCATAATTTGCCTTAGCAACTCTTAGGACATAAACAGACTAAATGTCGATTTTATCGAGTCAGCTCAATGGACTTGTGATTCAAACTTCGATGATATCGATACGTCTATCGATTCATCAATAATTCAGTCTAGATATCTTTGTGGTTGTTCGACATCTTATGTCCTTATTTCGTTAAGATCGAGTGAGCTTTCGAGGACATCGACAACTGGGTTCGATTTCATCGAACCACTTGTCGATAAATCGACAAAGGTAGAAAACTTAAAGATTTTCCTGTTCTATTTAAAAAGTTTTCTAACCAAAAACCTAGAGTTGTTCTATTCAATTTAAAGGGATTTAATTACCTGGTGTTTTGGGACATGGGATGTGAGGCTAAGTTTTACCTGCGACGAGTTTGAGCACACATCCAGTTGAGGCAGATGCTTGATCAGTCTTCCTGTGGGACTCCTCTGTTTAGCTGATTCAACGCTCATGCTAATTGGCAAAACAGGGCACTTTCAATCTCCCCCTTTGTCAATTACGTGACAAAACACTAAAAAACCATAGAACAACTTCTATACTGACACCGTAAATTGTGTGTACATGAACTTTACACAATTGTACAATGTTATCTAGTTCACATACACAAACATTCAGTAGCTGCTCCCCCTAACAGCAGTCTCCCCCTTTCTTCTTGCAGCTGCTCCCCCTAACACCTGCACCACCATCCACAAGTAGATACACACACAATTTTCATTCGAGGGTGTGAATGTATTCTCCTCCTTTCTATCAGTCATTGGTAAAGGATATCATAACAGTGGATATTGACTGAAGTTGAAGCATATGGGAGAACCAAAATTCAGGGAGCATAAGCAGAGTAGATATAAAAGAACATCCCTTGAAAGCATATCAGTTCAAAAAAGTGATGATGTCTAATAGTAGGAGCATAAAGATTAAACATCACTGACCACAGTTGATATAAACCAGACAAAGCAGGAAAATAGAGATAAACACCATAAATCAAATAAGCATTCGAGGTATGCTCAGATAATAGTATCATTCTATGCAGACTAGTAAGCATACTGAATAAGTATAGCAGTAAATAGACGTGAATTAAAACCAGCCATAAACAAAATATCCAAAGTATTTACTGTCCAAGATTGACAGCAGTATATCACCCTGAAAACAACAAAAACAACCAAGCTGTCTCATCATTAACACATCAAAAAAAATGTAGTCACTCCAAAAATTAGCCAAAAAGTTCAGATATGGTCTGGTCGGGCCGACCCTGACCAGACCTGGCCCAACCAGACCCGATGGACCCGACCGCGGTGACTGCAATTCTATCGCAGTTCGTTTGGCTGGGAACTACACCACCGCGGTAGGGCGGTGTTCACCACCCTCCCAAGGTGCCAAGGACACCCTGGGTCTGTCCTGGGTCCCTCTGGATTAGCGCGGGGAGGCCCACGACCCCGTTCGTTCCAAATTTGGGTAGTTTCGAGAAGTCTCTGATCCAAACTGACATTTACTGAGTTGTAACAGCTGGGGTTGGGTGGATTGTGATCTAAACCCGTCAATAGACGGCCTAGAAGTGTTTTGGGATTGACTCGTACGACCAGGCTTGGGTACAGACTCGATTTCAACATTCGTTTTAGTGAACTTTGCCGTTGAACGAAATTGGGATGCCTAAGACTGCTACTACATTGTTCTCGCACCCTCCTATGTCAAAAGGCATCAGTGTACATCGTGGGAACATAACTCGGGTCTGATTTAATCAAAATCATGCTCTGATACCAACTTGTAATGCCCTGAAATTCGAGGGTCGAGTAGCAACTCAACTCTCGAGTTCCAAAACATCACCTATGTAACATAGATAATGATGATTAAATATTGTCTATGTTAGTGCAATAAACATGAGTGAGATTATACCAAAACAGTAATTCATACTCCAGATCAATTGTATAAAGGCAAGCGAAAGACTGAAACTGTATATAATTGTATGTAAAAGAAACAAAACCATCACAATCTCCAAAGTATGAACCCAACTGAGTCACCATATACATGTATCTGTTTTACGATCAAAATGTCAAAAATACAACTAGAGAAGTAAGCCCTGTAAGTCCCGTCGCTCCAGGCAGTCTAGTCAAAGCCACCAAAATACTGCATATATGAGAACTCCTTCTAGTCCTCGTCGCAGTCTGGCTCAGCCTCCTGAGTTGTCACCTCATCTGCACCTAAGACAGAGTCTAGTTGGTTGTACAACACCGTCCCGTAACATGGGAGTGAGTAGCTAACTCAATGGAACAATAAAGCATAGGTTAACATGCTATCAATGCAGTCAAGCAGTAATGATAAAGCAGTACAATCGAACAATCCTAACTACTCTTATTAATACAAGTATGAAATGCAGTCATGATACATACCCTCCCCACATACTCCCTCATGCGACACCATCTTACGTCCGCGGCATGCTTTCATTTCTCAGTGCTCCACATCTTTCAGGCACATGCAGTGCGATGATGAGCATGATTACCGAGTTGTTATTAGTCCATTTCAAACAATAGGATTGGGAAACTAAGGTACCTCCCTTGTATCATTCCCAAAAATGATCCATTCTAGGGTCGTCAAACCTAGATAATCTCATACGATAGTGTGGTTCTAGGGTGCTGTAAAGGCTACCAGGGCTGTTACACACAATTGTTACACCACTCCCCCATCACATTTTTAACGGTTTAACATTAAATTGATACAGGCCTAGTTCATACTCTATACACTGCAGCAAAACTCGTCGCCTCACCGCAAATTCAGAGTATGCTCGAGGTCACTACAAAGGGCTATTCACCAATCAGTGTAGGCCGACAGCTCGAATACAATGTCCCATACCACCGTATTCGACTCACGAGTTAAGGTTGCTCACTGGTCACTACGGGGAGGCACGTGGCCCCAGCGTAGGCCGACAGCTCGACCACGGTGTCCCATACCACCATGCCCGGCTCATGAGTCTTAGCGGATCGGGACACCATGGTTAACGGGATTTCACTGGTAAGTTTGGTACCCTAAGTTCAAGCAGTAGCGTCCAAACATGGTGAACATACATTAGATAGATCGGGTTACTTGACGAGCCTGACTAGCTTGAGCGCACAATCAAATGAATGACATGAAGTGCATAAGCACTTCGCGTCGCCTAACCACTGCCGCCAACCGAAGTCGACTCGGGTTCGTCAGACACATCCTTCATGGTGAAATGAATCTCAACCACGAACTCAAGTCTGGTACCGAATGTCTGGACTATAATCATAGTCCCAAACGCAATTAATCCTTATTCAAAGCATGTGGAGTAAAGCATAATAAACAAAGTAATTCAAGCATGTTAACAAACATGTCATAAAGCATGTTACAAAGCACAAAGTAAACAAGAAATACCAACACGTATATTTCATAGTAAGCGATTTAAATTAAACACCCAATCATAGAGGATATCATATACATTTCTAAGGTAGTTGAGAATCCCATCTCAATACCCACCTAAAGCGCCATCATCCAAGCACTTACTCTCACAAGCATTTTCACAAACACTTAGAATACGCTATTTCAACATACATAGTGTATATTAGCAAAACATGTATTAGGGCGAGCCCTTTCGCCAACCAAGTATTTTACACGTATATAATATGTTCATACAGCAAATAATCATGGCAAACACATTTCCAAAATTTATACGTATACGGTACTTTCTACAAATACTAGGAATACAGTATATTCAACATATTTATCGTATAACCGAAAAGTGAAACGGACAGTACTTTGTACATGTGCAATTATATACAGATCATGAATCTACCATTATCTGACATTGAAAGCGTTGAAAACCATAACCTATACACCTAAAGTCCTCACCTTTTATCATAGAATCGTAACGAATCCGATAGATTTGCTAAGCTTTCATATTCAGCAGTTTGGTAACCTATAGAATGAAATAGGTTAGCTATTTCATAACCTACAACCATCACAACCCCAAAACATATTAAGGTTAGGGTTTCTTACCTAGAAATGAAGTCGGAATCGTCGGGAAAGTGACTAGACTTGAGTGGTTAAGCTTGTAGATCGGCAGGGGAAAGTAGTAGGGAGGTTCTCCCACTTCTCTCACACTTTTCTCTCTCTTTTCTCTCTTCTCTCTCCTAGGGTTTCTCTCAAATTCGTATGGCTGAATGAGAGAGGGTTCTAAGGTCCTTATATAGCCTAAAATCACACCAAAATAGACTTAAGGTCAAGGTATACTTAGGTTATAACCAAAGTGAGCCTGTTCCAGCTCAACGGAGTACTTCTGGCGGCCCCCATTGAGCCAAAGGTCGAACTTAAGCTCAACAACCTTGGATCTAGGTACCATTAAGTTTTTGTTTCAGTCGGATTCCCAGATCACGCATGGCGGACCAGTTTCAGTTCAACGGTCAGTGAAACTCGATTAGAGATTTCAAGTACACTGCCATGTATATGAAATTTTTCCTGATCCGATGGTGTATTTTGGTCAGATTCTGACGGTATGGTTGCTTACAAATTGTCTGCCAGTAACAAGTCTCAGATTACTATTTGAGATATTTATTTATAAAGAAAACCAAGTGTTCTCACACTCCTCGCTCCGGACTCAAGCGAACAGCCGTGGTACACAATCTGGATTTGATCGCCGAGATGGTTATCAAGCCCAGCGAGGCGATCCTAAGTCTATAACTTCGTATTATTCGGACTTTCGATGTGTGGTCCAGATCTGATACAGAGTTTCCATGTGCTCCCGAGAGCAGTTGAGTAATGAGTTTGATCCTAGATTTTAGGGTAACTTAGCGTCAATGATTCTACAAGTTTTGGGTCTTACAGATCGTATTTAAAGTGATTCAAATGGATTTCATGGCTAATCTAGTTTAGCACTTAGTTAACTTTGTCAAATTTCTAAAGGATTTGATCCTAAGCGATTTCTACCTGAGGTGGTACTCGGGCCATTGTATGGGATTTTCTTAGTCGTTACAATTTACCCCCCTTAATGAAAATTTTCATCCTCAAAATTAGTACCTTTTCGTACTCCTCGAGTAGCTGAGGGTATTTCTTTCGGATCTCGGCTTCTGTCTCCCAGGTAGCTTCCTCCTCTGTATGATGCGTCCACAGTACCTTCACGAGTGGAATCACTTTGCTACGCAGTACCTACTCCTTCCTATCAAGGATACGTGTCGGGCACAGCACATGTAGCATCCTTGCTCAACTGTACCTGCTCCCATCTGATAATGTGTGAAGGATTAGGAACATACTTCTTCAGCATAGATACATGAAATACGTTATATACAGCTGCAAGTAGTGTGGGCAAAGTGAGACGATATGCCACAGCACCCACTCGATCAAGTATCTGAAACGGACCGATGAACCTCGGTGTGAGCTTACCCTTATTCCCAAACTGAAGGACTCCCTTCATAGGGAAAACTCTGAGGAATACATGATCTCCGACCTTGAACTCAAGCGGTTGCCGCCTCGTATCGGTGTAACTCTTCTGCCTACTCTGCGCTGTCAGGAGTCGACGCCTGATAATGTCGATCTTCTCTGAGGTTGCCTGTACCAACTCCAGCCCAATCAAACTGCGCTCGCCGACCTCAGCCCAGCAATGCGGCACTCTACAAGGACGACCATACAAGGCCTCATACGGAGCCATACCAATACTCGCCTGGAGCTATTGTTGTACGCGAACTCTGCATAAGGAAGATAGTTATCCCAATTATCCTTGAAGTCCAAGATACAAGCCCGCAACATATCCTCCAAAATCTGGTTCACCCGCTCTGTCTGCCCGTCGGTCTGAGGGTGAAACGCAGTACTGAACTTCAATTTCACACCCATTGCTTCCTGGATAAGAGTCCAGAAGATAGACGTGAACCGCGCATCTCTGTCCGACACGATCTCTAGGGGAACTCCATGCAGACGGACAATCTCTCTGATGTACAGCCTAGCCAACTCGTCTGCGGAGTTTATGACTCTGATAGGGAGGAAATGTGTCGATTTGATCAACCGATCTACGATCACCCAGATGGAATTGTGTCCCTTCCTCGCCTTCGGCAGCCCCGATATGAAATCTATGGAAATGAAGTCTCACTTCCATTCAGCTATGAGCATGGGCTGAAGCAGTCTAGGAGGTCGGTGATGTTCTGCCTTGACCTGCTGGCACGTCAGACAACGAGAAACATACTCTGCTATGTGGGTCTCCATGCTGTCCCACCAATAAGACTGTCTCATGTCCTGGTACATCTTCGTGCTACTAGGGTGCATCGCAAGCTTCGATTTGTGGGCAGTCTCGAGGAACTCCTGTCGCAAGTCATGAATATCAGGAACGCATAAGTGTAACGACCTGTAAATTTCCATACAAGGGTTCGAGTATCACCTCGACCAGAAATCACTTAGGATTAAATCCTTTAGAAATTTAACAAAGTTAACTAAGTGTTAAACTAGATTAGCCATGAAATCCGTTAGAATCGCTTTAAATACGATCTGCAAGACCCAAAACTTATAGAATCATTGACGCTAGGTTACCCTAAAGTTTAGGATCAAACTCATTACCCGGCTATTCTCGGGAATGACTTGGAACTTCGTATTAGGTCTAGGCTGCACATCGGAAGTCCGATTAATACGAAGTTAAGGAACTAGGACTGCCTCACTGGGCTCGACAACCATCTCGGAAATCAAGTCCAGACAATGTCCCACGGCCATTCGATCGCGTCCGGAGCGAGGGAGTGTGAAAACCACCATTTCCTTTACAAAATACATATCTTGAATAGTGATCTGGCACCATTTGTTTGCGGATCAGTATTAAGCAACCAGACCGTCAGAATCAGACCAAATTACACCCTCGGATCAGGAAAAATTTCAGGTACATTTACATGTACTTGGAATTTTGGATCGTGGCCCACTGACCGTTGAACTGAAAGTGGTCCACTCCGTGTGATCTGGGAACCTGATCGAGTCGAAAACGTAATCCCACGTAGATCCATGAGTTGTGAGCTTAAGTCTAACGTTTGGCTCAAGGGGGGCCGCCAGAAACACTCTTTTGAGCTGGAAAAGCGCCGAATTACTTATAATAGTCGTACCTCTTGAACCGAAGTCTATTCCGGGGAGGTTTTAGGGTATATAAGGGCCTTAGAACAGCCCCTATCACAGCCATACGAATTTGGGATAAAATTCTAGAGAGAGAGAGAAAAGGAGAGAGAAAGCTTAGGAGAAGTGGGAGAATCTTCCTCCTACTGTTGCAAATCACCCCACGGGTTGTACCACCCCTTCCTTGACATTTTTCTGGCGACACCGACTCCGTTTTTAGGTAATAAATCCTAACCCTAGACCTGTTTTGAGGAGTGTAGGCTGCAGGTTATGAAATAGCTAACCGATTTCCCTCTTTAGGCTAGAAAACTCCCGAATACGGAAGCCCATCAAACCTTGCTGATCCGTTGAGATTCCAAGAGGCAAGGTGAGGACTTTAGGTGTATAGGTTGCGGTTTTCAAAGCTTTCAATGTCAGATAATGGTAGATTCATGATCTGCATGCAATTGCACATGTACAAAGTGCTTTCCGTTTTCTGTTTCGATTAAAATTGTAGAATTTGAAATTTCACATACTCTAGGTATTCGTATAAAATACCGTATACGTATTTTTTTTGAAAATGTGTTTGACATGTTTATTTGTCGTATGGATATATGACGTATGGATAAAATACTTATTTGGCGAAAGGATTCGCCTAAATACATGTTTACTAATAAACACTATGTATGTAGAAATACGGTATTGTAAGAAGTACCGTATACATGTATATTTTAGCGAGGTGTTTGTCATGATTAATTGTTGTATAAATATATTATGTGCGTATAAAATAATTGCTTGGTGAAAGGAATCGCCGTAATACAAGCTCCCTTGTAAATACTATGTATGTCGAAATTGGGTATCCTAGAAAATACACCATGCGTATAAATTTTTGTAACGCCCCGGATTTTTTGCCAATCTGGGATTAGACGTCCTTAGGCAATGGATCAATCCTAACACAGGTTTAACTTCTTAAACGCTCAATTAAAGCCTCAAATCGCTCCTTAAACCATTTTCTTCACAAATCCCACCCTTCACTACCTTGTGCTTTCAATTTTTCAAAGCACCTTCGCCCTAGACACTATCTTAAACTAGCTAAGTAGTATAACTTGGATCACTTTATATACAAACTACAATGGACTAAGTTCCACCTCAGATGAAAATCACTTAGGATTAAATTCTTTAGAAATTTAACAAAGTTAACTAAGTACTAAACTCGATTAGCCATGAAATCTAGTTAGGATCGCTTTAAATACGATCTGCAAGACCCAAAAGTTGAGAATCATTGACACTAGGTTACCCTAAAGTTTAGAACCAAACTCATTTCCGTCTACGCTCTCGGGAATGAAATGAAACTTCGTATTAGGTCTAGATCGCACATCGGAGTCCGATTAACCCGAAGCTAAGGAACTAGGACCGCCCACTGGGCTTAACAATCATCTCAAAATCAGCTCCATCCGATGTTCCACGGTCATTCGTTTCGATTCGGAGTGAGGAGTGTGAAAACACTATTCCCATCCAAAAATAAATATACGGAATAGTGATCGCATCATTCGTTGACGCGTCAATATTAAGCAACCGACCGTCGAATCGGACCAAATTACACCCTCGGATTAAGAAAAATTTCAGGAACATTTACATGTACTTGGAATTTCTGATCGTGGCCCACTGACCGTCGAACTGAAAGTGATCCGCCACGTGCGATCTGGGTATCCGATCAAGTCAAAAATGTAATCCCACGTAGATCCATCGATGGTGAGCTTAAGTCTGACGTTTGGCTCAAGGAGGGCTACCAGAACCTCACTTTTGAGCTGGAAAAGTGACGAATATCCTATATTAGCAGTAACCCTTGAACCTGAGTCTATTTTCAGAATATTTTAGGCTATAAAAGGACCTTAAACCCTCTCCCATTCCAGCCATACGAATTTGGATTTGAGAGAGAGAAAAGAGAGAGAAAGTGAGGGAGATGTGGGAGAAATTCCCTGCCGCTATTCGGCCTACACCGCCCTGTTCTAGGCACTTTCCCGGCGGTTTCCATCCCATTTGAAGGTAAGAAACCCTAACCCTAGGTCTGATTTGAGGTGGGATCGATGTGGGTTGTGTAACGACTAACCGATTCCGCTCTTTAGGCTAGAAATCTCCCGTATACGGAAGTTCTTCTACCCTTGCTGATTCGTTTCGTTTCCAAAGGCAAAGGTGAGGACTTTAAGTGTATAAGTTGCGGTTTTCAACGCTTTCAATGTCAGATAATGGTAGATTCATGATCTGCATGCAATTGCACATGTACAAAGTGCTTTCCGTTTCCTGTTTCGATTAACGTTGTGAAATATGGAATTTCACATATTCTAGGTATACGTAGAAATACCGTATACGTATTTTTTTGGATAAATGTTTGACATGTTTATTTAATGTATGATTATATAATATATGAATAAAATACTAGTTTGGCGAAAGGAATCGCCAAAATACATGTTCACTTGTAAATGCGACGTATGTTGAAATTGTGTATGTTAGAAATACCGTATACGTATTTCTTTTGGAATGATGTTTGACATACTTATTTAATATATGATTATACAATATATGAATAAATACTAGCTTGGCGAAAGGATTCGCCTAAATACATGTTTACTAACAAACACTATGTATGTAGAAATACGATGTATTGCAAGGAAGTACCGTATACATGTATATTTTAGCGATGTGTTTGTCATGATTAATTGTCGTATAAATATATTATGTGCGTATAAAATATTTACTTGGCGAAAGGAATCGCCAGTAATACATGTTTGCTTGTATACACTATGTATGTTGAAAATGCGTATTCTAGAAAATACTGTATACGTATAAATTTTGGAGATGTATTTATCATGATTATTTGTTGTAGTAATATATTATACATGAATAAAATACTCACTTGGCTAAAGGATAGCCCTAATACATGTTTTGCTAACATACACCATGTATGTTGTAATAGTGTATTCTAAGTGTTGTGAAAATGACTGAATGAGTATAGAATTCTCATTCGTGCTCGCCATGACTAATTGTCATGGATAATTGATTGTTGTATTGGCAATACCCCTTTTGACGAAAGGATTTGCCCTAAATCACGCCACGGCCAATACACACTATATATGTTAAGATGTGTGGCCCAAGTGTTTGTGGAAATGACTGAATGAATATGGAATTTGGTTTCCTACTTGCCATGACTATCCGTCATGGGTGTATGCGTGTTATGATTGGGGTAACTCCCTAGTGAAAGGATTTGGCCTTATACCTCTGTGATCAACATATGTCATGTATGTTGATTCCTGTATTTTAAAGTGTTTGTTGAAATGTCTGAATGAGTAGTAGTTAGTGAATTGTAATGTTTAAGGGTGTTGAGGTATGATTCTCAACTCCTTTAACTATGTGTATGATTTCCTTGAATAGCTATGTGATTAGGAATTGAATATATACAAACTCATGCTTGTGTTGTTCTTTACAACATGCTTTATATCATGCTCTATAATATGCTTATAACATGCCTACTAGCATGTTTGAATTACTTTATTTATCATGCTTGAATTGCTTTGTCTATCATGCTTTACTCCATATGCTAAGGATGACGAGTGATTGTGCTTGGGGCTATGATTATAGTCCAGACAATCGGTACTAGAATTGAATTCGTGGCTGTGATTTATTTGCCACGTGAGATGTGTTCGACGAACTCGAGTCGTACTTCGGTTGGCGATAGTGGTTGCCACTTTGAAGTGCTTATGCACTTCATGTCGTTTAACTTGTTGTGCGCTCGGGCTAAATTTGAGCTCGTCGAGCAACTCGATCTGTCTTTTGTATGTTCACCATGTTTGGTCACTAATGCTTGAACCTAGGGTACCAAACTTACCAAGTGAAAACCCTTTTAACCATGGTACCTCGATCCGCTAAGACTCATGAGCCGGCATGGTGGTATGGGACACCGTGGTCGAGCTGTCGGCCTACTGGCTGGGCCACGTGCCTCCCGTAGTGACCAAAGTGAGCAACTTAACTCGTGAGCCGATTATGGTGGTATGGGACACTATATTCGTTGCTGTCGGCCTACATTGATAAGGTGATGGGGAGTGGTGCAACCTTTTGTGCGTGCGTACCACAGCGACCCTTTATAGTGACCATGAGCATATTCGAAGTTGCGGCGTGCCTTAGGGTTCGCCGCGATATATAGAGTATGAACTAGGCTGTTTCTTTATAGGTGTATAGTGATGAATCGTTTAAGGAGTGATGGGGAGTGGTGCAACCTTTGTGCGTAATGCCACAGCTTCCTCTGCAGTGACCTAGAAAACACACCATCGTCGATATTAACTAGGGCCCGACGACCCTAGATTGGATCATGTTTGGGAATGATCAAGGGAGGTACCTTAGTTTCCCAATCCCGTTTGTTTGAAATGGACTAATTAAAAACTCGGTAATCATGCTCATCATGCATCGCATGTGCCTAGAAGATGTGGAGCACTGTGGGATGTAAGCATGCGCGAACGTGAGATGGTGTCGCATGAGGGAGTATGTCGGAGAGGGCATCCATCATACCTGCATTCATACTTGCATTAATCAGAGTAACTAGGAGTGCTTGATTTACTGCTTTATCATTACTGCTTGACTGCATCGATAACATGTTAACTTATGCTTTATTGTTCCACTGAGTTAGCTACTCACTCCCACGTTACGGGACGGTGTTGTACACACCAAACAGATTTGTTGAGTTTCAGGTGATGGCAATGCTTGTGAAGCAGAGCCGGACTACTTCTATGGTGATGAGGAGGAGTTCTCCTATCTGTATCTCTCTGACAGGTCTATGAAGACCTGGTATTGTACTTGACAGGGCTATGGTATTTGGGATAGGAGACTTTACACGTCATCACATTAGGTATATTTTAGAATTGTCCTTGTAATTATTTAACCCTGGAAATGTTATCACACTCGGAGACTCATCATAGTTTATATATTTTGTCTATCTATTACAGTCTTCCGCTTGCAACTTTAACTGTCTCTGGAGTATGATATGTTGTTTTGGCTTAATCTCACTCATGTTCACTACTCTAATACAGTCAACATTCAATCATCATTCATTTTGTTGCATAAGTGATGTTCTGGAACTTGAGAGTTGAGTTACTACTCGACCCCCGATTTTCAGGGCATTACAATTTTACTGATGTAATTATCATGATTATTTGCTGTATGAATATAATATATACATATAAAATACTAGTTTGGTAAAGGGACAACCCTAGTGCACTTTCCTCTAACATACGTCATGTATGTTGAAAAAAGTGCATTCCAAGTGTTGGTGAAATTGCTTGTGAGTGTAAGTGCTTAAGTATTAGTGCCTTAGGTAGGTGCTGAGATGGGGTTCTCAACTACCTTAGAGTCATGTATGATACCCTCCATATGGTTGTTTACTCTAACCACTCACTTATGAAATATATGTATTTGTATCCCTATTTGTATAGTGCTTTACAACATGCCTTTGAATATACTTTGTAACTTGTTTATTAACATGCTTTATGACATGCTTTATAACATGATTGCTAGTGTTCTTGAATTACCATGTTATCATGCTGTACTTCACATGCTATGGTTAGGAATTGTTTGAGCTTGGGACTATGTCCATGGTCCAGGCATCCGGTATCAGACTTGGAGTTGTGGTTGAGATTTGTTTCGCCACACATGATGTGTTGGCGAACCCGTGTTGTACTTCGGTTGGTGATAGTGGTTGGCCACACGAGGTGCTTCTGCGCTTCATATCGCCAAACTTGTTGTGCGCTTGAGCCAGTCGAACACGTCAAGTAACCCGTGTGTCTTATGTATGTTCACCATGTTTGGTCGCTAATATTTGAACCTAGGGTACCAAACTTACCAGTGAAAATCCTGTTAACCATGGTACCTCGATCCAATAAGACTCATGAGCTGGGCATGGTGGTATGGGACACTGTGGTCGAGCTGTCGACCTATGCTGGGGCTACGTGTCTCCCCGTAGTGACCAGTGAACAACTTAACTCGTAAGCCAATTATGGTGGTATGGGATACTATATTCTCACTGTCGGCCTGCATTGATAAGGTGATGGGGGAGTGGTGCAACCTCTGTGCGTAACAGCCCTGGCAGCCCTTTGTAGTGACCGCGAGCATATTCTGAAGTCGCAGTGCGCCTTAGGGTTCGCCGCAATATATAGAGTATGAACTAGGCCTGTTTCTGTATTATGATGAATCGTTTAAGGGGTGATGGGGGAGCGATGCAACCTTTGTGTGTAACAGCCCTGGCAGCCTCTGCAGTGACCTAGAAAACACATCATCGTCTGATATTAACTAGGACTAACGACCCTAGAATGGATCATGTTTGGAAATGATACAAGGGAGGTACCTTAGTTTCCCAATCCTGCTGTTTGAAATGGATTAATTAAAAACTCGGTAATTGTGCTCATCATGCATCGCATGTGCCTGGAAGATGTGGAGCACTGTGGGATATAAGCATACCGCGAGCATGAGATGGTGTTGCATGAGGGAGTATGTCGGTGAGGGCATCCATCATACCTGCATACATACTTGCATTAATAAGAGTAACTAGGAGTGTTTGACTTCCTGCTTGACTGCATTGATAATATAATAACTTATGCCTTATTGTTCCACTGAGTTAGCTACTCACTCCCACGTTACGGGGCAGTGTTGCGCACACCAACCAGACTCTGTCTCAGGTTTAGGCGAGCCGACAACTCTGGAGGCGGAGCCTGATTATGACGAGGACCAGGAGGAGTTCTCGTATATGCAGTTCTCTGGCAGCTTCGACTAGGCTGTCAGGATTGGTGGGTTTTGCAGGGATTGTACTTAGTTTTATTTTTGATATGTTGTTTATAAAACAGACATGTATATGGTGACTCAGATAGATTCATACTCTAGAGAATGAAACGTTTATTTTGTTCTTTACATACATATATATATAATTCAGTCTTCCGTTTGCTTTTATACAATTGACGTGGAGTATGAATTACTGTTTTGGTATAATCTTATTCATGTTTATTGCTCTAACACAGACAACATTCAAACATCATTAAATATGTTGCATAAGTGATGCGTTGGAACTCGAGAGTTGAGTTACACTCGACCCCCGATTTTCAGGGCGTTACAATAAGCGACCACAGTATCGTAAACCTCTATCTGTGCCAACTCTCCACTCAGAGTCCTCGGCGTCGCTGGCTTGCTCTCGAAGCTCAGACAACCGCTCATCACCCTTCTGGGCCTCGATAATCCTATCATCAATGAGTGGCCGCACCCGAACGTGCGCGACACACTCAAATGGCTCCTCCATGGTGAGTTTCTACTCGAAGTCCCGCACGAACTCTAACATATCCCACTCTACTATCATCAGCGGAGCCGCAAATGCAATTGCCTTCTTGCGGCTTAATGCATCTGCCACAAGGTTGGCCTTGTTAGGATGGTAGGAGACCTCGAACTTGAAGTCCTCAAAAGTTTCCATCCATCGGCGCTGCCTCATATTCAAGTCTCGCTGCGTGAATATATACTTAAGGCTCTTGTGGTCGTAGAAAAGCTCGAACTCCTCTCCGTAGAGGCAATGTCTCCAAAGCTTTAATGCAAAGATGACAGCTGCCAACTCAAGGTCGTGTGTAGGGTAATTCTCCTCGTGCTTCCTTAATTGTCTCGAGGCATACGCAATCACCCTGTCCTTCTGCATAAGGACACAACCTAAACCAACGCGAGAAGCGTCAATATATATAGTGTACTTGACCCCTTGCTCTGGCAATACTAGCACAGGGGCGGACATCAGTCTGTCCTTCAGCTCCTGAAAAGCTGCTTCTGCCTTCTCATTCCAGGCGAACTTCAAATCCTTACGCGTCAACTGTGACAACGGCCTGGCAATCTTCGAGAAGTCCCGAATGAAGCGTCGATAGTACCCTGCCAGGCCAAGAAAACTCCTCACCTCGGTAACCGAGCCAGGCTGCTTCCAATCCTGAACCGCGGCTACCTTAGCAAGGTCCACAGCTATCCCATCCTTGGACACCACATGTCCCAGGAACTTGACTTCTTCCTGCCAGAAGTCGCACTTCTTATACTACGCAAATAACTGGTTATTCTTCAAAGCATCTAACACCGCTCTTAGGTGCACCTCGTGCTCTTCCCGACTTGTGGAATATATCAAGATGTCATCAATGAATACGATGACGAATCGGTATAAGAATGGCCGAAATACCCTGTTCATCAAGTCCATGAACACGGCCGGTGCGTTCGTAAGACCAAACGACATCACCAGGAACTCGTAATGCCCAAAACAGGTCCTGAAAGCTATCTTCTACACGTCTTCATCAACTGGTGGTACCCTGACTGCAAGTCGATCTTCGAGAAATACCTTACCCCCTTCAACTAATCAAACAGATCATCTATCCTAGGCAAAGGATACTTGTTCTTCACGGTGACTTGGTTCAACTTACGGTAATCAATACACAACCGTAGTGAGCCATCTTTCTTCTTCACAAACAGTACAGGTGCTCCCCAGGGAGACACACTAGGTCGTATAAAGCCCTTCTCTACTAGCCCGTCAATCTGTTTCCGCAGTTCCTCCATCTCACACGGAGGCATGCGATATGTCGGTAAAGAGATGAGTGTCGCATCGGGCATAAGATCAATGGTGAAGTCAATCTCGCGCCGAGGTGGCAACCCAGGAATCGATGCAAACACGTTCACAAAAGCCTAAACTATAGGCGTATCCTTAAGCATCGGAACATCAATAGCCTCTAATGAAGAAGTGTAACACCACAACCGAGTAACGTGACTGACTTGAACAGGAAAAGTAAAGGCCGTGCCATCAAGTCTATAGGTTGTTACCACCCTAGTCTCGTAGTCGATCTCTGCTCGCATCTCAGTGAGCCAATCCATACCGAAGATAACATCGTAATGGAATAGGGGGACGACGATCAGGTCGACTAGTATCACTCTGCCACCCAAGTCTATTAGGTAGCCCTCACACATACGAGTAACTTCTGATGAAGTCCCTGTAGCAGTGATAACCCTCACTCCTCTCGTAGGAGCAGTAACTAAACCCAGTCGCTTAACTGCCGTGCATGAAATCATAGAGGTAGTGGATCCAGTGTCCACCAATAAGAAGAAGGGAGTACCTTGGACGTGTGTAGTGACCTCGAAGGCCATAGGCGCTGAAGGTGCAGTCTCTGGTTCCTCTGCTATAAGTGCACGAACACGCACCTGCTGCGATCGGTTAGGCTGAGGTACCGTGGGCCGTTGAGGCGGCTGGAAGCGAGGTGCAGGTGGTCTGAAGGACGAATGTGCAGGTGCCATCTGAAGTAGTGGAGCCGATAGAGCCTGTGGGCGAGAACAACCAATCATCTACGGCGGAGAGAACCCGCTATCCCTCATCCGCGCAAAACAGCTCCCAGCAAGATGACCCTGTTTTCCATAGTATGTACAGGTCACAACAGGGCGCCTCATCAGAGCCACTGGCGCTGCGATCCTGGGAGGCGAATTAGTACGAGGCATCTTGCCAAGGAAAGGCCTGCTCAGCATATTCTGTCGTGGCATAGGCAATATAGGGCCACGAGAGCGTGTCAAGCGGTCCACATCCTGCTCCGCCTGAATGGACATATGAATCAACTCCACATAGGATGGTATGCGAACACAGCACATCTTCGACCGGATGTCAGGTCACAAGCCCTCAGTAAAGCGCCGAATCCGCATCGGCTCATCAGCAAGTATAGTCGAGACAAAATGGCCCAACTCTATAAAGCGATGCTCATACTCAGTGACTGTCATGCCTCCCTATCTGAGGCGCAAAAACTCATTCTCCCTCTCGTGTCAGTAGGCCTGAGGGTAATATTTCTCATGGAAATGGAACTCAAATGCTGCCCAGGTCCACACATATTCCACTGCGACGGTCCGCAGTATGATGTCCCACTATAAGCTAGCCTCCTTCTCGAACATGAAGGCATCCAACTCAACCTATTCAGCCTCAGAACAATGCAGCATCTTCAGTATCTTCGAGATGTGGTCTAACCAGTACTAAACCTCCTCGGGTCTGTGAGAACCCGTAAAAGTCGGAGGCCTCAAGCGCTGGAATCGCTCGAGTAGACCACGAGTACCCACGTCTCTCGTAGGGTACGTAACAAGTGTGGGCAGAAACACATCCTTAGCCTGAGAAGGAGGCTCTGTAGGCTCAGCAGGACGTGTAGATGGCGAAGGTGGAGTCGCACTCCCACCCTGAGATGATAAGATCACAAGAAGCTGTTGGTGTTGCTGCTGCTGCTGCATCAGCATCATCATCTGCTCAAACCTGTCAGTAGGTGAAGTAGCCTGCGGTTCATACGGTGTCGAAGAGGATGCTCAGTTCTGCTCGCGAACCGGGGGTGTATAAGGTGGCAATCCACCAGTAGGACCAGCAGAAGGCTGATCTGAGACAGAACCCGGGTCCATGGGACCACCTCTGTGAGGAGGAGTCTGGTCCATCAAGCCAGTGAGTAAGAGGGGTGTCGTGCTCCTCGTAAACCTCCGTGACATGCCCTATACAACATAGGGTACAACACATGCGAGATAAAGCATGGCAACACAATACATAATCACTTAAGCATTCCACACACTTCATAGCAAAAGAGGTTGTATGCATTTCATTACCAAAATTGTCATAATAAATGGAATACAGAGTTATATGAATCATGACAGAAGATGCAGGGGAGCTAATACAACCAAGCTTCAACTACTACAAAAACATAATACTAATTACTACATCCATTAACATGAAAACATAAACCGCCTAAAGCGGTAAGCAAAATAAACTACAAACAACCACATGGATGACTAGGCATCCGAGTCAGGCGATGGAGGAGGAGCACCCTTGTCCTGTACACAGCACAGGATAGTCCTCAATGTGCGAGACACCTTCTTAAAACTTCTCTTCATGTAGGCTTCGGTCACCTCAAGCTTGGCTCGGGTCTCACCAAGCTCAGCCCGAACCTGTCCAATCTCTTACCGCAGGGCGGCCTTGTTCTCCTCAATACGAACCATATGAGCATCCCTGGCAGCCTGAACAGTGTCCGGCTCTGGTGCTCCAGGAGGAGAGCTCTCCTCAGTATCTTGAGCCTCTTCTTCTTCTTCCTGTATCTCATCACCGCTTCCTTCTTCGCTTCCTGCCTCGAGGTCAATACTCACCTCACCTATGCTATCCGACTCATCTCCAGACTCATCTAGTCGGGCTTGCCGTTGTCAAGGGCCGATCTTCATGTTGTTAAGTGTAGCCTCGCTTATAACCTGGACTGGTGCAAGGTCTTCCATGTTAAGCCTATAGCCGACATCTCGAGCCATCTTGCATATCAGGCGGCCAAATGGGAGTGAGAGGTCATTCCTGATAGATTGAACGACCTGAACTATCTGAAATAGGATGAACGTGGGCAGGCATAAATTGTCCCCATGTCCAATCCTATATAGGAAGTCCACCATCAACCGAGTACACTCCATGCGGTTACCCGACCGTGGATACACATTATATGTGAAAATGTGGTGAAGCAAATGGAAGTCATCTGTCAACTTCGACGATGAAAGACAGTTTCCTCACGTCCAAGAAACCCGTCGACCACAAAGGTATCACGTATGGCGATCCCTCTCTCGCACACTCCTGAAGAAGTTGTCATTAGAAAGCACTTCACCATGTGGGATGTTCATGATCCGAGCCATCTCAACCACAGTAATTGTGCACCTTATGCCCCTCAAAGAGACAGTGAACTGAAGAGGCTCCAATGATGGGTCTATGATATGGGCGTAGAAGGCACGAACCGTGTTCTCACATGCAGGGGACTCACCTTCAAATATAGGACCCCATTCAATGTCCACCAAGCGGTCCATCATCGGGTGTAGCCCAAACATTCTCTCATCCACGTGAGCTTCAAACACAATCTTACAGTTAACAAAACGACCGTATTCGAAGCCTATCGGAAAGGCATTTCTAATCGAAAGTTGGGGATCTAGGTCTCGCTTCGACCTATACTCCCGAACTGTGCTAGGGCTGGCTTCATCGTCCACTTCTCTCCTCGAACGGGTTGGACGGCTAGGCCCAGCTTCATCTGCAACGGTCTTTCTTCTCCCCATAAGAGAAAGGATGACAGAGACAGAGAAAATGGCCGAAACAATGGCGAAGAAAGCCATGGAAAGTGACGATAAGAGAGAGAAAGGGTTGCTCTCCCTACTTCACCACGAACTTGGGTCTCAACAGTGGTTGTAGAGGCCCAAACGACCAGGGTTTAAGAAGAAAAAAGAAGAGATGAAGTGGGGTAGGGAGTGTGCACGATTTTGAGATGAAATGGAGAGTGTATGGGCTGAAGTGAGAGAGAAATGGAGAGGATAAGGAGGTAGGATTGCTGTGAATAAAGGAGAGGGATGGGTTATGACCGAAAATAGGGGTTTTGACGATTGGGAGGGAGAGGTAGCAATTTGGAGGGCTTGGAAGGGTAGAAATGAGGAAGGGGGGCAAACGGAATTGAAATAGGGGCCCTCACGCGATTTCCCAGGCTCCACACATGTCCTGGGGTCGAGCTGACCCTGACTAAACCCGGCCCAACCAGACCCGATGGACCCGACCGTGGTCGACCGCGGTGACCGCGGTTCTGTCGCAATCCGTTTGGTCGGGAACTGCACCACCGTGGTAAGGCGATATTCACCACCCTCCCAAGGTACCAAGGACACCCTGGGTCGGTCTTGGGTCCCTCTGGATTAGCGCGGGGAGGCCCACGACCCCGTTCATTCCAAATTCGGGTAGTTTCGAGAAGTCTCTGATTCAAACTGACATTTATTGAGTTGTAACAGCTGGAGTTGGGTGGATTGTGATCTAGACTCATCAATAGATGGCCTAGAAGTGTTTTGGGATTGACTCGTATGACCAGGGATGGGTACAGACTCAATTTCTGCATTCATTTTAGTGAACTTTGCTGTTGGACGAAACTGGGATGCCTAAGACTGTTACTATATTGTTCTTACACCCTCCTATGTCAAAAGGCGTTAGTGTACATCGTGGGAACATAACTCAGGTCCAGTTTAATCAAAATCATGCTCTGATACCAACTTGTAATGCCCTGAAATTCGAGGGTCGAGTAGCAACTCAACTCTTGAGTTTCAAAACATCACCTATGCAACATAGATAATGATGATTAAATGTTATCTGTGTTAGTGCAATAAACATGAGTGAGATTATACCAAAACAGTAATTCATACTCCAGATCAATTGTATAAAGGCAAGCGAAAGACTGAAACTGTATATAATTATATGTAAAAGAAACAAAACCATCACAATCTCCAAAGTATGAACCCAACTGAGTCACCATATATATGTATCTGTTTTACGATCAAAATGTCAAAAATACAACTAGAGGTCTTGTCGCTCCAGGCAATCTAGTCAAAGCCACCAAAATACTGCATATATGAGAACTCCTCCTAGTCCTCGTCGTAGTCCGGCTCAGCCTCCTGAGTCGTCACCTCATCTGCACCTAAGACAGAGTCAGGTTGGTGTGTACAACACCGTCCCGTAACGTGGGAGTGAGTAGCTAACTCAGTGGAATAATAAAGTATAGATTAACATGCTATCAATGCAGTCAAGCAGTAATGATAAAGCAGTATAATCGAACAATCCTAACTATTCTTATTAATGCAAGTATGAAATGCAATCATGATACATGCCCTCACCACATACTCCCTCATGCGACACCATCTTACGTCCGCGGCATGCTTTCATTCCTCAGTGCTCCACATCTTTCAGGCACATGCAGTGCGATGATGAGCATGATTACCGAGTTGTTATTAGTTCATTTCAAATAGCAGGATTGGGAAACTAAGGTACCTCCCTTATACCATTCCCAAACATGATCCATTCTAGGGTCGTCAAACCTAGATAATCTCATACGATAGTGTGGTTCTAGGGCGCTGCAAAGGCTGTCAGGGCTATTACACGTAATTGTTACACCACTCTCCCATCACATTTTTAATGGTTCATCACTAAATTGATACAAGCCTAGTTCATACTCTATACACCATGAAAAAACTCGTCGCCTCACCGCAAATTCAGAATATACTCGAGGTTACTACAAAAGGCTCGTCACCAATCAGTGTAGGCCGACAACTCGAATACAGTGTCCCATACCACCATATTCGACTCACGAGTCAAGGTTGCTCACTGGTCACTACGGGGAGGCACGTGGCCCCAGCGTAGGTCGACAGCTCAACCACGGTGTCCCATACCACCATGCCCAGCTCATGAGTCTTAGCGGATCGAGGCACCATGGTTAACGGGATTTCACTGGTAAGTTTGGTACCCTGGGTTCAAGCAGTAGCGTCCAAACATGGTGAACATACATTAGATAGATCGGGTTACTTGACGAGCCTGACTAGCTCAAGCACACAATCAACTGAATGACATGAAGTGCATAAGCACTTCGCGTGGCCTAACCACTGCCGCCAACGGAAGTACGACACGGGTTCATCAGACACGTCCTTCGTGGCGAAATGAATCTCAATCACGAACTCAAGTCTGGTACCGAATGTCAGGACTATAATCATAGTCCCAAACGCAATTAATCCTTATTCAAAGCATGTGGAGTAAAGCATAATAAACAAAGTAATTCAAGCATGTTAATAAACATGTCATAAAGCATGTTACAAAGCACAAAGTAAACAAGAAATACAAACACATATATTTCATTATAAGTGATTTAAATTAAACACCCAATCATAGAGGAAATCATATACGTTTCTAAGGTAGTTGAGAATCCCATCTCAACACCCACCTAAAGCACCATCATCTAAGCACTTACTCTCACAAGCATTTTAACAAACACTTAGAATACACTATTTCAACATACATAGTGTATATTAGCAAAACATGTATTAGGGCGAGCCCTTTCGCCAAGAAAGTATTTTACACGTATATAATATGTTCATACAGCAAATAATCATGGCAAACACATTTCTAAAATTTATACGTATATGGTACTTTCCACAAATACTAGGAATAAGTATATTCAACATATTTATCATATAACCGAAAAGCGAAATGGACAGCACTTTGTACATGTGCAATTACATACAGATCATGAATTTGTCATTATCTGACATTGAAAGTGTTGAAAACCATAACCTATATACCTAAAGTCCTCACCTTTTATCATAGAATCGTAACGAATCCGATAGGTTTGCTAAGCTTTCGTATTCGGCAGTTTGGTAACCTATAGAATGAAATAGGTTAGCTATTTCATAACCTACAACCATCACAACCCCAAAACAGATTAGGGTTAGGGTTTCTTACCTAGAAACGAAGTCGGAATCGCCGGGAAAGTGACTAGACTTGAGTGGTTAAGCTTGTAGAGCGGCAGGGGAAAGCAGTAGGGAGGTTCTCCCACTTCTCTCACACTTTCTCTCTTTTCTCTCTTCTCTCTCCTAGGGTTTCTCTCAAATTCGTATGGCTGAATGAGAGAGGGTTCTAAGGTCCTTATATAGCCTAAAATCACACCAAAATAGACTTAAGGTCAAGGTATACTTAGGTTATAACCAAAGTGAGCCTGTTCCAGCTCAACGGAGCACTTCTAGCGGCCCCCCTTGAGCCAAAGGTCGAACTTAAGCTCACCAACCTTAGATCTAGGTACCATTAAGTTTTTGTTTCAGTCAGATTCCCAGATCACGCGTGGCGGACCAGTTTCAGTTCAACGGTCAGTGAAACTCGATCAGAGATTTCAAGTACACTGCCATGTATATGAAACTTTTCTTGATCCGAGGGTGTATTTGGGTCAGATTCTGACGGTCTGGTTGCTTACAAATTGTCCGCAAGTAACAAGTCTCAGATTACTATTTAAGATATTTATTTATAAAGAAAACCAAGTGTTCTCACACTCCTCGCTCCAGACTCAAGCGAACAGCCATAGTACACAATCTGGATTTGATCTCCGAGATGGTTATCAAGCCCAGCAAGGCAATCCTAAGTCTATAACTTTTTATTATTCAGACTTTCAATGCGCAATCCAGATCTGATACAGAGTTTTCATGTGCTCCCGAGAGCAGTCGGGTAATGATTTTGATCTTAGATTTTAGGGTAACCTAGCGTCAATGATTCTACAAGTTTTGGGTCTTGCAAATCGTATTTAAAGTGATTCAAATGGATTTCATGGGTAATCTAGTTTAGCACTTAGTTAACTTTGTCAAATTTCTAAAGGATTTGATCCTAAGCGATTTCTACCTGAGGTGGTACTCAGGCCATTGTACGGGATTCCGAGTCATTACAGTACACTCCCACCGGAGGCCTCCTCGAGGACTTCAAAGGGTGAGAACCACTTAAGACCCAATCTTAGAAAGGAATGATCATAAGTGTCCTCTTGGACTCTGGATACTTACAAATAAGCTGATGAGTCCCGTTTAGATCAATGTCAAAGATCTCCTCCTTGTTGATGAAGTGTCTTCTGCTCCCTTGATCCACAACACAAAATGATGTAACAATACTCGGCTTCATGTTGGGTTAAGGTGAAGATGGAATCCTACTTTAAAAATATTTTCCTATCAGGAATGTAAAGCGATTCCAACTTATGCATTCAAGGCATCCCAGCTTAATGATTTTCCATTAAGGTAGTAGCTGGAGGATCCTTAAATGTAGAAGTTCATTCCCCAATCCACTCAATTGAATGTCAATGGTGAGGGTGGATTGGAGGATGACTCTCTTGATGGAAAGGGCTTTAGATATAAGATATAAGTTAAAACACTCAAAAGCTCTCTCTACTTTCTCTCACAGCAACAAAAGACAAGTCCTCTATATATAGGCAAAAAGTTCCAACGGATATAAAACGGTCACATTTATGATAGAGTTCGATATCATCGAGCGTATACTCTCGATAGCATCGATGGTCTGCTTAATGACTCGGACTCAATGTCATACGCTTTTGAAACTCTTTGTCAATTAGTCAATGAATCGAAACTATTGTCGATGTCATCGAATTTCGAACTCTGATTCCATCGATGACAGGTTTGATCCATCGACACTTGAAAAATGAGAGAGACTTGACTTTGAAATATTTCAGGTTTTCGTGAATGATCGGGGAACCATCGAGATCATTGGAATTTGAATGTTGATAATATTGAGATCAGAGTCAAGGCATCGATAAATCCAGCTGATTTGTCTTTAAGGTTGCTGGACAGTTTATGACCTTGTTCGATGCAATCGACCTGGTGCCGATATCATCGATATTTGAATATCGATTCTACCGAAGGGCCCCCGATCATAGTTAAAAACGACCTGAAATATCTGCTGTAAGAAATGTGCGCCGTCGATCGATATCATCGATGGATTTCTGATATTATCGATATTTGATTTCAAATCATATCGGAAGAGCATCGATATATCGAAGGAATTTTGAGATTTTCATTAAAAAATAGGGCCGCCGAAAATCTGCCTGTCGATCTTATCGAGCTTCACTTGATAGACTCGATATTTGAATATCGATAATATTGATAGGTGTATCGATACATCGATAATTCATCCATATATGTTGTGAAGTTGCTGGACATATTTAGTGCTTATATCGATGATATCGATAGATGTATCGATACATCGATAAATCCGTCCAGATGAATATTTAATTGCTGAACACTTTTGGTCCTCACGTCAATAATATCGTTAAGGTATCGAGGACATCGACAAAGCAGGTCGATCATATCGAGGGTGTTCCGATAAAATCGACAAGGCGAGAAAAACTTAAAAAATTTTCTATTTTGAAAAAAGTTGCTCACCCTAAAACCCTATGATTTCTAACTTATTTTTAAGGGTTTTCTTCACCTGGTGATTTGGGTCATGGGATGTGAGGCTTTAGGTTTACCTGTGACGAGCTTGCACATATCCGGTTGAGGCAGACGCTTGAATTGATCTTCCTATCAGGCTCTATAGACACTCTAACTCAACACTCACATAACTTGACAAACCAGGGCACTTTCAGGGATAACGTTCCTTCATTCAACTCCATATTATGCTCAAGCTAATGGTTAGGCCAAAGCCAGTAACAAGGTGATCAAAAATATCTTAAGGAAAATGATATGAGGAAACCCATAGTAATGGCACCTTAAGTTGTCTAAAGCTTTATAGGCCTACAGGGTGTCACCTCACATTAGTACAGGGATTAGTCCATTCACGCTGACTTACGGGCATGAAGTAATTTTGCCTCTAAAAATCATGCTACCCTTAATGTGAGTTGTTCATCAATCTCATTTGAGCCCACTCGAATTTACGGAAGCAATGTTTGCCGAGCTTGAAGGGGGGTTGGATGAGACTCGCATCAAAGCATTGAATTCTATTGTTGTAAATAAAGAGGTCGTGGCCCAAGCATACAACAAAAGAGTTAAAGGAAAAGCCTTTAAGGAAGGGGACACAGTTTGGAAAATGGTCATTCCTATCAGTCAGAAGGACCGAGCATTGGGGAAGTGATCGCACATGTGGGACGGACCATATGTCATTGAGCATGTTCTAAGGGCGGGTGTTTATTTCCTTAGAGATTTAAATGGTAATGTTGATCCATCACCTATAAATGGTTGATTTTTTAAATAATACTTCCCTCCACTATGGGAGGTCATTAGAAATCAGGCCGAATCAGTTTAGAAAAAGAATAGAATCACAATTAAATAAAAGCCCTAAATGATGGGGCCTAGATAATTTAGTTAAATAAAGGCAAAGAGGCCATGGGTTTTACCCACACTGGGGATGGAAATGTCATATATATATATATATATATATATATATATATATATATATATATATATATATATATATATATATCTAAAGGGAGGATCAGACAATTAAGTCACCCCCTAGCCCACTTGGCATGAGTGAAGGTTCACGCAACAACAACCTTTGAAATTGCGGTAGGACCGCTGCTATTGAAGTATGGAAATATGTCCAAGTGTCCTAGAGGGGGGTAAATAGGACTTTTCAAAAATATTTGCTTCTTATAATATACAATGCCTTAATTTAATCAGATAAGGCAAAGTAACTCTAAGGCTTCCAAGCCAATAGAGGGTCCATTCACAATGGCCACACATGATTTATATGTAAAGCAACTAGCCTTTAAAGATATTGTATGTGCATAAGTGTGTGGGGGGGATGAGATTCCTATCAATGCTTAGCCGTTCATTCAATCATGCATCATAAATAATCATTTAAGAAACATAAGCATAATTAGTCAATGCACAAATAGCGATCCCAAACACAATTATATATATATAGTGGTTTAGCTACTTACCTACTCCACACCTGGCTGACGCACTCTCTCCTAGAGTATACTAGATTTCATTACCAATGGTATTAAATTAGGTTAACCATGAACCTTCAAAACCTATATAAGGTTAACTAAGAAGCCTACACAAGGAAACCGTAGATGCTTACAAGTCTTATACAAGGACACTACTAGGAGCCTACACAAGGCAATGCGCCCAACACTAGGACAATGTATTCTCCCGTCAGAGACCTACAAAAGGTCTTAGCGAGTTTGTCAACTCAAACTCTGAATCTCAATCCTACACAAGGAAAGGGCTTCAGACTCAACGAACTTTGTATACTTACAAATAAGTGAGTGAGCCCCATTTTAGCATAATCTGAAGATAATCTTCTTTGTTGATGAAGAGTCTTCAGCTCCCTTAAACCTCAACCGTTGATTGATGCTTCATTCAATGTTCCGAGGTTGTGAGGTTTGGGGTTTTGTTTGATCTTTTCTATTAAATTATATGAGTTAAATACCTAGAGAAGATTCCCATGAGCTAAGCATTCAAGAATTCCATTACAATAATTTTTCATTAAGAAGTGTTACTGGAATCGCAATGAATTCCAGAGTTCATAATTCAATCTAAGCAATGAAGATAAGAGTAAATGCTTGTGCTAAGGATTGAATGATGAACTTCAATGGGAAAAAGGGCTTCAGGATGAGGGTGTTAACTATTACAATGACTCTCTCAAGCTCTCTTAAAATCTAACCGACTTGCCAAGAAGAAACCCATGGGTTTATATAGAGTTGAATCCCAATGGTAAAAAAAAAAAAAAAAAAAAAACATGAGCAAAAATTTAACATTGTTGATGTCGATTCGAGGTGGCCAAGGTAGTTACGGGGTCGGCTTCTGTAAATGCTATATTGTAAATATAACACCCAGAGTTGTCAAATTTTATTGTGCCAAATCATTTAGAATCTGTATCATGTGTTGATGAGATGAATAGATCAATTTCGTGCACTTTAAAGTTGTCCTCGTCTTTGTCAAACTTTTCTACGTATTCAAGTTGAAGAGCATTGTCGAAGTTCAAGATTTCAAGCTCAAGTACAAGTACAAGTTCAAGGCTTAAGTTCAAGTTTAATCTTCAAGTTCAGTACCTTAAAAATCTCAAGAACTCAAGCCTTAGTTTAAGCTCAAGTTTAAGATTTTGAAGACAAGCTTTAAGTATTTCAAGTGAATGAGTTAGCAAAGTGAACGATGTTTCAATTGTTTAAACTCACAAACAAGGTATAGATGACCCTAGATTGACCATAGGTTCAGTCATATTCATTATATATTTTATTTGGGTCATTTCATTAGTTTATAGGTCATTTCCTCGACTAGTCCTAGTATTTGTTCGACTAGTCCAAGCTCTGGCTCCACCAGTCTAATAGTCTCTCAACTTGTCCAAGATTTGTTGTGAATTTTTAAAATTTTCTATTGGACTCTCGACCAGTTGAGTGAACAGTGCTCAACTAGTCGTGCAGGCTCGACTCAAAGTCCAGCAAGGTTTTTTGGTCCCACTCGACCAGTCGAGTAACGATCTTATCTTATCGTGCAAGAAATTTTGAAAATTGGTTGGTCCTTCGACCAGTCGAACCGACCCTTTAACCAGTCGAGTGAACAGTATTTTCACCTATAAATAGAGGACGAATTTCAAAATTTTTCATTCATTCCAAGCTAAATCAAGCTTTCACTCTGAGAGATAAGTTCCTGCATTTATTAAGCTATATTGTGCACATTTTATATTCATTTTAATAGGTTTTGTTATTTGATTTTGTGATATCCATTCAACTCTATTTCATTAAAGAAGGGAATTGTGATTTACCTTCTTTTGAGAACAAAATCAAATCAAGCTAGCCCAGGTTGATTTAATTTAAAATTAATTTAGACCTAAAACCCTTTCACTTGTGAGACTAGACATTGAACATCTTCGTCTACATCGAATTAGTTCTACCGGGCTTCATCAGAAGAAGAATTTTCATATAAGTACAATTTAATTTTCTGCATTTCGTGGTTTGCGAGATTCAGCCAAGAAATACTCATTGTGGGGTTTTTGGAATTGTGTAAGCCCATTTGAAAGACACAATTGTGAAGGTTTTAAAGTGAACTTTGGAAAACCTTATTTTATAGTGAAAGCCAATATCCTGTGGGTGTGGATATTGGGAGTGGAGTAGTTGTGTGGCTGTTTGCTAAAAGTTGGTGTACACACAAACGAACCAGTATAATTCCTGGAGTTGTGGTGGATGATTGGATTTGTTTATGTGTGTGAATGTTGTAATTTACTTTATGCACTTGTGGTGAATGTTGTAATAACCTAGTTTATTTCCTTTGTCTCTTTATTAGTTTAGGTTTTTTATACTTACAAATGTTCTAGTAAGGTTATCCTGCCATAAGCCTTTGGTTTTTGGTATTAGGTTATCCTTAGAACACAGTTTGTATCAACCTCTCAAGATAAGTGCATTTGAGGTTGCTATTTACTTGTGCTATTTTATTATTTGATTGTGCTATCTATCTTTGTATTCCGCATTTATTTTTTAATTTGGCATAGTCCTATTCACCCCCCCCCCCCTCTAGGACTTTAAGCTCGGCCTTTTCAAGTGGTATCAGAGCCTAATAGCTCCTTTTTATTATTTGGATTTATTTCCTGAGCTAACCGATCTAAGCTTATAAGATGTCAAATTTTGATAGCCTCTCAATTACTATACCTCCACCTTTTGATGGCTCCAATTATACCTATTGGAAAGCCAGAATAAGGGTCCTTTTAAGGTCCATAGATGAGAGTGTGTGGCAAGCCACAGTGACCAAATCCTACTCATGAAGTAACTGGTACTGATGGAACTAAGACTATAAAAGAATCACTATATTTTACATGGACCACTCTTTAGAAAAATAAGAGTAGTACCAATGCAAAGGCTTTAAATGCAATCATATGCACACTATCACCAGATGAATTTAAAAGAATTATATCTTTTGATACTGTAAAGCAAGCCTGGGACATTCTAGAAATGACATACGAGGGTACGATTATACTCAAGAAATCTAAACTTTGAATCCTCACCACTTGGTTTGAGGAGATATGTATGGAAGAAAGTAAAACTTTCCTAGACTTCTATACTAAGTTAAATGACATAGTCAACTCTATGTGGGGTCTCGGTGATAGCATCCCAGAAAGTAAAGTCTGTACAAAGATATTACGTTCATTGCCTGATAGGTTCAATTCTAAGGTGACTGTCATTCAAGAACTTCATGATAAGGATAACATGCAAGTTGAAGAGCTTGTTGGTTCTTTACAAACCTACGAGTTAAATTTTAAGAATCCTAAAGGTAATTCCATTGCCCTTAAGTCTTCCAAAAATATTTCTCAAGATAATGCTAGTAATTCTGATTGTGAAAATTTTGAAGATAATATGGCACTATTAGCCAAGAAGTTTTATAAAATTTTCAAAAGCAAAAAGAGAGTAGATTTTCAAAAACCTTCTGAAAAGAAAAGGATTAGATCTAAAAATTGGAAATCTATTAAATACAGCCAATGCTTTAACTACCATGAATATGAGCATCTGGCAAACAAATGTCCAAAGAGGGACAAACCTAAGAAGAAAGGTATGTTGGACACATGGGATGAGTCATCTTGCTCTGAAGCTTCTTCTGAGTCAGATGATTCTGAACCCGAGTCTACTAATGAGGTTAACGCCTTAATGACTCTAGCCAGAGTCACTTCCTCGGATAGTTGTAATTTAACTTATGATGAAAATCTGAGAAACAACCTTGAAAATGATGATGATTTATAAGATGCCTATAATGCCCTAAACAGGAAAAGTTACAAGATATCTATAAAACTAAAACTTCAAAAAGAAGAGTTTTTAAAACTAAAAGAAGATTTTAATAACCTAGTTTTAGAAAAATCGTATTTTTCTGATTGTTTTGAAAAAGCTAAGTGTGATTTAGATTTCAAAACATCCAAAGTTGAAAACCTTAAATCAGAAAATGAAAAACTAAAACTAGAAGTCTCCTCTCTTGAGTTTGAAGGATTACTTGGAGGTATGCCCAGTGTGATCCTAAACTAGAAAGATTGCCAACTAGATCAAGGAAATGTGGTGATAGATCTGGTCTGGGCTACGATAAGAATACACCTTCTAAAAGTAAGTCCACTCCTCCTAAGTTTGTAAAAGGGCAGTCCTCTAACTCAAAAGGGAATAGTCTGAATCAAAATAGTTTCAAAAATCTTAAAACTTTTCAGGCTATGAAACCTAAAAGCAACCATATCAATTATAGAAATCAGAATCATAAACCCTTAGCCGAGAAAATTGTAGATTTACTTAAGGAGCTTCTAAAATCTAATTCAAATGGTAGAATGTATAACAACTATAAGCATAGAAAAACCAACTATGCTCTAAAACCCAAAATAGTAATGAAATGGGTCCTTAAGGTTGCTTGTCTGGTTGCCCACATTGCTTTCAAGGCTTTGAGTCAATCAAAGTGGTACCTAAACAGTAGTTGCTCTAGACACATGACAGGTGACAAAGATTTGTTCACCAATCTTAAAGATATGACTAACGGCTTAGTCACATTCGGTGATGGTAGCAACTGCAAAATTGTTGGCCAAGGTACGGTTCAACTCTTTAATCTTCCTCCATTTGAGAATGGTTTGTATGTAGAGGGCCTTAAGCATAGTCTCTTAAGCATTTCTCAAATTTGTGATAATAAACATAATGTCAAATTCACCAATCAAGGGTGTGAGATATCTAATGAGAATGGTTCTGTGATATTAACTGGTCGCAGAACATCTAAGAATTGCTATATAGTCAGTGATTCAAGCTCATCTAAGTTATCATGTTACATGGTCCAGACGATGAGACCGATTTATGGCATAAATGCCTAGGACATGTACATTACCGTAATCTTTATAGACTGTGCAAAGGTGAAGTAATAAGAGGTCTACCCAAGATTAAGAAAATAGATAAAATTTTTAGTGAATGTTAGATTGGGAAATAAACTAGGAGTGCTCACAAAAAAGTGAACTCCGATGCCACATTCAAACCTCTTGAACTCCTCCACATGGATCTTGTTAGACCTACTAGAACGAAGAGTCAATGTGGTAAGAAATACATTCTGGTAATAGTAGATGACTTTACTAGGTATACATGGGTAGCTTTCATGAGAGAGAAATATGAAACTCTCGATGAAGTGAAAAGGATATTCAAGCATATCCAATCTGAGAAGAAATCACATGTCTCTAAAATCCGTAGTGATCATGGCTCCGAATTTGACAATAGCAGTTTTGAAAAGTTTTGTAGTGATCATGGTATATCGTATGAAATTTTGACTCCTAAGACACCTCAATAGAATGGGGTTGTTGAAAGAAAAAATCGTGTGCTTCAAGAGATAGCTAATGTGATGTTAAATAACATGAAACTTCCTAAAAATCTTTAGGATGAAGCAATGAACACGGCTTGTTATATTATTAACCGTGTTTATACTAGAAAATCAAATAATAAGACTGCACATGAACTATGGTTCAATAAGAAGCCTACTGTCAAATACTTTCGAGTTTTTGGCAGCAAGTGCTATATTCTATGGGACTGAGAAAATCTGGGAATATTCAACACTAAAAGTGACGAAGGAATTTTTCTAGGGTATGCTCTAAACAATCGAGCGTATCTGTTCTCAACAAGAGAACTAGTGTAATTCAGGAGTCCATTAATGTGGTTATAGATGATCACCTGAATACACCTATCTTAAGTTCAGAAGATGATGAAGTCTCTTTGTTTGATAAACCAAACTCTTCATCCAGTCAAAAGAATACTGAACTACGGTCAGTTAAAGACCCTCCAATTAATTAAATACTTGGAAACCCTCTCACTGGTGTGCGCACTCATAGACAGTTAGAAAACATTTGTAATTATATGTGCTTCACATCCTAGATTGAGTCAGCCAACGTATAAAAGAAGCGCTTGCTGAAGAAAACTGGATAGTGGCTATGCAAGATGAACTTAATCAATTCATAAGGAATGATAGAAGGCATCGATTATGATGAAACCCTTCCCCTAGTAGCTCATCTTGAATCTATCATACTATTTATATCCATTGCTTGTTACAAAAAAATCAAAATCTATCAAATGTATGTTAAGAGTGCTTTCTTAAACAGTGATCTACATGAGGAAGTATATGTTGAACAGCTTAAGGGTTTTGAAGACCCTAAACATACTGATCATGTTTATCTCCTAAAAAAGGCACTCTATGGATTAAAACAAGCTCCCAAGGCATGGTACGAGAAATTGACTAAGTTTATACTGAGTCATAAGTTTGTAATGGGGAGTTTTGATAAGACACTATTTGTAAAGAAACATAATGATCACATACTGATAATACAGATATTTGTTGATGACATTATCTATGGATCTACCTATTCTAATGTGTCTGTTGAGTTTACAGATTTAATGAAGTCCAAATTTGAAATGATCATGGTTGGAGAACTCGACTACTTTTTAGGTCTGCAAGTGAAACAACTTGAAGACGGAATCTTTATTTCTTAAACCAAATATGCTCTAAACTTAGTAAAAAAAGTTTAGATTCGAGAGTGGTAAAAACTTCGATACTCCTATGAGTACGACTCTGAAACTCTCTAAGGATTCGACAAGTAAAAGTGTAGATCCTAAGTTGTATCGCAGTATGACAGGTAGTTTATTCTATTTAACTATGAGCCGACCCGATATTATATTCAGCGTATGAATCTGTGCTAGGTATTAATCTAACCCTAAAAAATCTCACCTGATTGTTATTAAGCGTATTTTGAGATATGTCACAAGTTCGGCCAATCTTGGCCTTGGCATCCATATGATATTAATGTTCAATTAGCCAATTATACTGTTGTTGATTGGACTGGTAATATTGATGATCACAAGTCTACCAGTGGTGGATGTTTTTATGTCAGGAACTGTCTAGTTTCGTGGTGTAGTAAGAAACAGAGTTCCGTATCACTTTCCACAGCTGAGGATGAGTATATTGCAGCCGGTAATCCATGCACTCAGCTTGTGTGGATGAAGAGGATGTTAAATTATTATAGATTTGTGCAAGATTCTATGGTTTTGTATTGCAATAATTTTAATGCAATCAACATTTCTAAAAATCCAATCTAGCAGTCATGAACTAAGCATATTGACATTAGATATCATTATATTCATGAATGAGTGGAAGATAAGATTATTTCATTAGATTATATTCAAACTAAAAATCAACTTGTAGACATTTTCACAAAACCACTTGACAAAAACAGGTTTACTAAATTGAAATTAGATATTGGTATGTGTAATCTGATTTGAGTTAATTGTGTTTGCTTGTACTATATTGCATGTTTTTATTGTTTGAAATTTAAAAAAAAAATCAAAAATTGTTGAAAAATGGAAATTTTTGGAGTTGCACAACCAGTCGAGTACACACTCGACTAGTCGAGTAGCTCAGGTTTGGGGGTTTTAAATGTGGAAAAAGCACTTTTTTCTCCATTCTCTCATCTTCTCCAACAAGCCCTTCCACGACCAGTCAAACTGAACTTCGATTGCAACTTGGTTAGTGCATCTTTTCCATTTTCCTTTTGGATTTAGGATCTTTACACTTCTATTTCCTTGATTTGAGGTTTATTTCAAAATTTCTAGTGGTTTCTTTGGTTTTCTAGCAAAAAATCTGATTTTGGTGAAACCCTCCTTTCCTTTCTTGTATTTCTTTTGTGCATTATAAAATGGAAAGTAAATACAAGAAGAGATCCTCTCGCGGTCCTTCTTCTTCCTGTTCCACACCGATTATGGTGCGTACTCTTCAACCACTCGAAGAGGACCCCCGAATACATGTGGGATATTCGTCTATGCAATGTTATTGTTGAGCAGACTGTTAATTCCAACCACTTGAGTCCTTTTAATATCGTTTCCCTCCTTGAAGCTGTGGGATGGGCTAACATATTGAACTGGGTTGGTCCTGCATTCTGGTCCATTGCACAGGCCATGTACGCATGTATCAGTGACTTCTCTGTTGAAAACTTAACCTTTACTATGACAACTAGAGAAGGTCCAATTGATGTAGACTGTCATTTGATCTCTGGTTTGATGGATATTCCTGTGAATGATGAAGGAATACATATCTCTACGTTATTTGCGAGTCCGTCTGAATCAGAAAAACGTATGATAACTATAGTTTTGTGCAACATGAATGCGAAATGGAATTCCGGTATTGCGCTCAGTTCCAAAAATATGTTACCTAGATACAGAATTCTTCATCGTATTTTCATTTCAAATGTGTATCCTCGGTCTGGTAACAAATTTGAGTTAACATCTTTCATGGCGCGCATTCTTCATTCAGTTGTTTCTGGTGTTCAAGTATATCTTCCGTCTCTTATTTGTTATATCATAATTCAGTTTCGTCTCCATCCTGGCAATAGTGATATTCCCTTTACATATCTGATGACCACCTTAGCTATTCATAGTCTTGTGGGCATGCGTGTTGGAGAAGCTCCTATTTCCCATCTACCCTTCAACAATTCCAACATTAACAAGATGAATCTAAGATTGGAACCTGGCCAAGTTGATAGTGATGTTGGAGGAGCTGCTGAAGAAGCTGGAGAGGAAGATGCTTTACCTCCTGATGATGTGAACATGAATGATTTATTTGATGAATTAGAATCTGATTATGAGGCTGATCCTGACTTTCAGCCATTTAATGAGTGATTGAGAACCCTAGAAGAAAAGGTGGAAGGTTTGCATGTATCCCAGGAGACTCAATTTAAGTATATGCGCAAATACCTTAGGCGCATTAACAAGGGATTACAACAAATTGATCCATCTATCCCTGCTCCATCTTTTGGTTCTGACTAGACTTTGTATTTTGGGCATGTATTAACTCTTATCTTTATTTGTGCTTAGATAGTACTTGAACTTATGTGTTTTTATTCGCTACTTTATGTGGACATGACTTTAAGCTTCATGATTATATCTTGATGAACATGCTTATGCTTTACTCTCTTATTTCTTTTTCTTCTCATATCTATTTGATTATATCATTAGCTTGTATTTCTTTCCTTCGTCATATTGTGACAAAAAGGGGGAGACAATGTGGAATGAGGATGTGATGTGTGATTGGAAAATATGGTGTATTTTTTATTTTTTATTTTTGGAAAATGTGGAATGATTGTTGGGGATGTGAGAGTTTTTCATTCATTCCATGCTAAGTCAAGCCTTCACTCTAAGAGATAAGTTCCCACATTTGTTAAGCTATATTGTGCTAATTTTAGATTCATTTTAATAGCTTTTACTATTTGATTTTGTGATCTCCATTTAACTCTATTTCATTAAAGAAGGGAATTGTGATTTACCCTCTTTTGAGATCAAAATCAAATCAAGCTAGCCTAAGTTGATTTAGTTTAAAATTAATTTAGACTTAAAACCCTTTCACTTGTGAGACTGGACATTGAACATCTTCGAATACATCGAATTGGTTCTACCGGGCTTCATCAGAAGAAGAATCTTCATATAAGTACAATTTAATTTTCTGCATTTTGTGGTTTGTGAGATTCAGCCAGGAAAACTCATTGTGGGGTTTTTGGAATTATGTAAACCCATTTGAAAGACATAATTATGAAGGTTTTAAGGTGAACCTTGGAAAACCTTATTTCAGAGTGAAAACCAATATCCCATGGGTGTGGATATTAGGAGTGGAGTAGTTGTGCGGCTGTTTGCTAACAGTTGGTGTACACACAAATGAATCACTATAATTGTTAGAGTTATGGTGGATGATTGAATTTGTTTATGTGTGTGAATGTTATAACTTACTTTATGCACTTGTGGTGAATGTTGTAATAACTTAGTTTATTTCCTTTGCCTCTTTATTGGTTTGGGTTTTTGATACTTACAAAGATTCTAGTAAGGCTGTCCTGCCATAAGCCTTTGGTTCTTGGTGTTAGGTTGTCCTTAGAACTCAGTTTGTATCAACCTCCAAGACTAGTGAATTTGAGGCTGCTATTTACTTGTGCTATTTTATTATTTGATTGTGCTATCTATCTTTGTATTTCGCATTTATTTTTTTATTTTGGCATAGTCCTATTCACCCCCCCCCCCTAGGACTTTAAGCTCAACCTTTTTAGCTTCTGCTTTCAAAACCCGTGCTTGCATGGTCACGAGGACTAAGGCCGAGCTTTCTATGCCTCAGGTGGAGGGCCCACCTGGTAGCCAAGGCGACGAGGGCCACCGGCCACTCGGGTCAGTTTGCGCTGCAATGGAGGGCCTTCTACCCTGGTTCAACCGACATATCCCTGATGTCGAGTTTGTTAGGACAATGGAGATGTCTCTAGACGAGGTCGTAGGGCAGTTGGCGAGGGTTCTTACTAGGGTGAGTTCTTCTTTTCAAGTTCGTCTTTGGTTACTTAGTTGTTTTCATTTTTCTGATGTGGGTTTATGTCTCAGTTCACTCCTTCTCTCTTAAATGTTCACCCTGAGATACTGCGCGGTAAGGTGGAGTATAAGGAGGCTGAGGCCGTGCTGTTGCAGAAGGGGGTTAAAGCCGAGTAACACCATTCAAAAAATGCAACTTTGAAGGCTTAGGTGGAAGGGGTGAATGTGAACTTGAAGGCTCAAGTCAAGGTGACGAGCATGACCCTAAAGGCTCAGGTTGATGCAGCACTGACCAAGGTGGAGGCATCCAAGAGGCTTTTCGCAGAAGCTCTAGAGAGGGACGCCAAGTGGAAATCCGACCTAGGTGAGTTGAAGTAAGAATACAACGTGAAAATGAAAGAAGCCCAGACAGCCATTCCTGTGGATCGAACGGTGGCTGTGGAGGAGTATAAGGCCTCCAAGGAGTATGAGGAGGATAGGGATGCCCTGTACAGCCTCGGGTAAGAGAAGTGCCTCGAGGTTGTTAAAGGGGCGCATCCTGAGCTCGACCTTTCGGTGTTTGAGGTCGAATCCAATTCTAAGGCGCCTCCCGAGGACTTGCCTTCCGGGTAGACTCCTCCAGCGTCGTGATTCTTTCCCTCCCCCACTTTTATTGTAATCTCCCTTTTTGCAATGTACTCTTTACAATTGTTTTTAATGAAAGAAATTTTTTTATTACAATGGTTGTCTTGAGTAGTTTAGTCAATCTTAGATGGGTAGGTCAATATTCTTTGGGTTGTGCCAAGGTTGGCCCCTTAGCCGTTTATTTTACGAATCTATGTTCTCAGTCGAATACTTCCGTAAGTTGGATACTTTTATATTTTAAAAGCATTGTTCTTACCGCAAGTTGTGCGGTTTATGTAGTAGCAATAGTTCATGGCCCGACCTCTTCTTTAAGGGTCGGTCCATTAATGAGGGTTGTTCTTCCCTTACATTACAAGAAGCCCTTAGTAGACTTTTCGTAGGTGGGGCATCCATAGACAGGAAATTAGGGAGCGAAGTTATCCCGAGCTCGGTATTTTTTATTATGATTCCAACCTTCTAGATTAAAAACAGCGGGAAAGTAGACTTTGCGCTCAAGTCAGGCCAACCCCTATGGGTAGTAGATTTTTAGGTGCTCGGCATTCCATGGATGTGGTAAGAGTTGTCCTTCCAGGTCCTCTAGTTGGTACAACCTTGGTCGACTTGTGCTTGTTACTACGTATGGTCCTTCCTGGTTTGACCCTAAGGTTCCTTAGTTGGGTTCCTTGGTGTTCTAGAAGGTTTTACGAAGGACCAGATCTCTAACTCGGAACCTCCTCATCTTCACTCTAGAATTGTAAAAAGGGGCGACCTGTTGTTGCTGAACTGCAACCTTTGAGTCGAGCTTGCTCCCTTCTTTCTTCAATAAGGTCAAGATCTAGTGCCATATGTTCGGCATTCTATTGTTCATCGTAAGAGCGGGTCCAAGCAATCAAGAACCTAATTTCGACTGGGAGAATGGCCTCAGCGTCGAAGGCCAGGGAGAAAGGGGTTTCTCCTGTGGCAGTTCATGCAGTAGTATGGTATGCCCAGAGGATGTGGGGAAGCTCATCTGCCCAGGATCCTTTGGCCTTCTTGAGCTTTGTTCGAAGATGGTTCTTGATGATCTTATTGATTGTTTCGACCATCCGTTAGCCTGCGGGTGCTGGGGTGATGAGTAGATGTTTCAAATTCTGAGGTTTTCACACATACCTCGGAATTGGTTGTTGTCGAACTATTTCTATTGTCTGAGATGATCGTGTTAGGGGTTCCATACCGGTATATGATGTTCTTCTAGACGAAGTCCGTAATCTTCTACTCGGTAATCTTAGCTAGAGGATCGGCCTCGGCCCATTTGGTGAAATAGTCGACTGCGACGACTGCGAATTTAGTCTATCCTTTACTAGTCGGTAAGGGGTTGATGATGTTGATCCCTCATTCGGTGAACGGCCATGGTCGGTCATAGGAGTTAAATGCTCAAGAGGCTGACGGGGTATCATCACAAATCGCTGACACTTGTCACATTTTTTATTATATCGCTTGATGTCTGTTTAGATGGTCGATCAAAAAAACCCTTGTCAGATGACTTTATGAGCAAGGGCTAGACCGCCAGAGTGGTTGCTACAAATGCCTTCATGAATTGCTTTTAGGACATACTCAGCTTCCTCAGGTCGGAGACATTTGAGGTAAGGGAAAGAGAATCATTTTTTGTACAAATTGTCTCCGACCGTGGTGTCGCGAGTTGCCCTGGTTTGGAGCATGCACGCCTCTAGACGTCTTTCAAATAGCTTTCCCACCTTGAGGTAGTTGGTTATTGGATCCATACATATTGGTTTTGAATTTATCGAGAGAACCGTGCTCGGATTGGGTTCATTGATGCTCTGTTCGATTAAGAACTTGATTGGGATCGGTTTCGGGATATCATCCTTAGCCGTTATGGCCAGCTTTGCCAACATTTCTGGTTTAGAATTTTTTGCTCTGGGGATCAGGCTAATGTTGCACTTTGGGAATTTACTGATCAACTCTCAGGCTCTTTGCAAATAAGCTTTTATTTGTTATTTTTGGGCCTAGTACTCGTTGGCTATCTGGTTGACGACGAGCTATGAGTCACTGTGAACTTCCAAGTGTTGGGCTCCCATGGAAGCTGCTAGCTTGAGACCAGCTAATAGCGTTTTGTATTCTGCTACATTGTATGATGCTCAGAATCCAAATCTTAAGGCATATTGCATGCATGTCTGGTCAGGGGCTTCCAAGACTATGTTGGCCCCGCCACCTTGGGAATTAGATAACCCATCAATATATAGTGTCCACATCGGCTAATTTGGATCGGTTGTCCAATCTTCGGGTTACTCGATCTGGATGTTAGAGTCGTCTCCTAGGTCATCCTCGGTATAAGTTTGGCAATGAAGTTGGTCACTACTTGGCCTTTGATCGTTGTTCGGGGCCGATACTTGATGTCAAACTCGCTAAGCTCGATTGCCTATTTTGTAAGTAAAGGTGTACACGAGTCGAACCGAGCTGAGCTTTGCCCAGCTTGGCTCAACTTGGATAACTTAAGTCCTCAGCTCGTGCTCGGCTCGGCTCAGCCTTCAAGCTTAGAACAGCAGCTCGACTCGACTCAGTCAGCAGCTCAGTTTAGTTCGAGCCAAGTTCGAGCTGAGTTTTCGAGTCGAGTTCAAGTTTGAGTCTTCAAGCTGGTTTCGAGTTCGAGTTCGAGTAATCGAGTTATATATTGAGTTTGACTTGAATTTGAATTTGATTATCAAATTGGAGTCTGAAGTTGAACAAAACAATAAAATATATAAAATGCATAATTTACAATTAAAAAGCTTCAATAACTACATTGTTCAAAATTACAATTTACAACTAATAACCTTCATAGGAGGAGTGTCTTCCTGTATTGTCATTTGATCCATCTGAACTACTATCTAATTTTTTATATACATATTGGTTCACTTCCTCTGAATCAAAAGGCGAAGCGATGTTTCCTTCGTGCTCTTTTATACTTTGAACTAGATTTTTCAAACTTTCTTATGTGAAGAGTTGTACGTAGTACCTAACGCCTTATACAAATCACCGAGATGGGTGAGGAACTTTAATTTGTTACTCTTCTTCTTTCTCTTGCTTGTCATACTCGATCCTGCTTCAACATCATGTTGTCTTTGAGGATATCGATGAAGTCTAGAAACCTTTTTCATACTACGTTTTAAGGTGAGTTGGAATTGTTCTTCCTCCAAAGCTTTTAATCTAGCTTCCTCCTCTGCATCTTTCATCTAAGTCATTCATATACTAGATCCAGAACTAGAAGGTTTGGATGGACTGGAAGGTTTTCTATTTAAATCGAAAAGGGCTTGAAAAAGAATTTAAACATTCTTAGGGGCATTAGGGCATGACTTTGCATCACCACCTCGACATGACAAGTGTAACCAAAACCGATTAATCTTTGTGTCACACAAACTACACACAATCTTTATTCTTCTAGACCTTGGTGGTGATTCGACTAGGGAAGTGTAGTCCCAAATGTTGGTTGATGGGTCAGATGATGACATATCTACACTCAATTTTTAATAAAAAAAATCAGAATGTTGATAAATAATTTAAACTTAATATAAGAATAAAATAAAAGTAATATGAATATATAAAAAAAAATAAAACCAAATGAACAGTAATGAGTAAATAAATATCAAAGTTTTACAAACCATATTCCACCACTTTTATGTTGCAGGTAGAGACTTGTCATGATTCTCAATCTCTTCTTCTTCCTCATCATTAATATCATCTCCTCTCCATATCGGACGCAACCAATCTTCTATACAAATTAATGCTTCAACTGTATTTGGTAAAAGTGAGATTCGATACTTGCTCACAACACTGTTCCCTATGCTAAATGTGAATTTTGATGCTACTGTTGAAATTAGTATTGATGTCCCGTGCCATCACAGATAATGTAGGGTATTTTGATTCACTGACCCTAATCTTCCACCATTCCAAAACATCAAAGTCGGATCGCATTATGATTAGCTCATTGAGGTACAATTCTAGCTCTGATTTCTTAGTCTGAACTTCTATTCGTTCTTGTGCCAAGTAAGACATGTATTCATTTAGTACATACTCATTATCAAGTATAGAAACATTTGTATCTCTACTTTCTTGAACACTTGCTGCAGGTAAAGTAGTAGCATACGAATTACACAAATCTTCGAGGGCTTGATGAACCTTGAACGTCTCCATTGTCGCTCTTTTAGGAGAAAAAATCTTCATGAAAATAAACTTGACTAAGCCCATATTATAAGAAGGATCAAGAGTAACTGCTAGGGACATCAACAAATGACATTTGTCTCATTATTTTTCAAACTTCATCTGCATACCAACTGTCATCTGTTATATAAAATCTGGACCCGCACTGGTATTTTTTTGTAGTGCATCCTTAATCTTCTAAAGAGATAGAAGAAACAGATTCACGATTGGATACTTATTCTAGGAAAAAATCTTCGTGCAACGTAGAAAACTTTGAGAAAGTTGTGAACTTGTTTTGTTTTTGTCCAATCATCTATGCTTAGCAACCACGAATACATTCTATAACACACCGCATATTCAGAAAATGCAAGTTGTACTTCCATTGTCGTATCTAACATTTCATAAGTTGAGTTCCAACGTGTTCACACATCCGACTTTAACATTTTTTTAGATGGCACATTCAAATGTTGGATGATGTTATTCCATACACTCAGTCTGATGGTGACCCTTTTATATATTTCACACTTTCTCTTATGTTCTCAACAGTGTGGTCAATTGTTTTCAGCCCTTCTTGTACAATCAAATTTATAATATGGGCACAACATCTGACGTGGATATTTTTCCATCAAAAAATAAATTTCATGTTGCCCTGAACTGGCTACGTAAACATGAAATGACACTGTCATTTGCTAAAGCATTGTCTAAATTAAATGTTAAAATTTTCTTTTTAATGCCCCAGTCTTATAGACAACTGTAGATGCAATTTGAAATAAGTAAACCAGTATGTGGAGGAGGAAGATTGCGGAAGTTCAAAATTCTCTTGCAAAGCTTCTAGTCTTTATCTACATAGTGAGGGGTTAATGAAATGTATCATTTTCTTTGATTAGACGCCGTCCATAAATCAAACGTCAAACTTATTCTGGATATTGAAGTCAAAACTTCTTTCAGTTTTATCTTTTCTTTTGCATACATCTTCATGCACTCTCTCTGCACAGTGACGTGGGAGACATTCTCTGCTCGAGGGTTAATGAATTGATAGAAAGACCTAAACCCTTTACTTTCCATCATTCTGAAAGGTTTTTCTTCAAGAATCACTAATCTAGCATACCACTCTTTTAGTTTTTCTTTATCAAACTTATAAGTGGACCACTACGCCTTGTAAGTCGTCCCCTTCTGACTTGGTAAATGACGACAATTGTTGGCCTGGAGGAGGGATTCTTGGTCTCTTAGAACACACCTTCAAATGTCTATTTAAATGTGTTATTGATCCTCCTGGAATCTTGCCGTATAGCGACTTGCAATGAATACACTTTATCTTTGACACACCATTAACCATGAGTTATTCGAAGTCATCCACACTGCTGATCTCTTCTTCTTCCCGTTGCCTACAGTTGCAGACGTGTCACCCTCTACGATTAGAGGAGATGTGGCTGATGCACCCAGTTCGGAGGTATTTGGGGTTTCGTCTTCACTAGTCATCTATAAAATAAAGTTCTTAATATGTTACAATCTTCACTACACCGCTTTATATAATTACAAGATGTAATGATTACCATAGTTACCTATACGGCTATACCTAGACCGCTAGACAGGCATACTTGTTTAACTGTCTAAATCAGTCACCCATTCAAGGTTGAATAGATTGTGATGTCTTCATTTTCTAATTTAAATGGTACGCCGAAATTCTGACAGTATCTCCCTTTATCTCTTCAGAATATATTCATCTTGTCTTCGATTCTCATGTCAAGCATTAACACAAAGTGTGGACATTTGACGATGAAAATAAGTGTAGAAAATATATCCAAAGAGAAAAAAGAGAGACGAAACCAAAACAAGCATTTGCATTTAAATTGAAATAAATGAAAACATTATAATCTATCTAACCTTGAATTGTCCAAAAATTAGACAATTTGAGAATTTTTGTCTCCAAGTACACACTATATGTCTAGCAACATAGAAATCCTCAAATGGGTAACTGATTATACATCTTTATTTCTTACAATCTAATAATAACATATAAAAAACAACTTAACTAATTAACAAATTAACATTTACATTTATTTAACAGAAATAATATCATAGATTCACAATTATCACAATTTAACAAAATAAAGACAATTTAACTAAAAAACAACTTAACAAATATCAATTAATAATTTAACACTTAACAAACATAACTTAACTAATAAGCAAAAATAATATCATAATTAGAGGTGTACATTTTAACAATTTATAAACAATTTAACACAAAAATAAACTAGCAATTATATTGTAAATTAACACTTACATCTAACCATCACATCATCCAAACCAAATCATCCATAAATTCATCACATACATCCCTCATCCATAAATCCATGAATCCATCCCATACATCCATCATCCATAAATCCAACCATCCTCCCATACATCCATCATCATTCATCCATACATCCATCATCCATAATACATTCATCAATAATATATATTATTTAATTACGCGATTTATCAACTAAGCAAATAATTTATTCATCAACTAAGCAAATAATCCATACATCAACTAAGCAATTTAATTTAATTAAATCAATAATATATATATATATATTTATATATAAATATTATAAGTGCTATAATGTATAAAGTATACTCTTGTTTGTCAAATTTCGATGAGACAAAACAACTTATGGGAAAGTTCACCTTCAAGTGAATCACGATGGAAAGTTCACCTTCAAGTACAAGTCATGAAGTTGAAAAGTGCAAGCTTAAGTACAAGTCATGAAGTTGGAAGGTTCTGAGTTCAAGTTCTACTACACTTATAGTAGAAGATCAAGTTTCACCTTCGACTACACTTCAAGTATAAGATAAAACTATGCTTTATTGAAGATTCAAGCTTTACACTTCAATGTCCAATCTTCAAAATGGATATTTCTGGTGGTTTCTCGACCAGTCGAGGGTTACTCGACTTGAAGTCCAACAATTATATTTTGGCACCCTCGACCAGTCGAGCAGGGCCTTTGACCAGTCGAAGAACAATTTTATCCAATCATGCCCAAAATTTAAAATTTTGTTAGATCTTAGACGAGTCGAATGAGACCTTAGACGAGTTGAAGCAACAACATTTTTAACTATAAATGAAGGCCTTCTCTCATTCCAAAATTACTCATCTAAGTTTTTTTTTTTTTTTTAAAAAAAAAAAAAAACCTTAACCGAGAGAGAGAGAGAGAGAGAGAGAGAGAGAGAAGTCTCCACTATCTTCAAGCTATTGCATGGTATTTTAATATTTTGTTTATATAGCTTTTTTGTTTTAATTCCTTAATCTCTTTTCATGAATCTTATTTTTTTAAGAGAGTAATCACTCTTCTTTTGAGATCTGAGGAATTCAAACAAGTAGCCTTTGATTTAAATTAATTTAAAATCAATTTAGAACCTAGAACCCTTGTTTGTGCTACTGGACATTGAACATTCTACTTAAAGCAAAGCAGTTATATAGGCTACATCAAGAACGTCTTCAAAGAGAAGATAAGTACAATTCTATTTCTTTGTATTTTGGTTTCTTTGAGATAACTAGAAAATCTCATATATTGGTTTTAACTGAGATAGCCAGAAAATCACAGAGGGGTTTTTGTTTGTAATGGCCCTTCTAAAATCACAACTGTATAAGGTTTTAAGGGGAACCTATGAAAACCTTGTTTTTAGTGAACGCCAATATGACGTGGGTTGTGATTATTGGGAGTGGAGTAGGTGTGGCTGTTTGAGAACAGTTCGTGTACACACCGCACTACTATAACTCCTGGTGTTGTGGTGATGTTTAATTTTTGTATATGTGGTGAATGATTGTAACTTTATTTCTGCATTGGTGAATAATTGTAATAGATAGGTTATTATATCTTACTTAGTTTAAAGTTTCGATCCTTACAAACGTTCGTGAAATCAGGTTGTCCTACTTAAACCTTTGTTTTTGGTGTAAGGTTGTTCTATGAACTAAGTTTGAATCAATTTTTCAATTCTAGTACTATTGAGATTTGTGATTTATTCTGATTTATTTATTATTTCAGTAATTTAAGTTTTTATTTGGCATAATTCTATTCCCCCCCCCCCCCCCCCCAAGGACTATTAAGCTCACCTTTTTCAAGTGGTATTAGGGCTAAGTTGCTCATATTTTTGGATTAAGTTCCTTGAGTTTAAAGATTTAGAGCTTTCATTATGTCAAATTTCGATAACTTGTCTATTGCTAGGCCACCACCTTTTGATGACTCCAACTATACATACTGGAAAACCAGAATGAAGATTTTTTCTAAAATCCTTAGATGAAAGCATGTGGCAAACAACTATAACCAAATGGAAACCACCTATGTTTGAAGTTATAGGCAGTGATGGAACTAAAACTTTGAAAGAAACTCTATATTATTTATGGACTACACCTCAGAAAAGTGAAAGTAATACAAATGCTAAGGCCTTAAATGTCATAACTTGTGATCTATCACTTGATAAATTCAAAAGAATCATTTCATGTGATACAGCTAAACATGTCACGCCCCAAACTCGAAAACCGGGCTCACAAAATTCCCGATCGCCGATTGTGGTGCCGACAGCTTTCTTAGTACCCCATTCTCAACTCTTGGCATCCATATGCCAGATTCCGATCCTGGGATCCTACAATGAGGATTTTCCAATGTACATTTTACTCATAAGAAGCATAACCACAAGTATACCCAAATCACAAAGGCACCATCATCATCACATAACCACTAATATAAACATTTGAATACAGTGCTGAAAGGGAAATACATATATCAAAAATTAAATCTCTAGAGATGGCTGCATGCTCCAAGCTCGACGTGCTGTAACCCTATGCCACCTACACACATCTATCGTGCATAAGCTTATAGAAAGCTTAGAGGGTGGTGTAAGTGTGTGCGCAAGGTAAGTGTCAAGTATTCAATACAATGCCATAATCATACAATATCGAAATTTCTAGCAAGATCATGAATCATATGATATCAAAGTAAGCGGAAATACTGTAAGTTTATAAACCATACAATATCAGAGTACGCAATACTGATCAGCTATGCAAATGAGGAGTCATAGAGAGCCAAATATCAGATGTCGAGGATACAATGCAATATGTAAATCCTGCTAAGTCTGTCTAAGCCATATAAGTGCAGAAACATAGCAACCCAAAATGCCATATGCCTACAGATGTAATGAAATATGAGATACGAATGGAATGACCAAGCTGGAGTGTGAAGTCGGGATGATAATACGTAGTATCGCAGGCTACAGGGTCCACCACAAGGAACTTCTATCCAAACCAGTCTCATACCTAAATTTGGATAATCAGACTCAATGTAGTAAACTCCTTATCTTAGGTTAGTTGCGCACCCCAGCTGAAATCCTAGTCATGTGAAGGTACATGTAACAAATAGTTGTGCACCACCAGTCCGAGTGGATAGTGAATGGATGAATGAATGAGTATGCAACTCCTACTTAATAAGTCCATATAACAATACCGTACATCTCTAGGATCATCACCGGGGTCTAGTTCTAGCTTGTGAAAATGCTATGTTGATAAACCCTAAGTATTATCAATTTTGGTGAGCCAAACCAATTCAAGTTTGCATCTTGATTTGTATCAAGCTTGTGCATCTGTTCACATTGAATCTTCGATGTTCATTTTGTTCATGCTGAATGAATCTATCTTATCTATGGTGAACTAACTAAGATCTTCAAACTGGAAGAAAGTGAAGACTTTCATATATTGAGTGAATATTTAGCTTTCAAGAACATTGCGATTCAAGATCTGGAACTAGAAAAGTCTAAGAACTCAAGACCTAATTGAAAATTATGTTTGGTATGTCAAGTTCAAACTTTGAATATCGTAAGAATTAAAGCTACTAAAGTGATCGATATATTAAGTGTTCATATGTTCTAACTCACAAGTAAGGTATGATTGACCTAGATTGACCTTAGATCATGATTAGATCATTTCATACTTTCAGTCGGTCATTTTGGTCATTTTATAAGTGTAAAATTTTGTTCTTTCGACTAGCCCTAGCACTAGCTTGACCAGTCCTAGAAATTCTTTGACCAGTCTAGGATTTGTTATGAACTTTCAGAATTTTTCTGTTGGTCTACGACCAGTCCTGGAAACTGCTCGACCAGTCGTGTGAATAGTGCTCAATCGGTCGTGCAGTACTCGACTGTTTTCCAGCATGTAATTTGGACTCACACGACCAGTCGTATTGTGTCCACGACCAGTCGAGTAGGCCACTCGACTAGTCGTGGGACTCACAAGGCCAATCATGCAACTGAAAAATCTTATCAAGCCAGAATTTTTGAAAATCAGTTTAGATAAGGCTAGTCGTAGCTAACCAAAGGCCAGCCGTGCGAACCAATTTTTCACCTATAAATAGTGCTTGAATTTCAGAGTTTTATGTTCAATTCTTATCATTCTTAAGCAATTACCCTGAGTTTATTTTGAGTACATTCTAGGCTATTTTGTGCATATTTAAGATTCTTTAAAGTAGCTCTTATAATTTGATTTTGATTCTCTATTCCATTCTTATATTGAAAAGAGATATCCGATTTACCCTTTCTTAATATCAAAATCAATACAAAGCTCTTGCTGATTTAATTAAAAATCATTTAGACTTAGAACCTTATACACTTGTGAGACTGAACGTTGAACATCTACGTCATCATTAAGTTGGTTCTACATAGCTGCTTCAAAATCGTCATACAGATAAGTTTTTACTTTTTCTGTAATTCAATTCCTTTTTGGTTTATGAGATTGTTCTAGAAAATCTCCATTTTTGGTTTATCTGAGGTGATCCAGAAAACTCAGAGCATGGGGTTTTTGAATTGTGTAAGCCCACTTGAAAGACACAATTGTGAAGGTTTTAAGTGAACCTTGAAAAACCTATTTTGGATTAGTGAACGTTAATGTCCCGAGGGAGTGGATATTAGGAGTGGAGTAGTTGTGTGGCTGTTGTTTAACAGTTGGTGTACACACAAGCGAACCACTATAATTCTGTGTTTGGTTGATGTGTGGTTTATTTCTTTATCTTTTATGATTAAAGATTATAAGATGTATTTGTGGATGTGAATGTTGTAATCTTTATATTTCAGCATTGTGTGGTGAATATTGTAATAGATTAGTTTCTATTTCTTTCATATCCTCTTCAGTTTGAGTTTTTGATACTCACCCTCATTCTAGTAAGGTTGTCCTACCATAAACCATTGGTTTTTGGTGTTAGGTTGTCCTTAGAACCAAGTTTGTATCAACCTCTCAATACTTAATTTTTGAGGTTGTTATTTCCTTTAGTTATTTGCAATTCATTTGGCTATCTTATTATTTATATTTTGCTTATTATTTTTAATTTGGCATAGTCCTATTCACCCTCCCCCCTCTAGAACATATAGCTCGGCCTTTTCAACTTGCTGCCCGATCAAGCGTACAACTGGGTAAGTGGAAGAGACCTCACTATCCACCTACTAATATCGGCCCGGCTCGTCGATAGCGGACCCATTTACGAGCTGGTCAGACTCAGCCTAGCATTGCCTACTCCCTCAGGTGGGTAAGGCCACACCCCCTCCCAACTAACCACGACACAGCGGGAGACACAGCCTCCTAGTATTCGGCACTTGGGTGCTCATGTATCCACTCGGTCTCGACGTTAGGGTGTCCTCTGGTACCAAGAGGATTTAGGGATTTTCACCTAGGGCCATCTATAATGGTCCGATGCTAGTAACAAATTTTTGGTGTCCCATCTAGCCATCCATGACATGACTGTGGAGGCTACGGCCCTGATGTCGCTAGGGCGTACAGTAATCACCATCACACAATGCGAGATGCATGAGTCACGTAGTCCAATGATGCATCAATCTTACACATACCGTGTGCTCATGTGGTATAACTCCGCCTATCAGGGAATCCCATAAACCACCTACACTATAACATATACAATAGTCAATCACATCTCATAACAAACATGCAGATGATGCATATGGGCATGTATCATGATGTCATGCTGTCACATACTCATAATCGGTATCAATAATCGGCTTTGATAATCGGCATACAATGTGGACATTTAACCAACATTGCCCCCAAGGAGTGGCCCACATAGAGCCTAACGCATAGTGGACCCATGGCCTCACAAAGGGCCTAATATACAACACCATGGGCCCCACTCAAGGGCTTAATACACATCATGATGGGCCTCTCCCATGGGCCTAATATACATCACAATAGACTCCATCACCTAGCCCTCAAATGCATCGCAATGGGCCTCATCACATAGGCCTAATATACATCACAATGGCCCTTCAACACGGGCTGAATACACATCACAATGGGCCTCAAATACGGGCCGCATAAACATCACATTGGGTCTTGTCAATCGGCCTCAGCAATCATAATCAGCCTCAACAATCGGAATCGGCCTCGACAATTGGAATTGGCCTCAATGATCAGCCTCGACAATCAGAATCGGCCTCGACAATCAGGCTCGATAACCGGCCTCAACAATTGAAATTGACCTTGACAATTAGAATCGGCCTTGACAATCAGATTTGGCGTCGATAATCGGAATTGGCCTCGACAATCGGCCTCGACAATCAGAATCGGCATCGACAATCGGAATTGGCCTCGACAATCAGAATCGGCCTCGACAATCGGAATCGGCCTCGACAATTAGAATCGGTGAGAATGGGCCTAACAAGGCCTAAGGGAAGGTCACGATGTGGACATTTAACCATCATTGCTCATCAATGTAGAAATTTAACCAATATTTCTCCCAAGGAGTGGCCCACATAGGGCCAAACATATAGTGGGCCCATGGCCTCACACAAGGGCCTAATATACATCACCATGGGCCTCTCATACATCAGGTGGGGCGCATCATATGGGCCTTAATGAATGGGCGGCAAATGCATCATATTAGGCCTCAAACAAGGGCCTCATATACATCACATCGAGCCCTTCCAAATGGGCCCCAAATACATCACATCGGGCCTCATCAAATGGGCCCCAAATGCATCCAACAGGCCATATCAAATGGGCCACAACAACTACACCATTCATCCACATATAGAGATCATTTTTTAACATTATCCAAACAAATAGATCATGTCAAAAGATCATCTGGACCATACCACAAAAATAGTGGTAATAAGGATTTCCACTGTTAAAATTTAGAGGGGCCCACCATAGCATTTATTTTCCATCCAGTTTGTTCATAAGGTCACAAATACCTAAACTAAGAGGAAAAATAAATTTCATATTGGTCCAAAACTTCTGTGACCCAAAAGGTTTCAATGATGGACGTTCAATCCCCACTCTTATGGTAGTATGGTCCACTTGATAGCTAGATCGGTCTTATTATTATTTTTATTTTTTAAGCCCAAGGACAAGCTTACCAAATGTATGGACGGTTTGGATTAATCACATACATCAAGGTGGGATCCACATACGTGGCCCACCAAAGAACTGAATCTGCTTCATTTTTTATTTTTATCATATATATATATATATATATTTGAAACGGTCCACCATCTACCCATCTGGACGGTTGGAATATTACACATACATCACGGTATGCACCATCGTCCAGTCATCTGGACGGTGGATGAAAAATAGGTGGACGACTTTGATGAGCACAAGCATCATGTGGAGTCCACACGTGTGTGGGTCCCTCACCTGCTATGCAGCATGTACATCACAACTGCCCACCGTCCCTGCCCTTGGATGGTGGGATGCAATCCGTTGGACGGAGTGGATATATAATACATATTCCAAGGTGGGTCCCACGTACATGGGCCACCCCTCTCCCTTTTATCTCTCTCTCTCTCTCTCTCTCTCTCTCTTTATATATACATATATGATCTATATATTATAATATATATATACTTTATCTTTTTTTTAAGGTCCAGCGTCCAGACCTTCTAGACGCTCAGGACGGTGTGGATTTAAGCCACACCACACTAGGTAGGCCCCATTGTCCTAGCCCTTGGACAGTGTGGATCCAATGCATATATCACGATGGGTCCACACATGTGGCTCACCTCAGCTTTGTATAAGCTGATATTTGTATATTCCTTCACCCGGGCCTATCCAGACGGACAAGCAACAATCCCATCCGCTGGATAATCCATCGAGGTAGGCCAAATGCATGGACGACATAGATATGATACATACTTCAAGGTGGGCCATACAATCAGGAAAGAGAAAGAGAGAGAGAGAGAGAGAGAGAGAGAGAGAGAGATAAATAAAGAGAAGGAGAGGGAGATCGGCGTAGTGGAGGGACCTCGCCACTATGGGCCCCTCATGATTACAACACATACATCAAAATGGATCCCACATACACGTGAGCCCTCAAATGAAAATCAATGGTAAATCACCCACGTGTGGCCTCCTTCTTTAGCTTCTTGGACTCCTAGGCTCCTTATCTTCAATCTTGATGGAGGTTGATGATGAATGAATGGTTGAGGTGGAAGATGAGAGGGTAGGAAAAATGGGCCACACTTGGATTTGGGAGAGCTTAGATGTTGGGTGCTTGCTCTTGGGAGTTTGGAGAATGAAAATATAAATGAGGGAGAGAGAGATAGAAGTGATGGATGAAAAGAGATGGAGGGAGTGGGTGTTGTAAGAAATGGGGATGGGAAGTATGGGCTTGGTTGAAATTTGTGAAGGTGGAATGGGTAGGGAGAGAGTTGACTTGGGGAATAGAGGGAATGGGTGCTTGTACTTGGGATAGGGTGAGGTGGCATTGGGGTATGAAGATGTACTTGACTTGATTGATGTGATGGATCATAGAAATTCTCTCAGAATTTGCAACGTGCGGCATTTCTTCGAAACGAACGCGGGCCCACATCTCCTGACCTGGGTATCGCATCGGTGCGCAAGACATGGCATTGGAACCACAACGTCGATGCGGTCGCTAGGGTACAAGTTTCGAGTCGAACCGACTCAGATCTACAGGGTGCAACTTAGGATCGCGCACAAATGCTGATTACAGGTCACGAGTTACCAAAATTTGACAGGGAGGATAGCAGGAGTGTATGGAACGGTACGGATTAGGATACGGGCCTTACAAAATAAGCCCGAGATATTCATGAAATGACACATGAAGTAACTACTATAGTCAAGAAATCTAAAGTTCAAATCCTCACTACAAATTTTGAGAAAATTCGTATGGAAGAAAATGAAACTTTCATGGACTTCTATGCAGAATTAAATGATATAGTAAATTCCATGTGGGGTCTAGGAGATGGAAACCCAGAAAGCAAGGTCTATGCTAAAATACTGTGATCTCTTCCTGAGAGATTCAATTCCAAAGTAACTACCATTCAGGAATTAAGAGACACTGATCTAATGAAGGTTGAGGAGTTAGTTTGTTCTCTCCAAACGCATGAGTTAGATTTTAAAGCTCCTAAGTAAGTCCATTACTCTTAAATCATCTAAATCTGTTTTAAAAGATAACAGTGTTAATTCTAATATTGAAGATACAGAAGATGATATGACTTTACTTGCTAAGAAACTTTACAGAATTTTCAAAAATAAGAAAAGATCTAATTTTCAAAAACCATCTGACAAAAGAAAATGAAAATCTAAACCCCAGAAATCTGTAAAAGACAATCAATGCTTCAACTGCCATGAATACGGGCATTTGGTGATTAAATGTCCTAAAAGGGATAGATCGAAAAGAAAGGGCACGATAGCTACTTAGGATGAATCATCCGACTCTAAAAGCTTTTCTGAGTCAGATGAATTAAAACAAGAAAATTCAAATGAAGTAAAAGCCCTGATGACTATAGCCAAAGTCACCTCCTCAGATAGCTGTAATTTATGTGATTATGATAATCTTAGGAGTGACCCTAAAAATGAGAATGAAGATGATCTACAAGACTGTAACATCCTAAATTTTTGCCAACCTGGAATTAGACGTCTTTAGGCGATGGGACAATCCTAACTCCTGTTTAACTTCTCAAACACTAAATTCAAGGGTCTTAAATCCCTTTTTCAAACCATTCTCTTGATAACCTCACCTTTCCTTCACAAATCTCACCTTTCACTACCTTATCCTTCACAAAATAACTAGGTGTTAAACTAGATTAGTTACGGAATCTGCTTGAATCACTTTAAATATGATCTACAAGACCTAAAACTTGTAAAATCATTGACGCTAGGTTACCCTAAAATCTAGGATCAATCTCATTACTCAGTTGCTCTTGGGAGCACATTGAAACTCCGTATCAGATCCGGACCGCACATCAAAAGTCTGATTAACGTGAAGTTATAAAATTAGGACCGCCTTACTAGACTTGATGACCATATCGAAAATCAAATCCAGATAATGTCCCAACGCTATTCGCTTAAGCCCGGAGTGAAGAGTGTGAGAAATATGAAAATAATTCCAAAATAAATAAAGATTTATGAAATCTAGCATGTGACACTTGCAGTTCAGTATTGAGCAACCTGACCGTCAGAATCAGGCCAGATTACACCCTCGGATCAGGGATATTTGCCCAAACATATCCATGTACTTGAAATCCCCGTTCGAGATTCGTTGACCGTTGAACTGAAACTGGTCCGCCATGTGCGATCTGGAAATCCAATCGAAACAAAAACTTAACTCTACTTCGATCCAAGGTTGGTGAGCTTAAGTCTGACTTTTAGATCAAAGGGGACCGCCAGAAGTCCTCCGTTGAGCTGAAACTGACTCACTTTGGTTATAACCTAAGTATACCTTGACCTTAGGTCATTTCGGTATAGTTTTAGGCTATATAAGGACCTTAAAACCCTCTCTCATTTAGCCATACGAATTTGAGAAAAACTCTAGGAGAGAAAAGAGAGAGAAAGTGTGAGAGAAGTGAGAGGATCTCCCTGATGCTCTACCCTGCTGTATCCAAGCTTAACCATCCCGATCTAAGCGCTTTTCCTGCGATTCCGACTTCATTTGTAGGTAAGAAACCCCAACCCTAATCTGATCTAGGGTTATGAACATTGCAAATGATGAAATAGCTAATCTATTTTATTCTATAGGTTGTCAAACTGCTATATACTAAAGCTCAGCGAATCCATCGACTCCGTTACGTTTCTACGACAAAAGGTGCAGACTTTAGATGTATAGGTTATGGTTTTCAATGCTTTCAATGTCAGATAATGATAGATTCATGATCTGCATGCAATTGCACATGTATAAAGTGCTATCCATTTCTCTTTTCGGTTATACGTTAACTATGTTGAATACACTGTATTCTTCGTATTTGTAGAAAATACCGTATACGTACAAATTTTGAAAGTATGTTAGCCATGATTAATTACTGTATGAACATGCTATATATATGTATAACACTCATTCGGTGAAAGGATTCGCCCTAATACATGTTTTTGCTAATACACGTTATGTATGTTAAAAGAATGTATTCTAAGTGTTTGTGAAAATGACCGAATGAGTATAGAATTCACATTCATGCTCGCCATGACTAATTTTCATGGATATATGATTGTTGTATAGGCGATACCCCTTTGACGAAAGGATTTGCCCTAAATCACGCCACGGCCACTATACGCTATATATGTTAAAATGTGTAGCCTAAGTGTTTGTGGAAATGACTGAATGAATATGGAACTTGGATTCTTGCTTGTCATGACTATCCGTCGTGGGTGCACGCGTGTTATAATTGGGGCAACTCCCTAGTGAAAGGATTTGGCCTAATACTCATGTGATCAACATATGTCATGTATGTTGATGTATGTAGTCTAAAGTGTTTGTTGAAATGTCTAAATGAGTAGTAGTTAGTAAATTATAATGTATAAGGGTGTTAAGATATGATTCTCAACTCCTTTAACTATATGTATGATTTCTTTAGATATCTGTGTAATTAGGAATTGAATATGTGTAATTAGGAATTGAATATGTAGAAACTCATGCTTATGTTGTACTTCATAACATGCTCAACTGATTGTATGATTTTATCTATGAAATGCATATGTTTAAATTTATATTCAAGTTGTATTCCATAAGAGTCATGAAGGGTGATGGGGGAGTGGTGTAACGATTCCGTGCAACAGCCCTAAGTGGACAATATTGGATAATTGATTGTATGATTTGAAATCTTGATTCATTACTGCTTTAACTATTCTGTAATTGAATGTGATTGGGGCTATTGTATAGTCCAGGCAATCGGTAACGAGATTGAATTCGTGGCTGAGATTCAGTCGTCATGAGAGATATGTTCAACGAACCCGAGTCGTACTTCAGTTGGCAATAGTGGCTGGCCACACGAATTGCTTATGCGCTTCATATCGTTCAACTTGTCGTGCGCTCAAGCTTGCCGAGCTCGTCAAGTAACCCGATCTGTCTAATGTATGTTCACTATGTTTGGACGCCTCTTCTTGAACCTAGGGTACCAAACTTACCAGTGAAATCCCGTTAACCATGGTACCTCGATCCGCTAAGACTCATGAGCCGGGCATGGTGGTATGGGATACCGTGGTCAAGCTGTCGGCCTACGCTGGGGTTTCGTGGTATTGCGAGTGCGTCAGCCCGAGCCTCCCCGTAGTGTCCATTGAGCAACCAGACTCGTGAGCCGATTATGGTGGTATGGGACACTATATTCATGTTGTCGGCCTACATTGATAAGGTGATGAGGGAGTGGTGCAACGATTACGTGTAACAGCCCTGACAGCTCTTTGTAGTGACCTCAAGCATACTCTGAATTTGTGGTGAGGCGACGAGTTTTGCCGCGGTGAATAGAGTATGAACTAGGCCTGTATCAATTTAGTGATGAACCATTAAAAAGGTGATGGGGGAGTGGTGTAATGATTGCATGTAAAAGCCCTGGCAGCCTTTGCAGTACCCTAGAACTACACTATCATATGAGATTATCTAGGTTTGACGACCTTAGAATGGATCATGTTTGGGAATGATACAAGGGAGGTACCTTAGTTTCCCAATCCTGCTATAAGAAATGGACTAATAACAACTCGGTAATCATGTTCATCATCGTACTGCATGTGCCTGGAAGATGTAGAGCACTGAGGAATGAACGCATGCCGCGGACATAAGATGGTGTCGCATGAGGGAGTATATCAATGAGGGCATGCATCATAATCGCATCTCATCCTTGCATTAATTACAGTACTTAGGAATGTTGATTGTACTGCTTTATCATTACTACTTAACTGAATTGATAACATGTTAACCTATGCTTTATTGTTCCACTGAGTTGATCACTCACTCCCACGTTACAGGACGGTGTTGTACACACTAACCAGTCCCCATTTTAAGTTTCAGATGATGGCGCTGCTTGCGAAGCAGAGCCGGACTTTTATGATGATGTGGCTTGTTTCTTCTATATGCAGCTATCAGGCAGGTCTATGTAGACCATGTTCTGATCGACGAGGTTACAGGGAGGTTGATTAGACGCCATTGTACTTATTATTTTTCACTTTTGGAACACCCATGTATATTCATTTTGTTCAATTTTGGAGTATACATGTTTATATTTAACCTGGTAACATGTTCAACTCTGGAGACTTATAACAATATATATACATTATATATATATATATCTATCACAGTCTTCCGCTTGCAAATTTAACTGTCTTTGGAGTATGAAATGCTATTTTGGTATAATCCCATTCATGTTTCAATGCTTTCATCATAATCATCATTATCTATGTTGCATAAGTGATGCATTGGAACTCGGGAGCTGAGCTTTGCTCGACCCCCAATTTTCAGGGCATACAAGATGGTATCAAAGCATGATTTGGATTAAACCGGACCTGGGTTATGGTCTCATGACGCATACTGAGCACTCTGACTTGGAGGGAGTGACGGAATGTAAAAACAGACTTAGGTTCTCCAATTTCGCCAAATAGCAAAATTGGTTGAGATCAACCGTAGAGATTGGACCCGTAGGCCTCAATGATTGCATGAAATGATCCCAAATCACTTCTAGACCATCAAATGATGGGTCTAGATCACAATCCACCCAATTTCAGCCGTTGAAAATCGGTAAAATACCAGTATGTATCAAAACGTACTCGAAATGATCTGAAACGACTCGAAATAGAACCGTGGGCCACACAATGCAATCTGAGGGGACCCACGGTGGACCCGAGGTGTCATTGGCACCTTGGGAGGGGGGTGACCACTGCCCTACCGCGGCGGCACTGCGGATAGTCCAGAGGACCACGGCGGCGCCGCACTCACCGCAGTCCCCTTGGGCCGGGCTGGTCGGGCCAGTGCTGGTCGGTGTCGGCCCGACCCCTGGACACGTGTGGGGCCCGCGAAAATGCATGGGGGCCCCTATTTAATGTCCTTCTTGCCCCCTCTCTCATTTCCTACCCCTTCAAGTCCTCTTTTCCCTTTCAACTTGTTGTTTTCTCTCTCAAACCTTCCCTCCAATCACCCATTCTGTCATTTTCTGTCACAACCCATTTACCTCCATCGTTTACAGCAAGTCCTACTCCCCTACCCTCTCCATTCTCTCTCATTTGAGCATGTACATCCCCCATTTGAGGCTCAAAATCGTGTAAGCTCTCTAATCCACCCTATCTTTCCGTTTTCCCTCTTTATTCCCTTTCATTTGAGCCTATGTAGGCTCAAGATTCCGAAACCCAACAACCCCTCTCCTATCTTCTTCATTTCCTTTCATTTGAGCACCAAATCCACAATTTTGTGTCCCATAACTGCATTAGGTGAGTTTAAGGTGGATGGAATCGTAAAAGTAATAATAAATGTATGTGTAAGATATGGTCCCTAGATTGGGTGTATCCCATGTTTTCTAATGCCATGTTTGGAATGTATGCAATGAAAGGTATATCTCGAGTTTTCCTGTCCAATTTACACCTAGAAATTCCTCATCATGGGATACGGAAATCCCATCTCACACTTTCCAACATAACGCCCATTTTCCAAAGCTATAAAATTAATCCCCACCCTCCCTCCTACCAAACATGTCACTCCCAATCCCGAAGTGGGATTAGCAATGCAGTCCCATTTAATACAATAGGCCCTTAGAGTTTTGGACCTAGAGTTGGTACTCCTAGATTTTACAAACAAATCTAGTAGTATGGGAAATCAAATAAATTAACAACGTGAACCCTAGGACTTCCTTAGTTGGTATGGGCATCTGTGAGGTGCTCAAGCGTAGTTAAATTTAAGTTAGGGCAACCCAATTCCAATCAGACAACTTTTGACCCTAAGCAATAACACAATTTTCTGTATTAGACATGGTATGAAATCATCTAGCGTATGAGCTTGGACTTTGGATTACACCTATTGGAGTATCGATACTCCTAAATTAAGACTAGACTACTGATTAAGCTACGGAAGGTAAAGGACTAATTAGTTATGCTAAGCCAATTGAATAATAGACTTAATTATTCGGCTTAACCGACTCAGACCCACTACACAACTTTCCTTCCGTGTTGGCCCAACCACTTGCAACTAAAAGTTTATAACTTCATCTTTGAGAAGTGTTAGGAGTATATAGCCGATAGAGATTTTTTCTTTGGGCCACAAACAGTTAGGAATTAGGTCCCAAATTACATGCCATGTCGGCATACATATTGTGCATATGAATGTAGAAAGAGAGCCTGCCTGTTAAGCTAGATATGATTAAATAGGATAAGTCTGGACCGTGACAAAACTCCTTAGTAGAATTAGGCATCTTGCCTCAAACTCACACCTGTCCCTGAAACCAACCACGACACCCATCATTTTATCTCCTTTATACAACCATAAGTTCCAATGTATTGGGGGATCGTTTCCCATTTCCTGCCAAGGATAAGTTCTAAATTACACCTCGTTCCGACATACGGATCGAGACATAGATTCTTGAGCCTTGAGAAAATATTTTTAAGGGGGGTAGAACGTTGAGAGCCTAAGCTAGTTAAGTGAGTTTATACATCCTTTTGATCAAAGTGGTGCTGCGGAAGCATGGTTAGCCCTTGCCCCACCAACCCAGGATCGAAAGAAATTACTCCCAGTTATATGCAAGGTTAGGTCATTAAATAGGATCTCAATCTTCCTTAGAATGTCAATGATGAAGTCATCGAAGGAAATCAATTAGGGTTCAAGTATTAAACAAACTCATAGTACAAAATAGGCCGGGTGCGAACTAAATTACAATAGCCAAGGTCAATGTATCTACAACTGTGCTCGTTGGATACGAACATAATAGAAGCCCTAGCAAGTTCTACTATAAGAAACCGTTTTAAGATGATCTAGTAAGATTTGACTCACCATTTTCTTAGACATAGATAATATCGAGGACTCTCTTAGACCAAGACCTGAAGAGCAACCCGAGAAATAGGACATTTGAACCTTTCAATGATGGACATTCCCTACATTTTTAGAGTGATCGGACTACGGAGTTACTGACATATACAACTGCGAAGTATTCGCGGCTTGACCCAATTCTCAATCCTGGGCGACTATCAATGGACTCACTGCTTGACCGAGCAGAAGACCAGGAGCTACCAGGACTAGGAAGGGATACGATGAGCCTTCTACCCTGGTCAGGTAAATGATCGATGTATCGGGATCAAGCCCACTACAACTGTCCCTCCGTGTTGATCAAACATTAAAAATAGCTATCTTACTCTAACTAGTTGGGAATCGAAGTCAAGACTCCAAATAGGGAAAGAAATACAATGTAGCAAACCATCAGGATATAAGCAGGAGATAAAGAAATAAATTTTTAAGGGGGGGTAGCCTAAAATGTACTAGACTAGCATACACAAGATACACCCTACTACGCATATAAACTTGAATCAATAAGTCTTAGGCAAATGAAATAATAGAATCCTTACTTATTACCTTTAGCCAATTTTAGGGACGAAATTTTATTTTAAGGGGGGTAGATTGTAACATCCCGAATTTTTGCCAACATGAATTAGACGTCTTTAGGCGATGGGACAAACCTAACTCCTGTTTAACTTCTCAAACACTAAATTCAAGGGTCTTAAATCCTTTCTTTAAACCATTCTCTTGAAAACCTCACCTTTCCTTCACAAATCTCACCTTTCACTACCTTATCCTTCACAAAGTAACCAGGTGCTAAACTAGATTAGTTACAGAATCCGCTTGAATCACTTTAAATACAATCTGCAAGACCCAAAACTTGTAGAATCATTGACGCTAGGTTACCTTAAAATTTAGGATCAATCTCATTACCTAGTTGCTCTTGGGAGCACATTGAAACTCCATATCAGATTTAGACCACACATCGAAAGTCTGATTAACGCGAAGTTATAGAATTAGGACCGCCTTACTGGGCTTGAAGACCATCTCAAAAATCAAATCCAGATAATGTCCCAGCGCTATTCGCTTGAGCCCGGAGCGAAGAGTGTGAGAAACATGAAAATAAATCCAAAATAAATAAGGATTTATAAAATCTGGCATGTGACGCTTGCAGTTCAGTATTGAGCAATCTGACCGTCAGAATCAGGCCAGATTACACCCTCGGATCAAGGATATTTGCCCAAACATATCCATGTACTTGAAATCCCCGATCGAGATTCTCTGACTGTTGAACTGAAACTGGTCCGCCATGTGCGATCTGAAAATCTGACCAAAACGAAAACTTAACTCCACCTAGATCCAAGGTTGGTGAGCTTAAGTCTGACCTTTGGCTCAAGGGGGATCGCCAGAAGTCCTCCGTTGAGCTGAAACTGACCCACTTTGGTTATAACCTAAGTATACCTTAACCTTAGGTCTATTTTGGTGTAGTTTTAGGCTATATAAGGACCTTAAAACCCTCTCTCATTCAGCCATACGAATTTGAGAAAAACCCTAGGAGAGAGAAGAGAGAAAAGAGAGAGAAAGTGTGAGAGAAGTGGGAGGATCTCCCTGATGCTCTACCCTGCCGTATCCAAGCTTAACCATCCCGATCTAAGTGCTTTCTCGGTGATTCCGACTTCGTTTCTAGGTAAGAAATCCTAACCCTAATCTGATCTAGGGTTATGAACATTGCAAATGATGAAATAGCTAATCTATTTCATTCTATAGGTTGTCAAACTGCCGTATACTAAAGCTTAACGAATCTATCGACTCCGTTACGGTTCTACGACAAAAGGTGTGGACTTTAGATGTATAGGTTATGGTTTTCAACACTTTCAATGTCAGATAATGATAGATTCATGATCTGCATGCAATTGCACATGTACAAAGTGCTGTCCGTTTCATTTTTCGGTTATACGTTAACTATGTTGAATATATTATATTCTCCATATTTGTAGAAAATACCGTATACGTACAAATTTTGAAAGTATGTTAGCCATGATTAATTATTGTATTAACATGCTATATAATACTCACTCGGCGAAAGGATTCGCCCTAATATATGTTTTTGCTAGTACACGTTATGTATGTTAAAAGAATGTATTCTAAGTGTTTATAAAAATGACCGAATTAGTATAGAATTCGCATTCGTGTTCGCCATGACTAATTGTCATGGATATATGATTGTTGTATAGGCGATACCCCTTTGACGAAAGGATTTGCACTAAATCATGCCACGGCCACTATACGCTATATATGTTAAAATGTGTAGCCCAAGTGTTTGTGGAAATGACTGAATGAATATGGAACTTGGATTCCTGCTTGCCATGACTATCCGTAGTGAGTGCACGCGTGTTATAATTGGGGCAACTCCCTAGTGAAAGGATTTGGCTTAATACCTATGTGATCAACATATGTCATGAATGTTGATGTATGTAGTCTAAAGTATTTGTTGAAATGTCTGAATGAGTAGTAGTTAGTAAATTGTAATGTATAAGGGTGTTGAGATATGATTCTCAACTCCTTTAACTATGTTTATGATTTCTTTAGATATCTGTGTGATTAGGAATTGAATATGTACAAACTCATGCTTATATTGTACTTCATAACATGCTCAACTAATTGTATGATTTTATCTATGTAATGCATATGTTTAAATTCATGTTCAAGTTGTATTCCATAAGAGCTATGAAGAGTGATAGGGGAGTGGTGTAACGATTCCATGCAACATCCCTAAGCGGACAATATTGGATAATTGATTGTATGATTTGAAATCTTGATTCATTACTACTTTAACTGTTCCGTAATTGAATGTGATTGGGGCTATTGTATAGTCCAAGTAATCGGTAACGAGATTGAATTCGTGGCTGAGATTCAGTCGTCACGAGAGATGTGTTCGACGAACCCGAGTCGTACTTCTATTGGCGATAGTGGCTGGCCACACGAAGTGCTTATGCACTTCATATCGTTCAACTTGTCATGCGCTCGAGCTAGCCGAACTCGTCAAGTAACCCGATCTGTCTAATGTATGTTCACAATGTTTGGACGCCTCTTCTTGAACCTAGGGTACCAAACTTACCAGGAAAATCCCGTTAACCATGGTACCTCGATCCGCTAAGACTCATGAGCCGGGTATGGTGGTATGGGACACCGTGGTCGAGCTGTCGGCCTACGCTGGGGTTTCGTGGTGTTGCGAGTGCGTCAGCCCTAGCCTCCCCGTAGTGTCCATTGAGCAACCAGACTCGTGAACCGATTATGGTGGTATAGGACACTATATTCGTGCTGTCGGCCTACATTGATAAGGTGATGGGGGAGTGGTAGAATGATTACGTGTAACAGCCCTAACAGCCCTTTGTAGTAACCTCGAGCATACTCTAAATTTGTGGTGAGGTGACGAGTTTTTCCGCGGTGAATAGAGTATGAACTAGGCCTGTATCAATTTAGTGATGAACTATTAAAAAGGTGATGGGGGAGTGGTGTAACGATTACGTGTAACAGCCCTGACAGCCTTTGCAGAGCCCTAGAACCACACTATCGTATGAGATTATCTAGGTTTGACGACCCTAGAATGGATCATTTTTGGGAATGATACAAGGGAGGTACCTTAGTTTCTCAATCCTGCTGTTTGAAATGGACTAATAACAACTCGGTAATCATGCTCATCATCGCACTGCATGTGCCTGGAAGATGTAGAGCACTGAGGAATGAACGCATGCCGCGGACATAAGATGGTGTCGCATGAGGGAGTATGTTGGTGAGGGCATGCATTATAATCGCATCTCATCCTTGCATTAATTACAGTACTTAGGAATGTTGATTGTACTGCTTTATCATTACTGCTTGACTGAATTGATAACATGTTAACCTATGCTTTATTGTTTCACTGAGTTGATCACTCACTCCCATGTTATGGGACGGTGTTGTACACACCAACCAGTCCCCGTTTTAAGTTTCAGATGATGGTGCTGCTTGCGAAGCAAAGCCGGACTTTTATGATGATGTGGCATGTTTCTTCTATATGCAGCTATTAGGTAGGTCTATGTAGACCATGTTCTGATCGACGGGGTTACAGGGAGGTTGATTAGACGCCATTGCACTTATTATTTTTCACTTTTCAAACACCCATGTATATTCATTTTGTTCAATTATTTAACCTGGTAACATGTTCAACTCTGGAGACTTATAACAATATAAATACATTATATATATCTATCATAGTCTTCTGCTTGCAAATTTAACTTTCTTTGGAGTATGATATGTTGTTTTGGTATAATCCCATTCATGTTTCAATGCTCTCATCATAATCATCATTATCTATGTGGCATAAGTGATGCGTTGGAACTCAGGAGCTGAGCTTTGCTTGACCCCCGATTTTCAGGGTGTTACATAGACGCTTACAATGCCTTATACAGGAAAACGTTGCAAAATTGTTGTCAAACTGAAAATTCAAAGGGAAAAATATCTTAAACTAAAAGAAGAACTTGAAAATGATATTTTGGAAAAATCTCATCTTTCTGGTTGTTTTGAAAAAACAAAACTTGATTTAAATTTCAAAATCTCAGAGTTAAAAATAAAAATAAAAATAAAAATAAAAATAAAAATAAAAAGAAAAAAACTAAGGATACTTGGAGATATGCCCATGGAGACCCTAAGCTGGAAAAACTATTAACCGCATCCAGAAAATGTGGTAATAAATCAATTTTGGGTTATATCAAAGATAGTTCACTGAAAAACAAAAATGCATCTCCTATATTTATAAAAGGAGAATCCTCGAACTCTAAAGGTAAGAACTTGAGAAATTTTTATCGAAATGATTTTAAGTATCCTAAACCTTTTCAAGTTTCTAAGGTTAATTCTAATACTATCAGTTACAGAAATCAAAGATTTAATAAAACTCCTTTGGCTGAAAAAATAGTGGACTTACTCAAAGAGCTTTTTAAATCTAACTCAAATGAAATCGAAGTTAATAGACAATGGAATAATTTCAACTCCTAAAAATGGAGAAAATCCAATGAAATTCCTATACCTCGAACCGTATTGAAATGGGTTATAAAGGTTACATGTCTTATTGGCCACACAGCCTTCAAAGCCACTAGCCATTCAAAATGGTACCTGGACAATGGATGTTCAAGACACATGACAGGTGACAAAGAAATATTCACCAACTTCAGAGAAGTAAATGACGGATCAATTACTTTTGGTGATGGAAGCAACTGTAGAATTATAGGCCAAGGTATTGTTCAACTCTCTAATCTCACTCCCTTTGAAAATATACTATATGTTAAAGGTCTAAAACATAACCTCCTTAGTATATCTCAAATCTGCGATTACAAACATAGCATGAAATTTACAAATCACGGATGTGAGATATCAAATGAGAAGAGAAGTGTGATATTAAATGTTCATAGAACTTCTAAGAATTGCTATATTATTAATGACTCATACTCTTCTAGTTTCTCATGTTACATGGTCCAAATAGACAAAATAGAACTATGGCATAAACATCTTGGACATGTGAACTTTAGAGATCTTTATAACTTAAGCAAGAAAGATCAGATTCGTGGCCTACCCAAATTAAAAAAGGTAGAAAAGATTTGTGGTGCATGTCAGATTAGCAAGCAAATCAAGAGTAGTCATAAGAAAGTAAACTCCTTAGCTACATCCAAACCTCTTGAACTACTCCATATGGACTTGGTGGGACCAACAAAAACAGAGAGTAGAGGTGGAAAGAAGTATATTCTAGTTATTGTAGATAATTTTACTAGATATATTTGGGTAGCCTTTTGAGAGAAAAAATTGAAACTCTTGATGAAGTTAGAAGAATTCTAAAACAAATTCAAATTGAAAAAGAGGTACATGTGATCAAGATCAAAAGTGATCATGGTACTGAATTTGAAAATAGCAGTTTTGAGAAGTACTGTACAGACCATGGTATATCACATGAGTTCTCAACTCCTAAAACACCTCAACAAAATGAGGTTGTTAAAAGAAAGAACAGAGTGTTACAGGAAATGGCCAATGTAATGCTAAATAGCATGAATTTACCAAAAAAACTTATGGGCTGAAACTGTTAATACTGCTTACTACATTATAAATCGTGTGTATGTTAAAAAAGCAAAAGATAAAATAGCCTATGAGATATGGTTTAATAAGAAGCCAACTATTAAGTACTTTCGAACTTTTGGAAGTAAATGTTCATTTTACTTAACCGAAAAATTTTGGGTAAATGTGAAGTAAGAGTGATGAAGGACTATTCTTGGGTTATGTTCTAAATAGTCGAGTATATCATGTTCTTAATAAAAGAATGGGAGTGATTCAAGAATTGATTAACGTTGTAATTGACGATCACCTGATCACACCCACATTAAGTCAAGATGATGATGAAGTCAACATTATCGACAAACCTAACTCTTCATCTAAATCAAATAATTTTGAATTAAGGTCAGTTAAAGACCATCCGACTGATCAGATATTAAGTAACCCTCGTACTGGTGTTTAGACAAGAAAATAATTAGAGAATATCTGTAATCACGTTTACTTCACTTCCCAAATTGAACCGACAATGTAAATGAAGCACTTGCCAATGAAAGTTGTATTTTGGCTATGCAAGAAGAGTTAAATCAATTAGTTAGAAATGATGTTTGGTATTTGGTTCCCAGACCTTTTGATAAACATATAATCGGAATCAAATGGATTTTCAAGTACAAATTTGATGAAATGGAAAATATCATTAGAAATAAGGCTCTAGTTGTACAAGGCTGCACTCAAATAGAAGGAATTGACTACGATGAAGCCTTTGCACCAGTTGCATGCTTTAAATCCATTAGATTATTTATTGCTTGTTATAAAAAAATTTAAGATATATCAAATGGATGTTAAAAGTGCATTTCTAAACGGTGATTTACATGAAGAGATATATGTTGAACAACTTAAGGGTTTTGAGGATCCTAAACTCTCAGATCATGTATATCGTCTTAAAAAGGAACTTTATGGATTAAAACAAGCTCCCAGGTCGTGGTACGAAAAGTTGATAAATTTTTACTTAGTCACAACTTTATCATGGGAAGCGTTGATAAAACTTTATTTGTCAAAAAATATAATGAACATTTATTGATTGTACAAATTTACGTTGATGATATTATTTATGGATCTATAAGCACTAACCTGTCCATTGAGTTTACATATTTGATAAAATCTAAGTTTAAAATGAGTATGGTTGGAGAATTGAATTACTTTCTTGGTTTACAAGTAAAACAACAGGAAGATGGTATTTTCATTTCTCAAACCAAATATGCTTTAAATTTGGTAAAAAAATTTGGATTCGAGAATGGTAAAAAGTTTGATACTCGTATGAGTATAACTCTCAAACTCTCTTGGGATGAACAGGTAAAAGTATAGACTCTCGCTTATATCGAAGCATGATTGGTAGTCTTTTATACTTAGCTGCTAGTAGACCAAATATTACTTTTAGCGATGGAATTTGTGCTAAATATCAGTCTGACCCTAAGGAATCTCATCTAATTACTGTTAAATGATTAATTCAATATGTCACAAGTACAACTAATTTCAGTCTATGGTATACGCATGATACAAGTGTACAACTTGCTGAATATACCAATGTTGATTGGGCAGAAAACATTGACGATAGAAAATCTACTAGTGGTGGATATTTCTATGTAGGAAATTATTTAGTTTCCTGGCTCAGCAAGAAACAAAATTATGTATCTCTGTTAACTGCTGAAGCTGAATATATTGCAGCTGGCAATGCTAGCACCCAGTTAATTTGGATGAAAATGATATTAGTAGATTATGGGATTACGCAAGATACAATGATACTCTATTGTGATAACTTAAGCACTATTAATATTTCAAAAAATCTCATTCAACATTCTTGTACGAAACATATCAACATTCAATATCATTACATTCGAAAATTAGTTGAGGACAAGAGCATTTCATAGAATACATTTAGACGAAAAAGTAACTTGCGGACATTATGACCAAATCGCTTGACAGGAATAGATTTTCTAAATTAAAACATGATATTGGTCTGTGCACTTTTAATTAATTAAATCATGTTGAAACTTTCTAGTTACACGACCAGTCGAGCATGTCCTCGACCAGTCGAGCTTCGACAGGTCGAGTACCATACTCGACCGATCGAAGTGCGCGGATGGGCCTTCTTAAAAGAGGAAAAATCACTTTTTCTTCTTTATTTTGCTCATCTTCCTCGACTAGCCTTTTCTTGACTCACCGAACCCATCTCCATAGAGTCATTATAAGTGATTTACTTTTTATTTCTTTTTAAATTTGGGTTCCTTATTGCTAGTTATTCTTCATTTTGTGATCGATTTGGGTTTTACATTCTTTTCATAGAGGGCTTTTGTGCAAAAATCTGATTTAAGCCAAACTCATCTTTAATATCCTTTTTTGCAAACTCTACATGGAGCATCAGTCTAAGAGGGCCCTAGCAGCTCCTCCTCCCGGATGACTCCAGTTCAGGTGAGAACCCTGAGAGCTCCCGAAGAAGATTTGGAGCATGTACGGGATCTCCGCACTAGAGATATTATCATAGAAAGAACTGTGAATATTGATCACATTACTCCATTGAAACTCTTACCCATTCTGTTTGCCGTTGGTTGGGAAAATATTCTGGGTTAAGGTGGAACAGCATACCGCTCCATAGCTCAAGGGATGTATGCATCTATAGGAGAGCTGTCACTTGAAAACCTTACATTCTCTATTAATTTTAGAGAAGGGACATTCTAATTGATTGACACCTAATCTCAGGATTGCTTGATGTGAATATAAATTATGAAGGCATACCCATTCCTCCTCTTGCTGATAGAATGTTTGAATCTAAGCGTTGGGATATTATTCGTAAACTATGTCGGTTTAATGTCGAATGGAGTTCTGGTAATGCTCTCCGTGCCATCTTGATGATTCTAAGATTCAGGGTCCTTCATCGTATTTTTACATCGAATGTGTATCCATGTTTCGGGAATAAGTCTGAACTTTCTCCCTTTATGGCTCGTATTCTTCATGTTGTTGCATCTAACATTCTTATTTGTCTTCCATCATTGATATGTTACTTGATTATTTAATTTTGTATCCATCCGGGTCATGGGTTGATTCCTTTTGCATATCTCATGACAACTCTTGCTATCCATTGTAATGTTGTCATTCCATCGACTGAGGCGCTAAAGTCTGCTCTTCCTTTTGATAATACGAATATTCACAAGATGAACTTGGCATACCTCCTCGATCGAAGAGATGAAGACGATGTTGAAGAAAAAGAAGAAGCGTCATTACCTGAGGTCACATCTATGGATGATATTTTTGCAAAACTGGAACCAGATGATGAAGCTGATCCTGAGTATCAACCATCTCCGATTGATGATCGGCTTAAGTCTTTAAAAGAAAAGGTTGTTGACTTGAAGGTATCACAGGACAATCTGATTGAAAGTCATAAATCTTCAATGAAGTATATGCATAAATACTTTCATCACATTACTAAAGGACTTCATCAGATTGACCCATCTATACCTCCTCCATCCTCTTCTAGTTCTGATTAGGTTGTTGTCATTTCATTTATGCTTGGGTTGTATAACTTTTTACTGTGTGTTGGATGATAACTTTCTCAAACTCCTATCTTATATCCTTGTTGATGACTTGAAGTTAACTCTTAATTACCATTCTATATGCATTTTCCTCATACTGGTCTACTATTTTTTGTTGTGATTTTACTCACATGAGTATTCTTCCCTTTGTCATCTTGTGACAAAAAAGGGGAGAGATTACTAATTTCATAAGTAGATTTAATGAGTTATGCATTATTTGAATGTTGATAAATTGATATGTGGATGGTTATTGGGAGTTTTGTGTTGGAAATGTATTATTTTTCATAACACAGGATAATCTCACATTGAGGGGAAGCATATTTTGCTGATTCAGTAGAGATGCATCTTCAACAAACATGAAAATCAAGCCGACAATATGGATATTGTTATGATAAGTGCTTTGTCACGAATTTGACAAAGGGCGAGATTGTAAGTGCTACAGTGTATAAAGCACACTCTCATTTGTCAAATTTCGATGAGACAACACAACTTATGGGAAAGCTTACCTTCAAGTGAATCAAGATGAAAAATTCACCTTCAAGTACAAGTCATGAAGTTGGAAAGTGCAAGCTTAAGTACATGTCATGAAGTTAGAAGGTTCTGAGTTCAAGTTCTACTACACTTATAGTAGAAGATCAAGCTCCACCTTTGACTACACTTCAAGTATAAGATCAAATTATGTTTTATTGAAGATTCAAGCTTTCCACTTCAATGTCTAGTCTTCTCAAGTATAATAGACCATAGAAAGACCTTAGACTTAGGTGCTTTTAAAAGATAATCTTATATGGACTAGTATAGACCTTAGTTCGACTAGTATAAGTTGTGTCTCAATTAGTCTAAGATAATCTTCCACTAGTCCAAGTTTGAAATGCAAAAAATAGATATTTCTGGTGGTTTCTCGACCAATCGAGCAGATTGCTTGACTAGTCGAAGAGGGACCTTCGACCAGTCGAGGGTTGCTCGACTCGAAGTCCAGCAACTATACTTTGGCACCCTCGACCAGTCGAAGCCCATGCTCGACCAGTCGAGCAGGGCTTTTGACCAGTCAAAGAACAGTCATATCCTATCGCGCACAAAATTTGAGATTTTGTTAGATTTTAGATGAGTCGAAGGAGACCTTAGACGAGTCGAAGCAACAACATTCCTAACTATAAATAGAGGCATTCTCTCATTCCGAAATTACTCATCTAAGCTAAGAAAAGCCTTCACCAAGAGAGAGAGAGAGAGAGAGAGAGAGAGAGAGAGAGAAGTCCCCACTATCTTCAAGCTATTGCATGGTATTTTAATATTTTGTTTATATAGCTTTTTTGTTTTAATTTCTTAATCTCTTTTCATGAATCTTATTTTTTTTAAGAGAGTAATTACTCTTCTTTTGAGATCTGAGGAATTCAAACAAGTAGCCTTTGGTTTAAATTAATTTAAAATCAATTTAGAACCTAGAACCCTTGTTTGTGCTACTGGACATTGAACATTCTACTTCAAGCAAAGCAGTTATATAGGCTACATCAAGAACGTCTTCAAAGAGAAGATAAGTACAATTCTATTTCTTTGTATTTTGGTTTCTTTGAGATAACTAGAAAATCTCATGTATTGGTTTTAACTGAGATAGCCAGAAAATCACAGAGGGGTTTTTGTTTGTAATGGCCCTTCTAAAATCACAATTGTATAAGGTTTTAAGGGGAACCTATGAAAACCTTGTTTTTAGTGAACGCCAATATGACGTGGGTTATGATTATTGGGAATGGAGTAGGTGTGACTGTTTGAGAACAGTTGGTGTACACACCGAACTACTATAACTCCTGGTGTTGTGGTGATGTTTAATTTTTGTATATGTGGTGTATGATTGTAACTTTATTTCTGTATTGGTGAATGATTGTAATAGATAGGTTATTATCTCTTACTTAGTTAAAGTTTTGATCCTTACAAACGTTCGTGAAATCAGGTTGTCCTACTTAAAACTTTGTTTTTGGTGTAAGGTTGTTCTATGAACTAAGTTTGAATCAATTTTTCAATACTAGTGCTATTGAGATTTATCATTTATTCTGATTTATTTGTTATTTTAGTACTTTAAGTTTTTATTTGGCAATCCTACTCACCTCCCTCTAGGACTATTTAGCTCGCCCTTTTCAATATATATATATATATATATATATATACATATATATATATATATAAATAGTGGGCCACAACACACAACCATCGAGCCAGTGGCATCTGACTATACCAGAGGTTCATCTGGCCAGTGATCGCTAGTCAGATGGGTTCAAACTATACCAAAGGTTCATCTGGCTAGTGGTTGCTGGTTGGATGGGTTCGTCCAACCAAACCAGAGGTTTGTTCGACTGTACCAGAGCTACCCGGCCAGTGGTCGCTGATTGGATGGGTTTTGCTACTCAGACAAATGATACTCGCGGAAAAAATGGAGAGAGGGGAGGAGAGCACTCACTTTGGGAGAGGAGGTTGTCCGGACAAATGCTGGAAGGAGAGTATTCGCCAGGCGGTGGAGAACGGTGAAATTATTGGGCGAACGGATGACCGGTTTGGGCGAAAGGGAGGGAGAAATGGGTTAGGGTCGGGCGATTTGGGTGTTGGAAGCTGGGTTAGGGTTGGGCAAAATGGATTAAGGTCAGGCGAATAAGGGTTTTTTTTTAAGCTCTATATATATGAGTACTTAAAACTTGATCCGAGTCAAATCTGAGCCGAGTCGAGTCAAGTCGAGCGCAATACCAACTCGAGCCGAGTTAAGCTAGGTCCAACTCGGACTCGACTTAAAATGTTCTGAGCTCCCAAAAAATGGCTCGACTTGGTTCGAACACAGTTTCGATTCGAGTCGAGTCGAGCTTTTCTGAGTCGATCCAAGTGAGCTAATGAGCTAACTCGACTTTTGCACAGCTCTATTTGTAAGTCTCCCTAATACTTCAAGTTTTGGAGTACCTGGCGGAGGGGTTGGTTAGTTGGGACGACGATGGTATGGGCTTAGAAGTACGGTTGTAAGCGGCGTGACAAGATGATAAGGACTAGGGCCAACTTTTCTATGTTTAGATATTGGGTCTCAGCAGAGACTAGGGCCTTACTGCCGTAATATACCGGTAGTTGTTTTCCTTTTTGCTCTCGGATGAGGGCTGAACTAATTGCCGGTGTCAAGACTGCCCAGTATAGCAGTAACAATTCCCCTTACTCAGCCTTTGAGAGCAATGGTGGTGACCCCAAGTACTGTTTAAGCTGCTGAAAGGTGTTCACACTCTTCCATCCATTCTATCTTTTGCTTCCCTTTTAATTGTTTAGAAAAGGGGAGACATTCGTCGGTAGCACGAAATACAAAAAGGTTTAGAGTGACTATTCTTTTTGTGAGGCATCGAACTTCTTTTATCGCCATGGGTAAGCTCATGTCGAGCAGAGCTTGAATTTTATCAAGGTTCACCTCGATTCCTCTCTGTCTGACCAAGAATCCAATGAATTTCTCCGAACTGATGCCAAAGGCACACTTGCTCGGATTCAATTTCATCTGATATTTTTGTAGGATCATAAACATTTCTTTGAGGTCGGAGACGTGGTCTGTAGCCTTGATGCTTTTGATGAGCATGTCGTCGACACAAACTTCCATGGAATGTCCGATCTGGTAAGCAAACATCCTATTGATGAGCCTTTTGTCACGCCCCAAACTCGGAAATCGGGCTCACAAAATTTCATATTTGACTCAGCCTATTTGACTCGGCCTATTCGATTCGGCCCATTTGTATCGGCCCACTTGATTCGGCCCACTTAATCAACCCATTTGATTCGGCCCATTTGATCCGGCCTATTAGATGCAATTGAGGCCCATGATGATGTACTTTAGGCCCTTGTGCGAGGCCGTAGGCCAACTGTATGTTTGGCCCTATGTGGGCCACTCCTTGGGAGCAATGTTGGTTAAAGGACCACATTGATGGGCAATGATGGTTGAATGTCCACATTGTGATATTCTCTTAAGCCTGGATAGGCCCATTCTCATCATTCTCTAGTGGGTTAACCCAAACGCTTGGGCCCCATTGATTTTATCATCAGCCGTCTAACTATATACCCCCACCTTGCATCAAGGTTGATTATCGATGCTGATTATCAAGGCCGATTTCGATTGTCGATACCGATTCCGATTATCGAGGCTAATTTTCGGTTGTCGAGGCTGGATATCGAGGCTGATTGTCGAGGCCCAATGTGATGTATATGTGGCCCGTATTTAAGGCCCATTATGATGTGTATTCAGCCCGTGTTTAAGGCCCAATGTGATGTATATGCTACCCGTATTTGAGGCCTGTTGTGATGTGTATTCAGCTCGTGTTTAAGGCCCAATGTGATGTATATGAGGCCTATGTGATGAGGCCCATTGTGATGCATTTGAGGGTCAGGCGATGGAGCCCATCATGATGTATATTAGGCCCATGTGAGAGGCCCATCGTAATGTGTATAAAGCTCTTGAGTGAGGCCTATGGTGTTATATATTGGCCCATATGATGAGGCCTACTATGACGTATATTAGACCGTATGATGAGGCCCATTATGATATATTTGAGGCCATGGGATATGGCCGATTAAGATTGTATATAACCCATTAATGTGGCCCATTGGATGTATATGAGGCCCATTGCTGTGGCCCACTTGATGTATATGAGACTCATATGATGAGGCCCATTGAGATGTATTTCTGGCACATGTGGTGCAGCCCACTTAATGTTTATGGCCCTTGCGTGAGGCCATGGGCCCACAATATGTTTGGCTCTATGTGGGCCATTCCTAGGGGGCAATGTTGGTTAAATGTCTACATTGTCGAGGTCGATTGTTGATGTCAGTTATTGATACTTATTATGAGTATGTGACAGCATAACATCATGATATATGCCCACACGCATCATCTACATATTTGTTATGAGATACGATTGACCATTGCATATGCCATAGTGCCGATGGTTTATGAGACTCCCTGATAGGCGGAAGTTATCTCACATGAGCGCACGGTATGTGCAGGATTGATGCATGACTGGATTGTATGACTCATGCATCTTGTATTATGTATTGTGATTACTAGATGCCCTAGTGACATCAGGGCCGTAGCCTCCACAGGCATATCATGGATGGCCAGATGGGACACCGGAAATCTATTATTAGCATCGAGCTGCCATAGATGGCCCTGGGTAAAAATCCCTAAACCCTCTTGGTACCAGAGGATGCCCCAACATCGAGACCAGGTGGATACATGAGCGTCCGAGTGCCAAATACTAGGAGGCCCTGTCTCCCACTGTGTGGTGGTCGGTTGGGAGGGGATGTAGCCTTATCCGCCTGAGGAAGTAGGCATATCTAGGCTAAGTCTAACTAGCTCCTAAATGAGCCCACTATCGACGAGCCAGGTAGGCATTGGTATACTGCTGGCAGGCGGGTAGTGAGGTCTTTTTCACTCGCTGGGGTACGCGACCTGCAGGGGCGGTAGCCAGTTTGGAGTGTACTAAACCCCAGTGATGATCTCAGAGATGTATAGTACTAATTTGTGGAGCAGGAGTTGCATACTCAGCATTATATTCATTCATTCATTCACTATCCACTCGAGCTGGTGATGCGCAACTAATTATTTTGTGTAGTTTTGCAATGGCCAGGATTTCGGTTGAGTCACGCGATTAACCTGAGATCAAGAGTTTACCACATTGAGTCTGACTATCTAAATTTAGGTATGGGACTAGTTTGGATAAAAGTCCCTTGTGGTGGGCCCCATAGCCTGTGATACTACATACTATCATCCTGACTTCACACTGCAGCTTAGTATTTCATTTGCACCACATATTGCATATTGCATTACATTCGCAGGCATATGGTATTTTAGGTTGCTATGTTTCTGCACATATATAGTATAGACGGACTTAGCAGGATTTACATATTATATTGTACCATCGACATCTGATACTTAGCTCTCTATGACTCCTCATTTGTATAGTTAATTTGTGTTACAATTGTATGATTTATAGACTTACAATATTTCAATTTACTCTGATATCGTATGATTTATGATCTTGCCAGTAATTACGATATTGTATGATTAAGGCATTGTATTAAATACTTGGCACTTATCTTGTGCACACACTTTCACCACTCTCTAAGCTTTTTATAAGCTTATGCGCGATAGATGCATGTAGGTGGCGTTAGGTCGCAACAACAGTGTTGAGTTTAGAGCGTGAAGCGGTCTTCTGAAGCTTTGAATTTGATATATGTATTTCTCTTTCAGCATTGTACTCAAATGATTATATTAGTGGATATATGATGATGATGTTACCTTTCTGATTTAGGTAAACTTGTGGTTTTGCTCATTATAAGTAAATGTACATTGGAAAATCCTCCTTGTAGGATCCCAAGATCGGAATCTGGCATATAGATGCTGGGAGCTGAGAATGGGGTACTACGGGGCTATTGGCACCGGATTCGGCGATCGGGAATTTTGTGAGCCGGTTTCCGAGTTTGGGGCGTGACACCTTTGGTATGTAGCCCTAACGTTCTTTAGTCCAAAAAGCATGACCTTATAGCAGTAGAGTTCTTTGTCTGTGATGAAAGTCATCTTCTTCTTACCGTATAGATGCATAACAATTTGATTGTAGCCTGAGTAGGCGTTCATAAAGCTCAGGAGTTCATGTCTATTCATGTTTTCAACGAGTTGGTCAATCCTGGGGAGAGGAAAGTTGTCATTGGGGCAGGCTTTGTTCAAGTCGGTGTAATCAACATAGACCCGCCACTTCCCATTAGACTTTTTAACCAAGATGACATTGGTTATCCAATCCGGATAGTAGATTTCTTCGATGAAGCTGACCTTCAGGAGTTTTTGGACTTCGTCTCCGATTATGGCATATCGTTCGGGCTCGAATACTCTCCGCTTCTGTTGGATTGGTTGGTAATCGAGGTCGATGTACAATTTGTGAACTATAACTTTCGGGCTGATGCCAGGCATGTCTTGATGAGACCATGCAAATTCATCTGCATATCATCGGATGTCATGCCCCAAACCCGGAGATCAGACTCACAGGAATCCCGATCGCCGAATCCGGTGCCGACAGTCTCCGTAATAACCCATTCTCAGCTCCCAGCTTCTATACACCAGATTCTGATCCTAGGATCCTATAAAGAGAATTTTCTAACGTACATTTTTCTCGTAAGAATCATACCCACAAATTTCCCCAAATCACAAAGGTAACATCATCATCACATATCCACTAATATAATCATTTGAATACAATACCGAAAGAGAAATACATATATCAAAAATCAAAGCTCCAAAGGTCCGCTGCATGCTCTAAGCTTAATATTGCTACAACCTAATGCCACCTGCACGCATCTATCATGCATAAGCTTATAAAAAGCTTAGTAGGTGGTGAAAGTGTGTGCACAAGGTAAGTGCCAAGTAAGTAGAGTAATCAGAGTAAGAGGAAATAATGACAAGTGTATAAACCATACAATATTAGAGTACGCAATACAAATCAGCTATGCAAATGAGGAGTCATAAGAGCCAAATATCAGATGCTGAGGATACAATGCAATATATAATTCCTGGTGAGTTCACGAATACTGTCAGCCGTATTTAGACCATATAAATACAGAAACACAGTAACCCAAAATGTCATATGCTACGGATGTAACGCAATATGTGGTGCGAATGGAATGACCATACTAGAGTGTAGAGTTGGGATGACAGTATGTAGTATCACAGGTTATGGGGTCCATCACAAGGGATTTCTATCCAAACCAGTCCCATACCTAAATTTAGATAGTCAGACTCAATGTGGTGAACTTCTGATCTTAGGTTAGTCGCGCACCCCAACCAAAATCCTAGCCATTACGAAGGTACATGTAACAAATAGTTATGCACCACCAGCCCTAGTGGATAGTGAATAGATGAATGAATGAGTATGCAACTTCTGCTCAATAAGTCCACATATCAGTACAATTCATCTCTGGGATCATCACCAGGGTCTAGTACACTCTACATGCAAATCGCCGCGCACTGACCCACGACCATGTAAGTGGAAGAGACCTCACTATCCGTCTGGCCAGTAGTCAGCCAATATCTACCCGGCATGTCGATAGTGGACCCATTTATGAGCTGGTCAAACTCAGCCTAGCAATATCCCCTTCTCTCAGGTGGGTAAGGCCACATTCCCTCCCAACCAACCAGACATAGTGGGAGACGCGGCCTCCTGGTATTCGGCACTCGGGCGCTCGTGTAGCCACTCGGTCTTGACGTTGGGGCATCTCCTGGCCTCAGAGGTTTAAGGATTTTCACCCAGGGCCATCTATGATAGCTCGATGCTAATAACAGATTTTTGGTGTCTCATCTGGCCATCCACGATGTGCCTGTGGAGGATACGACCCTGATGTCGCTAGGGCGTACAGTAATCACAACACATAATGCAAGATGCATGAGTCATACAATCCAATCATGCATCAATCCTGCACATACCGTGCGCTTATGTGAGATAACCTCTGCCTATCAGGGAATCTCATAACAACCTACCCAATGACACATGCAATAGTTAACCACATCTTATAATAAACATACAGATGATGCGTATGGGCATGTATTATGATGCTATGCAGTCACATACTCATAATCGGTATCAATAATCGGCATTGACAATCAACCTCGACAACGTGGATATTTAACCAACATTGCCCCCAAGGAATGGCCCACATAGAGCTTAACATATAGTGGACCCATGGCCTCACCCAAGGACCAAATATACAACACCATGGGCCTCACTCAAGAGCTTAATACATATCACGATGGGCCTTTCACATGGGCCTAACATACATCAAAATGGGCTCCATCGCCTGGCCCCTCAAATGCATCACAATGGGCCTCATCACATAGGCCTCATATACATCACATTGGGCCTTAAACACAGGCCGAACACACATCACAGTGAGCCTCAACTACAGGCCGCATATGCATCGCATTAGGCCTCAAACACAGGACAAATAGACATCATAATAGGCCTCAACTACGGGCTGCATATACATCATATGAGTTTCGACAATCAGCCTCGGCAATCAAAATCGGCCTCGACAATCAGAATCAGAATTGGCCTCAACAATTGACCTCGACAATCGGAATCGGAATCGGCCTCAATAATTGGAATCGGAATCGGCCTCAACAATCAAAATCGGAATCGGCCTCGATAATTGGTCGTAATCAAAATCGAAATTGGCCTCGACAATCAGCCTCGATACTCGGCCTCGACAATCGAAATCAGCCTATACAATCGGCCTTGACAATCAGAATCGGCCTCGATACTCGGCCTCGACAGTCGGAATCGGCTTATACAATCGGCCTTGAGAAATCGGAATCGGCCTCGACAATTGAAATAGGAATCGGCCTCAACAATTGGCCTCGACAATCGAAATCAGTATCAACAATTAAAATTGTCTCGACAATCAGAATCGGCATCGACAATCAGAATCAGCCTCGATAATCGGAATCGGCCTCAACAATCAGAATCGGTGTTGACAATCGAAATCAGTATCGATAATTGAAATCGGCCTCGACAATCGGAATCGGTATTGACAATCGGCCTCAACAATCAGAATCGAAATCGGTATCGTCAATCAGAATCGATCTTGACAATCAGAATCGGTATTGACAATCAGAATCGGTATTAACAATCAGAATTGGCCTCGACAATCGGCCTCAATGATCGGTCGATCAAGGCCTAAGGGAAGGTCACAATGTGGATATTAAACCATCATTGCCCATTAATGTGGACATTTAACCAACATTGCTCCTAAGGGGTGCCCCACATAGGGCCAAACATATAGTGGGCCCCTGGCCTCTCACAAGGGCCGCATACACAACATAATGGGCCTCATTATGTGGGCTGAAAATATATCACAATGGGTCATGAATACATCAAGTCGGGCCTTATTCAAGGGTCAGAATATATGGTCTTCAAATACACAGTAGGTGGGCCCCATCACATTGGCTAAATACACATTAGGTGGGCCCCATTACATGGGCCTCATATACAACACGTCGGGCCTCATGGATGGGATATAAATTCATTAAGGTGGGCCTCATGGATGGGCCATAACTACATCATGGTGAGCCTCATGGATGGCCACAAATACATTAAGGTGGACCTCATCACATGGGCTGCACTAAAATCATTTCAATAGCTGGTGTAACATGTGTATCACTGTACATTATCATTCTATGGGGCACATGGCCTACTAACAATGATCAACACTATCCAAACATCGTCCAGCACCGTCCAACATAATCTAGATGGTGTGGATGAAATAAATACATCATGGTGGTGTCCACGGTCCAGATGGGACCCACAGAACTTGTTGACGTCTGTATGACAATAATGGCTATAGGGCCAGTCATCAAATGGATGGCGTGGCTAAAACGCATGCATTAAGGTGGGTCATACATCCATCAAAATGGGTAGACGGTATGAATACAACACATTCATCAAGGCAGGCCTCATACAATCAGGGTGCGTCCATCTGCTGTGATGGATGGTGTTTGATAGAACACATATGTCAGTGGACCACATGATAGTTAGATCTGATTTATTTTTTCATCTCAGGCCCTAGGACGAGCTCACCAAATGGATGGACAGTTGGAGTGGATTGTACATACATCACGGTGACCCCGAACTGCTGCTGCACGTGCAGCAGCTACTGGCAGGGGGCTGCTGGCCCACCATCAAAACAGATGGATGGTGGGGATTCAAGACACATCCATCAAGGTGAGTCCCACAGGACCTGGTGACGTCAGTCCAGCAGCTATGTAGCTGTTGGCCATTGCTGGACATAGCTAGTCGTTCAGTAGATGGATGGCCTAGATGTATATTCATTAAGGTGGGTCCCATGTGTACGTGGCCCACCAAAGTTTAGATCAAGCTAATATTTGTAATCTCCCTTTGTCCAGGCCTGTCTAAAACGGATAGGCAGGTGGGCCTACCCGCTAGACTGACAGCGTGAATGAATGCATCATCAAGGTGGGCTGCTGGCCCCGGATGGCATGGATGCAAGTACATTAGGTGGGCCATAAAAAAATCAAGAAGAGGAGAGAGAGAGAGAGAGAGAGAGAGAGAGAGAGAGAGATTGGAGTAGCAGAGGGACCCCGCCACTATGGGTCCCTCTTACAAATCATACATTAAGATGGGTCCCACCATGTGTGAGCCCTCAATCATCAAATCCAAGCAGAATGATATAAATCTAATCTTAGAAAAGCACCCACCTTTAATCTTCTTGGACCTATTCTTCCATCAACGTATCCTAGAGCTCCGAGGGATGCATTTCAACAATGGAGATGACCATTGGATGGTGGAGATGAGAGGTAGGGAGGTGAGCCACACTAGCTTCTCTCATGGAAGCTTGGACGTTGGGGCTTGGATTGCTTGGGAGAATGAGAGAGAGAGGTGTAAGAGAGAGGGATGGGTGAGTGATGGGGTGTGATGGGTGAGAGGTGATGGATGTGTACTTGGTTGTAAGAGAGAGAGTTGACTTTGGGGAGAGTGGTTGTACTTGGGGATGGGATGGAGTACTTTAATTGATTGATGTGATGTGTCGTAGAGATTCTCTCGAAATTGCAACGTGCGGCATTTTCCTTGAACTAAACGCGGGCCCACATCTCCTAGCTCGGGTATCGCCTCGATGGGTGAGATGCGGTGTTGGAACCACTGCGATGGCGCAGTCGTAAGGGTATAAGTCTTTGGTCGAGCCGACTCTGATATACGGGACATGACTCAGGATCGCGCGCAAATGCCGATAACAGATCGCGAGTCACCGAAATTCAATTAGGAAGACCACGGAGGTATATGGAACGGTACGGGATAGGATACGGGTCTCACATCGAAGGAGGCTCATAACTTCGTCTTGTAACAGTGGTGTTAGGGATGACCCAACTTGCACTGTTCAGGTCAGATTGAAATCGTTGAACTAGATGAGTATGAGGTCTTTCATCGAGCACCCTCTCTTAATCGAGTCTTCTGGGGGGTCAAGGGAGGTGATGGTCATTACCATGGAATAACATTATCGAGCTTCCTATTGATCTCCCCTGACTAGTCCGATACCATGCTCAGTCGGGAACTTCATCGCAAGATGGTACGTCGACACGACGGCCCAAAGAGCGTTGAGTGAGGGCCGTTCGAGAATGGTGTTGTAGACAGAAGGACAATCTACCACTAAGAAATCGATCATGGTCATCGTCTGGTTTTGCCCATCTCTAGTGGTGACCGGGAGCTGAATTGATCCTTCTAAGGTGACCTTATCTCCCACAAATCCGACAAGGGAGTTTTGACGACTCGGAGTCAAGGTTGTTTGACTCCCTTTTTGTTGAATGCTTCAGCAAAGAGGATGTTGGCCAAGCTGCTGGTGTCCACCAAGATCTGAAACACTTTGCGGTTAGCTATAGTCATAGTAACCACAAGTGCATCATCATAGGGATGGTGAACTCCTCGGGTGTCCTCTTCGGTGAATGTTAGATCACAAGGTGTTACCTTCTGCTCTTTTGAGGGTTTGTTGGTGAAGTGGATTTGACGCTCCAAGCTGGAGTGACTAATACTTCAGGCGTGAGCTCTCCGAGCTCGATTCGAATCTCCTCTCCTGGCAGGTCAGCTGAAGATTATACAGATTTCCCTTGTAGGTTCATTGTTGATGTGTTTCTCATTCTTCAGGTTAACCCGCTCTTCCCTTCTGTTGACGTATTCATGTAAGTGCCCATTGTAGATGAGGGCTTCAATCTCCTCTTTAAGGTTGAAACAATCATCGGTTGCGTGGTCGTGGTCTTGGTGAAAATGACAGTACTTTCACTTATCCTTCTTATCCGCATCAAATTTCATCTTGTCAGCCACTTGAGGATTTGTTTGTCTCGGACTTCCATGAGGACCTGTTCGGGTATTCTGTTGAGGGGGGTGTACGAGCTGAACCTACTGTCAGGTCGTCTGCTAGAGCGTTGTCTTCTCGGTGGCTCGTTGTCTTTTCTTCTCTTGTTGTTGTTGGCCGAGGTGGGCTCCTCCTTAGGTCATCTTTCTCTAGCCAAGCTTCCCTTGTTTTGGGCAGCTTTTCGCAAGCTGAAGAGATCTTTGGCGTTAGAATACTTCTGAGCCCTACTGAGGAGGTTGGCCATCGTCGTTGGAGGGTTTTTATTGAGTGAGAAGAGGAATCTTCCTTCCCTTAGGCCTCTCATCATGGCAGTCGAAGTGATTTCTTTTGAATATGCTTGTATTTGTATAGTTTTCAAGTTAAAACGTTTGATATAATCCTTCAACAGCTCGCCTTCTTTTTGAATGATATCGAGGCGGGAAGACGATTTGAGGCTTTCTTTCCCTCTAATGAAGTTGGTGATGAAGGTTTTGCTGAGCTGATCGATTGTGGCTTCAATTGTCAGAACCACTTCCGAGCTACTCCTGTTAGGGTAACTGAAAATGGGCAGCACATGACTATGGTTGATGCGCCGTGTAGTTCCATCCAAGCCCTAAAGGACTCCAAGTGCTCGGTTGGGTTGGTGGTCTCAGAGTATGGGGCGATCTGAGGCATATGGAATCTTGGTGGGAGTTAAATATGCATGATGTAGGCGTTAAACGGAGGCTCAATTTCTTCTAGTATTACCTCCACTAAGGTTAAGGCATTCAAGTGGTAGGCCTGCCATATGTTGTCAATCTGACCTCGCAGGTCGTTGAACTTGGCTTCCCATCAGTCACCGCTTTTAGCCATTGCCTTAGTCACCTCTTCGATTGCTTTTTTGTGCTTCTTTTCTATCCAACTTGTGGCGCGAGTCAAAAGCAACCAGCACGACGGTACTAGAGATGTGAGAAGGTGCCAATCTTGAAGTCCCGAGTTGCCTACTCCTGCGGGAGTCAACAGGCACGTTAGAGGGTTCAGGGACCTCTTGAACCGTTGGTCCTGCCACTTACCCAGCTCCCTGGGCGGGACGGGGTTGTAGATGTTCCAACATTTGTTTCATCGAGTTCATATTGTTGTTCAACATTTCAACTTTCTGCTCAAGGGATATAAGTCATCCTCCTCGATTCCGGGATCGCTGCATCAGGTCCGCAGGCGCAGAATCAGCTTGGAGTTGAGAAGAGGAATCCTGGTGGCTGATAGACTATTTCGGCAGTGCGAGGTCGGGCGCAACAGAGGAGGCTGAAGCTTTCTTCTTCCCTTTTGCCATTGTTGAACCACGGTGAGATGATAATGACTTTCGATGTCATTCTCACAGACGACACCAAACTGTTGATGTAGAAATCAGGTTAGCCCTCCTTAGACCAGTGTACCTGTACAAGAAACGAACAAAGGAGACCCTGGCTAGTACAGGGGCCCCTCCGATGCTTAAGTCAAGTAGGGATCTGGGGCTAGTAGAGCAATGAGTTTTGGGCTAGAGATTGTGCGTACCTTTTATCATTAGAGGTGGTCTTATTTATAGTTTTGGAGAGGCGGTGGCATAGATCTCATAGTAGGATCACAATCCTATTATGAGTCGTAATGATCGCCCTAGATTCTCGGCTAAGATCTCGGCATATCTGTATTGCGATAGGCTTCCTAGATCTTCTGTCAGGATCTCGGGCGGACGAGGTCAAGTCTTGATAGGAGGCAGTTTGAGCTGACTTGACGTCTTTGACTTGGGACATATCGACCTTAAACATCCCGACCCATTTCCTTAGTTGAGTAGTTAGGTTCCTTTTATTGAGGTCTGTGGTCCCTTCAGCTTGTTGGCGGGACATCTGAAATTGCGGTAGGACTGCTACTATTGAAGTGTGGCTATATGTTCAAGTATCCTAAAGGGGGGTGAATAGGACTTTTAAAACTTTAATCCTTCTTAACTGTAAATTCTACCAATTTTAATATGAGTTAAGTAGGATTATCAAGAAGTCAAGTAGGATTATCAAGAAGTCATACATATTCAACTTCTAAAATAGTGGAAATCTAAGTGCTGCATTATATCAAACATATATTGTTCATAATGTAAACATTCAAACAATCAATACATATAGGCAAGATCAATCATCACAAACACAACAATATATAGTGGTTCAGCTACTTGCCTACTCCACTCCCGACTGACGTATTTCACCCTAGAGTGTGCCGAACTTCACTATCCAATGATTTTAAATCAAGTTAACCATAAATCTTTACAACCTACACAAGGTTAGCTAAGGAGTCTACACAAGATAACCTTAGGAGCTTACACAAGGCAAACATCTATGCCTGCACAAGGCAAATAAGGGAATAGGTCATACACAAGGACTATATACATATTCTCCCATTAGAGGGTCTTAGTGAGTTTGAGAACAAATTCTGAAACCAAATCCAACACAAGGAAGAGGCTTCAGACTCTTTGGACTCTTATACTTGTAAGTGAGTGAGCCCCTTGTCAACACATATTGATAAAAATCTTCCTATTGATGAAGAGTTTTTAGCTCCCTTGAACTGCACGAAATTGCGGTAATGACCGCTTTAGTTGAGGTGGGAATATGCTAATATGTCTTAGAGGGGGGTGAATAGGACTTTTTAATATTTTATGGCTATTTAAAAGCCTATCAATCTTATCCTGAGTAAATATGCATGCATTAGGATTTCTTTAGAGTAACTCTAATGGCTTCCAAGCTAAATAGAGGATCCAGTCATAAAACTATTTGAAGGATAAACAAGATGCAAATCATAGTTTATGATGGATGTGATTGTGTGTGAGAAGTGATCTCAGATAATCAAATATCAAAGCATTTAAGGAAATCATACAGGTAATATAAGACAATAACAATCTCAAACACAGTCATTTTTATAGTGGTTCGACTACTTGTCTACTCCACTTTCGGCGGACGCACTCAACCCTTGAGTGTAACGAATCTCACTAAAGGAGGTTTCATAATAGGTTCACCTTAAACCGGAGGTTTTAAATCAGGTTCACCTTTAACCAGTACAACTTACACTTAGGTTGACACAACGTGTCTACACGACACAATTTATGCTCTCATGAGCAAGGGTCAACACACAACACCTAACTTTTAAGCCACACAGGCCAATGATCCACACAAGGAACCTCACTAGTTTATTCTCCCATGAGCAAGGGTCAACACAAAGCACCCAGGTTTTATACCACACAGGTTAAGGACCTACACAAGGACCTAAGAGTTTATGCTTTCCATAGAGCAAGGGTCAACACAAAGCACTCACCATGTACACTCCCGTCAGTTGTCTCCTATGAGGACTTGCAAGGGGTGAGAAACACCTTAGACCCAATCCTACAGAAGGAATGATCACAAGGGTTTTCTGGACTCTAATGACTTACAAATAAGTAGATGAACCCCATTCAGTGCGTTGTCGAAGATCTCCTCCTTTGATGACGAAGAATCTTCAGCTTCCTTGAACCGCAACTCAGAAGATGTACCAATACATGGTGATGGGTTGGGTCAAGGTTATGATGGAATCCTACTCTATTAAATATTTCCTATAAGGGTGATAGAATGATTCCAATCATCTATGCATTCAAGGCATCCCAGCTTAATGATTTGTCATTAAGATGGTAGCTGCAGGATCCTTGAATGCAGAAGTTCATTCCCCAATCCACTCTATTGAATGTCAATGATGAAGGTGGATTAGAGGACAAACTCCCATGAGAGAAAAGGCTTTGGGTATATGATATAGGTATAAACACTCAAAAGCATTCTCTATTTTCTCTACCAACAACCAAGGGCAAGCTCTCATTAAATAGGCAAAAGGTTCCAACGGATATAAAATGGTAAGATTTTTGACAGAGTTCGATATCATCGAGCAGGGTCAATATCATCAAGCGTATACTCTCGATTGCATCGACTAGCCACTCGATGATACAAACTCATCTGTCAAACGCTTTTGAAACCTCTTACCAACTGGTCGAGGAAATCGAACATGCATCGATGTCATCGGATTTCGAACTCTGATTTTATCGATACGTTCGATTCCTCGACATTTGAAAATGTGATAGCACTTGTGTTTAAAATATTTCATGTATATGATATGATCGATTATCACTCGATATCATTGGAATTTGAATATCGATGATATCGAGGGTAGTGTCGATTCATCGATAATTCCAAGGAATTTTCCTATAAGCTTGTTAGACAGTTTTTGTCTACTTTCGATGACATCAACCCTGCCTTGATATGATCGATATTTGAATATCGATTTTATCGAGTAGCCCTCGATCCGAGAAAATAACCTGAAAAACTTATTGGATAGATTTGTGTCCTAAACAGATATCATCGAAGGTCTACCAATATCATCGAGATTTGAATTTCGAGGATATCGAGAAGCCCTTTGATATATCGAGAATCACTTGATTTGCCTTAGTAGTTTTTAGGACACAACGGACTAGTTGTCGATTTTGTCGAGTCAACTCGATGGACTCGAGTTCAAACTTTGATGATATTGATGAGTCCATCGATCCATCGATAATTCAGTCCAGATATCTTTATGGTTGATGGACATCTTAGGTCCTCATTTTGATAAGATTGAGTGAGCTTCGAGGACATCGACAACAGGGTTTGATTTCATCGAATCACTTGTCGATAAATCGACAAAGGTAGAAAACTTAAAGATTTTCTTGAGTTTGCAAAAAGTTTTCTTATCAAAAACCTTAGAGTGTTCTATTCAATTTTAAGGGTTTTAATTACCTGGTGTTTTGGGACATGGGATGTGAAGCTAAGATATACTTGTGACGAGTTCAGGCACACATTCAGTTGAGGCAGACTCTTGATTAATCTTCCTATGGAGCTCATTTGTCTTGCAGACTCAATGCTCACGCTAATTGACAAACCAGGGCACTTTCATTACAACCGTCTGTTTGATACTCCAATCAATGCTCTGAGGTTGTTGGTTTAAGGTTTGGTCTAATCTTCGTTAATAAATGATTTGTCTTTAGAGTTTAGAGAAGATTCCCATGAGCTAAACATTCAAAGGTTCCAGCACAATGATTTACCACTAAAGGGTGCTATTGGAAGCTTAATGAATGCTAGAGTTATAACTCAATCCAATTAATAAAGGTGACAATAAATGCTTGTGCTATGGATTGAATGATGAACTCTTATCGAAAAAAAAAAGCTTGAGGATGAGGGTATTAACTATTACAATAACTCTCTCAAGCTCTCTTTAAATCTTGCACATTTACCAAGAAGCAACCCATGAGTATATATAAAGTTGAATCCCAACGGCAAAAAAATGGGCAGAAATCTACTCTTATCGATGCCATCGAAAGGTCTTCGATGCCATTGACAATCTGCACCAAGGTTTTCAAATAGGTGTTGGGCAAGCTTTGTTCGATGCCATCGAGCATACTTCGATTCCATTGAAGATGCCTTCGATGTCATCGAGAGGTAGCTCAATGCCATTGAGATTTTCCTTGTAAAATTTACTTAAGTTGCTGGACAATTTTATCTTTTTTTCGATGTCATCGATCAGAGCTTCAATGCTATTAAGATTTGAATTTCAATGACATGATTTGAATTTCAATGACATTGAAAGGTCTTTGATGTGATAAAAAAATATTAGATTTTCTTTGAAAGCTTGCTGGACAAACTGATCCTTATATCAATGCAATCGAATAGTCTTTGATGTCATTGATAACTTACTCTTGATGTTATTGAAGAAGGTTCGACTACATCGAGAAACACTTAGAGTATTTTTAGATATGAAGGAAATAAGCTCAAGGTCGATTTAATCGAAATTGGTTCGATGCCACTGGAACGTAAGTTTCGATGCAATCGACAATACCCAACATTTGTTTAGTTTGTTATTGGACTATATGGGCTTGTTTTCGATGTAATCGAACTATGTTCGTTTCCATTGAATTTGTTCTCGATTGCATATTGATGCAATCGTCAGGACATTGGTTTTACTTGTATATTTCATACTTCCTCCAATACTCAAAGTGCAAAGAACCAATCTTAGCAGAAGATATTTAAAAGTAGTTTGTGGGTAAGTTAGGTTCTTTTAGGGGCATATACTTATTAGGGTTTGTTTGGGTACATGAGGCTTAGTTTACCTTTTAAGCACATTTGTACGTCTTCATCTTGATGAGTTTTGAACTTGTTGTCTTCAATTTGGAGCTCACTTGATTGACAGACTTTTCATTCACGTATATTGACAAACATGGCACTTTCAACGTCGAGCTTGACCTCATCTCCTTTTCAGCTTCAAAGCAGGAGGTTGGGTCTAGAGTTTCTGTTATTGCCTGGCTCGGTCGAGCACCTAAGGTTCCGACCTGACCTTTTCCTACTGGCCAGTCTGCTTTCCCCGTAACAACAAATATTTTAGTGAAATCCCCGTATAGCATGCTACTAGACCCTTGTGTTAAAGAGGTTTAGCGTGGCACGGTAGTATCTTCTTGTAGATGATAGTGTATAGATACAAATCTTCATAACCCTTAAATCCTAAAATTGTGAATTAATGATCTAGTGTTTTCTTAATGAACAATGGTATAAGAACTCTTGAATGGTATAAGAACTTTTGAATTCTGTTGCTGAAGTGGAAAAACGCTGAGACATCTTCATCATCTATGATAATGGTTGGAGGGAGTAATCCACAACCATGTGAAGAGTAATCAATATTGATTATGACATCATATTCCTTTAATGTCGTCCTTGTCATCTTATGAATTTTAGATACGAGATCTTGATATATAATTGCGTTGCCTGTGAGGATACATTTTGAGTCCCCACTATTTTACTAGAAATCTCTCATTTTCACGTACTCACTTCTCATCATAACAGCACGGGATGATTTAGAGAGCATGATATGCACATATGATTGTACTTGCACAAAAAGTTAATTTATTATTCTTAACAAATATATATATATATATATATATATATATATATATATATCGGTTAATTCACGGACCCCATCACACGTATGAAGTTTTGGACTGATTGGATGGCGGGAACCATGTGATCTTGCATTCTGGACCCTTTTCGGGCCCCTTTGGCTTGCTTTCCTCCGATCTCAAGCGTGTACAATCTTCATTATTGGTTTTCTGGAGTCCATCCCGTGCTCTGGTGACTTCAAAACGTCAATTCCATGCTTTTAACATTAATTTTCAATATACGCTCCTAATTTCCTCCTGTAACAAAAATATAATTAAAATCCGATATTAGGCCTTATCATGTATATAAAATAGGGCAATACTCGGGGTCTAATATGCAATATTTGACCCTGATATATATATATATATATATAAACCAGATAAAATAAAAGAAGAATCATAGTTTGAATGAGTGAGCGATGGTGGTACTCATGGGAGAGTGATCACGATTTTGTCGAGCGTGCGATCACTGTTGTTGCATTCAAGCTATCATTGTTGGTGCGAGTAGTCTATTTGCTGTTGGTGCATTGAAGCGATTGACGTTTGTACAAGACTAATGACAGCTGTTTTGATGACTTAGCAACCGTTATTTCAACAACTTAGTGATGGCCTTTTCATTGAGTGAGTGATCACTGTTTGTACGAGTGAGGAATCCTTGGTGGATGGATATGTCACGATGCAATGAGTTTTTCCATTGCTTTTAAGACTCTACTAAAACAAACTACAACTATGCATGTTTTTACTTACTATGTAAATAGAGTAGACAATTTTTCGAGAATATAAGAGAACGTAGGAGTGTGAATGCATTGAAGGGTAGTGGCTGGAATTAATATATCGGAGAAGATTGTAAGAAATGTGGCCGATGCTTATTGAGAGAGATTTGATGAAATCTCACTTTTTTCTCTTCATAAAGTTGAAATGTTGTTGGTAGGGATCCATTGTTGTATGTGGGGCTGCTATACATCATTTAACATTTGACTACAGGTTCACTATGACATATGTGTCCGATCCATGCCATTCATTTGTTTTATCTTTCAAGGTTATTGCTTGAGGCCAAAAATGGGTCAAATCCAACAAATAGGTGGACCACACTATAGGAAACAGAGCTGATTTAATGACCACCGTCAAGGGATTCTTGGTGGCCAGGGAAGGTCTGGATTAGGCTGAATTTTTATTTTTTTTCACCGTCCATGTCCATGGGACTTTATGAATGGTCTAGATAGATCCAAACGTGGACCAAATGATGGTTTCAATGGGCCGATGTGATAGATGATGTGGGTCACACAAATGATCCCCCGCACGAAATTGCATTTAAAGGCGTGTGGCTCTATGCTTGGATAGCAAGGGCATTTTAGTCCCAAACAAATGTCAAAACCCATCAGATGTCAAAAAAGAGAAACAAGAAAAATGATGTTTCTAAAATGGGAGCCATTTTAGGGTTCCAGCGGACCTGAGGTTTATTTAGGGAGAGAGCCCCGTTGTTAATTTGTCATATGGCAAATGACAACTGGAAGATCGACATGCCCAAATTTCTTAAAAAAATCTTTATTTAAAAACGAATATTGAAAACAAAAGTTTACCCCCTTAGAAACAAAACAAAGTTTCATTTACCCCACTCTCCACGAATCCAAACAAGCTCTGTTAAAAAAAAAAAAAAAAAAAAAACTCGTCTCTCACTTTCCGTCTCCCTTCCACGTGCATTGCACGTGCGATGGAAAATATGAGAGGAGCGATAGCGGGCCAAGAGAGAGAGAGGGGCAAGTCTGGAAGAGAAAATCGAAGCACGAACATGGATTGGAAGAATGATGCCATCACGTCTATCGGCTGCGACGAATTTCGGTGAGAATTTGAGCTAATTCCAAAAGCTTTGTTGAGTATGGAGACGAGGCACCAAGTCTCGTCCGCTCGAAACTTCGGTTTGATTCAATGTTAAAACCGAGCCGATCCTTGCACAAACTCACCCCATTCCACTCGTTGAGGCTCATCATGAGTCATCCATGATGAGTCTTATCCTATCAATGATTTGGATCATTGAACCATGAACATCATCATCATAGTCTTTTCTCAGCTATTTGGGGTCAGCTTTACAAAGTTCTTATGATTGTTCGGCAAAATTAAGACGCTTGGCTGCCTACCTTTGACATTGATACTCCTCTGTTACCAGACGGAGTTCAGGGACCCCACTTATGCAAACTGAAAACCTGAAAATACTATACCTAATTGTCACCTGCAATTGTATACTACCTCCTCCAGAAAATGGGGAGAGGATAGATACTTGTGATATTTTATGATGTCCATACGAAGAACCCAAAGGGATTTTCTTAGTAACTATGGTTGATACTCTCCTTGACTTGTTCTTGAGTGGATATCCATGTGAGAGGGTAGTATGTGACAAAAGAAAATACTAGATGTAATGTGGGAATAGGTCTATGTTGTTGAAGGCTTGACATAACATGCCATGACTTCTTGATGTTGAAACTTGATTAAGCTAGTTTTGAGTTAGTTTCATCTTCATTGTAGATCTAAACACATTATGTATCTTATGTTTTAGTTGAGAGATAAGCATGCAACATGAAGTTTGTTTATGCGTATTGAGGCATGGTGGGTAATGTTATTGTTGATATCGTAGAATCATGTCATCTTTGTTAATGTATATTTCAAGATACAATAATATATTTTTCTACAAATTGATGCATGAACATTTGATCATTAGGAAGGGTCCAAAGTGGACCCCACTGCTTGCTGATTGCTGATCAGGCCCTAAACAAAAGTCCAATTGGACGTTGGCAGCAGATCCAAGCAGATTGCCCTGATTTCTAATCGACTGGGCTATGAGCATGGTTTTAAACAAGTTATATTTCAGAAAAAAGAGCTCTGTTTAAAAAGTGGGTTTGGAGTTCGACTTGCCTTGAGACCGAAACCGGCACAGGTTACACCGACTTGTTCTTTTCCATACATTTTGGTTGTTTTGGTCCTGTTTTGGTCTAGTGACTCGTCTGGCCCCGACTAAAAGTGATAATAATCAGGCAAAGCTGGGTCTTATTAGACGTTATTTTGAACCATGAATGTGACACCTACAAATCCAATCAACTGCTTTTAGCCTTTTGATGCAGAGATTGATAGCGAAGCCAGCCACCTGAATCCTACACCAGTGAGTACTCTGATACTGATTTGATGCATAGATTGGTAGCAAAACGAGCCACTCAGTTCTGCATAAACGACTAAAGAGAATCCACTCACCAGAAAAGAACCCTTACCTCTTCATCCATGAATGTGATTGTGGGGGTGTCAGTGTCATCCTCCAATATTGCAGCATGAACAGCAATAGAAACAGACTGTGATGATGGAACATAAGATGTATGTAAAGTGTCCACAAATGATCTCAAACCTGGTTGAAGAGAAATACCAGGATCTGGCAGCTTTGTTTTCCAACCCGTAATGCTGCAATCCTCCATTGGAGGATCCATCTTAGCGAGAACTTCCAAACCATAGGCGTGCATTCACGTTCTCTCTCTCTCTCTCTCTCTCTCTCTCTCTCTCTCTCTCTCTCTCTCTCCGTGGTCATCATTCTTCAATCTGGAGAGAATTGAATGGACTGGGCATGGATAGCTTAGTTCAGGCCAAGGGGTTGATTTACAGGACAATTTAAAGGATAGGTTAAGGGCAGGTTATAGGTTGTTTGTTGGCTGAATTATGGTCAGGCTGTGTGCTGTTTTACAGGTTAGGTTTCGGGGTTGTGGCTGGAATTTGGTTAAAGTGGTGTCCGTGACTAGGGAATGGATAAAAATTAGGGTGTGTGATGTGCATAGGGGTGGAGTATGAGTTGTTGTTGCTTGAAGGTACAAGGTGATGGATTTAGGGTTTGGTTTGGCTTGGCTGCAGGAGAAGAAGAAAATAGGAGATATTTGGACAAGATGTTAGAAATTACCAACATTAGAATTTCCAGGTTGCAGAAAACAAATTTGCAACAAATTCCATATTGCGAAAAAACCCACATCGTACAGTTCCTGAAATAGAGATTGGCAGCAAAATAGGGGGGGGGGGGGGGGGGGTGTCGCTCTCACTAGAAAAAGAAATTCTAAATTTAAGACGACCTGTAGTCAGTCCTAATAACACTTAACTAATACGAATAATCATCATCATCACTAATCCTTATCTGGCTAAATAAATCTTATATTGCCATTCCACCCCATCAAGGACCATATCCTCAATTAAACCATTTCATCAAATATTTTCTTAGTACCTTCATCCACGTTTTTTAAGTGTTTGAAAGAGAGGAGAGAATACTTTTTTGGAGATTATTTGAAGCTATAGATTGACTTCTTGAGTTGACATACTTTTTTGGACTCCCCCTAAGCAACGAAGCTAGGCAGTTGCTCCATATAGAATTCTTCAACAAGATCTCCATGAAGGAAGGCATTTTTCACAACAAGTTGATATAATGACCAATCCAGATTTGTGGCAATGGAGACAACAACATGTACATAATGAAGTATGACTAGAGGAGAAAAAGTATTTGACTAGTCAACTCTTAGGTCTGAGAATACTCTTTTGCAAATAATCGAGCTTTTAATCGATCCACCGAGCCAGGGTTATACTTCACTGTATACATCCATCTTCACCCAATTACACGCTTTCCCTCAGGTAGCTTAGCTAATTTCCAACTTTAATTTTGATAAAGTGCAACAATCTCTTCTTCCATAGCACGTTTCCTCCCATCATTGTTGAGAGCCCCCCGAAAAGAGTGAGGAATAGACACGAACGATAAAGACAGTAAATTGTTAAAATGAAGGAGTTAAGCCAGCAAAGGAAACATAATGCGATATAAGATGTTGAGTGCAAGTAAGTATACACTTACGAAGAGAGATGGCCAAGCAACCTTCATTTAACGGTACTAGTGGGCTTAGAGGAATGATCTTCTAACGAGGTAGAAGGATTGATAGAGGACACATTTGTATGCACTCTATCTCATCTCTTTTAACATCTAGAGTAAACTTGCAGAATGATCTTCCTTTAAAGAAGTTGTGTCTGTCATAGTGGGTGGAGTAGTAGAGCCTTCTTCAAATTTGTATGCACTCTTATCTCCTCTCTTTGAACGTCTAGAGTATACCTGCAGAATGATCCTCCATTAAAGAAGTTGTGTTTGTCATAGTGGGTGGAGTAGTAAAGCCGCCTTCAAATTGCAACGAGTGTCCTCCTTTAGAGAAATATGGAGAGTATGTTCAAAGAATGTAGCATCGGTTTCATAAACAAGATTATAACATTTGTATCCTTGTTGGGTATGAGAATACCCAAGAAAAATGTACTTTAAAGCTTTTGGTTCAAATTTGTCAGTGACATGGTCAAACTGACATACAAAACACACACAACCAAATACCTAGGGAGAAATTGAAAACGTTATACTATGAGGACATGAGACAGAGAAATGAGATTTTCCATCTAAGATTGATGAAGGCATCAGATTTATTACATAGCATGCAGTCGGAATTGTGTCACTCCAAAATGTTTTTGGAACCATCATATTTAACAACAATGTCCTAGCAACCCCAGTAAATGTCGATTCTTACGTTCTGCTGCTCCATTTTGTTATGGCGTGTGCACACAAAGTTTGGTGAATAGTGCCATGGGATAGGAGATAGTGAGTTAAAGTCGTAAGATACTTGTTCCCTGGCATTGCTTGAACATAGAAACACACTTTTGCATTGAATTGAGTTTCTATTTGCATATGAAATGCCTTAAAACAAGAAAACACTTTAGAATGATCCGTCATTGAGTATAACCATGTCCTTCTAGAACAATCATCCACAAAGATAGCAAAATATTTTAAATCAAATAAATTAGTAAAATAAATTGGACCCCAAACATAAGAATGTATCAAATAGAAAGGTTTAACACTTTTTTATCCACACGAGGAGGAAATGACACTATGATGCTTGCTTAACTTGCAAGCCTCACAGTCTAGCCTAGACACATGCGCCAATGATGGGACAAGATTCTTTAAACTACTTAAGGATGGATGACCAAACCTGGAATGCCACTGATGAGGAGAGATCTGTCTGTAATGCATCTCATAAAGTCCATTCACTTCATGTCCTCCAATCATCCTTCCCATCTTTAGATTATGAAATTGATAATAGGAAGGATGGAATTTGAAAGAACAGTTTAAGAATTTAGTTAGTTTACCACTAACAATAAGCTCAAATGAAATTTAAGAATATAAAGTACTAGTGATAATGAAAGAGTTGGGGTAGGTGAGTAATACCCACCCCTGATACATGGGTTGAAGCATCTTCCGCTAATGTTAAAGAGGAAATAAACGAAGATTAGACTAGCTGAGACAACACGTTACACTTGCTGACCATGTGATCGGATGCTCCAAAGTCAATGACCTAAGGAATACTCTCAAAAGAAACAAGTTAAATTATACTAGACTAAGCAAGAGTAGTTGAGGAGGATGAGGCATGAGTGGAACATTCTTTTAGAAGCTTGGCATACTCTTCCCTTGGACAGTGTGACTGTGTCACCCAAAGTACTTTGCTTAGAAGGTGGAGATAGACTTGCATTGGATATATAACCCTCAGATCCATCTTCCAAAAAGTGTACTTGATTTGCCCAAGCTAGTTTACCAATAAGATCCCAACATGTATTATTTGTGTAGTTATTGAGACCATAATGAGCACATTGCTAATTTACCATGACCGCGGCCATAACCTGTAACATCCTGGATGTTGCCGTTTTATCTTAAGTTGAGTCTGTTGCTTGTTAGGTTTATTTTTCTTAATTAATGAGAATTTTAACTTGTTTTGTGAATAACTCTTTATTCGTAATGATTTAGATGATGATTCTTTTGTAAGATTTGCTTAGAAATATGCCTAGAACCATGTAGAACCATTAGAATTTTCAAAACTCTCAAATTAGAAATAATTATGAAAATGCCATTGACCTAGACCCTTGATTTCTAGATTAAATAGTTCCCATGATCCGTTCGACTTGAAATTTTATCTCATGCCTATCTAAGGTTGCCTATATGTCTATCTCACTATCGTCATCTAACATAAACAAAAACACGCCTACAGGCCCTACACAGATTTTAGGAGAATGCATAAATATCCCCAGGTTAGACGAAGATACGATTTATATGTTATCGGCATCATGGAAGAACAATTTTAGTAGATTCGGGTCCATTCTTTCCACCAAAATTTGTAGTCTCACCATATAATCCATTACTCAAAATTTCATCATTATTGGACAGCGAGAACATAGGTAACTTAGGGCCCACTTAATTGAAATTAACTCATATTATTTAATTAGTAATTTAATGTGAATTTGGGGGTTAGTTTCCTAATCGTGCAAGAACCACTCTTAGATGATGAATTCTCTAAAATTGCCCAAGATCTTTGGGATCTAAGATGTTCACTAGATGGGGGATAAGTGGTTATAGATAATGGTCAAAGTTTTCCTTAATGATGACCCACCAAAATCAAGGGTTAAGGGGCCGATTTGACAATTGGGTCACTTCTACTATGATCTAGGGGCTGAAATTCAACAAGTATGGTTCATTTATGTTAGATAGGTATGGGATAACGGATCATGGGAAGTATGTAATCTAGAAATTAAGGGTTTAGGTTAATGGCATTTTTTGTAATTATTTTTGATTTGAGGTTTTTGGGAAATCAAATGGTTTTAGGTATGTTTCTAAACAAATCTTATAAAAGAATCCTCATCTAAATCATTATAGATAAAAAGTTATTCACAAAACAAGTTAAAATTCGCGTTAATTAAGAAAAATAAACCTAACAGGCTATGTACTAGACTTAAGCTAAAACGGTAACATCCGGGATGTCACAATCCACCCCCCTTAAAAACAAACTTCTTCTTTGAAGTTTACTTGAGGTGTGATGTTGAGACGCTGAGGGCATTTCTCTCTAATAGCATCCTCACTCTCCCACGTCGCTTCCTCTTTACTAGGGAATGACCAGAGGACTTTAACTAGGGGAATGACTTACAAAATCTTCAATCCCTTTAGCTTTTCTCGTCAACATTTGCCTAACGATGTGGTGCACGATAAGAGCATCAAAAAATGCTTTACCGTTGGATTTAACAAGTGAAAGGAAATCGTTCCTGCTACTCTTGAAATTTATAACACGTGCTTGCGATATATTTCTCGTCTTTAATTATCTTTGATTCATTCTGGTGTCCATCAAAATTTGGGGTCATCACACTCCACTCACCTCACAAAAATTTTCGTCCTCGAAAATTGGTTCTACAGACTTTTCTAGATTCGAGCCTAACATGCTTCCACTGTGCACCCTGATTCTTCCATGACTCGGTATTTGGCTACGGATCATTAAAGCCTAATTAATCACTAGCTTTATCATCACTTAGTCACTCGGCGAATTCTGTCTCTCATGCAACACTCTACAAGTGAAAGTACCATTCAGAAAGGGTAAGGTAGAAGAACTAAAGTGTAGAAGAACTATAACTCCAATCCACGAACTCTTTTATCTACCCTACGATCACCTTAATGCTTCAAATAATTTCGCCATGATTCTCAACCAAACCTTAGATCTTTAGAATTGGGCTAAGTCTGGTTTTAATAGGGGTACCACTCTCAAGGTTTCTTACTAAGTCAAGGGTAACAACCTACCATGGAGGTCTTTCTCTAATCATATACTCAAACTCGGAGGTTCTCCTATAATCGAGTGATTTAGAAAGATAATTATGGACATATAATTATTAAAGATACTTGATCGATATTAGAGATAACGGATCATGAGATTCAAATGGATGGGTTTAAGTTCGAATGGATACATGTATGGTCGATCAGACGTATGGGTGGAATGTTGATTGAATGGCGAGATAAATGACTAAATTTGGTGATAAATTATTATTGATGTTTGGGTTATAGAATCGATGGGCATTCAACTAGGCAAGATATGATTAGTGTTCGAGTTGTCGGTATCACTACAAGTTTCGTTGGCCGAAGATAAAGATATAATATTGTTATCGTCGATAATATTGCCGATAACCGGAAATTTGGGGAAAATGGAAGAAACATGGGGAAAACAGTGGAATTTCTCAGTGAAACTTCAGGACATGCCTAAATACATATATTTGTATATTTAGGAATAAAAAACTACAAAAAAGACTGCATTACATCATAAGTTTTCATGTAATGGGAAAACATAAATATCATCCAACATGTTCATAGGGTCACATAGATCTGTATGGAACCTTCCTAAGGCCCACCGTGATGTTTATTTATCATCCAACATGTTCATAGGGTCACATATATCTGTATGGAGGGAAAACAAAGATATCATATTGATCCAAAACTTTTGTGGACCCCAAGAGGTTTTCAGTGGTAGGCATTCAATCCCTACTGTTTCTTATGGTGTAGTCCACTAGAGGATTTGATCTGCCTCATTTGTGGGCTCATCAACAAAAAGAATGGATGGACCGGTGGGCCGCACAGTGCCCCTGACAGGACAATCCGTCTCTAACTAGGTCCTGGCGGGGATACTACCCAGTCCACGCCCAGCTGCGGCACAGAACCAATCATGTGAGTGGAACCCCGATAGTAAGGCCCACCTCGATGTATGCATGGTATATCCATGTAACGCCTTGAAAATCGGGGGTCGAGCAAAGCTCAGCTCCCGAGTTCCAACGCATCACTTATGCAACATAGATAATGATGATTTTGGGGTAGGAGAAGTTGCTCTATCCAAATAACCTATTTATTTCACGAGATTCCAAAAGGTTAATGGTCAAAAATCCATTTTATTTATATATTTACTATTTATAGTAAATTTTAGTTTAAGTATTGTTATTCATCATTTAAACTTTAGGATTAGTGTTTAATATGAAAGTACTTAGAAAAATTTGAAGAATAAGGTGGTGAAAGGTGAGATTTTGAAGGAAATGGGTTGAAAAAGGATTTTAAACTTTGGGATGGAGTTTTGAGAAGTCAATTGAGTTTTTGAGAAGTCAATAGGGTGTTATGATCGACCCATTGCCTAAGGACGTCTATCTCCAAGTTGGCAAAAATCCGGGATGTTACAATCCATGCCATCCATCTGTTTTGCCACATAATTTTAGGGATTGTCATAAAAATAAAGTAGATAAAAATTTTAGGTAGACGGTGTATCACTCAACACAAAATATTGGTTATTGACCAATAAAAATCGTGTGCCACAAACATTATGGATCAAGCTGAAATTTGTTTTCTTTTTCGTCCATCCAAGTCTATATGAACTTATCAATAGGTTGGATGGTCAATAAACATTATAGTGAACCCTAGGAAGTGTTTAATGATAGGAGATCAATGACCACTGTTTCTTGTGGCACGATCCACTTGAAACTTGTATCAATTTCATTTTTCGGACAATGCCCTAACGTAAGTTGTAAACGAAGATGGACGACGTGGATATGCAATACATACATCGAGGTGGGCCCTATAGACTCCCCCATCATTCGTTTACTTTTAAAGGTAGAGGATTAGGTGCGGCCTGGCTTGACCTAAGAAGGTGCGACACTTATTGTGGGGCCCACCTTGGTGTATTTATTGTATATCCACACCATCCATACGTTTTTTAAAAATCATTTTAGGGCATGATACCAAAATAAATCTAATTTAAATCTCAAGTGGGCCATGTCGTAGGAAACAATGGTTATTGCCCATTAAAACTTTCTAATGGGTCACAAAAGTTTTGGATCAACCTGATATTTATTATTTTACTTTCATCCATGTTTATATGACCTTATAAACAGGTTGGATGACAATAAACATTAAAGAAACATTACAGTGGACCTTAGGAAGATTTTAACGGTAGAGGTTCAAGTAGCACTCTTTCTTAGAGTATGGTCTACCTGAGATTTTGATCGAATTCAATTTTTTCCTCATGCCATAGAATGATATGGAAAAATGTATGGGCGGAATGGATATGCAATACATGCATCAAATTGGGCCCTACAGTAAGGGTCACACCATTTCACTGCAGCCCGAGTCGTGCCAAATCGACTCTCTTAAGTGATGGGAGAGGTCAAGAGAGTTCAACAAAAGAGTCCTCTTTTTTGGTAAACCCGCAAACGGCAATGGCAACTTCGATGCTTTTTCCGTTAAAACTCCCAAAAATCTCTCCCCAAATTCATATTTTTTTCAAATCCCAAATCAGATCCCCGTAAGCCTAGGTGGAAATCTAGTTTCCTTTCAAAGCAATTCTATTAGATGGAAAAAATGGGTTTAGGTTTTTCTTACTTGTGAAAGATCTGGCGCTGTTGACCGCGATTGGCCAATCAAATCCAGCTGAAGGCCACTCCTTTAGGTAGATCTTAAGTAAAAAGGTAAGAGAGCTTTTTTTTTTTTTTTTTCTATATATTTTTTCGAATTTTTGGAATGGTAAGAGGGTCGTCACCTAATGTCGCCGAAAACACCGCATTTGTTTTGCCTATTTTATCGAAATCTACAGGGTAGTTGACTGATTTGGCCAGTGATTCGAAAATCTTGTCGATAATATCGAAAATATTGGTGACATCAAGAAGAGAAACGAAATATTGGGGTTTCGGTATTGCAGGTCTGGTGACACCAATAATATCGGCGATATTATCAATTTCTCGCCGATAACTCGAACATTGGATATGATCGAATAATCAAGTGAAGGGATGGATACACGATCGGATAAATAAACAGATTAGATGATGTTGATGATCCCCTAATGGCTAAATATACAGTGGGGGTTTAACGGATAGATGATGTTGGTGATACCATTCTGTAACACCCCAAGATTTCGACTCTCGTGGATAACACAAAAGGCCGAGTTCCCGGGTGTTAATTTGAATATGTCAAGGGTGTAAACCCGCATGTTCCTTACATTCTCATAATTTCCCATAATTTCATGGTATTCATAACATAAATGACGGAAAATAAATCTTATTTCATTAGGTTCTCTACTCTAAGTTCCATTCACCAAGTGTTCAATCAAACCAAATAACATAGTCCAAGTTCTGCCCTCCCATTGGGGACTTATTAGAATTTCAAATCCAAATCAACTAATCCTAGAAAAGCAACATAAAATAAAGTAAATGGTTCTTGTTTAAGCCACATCGGCTTCATCGTCTGCCATTTGTTGCCACGAACCTTCATAATCCTCTCCTTGAGGTTCAGGTTCCTTTAATGGATTGTCACCGCATAACCTACGGTTGTTTTTCCAACAAGAGGATTGAGTTGCCTAGGTTCAACTTGGTGAGGGCATCCCATTAAGATTACGACAATAATAGACATTCAATTCATATATAATAACAAAACAAACATCCATAAGAAAATCTTGAATAATGCGATGCAAGGGGTCCCTGATTAAATAAGACACTGAAGTGGGAGTAGCCCAATTACAACTTCACACGCTCTTAATAGCCACCAGTCACCAGAGTTTACCGAACATGTGAAGCGGGAAATCCCCAATTACGACTTCACACGCTCTGAATACCCAACTAAGGAAGCGAGTATCCCCCAATCATGACTTCCATTAGATAGTGTACAACTGGAAACGATGAACCCACCACTTTCCATTGTAACACCCAAGGGGTAAGTGAATGCATGATTAGTCCCATCCAATGTTTTAAATATTGACGATATCGGCCGATATATCCCACGATATATGTTGTATCCCACCTGTGCGATATGAAACGCACAAGTAGTTCTGATATATCCCACATGTTCAATCTGATGAGCATTTTCAATTTCCGATCTTTTTTTTTTTGTTGAAATTATGTTAAATCAATGTCAAATTGTTACAAATCCGTTACTTCTTCATGTTTTGCATGAAAAATCATAGAGTTGGGAGCTTTGATTTCGATATCCATTGGTTCTTCATGTTCTCCATGTTTTTTTTTTTTTTTTTTTTTCAAAAATTTCCGTCTACCAGCTATCAATTGAGACTAATTTCAAAGTACTTAGGAGTATTTGATGAAATGATCATCGCAAACACTCTAATTTTGAAATTTGGGTGTAGGTGGTCTAATTTGGGCAAAATTCAAAATTTCTCAATTTCTCCCAATTTTCTTGCAATGTTGCACTCCAAAAATGAAATCAAGCATGTATGAGGGATGATCTACTGATTTGTTAAATCCTTGTCAATTTTCAAAAAATAAAAATAATTTTTTAATTAAAATTTTGTAAAAATATTATTATTTGTTTCAAAATTTCCCTTCAATCGGCTGTCAATTGAGACTAATTTCGAAGATTTAGGAGTGTTTGATGAAATGATCATCACATACACTCTAAATGCTATGCATTCAATTTGAATATAATTGTATTAGTTCAGTCAGACAACGTATAGCTTAGGACCCTATACAAAGGAAACCTATTATGTGAACTTTTTTGAAATGTTATGATTTAAAAGTGTTTATTATTATTATTATTATTATTATTATTATTATTATTATTTTTATAACAATCCCTGAAGTTTCATTGAAAAAATCAACCATTTTCCCTATGTTTCCCCATGTTTTCCAAAAAGTGTGATAAATTACCCAATACAAACGATATATCCCATGCGATAACTGATATGTATCTGTATCCCAAGGATGCAATACATAATGCGATGCTGATATTTCGAACACCGGTCCCATCCTTTAATTAATCCAGTTTAGCACCTCACCCCATTCCATGGTCTACCACACCCTAAGATAGTTGTTACTCTTCGCAGGACTACCATTCATGGAGGGATGAGCATACCCTAATTGTGATGCTACACATTGCTCTTAAGTCATCATCATCCACTCATGGATCCACCATAAGAAACAATCCAACCATTGGATCCTCCATAATTCACAATAATCCATGCTTATGGATATTCCATATCAATTCAACAACATAAACCACATGGGTTTTCATAATTCCATAACATGGTTCCAAAACACATGGGATGCGTAGTTTCCTTTTGACGTGGCATTCAAAATACATAAGTCCGTCATCACATCATCACATGGGGCGTGCCATGTCCATCAACACATGATATTCATAATGAAACATTCATAGTTTCCACATAGTTCCATCATAAACACGATTCTATCCTTGAATCCTTGTTCATACATCGAAACATGTAATATTCTCATATTAATAAAAAAATTCCAGCAACATAATATCATATATTTCTCGTATTAAACACCATTAAACCACTCACAAACAACACAACAAATAGGCCAATCCAAACTACAACATATAGCATCCCTATAGATCTCTCGTCACAATGCGTTAACGCGCTGATCTACACGTTCCCATAAGATCCATCATCATAGGACATCAATCTAAATACCATAGAATCACACGCCTACCCTAGATGGGGTTTCCATCAACACATCTTCATAATTTATGAACCCAACATCATGTAGTTAGGCTTTAAGCCTATTCACAGTTCAATTCTCTATCAAATCTCATCCAATCATGGATTAAATCAATCATCACCAAATTTACAGCAATTAAATACTATAAAATAGAGAATTAGCAAGGGTTTTATGAATTAAAACAACAAGCAATCAATCAAGGAAAACAATTCCCAGGTCTTAAGAGCAAACCGGCTAGAATTGTATGTAAGCTTAAAGGGATTCTTCACCTTAGCCTTAGATGAAACCCTAGGTTGAACTCGAAGGGAGAAGGGTGTTTACACAAACCATGACATCGAGGAGAACCACACGAGCAAGGTGGAGGCGTCCACGTGATGGGCGTCCTTATGGTGGGACGTCCTCTCTCTCTCTTCTCTCTCTAGACGTGAGGGTTGGAATATGTGGGACTTGTGAGCTAAAGGGAGGAATAGGAAGAGGGGGCGTGAGCACTATTATATATACATGTGGTGGGCGTTGCATAACTGCTACTAAAATCTGTAATGCGGCCATCCTATGTACTCCTGCCTCCAAAACGACCTCCCTCATAATTCTTCCATTTAACCGTTCTCCACAACTACGACCACTTTGACTTCTCCCATCTCCTCTGCCAGATGCAGACACAAATACAAACCAATCAAATGAGGATGAACTTTGTCCACTTATACTAGTACGCTGAATTCGGGTAAATTCCTCCATGGCGGATGGAATCTCATTACCTCCAAGGATCTGAGCTCTCACGGGCTCAAACTCAAGACTAATTTTAGAGAGGAATTTACCAACACGGAATTGCTCCCTCTAACGTCACATGGTCTCACAATTTATCGACAATGGTTGGTACACATTTAGTTCTTCCCACCATTGTTTGAAGAATCCTTGATATTATCAAAATATCCTCGATATTATTTGAATCTTTAGGTCGGCGATACCGATAACATTGGTAGTATAAGAAATTCCAGGTATTGGCAATGTGTCACTAAGTATCGCCAATGTATCGATATGTTTAATATTTTTGACTGTGTAAATTTCGGGTGTCGCTTGTATTGCCAATGTATTGATATCACCAATATTTTTTATTGTGTAAATTCCAGGCGTCGTATCGCCAATGTATCGATGATATTTCGATAATATTGTAATGTATTGATATCAACAAAAATCTGTTTATTAAAAAAATTTCCATTTTAAAATTTTTATCGGTGCATGGTTTTATGCAATGTTCAATTTGTCGATGATAATACCAATAATATCATGATATTATCGTTATCACAACATGGGCAATATCGAGACCATAATCTTTCGTTTCGTTTCTAGTAATTGATGATTTCTCAATGAAATATCATGTGTTGTCGATATTCTGAAATTTCGATGGATGTTTGGATGGAAGGTTGGATAGTTGGGTGAATAGATGGGATGGTTGGATGGGTAGATGAGATGGATGGGATGGTTGGACTGATATCTTACGACCGCACATGCTTTTAGTCTCCCATTAAATGGAAACTTATTATGTATGCATTCTTTTTCAATTTTTCGGTTCATAAATATGCAAATGTGTATTTTAGCATCTCCTAAAGTTTCACTAAAAAATTCCTCCATTTTTCCCATGTTTCCCCATATTTCCCGTTATCGGCGATATTATTGACGATATCGATATAGTTTTTGTATCCCCAGCTAGCGAAACTTGTAGCGATGCTGATACTTCAAACCAATGTTGTCGAATTGCATATGTGATCATGTATGCGCATATGCGATCGCACGATCGCGTATGTGACCGCATATTTTATTTTTTGAAAAATGAAAAAAATCGAATAATAGGGAAAAATTAAAAAAAAAAAAAGTAAAAAAAATATAAGAAACTAAGGGGAACTTTCCTAAGTTAATAGATAACTAATTTTACATATTTAAAATACATTTGAGAAAAATACAATGAATTAAACATCAAGTCATCAACATTCAACAATATAGTTAACAAGTAAGAAGTAACAACAAAATCAACAAGGTATTTATTTATTATTGTAGAAAATCAACAAGCTATCTTTCTTGGAACTTGAAAGTGCTTGAATCTTGATCTTGCAACTTCCGAGAGAGAGAGAGAGAGAGAGAGAGAGAGAGAGAGAGAGAGAGAGAGAGAGAGAGAGAGAGAGACAGCAAAAAAGCCTCCAACGCCCCCACCTCTATTCTTTATCAGATTAGGGCTTCACTAATTAATTTAAATTGGAAGTATGCCCTTCACCCTTTAAGTTGTTGTTGTACATCAACCCATGGGCCTAAGACTTAACCTAACACATGTTTAGGCCTAGAAAACAAACCAAATCACACACGAACCCTAGTTGGCCCACTAGACCACACGTGTGACATGTGGGATAAGGCTTAGATAATGATGAACTGGCTTCATTTTGTCATGTATGATTTGTACACCAAACATCTTTTGTATATATACTCATCATCTAAATGGTTAAAATGTTCCGTTTGAGGTGGTTAGAAACCTTACATGATGATTTCATTGTCACTTTTTTTTGGGCTACATTTTTTACTTCATATTCATGCAATTTCTTTTGTTCTTCTTCTTTTTTTTTTTTAATTTTTTTTTAGTGAATAATATTGATTGGTGAAGTCTTTTGCGATCCTATTTCAATGTTGAAGGTTTTTTTTTTTTTTTTTAAAATCTTTTGTCAAACTTACAGCTTGAGTTTCCTCTCCAGGCATAATTCTTCAAACACTTCAGCAGTTACACTTGAAGTTTTGGGCCATCAATTGCAGTTTGCTCAGGTGCTAACTCTTTCCTTTTGAACAAGTTGTAAGAAATGCATTCCCTGAATTGCAGAAGCATTTGAAGTCTTTGAACCTCACGATGCTTATTATGTTATAACATGAAGTGTTGTTTCGAAGGTTACATCTACTTTTGTGTTAGATGTGGTTAATAAGCAATGCCAACAATTACTATAGTGAAGTGGACATCGTACTTCATATGTCTTGATGTGATTCAGTAACCACCATGCTTGCAATTTATACACTTTTATATTTTTAAAAACGAAATTACTTTATTTGAGCTTGATTCGAACATCCTGAGCTGGTTTTGGGGAAAATTGAAATAAGGTAAACATTCCATTTTTTGTTGTTCTTTCTGCATTTGTGTTGATTCAACATGGTATGAACCAGAATCCTACTAGATTTTTGTTTGATTTGGGCATATTTGAATAATTTTTCAATTTATATATATATATATATATATATATATATATATATATATATATATATATATATATATATATATATTCACTATTTTTAAATAATTTCCCACAATTTTCTTCTTTTATTGTTTTATGTAAAAATATTTGGATTTTAAATTGATGAGTAACACGTATGGAGTTTATTTCTACATATGCATGGACCAAATCAGTGAGTAACAGGTATTTTTGGCCTATTTGAGGCATTTTGGGGATGAATAGTAACAACATTTCCCCCCTCCTATTTCTTAAGGGAAATGATTTAAAATTGATTAGGGATATTCATTAGTTGGATGAATCTATGGATTGATGAAGTTCGGGCATTTTGGAGCCATTGTAGTGTACCCAAACTTATGTTATCCATCCGAATTTTATATTAAAAATTTCATCAAATTTATTGAGGGAAATGGTGTAAATTGATCCGGGATATGCATTAATGGGATGAATCCCACGGATTGCATGCGTTTTATGCTATTTTGGGGCCATTTTAGCGTATCTAAATCGGCCTAACACTATTAATCCGAATTTTGTGCTAATATTTTCTTCAAATTTCTTGACGAAAATGGTGTAAATTGATTAGGGATATGCATTAGTGGGATGAATCCCTACTGATTGGTAAGTAATGTTTGCGTATTTATATCACTTATGCCTTACAAGTTCTAAGTTGACTTATGATTTATTAGTGTTTTTTTTTTTTTTGGTAAATGAACTGCCTATTTCTGATTTTCTGTTTGTCTTGATTCATACATTATAGTTGTGGTTTATTATATAATTGTGTCGTCACTCATCAGTACTCATATAATCTTATTTATATCGATATTACTCATTTTAAATATTTAGAATATTAAATATAGGAATTTTAGAGTCAGTCTCAGTGTCTCAAGTTAATAGTATCATTATGCAGCTCGAGACAACATTCTTATCAAAGAATGGTCCATTATACCATCATATACATATTTGGATTTTGGAATCCTCCCATTTTTCTGAATTTTCCAATATTTTTCCTATTTTTATTCTTAAAGAAAATATGTCAGCTATTGTGGACTGTATCGTAAAGCCATGAGACTGGCCGTTATGACCACCGTTACTGTTATTGAATAACTTGGTCATGTAAGATTCATGTCCTTCAACACCCAGCCAACAATGCAAATTATAACCATACATAACTGTCCTTGTCCATTTTTCATGTCTCTCAACACCCATCCAACCACAAAAAATAACCATAAATAGCCATCCTAGGCCATGTTTCATCTCCTACACTACCTCACACGAAGCCTCCACTACTTAAAAATTCCGTTTGTCACTCTCTAATCATCTCCCTTGTAACTTCTATTTCTTTTTCTGTTGGTTGGAACTATTTGATCCTCAACCCCCAAAACATTGACATTATGATCGGATTTCGTTTTGTACTGATGAGGCCATTACAAACTTGACCTAGTTTATTCATTTTTGGGAACTATTATGGATGGACTGTACGTAGAGAATGTATTTCATGGGGTGCTCCTATGCTCTAATTTTTTTATTTTTATTTTTTAAAAAAAAATATATATATATATATATATATATATATATATATATATATATCTTTTTCCAGAGGATGACAACTTTATTAAGAGAACGGCAAAGCCTAAAAGAATACAAAGAAAAGAGAACTAACAAAACAAAAAGCCTAGAGCACAGGCCACAAAGAAATAGAAAACCCCTTCAAAGGCACGATTATATCCCACTCAAAAACATTAGAGAGAGCTTTAAGGAAAATCCCCTTAGGAGAACCACTCAAATTGCAAAAGCATCTGTTGTTTCTCTCAAGCTAGAGAGCCCACAAACCTGCCAAAAGGTACAGCCTCCATTGATCCACCTCTTATCAACAGCTAAACCCAAACTGCTTCCATGCCATTGTTCAAAAAGGTTGAAAATGGACAAAGGCAAAACTCAAGAAACACCAAAGTGCCTGAAGAAACTGACCCAAATTTCCCTCGCATATGAACAGTGAATAAAGAGATGATTCACTGTTTCTTTGTCATTCCAGCACAAGGAGCTCACATTGACAAAGACAACACCCCCCTTTCTCAAATTGTTGATGGAAAGAACTCTATTCCAGCCCACGAGCCATGCAAATGCTACCAAGTAAAAAGGGTTTGAGCCTTGGTACTGACTGGTGCCCCACCTGTAATCTGATGATAGAGGGATCTGACCGAAAACTCTCTTGACTTCGAATGATCCCGAGAGAGAGTAACCCCCGACAGTTCATTGAGGAGGGCCACCAAGTCTCCAAACTCATCCTCTTGGAGGGCTCTTCGGAAAAGAGGAGACCATACTCCCCCTAAATCCTAATGCGAATAGTAACAGTAGAGAAAGGTTTGATGATGATAATGTGAAGAAGAGAGGAAAATATTGAGAGAGAAGAAGAAGGAGAGTTTGGGAGAGATGTTGTGTTAGGCTTGCTTGCCCTAACACATAATATTTTATTATAATAAAGTATATAGTACACCACAGGAGAAAAGGGAAGTGTGCACATGCACTTACACTAACCACGAAACCACATACACAATACATAGCATTCTATACTCCCCCTCAAGTTGGAGCATAGATGTTGATCATGCCCAACTTGTCACGAACACGATGAAGAGCATCTCGACTTAAGGACTTTGTAAGAACATCAGCAAGTTGGTCCCCAGATCGAACAAAAGGAGTGACGATTTCCTTAAAAGCAACTTTCTCCCGAATAAAGTGACAGTCGACCTCAATATGTTTAGTTCGCTTGTGGAAAACTGGGTTACGAGCAATATGGATGGCCGCTTGGTTGTCACAGTGAAGAGGAACAGGATCCGAAGGAGGATAGCCAAGTTTTTCAAGAAGGTTGCGAAGCCATACGAGTTCACACGTCGCATGAGCCATAACACGATATTCTGCTTCAGCCGAGGAAATGGTTGTTTGACATGGTATCAGAGAGGGAGGTCCTATGTTCGAATCTCGAGAGCAACAAATATGCCTCGCTAATATATTATTCTCCCACAGGGGGTCAGCAAAATCAGGTTTGGCCGAAGGACCGGGAAATCAAGCCCGGCCTATTTATGGTGTGAGCGTCCCTCCACCCTTGTCAGTATGTTCCCGTGCGAAGTTCCCACCCCGCACGTGCGGGGGGTGTGGAAGTGATAAAGTCTCTTGATATATATTGATACACCACACTCTGACAACTCAAGCTTTTAGAGTAAATGGTTGTTTGACAGTAACAACCAACATAGGGTCAAGGTCCACCACCACTTGAGCTCATCTTGGATAGAGCTATAAGTATCCATCTAAAATCCAAACCGAGAGCCATTGCCCACCATAAAACCCACCCCACTAATCACAAAATCTTTAAGACTCAAAATAGATCTCCAAACACTTGGCCCTCTATATAAAGGAATGCGCTTCGCGCACCACCCCTCCCTCTCCACCCCAAAATTTCTACTAATTATTTCTATAACCCCCTTCTTCCGACCCAATCCTCAAAATTCTCTTCCCCAAAAGCGCCTCATTCATGAAACCTAAGTCGTGAATCCCCACTCTCCCATCCTCCTTAGGTCTGCAAACATCATCCCACTTTATAGGATGAAATTTCTTCTTAGCTTCCAATCCTTTCCATAAGAAATCCCTTCGAAGCCAATCCAACTTGTCGAGCACACTTTTCGGGCTTTTAAAGAGAGACATGAAGTATAAAGGAAGATTGGAGAGACCCGCTTTAATAAGAACAATTTTTCCTCCCAGAGATGAGCTTACCCTTCCAAACAGATAGCTTTCTTTCAAACCTTTTCGATCACCGGGTCCCAAGGATGGTTCTTCAACTTCCCATTGCATAATGGAAGGCCCAAATAAGAAGAAGGGAACAAGCCCACCTTGTACCCAAAAATCCAAGCCAAAGAAGCAACATCCTCCTTGAGCATCGTTATTCTCAAAACCTAAGATTTAAGGAGATTCATTGAGAGGCTTGACACCACTTCAAAGAAAAAGATGGCTTTTTGAAGATTATCAACTTGGGACACGTTCACATCGTAAAAAAGAATCATGTCATTTGCAAACTGGAGATGCAAAATTTGGAAATCTCCCCTATCCACCTTGAATCCACTAAAGAGACCAACTCTTACTCCCTTAGACAACAATCTACTCAACGCCTTTTCCACGACAACAAAAAGGAAAGGGGATAGTGGATTTCCTTGCCTAAGGCTCCTAGAAGATTTAAAGAAACCTTGAGGTGAACCAATGACAAGTACCGAGAACTTGGCCGAACTTACACACTCCGAAATCCTCCTCCACTTAACCCTGCACCCCATTCTTCGTAATAAATAATCCAAGCAAGACCAATTCACGTGGTCGTTAGCTTTGTCCAAATCAAGCTTACAAACCACACTACTTTTCCTTTCCCTATGCTGAGAGTTTATATTCATGGCGATCAATGGACTATCCAGGATCTGCCTAGCTTCCCCAAAAGCTCATTGTTCACTAGAGAACAATCGACCAATGATAGCTCAGAATCTAGTAGCAAGGATTTTCATGAGGATCTTATTAGGGGCCCTGATAAGGCTAATAGGCTGAAAGTCTTTGATACACTCCAAGTAATGGTTTGATGATTATAATGTGAAGAAAAGAGGAGAAGATTGAGAGAGAAGAAGGAGGAGAGTTGGGGAAAGATGTTGTGTTAGGGTTGCTTGCCCTAACACACAATATTTTATTATAATAGAGCATATAGTACACCGCAGGAGAAGAGGAAAGTGTGCAAATGCACTTAAAAGGGCCGAGGGCCACTACTATACACTAACATTCTCTATACTCCCCCTCATTGGAGCATTGATGTTGATCATGACCAACTTGTCACGAACACAATGAAGAGCATCTCAACTCAAGGACTTTGTAAGAACATCAGCAAGTTGATCCTCATATCGAACAAAAGGGGTGATGATTTCCTTAGAAGCTACTTTCTCCCGAATAAAGTGACTGTTGACCTCAATATACTTGGTTCGCCTGTGGAAAACCTGGTTACGAGCAATATGGATGACCGCTTGGTTGCCACAGTGAAGAGGAACATGATTTGAAGGAGGATAGCCAAGTTCTTCAAGAAAGTTGCGAAGCCACACGAGCTCACACGTCGCATGAGCCATATCACGATATTCTGCTTTAGCCGAGGACCGAGCAACAACCGGTTGCTTTTTGCTCTTCCATGTTATAAGATTGCCACCTAGGAAGGTACAGAAGCCGGATGTAGAGCGGTGATCATAAGTACTACTTACACAATCAGCATCGGAATAACCAGAAAGATGAAGATGACCATGCAACTAAAAGCGAAGGCCAAGACCCGGGGCTGGTTTTAGATACCGAAGTATGCGGTAGACAGCCGTGAGATGGGAAGTATGGGGAGCTTGCATGAATTGGCTAACAACGCCCACCGCAAATGAGAGATCTAGGCGAGTAATAGTCAGGTAAATAAGCCGGCATACAAGTCGTCGATACATCCCGAGATCGTAAATAAGCCGGCATACAAGTCAGGTTTACTCGGTGCAACCGAGCATTGCTATCTAGATTGCCCCAGTTTGTTCGGTGCAACTGTAACACCCCGGCCCCAACGGTAAGATATTGTCCGCTTTGGAATGACACAATGTCCACCTCACGGCTTTGTTCTCACAGGAGAAAGCGGTTAGCGAACCACCCGCAAAACGCGTCTTTCCAATTAAGGATTGATATTGTCCGTGGCTAGGTCGCGCACTGCACGCCCGCACGGTTTTACTTCTGCACAACAGAAGCGGTTAGTGAACTACTGACAGAACGCGTTTTACCATTGAAGGCCGAAGCCCCACATATAGCCCAGATATTCGGGCATTTCCTTTCCGATGTGGGACAGGCAACCCACCTCCTTGATAGCTGATAGTCTATTTTCGAAGGCTCGTCACCAACCCGACTGCGGACCACAACCCGGCTGGGCAGGCACCCACCCCCCCCTCGGGAGACAGAGCGCCCTCACTCTGATACCATTTGTAACACCCCGGCCCCAACGGTAAGATATTGTCCGCTTTGGAATGGCACAATGTCCACCTCACGGCTTTGTTCTCGCAGGAGGAAGCGGTTAGCGAACCACCCGCAAAACGCGTCTTTTCAATTATGGATTGATATTGTCCATGGCTAGGTCGCGCACTTCACGCCCGCACGGTTTTACTTCTGCACAACGGAAGTGGTTAGCGAACTACTGACAGAACGCGTCTTACCATTGAAGGCCGAAGCCCCACATATAGCCCAGATCTTTGGGCATTCCCTTTCTGATGTGGGACAGGCAACCCACCTCCTTGACAGCTGACAGTCTATTTTCAAAGGTTCGTCACCATCCCGATTGCGGACCACAATCGACTGGGCAGGAACCTTTAAGTTTATATGCATGGTAGGATGAATATTATCTGTGCTAGTCTGGCTCACTTTAGTCTATCTTCCTTAAAACTTTTCCGCCCTGAAATTGGCTAAGGCTCTTATTGGGTCTATATTCAACGAGCACATTTGTGGATACTTTGACCTCGGCTATTGTAATTCAATTCATACCCATTGTTAGGCCTATTCTTTAATATGAATTGGTCCGCATTCGGGTTGCTGACGAGCCTTCGAAAATAGACTGCCAGCTGTCAAGGAGGTGGGTTGCCTGTTCCACATCGGAAAGGGAATGCCCGAAGATCTAGGCTATATGTGGGGCTTTGGCCTTCAATGGTAAGACGCGTTTTGTCGGTAGTTCGCTAACCGCTTCCGCTGTGCAGAAGTAAAACCGTGCGGGCGTGCAGTGTGCGACCTAGCCACAGACAATATCAATCCTTAATTGGAAAGATGCATTTTGCGGGTGGTTCGCTAATCGCTTCATCCTTCGAGAACAAAGTTGTGAGGTGGACATTGTGTCATTCCAAAGCAAACAATATCTTACCGTTGGGGCCGGGGTGTTACAAATGGTATCAGAGCGAGGGCGCTCTCCCATGGGGGGGGGGGGTGCTTGCCGGTCGGGTTGGTGACGAGCCTTTGAAAATAGACTGCCAGCTGTCAAGGAGGTGGGTTGCCTGTCCCACATCGGAAAGGGAATGCCCGAAGATCTGGGCTATATGTGGGCTTTGGCCTTCAATGGTAAGACGCGTTTTGCGGGTGGTTCGCTAACCGCTTCCTACTGTGAGAACAAAGCCGTGAGGTGGACATTGTGCCATTCCAAAGCGGACAATATCTTACTGTTGGGGCCGGGGTGTTACAGCAACCGAACCTTGCTGTTCCTGTTCTTCAAAATTCTCAAATTTCACTCGGTCGGGCTGTTTTAGTGGATCCAAGGTCACTCCTTTTGGTCCTAAACACGTGCGAATACACACACAGATATGCACTCAAGTCGATAAATCAAAGGTACTGCACAAGGACATCCAATTCCAAGCTGGCAAAAATCTGGGGCGTTGCACCAGTTGGAAAAATTCTTTATACTTCTTGAAATCCTTCCTCCATTAGATTTTTCATGGAGAAAACGGGCTATGTTAAAGTTGCCTCCTGCACACCATGGAAGATTCCATTTGTTTCAACATGTAGCCAATTCTGTCTAGAATTCGTCCCGATATTTTGGTTTGCACGGCCAGTAAACTACTGTAAATAACCATTTAAAACCGGATCCCCTCTCTCAACACCACCGACGTCGAGAAATTCCCTATCCTGCTATCCTCTTTGCTCCAGATCGTTGAATCCTAGATCAATAGTATCCCTCCGCTGATCCTATTGCATCGATTGTTAGCCATTCTTTATGTTGACCCCACCAGATCGCATTGATCTGCCCTTGAGTAACTTCTTTCGTCTTAGTCTCATTTATTGCTGCTAGCGGAATCTCATACCTTTTATACATCTTTAAACTGCCCTCTTTTTTGTACACACCCTAATTGCCTCACATTCTAGGTCATAATCTTCATTTATAAACTAAATTGATCCCCCTGTGTGCCCATACTTCTATTCCCAATAGAATAACAGTCATTCCGTCCACTTTCTTCTCGACTAATACTATCTACCGTAGTACGGAAGATAATCGTCATTCTGTACACCAAGAATTCATGTCCAGACTAATGCTATATTCCATACACGAAATTGATCCCCCCAATGTCCTACCACATGAATTTTCTTCCGTAGTATTAGGCATTATCATTTGTTGTACGCCCAATGTCATTCCGTACACTTTCTTCCGGACTAATTGTCATTTCAAGATCTCCCTTACACTTAAATATGTCAAATGTTGTAACGCCCAATGTCCTAGTTGTATAAATGAAGGCATTATCATTAGCTACTGTTCCTTTTTTCTTTCTTCTGTGTGTGTGTGGGGGTTCGATATACACCTTTTTTATTTATTTTTTACTATTCAATGGAGGCTTTTAAAAAATATGAGAAAATAGGGGAGTCATCGAGCAATTTATAAGAGTCACCCACATCTGAAGAACCTCTTGACACACCTCCTTTAGTCAAAATGTGATGATGCGGGGACATGTGATGACCTAATCCTAGATGCATATATAATCAGGTTAAAGAATGTTCAAATAAATACACCAATTAACTAACTGTTTCCAGTCAAAGGGATTAAGTAAATTTCAAAACAAAGATGAGGTCATTCCGTCAGGATCATGCCCCTTAGCATAAAATCGTGTAAACAGTAAAAAAGGAGGACATAGGGATATGAGGATATCCTAGATCTAGCATAAGTCAGTCTATAGTCAAGTTTGGATCTGATCCTACTGACTAACCATCCATCTTTTTCGTTCAAACTAGAAAGGGAATATCCAGAGAGGAATGAAAGGGGTGGAGAATGAAGGGTTCGAGATGAAGAAGGTACAGGTCCTTTTGTCGTCAAAAGAAAAGGAGGATGATTCTAACCTTTTTCTGCACCTCGAAAATCTAGAAAGAAGGAAACCTGAAATCAGGATGGAATCCTCAACACCCAAGTGCCAATCTTGAAACCCAAATATCTTTGATAAAGAGGAAGAAAAGAGACGAATTTCTATTAAGTCAATAATAACGAAAATAGGATTTCTTACAATGTATATATAAGCTATGGAAAAAGTAAAAGGGCACTAAAGCCCCCGGAAACAAGAAAAATAACAAAAACGACGAAAAATAAAGAAAGTTGCAATAAAGTCTCTGAAACAAGAAAAAGAACAAAAAAGTCTAAAACTAAAACACTTGTGTGGTAGGGTGTGAAATCCGACCCATGGATCTATGGTCGGGGTGAACACCTGTGTGGTAGGGTGTGAAATCCGACCCATGAATCTATGGTCGGGGTGCGGTTGAGTTGCTCCTGCACCCGTAGCATGTCAGAAAGTGGGTCTGATGGACCCATCGTCCATCCACATCAATTTCTCCGATCTGGTACTTTGTCGGCGATGCCTCCTCCTCTAGTACACTTTAAAGGGTGCACCACTGATGTCACCCCAACCATAGATCCATGAGTCAGATTTCACACCCTACCACACGGGTGTTCACCTCGACCATAGATCCATGGGTCGGAGTGCGGTCATGCTTCTCCTGCACTCGTAGCGCGTCAGAAAGTGGGTCTGATGGACCCATCGTCCATCCACATCAACTCCTCCGCTTTGGTACTCTGTCGGTGACGCCTCCTTTGGTACACTCTAAAGGGTGCACCACTGATGTCTGCATCAATTCTCCTTGGGTAGGAAGAATTCGCCATTGCGAAAGTGAACTCTTGTATCTCTCGAGCAAATCGGGGTCGATGCACTACAGCTCTGCCTTTGTGATCCAAGAGTTATCTGTAATGGGCCTGTTCCTCCATTTTATTAGCAATTTCTGGAAACCCCCAGAGTGAGTGGAATCCACCTCGGAGTCCAAAATTTCCTTGATCTCGTCTCTTCTCGGTGCAGGTGGAAGAGAAGGTAAGATGGGTATAGGAAGATCAAGCTGTGGCCAAGGTCCATATATAGGGGGGTCTGGGAAGAAACAGGGGAACCAGTGGATAGAGGTAATGGCTTGTGAAAGGGAACTAGATCTTCCACATTAAATGTGGAACTGATGCCCATGGTAGCAGGGATATCAACAACATAAGCATTAGATCCCAATCTTTTCACAATTTTGTGTGGGCCTATGCTACGGGCATGAAGCTTCTTCATGAATCCAGGTGGAAATTGATCAGACCTAATATGAACCATGATGTCATCTCCTGGTTGAAATTCCCTAAATCTCTTGTGAGTGTCAGCAGAAAGTTTATAATGTTCATTACTTGAATTAATCTTCCTCCTGATCTCACTATACAATCCATGTATATGCTGGGCGAAGGACTCTCCTAACTCTGACGGACGCTGTGGAGTAGCCATGAGGATCAAATCTATGGGGACTTGGGGCTTAAGACCTGAAACAAACGGGCTCATTCTTGTGGACCTGTTCACTGAAGAATTATACACGAACTTTGCTGTGGGAAGAAGTGTCCTAGGTCCTGTGGTGGTCTCCAATCAAATATCTTAACAAATTCCCTAGTCTACGGTTCACTACCTCTGTTTGACCATCTGACTGGGGATGATATGCTGAAAAAAACTGGAGCCTTGTACCCAAAAGAAGCCAGAGTCTTCAAAAAATAACCAGTGAACCTAGTATCTCTGTCAGACACGATGAATCTAGGTACTCCATGGAGTCGCACAACCTCCTGAAAGAATAGCTTAGCGACGTGGGAGGCATCTGAGGTCTTACAACAGGGTAGGAAATGGGCCATCTTAGAAAAGCGATCAACAACCACGAGTATGGAGTCATGCTTACGAATAGTCTTGGGAAGCCCGAGCACGAAGTCCATACTAACATTTTGCCATGGGGCATGTGGAACTGGCAAAGGAGTATATAAACCTGTATTTTGCTTCCTTTGCTTCGCCATGTCCGACACCGTCCTACAATCTTAGCCACATCTTGCTAGAGATTCAGCCAATAGAAACGATCATATATAAGGGCAACTGATTTATCTCGACTAAAGTGACCTGCCATCCCTCCAGCATGCAGCTCCCAAACTAGAAAATCGCGGAGGGGTGTGTGTGGGATACAGAGCTTGTTCCCTCTAAAAAGATATCCATCTGTAAGGACAAACTCCACACTCCTCGAGGGCAGGTCACTAGACAATGACACAAATGATCCCAAAATCAGGACAATTTGAGTACTCACCCTTGAGTTGCTCAAAGCCTGTAACTTCAATGCCCATGGACCGCAGCGTCACGATACGACGACTGAGCTCGTCGGCAACCTTATTCTCTTTTCCAGCCTTGTGCTTAAGCACAAACGTGTACTCTTGAAGAAATTGTGCCCACTTAGCATGCCTAGGGCTCAACTTCTTTTGAGAGCTCAAATATTTCAAGGCCTCATGATTAAAGAACAAGACAATTTCTTGCAGTAATAAATAATGCCGCCAATGGCGCAATGATTGCACAACCGCATAAAACTCCTTATCATAAGTGGAGTAGCATTGTTTAGCCTCGTTCAACTTCTCACTGAAAAAGGACACATGATGTCCCTCTTGGCTTAACACTTTGCCTATGGAAATTCCTGACGCATCACATGCTACCTCAAAGGCTTTGGCAAAGTCAGGTAGACACATGACTGGTGCTTCCATCATCTTCTTTTTAATTTTCGAGAAAGCCCGTGCCGCGGCTTTAGTCCATTAAAACTCCCCTTTTTCGTATGTAATCTGTGATGGGAGCCATAATCAAGTTAAATCCACAGATGAACCGCCGATAGAACGTAGCTAGGCCGTGAAAGCTTCGCACGTCGTGTATGGTACGCGGCTCAGGCATATTGACAATGGCCTTGACTTTTTCAGGGTTTGCAGACATACCATCTGACGATACAACGAACCCCAAAAAGATAACACGTGAGGTCAAGAAGGAACACTTCTTGAGGTTTGCATAGAGTTTTTTTGTGCAAGGCATTGCAGACCTGCCTCAAGTGCTCGATGTGCTGGCTAGGGGACGTACTATAAATGAAGATATCATTACACAACTAAAAACTTGCCCATAAAGGGTTGCGACACCTGGGTCATCACCCTCATAAACGTACTTGGGGCATTTGTTAACCCGAAGGGCATAACCAGCCACTCGTACAGCCCGTCCTTCGTCTTGAAGGCAGTTTTCCATTCATCTCTGGGGCGAACACGAATTTGGTGATAACCACTTTTGAGGTCAATTTTCGAAAAAATAGTAGAGGTGGCCATCATGTCAAGCATGTTATCAAGCCTTGGGATGGGAGACCGATACTTGACAGTGATCTTGTTTATGACGCAACTATCAAAACATATGCGCCACGTGCCGTTTTTCTTAGGCGTAAGAAGCGCGGGCACGATGCACGGGCTTAGACTCTCACGAATGAATCCCTTTTTAAGCAATTCATCCACCTGCCTCTTCAACTTGGCATGCTCGATGGGGTTCATTCTGTAGTGAGAGAGGTTCGGTAGGGTCGCCCTTGGGACGAGATCTTTTTTTTTTTCCCTGGGACAAGATCCATCACATGTTAAATGTCTCGCATCAGTGGAAGCTCATCTGGAAGGTCCTTAGGGAAGACATCCCGAAACTCCTCTAGGACCAGACGAGCCTCCTGGGGTATCCCTATAGTAACCTCAGGTGTACTCTCCCTAGTTAGTAGGCCGTACACCATAGTCCCCGCCTTAGTCTCTCTCTCAAACTTCTTAGCATCTATGATGTGGAGAGACTTCGATTGAGGCGCCCTTTGACTCTTATGACCGCTTGGGGACGTAACATCTTTCGTTCTTGTTGACGATTTGGGAGGGAGCGGGCTCAAGACAAGCTTCTTTCCTTCATGCTTAAATACACAATTATTCGTACGCCTGAATATTGTGACATCTTTGTCATAGAGCCATGACCTTCCCAAGATGATATGGCCAACGTCCATCTTGACCACATCACACCACAACTTGTCCTTGTATGGTCCAAACTCAATCGGAACAAAGCATCACTGGGTCACAGGGAGGGATGTTGCATCCACTTAAGAAACCCTGTATAGGTTGGGGTGAGGGACTGACTTCAACACCAGGCAACTCAAAGTAATTGGGGAAATTACATTCTCACAGCTCCCGCTGTCTATGATCACTTTGCAGCTCTTTTCTCTGCACTTGGCGTAAGTGTGGAAAATGGTGGTTCTGCGCCAATCTTCACTTTCCTTCATCCGGGTCAAGGCGCACCTCACCACAAGTGGGATAGTCTCCACAGTATCATCCTCGGCATCACTAGCCGGGTCAAGGGAGGGGATAATGATCTCCTCATCACCCTGGTCACCATCAACTTTATGTGCCACTTCTTTTTCTGTGAGGTGTTCGGAAACAAAGGCAATGCCCCCACCCTTATTTGAACACTCGGCAGCGATGTGACTCATGCCACCACAGCGGTAGCACTGCCCTTGCATCGCGGGCCTAGTACTTGGTCCAGCCATATTATTACTTTGATTTTTGTTGACTGGTTGTGTACCAGGTTGAGCTTTAGGTTGAATTCCGACCTGTGGTTTCGCTCCCTGCGGAGCTACTCTAGGCATAGTAGGTCGAAAATCAATCCCATTCACATTGGACTGGTGCACACAGTGCTCCAGTTCCTGCACTAGCTGGTAAGCATGTTCCAAACTAGTGACCATATAAAGCGTGAGTTCCCGTTGAAGCTCATGCCTGATGCCCATACGGAAACGGGAGAGAACCACAGCAGGGTCCTCATGCACATCGCACCTCATTATGTATTCATCGAACTTGGCGATATATTCCGTCTTCGTCATGGATCCTTGCCGCAAAATATGTCATTGATCTAGCAGCTTCTGCTTGTAAGAAAGGGGAACATACTTCTCTCGCAATAACTCTTTCATTTCAATCCAAAAGAGAACTGGCCCCTCTCCAGATCGCTCACGACGACGCTCCACATTCCCCCAATATAGTTTTGCTTGGCCACCAATTTCATCTTGGCGAAGCCGACTGGTCGTGGGTCTGACAGACCGTGCCACTCAAAGAAGTGGTCCATGTCTGCTAACCAGTCAGAAAAAACTTTGGGGTCCAATCTTCCATCAAAACTGGGGGCGTCAACCTTGATGCCCTTCATGACCATAGAAACAAGGTCCTTATGCTCATGATATCTCTGGGGGTGCTAACAATGCACCTATCATGGCCCTCCCATTGAGCGGGAAGAATAGGATCACGACTGTGTGTGGGTGGTAATGGATACACCCCATCGTGTTTGTTGCCAGGCCCATGGGCTGGTCTGTGCCCAAACCATCCCTAGGCGGATCAGGGCCCACAACTTGGGACTAATCAACAACCCTAGTGTCGGTGGTCGCCTGGACTCCACCTACAGTGGCGGTTGGAATACTAGCCTCTAAACGCACAACTCTCTCCTCTAGACGCGTGAACCTACCATCCTGATGCATAAACTGCTGTGCGATATTATCCCTCAAGGTTCGAAACTGTTGATCCATTCTCTTAGTTAAGCCCTCCATAGCCTTGGTAATTTGATCGGAGTCCATGGTGTAATGGAGATCGAACCCACGACCAATGTGTGTGGGCATACACCAGGAATGACAAGTGAATGGTCCAAATCTATGTGCGAGAAAAGGGTAAAAACGATAATACCAATGCAATGCAACTACCTTATATGGCCTAGATCTATACGAGGACTCAACAAAACCTGGGAAAAAGGGCTGACTAAACTCAATGAAATATGACCCCTACGTAAAGCCGGTCACGAGGGTTCAGCTGCGCGGTTAGCTCGGCGTGGGTGCAGGGGGCGGCGAGCCCCTACTTGGGGTTCAGGGCGGAGCGCCCGAAACCTAAACGATTTTTAAAATTCGGGTAAAGAGTTTCTGTAGAAAATTTTCACCACAAAGACAGATTGACAATAAACTGACCTACGCTAAAACTGTTCTCTGATACCAAATTTGATGCAGGGACATGTGATGACCTAATCCTAGATGCATGTATAATCAGGTTAAAGAATGTTCAAATAAATACACCAATTAACTAACCCTTTCCAGTCAAAGGGATTAGGTAAATTTCAAAACAAAGATGAAGTCATTCTGTCAGGATCATGCCCCTTAGCATAAAATCGCGTAAACAGTAAAAAGGGATGACCTAGGGATATGAGGATATCCCAAATCTAGCATAAGTTAGTCCACAGTCAAGTTTGGATCTGATGCTACTGACTAACCATCTATCTTTTTTGTTCAAACTAAAAGGGGATATCCAGAGAGGAACGAAAGGGGTGGAGAATGAATGGTTCGAGATGAAGAAGGTACAGGTCCTTTTGTTGTGAAAAGAAAAGGAGGATGATTCTTACCTTTTCCTGCACCTCGAAGATCTAGAAAGAAGGAAACCTAAAATCGGGGTGGAATCCTCAACACTTAAGGGGCCAATCCTGAAACCCTAATCTCTTGAATAAAGAGGAAGAAAAGAAACGAATTTCTATTCATTCAATTATAATGAAAATAGGGTTTCTCACAACGTATATATAAGCTATGGAAAAAGTAAAAGTGCACTAAAGCCCCTGGAAACAAGAAAAATAACAAAAAAGACGAAAAATAAAGAGAGTTGCAATAAAGTCCCTGAAACAAGAAAAAGAACAAAAAAGTCTAAAACTACACCCGTGTGGTAGGGTGTAAAATCAAACTCATGGATCTATGGTTGGGGTGAACACCCGTGTGGTAGGGTGTGAAATCTGACCCATGGATCTATGGTCGGGGTGCAGTCATGCTGCTCCTGCACTCGTAGCGCGTCAGAAAGTGGGTTCGATGGACCCATCATCCATCCATATCAACTTCTCCGCTCTGGTACTCTGTCGGCGACGCCTCCTCCTCTAGTACACTCTAAATGGTGTACCACTGATGTCACCTCGACCATAGATCCATAGGTCGGATTTCACACCCTACCACACGGGTGTTCACCCCGACCATAGATCTATGGGTCGGAGTGCGGTCATGCCGCTCCTGTACTCGTAGCGTGTCAGAAAGTGGGTCTGATGGACCTATCGTCCATCCACATAAACTCCTCTGGTCTGGTACTCTGTCGGCGACGCCTCCTCCTCTGGTATACCATAAAGGGTGCACCACTGATGTCCGCATCACATGAAATTTGGAGTTATCATCTTTATGAATTAAACTAAAAGGAGCAATCGTGAAGCCAAGCTTTTAATCTCATTGGCCTTAGAGAAATGCTCCTATAGGCTAAAACAATTTACAATCCTATCCTATATGGGGCATTAGTTATGTAATCAATGGGTATACCTGAAGTTTTGATTTACAAGGCATTCTAAAAAAACATGCACTAAGGAGACCAACTCCTTACCTCTTGAAGAAGAAAACAAGGATGAAGAAGATAAGCTACAACCTTGTGCTTGAAGCTCCGGCCTCCCAAGTCTCACACGCTCAATGCCTCCAAAGCTCTGTCCATGAAAGAGATGGAACCTCCTTTTTCTCTCTTAGAGCTATAACTTTTAAGTGAAGAGCAAGACAACTAGGGTTGGGCATGGGATCCTTTTAGGCTTTATGTAGGGTCCAAACTTTCGTATTTACCAAAGAGCCCCTCAATAACAAAGAGTTATGTCACTTGTACTTAGATGAGGGGTCTTTTTGTCCTTTCTAATACCCCGTACTCTTGTTCGTTGGTAAATGATCCCTTCACTCATCCATTACCATTAATAAGTTGTATGAAGCGATTGTAAATTTCTTTAATTCTCTGCTTACTAGAGAGGATAGGCCTAGACTGGGTTTAGATCATTTGGACTTCCCCAAGTTGTCGGCGATGGACAGTGTTTGAAGTATTGGTATCGCTACAAGTTCTGCTGGCCAAGGATACAGAAACAATATCGATATCGCCGATAATATCGCTGATAACCGGAAATGTGGGGAAACATGAGGAAAACGGTGAAATTTTCAGCGAAACTTTAGGAGATGTTAAAATCATATTTAGAAATAAAAAAATTTGCAAAAAGAATGCATACATAACAAGTTTCCATTTAATGTAGCCTTAAAAGCATGTGCCGTTGTAAGAAATCAGTCCAACCATCCCATCCAACCTATTTAACTATCCAACTTTCCATCCAAACATCCATCGATATTGCAAAATATCAACGACACATGATATTTACCAAGAAATCCTCAACAATTGGAAGTGAAATGAAAGACCGTGGTCTCAATTTCCCGCACGTTACGATATCGATAATATCGAGATATTATCAATATTATCAATGACAAATTGAACACTATATACAACCATGTGCCCGTGAAAAAAAATTGAAAAACAAATTACTGTTGAAATATCGTCGATACACTTATGATACAAGCATTACCTAGAATTTACATAGTAAAAAATATTGGCGATACATTGGCGATATTGATGCATTGGCAATACAACCGACACCTAGAATTTACATAGTTGAAAATATTGGCGATTACATTAGCGATATTGACATGTTGGCGATACTTAGCGGTACATTGCTAATACCTAGAATTTCTAATACTAATAGCGTTATCAGTAAGCTACCAGTGTTATCGGTATCGCTGAGCTGGAGCTAAAGATAGTATCGGAGATAATTCGAACATTGGCGACAGATGCAGATTTTCTTGAGTAGTCATTTTTTGGAAGAGGAGATTAAGGCACCGATTGATTCTTTAGTTAGGGATAAGGCGCCAAGTCATGACAATTTCCCTTTTGCATTCTTCCAAAATTTTTGGTCTCTCATTAAATCTGATTTGATAGAGTTCATTGTTGAATTCTCTGAGAGAGGTCACCTCTCCCGTGATTTGGGAGCTTCATTCATTTCATTGGTCCCTAAGAAAGCAGGTGTGGAGGAACTTAAAGACTTTAGACGCATAAGTCTAATTGGGGACTCCTACAAAATTCTGGTCAAAGCTCTCGCTTAGTGATTTTGGAGTGTTCTTTTAAGCACTATTTCTGAAAACCATGGTGCATTCGTTTAAGGCAGATGGATTCTTGACAGTGTCGTCATTGCTCATGAATGCATCGACCCCAAACATAGAGATGACAAGGGTGGGATAGTGTGCAAGCTGGATATGGAGAAGTGTAACACCTCGGTTCCCGGAACCCGAGTACACTACTCGTTTTCCAAAAACCCGAGTATTAACCTTTACCAAGGTGTCCCAAAACGGTTACGTATCGGTCGTAACGGCCGATACGTAACGATAACGGTCGTACTCGTTACACGTTTCGGGGTCGTATCGACCGAGTCCATATTCTGTACACGTAATAGCCGTTACGGGCCCGTTACGGTCGTAACGGCCGTTACTGACCCGTAACAGCTGTTACGGACCTTTAAAAAAAAAAAAAACATACTTCTTTTCCTTTATTTTCTTCTTCTTCTTCTTCTTCTTTTCTTCTTCTTCTCTTTCTTCTTCTTCTTCTTCTTCTTCTTCTTCATGCAATGGCCGAGGTGAAATTTCCGAGAAATTTGAGGCTACTGACCCCACTTGCCTTCTTCCTCCTCTTCTTCTTCTTCCTCTTCTTCTTCTTCTTCTTCTCTCTCTCTCTCTCTCTCTCTCTCTCTCTCTCTCTCTTCTTTCCCTCTTTCCCTCTTTTTTTCTTCTCTCTTCTTTCCCTCTTTTCTTTTCGATTTCCTTCTCTTTTTTTTTTTTTTTTTTTTTTTTTTTTTTTTTTTTTAAGTCGTACCGTGCACCAACTAGGGGTATGTGTCACACTAAGATGAGCGCTGACACTCCTCGAGCTCCGAGTTGTACGAACGGTTCAAAGGAGATCAAAGTTATATGGGCTCCACAGTGATGTATTTATTACATCTACACCGTTCATCTATTTTCAGAGATCATTTTAGAGCACTACCCAAAAAATGAATTATATCCAACGATCATCTGGACCGCACCAAAAATAGCAGCGGAGATAATATTTTCACCGTTAAACAATTCGTAGGGCCCACGGTAACGTTGATTTTCCATCCAATCTGATTTGATCAGACCCGAGTGGGCCCCACCATGATGTATATATTTTATCCATGTCGTCCATCCATTTTGCCACGTCATTTTATGTCAGGATCTAAAAAATTAATAATATCCAAATCTCATGTGGACCACACCATAGGAAACAATGGTTATAGAATGCTCACCATTAAAAATTTCTTAAGGTCCATTGTAATGTTTATTTTCAATCTAACCTATTAATTGGGTCACAATGACGTGGATGAAGAGAAAACACATGTCAGCTTTATCTAAAACTTTTGTAGCCCCCAATAAATTTTTAATGGTGAACGTTTAATTAGTGTTGTTTCTTATGGTGTAGTCCACCTGAGCTTTGGATGTGCCTCATTTTTGGGCTCATGTCCTAAAATTATTTTGCAAAATGGATGGATGGTGTGGATATAACACATTCATCACGGGTGGGGCCCAAAAAACTTTGACACGTGTGCTACACTTCACAATCCGAGTCCCGACTAATTCGAGCCTTAAAAAATTGTACACGAAACATATATTAACTTAAAATTTAGCAATTAAATTAATGAACTGCAATTGCTAACTCACAATGCCAAAATCAAATTGTTTGAATATTGTTAATTTGCGGACTTTTATTTTTTAAAATAGGGTCTTTTGATTTTTTTTTTTTTCATGATTCACTATCCAATAAATGTCCACCAATTCATAAGTGGGATAATGACAATAAATTGCATGAATTTGAGGCTGATTTGGTGCATACATTGGTCCTCCAAGTCAGCCCCAAATTGGCAACGCCATCTACCTGAATTTAATTTAATTTTTTTAAAGAACTATTGGGAGAAATGATATCAAGTTGTTAAGTATATAAATTAGATATTTAGAAAATTAAATATATAAATTTTGTAGTCAAATTCAGGTTATCTGGTTCATAAATTCATTAAACAGTCCGATACAACTTCTCACCAAAGAGTGGACCGTTATACCACCATAACCATTTCCAACTTATAAATAAATGCATATTTGGAATGCTTAGAATATTCCAGATTTAATCCATATTTTTTCATATTTTTTTGGCAAAAAAAAAAAAAAATTTTCTTACAGACGTTCGTAATTCGCCAGATATCATTATTACGCCAGTATTCGTATCGGTTTCGGAGGGCACCGTTACGCCAACCGATACCGATACGAGACACCTTGACCTTTACAATATCCCAAATTTCGCGTACATTTTTTTTTATTATCAAAGTTAGTAACATAGCGGGATGGAAACAATTCAAGTATAAGATCGAGTCCAAATATACATAATCAAGGTTTTCAAGTGGTTACCCAAAAATTTATACAAACCAATGTCTTAACCTTTACAAGCATAACAGTATAAATTAAATACAAATAAAATCAGGAATGGAGAGTCGCAAGATCATCTGGCTCCTCTCATTCCTCTTGGATACCAGCATACGCATTATCCGCGTCCCCTGCACACTTAGTATAGTTCGATAGCGTCAATGGCTATCTAGTGAGGTATAACCCCCAAGATTTATCGTATCATCAAGATAATTAAGCATAGTTATCAGAGACAGTATATAACAAATATTACACAATGTTTATCATGGGAATCAAATAAGGTTCATCAGATACGCATTCATTAGATAAATCACACAAAATAATCTTGTTTAAATGCATGGATGTATGCACATGCTCACAGACCTGGGGATGCACATCCAGCTGGTAAAAAGTTGCCCCAAGAGAACTAGCCACCCGAAACAATACTCAAAGGTACACCCAAGGAGAACTAGCCACTCGGAAAAATACTCAAAGGTACACCCAAGGAGAACTAGCTATCCGGAAAAGACCATATAATATAGATCGCCCAAGGAGAATTAGTCACTCGAAAAAGTACACAAAGGCACGCCTAAGGAGAACTAACCACCCGGTAAAGACCAAATAACATAGATTGCCCAAGGAGAATTAGTTGCCCGGAAAAGTACACAAAGGTACGCCCAAGGAGAACTAACCACCCGGAAAAGACCAAATAACATAGATTGCCCAAGGAGAATTGGTCGCAGGGAAAAGTATACAAAGGTACTCCCAAGGAGAACTAACCACCTGGAAAAGACTATAATATATGTCATGAAAATGCATGATTAGCCCAACCATTATTATTCCAATTTCAAACCATCATTTTAAGGAAGCTCAAAGGTCATTATGGGAGGTTTGTCACCCAACATAGGCCGACAGCTTAGACATAGTATCCCATTCCACCATCCCTGGCTCATGAGGCTAACAACTAGGATGTTTAAAGGTAACCTACTCAACTGGTGGCCAATTGTAGTTCTACAAGTGGAACTTACCATCTCAAGATTATACAAAGACGGTTCGTTAAAGCCACATAGGGCAAATATTACATCAAGCTGCATAGGGCAAGCGATTCATCCCAAGGATGTGATAAAAATGGGATTTTCCCAAAAGCCACTTAGGCGACATATGATTCATAAGATAGTAAGTCCACTGTATAATTTCATTTAATCATTTCGTAAATGGCCACTAATTCGAGGACCTTTACATACACCATACAGTGATCACAAGCTCAATCATATGAAATATTTCATTTAAACCAGGATAGAGAATTTACGATATATAGCATGTTCAAACGCTTGAATGTAAATCCAATGATTAATCATTTAGGAAGAATTCACTCAAATAGAAACTAACATTCCTCGTCATATTTACTAAAGATTAAATCAAGTAAAGAATGAAATAACTGAACTAAGATAATTATCATGATGTAAAAAAGCTTGAAGGTAATCCTCACCTTAAGATGTGGATTCATTCCTTGCTTGATTAGAGGTCATTAAGGATCACTAAACACCCACTTTAGGCTAAAATATCATACGTGAATGGTTAGGATCTCATAGATTTAAATGTACTCCAACGATCATTAATCTAATTATAAAAATTTGGAAAACTTACTCTCCACATTCAAATAAGAAATTTAGTACATATTTCCCCTATGAAGAGCTTAATTGAATGGCTTAAGAAGTCATTTACCTTACTAATTTGGGACAACCCAAAGGTACCCTCAAACTAGGTTCCAAGAGGATATAGTTAGCTAGATTTGCATTGAGAACTTATAAATCCTATATTCAATTCAAAGAGGGCTGAAAGATTACCTAAATTGATGTTGGACGAGACTCCCACCAAAGCTCTCGATCGCTGGTTGAATAAAACCCATCTAAATCCCAATTTTCCTACCATTCAACTTAGTAAGCTAAGAATGAGTTGACTCGGCAGCAAGTTGATGTAACCTACGATGACTCGATCCGACACAACTTGGAATTGAACCAAGTTTCTCCAAAAATGGATGGAGTTGCATGCTAGTAGCAGAGATGGAGAAACTGAGCCGACCAAAACCATCCCAGATCTGGCCTAACTCGGTTTGGTTCGAGCTCGACCCGGCAGCCGCACAACCAATCAATCTCCTTCTTCTCTTTTTCTTTCATTCCTTCTTTTCTTTCCTATCTTTCTTCTTCTCATCTCTATTAAGTCCGACGGACTCTTGGCTCGATTCAACTGAGTCCCGACGTGTAGCAACTCGAATCAGTGAGTCACGAGTTTGACTCGACAGTGACTCCAACGAGCCGACTGGTTTGGCGTTGGTGCAACAGGCACCCGAACCTCCTTTCCTTCTTCAATTTCTTCCTCCTCTTTCTTAAGCACAACATCTAATCAAGGTTGTGGAACCCGAACTCGACTCGAGACCCACTTAACTCATCCCAAATTGGTCCCACGAGTCACTGACGCGCCTGACTCGTTAGCAAGTCAAGCTTTGAGTGCCTTCTCCCCATTTCCTTCTCTTCTTCTCGTTCTTTCTCTCCTTCCCTGCTTCTATCTTCTGCTTCTTTGCCTTCTGAATCAGTTAGTAGGAGTCCGACCTCAAACACGGCTCGCAATGTCTCGAATCCAACTCGCCTGAACTTCGGTCTAGACTCGGGCTCGACACGACAACAGCAGCCCCCGACCTCAGCTCTCTCACCTGCCACCCTTCACTCTTCCTTCTATCCTTGCTTTCTTCTTCTGTCAGACTTGCCCAGCAGGGTAGCTGGACTTAACAAAACTCGGCCATGCGTTAGACATTTCTCGATGGAGAAGAAGAGGGCTGACAATGGCGGATCTCCATTTAAGAGGTATTTCTTCAAAACGAAGGCACTAGATAGCTTGGATGGATGTGAGGGAGCTTGTAGAAGGAAGATTTCAAAGTTCAAATGAAGGTTTCCCAATGGGTTTGGTGGTAGAAGAGCTTGGAAGAAAACGACTCGATTTCAGCGAAACGGGAGGAACTATTGCGGCTGTGGTTTCTCCCCTGGGAACTAGGGCTCTCCTTTGGATAAAAGCCTCTGAATGGATGGCTTAGATTGATTTGGAGGAATTTTTTTAGCAGTGGATGTGTGGCTGGGATCGTGACAGCGCACGAACGAAAAAGGATTCTTTCCACATTTTCATTGGCTACGAAAACCCTAAACCGAGGGTTGTTTGGAGAGCTGAGATTGCTCTGAATGGACAGCTAGGATAGAGAGAGGAGGAAAAATCCACGCGGATTGCCAACTCTCACCGCAACGGATTTCTATTTACGGAAAAACCACCGCACGCAGCTTGTTTTGTGGTTGAGATCGTGCGAGCGTATGGGGTCTGGCACGTGAGTTTTCGTCTAGTTTTGGTAGGTTTCGGGCGCTCTATCAGATGTACGGATTGGATCTCCCATACAGTCAAAGATGGTGGGCCTCAATCTAGACAAACGGACATTCTCCGTTTAAAACATGAGCACGCGGGAGAAAATGAAGGAAAGGAGAGAAATTCCTCCTTTTTCTCAGGTCAGCGCCCGGTCTGCGATGTTGACCAGCTCGGTGTGTCACGGGTACACGCGCCCTGGTGCACACTCATGGTGGAAGTGTGGTCCACTGCGGTACTTAGTGAAATCCACACCATCCATTTGATTTGGATGTTCCCACTAGGGATTGTGACCAAATATGATGCCGATCCAAGGCTCAGGTGGGCCACACAGCTTGATTTTGTGGATCTACTAATGGTACCGGCTATTTAACGGTCGGCTGGTTTCCCGACCTGATTGTTGATGTTCCTAAGCGTCCCCAAGATAATATGGACGGACTTCAAGGGTTGCTTGTATGATTCAGTGATTATGTTATGTATGTAGGTGTCAAACCTACTCACAGGAAGTTTGAGGACTCGATATACGACAGATGTCGGCGTTCACAGTCCTAAGTCTACGATGGTAGGTTAGATTTGTCTATAAGGGAAATCGAAATTCTAAAAATAGATTTCCCTAACGATGTGATGTTCCATTTTGAAAATTTATAGACGGGTGATTCGCCCTATGGATGAAGAGGATTTTTGATGGTCAGGTCGATGCATGATTGGACCCATTCCCTGGCTAAGATGAAGACTGTTCAAGTTGATCATAGGATCAGAATTGAGAGGTTGTTTAATCTTATACCTGGATCAATGTAAGGGATTTTAATGATTGTTTTCAAATCATGATGGTTTGATGGTTGTCAACAATCGATCAATCGCTCTGGTGATGTGACGGTCCATCTTGGACATCAATTGATGGATGAATCGATCCGTAGGTGAAGACTACCTCCAACAGTCAGATTTATGCTAGAATGAAGGTGATTGTCTAAGCAAACTAGATTTGAGTTACTAAATGAGGTCTACCAGGTAACACCTGAGTACTGAGAAGTACAGGGTGTTACAAGAAGTCTTACGATCATGTGGATTGGGCTTGCCTTGATTTTATGTTGGAAATATTAGGTTGTGGCCTGAAATGGAGGGGTTAGGTTCAAGCTTGCATTGATTCGGTGGCCTTCCCAGTTTTGGTTAGTGGATCTAAAGCATTCTTCAAATCCTCCAGGGGCTTGAGATAGGGAGATCCCCTTTCTCCTTACCTTTTCTTGATAGTAGTCGAGGCTCTTAGCAGGATGCTAGAAGAAGGGGAGGAGGTGGGTAATCTCTGGATTTTCAGTTAAAGAAGTTGGAGCGAAGATTAACCATTTGCAATATGCGGACGACACATTACTATTTTGCAATGCGGTGGAAGAAGAGGTTGATAATCTCTGTAAGATAATTTCTTGCTTTGAGTTGGTGTCCAGTCTGAAGATTAACCTTGAAAAAAGTGAAATTCTTGGTGTTAGGTTAAGCGGATTTGGCACGAGTGTTTGGTTGCAAATTGGGATCGTTCCCTTCCAAGTATCTGGGGCTACCTTTGTGCATTGGGAAACCTCCGAAACATCTTTGGGATAAGGTAGTGGAGAGAATTAAAAGAACATTGTTAGTTTGGAGGAATCGACATATGTCCTTAGGAGGTCAGATCACCCTCATTAAAACGACCTTCTCAAACATGTCGTTGTATTTCATGTCTCTTTTCAAATGTCCGAAGTCGGTGTTGGACAAGCTGAAAAGATAAAGAAGGGATTTTCTTTGGAGGGGGGCGGAGAATAAGCATAAGTTTCATTTGCTCAAATGGTCAGAGGTCTGCAAGCCCTCTCTTTTGGAGGCGTATGATTATGTGGTTTGGGGTTGTTTTGGATTATATGCTTGAAAGAATGGGGTGCAGGCAGAAGATGAGGGGCTGGATCAAGGTGTGTGTTCACTCTCCGATGTATTCTATTATTATCAATGGCTCCCCCAAAGGGTTTTTTTTTAAAAAAAAAAAAAAAAAAAAAAATCTTCTAGAGGGTTGAGGCAGGGGGATACCTTATCTTCTTACTTATTTGTCGTGATTGGTGAAGCCCTTAGCGCGATGCTTTGAAATGTCGCTTCACATGGTTTGTTTAGTGGCTCTAAGGTTGGAGAGGGACCACGTATTATGCACCTGCAGTACGCGGATGACACTCTTCTATTTTGCGAGGATGAGGCTAATGCAATTGATAATCTTTGGAAATTGACATTTGCTTTAAGGCAGTTTCAGGGTTGAAAGCATGTGGCCAAATCTGAATTGCTTGGCATTCACATGGATGATGAGCAATTAGAGAGTTCTGCATCCATTTTTGGGTGCAAGTCAAGGCACTTCCCTTCTATTTACCTTGGTTTACCGTTATGCATTGGGAAGCCGGCGGTCCATCTTCAGGACAGGAGCATAGAGAGGGTCAAGAGGAGATTAATCTATTGGCAAGGTCGGTACATATCATTGGTGGGCCGTTTAACACTCATCAAGATGACATTCTCCAACATGACCATCTACTTTATGCCCCTTTTCAAGTGTCCTGCTTTGGTGCTTGTTAGATTGGAAAAACTAAGGCGTGACTTGATGCAGGACAATTAACCACTTGCTCTAAAAGCTCGAACTGTTAGAGTATGGCAAATTAATCCCTTTATCTCATAGTCCAGGCCCCACATCTCATGGGTTTTAAGACCTCGGCCGAACCCCCTTCGTGGGCCCCAAATCACATGGACCTCCCACCCCGAGTGTGTCCCCACATCCCACGGGCTACCTCACTCGAGCCCAGTGTGAAATGTGCATTAATCACCCCTGGTGAGGAGTCTCGAACACGAGACCTCCTCCGTGGGCGCACCCACCCCGAGTGTGCCCCTGCATCCCACAAGCGACCTCACTCGAGCCCAGTGTGAAAATGCCTCTGCATTATGACTTCTTGTGGACGGGTGCTATCGTAGGTAAAAAGTTCCATCTTCTTAAATGGGAGGAAGTTTGCAAGCCTATTAAGGAGGGAGGGGCAGGAGTCGGGCCTTTGGGAGTCATGAACAGTGTTGCTTGGCAAGTGGATCTGGAGGTTTGGAACGGAAGAGGGAAGGCTTTGGAGAGAGGTGGTGGTAGCGAAGTATGGTTCTCAGGATGGTGGCTGGTTCATGCAAAGGTCTTCCATGTATTGGACGTCCTCTATGTGGAAGGCAATCGCGGTGATTGAGCACTTTGTTTCGAAGGGCATATCCTTTAAGGTTGGGGATAGGCTTCGCACTCGGTTTTGGGTCGACGTTTGGTGCGGAGACGCGGCATTGCAAGTTCAATTCCCCAGTATTGCTCATCTTGCTCTCGATCGTTTTGTATTGGTGGTGGATTGTTTTTCCTTCGTTGTTGAGGCCATAGTTTGGGCCCCTCCTTGCAAGAGGAATCTCACAGATGTTGAAGCAGGGGAGTTCGCTAGTCTGTTGGATGTTCCGAGGAACGCCAGGATTGACGTTCAGGAGGTCGATTCTATTTATTGGGTAGCCAACACTTCGAACAAATTTTCGGTCAAGTCTCTTTATGCTTTGGTTTCGGAGCTGCAGAGTTCTCTCGATCATCTGTTCCATCATTGGTTTTATGGTGCGCCACCTTGTGTTGCCGTTTTCTTGTGGTTGGCTTGTAGGCAGAAGATTTTGATGATCGACAATTGGCGAAAAAGGGCCATGATCCTTCCAAACATTTGCCTGATGTGTATGGCCAAGGATGAGTCCATTGATCATCTGTTTATTCATTGCACCTTTGCCGGTAAAGTGTGGAGCCACGGCATGGGTGATGCTGGCCTCAGTAGGGGATCTTCTGTGGGCTTGGCATGGTGGCGGTTCCGGGAAGAGTGGGAAGGTACAATGGTGAATGCTAATTTTGGCAATCTTTTGGGTCATCCGGAGAGCCAAAAATGGTTGTTGTTTTAGGAACATTCCTATGAGGGTGAGCGAGGTCATTTTAAGAGTGCAAGCCCTTGGCTGGGTCGACTATTTTTCTGTGCTTTGTTTGGCGTTTGGGCTTTGTATTCTTTGCTCGCTTTTTGTGAGCTTTCTTAATAAAATTTTGTTACCACTCAAAAAAAAAAAAAAGGAAAAAAGAAAAAGAAAAAGAAAAAAAGAAGAGAATATGGCTCTTTTGGGAAGTGGTTATGGCGGTTTAGCACCGAAGAAGCAAGGTTGTGGAGAGAGCTGGCTACGTGCAAATATGACACTGATTTAGGGGAATGGAAGATAAAAAGGTCATCGATCTATTGTGCTTCCTTGAGTTGGAAAGCCTTGGAATCTGTTGCTAACTCCTTTTTTGAGGGAGTCTCTTTTGCGCTAGGAGATGGGACCCAAATTCGCTTTTGGGAAGATATTTGGTGTGGGGGAAATTCTATTAGCACCACTTTCCCGAGGGTGGCCAGTGTAGCTATAGATAGGGATATCACGGTGGCCATGTACTACTCTCTCCAGCCCTTCGGGTGCGTGGCTTCCTCATTGTAGAAGGGATCTTTTGGATGAGGAAATTGTGGAGTTAGAGGAGCTATTGCAAAGTCTTCGTCTTTTCTCTCTGTTGCTTGGGGAAAGTGACTCCTTAGCGTGGCACGTGCACAAGTTAGGATGCTTCTCGCTGCAATCCTTTTATTCCATGCTTTATGATTCGGTCTGAGCTCCTATGCCTTCCTTTCCCTTCCACTTTTGGTCTTATGGGGCATCTCCGAGAGCGTTGGCTTTCATGTGGTTAGTGGGTAGGAAGAAGGTGCTAATGGTTGATAACTTTCAGAAAAGAGCCATGATTATCCCTAATATGTCCATCATGTGTATGGCAAATATGGAATCCGTCGATCACCTCTTCATCCATTGCACTTTTGCTTGGAAGGTGTGGGTCTTCTTCCTCACGATTTTAGTATGGTCTGGGTCATGCCTTAATCGGTGGATAGTTTGCCTTGGGCTTGGCACGGAGGGGCTCTCGGCAAAGATGATAAGGCTTTATGGTATTTAGTGCTGATTGCGGTTCTTTATGGCATTTGGGGCAAAAGGAATGGGCGTTGCTTTCTCAATAGAAGTGATTTTGAGGACATCATGATTAGGAGAATTTCGTTTTTAGTTAGGGATTGGGCCTCCAATGTTCTGGAGGTGAGATCCGCCCCCCTTTTCGCTTGTTTGCCTAGTAGTGGGCGCCTTGTATTCTTTAGCTGCCTAGTTGGTTTGGTAGCGGTTTTTAATAAAAATTCTTGTTATCTCTAAAAAAAAATAAATTTATATCCAAAATGAGTACATATTATCCAAATCTCATATGATACAAGTAATAAAACACACAATACATATACAAACTACACAAGGGAAGAAACTTATATACAAACAGGTCTATAGATTGTAGTATTTGTCTATAGTGACCAGTTGAGTAAGATTTGGACTCCAAAATTTGTTTCTTTATTTGATTATTTCCATGCCTTTTTCTATTACAAGTTAAATAAGAGTTTGGATTATTTTGGCAATTAATATGTGGGCCAAAAGGATTTAAGTTTTTGTTTTTTTAACTGAGTAGGATCATAGAGAAGGCATACGAATGGGATGGACAGAATGTTCATGACATGATTATTAACTGTTTTTTTCCTAATTTTTGTTTGTATGACTGCTGTTTTTCTATGCTTTCCTCTCCTGACTTGGATTTCAAATAATGTGCTGTGTCCTTTGTCTTTTGGTAGGATCCAAACTCAAAGCATTTGGGTGCAACAGTTTGGGATGCATCAGTCGTATTTGTCAAATTTTTGGTAATCTCGAAACGTTCATGGAAATTTCTGTCATTAAATCATAGGGATTCCCAAGAAAGCTCTGTTTTATTCATGGTTCTAAATATCGGTATCAGGGGATGTATCAGCCTGGCTGAAAACCAATGTGATGTCTGTATCGGCCCATAGTCGACTGTGTCGGTCAAATTTTTTATTTTTAATTTATTAAGCCAAAGAATTAAGGGAAAATATAAAAATGGGAAAATGAGATATTCAAGAATATATCTTCTTCTTCTTTTGTGTGTGTGTGTGTGTGTGTGTGTGTGTGTATTTTGGACTGTACATAATGGTGTCTGAAACAATTCTTTGATTAATATGTTGATTATTTGCTTGACGTGTTGAAAGTTGACCAAATCAACCATAATTGAACACAAATCAAGCATGATTTGCTATGTTAGGGTTCAGTCCTTTTTTTTTTTTTTTGGTATTTTGTATTTTGGACTGTACATAATGGTGTCTGAAACAATTCTTTGATTAGAATGTTGATTATTTGCTTGACGTCTTGAAAGTTGACCAAATCAACCATAATTGAACACAAATCAAGCATGATTTGCTAGGTTAGGGTTCAGTCCATTGAAAAACAAGAAGTAGAAGATGAAAAAGTGAAAAAGAGTGATGGTTTACTTTGCCTTTTTTCGGAGTTTTCCCATAATTGTCCATTTTACTTCAATTCATCAAATCCCACTCAGATATTGTACTTTGATCCCCAAAATAGGCTTAGATTTAGTTTGTAAAGAGTTTTAGGCTTCCTCCACGGGTTTGAGCCAACATTGTGTTTCAACATTGAGGAGCTCATGCACACCTATAAAAAGAAGAGGGAAAAAAATGAAAAAACAAGGAGGAAAAATGGAAATAATTTGAAAAGAAAAATTCAAAATTTCGGCCTTTATATTGGACCACACGATACATCACTTTTTTTTTTCCGGGGGGGGGGCGCGCTGCTGGCCGATTCGGACTTGTATCAGTGTATCGCATGTTGTATCTGACCGTATGAATGCGATACGACCGTATCATCTGATATGATACCCTGATATTCAAATCCATGGTTCTATTATTTCTTTACACGTATCACATTCACACTCTTTTGTTACTAGTAAAATTTGATGATATCAGGATAGTTGTTCAGATGAAACAAGAAAAGTTTGCCATTACTGTTGGTATATCATGTCTTTGTTTGAATGGCGCTATAGAGGTCTTGAGATGTCATTTGTTTGTCTGATTGATGCTATTGAGGTCTTGAGATATCATTTTTTGTTCAACTGAGGTTATTGAGGTGTCAAGTATTGTGAGTGTTTATCTGGGATACCATTCAGCTATTAAATCGTTACAACAAGTCATGATGATGAAATGCATTGCAGACCTTTTACAGTTGAAATTTTGAATTGATCAACTCTTGCATTGAGTTCCTATTACTCTAGACTGGTCATATTGTTACTTGTTAGATTGAATTGACTAAAAAAAGTTTGATTATTGATGAGAAAGAAAAGCTTGGTCATATTGCCATGTTTATTAAATTCTACTTAATATGGAAAGAGTCATGATCCTCCATAGACATCTTATCAACAATCTAACAAAGCCAACAATCAATGTAAATGCATAGCATGCACCATCTCAAGCCCTATTGAAGATTCACCAAAACAGGGAATTGCATAAAAGAGGAAAGGGCCGAAATGGAAGGGAAAATCACTTCCCATATTAATTATGTGTCATAGCATTGTGATGACATCATTCTCACACCAGCAGTCTTTTGGTGTGCTATTTGTAGTAAACAAAATCTCTGATTTTGGTCAGCCAAAATTTACAGCTTTTTGTGTATTTATTTTTTCTTTCTGGAATTTAGAGAAGTATCTTAACAGGTTTAAAAGGCTCAAAAGTAATATAAACATGGGATTAAATTGGGATTTAGTTGCTGCTGTAAGTAAAAGTGTTATTATGGGAAGTATTGATTACGTGGTCCTTAAATAATGGTAAGTTAAGGGTTATTATTGAGGAGCTCATACACACCTATAAAACAAAAAAGGAAAAAAAAAAAACAAAGGAAAAATGAAAATAATTTGAAAAGAAAAATTCAAATTTTCGGCCTTTATATTGGCCCATACAATACATGCCTTATATATATATATATATATATATATATATATATATATATATATATATATTGATATTGTGTGTGGGGGGGGGGGGTTTACTGGCCGATTAGGACTTGTATTGGCGTATCACATGTTGTATCTGACCATATGAATGCGATACGACCATATCAGCTGATATGATACCCTGATATTCAAATCCATGGTTCTATTATTTCTTTGCTGGTGCAGCAATTTTTTGAGAAGCGCACATTCACACTCTTTTGTTACTAGTAAAATTTGATGATATTAGGATAGTTGTTCAGATGAAACTAGAAAAGTTTGCCATTACCGTACGTATATCATGTCTTTGTTTCTTTCTGAAGACTGTATATCATGTCTTTGTTTGACTGGTGCTATAGAGGTCTTGAGATATCATTTATTTATCAGATTGATGCCATTGATGTCTTGAGATATCATTTTTTGTTCGACTGAGGTTATTGAGGTGTCAAGTATTGTGAGTGTTTATCTTGGATACCATTCAGCTATTAGATCGTTACAATAAGTCATGACGATAAAATGCATTGCATACCTTTTACAGTTGAAATTTTGAATTGATCAACTCTTGCATTGAGTTCCTATTACTCTAGACTGGTCATATTGTTACTTGTTAGATTGAATTGACTAAAAAAAGTTAGATTATTGATGAGAAAGAAAAGCTTGGTCATATTGCCATGTTTATTAAATTCTACTTAATATGGAAAGAGTCAATGATCCTCAATAGACATCTTATCAACAATCTAACAAAGCCAACAATCAATGTAATGCTTGTAAAGAGCAGCTTATATATATATATATATATATATATATATATATAGATAGGGCTTAGTTAACATGAATCATGAAGGGGATGGAGCTGATTCAGAAGTAGGATTAAGGTTGCAACATTTCTCTGAAAATTCTGAAGCAGGAAGTGATGCAAATACGTAGCATGCACCATCTCAATCCATATTGAAGGTTCACGAAAACAGGGAATTTCATAAAAGAGGAAAGGGCCGAAATGGAAGGAGAAAGGAAGGGAAAATCGCTTCCCATATCAGTTATGATGTGTCATAGCATTGTGATGACATCATTCTCACACCAGCAGTCTTTTGTTGTGCTATTTGTGGTAAACAAAATCTCTGATTTTGGTCAGCCAAATTTTACAGCTTTTTGTGTATTTATTTTTTCTTTCTGGAATTTAGAGAAGTATCTTGACAGGTTTAAAAGGCTCAAAAGTAATATACACATGGGATTAAATTGGGATTTAGTTGCTGCTGTAAGTAAAAGGGTTATTATGGGAAGTATTGATTACGTAGTCCTTAAATAATGGTAAGTTAAAGGGTTATTATTGAGGAGCTCATACACACCTATAAAAAAATAAAAAAATAAAAAGGAAAAAAAAGGAGAAAACAAAGAGGAAAGATGAAAATAATTTGAAAAGATAAATTCAAATTTTCGGCCTTTAAATTGGCCCACACCATACATGTTTTTTTTTTTTTTTTTTTAATTTTCTTCGAGGGTGTGGGTACTAGTCGATTTGGACTTGTATCGGCATATCACAAGTTGTATCTGATCATGTGAATGTGATACGACCGTATCAATTGATCTGATACCCTGATATTGAAATCCATTGTTCTATTCTTTCTTTGCTGGTGCAACAATTTTATGAGTAGTGCACATTTACACTCTTTTCTTACTAGTAAAATTTGATGATATCAGGATAGTTGTTCAGATGAAACTGAAAGTGCCCTGGTTTGTCAATTAGCGTGAGGATTGAGTCAACGAGTCAAGTGAGCCCCAAAGAAGATCATTCAAGTCATTGCCTCAACTGGATGTGCACTTTGAGCTTGTCAAAGGTAAATTAAGCCTCACATCCCATGTCCCAAAACACTCAGGTATATGAAGCTTTTAAAAACATTAGAACAACCTAGGATCATATGTCTGTAAACTTGAATTTCAGAACAGGAAAATCTTCCAAGTTTTTCAGATTGTATTCGATGATATCGAGTACTCATCAATGGCATCGAACACTCACGATTGATGATATCGACAACCACTCGATATCATCGAATTAAGCCATTCTATGTCCAACAACCACAAAGTATTTTGGATAATATGTTCGATAAATCAAAAAACATTTCGATGATATCGACATTCAAATATCGATCAAATCAAATGACAAACGATGATATCGAATTACCTTGAGCTTTGTCCAGCAACTTTTGGAAAATGTCCTGACATTGCTCGAGTAATCGAACCATCGTCGATATCATCTGAATTCAAACTTCGATAATATCGAGATGAGTTCGATATCATCGAATTCGGTCAAGTTTTTGTCTAGCGAGCCTCAAAGGAAAATCACCTAGAAAGATCGAGGACTCAAAACCCTACTCGTTGTCATCGGATTTCAAATCTCGATGATATCGAAGGTATATCGATGAGATCGATTCTGGACAAAACTATTCCAGAAATCTTGCAAGGTAAACCATATGGGAATGACTGAGGAATCGATGATGTCTCAATATGATCGAAATTTAAATAGCGATGAAATCGATATCTGCTCAATATCATCGAAATGGATCAAAGATTGTCCAGCAAGCTCTTTTGAAAATCATGTGGAAATGATCGATGTATCGGTCAGATTGTTGATGAAATCGGAATTCAAACTCTGATGACATCGACGCTCGCTCGATCACATCGATCCTTAGGCAAAAAGTTTCAGGTATATACTTCAGTGGAGTTTGTATCATCGAACCTTGCTTTGATAGCATCGAAAGTATACGTTCGATGATATCGAAGCAGGCCCGATGATATCAAACTCAGTTAGAATCTGACATCTTTATTACTGTTGAAACTTTTTGTCTATTTAAAGAGAGCTTGTTCTTGGTTGCTGTATTGAGAAAAAGAGAGAGCTTTGAGAGAGTAACTACATATCATCTACCCTAAGCCCTTTTTCTCATGGGAGTTCATTCCTCAATCCACCCTCTTCATGGACATTCAATAGAGTGGATTGGTGAATGAACTTCCGCATTCAAGGATCTTCCAGCTACCACCTTAATGGCAAATCATTAAGCTGGTATCTCTTAAATGCCTAAGATCTTGGAATTACTCTGTCTTTTTAATGATTATCATTTAACAGAATATTTACCAACATAACTTTGACCCAACCCGTCGCCATACATCAGAGCATCATCAGTGTTGCGGTTCAAGGGAGCTGAAGATTCTTCGTCATCAAAGGAGGAGATCTTCATCAACGTACTTAATGGGGCTCATCTACTTATCTGTAAGTCATTAGAGTCCAAAGACCCTGCCGATCATTCCTTTGTGTAGGATTGAGTCACAGGTGATTCTCGCCCCTTTTAAGTCCTCATAGGAGGCCTCCGACGGAAGAGTACGTGTGGGTGCCGTGCGTTGACCCTTGCTCTTGTAGAGCATAAACTTAGGTCCTTAGTGTAGGTCCTTGGCCAGTGTGGCCTAAAACTTAGGTGCTGTGTGTTGACCTTTGGTCTTCTGTAGGGCATAAACTCTAGGTTCCTTGTGTGGATTCTTGGCCTATGTGGCCTAAAACCCTAGGTTCCTAGTGTGGATCATTTGCTCGTGTGTAGAGCATAAAACCTAGGTGCTGTGTGTTGACCCTTGCTCCTATGTGGGGCATAAACTTATGTCTCATTGAGACATGCCTAGGTTCCTTGTGTAGGTCCTAGAGTCAACCTTGTGTAGGTTGTGAAGGTTAGAGGTGAACCTGATTTAAAACCTCCTTTAGTGAGATCCGGTACACTCAAGGGTTGAGCGCGTCCGCCTGAAGTGGAGTAGGCACGTAGCCGAACCACTATAAATGACTGTGTTTGGGATTGATATTTTCGCCTTACTATTTGTGTTTACTTTGAATGTTCTCATAAAGTATGCGAACATGATTATTTAGAACTGATAAGAATCACATCCCTCACACACATACAGTTGTATCGTTCATTCATCATAGACTAAGATTGCATATTGTGTTAATACTAGATAGTCTTATGATCGGATCCTCTATTTGGCTTGGAAGCCATTACAGTTAAATTGGGGTCATCTTGATAGGTGTTTGTTAAATCAGGATTATGATAATGGGATTTTAAATTATAAAGTCCTATTCACTCCCCTCTAGGACACTTTGACCTATTCCCACTTCTACTAAAGTGGTCATTACCGCAATTTTAATTGGTATCAGAGAGGGTCTCTCTTAAGGGCTTCACCGCTTAGAGAGTGATCTTGACTGAACTTGGAATCATGGCCAAAGGAGAGGGCTCATCTGTGACTAGACCTCCTATCTTTGATGGATCCAATTATGCCTATTGGAAGGCTAGGATGCATTACTTTCTGAGATTTTGGATCATGATGTTTGGGACATTGTTGAAAACGGATATGTTTCCCTAACCGATCAAGTGGTACTTGAAAATGACACAATTATCTCCAAACCAAAATCCAAAGAAATGTGGACTGCATTTGAGCAAACCTTTGAAGCTAAAGCAATAAATGCTATTTATTGTGTTGTGTCTCAAGAAGTATTTAATCAAATTAGTATGTGCAACACATCATAGCAAGCATGTGATTTGTTGGAAACAACCCATGAGGGAATTAACACAGTGAAAAGATCCAAACTGTAGCTCCTAACATCACAGTTTGAAAGTCTCAGAATGGAAGAGCATGAGACTTTCATGGAATTCTTTACAAAACTGAATATCATCTGTAATTCCATGGGTGGACTGGGAGAGAAGGTTTCGGTGTCAAAAATTTGTAGGAAAATACTAAGATCCCTACCAGAACGATTCAACTCTAAAGTAACAACTATCGAAGAGTGTAGATATGTGGATGAAATGAAAGTAGAAGAACTTGTAGGTTCCCTGCAAACATTTGAACAACACTTTAAACCTGTTCCCAAATCCAAAAATAATGCCCTCAAAACTTCAAAACACATCACCACAAATGAGGAGGATGAAAGTGAAAGGGAAAATGAAGATGAAGAAGTGGCCCTTTTGGCTTAACGGTTCAGAAAATTCTTCCATAAAAACCGTGGCCGATCATTTAAAGGGAAACAGTAGGACAACAAGCATTATACAGGTAAACTTGGTAAAAAGTCCAAAGAGCCACAGTGTTACACTTGCCGAAAGTTTGGGCACTTGTCCACTGAATGTCCCAATAGAAAAACCAAAGGAAAGGCGATGGCAGCCACTTGGGATGATACTGAAGAGTCAAATTCAAAATGCAGTGACTCAGAGAGTGATGGAGACAAAAAATCCTTGAAAATCCTTATGGCATCCACATCCTCCAACATTCCCATAGAGACTGAGAAAATCAAAGAACCTCAAGCCACAGGATCATTTCCATCTGATGATGAGGAAACAGAGAAAGAAGAAGAAGAAAAGGATAAATTACAGGATGCCTATAATCATTACATACATAGCATCAATATCCTTAAAAGACATGGGATTAGTGAAAATAAGAATAAATTGTTGCAAATGGATCTAGATAAAACTTTAGAAACCTATACACACATAATTAATGATCTTCAGCAATACCACTCAGATAATGATAGGCTTGAAAGAATCAACTCATTTCTGAAATCTGAGTCAATGAAATTAAACAAACAGAATGAATCATTGAAAGATGAAAACATGCGTCTTAAGAATGAAAATCACACACTCAGATTTGATGTAGAAAAATCCAAAAAATCTGTTGAGTTGAGTTACAAATTCGCCCAAAGCAGTGAAAAATTAGAAAAACTTCTAGGAATGGGAAGACCACAAAAGGACAAAAGGGGATTAGGATATGAAAACTTCAAACCAACTCCTACCCCTGCAACAACAACAACTAAGAAAACAGCTGCTTCAGGAAGTAATACAAGGGTTACTCCTATTTGTCACTTATGGGGAGATTCAGGACATTACAAATTTGAATGTCGTACCTTTGATTGGACTCATCTTGATTCCGGTGTGAACTTTAAACCAACCGGAAGAACAGTGCAAAATGTCAAGAGTCCACCAAACAATATGGCAAGAGGTAAGACACATCCATCTCTACCCAGAATGACCAAGAGAATGGAGGAGCTATTGAATCAAGTGGCTCAATTGAATCAGAAAACAAATGATCTAATAAAACAAGGAAAAATGATTTAGTTACCTAATGTACCCAGACAAGTTCCTAACAAAGTAAAGGAAACATCCTCAAGGAAACCTGTCACAACATGGATAGTGAAAGAAAAGAAAAATTGCCTTGTCACTCACTCAAATCATATAACAGGCAATAATACTAACTGGTACCTAGATAGCGGGTGCTCAAGACATGTCACGGGTGACAAATCTCCTCTCAAATTACTCAAATCTTGATGATGGGATAGTTACTTATGGTGATGGAAGCACCGTTGAGGTAGTAGGGCATGGAACCATAGAAGGAATGGAGATGCTAAAAAATGAGAATGCTTTTTGCATAAAGGGACTGACTCACAATCTTTTAAGCATCTCTCAAATATGTGACAACAAGCATGTGGTTACATTTGACGAGCTAAAGTGCAAGATCCTAGACTTATCAGGAAAAACAGTTATGGAGGGTCTTCGCACCAGTGACCACTGCTATGTCATCAAAGGCAATGGAAATGTTGATCCATATGCTCAGTAACAATTGAGCATGAAAAACAAGTCCAGGTCATGGCATCGAGACTTGGGTGGATGTGTGAAATGATGCATTCATAACAATTATCATGATATATCTGAGGTTTCCATACCTCAAAAACTCTTTTTACACATAAACATAGCAAGTGTTTATAATTTTTTGCTTCACAATGTTTTGTACAAATTTTTTATGTGTATACAAGCTGATATGAAAATATAGTATGATATGCATATATGGAAGATCATCGAAGTGCTCAAATCAATGTCATACTTTTTCTCTTCGATAAGTCAATCGATGAATCGGACTAATCCTCGATTATATCAAATATATATCGATATCATCGACGACTCTTCAGAATCCGAAGCGTCACATGTTATAGAGTGTTATCGAAGACCTCTTCGATAACATCGAATGGGGCATATCGATATCATCGAATAGAAATTTGATGATATCGAAGTTCACCGCCCGATAAAAAGCGGGTGAGCGGGAAAAATCTACTTTTCATTGCTCACTTCACGGTTCATCTTCTCTGGTCAATTCTTTTCCCCTTTTCGCTAGGAGCAGTCTGGCATCACTCAAATCAAGTAATTTCTTGCACATCCTCTTGATCCCTCAAGGTATACTTGAGTATTTTAGGTCTTTCTAGATAGGTTGACAGATTTCAGTTGGGAAATCTCTTGTCGGTGCTCATAGCTTTCAGTCTTTTATCAAAATCCTTTCCTCTGTCATTTCTTTTTGGTTGTTGGTTGTCCATATGAGTAAAGACAAAGGTAAAGCACCTGTCGTAGGGGAATCTTCTAGACCTACTAGGCAGAAATCCCTAGACCCAAAGGATAGGGCTAAGGCACCGGTTCAGAGGTCCTCAACACGCCAACGGAGCACCACCACTTGACAAACGTCGCGTGGTGAAGCTCCTGCTGCTGCACCAGCATCCCCACCTACTGTTGTAGGCCCTCCACCATGTTTTCTTGAAAAATACATTGGGAGACGCCTGGTGCATGAATGAAGGATTGACAGGGAGTGCATCAAACCCCTCAATTTGGAACCCCTGTTGGATACGATCGATTGGCTGCCCGTTCTTGATTTCGGAGGTCTGTGTCATGATGAGAAGACCTACCGTTTTCTTGCATATTATCATTCTCCAGTCCTATATCCACCATCCATTACTGTCACTGTCGGGGATGATAGCGTTGAAAGTACTACGGAATCCATTGCCAATATTTTCGGTCTTACCTTGTCTCCAGTCGGCTTGTCTGATCTTGATCTTGAAAACCCAATCACTCGCTCTAAAATCACAAAATTCCTATGCCAGGACAGAGATATCCCGTAGTACTAAGGGAATGCATTGAAAGCCAAATATATGAACCCTAAGTACCGAGTCCTACACGGAATATTCTCCACAAATGCGTACCCTAGAGGAACGAATAGATCCGATCTTATTGGGTTCATGGTCATGGTCATGGTCATGTACTGTGTTGCAACTGGTATCAAGTTATGTTTGCCTACTTTGATTCTTCACCAGTTGGCGAGTGTCATCCACACCTCCAAAGAAGTCTTTCTGCCTTTTCCTCACATCATTCATGTGTTATGCGATACAATCGGTCTTCCTACGATAGACGATCCTGAGCGTCCACTACAGCATTTCAACAGGGTCAATATTCGAAACTTGGAACTTAAGTTTCATCCATATCCGGAAGGCCAACCCGAGGAAGAAATTCATGGAGAAGGAGCAGTGCCAACAGGAGGAGATCCATAAGAGCCTCAGCCAGTTTCGACTCCGACCGATTCCGCTTGGACCCAACGATTCAAATTTCATCAAGATAGGGTCGGGGCGACATTACGTGGATTGACTCAAATAGAGGACAAGCTAGACAAGCATGATGAGCGGTTCTCGGCGTTGGAGAAATTGGTGTCTGGAGTGCAGCACACGGTCCAGCAGCTCATTGATTTGATGACATGCCGTCGAGATGACACGGCGCTATCTCACTCAACCCCAGCACCGTAATGACAGTTTCTCTTATGCCATCACATACACGGCTTATGCATTTATACTTAGGGCATGAGTATCTTTTTAAATGCCCTACGTACCTATGAGTGTATGTGGTGGTCAGCTAACATTGGACAGATTAACATTTTCTGGTGGTTGTTAGTCCGTTTTTTATTTTTATTTTGGGATTGTTCGTCCTCTGAATGAGAAAAATACTTTTTGTTTTGATATGCCCATGGATGGGCAGGGTTGAATACTTTATGGTTGATATAGTAATTGCTGCCAAGCTTGGGCAGCTATTTTTGAATGCTCCTTGAATGAATGCTACTATTTTTGAGCTTTACTTCTGATTGATCATTAATGATATTTCTAGATTGTCTATGAGAATGAATCATGTCTGCAGGATTTTATATGAGGATCGAATACTGAATGGTGATAGATTTAACATCTCCTATACTCTCATGATCTGATTTATATGAGTACTTAGTGATAATTTCATTCCTCTAGTTTCAAATGCATCTATGCTTATCATGTGTATGAACTATTGTATTTCTATATGTTTTTCGAATACTCAATCACCTTGATTCTCCCATGTTTTTATGATTCAACTTCAGTCAACTGATATTGGTATATATTGTCCTTTGCCAATGACTGACGAAAAGGGGGAGAACAAATCCCGCCATGAGGAAAATTGTGTGTATCTATGTATGTATGGTGGTACAGGTGTTAGGGGGAGTAACTGCCAGGAGATAGGGGGAGCAACTACTACTGAATGTTTCAACTTTGTGTGTGAACTCAAATAGCATATTTGTAAAATTGTGTAAAGTTCATGTACATACAATTTAGGATGTTGGTCTAGGTGTTGTTATAGGATTTCTGGTATTTTGTCATGTAATTGACAAAGGGGGAGATTGAAAGTGCCCTGGTTTGTTAATTAGCGTGAGGATTGAGTCAATGAGTCAAGTGAGCCCCAAAGATGATCGTTCAAGTCATTGCCTCAACTGGATGTGCACTCCGAGCTTATCAAAGGTAAATTAAGCCTCACATCCCTTATCCCAAAACACTCAGGTATATGAAGCCTTTAAAAACATTAGAACAACCTAGGATCATGTCTGTAAACTTGAATTTCAGAACAGGAAAATCTTTCAAGTTTTTCAGACTGTATTTGATGATATCGAGTACTCATCAATGGCATCGAACACTCACGATCGATGATATCAACAACCACTCGATATCATCGAATTAAGCCATTCTATGTCCAGCAACCATAAAGTATTTTGGACAATATGTTCGATAAATTGAAAAATATTTCGATGATATCGACATTCAAATATCGATCAAATCAAATGACAATCAATGATATCGAATTACCTTGAGCTTTGTCCAACAACTTTTGGAAAATGTCCTGACATTGCTCGAGTAATTAAACCATCGTCGATATCATCTGAATTCAAACTTCGATGATATCGAGATGAGTTCCATATCATCGAATTCGGTCAAGTTTTTGTCCAGCGAGCCTCAAAGGAAAATCACCTAGAAAGATCTTGGACTCAAAACCCTACTCGATGTCATCGGATTTCAAATCTCGATGATATTTAAGGTATATCGATGAGATCGATTCTGGACAAAACTATTCCAGAAATCTTGCAAGGTAAACCATATGGGAATGCCGAGGAATCGATGATGTCTCAATATGATCAAATTCAAATAGCGATAAAATCGATATCTGCTCGATATCATCAAAATGGATCAAAGATTGTCCAGCAAGCTCTTTTGAAAATCATGTGGAGATGATCGATGTATTGATCAAATTGTCGATGAAATCGGAATTCAAACTCCGATGACATCGACGCTCGCTTGATCACATCGATCCTCGGGCAAAAAGTTTTAGGTATGTACTTCAGTGGAGTTTGTATCATCGAACCTTGCTTCGATAGCATCAAAAGTATACATTCGATGATATCGAAGCAGGCCCGATGATATCGAACTCAGTCAAAATCTGACATCTTTATTACCGTTGGAACTTTTTGTCTATTTAAAAAGAGCTTGTTCTTGGTTGCTATATTGAGAAAAAGAGAGAGAGCTTTGAGAGAGTAACTACATATCATCTAACCTAAGCCCTTTTTCTCATGGGAGTTCATTCCTCAATCCACCCTCTTCATTGACATTCAATAGAGTGGATTGGTGAATGAACTTTCGCATTCAAGGATCTTCCAGCTACCACCTTAATGGCAAATCATTGAGCTGGGATCCCTTAAATGCCTAAGATCTTGGAATTACTCTGTCTCTTTAATGATTATCATTTAATAGAGTAATTACCAACATAACGCTGACCCAACCCGTCGCCATACATCGAAGAATCATCAGTGTTGCTGTTCAAGGGATCTGAAGATTCTTCGTCATCAAATGAGGAGATCTTCATCAACGTACTTAATGGGGCTCATCTACTTATTTATAAGTCATTAGAGTCCAGAGACCCTGCTGATCATTCCTTTGTGTAGGATTGAGTCACAAGTGATTCTCACCCCTTTCAAGTCCTCATAGGAGGCCTCCGACGGGAGAGTACGTGTGGGTGCTGTGTGTTGACCCCTTGCTCTTGTAGAGCATAAACTTATGTCCTTAGTGTAGGTCCTTGGCCTGTGTGGCCTAAAACTTAGGTGCTGTGTGTTGACCTTTGGTCTTGTGTAGGGCATAAACTCTAGGTTCCTTATGTGGATTCTTGGCCTGTGTGGCCTAAAACCCTAGGTTCCTAGTATGGATTCTTTGCTCGTGTGTAGAGCATAAAACCCAGGTGTTGTGTGTTGACCCTTGCTCCTGTGTGGGGCATAAACTTGTGTCTCGTGGAGACATGCTTAGGTCCTAGAGTCGACCTTGTGTAGGTTGTGAAGGTTAGAGGTGAACCTGATTTACAACCTCCTTTAGTGAGATCCGGTACACTTAAGGGTTGAGTGCGTCCGCCGGAAGTGGAGTAGGCATGTAGCCGAACCACTATAAACCACTGTGTTTGGGATTGATATTTTCGCCTTACTATTTGTGTTTACTTTGAATGTTCTCATAAAGCATGCTAACATGATTATTTAGAACTGATAAGAATCACATCCCACTCACACACACAGTTGTATCGTTCATTCATCATAGACTAAGATTGCATACTGTGTTAATACTGGATAGTCTTATGATTGGATCCTCTATTTGGCTTGGAAGCCATTAGAGTTAAATTGGGGTCATCTTGATAGGTGTTTGTTAAATCAGGATTATGATAATGGGATTTTATATCATCATAAAAATTTTATAAAGTCCTATTCACCCCCCTCTAGGACACTTTGACCTATTCCCACTTCTACTAAAGCGGTCATTACCGCAATTTCAGAAACAAGAAAAGTTTGCCATTCCTGTTGGTATATCATATCTTTGTTTCTTTCTGAAGACTGTATATCATGTCTTTGTTTGACTGGCACTATAGAGGTCTTGAGATATCATTTGTTTGTCTGATTGATGCTATTGAGGTCTTGAGATATCATTTTTTGTTCGACTGAGGTTATTAAGGTTTCAAGTATTGTGAGTGTTTATCTGGGATACCATTCAGCTATTAGATCGTTACAATAAGTCATGACGATGAAATGCCTTGCAGACCTTTTACAGTTGAAATTTTGAATTGATCAACTCTTGCATTGAGTTCCTATTACTCTAGACTGGTCATATTGTTACTTGTTAGATTGAATTGACTCAAAAAAAAGTTTGATTATTGACGATAAAGAAAAGCTTGGTCATATTGCCATGTTTATTAAATTCTACTTAATATGGAAATAGTCGATGATCCTCCATAGACATCTTATCAACAATCTAACAAAGCCAACAATCAATGTAATGCTTGTAAAGTGCAGCTTATATACATATGAATCATGAATGGGATGGAGCTGATTCAGAAGCAGGATTAAGGTTGCAGCATTTCTCTGAAAATTCTGAAGCAGGAAGTGTTGCAAATATGTAGCATGCACCATCTCAAGCCCTATTGAAGATTCACGAAAACAAGGAATTGCATAAGAGAGGAAAGGGCCGAAATGGATGGAGAAAGGATAGGAAAATCCCATATCAGTTATGATGTGTCATAGCATTGTGATGACATCATTCTCACACCAGCAGTCTTTTGGTGTGATATTTGTGGTAAACAAAATCTCTGATTTTGGTCAGCGAATTTTTACAGCTTTTTGTGTATTTATTTTTTCTTTCTGGAATTTAGAGAAGTATCTTAGCAGGTTTAAAAGGCTCAAAAGTAATATAAACATGGGATTAAATTGGGATTTAGTTGCTGTTGTAAGTAAAAAGGTTATTATGGGAAGTATGGATTACCTAGTCCTTAAATAATTGTAAGTTGAGGTTATATAGTGGATTGCTGGCTCAGTTGAGTAGGAATTTTAGAATTTTTTACACTTGTACCCAAGTATGGGTATCAAGTACCGTAACTTTCATGTTCTGCAGATCTATAAAGTCCAAATTCTCTAGATACAGGCATGGCAAGGATTGGTCACCCATAACTATAATCATGTTAGAATACATAAAGTTTGTAGCCCAATGGGCACGATTCATTACGAACTCCCAATAACTGATATCTTTTGGAGTGCCAAACCCTAGAGGAGCATTCAAACCGTATTTCCTCACCATTTCTCTTTTTATTTTATTTTTTTATTACCAACAACATCCCCCCCCCCCCCCCTCCTCAGAACTTTGCCACCTCAAACAATTTCATCTATATTTTCATTATTTTGAATCGTGAAGAGATCCAATAGTTTATTATGCTTTTCCCTTTTTATTATTCCCACAACATCTATGTGAATCTTGTGGCTTTATATAGTGTATGTTTCTTATTTTAACATCACCACAATGATTCAGGAAAAGAACTCTAGAAAGGGTAGGTTTTGCCCCATGAAATTAAAAGGAAAACGTGCCATCGAACTTGGGGCTGGTTGTGGACTAGCTGGATTTGGTGAGCATCCTGTACTGTCTTAATGTTTGGTATGGATCTTCTTTAAAGTTGAAAGGCATTCACTTCTACAAGAACTCCAGCTCAAGCACAGGTACATTTTCCTTTGTTTTTTAGGCTTGGCACTATTAGGATGCGATGTAGTCTCAACAGATCAAATTGAGGTATTGCCATTGCTTATGAGGAATATTGAGCGGAATACTTCAAGGATCAAGCAATCAAATCCAAATTCAGGTTATTATTTTTTCACTTGTGGTAAATTGCCTTTGTTGTGCATGTTTAGGCGAAGTTCATATTTTCCCCATCTACATCAAATGAAATATTTATTTGGATTGTAAAGATGTTGTAGTTAAAGGTAGAATTTTTTCTGCTTCTCTAGTTTCTACAGTAATACCTTTGCTCTCCATTTTTTATTGTTATTGTACCTGCGGGGGGGGGGGAGACTAGTAGAGAAAGGGAGAGAGACCTTCCAGGCCACATGCAAAAGAGTAGATAGAGCGAGAGAGACCTTCCAGGACAAGCAAAAGAGTAGAGAGGGGGAGAGAGACCTTCCAGGACATGCAAAGGAGTAGAGAGGGAGAGACGGTATTAAAATAAACCCGTAGTCGAAATCAAAGATAACCTTTTTGTCTGCCAACATAATTGAATAGTTCTTTCTTTTTTCTTTTTCCTTCTCTCTTGGTATTATTTTGATTTTTGTATCTTTCATTGTTTGTTTTTGAAGGTAAATTTCTTGATAAGAACACAATAGTTCTTTCCTTTTTCTTTTGCGTTCTCTCTTGGCATTATTTTGATTATTGAAGATGGTGAAGGACAGTGAGATCAGTAGAGAATATTGCTCAAAATGACAATAATCTAAATATGATGCTAAGCGGATACGATTTGTACATGTTGTTCTTGTTTTGAAATTTATACTAAAAGGATATAGAATGGGATGTAAATGGGCACCAGGTTGAGTGATTTGAACTTTATTATGAGTTTATGACACAATTATTGTATATGGGTTCGAAATTGACAATATCATGATATATGTTACTTTTTCTTGATGAATACTAATGGAAAATGGACAATTAATGATTATTTATTTATTTATTTATTTATTTGTTGATAATATTTCAAAATTTTCCCTTTTTAAGAAAAATAGAAAAGATCATACTATTTACAATATGATTTGTGATTATCATTTGACCCATGGTACAATTTACATGCACTTACAATTTTGACAACATTGAATAGGATGTCGTTCGTAAAAGGGAATTTGACATATATCCCTGTGTTTTGGTCCATTTCCCTATAACCTCCTCCCTTATTCCTATCCCATTAAACTCCCTTCCTCTTCACCATTGGTTGTAGAACACCATGTCCTGACTTCTGGCTACATACCATTACTATATTTTTAAATGAAAATGTTACACCTAACTTTATTACTAACCACCCTCTTTATTACCCACCACCAAACCTCAATGACCCTTTCCTTGACTTTGTCTTCTTCGCTCTCATCTATCATCCCCTAAAACCCTATGCCCCCATCTCCTCCCTCATTTTTTCTTTCCCCAAAACCCTATGCTAATTTCATGAATGTGGTAGGTGAGTTTTCATGGATTGCTGGAAAAAAAATGATTTTTCGTATGTGGGTTTTCATGGATTTGGAGAAAAAGTGCAGAGAAAATGAGATTATAGTAGATGGTGATAGTAATTTTCTTGGATTTGAATGATGGGTTTTGCAAGAATTGGAGAAATTAACAAAAAAAAAAAAGAGAGTTTAGAATAGATATGATGGTCTTGTCGGAGTTTTTAGAGTGTAGAAAAAAAAAAAATAGTTTTGCTTGATGGGTTTTAATGGTAAAAATAATAGACAAAATGCTATATTTGAATGACTAATTGATGAGGACATGGATGGCCTAAGGTTGATGGATCGGGCTGATTTACTTGTTGATGAGTTTTAGTATGGATTTGAGCGTGGAAAGGGGTCGAAATATGGAAATATCTTCTATAATAGGCCTAACCTGTAGACTCATCAATGGACCATGCATTATGGTACTCGTGGTCAATGTTTTTAATAGCGCTGTAGCGTACGTAGCATAGCGAAAATGCTATGTAGCGTACGCAAGTAGCGTAATTCCCTAGTAGCATAAACTACAGTGCATGTAGCGTAGTGTGGATAGCGTAAGCTACCTGAAATCTCATTTTTTTCAAGTGTTTTTTCTATGTTAGTTAAACACCTATTTTAAAATGATGATGACTTATACCTATGATACATGACACTACATTAAACTAATTCGGACCATCCAAATTGTGGTCCATATTGTAGATAGAGCACTTAGATCAATCCAGACTATCCAAATTATGGTCTTCTATATCATGAATTTGTGATGTTTCAATAAATAAAAAAGAAGTCATACTTAGAATGTCTAAAGGCAAAGAGAGAAGGATTTTGCATGGAAATAATTGGTTGATGATCCAGATTTGTAGTCAAGAACTCATAGAAATTATGCATTTTTGTAAATTTTATCATATTTTCTATTATTTTAATTAAAAATATTAAGGATTGTGTAGCTTATGCTACATCCTATGTAGCTTACGCTACACGCTATAGAGGGCCAAACGCCACGCTATTTAAAACACTGCTCGTGGTACACTTTCGGGTTCACAAAAGTGTCTTTTGTTGGCATTTTTCTTAAGTTACGATTTTAACTTTATTTTTGGACGAATTTTAGTTTATCTTGCTTTTGCCTATGTCTCACTTAAGCAGATAGGGGTAAGTCTTTTTTTTTCCCTTTAAAATAAATTTGTAGGGTTGAGATTATAACATCCAACCCATAGTTCTGCTTTGATGTAAGGCCCAGATTAGTTCTAGGGCTTTTCTTTTGTTCTCTTTCATATAAAACTTAATAACAAAAATTGTCTAGCAATTTTTTAGGACTATTTCTTATGTTTCCTACAAGCCTTGGCTAGGGTTTGTTACAACTGCATGTGGTTGGTGATTTTTATTCATTAGCTACATCATATTTGGTATCAAAGACAACCATTTGCCAAAAAAAAATGCATGATATAGATCTTTGTTGCGGAAAATAATAATATGTTTAAAATAGCTTATTTCATTTATGCTTTTGAGATTTTGTATGCATTGGTTTGTTGAGCTTCTCCTACATGCTAATTCTTTGTTTCCGTTGTCTCTTTGCAGCTTTGTTTGGTTCCATTGAAGTTGCAGAGTTGGATTGGGGAAACCCTGACCACATAAAAGCTGTTGGTCCACCATTCGATTACATTATTGGCACTGACATTGTGAGTTCCATGGACATAATATTATTTATTTATCCAAATTAATGTTCACTGTATTTGTTGATGACAATGCCAACATTAGAGTTCAATCTTTCCAAGTCATGTTTAGGTCCACTAACATTGCTACCATTATCATCCCCATCATCATGGTTGTTGTTACTGCTGTCTTGTCCAGCTATTTTGGATTTTCTTCATGAATCCTGTTTTACAAATCCTATTGGGAACAAGTTTATAGCAGTGGCTCCATAGTGTTTTGTGAAATTGCTAAGGAAACTGATTTCATGAATCTAAGTTTGGTAATGATGCTAAATGAATCAATTTTACAGTGACTGGAAACATGTACACATTCAGGTTCTGGACTGCAGGATAAACCCAATAGAAATTGAAGTTAGGACCTCCAAGGTGTTACATGGATGTAATGTTTATTACTTATATTAGATATTGACAGGGATTTGGTGTTGCTGAAATTATTGTGAAGTGTCAATTTTAGGACCTGGAATGCAAAGATGTATATAAAGAGAATTCCGCCTTGGCATAGATGCAGGAAGATGCCTAATTTGAAATTTACATAGTGGTTCTTTGTTTCATTTTGTTTTGATTGTTAGATTTTTCTTCACCTTGTATTTTATTAGGATGTATGTCAATAGCTAAACTGATGAGAAAGTTCTCTCTACAACAAGCAATGTGTCTCCACTGCTTCATGAAGCTTACCCATGAATCTAGATGCAAATGACATGTTTCTTGAGAAATTTCACACTTTGTGATGTGCAAAGTAGAGAAAAAGCTGCTTGCCCCAATGAGTGAGACTTGGTACAAGTGCTTTCCCTTTCTAAGATAAGTGGACATGAGAAGTTACATGTCGCATGCACTTGCCAAAGGGAACTGTTCTCTTGATGATTGACACATGCTAAGTATTCATTTGTCTGAGATGTAGGGATAATGATGCTTTTCAAGGGATCAACTATCAAATTATAAGAAAGAAGGTTTGGAAGAAGATATTTAAGCAATCTATGGCTTCATGAACTCAACAAGTTGGATAAGGGACAGTGCAAGTTACAATCCGCAACTAGACAAAATGAAGCGCACTACAAACCTTGTAGCTCTGACTTGTATGAAATACATCTTGGGTGATAACAAGTATTTATAAAATTATTGCTAGCATTTTGGCAACGAGATTGAAGAAGGTTATTGGGGAAGTAGTGTCTGCTTCATAGAGTGTGTTTGTCCTGGACAGATACATTCTGGACAGACCCTTCATGGCTAATGAGATGGTTGATACATACAGGAAAAGTGGCCGCTTAGTTTCCTGTCAAAGGCAGATTTGGAGCTTGCATATGAATGTGTCAACTGGGAGTTTGTTCTCATCCTCCTAAAGCACATGGGATCTGGCTGAAGATGGCTAACATGGATAAAGGCTTGTATTTTGTCGGCTTGGTTTTCTATGGTGATAAATGGATCTCCAAGGGGCTTCCGTAAGATTGTGGCTTGAGGCAGGGATATCTGCTCCCTCCTCTCCTATTTTTAATAGTGGGAGAAGCTCTATCTCAGATGATTAGTAGAGCTAGCCGCCTATGATTAATTCAGGGAATGTGCTTGGACAATGGGGAGGTAGCAGTTAAACATGGCCAATGTTCGAAATATCGGTATCGCGCAATGTATCGCACCCTTGGGGTATAGATACATATCGGTTATCGCACGGGATATATCGTTTGTATAACGTAATTTATTGCACTTTTCGGGAAATATTGGGAAAATGGTTGAATTTTTCAATGAAACTTAAGGGATTATTAAAAATGCCCTTAATACACACTTTTGAATCATAAAGTCTAAAAAAAGAAGTGCACATAATAGGTTTCCTTTATATAGGGTCCTAAGTTATGTGTTGTCCAAACTAAAACAACTATATTCAAATATGTTGCATAACATTTATAAATGCACCAAGACATGTATATCCACACCGTCCATCTATTTTGCCACCTTAATTTACGGCACCATACCAAAAATGAAGCAAATCCAATTATCAAGTGGACCATGCCATAGGAAACAGTATTGATTGAAGGTCCTACCATTAAAACCTTCTTAGGGCTCAACTTAATGTTTTCGTAGTGTTTGTTTACCATCCAATCTGTTGATAAGTTAACATAAGCCTGGATGAAAGGAAAAAACAAATATCAGATTGATCCAGAACTTTTGTGGCCCATTAATAGTCAATCACCACTCTTTTCCTTTGGTATGGTCCACCCGATAATTGGATGTGCTTCATTTTTTTTGCATAATACACTAAAATGATTTGGAAAAACGGATGAACAACATGGATACAAAATACATACGTTAAGGTGGGCCCCACATTAAGGGCCGCACCATCTTGGGTGAGTATTGGGTCTCACCTAATCCGCTTTCCAATTCCTGACGCTGATATCTTTACTTTTTGATAGGTTTTGGCTAAAAAAAAGAGGCAAATTGTGTGGGCCCCATGCATTGTATCCTTGTTGTCCATTCATTTTTTTGGATCATTTTAAAGCTTGACAAAAAAAATGGGGCAGATCCAGAGATCAAGTGAACCACATCAGAGGACGTACGTAATATGGTGGAACACTGATTGTAGAGCCACCTCGACGTAATATGGTGTATATACACCATCAATTCATTTTGGCATATCATTTAAGGGAATGGGCTAAAAAATGAGGCAAATCCAAATATGAGGTGGACCACACCACAAAAAAAAAGTGGTCACTGAATGACCACCATTAAAAAAATTTTAGGGGCTAAAAAGTTTTAGATCAAGCTAATATTTATGTTTCCTGTCATCTAGGTCTGTCAAACCTTATGAATAGATTGGATGGAAAATAAACATCACGATGGGCTCTTGGAAAGCTTCAACGGTGGATATCATTGCCACCACGACTTCCTGTCATGTTGTCCACTTGAGCCTTATATTTACCTACATTTTGGGCTTATATCCTAATATGATCTATCAAAATGGATGGACGGTGTGGATAAAACACATCATGGTGGGCCCTACAGAGCCCCTGACAAGACTATCCGTCCCCAAGGCTTTCAATCCGCGCTGGACGTGGATTTCCTGCAAAAGGCTTTCGCAGGAAGTTTCTACGATGGGATGCCAAGTGGGGCCCACAATGATATTTGTGAGAAATCCACCCCATCCATCCATTCTGTGAGCTCATTTTAGGACATGCGACCAAAGTGAGGGGGATCCAAAACTCAAGTGGACCATACGAGAGGGAAAACTAGGGAAGGTGTTTCCTACCGTTGAAACTTTCCTAGGCTCCACCTTGATGTTTATATGCCATTCAAACCATTTATGAGGTCATTCCCACTGGGATGAAGTGAAAACACCAAAAACTTATCCTGATACGAAACTTATGTGACCATAAAAATAAATGTTTCAACGATGGCCACTTAATCCCTATTGTTTCCTCTCATGCGGCCCACCTGAGTTTTGGATCCACCTCATTTTCGGTCACATGTCATAAAATGACCTTACAAAACAGACGTGGCTGGTTTCTCACAAACATCACAGTGGGCCCCACCTAGCATCCTAGAGAAAATACTTCGCGCGCGAAAGGCTTTCACATGAATTCCGCATCCAACCATGCGATAGAAAAGGATCGGAAGTCATTTTTAGAAGCAAAGAGGGTTTGGGCCCCTAAAACTTCTCTCCTAAATCTCCAGACTTTTTTCACACTATCTTCTGAAATCAATTCCCTACGAACAATGCACTTTGATTCGAATGGCCCACCAAATGCAGCTTCCGATTAGGGCAATCTCTTATACAGGTACGGAAATCCACATTGTTGAAAGTTTCTCTCTTTTTTTAAAAAAAATTCCAATTTTTTCGGATATTTACATACAATAAAAATTTTTTGTAGTATCTTCTGACGGGTTTGATATCGCTGGATTGCGGTACCGATAATATCGGCCGATATATCAGCTTATAGTATCGATATTGCGAACGTTGAACATGGTTATATGCCGATGATACACTCCTGTTCAGAAACCATTTAATTAATGAAGCAACCACATTTTTGGATGTTGTGCTATGCTTTGAAGTGCTCTTTCGGCTTAAGGTTAATCCAACGAAGTGCAACATTGGAGGTGTTATGGCCATCTCTATTACTAGTTGTTTAGGACATGTTGGGTTCTTGCTTTTGTTATTAAGGGTGTTGTGGTCATTATTGTATCTATGACTTAAAATAAAACAAAGGAGAGGGGTGTGAATCCTAATCTCTCTCTCTCTCTCTCTCTCTCTCTCTCTCTCTCTCTCAATCAATCAATCAATCACAAGCACATGGTATTAGAGTGTGATTGATCCGAGCATCGATCACTTCCTTCATCTTAAATGCTTCTTCCCTTTTCTTTCTTCTTTTATTGTTTTGAGGTGAAAATCTGAGGTCCTTGGGGGCTGATCTGCTCGAATCTCTCTCAACCGTTGTATGGTGGGTTGTATGATCGTGTCTTGTGCATGTGTGTGAGGCCAACTTTCATAAAAATCCATTATGGTGGACAAAAGGTGGGGCGTCGTGCGTTTGTGGCCAGAATTATGATCAGATTTGAGGTTGAATGTATGTATTGAAGTTGTGTATAGCAGGGGTTAAAGAATTAAGTGTACAGGTGGAGGTTTTGAAAACAAGAAGTGTACTAGAGTGATCGTGTTCGGTGATAATGATATACATCAGTTTCTGAAATACTTGTTGGGTAAGTTTATGGTTAGACGTTCTTCCATTGCATGTTTGATTTCTGCTGCATATATGGATGTCGAAAAATGATGTGAAGACCAGTCTTTTGTCTCTATCTGAGTCGATGAACTTTTATATTACATTAATTAAACTCAATAGAGCAAAGTACATACAATAGCCCATATAGGTAGAGGTATTCCATACAGGTAAAAGGAAATTAAAATATTTGACTTCCCCCAAACCTGAAGAAAGTTCAATAGAATGCAAAGCTTGGGTGGCAGAGGATGCTCACTTTAGAGTGTTGCTATGACATAGTATGGAGCCTCAGATTAGTGCAAATGTTATCTTTTATTGTTATTATTGTTATTTTCTTCAGCTCTTGTACATATGTATGCATGTCATGTTCATTTCTCTTCTGTATACATTGCGTGGTTGCTTAGAGTGATTGTCATCTGCAGGACATAGCATTGCCGATTGCACATTCTCCTGCTTGTTGGATGATTACCAGTTCATGTGTTTGCAAATATAAATCATACAAGACTTTTTCTCATTTCTTTTCTTGAAATCTGATCCAACAACAATTTAACTGACCAAATAATCTTCAACTTGTTTGGTTCCAGGTTTATGCAGAGCATCTTTTGGAGCCACTCTTGAAGACCATAGTTGCCTTATCGGGACCCAGAACTACTGTCTTGGTAAAGGAAAACTAGTGTTAAATCAATTGTTTTATAATAAGCTACAGTTGTGAGTCATGCAGGTGTCCTTGCAAACAATTCATTTATTTTTTTTATTTTTTTTTTGGTGGTGGACGAAAAAAAAAAAAAAAACTCTAGTTGGGCTATGAGATCCGATCCACAACTGTGCATGACCAAATGATTCGCATGTGGAAGAGCAATTTCGAAGTGAAAACCGTGCCAGAAACAAAGGTGCCTGACCCCATGGACAGTCATCATAGTCCTTTGATAATTCATTTCTTCTCTTCGAATGATGCTTGACTGTAACACTCATTTGCAGATGGATAGTACGTACAGGCATCCAAGCATCCAGCTCTTCATTATGGGGTTCAAAGCTCAAGTTGGATGTTGTGCAGAAGACATGACACAGGGCCAGATCAATGAGCGTGGAGGAGGAGAGGAGCGTGGGAGCGGTGAGGAAGCAGATTCCAATGTTGAGGAAGTTTTTGTTGAAGGGACAACAGGTAACCATAAACTCAGCAGTGATTGGGAAGCTAGAAGATATGGTTCTATGGCAGCGCGGCTTCTTCGAGATGTCAAGACAACATGAAGAAAATGAAGTGGATCATAATTTCTTTAGTTTTCATCATTTTGCATTGGTTGTACTACAAAATAATTTGCATTAGTCAGCTTTTGTGGAGGCAGTGGCATCAGTGAGAATGTTGTTGGTTGGGTACAACCATTGTTTGAAGTATCCCCGATATTATCTACATGTCTAGCTCAGCGATACTGATAACACTGGTAGCGATACCGATAACACTAGCAGTATCAAAAATTTTGGGTATTGGCGATGTTGCTAAGCATCGCAAATGTATCGATATCGTCAATGTATCGCTACTTTTTAACTATGCAAATTATAGGTGTCGCTTGTATTGCCAATGTATCGATCTCGTCAATATTTTTGACCGTATAAATTCCAGGTGTCGTATCGACAATATTTCGATAATATTGCCAATGTATCGATATTGCTAAAAATATGTTTATTAAAAAAATCATTTTGAATTTTTTATGGGCGCATAGTTGTAAGCAGTGATCAATTTGTTAACCATAATATCAATATTATTGTGATATTATCGTTATTGCAACATGTGCAATATTGAAACCATAATCTTTTGTTTCATTTCCAGTTGTTGACGATTTCTCGACGAAATATCGTGTTTTATCCATATTCTGAAATATTGGTGGATGTTTGGATGGAATGTTAGATGGTTGGGTGGATAGATAGAATGGATGGGATGGTTGGACTGATTTTTATTTTTTACACACTCACACCCTACACACACCCACACACTCAAACCACAGTAGGATTTCACCAAAATGGGTACTCTAACCTATCACCTCATGTTGAAATTCTTGTGAGTCTACCACCCAGCCATGAGTAACAACATATGCTCTTAGACCTCTTATAAATGAAAACTTATTATATATGTATTCTTTTTGCAATATTTTATTCATAAATAAGTAAATATGCAAATATGTGTATTTTAACATTTTCTTTCACTGAAAATTTCATCGTTTTTCTCATGTTTCTCCAATATTTCCCCACATTTACGATCATCGACCATATCCATATAGTTTCTGTATTCCAGGTCAGCGAGGAGGTCAAGGCAGCCGCACTATCCATTCCGATAACAGCGCCCCTAGGCCTGATGGGTTTGGAGGTGCCTTTTACTCTTCATGCTGGGATATTATAAGGAATGATCTCTTCGAAGTTGCAAAGGATTTCTATCAGGGCGGCCCAATCCCCAGAGCATTCCAATGTACTCAAATTTGCCTCATTCCAAAATAATAATAATAATAATAATAATAATAATAATAATAATAAAATAAATAAATCCAGAATATATCAAGGACTTCAGACCCATCAGCCTATGCAACTATATCATGAAGATTTTTTTCAAAATCATGGCAGTGAGGCTATCCCACATCCTCCAAGACATAATATCAGAAGAGTAGGGTGCCTTCGTCAGAGGATGGTCCATTATTGAGAATATATCTGTAGCCAGAGAGATGGTCTACGAAATTGATCGTAAGGTCTTTGGTGGCAACTTGATTATCAAAGTTGATATGGAAAAGGCATACGACCGTTTAGAATGGGGTTTCATCACTCAAGTTCTTAAAATTTTTGGAATTGATCCCTTGTGGATATCGGCCATTCAGCGGTGCTGGGAAGATATTTGGTTCTCTATTATCATCAATGGTAAAAGCTTTGGCTTCTTCAGATCTACCAGGGGCTTGAGACAGGGAGACCCGCTCTCTCCTTCCATTTTCATCCTTGCGGCTGAGGTCTTTAGCAGGGGCCTATCCAAGCTATTTTCTTCTGGATGTTGTCAACCATTCAAGCTGCACCAGAACTGCCCCACAATCACCCACCTTTTTTTCGCTAACGATGCAATTTTATTTCTTAATGGCAGGTTATCTAATGTGCGAACTCTTCTCAAGTTCATCACCCAATATGAAAACGCATCTGGCCAGAGAGTCAATACATCCAAGACGTCCTTCATAACCCCGAAGAAAGCAGCCAGAAGCAAGATCCTCAAGCTGCAAAATCTGACTGGATTCAGGCAGTCGTATCTCCCCTCCATATATCTTGGTGTTCCCCTCTCCAAAGGTAGATGTCCAGCCCCTCTTTTGCACCAGCTTACCCAGAAGATTCTCAACAGAATCGATGGTTGGAAGGCCAGGCTCGTCAACCAGGCACCTAAATTGGTGTTGATTAAACATGTTTTGAACAGTATCCCCATCCACATGCTTTCGGCCATTACCATCCCCAAGTCCATCTCCAGAACAATTGAACGGGCTTTTGCAAATTTCTTTTGGGGCTCATCCGAGCAAGGCAACAAGTTACATTGGGTTAAATGGTCGACCGTGTGCACCCCACTTCACGAAGGTGGGCTTGGCATAAGAACGTTCAAGGATACCACGAAGTCTTTCGGGATAAAGATGGGATGACGCCTGCTCCAGGGTAACTCTCTTTGGGCCAACTTCTACTCTGCAAAATACCTGCAGAAACTAGTTGCAACACAAGGTATGAATTGATCCACCTGCTCATCCTCGTGGAAAGAGATCTTCAGAACATTGCATTTCTCCATCCACCATTCGAGATGGCTTATTGGAGAAGGGAAAATTAACATGTGGACCCAAAACTGGACGGGTAGGGGCCTTCTTGCTGGGGCGATCGTTTCGTCCATCCCATGTCACCTCAAAGCAGCCTCAGTTCGAGAATTTTTCGGTCAACCTGCTCCCCGAAGTTTGTCGGATATTGAACACGTTATCTCCCCAGCTGCAATGCAGGTAATTTCAGCGCTCCCAATACCTATTTCTGACAGGCCTGATCATCTCATTTGGGACCTTTCAGTGTCAGGTAAATTCTCCATTAAATCAGCCTAAAATGGGATCAGACATTTCCAGCCATCTCATCGTTGGGCTAAATGGATCTGGAACAAATCCCTTCCCCCAAAGATGAGCATATTCGCTTGGAAAGTCATCCACCAAGCTGTTCCAGTGGACCAAGCAGTGCAGTCCTGTGGCATTGCTCTAGCTTCCTGATGTGAATGTTGCAAGTTAAATCTTGAAAACGTCCAAAAAGCGGCCACAACTCTGTCCTTTGCTCCTATATTGGTCTAAGCGTCCTCTTCAAGACATCCGATTGCCTGCCCGACCTTGCCAACCAACAATCAACATCATAGCATTACGCCATTAGGCCATGCTCAAAGTCTTTTTAATCGCGACAGGGGACAGCAGGGTGTCTCTGTTCATGCTTCTAACAATATGGAAAAACCAAGACCACCTGTTCTGCTAGGGGGTGATTGCTAGCCAAATTTGGAGCCACTTTAGCAAAGTTTTTGGAATCGCCTACCCTCCAAATCAGTCAACTATTCAGCGGCTTCAATTCTGGACATCTAAGGCGAGTAAGAAATCCCGTCTTTCCTACCTGGTTGGTCTAGTCCCTTCCATCATTCTCTGGGAAATATGGATCAGCCGAAACCAGGCTCGTTTTGAAGGTATTCTTATGTCGCCTAACCAGATCATCTTCAAGGTTACTCGCTGGCTAAACGAGCTCGGCTATACCATAACGGCGCCAGACAGAAACTCATTGTCGGATTCTCTCACCCTTACACCCCTCAACATCGAAAAAGTTCAGCCCTGCCCGGGTCGACATCTCACCATTGTCAGTTGGCAAAAGCCTCCTCAGGGCTTGTTGAAATTGAACGTGGATGGTTCTTCGCGGGGGAATCCGAGACCGAGTGGGGGAGAAGGAGTTTGCTGGGATCATCATGGTAACCTGATTTTTGCTTTCCACAGAAGCTATGGTCATTCGATTAACACCATTGCCGAGGCCCAAGCCATGCTAGATGGCATAAAGATATGCTACAACCTGGGACTTTCTAACATAATCGTGAAGACGGACTCGATGATCATAGTCAAATCAGTTAAGTATCCTTTTCGCCCATGCTCTTGGCAAATTTGGTACAAGCTGGGAGAGATTCAGTTCCTTTGGCGACCCCTTAATCTCAAATTCAACCACATTCATCAAGAAGGTAATTCTGTAGCTGACGCCTTAGCCAGAATGGCTAGCGAAGGATGCCCAAACAGATTGTATGACTCCCAAGCATCCCTTCCGAGACAAGTGCGAGGTAACCTCGTTACTGATAATTTGGGCATTGGGAACATTCGAGTTACGTAGTGGGTGCCCTTATGTTTTTTCTTTTCCTTTATCCTTTTCTTGGACAGCTATTGTGCAGATAGAGTTATATGATGGGTGCGGTCCGCCCTTTTTGTCGGGACCCTCCTAAATGATTGTAAATTCCCTCATGAAATGAAATAGCCGTTTTGGAAAAAAAAAAAAAAAAAAAGGTCAGCGAAACTTGTGGTGACATTGATATTTCAAACACCGGGTACAACCTCTCTTTAATATTTATTTATTTATTTATAGTTTATTTTGCATTCATCTCTTTTACCTACTTTTGGCATTAGACCGTGAGGAGGTATCATGACCTACCAATAAATTAGGACAAGAGGGTGCACGGAAAAGAAAACATAGGCCATATGCATAGTGTTTAGAGTATCAATATCATTACATGTTTTGAAGATGGATATAGTTGATAATGTTGCCAATGCCTTGAAAGTATTGCTAATTGAAGAAAACATTGGGAAACTGGTGAAAATTTTAAGTGATATTTCATGAGATGTTAAAAGATATATGTTTATATATATATATATATATATATATATATATATATATATTTCATATAATAGTAGCCTAAATCATGTGCTGTAAATAAATAAATAAAATAAATAAAAAAAATAAAAAACTAATATAATTATAATTAAAGCGACTTTATATCATTTAAATAATATACAATACAAGTAATAAAACATAAATGACAAGAAATAGGCGAAATCACCTAAAGAATAAATTCTCTTAAAAAAAGAAAAAAAATCTCTTATTTTTGGAGAATTTCTTGCGAAAATTTGGATATTTCCATGGTATCATTGATAATATGGCCAATGCTAGGGGAAATATATTTCCCTGGTATTGTTGATATAAAAATACGGCCGTCATCCCTAGATCACTTGAGACCTGCAAAACAAGACAAAGATGGAGACCCTGACTGCAGTAGGGGACCCTCCGATGCCTGTCACGCCCCAGATTCGGTGATCGAAACTCACAAGAATCCCGATAGCCGATTCCGGCACCGACAGCCTCCGTAGTACCCCATTCTCGGTTCCTGGCACCCATTCACCAGGTTCCGATCCTTGGATCCCACAAGGAGGATTTCTATAATATATTTCTGATCCATAAAGAGTGTTCCCAAGATCATAACATAGTAACCACAGATAATAGCTATAGGAACAACATTACAAAATCCACTAAGAATTTAAACTTTTACAAGATACAAGACGCAAAGGGAAATACAAGGTCTATATAAAGGAAACTCCAAAAGGATCAGCGACACGTTCCAACTCCTGCTCCGCTCTCGGGCCTAGAGTCACCTGCACACATCAATCGTGCATAAGCTTATAGAAAGCTTAGAGGGTGGTGTAAATGTGTGTAATACGAGTGCTAGCAAAGCAATATCAGAAAATGCAGAATGCGGCATGAACCATGAATATCATCAATGCCACCAGCCATACCGAGGCTATGCTATACCAAGCATGAATGCAGTAAGCCATCACAAGGCTATGCGATGCGACATATGAGTATTGGGCGCCATACCAAGGTGATGCACAAGAGGCCTATATAGCCAATGCCATATGCAAAGTGCAAATGTGACCATGTTAGTCCTCATATTCAATCCACATATCGATACAGTTCCACTCTAGGGAAACTACCGGGGTCAAATACACTATCAGCCGACTGCCGCTCTCCTAGCCGCACAGTCTAACGAGCGTAAGAGACCTCACTACCCGCTTGTGGATAGTTAATCACCAGCAAGGCTCGACGGTAGCGGACCCATTCACGAGTTGGTCAAAGGCATCATAGCTATTGTCCCCTTACTCAGGCGGGTAAGGCCACACCCCATCTCAACAAACGACGTTACAGTGGGAGTCACGGCCTAATGGTATAAGGCACTCGGGCGCTCATGTTTTGCACTCGGTCTCGGCGTTGAGGTGTCTCCTGCTACCATGAAGGTTTAGGAGCTTTCACGCAAGGACATCCTGAGTGCCCTAAATGCTTAAGTAACATTTTCGGTGTCCAAATCCAGCCATCCACGATATACCTGTGGAGGCTACGACTCTGACGAAGCAAGAGCGAATATCCACGTGCTATACAATGTCAGATGTCATAATATCCTGCCCAATGGCATAACCATGACCAATCATAATCTCAACCAAGCACACACATGATGCATGTGGGAATGGGTCATAAAGATAAACAAGTATGCCATGCGATGAAGTTGTAATCTCCTCCTAACCAAGTAGGGTCTAGGTACTTAGACAAATTTTCATAAGAAATACAACCTCTAGTGGGGGCTCGATAGCCTGGGGTAGCCCACGAGACTAGATAGATAATGGTATGGGCCTACATAATAAGAATGGGCCTAGCAATGGTCTATGGTGGACCTTTAACCACCCATAGAAACAAGAATGGGCCTAACAAGGGCCTAGAGGGGTACACCAATGTGGGCATTCAACCACCATTGTCCCCTGAAGGTGGCCCAATAATAATCTATCAAGGATTAAGGCTCGTGGCCCGAGCATCACCATAAGAAAGAGATGGGCAGCTATGTACATATAGATACATCACATGTTAGGCCTCAATAAAGTGGCCTAAGGCTACACACAATTCATGGGTCCAATAAGGGCAATATATAGCCCAATCCACATGTAATAATATGGGCCCATAAGGAAGGTTAGGGCCCAAACATAAGGGTCACCAAGTCCATACATTATGGCGGGCCTAGTAGGCAGCCCATTACTCCAACACATGGGCGAAAATCATATTCAAGATAAGCAAATTGGGCCTTACAACCTAGCCCAAGAATTTAATTGATTTGGTGGGCAACCAAGGGCCCAACCACTCATACATTCTAGCCCACTAGCCCAACACAATATCATGGAGAATACAGCCCAAGAATCCACTAGGCCTATCTAGAAAGTTCCAACCCATTTGGGCCTACAAGGAGTCCAAAAATCTGGTTACATATAAGTACCCATATATCCCAACCAAAGTGGGCCTCAATGATGCATTAATTAAGCCCAAAATTAAGGGAGTAAAGGCATGAATTATCCCTACAAAATCCTCACAATATGGTGGGCCCCACACCCTTAAACTCCAGCCACAAAACAATGTATATTTATAAATACCTTGCTGGATGTTTCAATTCACCAGCCATTTTGGGCCTGCTGGAGCCCAGTAAAAATAAACTCTGATTAGGACACAAGTCCAGATGGTCCATCACCATGTACAAGGGGTCTCACCACATAGGGAGCATATATAAAACACATAAATTAGGTGGGCCATACTGTTGGACCGGAAGTCCAGCAGCAGCCCATCATTGGGCGTCCCACATAGGGGGTGGGCGGTCCATGGGCTTGGACACCCATCCCACTCCCAAGCTCAAAGTAGGCCACACCTTGGACGTTCCACACCAAGGTGGGTCACATCCAAGTGGGCCACTAGATGGAAGGACACATGGATGATGGATGAAAAATTGCATCATGGTGGGCCTCACAAGGGTGGGACGACCAGCCTTACTGGACGTCAACCACTTGGGACGTCCAACAAGGTGGCTGGTCCAGCCACTTTCCCCAAAATTTCAATGGCCTAAATTCAAGCTAGTGGCTCCCAGCAAGGGTGGGCAACCATAGGAATAAATTCTAAAATTTATAACACATGTTAAGCATTTTAAAAGAATATGGATAACAATACATCCAAAAATCTGCTGGTGCAGAAAATACTGTTGTCCTCACGTTTGGCACCACATGGGGTGGGCTTAAGCTTGTCCAAACCTCTGGAAAATAGGTGGGAAGGCTAGTCCCACATATGGACAGCAAGTGGGATCCACTGGGGTAGCCCACTTACTCCAAAAATCAAGGTGAAAGTGCTCATTTCTAACATGCAATGTTGCTGAATTATCCAGAAATTTATGGACAGTTAGCCTACTTTGGCCCATCCCATGGGCCTCGATCATGGGGGAAATGATGTGGGCCCTATTCTACATCAAAATGAGGTCTACATTCTAGAAAATTCCCAAAGAAATTTGAGAAAAAGAGGCATATAAACTATCCCAAACATTAGCTCAAAATCATGTTCTAGATAGGCCTGAAATCTGGACAGCAACATATGCTGTCCATATTTCGGTCCATATAAATTATCCAAAGGGTTTTATACCCTGATCCATCAAATGGGGTCCACCTAGATGGGTCATCAACATTTCAGATCCATTAGTACACCAAAAGCCTCAAGAAAAACTATGTTTGGAGGCCACCCAAGGCATGCATGTCATGGTGGGCCTGGACGTCCCATCTCCTTGATGGATCTGAGATGTTTCTGACCATCTCAGTGGGCCATAATATCTCCAGCAACAATGGAAAGAGAATAGAGAGGAAGGGAGAGAAAGGAAGAGAAATCCGCCAATTGGTTCCACCACTAATGAACCTTCCACCTTCAATCCACACCGTGCAATACATCTATAGCATGCATGTATGCTATGTTCAATTGAAAAGAGGTGCAGAGGTAGGGATACCATCCCAACCATTGCATGCAAAGGTCTAAATGATCTATGATAGGTTATATCCAAGAGAAATGCCTCATGGTGGGTCCATGGAGGATGACCCACTATGGAAGATGAAATGCATGCATCTAAGCCCATGACCTTGATCCTGGGAGTCATGTAAGACCTCCACCATGGATTGGTGGGTCCTACATGCTTCCATTCATATGAGAAAGAGAAGGAAAGAAGGAGGAGAGAAGAATCTTGATGGAGCACCCACCTTCAAGGAAAGCTTCAAAACTCCAAGACTATCACCTAGGTTTCCAGGGAAGATGTTTAGATGGTGGAGATGGAGGTTAGAAGGTTGGATTGGGAGAGAGATAGGGAGGAGAGTTGCTGGAATGAGGGAGAGGTTGGGACGTCTCTAGCACTAGAAGAGAGAAATGAGAAAATGGGAAGGAGAGAGAAGGGAGAGAGGGAGGTATATCAATGTAATCATGAGTTTTTTGGCTAGGGAAGAGTAATGCAATGATAGCACATGGGGGGGTAGAACCCAAGGCCCATGATAGCTTTCTAGATAAGGTAGCCTACTACCTAGGCTAGGGGTAGGGTAGGCTTTCTAGAAGAGGGAGCTGGGTGGGGCCCATTCTAGAAAAAAAAAGTGCAAGGCTAGCTAAGTGGGTCCCACCACATGATGAAAGGCTAATAAAAGCTTGGATGATAAGTCAAGATGTACACGTCAGAATTATGCATGAGATGTGGCATTGGAACCGCGGCGCCAATGTGGTCGCAATGACATAGGTTTCAAGTTGATCCGAGTCGGATCTATGTGACCAGACTTAAGGATGACCATAAACACAATCCATAGGTCACGGGTCGCCGGGATTCGACTAATAGCACCGCGGGACCTAAAAGAATGAAATGGATACTCGGGTAAGGTCTTACAATGCCAAAGTCACATAGGCAAGCTAGGTCTAGTAGAACGTAATGGTTTTGGGTGTGTTTTCTCGGTTGGAATGTGTGTACCTTTCACCATTAGGGATCCTTCTATTTATAGGTAAGAAGTGGTGGTGGTGTAGGGAAAGATCTCCACATTTAGCAGGAGCTATTGTAGAGGGATTCAGATCCCAGGTGTATTGTAATTATCTTTCGAGATCTTTGGCGAAGATCTCAAGTAGACCTGTGTTGCGGTTTATCTCCTGAAATCCTCAGCCGAGATCACTGACAAGTAGTTGTCAGTACCAGGTCGGAACTAGCAAAAGCATGCGATAAGAGGTTGAGGAGGAGAATCCGAGGTGACTTATACGGCTGCCTCCGAGAGCAGTTTTTCGACCTGAATTCTCTAGTAAACCATGGTCGGGCTTTGCAATAAGTAGATTATCGATCTGTCTTCCTGCCCTTGGAAGTCACATTGAAGGGCCAAGACCGAGCTCCTTTCCTTAGTTAAATACAGATGGATGACCATCCTCTTCATTCTGTCGTGTTGTGTGAGCTCGTGCTTTCGGGTCCTTTTTCTAAGAGATGTTTTAAGCATCAACTCGAAAATGTATGAATCCGTGGAAGGGTGTAGCGTCTGGCGGAGACGAAGAGATTTCATCTCTTGATGGCCGAACTCGGGGTCGTTCAATTAAGCAGTGTTCTTCCTCGGCCATTGAGGAACTCCTCGGTCATGATTAATGTTGGTCGACCGGCTCGTGTTTTGCATATATGTCCGAGTTGATTTTTCCTTAGTGGCTAGTCCATTTTTACCCATAACAGTAAACCCCCCTTACTTTGGAGCTCGGGCAACGGGCTCAGAAATTAGGTTTAATTTTGGTAAGGTCGGACATTTTTGTACATGGGGCATATTTGCGATCATGATACGCATGCTCAAGATAATGCATGCCACTCGAGGTCACGTGTGCTGGCGGCACGCCTGCTCAACTTCTGGCTTATGAGGTGCTGACGTGTGGCGTCTTCTAGAGAGTTGGGTCGACCAACGAGTAGGAGAGCTCCACGTGTCCAAGCGCGGGTGTCGAGTAGCTGTTTTGGCTGCCGCAATAAGCATGAGCATTAAATGTTATACGGCCTCGGTCGAGCAACCAATGGATGAGCGATAGGGACTTCCAGGCGTCCCATGGGTCAAGGATGACTACTTAGTCCTCGGTCGAGCAACCAATGGATGCTGAGGGGTCTGCCCCAGCTAGGGAGGAGGCCAGTCAATCTTCATCGGAGTCAGAAGAAACTGGGCCAATCAGGTCATTGTTGACAAAGTCCGCCTTGGTATAGATTAGGTTGGAGAACCACATCCCAGACTATGTGGTGCTATGAGCTCCGTACTTGGTGAAATTCTAAGCGAACTACAGGACGACAAGGTGACCATATTCTTAGTCAACCTCTAGTGCGGCTTAAGGCTCCCTCTCCACCGTATAGTTAGGGACGTCCTCTTGTGCCTAGAGTTAGCTCTTCAACAGATAATCCAAATGCTTGTAGGGCGCTGGTGGGGTTGTTTATTCTCGAGGTCGAGCTTGAACAGCCCGTGCTGACTGTGAATGAGTTCCTCCACCTGTACCAGGTGAACTCCAACCCCTACCATGAGGGTTGGTATTATTTTTTGGCTTGGCCGAAGATTGGCAAGGCTATAATCACAGACGCCCCGACCTCGAACAAGAACTGAAAAGTAAGTGGTTCTAGGCGTCGAGAGATTGGGAGGCTCCAGCAGCTTCCAGGCTATGTCCTCAAGTTCCAACCCATTTTTCTCAACCAAGTCGGTATGTCCGAACCGACTTTTTCCTTAGTTTATTTTTCCTTTTTTTTTTATTGTAGTTTTTTTGGCAGCTCTGCCCAAGCATCCTACAAGATTGAGTGAGTCGGAGCGCGTCCGAATAGCTGACGCGAGGTTAGTGGACGTCCGACTAAGGTTATGGAAGGAGCTGATCATGCTCGAGTTACTTTTTAAATCATGTCTTGTCTCATCCATATCAAGTATACCCTAGTAGATAGTCAAAAATCATTTCATCATTGTTCGTTTGCTGATCATTCTTTTTGTCATGTAGGGATGCCTGAGCAGAGTTACTCTAAGCGTCGTGCTCCTTCTAAGGCTGAGGTGACACAGAAGAAGCAGAAGTCTTCAAAGAGGAGGGGAATCACTGCCCCTTTGTAAAGCCCGTAATCTCGTGAGACCTTCCGTACACTTCTACTTCAACAACGGCATGTTCCCGGCAAACTAGATCGACGAGTTTTGATCGCGACTCTATTTTATTACCACAACACCCCAAGAGTTGTACCTTAGTGATCACGCGGGCACTACGATTCCAACGCTGCGCGGCACACCCCCATTGCGATCCCTAGTTTAGAAGTTGTAGTTTTGGGCATAATCCCAGGTGGGCCACACAATACACGTGGGCCCCACTTGCACAAATCTCCATGTTGTGAAATCAATCAATCAATCCATCAATCAAGCTATCAATCCACCCATCCATCACTCATCTCACTCTCTCCCCATTAGTCAAACAAGCACATGCCTTTCTCATGCAACCCGTACCCCTACCTATACTAGCCATTATTCTTTCATTCTTTTTCTTCTCATTTATCCCTCTCTCTTTTCATAATTCCCTATCTACCCAAAAATATCTACCACAAAAACTCCTTAACTCCCTCTCATTTTTACCATTTTCTAGCAAGAGTAGAGAAAGATTAAGAGAAAAAGAGAGAAAAGAAAGAAAGATTAGGGAGAGATTAAGAGAAAGAAAGATTATGGAGAGACTAAGAGAAAAGAAAGAGAGCTTGTGAGAAGATTATGAAGGATCAAGAGAGTAAGAGAAAAGAGAAGAGTGATTAGAGGAGCTTAGGGGTGGAGAGGAGCTTGGTGGACCATCTGATCGTCGATCCGAGCCGATCCAACTGTCCATCCTTCTAAGTGAGTGCATGGGAGGGTCAAAACCCTCCATTTCTTTGTGATTTTTTCTATTTTGGTTGGCCCACAAGGGTGGAACCCACATTGATAATGTATTGAGTATATGGTGGACCCCATAGTGGCGGGGGGGCCACCCCTATGGCTGGATCTCTTTCCCTTCATTTCCCTTTCTTTTCTTACTTTCATTGTGTTGTGGGGCCCACAAATGGGCAACACTATTGGAAAGCATGCTCTGCATGCTAGCATGGCATGGACCACCTTGTGTGGCCCATAGTGATGTGTATTCTCCATCTAACTCATGACTTAGGACACAGATTTTAGATGGTGGAAAGGGGATCAAAATTGATCTAAAGCTCCTTGTGGCCATCTTTTGGATGGTTCGGATCTCTCGTATGGACCCAACTACATGCCCGATTTTTTTTATTAAAAAATGTATATACAAAAAGGTCCAAACGTTGGACGTTCTCAGTGTTAGAGACATTGGAACTGTCCAGTGACTAAACACATAGAGGTTACAGGGGAAGCGTGGAGCTTTCATTCGTGGGTCTCACCATAACTTATATGTTTGATCTATACCATCTATCCATTTTTTTCAACTTATTTTGGCTGTTGGTCCTAAAAATGAAGCAATCTTGTATCTCAAGTGGGCCACACCACAAGCCTAAGGGTTGAGAGCACCCACACGTAACTAAGGCCATTCACATAGGCTGTGGAGTGGGGTTCCACTCATGGGACCCATATTGATGTATTTCTTATATCCACACCATCCATCAATGTCCTGGCTCCTTTTATCCTTGTAGCCTGAGAATCAAGCTGATCCACCCATTAGGTGAACCACACCACAGCCCACGGTGGGGTGGGAGCACCCCCTCATGTCAGCTGTGCGGACGTAGGGTGGGGGTGTCCCAACCGTTGACCACACCTTGATGTATATGTTTATTCCATGCCATCCACCACCTTCTCCATATTATTTTAGGCTATGAGTTGAAAAATGAGACGAATTTGAGTCTTGAGTGGACCGCGCTAAGGGAAACAAAGTCCCACTGTTGGAACTTTCTAAGGCCTACTGTTGTGTGTGTATGTGATGGAACCTACCCAAATTGGACTCATTTGGTCCACAGAGAGCTGGCCGAGATGATTGACAGAATGAATTATCCACTCATGGATCCCACATAACAGAAAACAAAAACGCATAAAGGAAGAAAGAAAAACAAAAAGAAAAGAAAGTGTTACTGGGGCGCCCAGTGACGTGAGGGCAGAAGCCTCCTTGGGTTGCCCCCACTCGTGGATCTCACAATGATGTATGTGTTTAATCCACATCGTCTACCATCTCCTCCAGATAATTTTAAACTGTGAGCCTAAATTTGAGGCAGATCTGAGTCTCGAGTGGGCTAAGGGGGATAGTGCCCATCTAATGAAACCTTTTAGGGCCCGCTATGGAGTCCTTGGTCATCCAAATTAGCCCAAACCAGAGTCTATTAGACCCCACTTGAGTTGACCAAGACGGTGGATGAATTAGATCATCCACTTGGGGCCACCTTAATAGTGTATGCAAAACATAATACAAATATAATAATAAACATTTTTTAATGAATGCCATGCACGTGGCCGGTAATCAATTCCTGACCAAATTTGGGTCTCACAAGTGGGACCCATATTGATGTATATATTTGATCTGAGCCATCCACCAACTTCTTCAGATCATTTTAGGTCATGGGATAAAATATGAGGTAGATTCGAGATTGGAGTGGACCGCACGGAGGGGAGCAATTTTTGTATGTTAAAACCTTCTTAAGCCCACCATGGGGTCCATGTTCATCCAAACCAATCCCAGTTAGAGCCTATTGGTCCCTTCTTGAGTTAGTCTACATGGTGAACAGAGTAGATTATGTAAGTGGGGCCCTCTTTGATGGTGTGACCAAAACATACCAACAAAATAATATAACACAACAGGCCACCAGCGCCCAATGGGCGGGCGGATGCCCACCTTGGGGCATGGGAGTTGGGTCCACACATAGGACCTTATATGATGTATGTATCATATCCACTCTGTTCATCCATCTTGTTAGATTATGTTATGCCATGGGCCCAAAACTCAGGATGATCTAGATCTCATATGGGCCATGAGCATAGGATGACATCTTAGTGACTAACCAATGATCTGTAACCATCGATTTATGTTAGCAATGATCAGGCGGTGCAGATCATCCTACTAAAGTAATTATATTAATACCATTGATAATTTGATTATTTTCGAACATCATTAGTGGGCCATATGCCCAAATGGATTGTTAGCCTAGTGACACGTGTTGTACATGTGGGTGTCCATCCGGGTCACTTCCACTGGACCTCATGTTGGTGTATGTATTTTACCCATGCCATGCCTAATAGGCTACACGAGGAGCTAATTTTAGTCTCAAGTGGGTCATGCCACATGGACCTTTACATTTCTAGCGAGGCCTGCCATTTGGTTCTAACTCTTTACATATGATGCGCGAATTAAGGACGATTATCTCATGAATGTTTGATAAAATGATCATGTATTTAGCTTGGTAGGACACACTAATAACATACTTAGTGTAATAGATATCATGCCCAATTATATGCCTGTACGCATTATTTGTATGCCTGTTGTGGATGATGATTGTTCATAGTATATGCCATTCGGCTTGAGATATTTAGGAGACTATATGAGACGAGGTCGCCTCGCATGATTTGCACATCTTTGATACATGCCTTGGATAGTGTGATTCATGCATTCTGCAATATGTGTGACACGTACATCTACTCCCTAGAGAAACTAGGGAGGGGGTCCCGTAGCCTTGTTGTAACTGGTGGATGATGGACATAAGAAATTACTGAGATTATAGGGCATCATAGGCATCCCTGGGTGAAAGTCCCTAAACCCTATGGTACCAGTAGGATGCTCCAACGTCTAGACCAAGTGGATTCATGAGCGCACGATGGCTAGATACCAAAAGACTGCGTCTTCCACTGTGTCGAGGTTGGTTGGAAGAGGTTTTAACCTTACCGACCAGGTGTAGAGGGCTATATGCTAGGTTGAGTTTGACTAGCTCGGGAAATGGGTTCGCTATCGACTAATCGGGTGATTTTTGTGTACAACTGATGAGGCAGATAGTGAGGTCTTTTACACTCGCTTGGTCTTACGCGCGATGGGTGGCAACTAGTTCGGAAGTGTACTAGACCCCGGTAATGATCCAATTGAGAATTATTCTGACATGTGGACTAGTACTTTGCATTGCATCTTTAGTATATGACATTTGGTCATGTAGGCCTTCACATCGCATAGCCTAAGTATGGTTGATAGCATTTATAGACTAGCTAGTTTAGCCCTCCATCATTTCTACTTACTCTGATTTTTGTATACTTGACGCATGTTGTAAGACCCGTATCCTATACTGTATCATTCCGTAGGCTTCCGTGGTCCTTCCGAACGAATGCAGGCGACCCGCAATCTATTATCGGTATTTACGTACGATCTTGAGTTGTGTCTAGTATATCTAAGTCAGCTCGACTCGAAACTTGTACCGTCATGACCGCGTTGTAGCCGCGGTTCCAATGCCGCGTATCATGCGTCAATGCGATGCTTAGATCATAAGTTGTGGCCTGCGCATTATAATGGCTATAGACCGCACATTATGGGACCTACCTACCCCTATGGCACCATTCCCTAGGTGGGTGATGCTATGTCCTTACACAAGTAATAATGACCCCTCTTCTTAAGTCAACACCTCCTGTCACGCCCCAAACCCGGAAATCGGATTCACAGGAATCCCGATCGCTGAATTCGGTGCCAACAGCCTCCGTAGTACCCCATTCTTGGCTCCTAGTGCCCATACGCCAGATTCCGATCCTAGGATCCTACAAGGAGGAATTTTTTTTTCTTTTTTTCTCAAGGTACATTTAACTCGTAATAAGCATAACCACAAGAATACCTAAATCACAATGGAAACATCATCATCAACATCATCATCATCATCATCATCATCATCACATAACAAATGAAAGAGGGAGGGAGGGAAAGAGAGAGAGAAGGAGAGAGAAGCACCCACCTTAAATATTGGACTTCTTCTTCCACCAATGTGATCTAGAGCTCCAAGGGAACAAGATTCAATGGTCGGGATTGATTTTGGAGGGTTGGATTTGGGGGGTGGAGAGCTTGCAAGGGGTTGGAAATGGAGGGCTCTCATGGAAGTTGGGAGCTCTCTCTTGCTAGGGGAGGAAAATGGAGAAGAAGAGAGAGAGAGTGAAAGGATGGGTGTGTAAGAGGGTAATAATGGATTGTAAGAGCATAGGGAAGAGAACCTCATAATGACTTGTAAGAGAGAGTTGACTAAAGCTCTCATGAGAAATGGTGCTCCTAGGGTGGGTCCACCTAGGGAAACGTGTGTACCCCCCTCAAAGTGGACCCCACACCAGTCAATGGCTCAAATATTGTAAACGGTACATCTTTTGATCCACCCATCGGATCGACACACGAGACATGACGTTGGAATCGCAGCGATGATGCGGTCGCAATGACATAGGTCTTAGGTCATTAGGTCTTAGGTCAAGCCGACTCAGAATTACAGGATAACACTCAAGGTCACGCGCAAATGCTATCTACGCGTCGTAGGTCGCCGAAATTCAACCGGAAGGACCGCGAAAGCCTACGGAATGATACAATCTAGGACATGGGTCTCACACCTCCCCTTACCTAGGCATTTATGATGGCCTTACATCAATATGACAAGCCATAACTTCTCTCTCTTATCTCTCTCCCTCCCTCTTTTTTCCTCATTCTCCTTGGCAAGAACCATGGACGTCCAACCCGTCCCAAAAATCCAACTATCTTCCACCTTAAATCCTCACCAATCCAACCTTCATATCATCATCTCCATCGTTGAGGAAGCTTCGTAAGGGCATTGGAGCATAAGGGTAGAAGTTGAAGGGAAAGATCTTGATGTGGGTGCTTCTCTCTCTCTCTACCTCTCTCTTTCATCTTTTTTTGTGTGTGCGATGATGTGGCCGTGTGGCCCACCCGGATGGACCCCACCATGAAGCATGTATTTTTCCCAAGCCATCTAGTAGGTGGGGCCCACCTTAAATGTGTGTTGTATGCAAACTGTCTGGGACGCTGGACGTGGCCACGCCGTGAAGTGTGGACTGGCAGTGTGGTGTACTGACCTGCAAACCACAAAAATATTAGCTTGGTTCAAAGCTTGATGTGGGTGCTTCTCTCTCTCTCCCTCTCTCTTTCTTCTTTTTTTTTTATGTGTGTGATGATGTGGCCATGTGGCCCACCCGGATGGACCCCACCATGAAGCATGTATTTTTCCCAAGCCATCTAGTAGGTGGGGCCCACCTTAAATGTGTGTTGTATGTAAACCGTCTAGGACAATAGATGTGGCCACGCCGTGAAGTGTGGATTGGCAGTGTGGTGTACTGGCCTGCATACCACAAAAGTATTAGCTTGGTTCAAAGCTTTGGGGTGGGCTACTCATGTAGGCCCCACCTTGATGCATGAATCTAATCCATGCTGTCCATTCCATCTGCCAACTCATTTTAGGCGTTGAGCCGAATTATGGAGCTAATCCAATTTTTGGCGAGCCACAGCTTAGAAAATTGTAGCTTTATCGTTAAAATTTATTCTGATGTTTACACATACAAAACATGTTGCATATTGGGCTTATTTGGACGGTCTTGAGCCGTAGAATCCAATGGGTGGAGTGGATCCACCTGATGCGGGCCCCACATACAAAAAACTGTGAGAAAATCAAAAATAAAATAAAATAAAAAAATATTATATAACATATATGCAACAGGACTGTAACGTCCCGGAAAAATCCGTACAAAGACCCGAGTACCACCTCAAGCAGAAATCACTCAGGACCAAATCCTTTAGAAATTAGACAAAATTAACTAAGTGCTAAACTAGATTAGCTGTGAAATTAGCTTGAACCACTTTAAATATGATCTGCAAGACCCAAAACTTGTAGAATTATTAACACTACATTACCCTGAAATCTAGGATCCATCTCTAAACTTGGTTGCTCTCGGGAGCACATTGAAACTCCATATCGGACATGGACCACACGTAGAAAGTCTGATGATCGCGAAATTATACGAATATGACCGCTTTACTGGGCTTGGCAACCATCTCAGAAATCAAGTCCTAATAATGTCCAGAAACGCACAACTTGAGCCCGGAGCAAAGTGTGTGAGAAACGAGAATATCTTTAGGAAACGTGCTCAGATTTAAGTGAATTGAGTCGTTCGCTTGCAGACCAAATATAAAGATTCAGATCATTAGAATCTGACCCAATTACACCCTTGGATTAGGGAAAATTTCCAAAAAATGTCAGTATACTTGTGGCCATGATCGAGTACCGGTGATCGTTGAACTGAAACTAATCTGCCGCGGTTGATCCACAAATCTGATCAGACCGAAAACTTAACTCGAACTAGATCCAATGTCAGGGAGCTTAAGTCCAACCACATGTAGAAAAGGGGCCTCCAGAAGTGCTCCGTTGGATCAAAGCAGGTGTCTTTTGGCTATAACCTAAGTATACCTTGGCCCTGGGGCCATTCCCATCAGTTCTGGGCCTATATAAGGGCCTTAAACCCTCTCTCTCATATTTCATACAAATTTTGAAACCCTAAGAAAGAGAGGAGAGGACAAGGAAAGGAAAGAGAGAGAAAGAGAGAGAGAGAGAGAGAGATAGAGATTCATCTCGGGATTTGATCCCGTTGCTCCACGCACTTAGCCACCCTATCTGTATTACAAATCAGGCGTTTTTGACAACGTACTTGGGTAAGAAAACCCAAATCTGTTTTAGGGTTTCAGATAGTGTAAGTTATGAAATAGCTAACCTAATTCATGCTATAGGTTGCTAATCCGCCGTTGACAAAAACTAAGTGTCTAAAACAAATTCGATACGCATTTACCGGCGTAAGATGTGGACTATGAATGTTTAGGTTATGGTTTTCAAGGCTTTCAATGCCGGTTAATGATTTATAACTGATGTGGGTGCCATTTCACATGCTAAATACGATGCCTATTTCACTTTACAAATATATATGAACTATGTTGGATATAGTGTATTCTATGTATTTGTTAATATGATTGAACGACTAGGGAATTTGGATTTGTGCTTGCCATGATTATTAACGATGAAAACATGCTTATTGAGTATGTGGCAACTCTTTTGTGAAAGAGCTTGCTAGGATATATGTTATATCTAGTCCAAACTGTGTATGTTGAATGTGTAGCCTATGTGTTTGATAAAATGCCTCAATGAGGAATTACATGTGGAAATGCATGTACTAAGGGTGTTGAGATAGGATTCTCAACTCCCTTATCTGTGGTTATAGTTTCCTTATATATCCTATAATTTCACTTCATGTTATATGGTTGAATGCCTATGTATGCTAACATGTATACTATGTGTTTGTTGAAATGCTCAAATAAAAATTTATATTTAAGTTGGTTGCTATATGCTGTATGGGACTGGCACATATGTATTTCTATCTTACTTGAGTTGTGTTTGGGACTTTGATATAGTCCAGGCATTCGGTAATAGATTCTAATCAGGTGGCTGAGGTTGTCTCGCCATAAGGGACGTGTTCGATGAATACGAGCCGTACTTTGGTTGTCGGCAGTGATTAGGCCACACGGGGTGCTTACGCACTTCATGCCGATTAACTCGAGGTGCGCTCGTACTAGTTGAGCTTGTTAAGTAACCCGATTGACCCGATGTATGTTCACCATGTATGGACACTATTGCTTGAACCTAAGGTACCAAACTTACCAGTGAAAACCTCGTTAACCTTGGTACCTCTATCTGCTAAGACTCATGAGCCGGACATGGTGGTATGAGACACTATGGTCGAGCTGTCAGCCTACGCTAGGGCGACAAGCCTCCCCGTAGTTTCTAGTGAGCAACACAGCCTCGTGAGCTGAATAAGTGGTATGGGACACTGTATTCGAGCTGTCGGCCTACACTGATAAGGTGACGAGGCCTTTGTAGTGACATCGAGCATACTCTGAGCCTGCGTAGAGGCGACGAGCCTTTCCTTAGCAACTAGAGTATAAATTAGGCATACTCTGCATCGAGGTGATGAGCCCTTTACAGTGACCTAGAACCGCAACATCGTATGGGATTTACTAGGACTGATAACCCTTGGGAGGTACCTTACTTTCCCAATCCTACTGTATGAAAAGGACTAATAAGAACTTGGTAATCACGCTTATGCACCGCATTGCATGTGTCGTTTGGCGTTGGGTAGATCACTAAGGAAGTGACTGACATGCACGACCGTGAGATGAAGATCGTAGAGGGAGTACAGGCGAGGGCATGTATCATTTATACATACTATTTTTACATTAATCAGAGTACTTAGGGATGTGTGATTGTATTGCTTTATCATTACTGCTTGACTGAATTGATAAGATGTTAACCTTTGCTTTATAGTTCCACTGAGTTGATCACTCACTCCCAAGTTACGGGACGGTGTTTTAAACACTAACCAGACCCTATTTTAATTTCAGATGATGACGATGCTTGCGAAGCGGAGCCGGACTTTGATGATGATGAGGAGGGTTTCTCCTATACGTAGCTATCAGGCGGGTCTATGTAGACCATTTTCTGATCGACGGGGTTACAGGGTTGCTGATTAGATGCCATTACACTTTATTTTACAGTTTTGAAACACACATTTATATTCATTCTTGGTCCATTTTGGGAAGTATATATATATATATATTTAACCTGGTAACATGTTCACACTCTGGAGACTTACAACAATTTATATATGTTATATATCTATCACAGTTCTTCTGGTTGCGTAATTTAACTATCTCTAGAGTATGATATGATGTTTTGGTTTAATCTCATCTATGTTTAATGTGCTAATACAGACAACATTTAATCATCATTATCTATGTTGCATAAGTGATGCGTTGGAACTCAGGAGTTGAGCTCCTACTCGACCCCTGATTTTCAGGGTGTTACAAGTTGGTATCAGAGCATGATTTGGATTAAACTGGACCTGGGTTATGGTAACACAACGTATGCTGATGAATTTTGACCTAGGAGGGTTTGATAGAACATAAAAATAGGCATAAAATTTTCAGTTTCGCCAATCGGCGAAATTCACCGAAATCGGCCACCGAGATCGGGCCCGTACACACCCGTGAACACGTGAAGCAATCCCTGATCATCCCTAGACCGTCGACCGACAGGTTTAGACCACTGTTTACCCCGTCCCAGCCTTCAACAATCGCTAAATGCGAATATACATTAGAAAATGCTCGGAAGGACCCGAAACGACTCAAAATGGAGTCGGAGTCCTAATGGGGCCTGTACAGGGGGACCCAGAGTGGGTCCCGCATGTTTTTAGGGTCCAGGGGGTAGGAGGACCTCGCCCCACCCCCGAGTTATTGCCAGTTTTTCTAGAGGTCGGCGAGGACCTCGACGGTTCCGCGAGGGGCCTGGCCGGGTGGGCTGGTTCGAGCCGATGCCCCTAGGGCGTTGTGTGACCCACCGATGTATGTTGGGTTAATTTTAACCCCTCCCAATACTCCCCTTCTTCATAACCTCCCCTCCAAGCTCTCTTTTTCTCAGGAAATCACCCAAATCTCCACTCAAATCTCCCCTCCAAGCACTTCTTCTTCCATTTTCATGCACCACCTAGACCACCCCTTTAAAACCTTCTTCCATAGCTGTTGCTCTCCTTCTTTCCCTTTCATTTGAGCATTCAAACCCCACTTTGTGTCTCAAATCCGTGGGAACCCAAGAAATCATCCCATTTCCCTATTTTCTTCCTTTTTCCATGGCTCTCTTCGAACTTGTGACTGTCATCTTCTCCATTTCCATGCTTCTTTCCCTCATGGGAAAGAAGAGGACTCCTTTGGATGAAGCTGGGCTTAGCCGCCCTACTCGTTCGAGGAAGCCAAGAGGCGCGGTTGTAGGTTCAAGCATTGATCGAGAGATACGAACGAAGCGGGACCTCGATCCCCAGGCTCCTCTCCTAAGAACCTTGCTGGCTGATTTGTCCCATGGGAGGTATGAGAGCCATAGGATCTTTTTTGAAGTACATGTGGATGAGAGGCTCTTTGGAAACTATCTGTTGATGGACCGCCTGGTCGAGGCCGGGTGGGGTCCCATGTTCGTGGGTAATTACCGCACAAATGTGGGCACTGTCTGAGCCTTCTACACCCACATTCGAGAGCCTACGCTAGAGCGTGTGAGAGGGATTGTCGCACGCGATTCCTTTATCGCCAACTGGCCCACTAGAATCCAAACAATAGCCTCCTAGTAACCAATATGAATGATGACTTCCGCCTGATTCACCACATTTTCATGTTCAACGTCTACCCCAGGTGGAGCAATCGCAGTGAGTGCACGCGCCTGATGGTAGATTTCTTGTACCAAGTGGGATAGGGAGAGAAGTTGTGCATGCGTACATATGTTCTACGATAGATAGTTCTTACCGTACGCTCTACTAGAATGTTTGATTCACTTCCATTCGGCCGACTCATATGCAAGATTGCATGTGAGTTTGGCTACGGACTTGGGGCGAAAATGCCAGTGCCAATCCATTACATCAACGAAACTACTATCAATCAGATGGAAATTGGCCATGGCAGTGGCAAGCCCGACTTGATGAGAGTGAGGACGAGACAACGAGTGAGGAGGAACAGGAAGAAGAAGAGGAGTATGGAAGCGAGGAGGAAAGTAGGGATAAGATAGAGGAGGAACAGGAAGAAGAAGAGGAGGTTCATGACACAATGAGAGCTCCCCCTACGGAATTGGAGCATGACACTGATCGGGCCCGCTTAGCTCGACTTGAGGAGGGTCAGGTTGCCTTACAACAGGAGTTTATCGATACCTGGGCCCTTATGAAACACAAGTTTAAGAAGGTGACTCACACCTTGAAGTTTATCCTGTGCTGCCTGTAGGATAAGGGTGCCCCTCCTTCGTCACGAGACTCGGATGTCTAGTCATCCATGCCGTCGCCCTGTAGCTTGTTTTGTTGCTATTTTAGGATGTTTATGTTTTAATGTTGATGGGCCTAGTAGTGTAGTAGGTAGAAAGTGTGTTTGTGTTTGATAGTTTGGGCTTAGTATAGCCGCATGCGTTCCTGTCATAATTTATGTAGAACTTTATTCCATGTATTGTGACAAATTTTGTTTAATGAATTGCATGCGACTCCTTTCATTGTGAACTATGTAGAATACTTGAAGAATTAAGTGTTATATGCTAAATCTCACAGGTTGCACCCTATGTTGTATATAGGGCATGCCATCTAAGAGCACGCGGAGCTTGGCACGTCTCTTACTGGGTGAATCATTTGACGGGGCATCTCCCTTAAGCGATAGCCATACGGACGCTAGCTTGGGCCCAAACTTTGAGACGATGCTGGGTTAACAGTCGGCCATTGGCCCCACTAATGGGCCTGTACTTATTACACCACCGGTTCCAGAGCAGAACTGAGCGTCTACTTCGATGCCATACGTGCCTCAGTCGGCTCCTCTTCCTAATAGGCTGGAGCAAATGATGCTTTGGATGCAGCAACAACAGATACAGCAGCAACAATAACATCAACAGTTTTTCGCCACCATAGCAGGGGCCCTTGCCTAGAAATTGAGGGTGGCTACGCCTACACCACCTACGCACACTGCTGGGAACATGAATACCAGCAGACTCTTTGAGCGCTTTCAGTGTTTCCATCCTCCCACTTTTGTGGGTACTCACAGACCCGAGGCGGCTGATTGCTGGCTAGATCGCATCTCTAAGATGTTGAAGCCAATACACTGTATTGAGGCAGAACAAGTTGAGCTAGTCACCTATATGTTCGAGAAGGAGTCTAGTTTATGGTGGGACAACATCCTATGATCAGTTCCCACAGGACATGTGTGGACCTGGGATGCCTTTGAGACACACTTCCATGCGAAGTACTTCCCTCTCACTTACCGTAATGAAAAGGAGGGTGAGTTTCTCCACCGCCGACAGGGAGGGATGACAGTGGCAGAGTACGAGAATAGGTTCATGGGGTTAGACAGATATAATCCTTTGATACTAACTGATGAACCGATGAAAATGCAGCATTTTTCAGATGGGTTGCGGCCCAATATCCGCACTAAGACGTGTGGTGCTAGCATTCCCAATTATGCCGAGTTAGTCAACGCGTCTCTACGAGCCGAACAAGATGGAGACAAAGTTCCTTAGACACGTATACTAATGGGCCCGAGGTCTCGGCCTAAATTGGAGCACCGATTAGTCCTAGGTAAGAGGCCACATGTAGACTTGCCTCCCAGGCCCATTGCTCTGCCGACCCGGTAGGGGGTGAACAATGCATTGGTATACATACTGTAACAAAGAGGGACATACTAACCCCTTCTGTTTCACTAAGATGAAAGACAACAGTGTCACGCCACTTCGGAAGATCGACTGTTAGCCGTCACAAGGTATAATGACTCCATCCCTATGATTTACACCACCAGTGCAGCCATATTACCGACCGCCTGTACCTCAGAATAGGCCACCTCAATGACATATGGCAGCACAACTAAACCATCATTAACAAGCCCGTGTGCATGCACTTACAACTAAAGCACCTGAGTCGATAACTACAACACCTTTGACCTTCGAGGTCACTGCCCACATTCAAGGTACACCTGTATTCCTATTAGTAGACACTAGGTCTATTAAACCAATTCGTATGAAAGAGTAGGCCTAACAATGGATTAATATAACAACTATAAAATAATAATATGGTAACTAGAGGTGACAAATATCTCGTAAATAATAGAAGGGTCGAAATGGAAAATTTCGACAACTTCGAATTACCAATAGACTAGTCATACCTTTTCATATTAAAGTTTTCCCTTGTAAATGCAAGGTTCATACAGCATCAAGGAGATGTCCCTCTCCTTTCCTTTCCTGCGGCCTTATGTTTTCAACATTCCAAACTTCTAAAATATTTTAGAACTCTCGACTTTTTCTTTCCCTCCCGAAGTTAATAAAATCGAAGTGTAAATCCGCCCATAACCCCCTAGTCGTATGATCGAAACGGTGACATACAAATATAATTATAGGAGAATGAAAACCTTTCTAGTATAGTCTTTTAACTATGAGCATCATAAAAGAACTTATTATCCACTACGGTAAACATAGGTTAAACAAGAGCTCTTGTTGAACAAGACCCAAGGGACAACCTTATAAACATGAGGCTTGAACCTCCTAGCAAATTATAATACTCATTAACTACTTAGGATGATCAGATTTCAGAATTCCAGAACCATATCCCTACGAGGCATTCGCGGCTTAACTCAATTCTCAATCCTGGGTGATTACCAAAGGACTCACTGCTTTGACCAAGTAGAAGACCAGGATCCATCAGGATTAGGAAGGGATACAACGAGTTGTCTGCCCCGGTTAGGTGGGCAATCGAGGTATCGGGTTCGAGCCTACCAGAACTTACTTTCCGTATTAGCCCAATCATAAAGGGTAGAGCATACCACCCTTAGGTAAACTTTATCATCAAACACTTAGCATGATAATAATGGTTTGGATATTTGTTTTCAAACCTCAAAGGTGAAAACTTTTAAGGGGGGTAGACCAATATGAGCGAGGTTGATGTATGTATTATATACCCTAACATGTATGTAAACCTTTACGTATTAACCTTAGGCAATTTTGGGGATAAAATTTTTCTTCAAAGGGGGTAGATTGTAACGTCCCAAAAAATTCGTACAAAGACCCGAGTACCACTTCAAGCAGAAATCACTCAGGACCAAATCCTTTAGAAATTAGGCAAAATTAACTAAGTGTTAAACTAGATTAGCTATGAAATTAGCTTGAACCACTTTAAATATGATCTGCAAGACCTAAAACTTATAGAATTATTGACGCTACATTACCCTAAAATCTAGGATCCATCTCTAAATCCAATTGCTCTCGGGAGCACATTAAAACTCCGTATCGGACTTGGACCGCACATTGAAAGTCTGATAACCGCGAAACTATATAAATATGACCGCTTTACTGGGCTTGACAACCATCTCGGAAATCAAGTCCTAACAGTGTCCAAAAACGCACAACTTAAGCCTGGAGCAAAGTGTGTGAGAAACACGAATATCTTTAGGAAACATGCTCAGATTTAAGTGAATTGAGTCATTCACTTGCGGGCTAAATATAATGATTCAGACCGTCAGAATCTGACCCAATCACACTCTCGGACCAGGAAAAATTTTCACCACATGTCAGTATACTTGTGGCCCTGATCGAGTACCGGTGACCATTTAACTGAAACTCATCCACCGCGGTCGATCCACAAATCTGATTATACGAAAAACTTAACTCGATCTAAATCCAATGTCAGGAAGCTTAAGTCCGACGGCATGTAGAAAATGGGCCTCTAGAAGTGCTCCGTTAGATCGAAGCAGGAGCCTTTTGGCTATAACTTAAGTATACCTTGGCCCTGGGGCTATTTCCATCAGTTCTGGGCCTATATAAGGGCCTTAAACCCTTTCTCTCATATTCCATACAAATTTTAAAACCCTAAGAAAGAGAGGAGAGGACAAGGAAAGAAAAGAGAGTAAGAGAGAAAGAGAGAGAGAGAGAGAGAGAGAGTTGGAGATTCATCCTGGGATTTGATCTCGTTGCTCCACTTACTTAACCACCCTATCTGTATCACAAATCTGACGTTTCCGACAATGTACTTGGGTAAGAAAACCCTAATCTATTTTAGGGTTTCAGATAGTGTAAGTTATGAAATAGCTAACCTAATTCATGCTATAGGTTGCCAATCCGCCGTTGACAAAGACTAAGTGTCTAAAACGAATTCGATACGCATTTACAAGTGTAAGGTGCAGACTATGAACGTTTAGGTTATGGTTTTCAAGGCTTTCAATGTCGGTTAATGATTTATAACTGATGTGGGTGCCATTTCACATTCTAAATACGATGCTTGTTACACTTTACAGATATATATATATGAACTATGTTGGATATAGTGTATTCTATGTATTTGTTGATATGATTGAACGACTAGAGATTTGGATTTGTGCTTGCCATGATTATTAATGATGAATACATGCTTGTTGAGTATGTGGCAACTCTTTTGTGAAAGAGCTTGCCAGGATATATGTTATATCTAGTCCAAATTGTGTATGTTGAATGTGTAACCTATGTGTTTGATAAAATGCCTCAATGAGGAATTACCTATGGAAATGCATGTACTAAGGGTGTTGAGATAGGATTCTCAACTCCCTTATCTGTGGTTATAGTTTCCTTATGTATCCTATAATTTTACTTCATGTTGTATGGTTGAATGCCTATGTATGCTAACATGTATGCTATGTGTTTGTTGAAATGCTCAAATAAAAATTTATATTTAAGTTGGTTGCTATATGCTGTATGGGACTGGCACATATGTATTTCTATCTTACTTGAGTTGTGTTTGGGACTTTGATGTAGTCCAGGCATTCGGTAATAGATTCTAATTAGGTGGCTGAGGTTGTCTCGCCACACGGGACATGTTCGATGAATACGAGCTGTACTTTGGTTGTCGGCAGTGGTTAGGCCACAAGGGGTGCTTACATACTTCATGCCGATTAACTCGAGGTGCGCTCGTACTAGTCGAGTTTGTCAAGTAATCCGATTGACTCGATGTATGTTCACCATGTATGGATGCTATTGCTTGAACCTAAGGTACCAAACTAACCAGTGAAAACCCCGTTAACCTTGGTACCTCAATCCGCTAAGACTCATGAGCCGGACATGGTGGTATGAGACACCGTGGTTGAGCTATCGGCCTATGCTGGGACGATGATCCTCCCCGTAGTGTCCAGTGAGCAACACAGCCTTGTGAACTGAATACGGTGGTATGGGACACTGTATTCGAGCTGTCGGCATACACTGATAAGGTGATGAGCCCTTTGTAGTGACCTTGAGCATACTCTGAGACTACGTAGATGCGACGAGCCTTTCCGTAGTAACTAGAGTATAAACTAGGCCTACGCTGCATCGAGGTGAAGAGCCCTTTACAGTGACCTAGAACCACAACATCGTATGAGATTTATTAGGCTCTAGAATGGATCATTGTTTGGAAAATGATATAAGGGAGGTACCTTAGTTTCCCAATCCTACTGTATGAAAAAGACTAATAAGAACTTGGTAATCACGCTCATGCACCGCATTGCATGTGCCGTTTAGCGTTGGGTAGAGCATTGAGGAAGTGACTGACATGAGCGACCATGAGATGAAGATCGCAGAGGGAGTGTAGGCGAGGGCATGCGTCATTTATACATACCATTTTTGCATTAATTAGAGTACTTAGGGATGTGTGATTGTATTGACTTATCATTATTGCTTGACTGAATTGATAACATGTTAACCTTTACTTTATAGTTCCACTGAGTTGATCACTCACTCCCACGTTACGGGACGGTGTTTTAAACACCAACCAGACCCTGTTTTAGTTTTAGATGATGACGATGCTTATAAAGCGGAGCCGGACTTTGATGATGATGAGGAGGGTTTCTCCTATATGCAGCTATCAAGCGGGTCTATGTAGACCATGTTCTGATCAACGGGGTTACAGGGTTGCTGATTAGATGCCATTACACTTTATTTTGCACTTTTGAAACACACTTGTATATTCATTTTTGGTCCATTTTGGGAAGTATACATGTATATATTTAACCTGGTAACATGTTCACACTCTGGAGACTCACAATAGTTTATAAATGTTATATATCTATCACAGTTCTTCTGCTTGAGTAATTTAACTGTCTCTGGAGTATGATATGTTGTTTTGGTTTAATCTCATCCATGTTTAATGTGCTAATACAAACAACATTTAATCATCATTATCTATGTTGTATAAGTGATGCATTGGAACTCGAGAGTTGAGCTCCTACTCGACCCCCAATTTTTAGGGCGTTACAAGGACGTTGCTGCTGCCTGAGGATGCGCAGGCAGCATCCTGCGCTGTTGTGGATGGATGGTCAGGGTCGTGGGCCCCACTACAGGCCCCACCATGATGTATGTTGAACATCCACGCCGTGTATTAGGTGAGTCCCCTTTGGGAAGCAGGATCCTCCAAAAATCAACTGATCATGGAACTCAGGTGGTCCACACCAAAAGGAGTAGGAGGTTGAATGTCTACCATTGAAATCTTTTGGGTCACGGAAGTTTTGAATCTATATGAAATTTTTTTTTTCTCCTTAATTCAGATATTTGTGACCTATGATCGGATTGGATGGAGAATAAACGTTATGGTGGCCCCCACATGGGACCCACTTCTATGAAGTGGATTGGCTAGAGTACCGTGTACAGCAGCTTTACAGCTGCTATATTAATGCCACCAAGTTCAATGGGTCTGAACATGAGGCACGTGTTATTTCCATTACGTCGTACCGTGGACCCTATTCTTCTTGTGTGAGATCCAATCATCCATCAAGTACATGTAGTGAAATGGCAGAAGACAACAGCTTGATTACGTGGCCCTAATCACAAGGTATATATTATATTCCACCGCCCATTCATTTCTGGTGGGTCCTACACGTGTGGACCCACCTGGCATATATATTTCATCCAGATCGTCCGTTAAATGACGTCCAGGGATGGTTGTTTGTATGAATGGTAATATAATATTAAAAAATATATATATATATATATAGATAAATAAAATAATACATATATATATATATGTATGTGTGTGTATTATATCTGGTGGGCCACACCACGTGGTCCCACCTGATGTACATGTATAATATATATATATATATATAATATTATATCTGGTGGGCCACACCACATGGCCCCACCTAATGTATATGTTTCACTAATCCCATCCACCGTCCAGACCCCTAGACGGTGGGATTCCCGTGATGTATGTGTTGTACATACATGTTGTCCAACATGTGGAGCTCACGTGTGATGTATCTGTTTTATCCTAGCCATCCATCATTTGACTGATGGGACACCACCGTAAGGTATCTGTTTAATCCATATCGTCCAAAATATTTAGACGATGCTAGACCACCGTGTTGTATGTATTTCACCCATGCCGTTCACCTATTTGGACGGTGCTGTGCTGCCACACCGTGATGTGTTTGTTTCACCCACACCATCCAGATAGTGCTGGACAGTGCTGGACAATGTTTGGATGGTGCTAACCTACCTGGACGCTGTTTGGATAGTGCTGATCATCATTAGTGGGCCATGTGCCCCATAGAATGATGTGTATAGTGATACCCATGATGCACCTGCAACTATTGAGATGATTTTAGATGTAATCCAAGCTCCCACTTGTTGTATATGAGGCTCATTAGTGCAGCCCATTGATGTGGCCCACTCGTTGTATATGAGGCCCATGGTGATGTATATGAGGCCCATATGTGTGGCGAAATGTGGTGTATATATGGGCCATGTTCGAGGCACAATATGATGTATACCCGACCCAGGTGTTGGGGCCCATTGGGATGTATCTGAGGCTCGTGTATTGCGGCCCATATGATGTATGCGAGGCCCATGGGTTGCGGCCCATTGAGATGTATATTGAGGCCCATGGTTATGGCAGTTATGATATGTTTGAGGCCCATAGTTGTGGTCCATTATGATATGTTGGAGGCCCATGGTTGTGGCCCATTATGATGTGTTTGTGGCCCATTTGGTAAGGCCCACTGAGATGTATTTTCAACCTATGGGTCGAGGCCCATTGTGACGTATTTCCAGCCTGTATGTCATGGCCCATTGTGATATGTTTTCGGCCCATTTATTGAGGCCCGACTTGATGTGTATAAGGCCCATTAGTGCAACCCATTGATGCAGCCCACTTATTGTATATGAGGCCCATTGGTGCGGCCCAATGATGAGACCCACCGTGATGTGTATATTAGGCCCAAAGGTGTGGCCCAATGTATCGACCCACCTGTGATGACTATTTGAGGCCTACTTGTTGGATATTTGGGCCCACCTTATGTTTGACTCTATGTGGACCACTGCTTGGGAGCAATGTTGGTTGAATGTCCACATTGATGGGTAATGATGGTTAAACGCTCACATTGTGACCTTCCCTTAGGCCTAGTTAGGCCAATTCTCATCGATACCGATTGTATTTGCCGGTTCCAATTGTCGAGGCCGAGTATCGAGGCCGATTTCGATTTGTCAAGGCCGATTATATAGGTCGATTTCGATTTGTATCGAGGCCGATTTCAATTTGTCGAGGCCAATTGTATAGGCCGATTTCGATTTGTCGAGGCTGATTATATAGGCCGATTCCAATTGTCGAGGCCTAGTATTGAGGTCGATACCAATTTGTCGAGGCTGATTGTATAGGCCAATTTCGATTTGTCAAGGCCAATTGTATAGGTCGATTTCGATTGTCGAGGTTGAGTATCGAGGCCGATTCCAATTTGTCGAGGCTGATTCTGATTGTCGAGGACAAGTATCGAGGCCGATTTTAATTTGTCAAGGCCGATTGTGTAGGCCAATTTCGATTGTTGAGCCCGATTCTGAGTGTTGATTTTGATTGCCAAGGCTAATTGTCGAGACCTATATGATGTATATGCGACCCGTAGTTGAGGCTTATTGTGATGTACTCATGGCCTATGGGCAAGGCCCATTGTGATATGTATTAGGCCCATGATGCATAGCCCATTTGATGTATTCGAGACCCATGTGCAGGGCCCACATGTCATGTATTTGAGGCCCATGAGCAGGGCCCACCTGTTGTATATGTAGCCCTTGAGTAAGGCCCATTGTGTTGTATATTAAGCCCTTGTATGAGGCCATGGGTCCATTATATGTTTGGCTCTATGTGAGCCATTCCTTGGGGGCAATGTTGGTTAAATGTCCACATTGTCGAGGCCGATTGTTGATGCCAGTTATTAATACTGATTATGAGTATGTGTCACCATAACATCATAATACATGCCCATACGCATCATCTGCATATTTGTTATGAGATGTAATTGACCATTGCATATGTCATTGGACAAGTTGTTATGATACTCTCTGATAGGCGGAGGTTACTCACATGAGCACACGGTATGCGCAGGATTGATGCATGACTGGATTGTATGACTCATGCATCTTGCATTGTGTGTTGTGACTACTGTATGCCTTAGCGACATCAGGGCCATAGCCTCCACAGGCATATCGTGGTTGGCTAGATGGGACACTGAAAATGTTTGGTTTTAGCATACAGGCGCCATAGATGTCCCTGGGTGAAAATTCCTAAACCTCCGTAGCTAGGAGATGCCCCAATGTCGAGACCGAGTGAATATATATGAGCTCATGAGGGCCAAATACCAGGAGGCCATGTCTCCCACTGTGTCATGGTCGGTTGAGAGGAGGTGTGGCCTTACCTGCCCGAGGGTAGGGGACATAGCTAGGCTGAGTTTGACCAACTCGTAAATGGGTCCGCTATCGACGTGTTGGGTAGATATTGACTGACTACTAGCCAGGTGGATGGTGAGGTCTCTTCCACTTACATGGTCATGCGTCAGTGGGCGGCAGTTGCATGTAGAGTGTACTAGACCCTAGTGATGATTCCAAAGATGAACTGTACTGATATGTGGACTTATTGAGCAGGAGTTGCATACTCATTTATTCATTCATTCACTATCCACTCGGGCTAGTGGTGTGCAACTAATTGTTACGTGTACCTTCATAATGGCCAGGATTTCGGTTGTGGTGCGCGACTAACCTGAGATCAGGAGTTTACCACATTGAGTTTGACTATCCAAATTTAAGTATGGGACTGGTTTAGATAGAAGTCTCTTATGATGGACCCCATAGCCTGTGATACTACGTACTATCATCCCAACTTCACACTTTAGCATGGTCATTCCATTCGCACCACATATTGCATTACATCCGTGGCATATGGCATTTTGGGTTACTGTGTTTCTGCATTTATTTGGTCTAGATACGACTGACGATATTCGTGAACTCATCAGGAATTGTATATTGCATTGCATCCTCAGCATCTGATATTTGGCTCTTTATGACTCCTCATTTGTATAACTGATCTGTATTTTGTACGCTGATATTGTTTGACCTAGGACTTGTCAGTATTTTCGCTTTACTTTAATATCATATGATTCATGATCTTACTAGTATTTCTGATATTGTATGATTATGACGTTGTGTTAAATATTTGGCACTTACCTTGTGCACACACTTACACCACCCTCTAAGCTTTTGAAAAGGCCAAGCTATATGTCCTAGAGGGGGGGGTGAATAGGACTATGCCAAATTTAAAAATAAATCAGCGGAACTAAAGTAAATCAATACCCTTACAATAATTAATCAATTCACAATGCTAAATATAAATCACCTTGATAAATAATTATTGAGAGATTGATACAAATTCAGTTCTAAGGACAACCTTACACCATAATAAACAAGGGCTTATGGTAGGACAACCTTATTTCTAGAACCTCTTTTGAATCAAGAACTCAATGTTAATATAAGTAAATGAAATAGCAAGGAATTGAAAATAAATGCAGAAGTAAAGATCTAAATTATTACAACAATCCCCACACTTGCTTGAAAATGTAAATAGTTACAACATTCACATCCACTTGTACATTCCACACAATCGAATGATAAAAGATATGAAAATTAATCAAGCATTCAATCCACAAGACAAAGAGTTATAGTGGTTACTTTGTGTGTACACCAACCTTGTTTTACAACATGACCACACAGAATGCGTTACTCCACTCTAATATCCTCACACGGGGGATATTAGCGTTCACTATCAAATAGGTTTTCTCGGGTTCACCAAAAACCTTTACAATTGTGTCTTTTTCACTTGGGCTTACACAATTCAAAAACCCCTTTTCTCGAGTTTTTGGTTTTCCTCAGACAACCAATACAATGAGATTTTTCTGGCTCAATCTCAAACAAAACCAATACAATGAGATTTTTCTGGCTTAACCTCAAACAAAACCAAAAATAAAAGAATTTTACAGAATTGTAAAATACCTGGATTTCTCCTTTAGCAGCCCGGTAGAACCAATCGGAGTAGATGATTGAATATCAAAGTTCAATTTTCAATACTCACATTCATAGGGTTCTAAATTCTAATAGATTTTAGATTTTGACTTGTTGGGCGTAGCTATATTTGATTTTGATTCCAAGAAGAATGAATAATATAATTCCTCTTTTCAAATAAGATTGGAATAGAGAAACAAAATCAAATTAAATAAGCTAGCAAAAAGGAATATTAAATAAGCACAATTTAGCTTAAAATAAACACAGACTTATCTCAGAGTGATTACTTGAAAATTCTTGAATGGAATGGAGTTCTGAATGTAAAAACTCTGAATTTCGTGTTCAATTTATAGAAGAAAAAATCGTTCCTACGACTGGTCTTAGAAACCTAGGACTGGTCGTAGCTCTAACAAATTTTTGAAAATTTGAGCGCGATCTTTGAAAACCGTTTACGACGGTCGTGTGTGTACGACGGTGGTCGTGGGACACCTACGGCCGGGTCGTGGGACACCTACGACTGGTCGTAGGACCATGAAATAGGTTCTTGGAATTTCGGTCGTAGCTCCACGGCCCGATCGTGGACAAGTCGAAGCCAACCTACGACCGGTCGAAGGACCTCCGGGGCCTGGTCGTGGGCGTTCCAAAAAAATCCGAAAAATCTTCAACAAATTAGGATCTGGTCGTGGAATTTCTTGGACTAGTCGAACCAATGCTAGGCCTGGTCGAACAAGAGCCTTGGAACGGACTAAGCTTATGTAGAATAAACATTTGACTTATGTATCCAAAATGACCTACTTAAAGGGTCAACCTAAGGTCAATCAAACCTGAAACATGTCGTATGGACATTGAACTTCAACCATTCAGCGAATGTAGATTGTTTGAACCAATATCAGGCTTGAAATCTTGAACAATATCAGGCTTGAAGTCTTGAACAATATCAGGCTTGAACTTTGACATCTTGAGCTTCATCTTGTAGCTTTTTGAACTTTAACATCTTGTGCTTCAACTTGTAGCATCTTGAAGTATAAAATCATCATACCAGCACAAGACACAATCAAAATTTGACAACCAAAGGAGTATGAGACCATAACACTTACAATCTCCCCCTTTGTCAAATTTGTGACAAAACACCACACCAAGTAATAATTCTTCCAATAGACATAAGAGAAGTACAAAGCAAGCACAGATGTACAGATGATAAGCAATGTATAGACATGTGTACAGATGATAAGCAATGTATAGACATAAGCAATGTATAGACATGTGTACAGATGATAAGCAATAATCAATTTCCCATAACTCATGAGAAGTTTTAACTCCCCCTGAGTAATAGCTAGCACAACAAAATTTATAACATTCACATTCACCAAACTTCTCCCCCTTTTTGACACAAAATGACAAAGGAAGAAAAGCAGTTAAAGTGCATAACCAAGTCGGAGTTGAAGCAAAAAAAAATAGTCCATAACCAACAAAAAGGTTTGAGATGCAAGCTAATATCAGTAAATATTACAGACCAAAAAAAAATTCAGTCAGAACCAGAAGACGGTGCAGGATTAGAAGGATCAATTTTGTGTAATCCCTTAGCAATTCGCCTCATATATTTACGCATATAGGAAAATTGTGTATCTTGAGTAACACGAATTTGAGCCACCTGCTCTTGAAGAGAATTCAACCTTTCATCAAAATCAGAAGGCTGAAAATCAGGATCATCAGCCGAGTCCGACTCAAGTTCTTCAAATAAGTCATCCATATTCACGTCCTCAGGAAGATCACTAGCTTCAGCATTACCTGCTTCACCACCACTGCTACCAGCATCCACTTGGCCTCTAGCCAAATCTAAAGTCATCTTATTAAGATTGGAGTTATTAAAAGGGAGATGGTGGATGGGTTTTTCTCTAGTAGGCATGGCTATGAGCATATGATTTGCTAACCTAGTCAGTAAATAACCAAAGGGTATATCACTATGTCGAGGATGGTGACGTGAGAATAATGGAATGACAGATTAAAGAAGGGAGGCATATATTAACACCGGAGACAACGAGAATGCAAAACACAAACCATAAAAGAAGTGAGTTCGGTTTGTTACCGAACGTGGATAAAGATTTGAAATGAATATCTTATGAAGTACTACTGTCTGGGTAACAAATACCTTGAGGAAGTACATGACCTTTATGAGTCCAATGAACATCCATATTACATAAATCTCTAGTAAGCATTCGTCGTTCAGATTCTGAGAGACTATCATGTAAAATATTAATTGGAATGCTCTCATCATTGATAGGTATTTCCATAATATCTGCAATCAAATGTCGATCTACAACAAACAAACCCTCTTGAGTATCAACTTTAAATATTAAATTCTCAAGAGAAAAATCGCAGATACATGCAAACATGGATTGGGCAATGGACTGGTATGCAGCTCCACCCCAATGTAGAATGTTATCCCATCCCACAGATTCCAACAAAGAAGGAATACCAAAAGAAGCAATGTGATTGACATTAACATGACGTTCAACAATTACATTACGCATACGCAAATCTCGAGCATCAGTAGGATCATTTTCAGGAGAACGAAGATGACGTTGAACAATAGAAGTTGATCTAGAAGAAGATGGACCTCGAGTAGTTTTCTTTTTACCTCTAGGATCCATTTTCAAAGAAAGATTTCAAGGGAACAACAAGATGCAAGATAGAAGGAATGAGATTTAGATAGAACAGATTTTTTTTAAGAGAAAAACCCCAAATCCTGCAATCAATGATCAAATAGATTCTACAAACATGAGTTTTGAAGCACTAATAGTAAGAATCTACAAGGAAAATGTAAAAGAATCACTAACCTTGAAGAACAATGAAGATGGGTTGGGGAAGTAAAGTAGCTAGGGACGGTTGGAAAGAAATGAAGAAATGAAGAAGAAGACTAAAATCCCCAATTTTAAGTGAAATCCCGTGCTTTACGACAAGGTCGTGTACGTGTTCGACCGGTCAGGTACGACCGTCGTGTATTCTCACGACAGGTCGAGTATGACAAAAAAATTTGCAATTTTTTTTTTTTTTTTTTTTTTTAAATAATTTCAAGCAAATAAAACATCAAACTTATGCTACACAAAATCATGCAAACTCAATTTAAATTGCACATACCGAGATCAAATTTTAATTTATTAAACCGGCTTTTGTCGAGCGGTTTAGTGAAAATGTCCGCAAGTTGAATCTCGGTTGGAATGTAATCCAAATTTATTAATTTTTCTTCCACTAATTCACGAATGTAATGAAATCTAATGTCAATATGCTTAGTACGTGAATGCGTGAATCTTTGACTGGATTTTTAGAGATATTTATTGCCTTTGGAATTATCACAAAATAAAATCATAGAATCTTGAGAAATTCCATAATCGCTTAACATTCGTTTCATCCAAACAAGTTGAGTACATGCATTTCAAAGAAGAATGTATTGACCTCAAGATTGATAGCGATATAGAACTTTGCTTCTTGCTAAACCAAGAAACAAGACAATTTCCAATGTAGAAACAACCACCAGCTGGTTGATTTCCTATCATCAATGTTTCCGGCCCGATCAAGCATCTGCGTGCATTTAGGCTAATTGAACATTAGTCTCATGTGGATACCAGAGACCCAATTTAGTAGAACTTGCGACATAACGCATAATCTGCTTAACAGCAGTTAAGTGAGATTCTTTAGGATTTGATTGATAACGAGCACAAATACCAACACTCAAAGCAATATCAGGTCTACTAGCAGTTAGATAAAGTAAACTACCAATCAAACTACGATACAATTTAGGATCCATGATCACTACGGATCTTGCTGACTTGAGTACATTTTTCAGTTTGAATCCGTTTTATAATCTTTTTCACTTCATCAAGGGTTTCTGATTTATCTTTCAAGAATGAAACCCAAGTGTATCTTGTATAATCATCTACAATAACTAAGATGTACTTTTTGCCACCTTGACTTTCCGTTCTTGTTGGTCCTATAAGATCCATATGGAGAAGCTCGAGTGGTCTTGTGGTGATATTGGAGTTCACCTTTTTGTGAGAGCTCCTAGTTTGTTTACCATACTGGCATTCACCACAGATCTTGTCTACTTTTTGCATTTTAGGTAGACCTTTTATTAGTTCACTTTTGCTCAATCTGTATAAATTTCGGTAGTGTACATGTCCAAGACGTTTATGCCATAAATCTGTCTCATCGGTATGGACCATGTAGCACGTTTGATTAGATGAGCTACCGTTGCTTACTATATAGCAGTTTTCAGAAGTTCTGCGACCAGTTAATATTACAGAACCCTTTTCATTTGTAATTTCACAACCTTGATTAGAAAATTTAACATTATGGTTGTTATCGCATATTTGAGATATGCTCAACAAGTTGTGTTTTAAACCCTCAACATATAACACATTTTTAAATAAGGGAAGGTTATAGAGTTGGACCGTACCTTTGCCAATTATCTTGCAGTTGCTACCATCACCAAATGTGACTGACCCATCAGTCATATCTTTAAGATCGGTGAATAGAGCTTTGTCGCTTTGTCATATGTCTGGAGCATCCACTTGTCTAGGTACCATTTTGAATGGCTTGTAGCTTTGAAAGCAAAGTGTGAGCAACCAAACAAGTAACCTTGGGAACCCATTTCAAGATCTTGTTTTGGGTTTAGGAGAATAATTGGTCTTCTTTTGTTTATAGTTATAAGAGTGACCTCTTGAGTTAGATTTTAATAGCTCCTTAAGTAAATCAATAATTTTTTTTCGGCTAGCGGGTTTCGAATCGATTTTTGAAATTTATATAGTCGCTTTTGTGTTTTTGAAAGGTTTTGTATTTTTAGAAACAACTTGATTAGTACCTTTTCCTTTTGAGTTAGAAGTCTCTCCTTTCACAAAAATGGAAGGAGCATTCTTGTTTAGGAGATGTGTTTTTGTCAAAGCCCAACCGGATCGATCACCACATTTTCTTGATCCAGGATAATAATTTTTCTAATTTTGGATCACCTTGGGCATATCTCCATGTGTCCTTCAAACTCAGAAGAGAGGATACTTCATTTTTAAGTTTCTCATTTTCAGATTTTAAATTTTCAATTAGTGAGGTTTTGAATTCTAAATCACACTTTGATTTTTCAAAACAATCTGAAATTTGAGATTTTTCTAAAACAAGAGTTTCAAAACATTCTTTTAGTTTAAAGAACTTTTCTTTTTGAAGTTTAAGTTTGATAACAATTTTACAACTTTCCTTATATAAGGCATTGTAAGCATCTTGAAGATCTTCATCATTTTCATGATCACTATCCAAATTTTCTTCACTTGTTGAATCATCGTGATCTGAAAAGGTAAACTTGGCTAGAGTCATAAGGGCCTTAAGTTCCTTTGCCCGACTCGGTTTCAAATTTTCGATTGAAGAGGCTTGAGAATCAGACGATTCATCCCAAGTAGCCAACATACCCTTCCTTTTGGATCTGTCCTTTTTAGGACATTTGTTTGCTAAATGCCCATATTCTTGTGAGTTGTAACATTGACTATCTTTCAATGATTTCCAAGTTTTAGACTTAGGTTTAGAACGTTTCTTTTCATTTGCCTTTTGAAAGTCGACTCTTTTCTTGCTTTTGAAAATCTTATAAAACTTTTTCGCTAAAGGGCCATATCATCTTGAGACTTTTTCGAATCTGAATTTTCTTGAGTAATACTTTTAGATGACTTCAAAGCAATAGACTTACCTTTAGGAGCTTTAAAACTTAATTCATAGGTTTGCTGAAAGAACCAACTAATTCTTCTACCTTCATATTATCCGTATCACGAAGTTCTGGATTGCGGTTACCTTTGAATTGAACCGTTCGGGAAGAGAGCGTAGTATTTTTGCACACACTTTACTTTTCGAGATCTTTTCACCAAGACCCCACATAGAGTTTACAATGTCATTCAATCTAGTGTAAAAGTCCATAAACATTTCATTTTCCTCCATATGAATTTCTTCAAATTTAGTTGTGAGGAGTTGGACTTTAGATTTCTTGACAATTGTAGTACCTTCGTGTGTCATTTCTAAAATATCCCAGGCTTGTTTTGATAAGATCAGGATATGATTCTTTTGAACTCATCCGGTGATAGTGCGCAAGTGATTGCATTTAGTGCTTTAGCATTAGCACTACTCTCATTTTTCTGAAGAGTGGTCCATTGGAAAAATGGTGTAATTTTCATAGATTTTGAACCATCAACACCGTTACTTCCATGGTAGGAGGATTCCATTCAGTCACTTTGTGGCTAGCCACACACTTTCATCCATTGATCTGAGGAAGATTCTCATTCTGGCTTTCCAATAGGCATAGTTGGAGCCATCAAAAGGTGGAGGCCTAGTAACTGAAAGGCTATCAAAATTTGACATCTTTTTAAATAGCTTAGATCGTTAGCTCAGGAAATAAATCCAAATAAAAAGTAACAAGAAATGAGCTATTAGGCTCTGATACCACTTGAAAAGGCCAAGCTATATGTCCTAGAGGGGGGGGGGGGGTGAATAGGACTATGCCAAATTTAAAAATAAATCAGCGGAACTAAAGTAAATCAATACCCTTACAATAATTAATCAATTCACAATGCTAAATATAAATCACCTTGATAAATAATTATTGAAAAATTGATACAAATTCAGTTCTAAGGACAACCTTACACCATAATAAACAAGGGCTTATGGTAGGACAACCTTATTTCTAGAACCTCTTTTGAATCAAGAACTCAATGTTAATATAAGTAAATGAAATAGCAAGGAATTGAAAATAAATGCAGAAGTAAAGATCTAAATTATTACAACAATCCCCACACTTGCTTGAAAATGTAAATAGTTACAACATTCACATCCACTTGTACATTCCACACAATCGAATGATAAAAGATATGAAAATTAATCAAGCATTCAATCCACAAGGCAAAGAGTTATAGTGGTTACTTTGTGTGTACACCAAGCTGCTTTACAATGACCACACAGAATGCTACTCCTCTCTAATATCCTCACACAGGGGATATTAGCGTTCACTATCAAATAGGTTTTCTCAGGTTCACCAAAAACCTTTACAATTGTGTCTTTTTCACTTGGGCTTACACAATTCAAAAACCCCTTTTTCTGAGTTTTCTGGTTTTCCTCGGACAACCAATACAATGAGATTTTTTCGGCTCAATCTCAAACAAAACCAATACAATGAGATTTTTTCTGGCTTAACCTCAAACAAAACCAAAAATAAAAGAATTTTACAGAATTGTAAAATACCTGGATTTCTCCTTTAGCAGCCCGGTAGAACCAATCGGAGTAGATGATTGAATATCAAAGTTCAATTTCCAATACTCACATTCATAGGGTTCTAAATTCTAATAGATTTTAGATTTTGACTTGTTGGGCGTAGCTATATTTGATTTTGATTCCAAGAAGAATGAATAATATAATTCCTCTTTTCAAATAAGATTGGAATAGAGAAACAAAATCAAATTAAATAAGCTAGCAAAAAGGAATATTAAATAAGCACAATTTAGCTTAAAATAAACACAGACTTATCTCAGAGTGATTACTTGAAAATTCTTGAATGGAATGGAGTTCTGAATGTAAAAACTCTGAATTTCGTGTTCAATTTATAGAAGAAAAAATCGTTCCTACGACTGGTCTTAGAAACCTAGGACTGGTCGTAGCTCTAACAGATTTTTGAAAATTTGAGCGCGATCTTTGAAAACCGTTCTACGACTGGTCGTGTGTACCCTACGACTGGTCATGGGACACCTACGACTGGTCGTGGGACACCTACGACTGGTCGTAGGACCATGAAATAGGTTGCTGGAATTTCAGTCGTAGCTCCACGACTGATCGTGGACAAGTCGAAGCCAACCTACGACCGGTCGAAGGACCTCCAGGACTGGTCGTGGGCGTTCCAAAAAATCCGAAAAATCTTCAACAAATTAGGACTGGTCGTGGAATTTCTTGGACTAGTCGAACCAATGCTAGGACTGGTCGAACAAGAGCCTTGGAACAGACTAAGCTTATGTAGAATAAACATTTGACTTATGTATCCAAAATGACCTACTTAAAGGGTCAACCTAAGGTCAATCAAACCTGAAACATGTCGTATGGACATTGAACTTCAACCATTCAGCGAATGTAGATTGTTTGAACCAATATCAGGCTTGAAATCTTGAACAATATCAGGCTTGAAGTCTTGAACAATATCAGGCTTGAACTTTGACATCTTGAGCTTCATCTTGTAGCTTTTTGAACTTTAACATCTTGTGCTTCAACTTGTAGCATCTTGAAGTATAAAATCATCATACCAGCACAAGACACAAATAGATGTTTTGACACATCAAAATTTGACAACCAAAGGAGTATGAGACCATAACACTTACAGCTTTCTATAAGCTTATGCACGGTAGATGCGTGCAGGTGATGTTAGGTTGCAACAGCGTTGAGCTTAGAGCATGTAGCTAACTTTTGGAGTTTTGATTTTAATATATGTATTTCCCTTTCAACATTGTATTTAAATGTTTATATTAGCAGATATATAATAATGATGTTGCCTTTGTGATTTGGGTAAACTTGTGGTTATGCCTCTTACGAGATAAATGCACGTTGGAAAATCCTCCTTGTAGGGTCCTAGGATTGGAACCTGGCATATGGGCGCTGGGAGCCGAGAATGGGGCACTATGGAGGCTGTCGGTACCGGATTCGGCAATTGGGATTCCTGTGAATCTAATTTTCCTGTTTGGGGCATGACACATGTACTGCGCACACATGCACGCACTCTTTAAGATTCATAGTAAGCTTATGTACGTTGTTTACATGCAAGTTATGCTAGATCGCAACAACATTGAAGCAGGAGCATGTGCCTGATCTTTTAGAAATTTGTTAATCATGTATTTCCCTTTCAGTATTGTACTCAAAGATTATATTAGTGGATATGTGGTGATGATGTTTTGTGACTTGGGTACACTTTCGGTTATGCTCATTTACAAAAAAAAATTTACCTTGAAAATCCTCCTTGTAGGATCTCAGGATTGAAACCTAGCGCATGGGAGCTGGGAGCCGAGAATAGGGTACTACGGAGGCTATCAACACCGGATTTGGCGATCGAGAATTTTGTGAGTCCGGTTCTCTAGTTTGGGGCGTGATACCCTTCGTTCACGGCAGGTCAGTCGAGCACGGTTGTCGACCCCACCATCATTCCTACCATTACCCCTTCGGACCTGCCGATGGTCTCGGAGACGGTTGAAGTTACTCTTGAGGTGACCCCTATTGTTGAAGCCTGACCTTCTAAGGTTTGGGCGGTTTCTAGTTATGAGTCTCAGCTCCTCTCTGCTCAAGCTTAGGCAAGCAGTTCAGCTCGTGACCAAGGGGACGAGACCCGGGGAACCCTCAAGTCTACTTTCCCCATGATAGAGGGCCTCTTGCCCTAGATAACTTGACACATTCCTGATGCTGAGTTTACCAGGGTGATGGAGACGCCTCCGTCAACCACTATAGGCTGGTGGCGGCGTTTTTTTACAAGGTAGGATGTTCCCTTCATAGTAGTTGTCCTTTTATACTTAGAGATTTTTTCTTATTTTTTGACATGGATTTGTTTTTCAGTTCAACCCCGCTATTTTGTTTGCTCGTTGTGAGATGTTGCGCGTCGAGGAGGAGTGCAAGGAAGCGGAGGCATGTCTTGTGAGGAAAACCATGGAGTTCGAGTAGCTCCAATCAGATGCCGATGCGCTGAAAACCCAGGCAGAGGAGGCTCGAAAGAAGGAGGATTAGGTGAAGACCGAGCTGGAGGCGGTGGGCTCGCTAATGAAGGAGGCTTAGGAGAAGGGAGCCAGATGGAAGGCTGAGCTGGCTGAGACGAGGATCAGTCTTGGAACCAAACTGAAGGAAGCCAAGGCAACTATTCTGGAGGCTCGGGTGGCGGCCATAAAGGAGTTCAAGGCCTCTAAGGAGTAGGAGGAAGAGAGGGATGTGCTCTATGGCCTTGGGTACGATAAGTGCCTCAAGGATGTTAAGGAGTTATATCCCGAGCCTGACTTGACTTCTCTCGAGGACAGCCCTGTCGAAGAGTCGACTTCGCTGGAAGCTAAGCTGCTAAACTCGATGGGACTCTAAAATGATTTTTAGCCTCTTTTGTATTTTTCCCATTTGTAATCTTTTTATCATTAATGAAATGGGAATTTCTTGCAATGGTCTGTTGTGTGTGACATTCAAAGTAGATTTAGTAGGTCAGTTTAATATTTGTACTTTACTGCATGCTTTCTATAGTTTTATGCCTTAATAATATATTCCAATTCCATAATTTTGAGATGTATCATGACATCATAATAATGGTATAATTCTATATTTGTTAGCATGCACTATGCAATATCCTTTTAATGGGCGGGACTATCATAGGGTCTAGTTAATATTCCTAAAGCGCCACACATAGTTTAAGCTCTTAAGTAGTTGGAGCAATCATAGTTTTTTATGCTCTTGAGTAGTTGGAGTAAGTGGACTCACGCAAATGGTCTCTGTAACTATTAAGAGTTCATTGAACCAACACAGTCAGGGAGTTCACAAATCGTGGTCCATCAGAGGGGCCCACTGAAGCTACCGAGGCAGTGAACTCGGTAGGATTTACGTGCATGGCTGGCCTCAGTAACTCTTTAGAGTTCGCGGGGCGTACAACTACCTGTCGTGATACTAGATCTAAGGTCGTCAGTCCATCAATGATAGAGAAGCTCATTTAGAGGTCAACCCTTCCCCATGAGTTTCTACTGAAATGAAACTAGGCACCTGGGGGGTCTTACGCATGGTTAGGCTATTTATGGATGAACTAAATAGTGCACACTGCGTCTTACTTTTTCTTCGCCTATATAACCCATACCCATTCATAATAGGGCATTTTCTCTCACCTTCCCTTATGACATTGTTAAAGAGTGATACAGGCGGTATTGGTCTCACCCGTGGTTGGCCTTCATGGGCTTTGAGCGTTGGCTATTTCTGCTACTCACATGGGTCTAAGCGCGTGGTTGCCTTTGCAAGCTGGTTAGCATCACTGGCTTCCACCGCTACTCGCATAATATTTGGCGAATTGGTGAATTGGTGATATGACATATGTCTTATACGTGGTTGGCCTTTGTGGGCTTTGAGCCGCTGGCGCTGACCATTACCTTGTGTGCTGATATAGGGCTTACACGTGGTTGGCCTACTCGGGTGCTCACCGTTGCCGTAAATGATAAATTGCTATCGCTGATAATATAGGGCTTACATGTGGTTGGCCTATTTGGGCGCTCACCATTGTCGTAAATGATAAATCACCATCGCTGATAATATAGGGTTTATGCGTGGTTGGCCTACTTGGGTGCTCACTGCTGTCGTAAATGATAAATTGGTGATATAATTAATCTGGTATAGTCAGTGATGATCGATAATTTGCGATATCATTAATAGTAATAATAAACGATGATATCCATTTAGTGATAATCGGCGATAATATCGTTTTAACGACGCTTGATAAAAATAATAGTTCATTTTGTCGATAATATCAGCTTGATAGCAACATCAATGATGATCTGTAATAATATTTCTTCGTAATAGATGATTTCTTAGTGATCTTTGATGCTTTATAATTATAGTCCATAATAAGTGATAATTGGTGATAATGGTAATATCTCAATAATCAGCAATAATGACAATAATCGACGATATCTCGATAGTCGTCGATGCTTTAGAATTCATATAAGGTGGTAATTCTTTGGCCATTTGGAAGTTGTCCGTTATTATCACAGATTCTTCGATCATCGTTATATCATCAATTATTGACGGAAAAGGCCTTAATAAAAATGGACTTTATGAAGCTTTAGGAGATAACATATTTACAAATTTGTTCTTCATTTGGAGCAATATTTGGAGAATACATGTGCTTTACAGAGAATTCCTTGTAGTCATGAAGCTATACTTGTCCTGCCCCCTTTTGATTGGGACATATTCTCTTGATAGCCTTTCATAATCAAAATTTTGCTCGTCTCTCAAGGATGATATTTCTTAATGAATTGAGCATTGACAGGTATTCCAATACCTTGTCCATTCTGATTTAGCACTCAATAGACTCCATTAGAATAGACTTCAGTAATGATATACGGTCTGTCCCATTTGAGATCCAATTTGCCCCCAGTTCTGTGGGTAACCACAATGGGCCTTTTCAACATCAGTACCGTGTTGCTTGAATGAACTATATTTCACTTTCTTGTCGAAAGCAGAAGATATCCATGATTGATACAATTCTAATCAGTGTTGTGCTGCCAATTGTGTTTCATCCAATGCGTCTAGTTCCATAAACCTCATTTTAACATTTTCATCGTTTGTTATTGATTCATGATCTGCTACCCTAAGCGACGCAACTTGCGTTTCGATTAAGATAACGGCTTCAACACCATATATTAGTGAATAAGATGTAGCTTTTGTCGTTGTTCGATGAGTCATTCGATAGGCCCACAAGGCCTCTTGTAATCTTTCATCCTAATCTTGTTTATTTCCCATGACAATCTTCTTTAAAATTTTGACTATTGTCTTATTGAAAGCTTCTGCCAATCCGTTGGCCAGGGGATAAGGTGTTGAGAATGAATGCTGGAAACCGAACTTTGACATAGTTTTTCCATGTTTTTATTATTGAAAGGAGTTCCGTTATCGGTAATAATTTTCTTTGGAATTCCATGACAATATATGATCACGTGATGAATAAAATCGGCAACATCTTTTTCCTTGACGTTGTACAAGGCGACTGCCTCCATCCATTTGGAAAAATAATCTGTCGTTGCAAGAACATACTAGCATCCTCTTGATGATGGTGGATTAATAGGGCCAATAACATCTAGTCCCTCGGTTGCAAAAGCCCATGAAGTTACTGACTGATGCAAGTCTTATGGAGGCACAAATATAATATCACCGTGTACTTAACACTCATGACATCATTTTGCATAAACTATTGTATCTTTGAACATAGAAGGCCAATAGTATCCCATACGATGTATACAATGGAATAAATTTCGACCTGCCTGATAAGCTCCACATTCTCTTGAATGTGCCTCCCGATATGATTCTCTTCTTCTGTATCTAAACAACGTAACAACATTTATTATAAGATTTCCTATATAGTACCTCATTGTGCATAATGAACCTCTTTAACCTCTGTTTAATTTATGATCTCAGAACTTGATCCTTTGGTAGAATCCCATACTTAAGATAATCGATGAAAGGTTGATGCCAATCTTCAATAGTAACTTTCTAAACAAGATACAAGTAGCATTTCAACGGCTTCGTTTAAGAGTTCTGCTGACTGCAAAAATCTCCATTCCTCAATTGTTATCTGGAGAGGACTCCTGTCATGGTAAGAAAGAGTTGCGGCTAAACTGGCCAATGCATATGCTCTCGCATTTTCATATCACAGTATATGCTTAATTTCAACATCATGAAAACCCTCTAATAATTATAGTGCTCGTCGGTAATAAGGTACTAATTTTAGGTTTTTTATTTCGAATTCTATTGTCAATTGATTTATCGCCAACTTAGAATCCCCGTAGATTCATAAGACTTGTATTTTCATCTCATGAGCTATTTCTAATCCTATGATGAGGGCATTATATTCAGCTTCATGTACACGTTAGACCCAATGTAAAAGAATATGGCAACAAATCACCCTAATTACTGATAAATATTATCCTAGCTCTTGCTCCCGATGTTCGAGAAGCGTTATGAAAATACATTTTCCATGAGAAGTTTGGCTAACAGTACCTATTCGTTTGGTAACTCATCAGAAATTTCTTCATTGTTTAGAATTGGATGTACTGCCAGAAAGTCCACAATTGCTTGTCCTTTCATTGCTTTGGACGGTTTGTAAGTGATCGTATATTCGGAGAGGAGTAGCATCCATTCGGCTAATCTCCCTGACAACATTGGTCTTATTATTAGATACTTCATCAGATCTGCTTGAGTGACAATAATGCAAAAATTTTTGTATAGCAAATACTAGAGCCAAACATATTTTCTCAATAAGTGAATAGTTATACTCTGCTCCTATCATAGTCTTGCTTAGGTAATAGAGGGCACTTTCTTTTCCATGTTCATTGCGCTGATCTGGCAAAGCTCCTAAAGAATTTTCGCATGCAGCAATATATAGAATCAGAGGTTATCCCTCCATGGGCACTGTCAGCACTAGAGGCTGTTTCAATAGCTCTTTGATGGAATCAAATGTGTTATGAGATGCTTGATCCCATATGAACTCTGCCCACCTTTTCATGAGATGAGAAAATGGTAGGCACCTTCTAGCTAGGTTTGATATGAAATGTTGAATATATGCCAGAAGGGTTTACATCCCTGTTTCATCTTTTTCCTTAATAGGCTTCCAACGGTCCCCTTCCTCGATGATAAGTGGTAGGAAATGAAGTAACTGATCGACGCGAATAAAAATTGAGTGAATCTCAAGTTTGGATGCCCTTTTTGTATAATAGCTCGTCGTCGACCGAGTCTGATATATACGAATCTGTTCATCTATAAATTCTAAGTTCATTGGATTGGTCATATCTTTTACATAAAAGGAATTGCCCTATTCTTGTAGTTTGTCTATCATTCTAAAGCAGTACGATTGTAACATTTGGAACATCGACTGGTTGAATTGATGAACTCAAACACAACGTAAATTGTGGTACCGAGCTCTTTCATATTTGCCACTCATCTCTGCCGAGTCCTTCATGGTCGTTTCTTGTTGATCGCGGTAGCATTGATTTACATCATGGTGGTAGAAGGCTCTCTTGTAGCGGTCTGCCATGGTGGCTAGCTGCTTTAACTTCTTGAGTAATCCTTCTAGCTGTTCGTTCGATTCGTTCGAAGGATGAAGTTCGAGAGAGCATGAGGCATTAGTGACAAATCTCTCTACGGTAGACGGTAGAAAGGAAAAAGAGAAATCTTTTAGCCCTTTCTCCAAAATATCTTGAAGAAATGACTCAGCCCTGGCGATCAAAGAAGGTAATTCAATGGCCATGATATCTTTGGAAGTAATGGTGAAGTTCGAGGTGTGGTGTTGTTTAAATAGTCCAATTGGATAGACCATTACTTATAATTGAAAGTGCCCTTGTTTGACAATTAACATAACGGTTGAATCAAAGAGTCAAGTGAGCCCTACATTGAAGACTACAAGATTGAAGACTCAACAAAGTGAAGATATTCAAGGCATTCCAAAGATAAATTAACCCTCACATCCCATGAACAAAACACCCCAGGTAATAATCCCTTTTTAAGTGGTTTAATCTTACCCAAAACTAACTATGAAAATACCTTGGTAAGGTTAGAAAAAGAAAAATCAAGTTGCAAGTAAAAATGAATAGGTACATGTATTTTATACAACTATCGATAACATCGAACACTACTCGATGACATCGAACCTTAAGGTTCGATGATATCGAACAGTATTCGATAACATCGAAAAAGTGTCCCAATTGTCTAGTTACCAAAATTATATTTCTGGAGAAATTCTCGATGACATCGAACATGTTTCGATGACATTGAACTTACAAGTTCGATGACATAGAAAAAGGGGCACTCAATGTTCCAGCAAGCTATTCATGACCCCAAGTGTAGGGTCATGATGCAGTAATAATCTTAGTGAGACAGAGGTCGAATTCACAGGGACTAATCTCGTGAATATTCTGAAATCAACTAAAAGTAGAACTAGAAGAAGATGTAATCTCGTGAAAGTAGAGGGAGTAATTATGAAGTGTTTGTTTAGAAACTCAAGTACTTTAAAGGTGGGAACTAGGGTTTTCAGGGATTCACTTGTAGCTATTAGGATGTTTTCTTATTTGATTTAAGGTACTCAATTGGAATTAGAGTCCTATCCTATCCAATCGGAAGATATTCAATAAACTCAGATATGAACTTCTATTGACCTTGAAATGGCGGTAAAGACCGCACTAGTTGAAGAAGGAATATGCCAATATGTCCCAGAGGGGGGTGAATAGGACTTTTTAAATTTTTTATGTTTTATCTAAAAATCCTATTACACTAATCCTAATAACATGTACAAATTAGGATTACTCAACTGTAACTCTATTGGCTTCCAAGCCTTGTAGATGATCCAATCACAAAATACTTAAAGAGTAAACAATATAGAGTCTAGTTCATGATGGATATGACTGTGTAAGTGTGTGTGGTGTGATCAAATATTCAGATGAAGAAGTATTAAAGCAAATCACACAATCATAAAAATAACAATCTCAAACACAGTCATTTTATAGTGGTTTGACGATAAGTCTACTCCACTCCCGGCTGCCGCACTCAACCCTTGAGTGTACCAGATTTCACTAAGGAGGTTTTTCAGGGTTCACCTCAAACCTATGGTTTTAAATCAGGTTCACCTTCAACCTTTACACGGATGTTTTTACTCGGTTCACCTCTAACCCTGGAGTTTTACCGGTTCACTCATAACTAGATGTTTATGCTCTCCATAGAGCAAGGGTCCACACGATGCACCCGGATGTTTATGCTCTCCACAGAGCAAGGGTTCACACAAAGCACTCACCACGTACACTCCTGCCGGAGGCCTCCTTGAGGACTTCAAAGGGTGAGAACCACTTAAGACCCAATCCTAGAAAGGAATGATCACAAGTGTTCTCTTGGACTCTGGATACTTACAAATAAGTTGATGAGTCTCATTCAGCGCATTGCCGAAGATCTCCACCTCCTTGTTGAGGAAGAGTCTTCTGCTCCTTTAATCCACAACACAAAATGATTTACCAATACTCGGCTTCGGGTTGGATCAAGGTGAAGATGGAATCCTACTCTCAAAATATTTTCCTATCAGGAATATAGAGCGATTCCAATCTTATGCATTCAAGGCATCCCAGCTTAATGATTTACCATTAAGGTAGTAGCTAGAGGATCCTTGAATGCAGAAGTTCATTCTCCAATCCACTCTATTAAATGTCAATGGTGAGAGTGGATTGGAGGATGAACTCCCTTGAGAGAAAGGGCTTTAGATATAAGATATAAGATGAAACACTTAAAAGCTCTCTCTACTTTCTCTCACAGCAACAAAAGACAAGTCCTCTATATATAGGAAAAAAGTTCCAACGGATATAAAATGGTCACATTTATGACAGAGTTCGATATCATCGAGCGTATACTCTCGATAACATCGATGGTCTGCTTGATGACTCAGACTCAATGTCATACGCTTTTGAAACTCTTTGCCAATTAGTCGATGAATTGAAACAGTTGTCAATGTCATCGGATTTCGAACTCCGATTCCATCGATGACATGATTGATCAATCGACACATGAAAAAAGAGAGAGACTTGACTTTGAAATATTTCAGGTTTTCATGAATGATCGGGGGAACCGTCGAGATCATTAGAATTTGAATGTCGATGATATCGATATCAGAGTTGATGCATCGATAAATCCAGCAGATTTGTCTTTAAGCTTGTTGGACGATTTGTGTTCTTGTTCAAAACAATCGACCTGGTGCCGATATCAACGATATTTGAATATCGATTCTATCGAAGGGCTCCCGATCAAAGTTAAAAACAACCTGAAATATCTGCTATAAGAAATGCGCGCCCACTATCGATATTATCGATGAACATTCGATCTTATCGATATTTGAATTCAGATCATATCGGACGGTCATTGATATATCGAAGGAATTGAAGATTTTCATTAAAAAATAAGGGTGCCAGAAATCTGTCTGTCGATCTTATCGAGCCATTCTCAATGATATCGAGATTTGAATATCGATGATATCGATATGTGTATTGATACATTGATAATTCGTTCAGTTATGTTGTGAAGTTGCTAGACATATTTAGTGCTTTTATCGATGATATCGATAGGTGTATCGATACATCGATAAATCCGTCTAGATGAATATTTAGTTACTGGACACTTTTGGTCCTCTCATCGATAATATCGTTAAGGTATCGAAGACATCGACAGAGCAGGTCGATCATATCGAGGGTGTTTCGATAAAATCGACAGGGTGAGAAAAACTTAGAAATTTTCCTATTTTACAAAAAGTTTTCTCACCCAAAAACCCTATGATTTCTAACTTGTTTTTAAGGGTTTTTCTTTACCTGGTGTTTTGGGTCATGGGATGTGAGGCTTTGATTTACCTATGGCGAGCTTTCACACATCCGGTTGAGGCAGACGCTTGAATTGTTCTTCCTATCGAGCTCTGTAGACAGTCTGACCTAATCATACACATAACTTGATAAACCAGGGCACTTTCAATCTCCCCCTTTGATAATTACGTGACAAAACCCCTAAAACACCCTAGAACACTTCTAGACAAATACACCCTAAATTGTGTGTATATGTTTTTACACAATTTTACAAAATCTAATGAACCATGTACACAACATATTATCCAGCTCCCCCTTACTTCAAAACTCCCCCTTTCTTGGTGCAGCTTCTCCCCCTAACACCTGCAACAACATTCAAGTAGATACATAATTTTCAATTTGGGGTGTTTGAACTATTCTCCCCCTTTTTGTCAGTCATTGACAAAGGTATAACAAGTGATATTGACCAAAGAGTGAAGTACTTGGGAGAACCATCCAGGCAGAAACAAATGAATTGATGTATAAGAGTTAACTCAATTTAAGCAAGCATCAATTTTAGAACATATGGATGCATGTTAGAGCAGTTATATGGTAGTTTTCAATCACATGCAATCCATAACTTGATAAACCAGGGGAGCTCGGAATAGAAATATGACATTAATGATATGAATTCTATTCAGCCATATTAAACAAAACTGCCTCAGACTGCAGTAAATCAACAGAAGAAAAATCCCAAAATATTCAACTATTCAACTATCGGCACACATACTTCCACAGATAGGAGTAGATTAAAGTTTATTAGAACAAATCATTTTCAGGCCCACCATTTGAGGAAAACTCTAATTATCATCGTGCATTTCCAAGTTTCTTCAATAGTATCGATGTTGAATATTAATATCATTGATCTGATATTGTTCGGATATTATCGAGATTGTCATAACTTTGCATTCACTTGATGCTAGGGGATGTCCCTACCATTGCAAAGATACTTAGTGACCCTTGATCGAATGTTCGTGTTATCAAGATCCATCTCTGGGATACCTTCCGAGACCATGTTGAGTCCGATAGTCTCAGCTATTGTGGCTGGCGTGATAAACACATCATCCCCATCTATAGATACCATGAATGATGGAGGATCAGCCACCCGTGAATGACATGTAACAAGGAAGTTACGTGTTCTCTCAAGTTAGCATGTCCCACCATAGTCCAGAACAGGCAGCCAATCTATTGCGGCAAACAGGGGTTCCAATTTATATGGTTTGAGGCGTTCCCTGTCAACCCTTCTTTCATGAATAAGCTTCCTGCCCATGTATTTGGGTGGTCGTGCACTTGCTTCAGATGAAGGAGGTGGTGTTGGAGATTCGGTCTGGGACCCACCTCGTGAGGTCTGTGATCTTTGTCGAGTGGGGATCTCACTTTCTGGGGCCCTCTCCCTGACTCTCGAGGCGAGCACCTTTTGTCGAGTGGCTATTGAAGATTCCCCAGAGCCAGATGCAACCCCTTTGTCCTTTCCCATATGACAGATAGAAAGATGAATGTTTTGGGAAAAATGACAAAAAAAAACTGACAGAAACGACAAATACCTAATAGAGAAAGAACTCTTGACATGTTAGAAGGGTATTATCGGATTTGTAGAATGCTTTGGGTCGTCCGACGTGGCTCCAACTGATTTGGTTGAGGGAATCTAGCAGAGAGGGTGACAGTGAAAACCTTGAGAAAATTACCCCCTTTTTCGTTTCGCTAGCTTTTTATCAGGCGGCATCTGTTGATATGATCGACCATTGTTTTGATAATATTGAGAGGTTGCTTATCGATTCTATCGAGTCGGTCTTTGATATCATTCTTGGCCAAGCGACGATCCATATTCTGAGGAGCCGTTGATAATATCAACCTTCTATAGATAAATCAAGAATGTCATATCGATAGTCATATCGAAGATGAAAGTTTTCAGTTTTCAGCATTCAGACAGATCTTCAAATATACTTTTCATATCTCTATCATCAGTATACTCAGGAAAAAATTATGTACACATACTGTACACAACAAAATTATAAATATTTGACTGTTTATACAAAAAGAGGAGGTGAAACACCTCAGATATACCATTTGAAGTTCAACAAAAATGTTTCCTCATTTTAGCACAGGTCTAGATTCTGATACATGATCTGAACTAATTCTTTCTTACCCATTTCACTTTGTTGACCGATTTGAGTGGTGGTGTAGGGGCATTGCTTCTATCCATATCCTTAAGAGGACTTGGATCAAGTCCAAACCAATCAGATTAGGAACAAGTCACGATCATGGATCATATTGTTCTCAACAGTGCTATTGAGCCATATGGGGTGGACCTTCTGTTAGAAATAATAGGTTGCATAATCTACTCAGTCTAGGTGGTCCTTACCAATATGAAATGATTCAGCAATTTTTCAATAGCTGCCACATTGTTTGGGATTATCTGCCGTGTATTCGTCTGGAGTTTGTACAACAAACCAAACTCATTACTCCAGTCATTCTTGGACGTCTACTAAACATGGGTGTGACTTGAATTCCAGTCACTAAGTGAAATCTGAGTGGATTGGGAATGTGGGGAGAAATCACGTGTGCACTATGCCAAGGTGCTACAATCCTTAGGAATGATGAAAACGTACTTCATATTAAATATCTTGGAACTATGTTCAAAATCCTCCACAGTATCTTCAGTTTGAATGTGTACCCATGTGATGCAAAAGAAACCGGACTAAACCCCTTTGTGCTCAATGTCCTATATGACATATATCAAGAGGTTCCTATGTGCCTACTGACCCTTATCCTAAAGCAATTGAATATGATAGTCAAAGGCGATCATCTTGATACACTCCCATTTCCATCTCTCATATGCAAGCTAGCACATTGGGTGGGTCTGCCTCTAATGACCGATAAAGTACACCCAGAGGTATGGTTCAACCATGATGCAGTTCAACAGGTGTACATCTCCACTTATTCTCATCCGGATAGTCCTCCTCCTATGAGAGTAAGCAGCCAGCCACCGAATATGCCAACGCCATGGGGATCTAATTGGACGCCACTCCACAGTCATGAGTCAGTCACAAACCGCTGACATCATGTGCTTGAACGCCATCTACTGAACGGAAAAGCCGGGAGTAAGGAGCGTCTCCACAACTGTGAAAGGCATCTGACTGGGATCAAGGACAGGTTGATGCAATCTAGCATGCTACACAACAAATCATCAATTTACTGACAGACTGAGCAACTCATGCACTCCAGTGATGTGGAAGAAGTCGTAGTGAAGGTGTCCATGTGTGAACTATGTAGTATCTTAGTAAAATTGTATAAGGGATCATGTACGTACAATTTAGGATGTTGTTCTAAGTGGTTTTAGGTGTTTTGCCATGTAATTGATAAAGGGGGAGATTGAAAGTGCCTTGGTTTGTCAATTAGCATGAGTGTTAAGTCAGCAAGTCAAGTAGCCCCATAGGAAGATCATTCAAGCATCTGCCTCAACTGGATGTATGCTCTGAACTTGTCAAAGGTAAACTTAGCCTCACATCCCATGTCCCAAAACACCTAGATATATAAAACCTTTGAAAGTGGATAGAACAACATAGGGTTTAAAGTTTGAAAACTATTTTGCAAATCAAGAAAATCTCTAAGTTTTTAGCTTTTGTCGATATATCGAGATCACCTCGATGTGATCGGACACTTGTTATCGATGTCCTCAAAATTCACTCAATATCATCGAATTGAGAACCTCTTATGTCCAGCAACCAACTTGATCTCTGAACAAACTTCTTGAAGAATCGATGGAAGAATCGATATCATCGACATTCGAATTCTGAGATCATCGAGATAGCTCGATATAATCAAACTCTAGTTAGGTTGTGTCCAGCAAGCTGTTAAGGAAAATCATATATCTGTCGATGACTCGAAGAGAGCCTCGATATCCTCAGAATTCAAATGTCGATGATATCGATCGGTCTTCGATGTTATCGAATTCGGACCAAACTAGTCCAACAAGCTTTTAGGTAAATCCTCTTTAAATGTTCGAGGTATCAAGACTCCCTCGATAATATTGATATTCAAATATCGATCATATCTAAACTAGGTCGATATCATCGAATTCGGACAATGGAATGTCCAACAAGCTTATAGGAAAATCTTCTATAAAAGATCGATGAATCGAACTAGGTATCGATATCATTGACATTTGAAATCCGATGACATCATGGGAGGATCGATAATATCGAACCCAACTATCTCATATTTGGCCTGCTCTCATGTTTTCATTGTCGAGGAATTGAACCATGATTCGATGAAATCGGAGTTTGACATCCGATGACATCGAAGCATGATCGATATGATTGAGATGTGTATAAGAGATTCGGCTGTGATTGTTAGTAGAGTTCATACCATCGATCTGTCCCTCGATGTCTTTGAAAGTGTACATTTAATGATATCGAAGATGGCTCAATGATATCGAACTCTGTAAAAAACTGACTATTTTATTACCGTTGGAACTTTTTGCCTATTTACGGTGAGCTTGCTATTGGTTATTATATTGAGAAAAATAGAGAGAGCTTTGAGAGAGTAACTCCTATCATCTACCCTAATCCCTTTTTCTCATGGGAGTTCATCCTTCAATCCACTCTCATCATTGATATTCAATAGAGTGGATTGGGGAATGAACTTTCGCATTCAAGGATCTTCTAGCTACCACCATAATGGCAAATCATTGAGCCAGGATCCCTTAAATGCCTAAGATCTTGGAATTACTTTGTTTCTTCAATGAGTATCATTTAATAAAGTAATTACCAACATAAACTAGACCCAACCCGTTACCTTTATTGGTACATCTTCAAGTGTTGCGGTTCAAGGAAACTGAAGATTCTTCGTCATCAAAGGAGGATATCTTCATCAACGTGCTAAACGGGGCTCATCTACTTATCTGTAAGTCATTAGAGTCCAGAGACCCTACTGATCATTCCTTTGTGTAAGATTGGGTCACAGGTGATTCTCACCCCTTTCAAGTCCTCATAAGAGGCTTCTGACGGGAGAGCATGTGTGGGTGCTATGTTGACCCTTGCTCTTGTAGAGCATAAACTTAGGTCCTTAGTGTAGGTCCTTGGCCTGTGTGACCTAAACCTCAGGTGCTTTGTGTTGACCTTTGCTCTTGTGTAAGGCATAAACTATAGGTTCCTTATGTGGATCCTTGGCCTGTGTGGCCTAAAACCGTAAGTTCCTTATGTGGATCCTTTGCTCGTGTGTAGAGCATAAAAACCGGGTGCTGTGTATTAACCCTTGCTCCTGTGTGGGGCATAAACTTGTGTCTCATGGAGACATGTCTAGGTTCCTTGTGTAGGTCCTAGAGTCGACCTTGTGTAGGTTGTGAAGGTTAGAGGTGAACCTGATTTAAAACCTCCCTTAGTGAGATGCAGTATACTCAAGGGTTGAGTGCGTCCTTTAGAAGTGGAGTAGGCATGTATCCGAACCACTATAAACGACTGTGTTTGGGATTGATATTTTTGCCTTACTATTTGTGTTTACTTTGAATGTTCTTATAAAGTATGCTAACATTATTATTTAGAACTGATAAGAATCACATCCCACACACACACAATCGTATCATTCATTCATCATAGACTAAGATTGCATACTGTTTAAATACTGGATTGTCTAATGATTGGATCCTCTATTTGGCTTGGAAGCCATTAGAGTTAAATTGGGGTCATCTTGATAGGTGTTTGTTAAATCAGGATTACGATAATGGGATTTTAAATCATCATAAAAATTTATAAAGTCCTATTCACCTCCCTTTAGGACACTTTGACTTATTCCCACTTCTACTAAAGCAGTCATTACCGCAATTTCAAAACCCACACAACATGTAGGGTCTATGCAAATGGACGGTGTAGATCAAACCCACACAACTTGCTGACATCAATACCACTGCTATGTACTGCTGGGCCAGCAGATGGACGGTTTGGATACTGCATACATCAAGGTAGTCCCACACGTGGGAGGGTCTCACCATCCAAAAAGTTAGATGGTGTGGATGAAGCTTTTACATCAGGTGGGACTCCCACATGCATGGATGGTGTGGATCAACACTTTCATCAAGTTGGGTGCACGTAGGTGGCCCACAAGCTAGACCAAGCTTATATTTGTTTAATTCCCAGCATCCAAGCCTGCTGGAAGGTCTGGACGGTAGACGTTCAGCAGGTTCTAGCCCATTTGGCCATGCTGGGTCTGGACGGCGTGGATGCACCACTCGCATACATTAGATCAAGGTGGGGTCCGCATCAGTATGGCCCACCAGATCATTTAGATCAGGGTGATATTTATGTTTTCCCATCATCCAGACCATCCAACTGGACTGACAGTCCAGCAGGGTGGATAGTATGGTCGTCCCACCTACTGGATGGTCTGGATCGTCCACTCAAGCACACATCAAGGTGGACCTCAATCAGAAAATGGGGGGGAGAGAGAGAGAGAGAGAGAGAGAGAGAGAGAGAGAGAGAGAGAGAGAGAGAGAGAGAGAGAGAGAGATGTGAGGTGGGGGAGCTCCGCCACTATGAGCTCCCCTAGATATTGCAATACATACTTCAAGATAGGTCCCAAAATAGGTGGGCCCTAAATAAAAAATCTAGGGTGGAAATCCAATTTTCACCACAAATTTCAAGGTCTACATGACCTAATACAAGATGGATAACAAATAACATCATGGTGGGGTCCATGGAGAATGGACCCCTCATGGGTAACACATGCATATCATGGTGGGCCATAAGCCACACCTTAGGTCTAAAATGGGATCCCTACCATTGACTGGTAGGCCCCACTTGCCCCGTGAACAAAGATCATCATCTACACCTAAGATCACCCACCTATGGTCCTCTTCTTTAGATCCTTGAAATACTAAGCTCCTTGAAATGGCGGTGAAGACCACACTAGTTGAAGAAGGAATATGCCAATATGTTCTAGAGGGGGGTGAACAGGACTTTTAAAAGTTTTTATGATTTATTTAAAATCCTATTACACTAATCCTAATAATAGGCACATATTAGGATTACTCAAAAATAACTCTACTGGCTTCCAAGCCCCGTAGAGGATCCAATCACAAACTGTTTAAGAAGTAAACAATATGCGAACTAGTTTATGATGGACATGACTGTGTAAGTGTGTGAGGTGTGATCTCAGATATTCAGATATACACATAGTAAAGTAAATCACACAATCAGAAGAATAGCAATCTTAAACATAGTCATTTTTATAGTGGTTCGACTTGTCTACTCCACTCCCAGTAACCGCACTCAACCCTTGAGTGTATCGGATTTCACTAAGGAGGTTTCACAATAGTTCACCTCAAACCTAAGGTTTTAAATCAGGTTCACCTTCAACCTTTACAACCTACACTGAGGCTAACTGTTTATACGCTCACGAGTAAGGGTCAACACAACGCACCCATTTTTAGGCACACTAGCCAAGGATCTTCCATAAGACCCTACTGGAGGTTTCTACACGATTCACCTCAAACTCGAGGTTTCACAGCAGTTGACCTCAAACCTAAGGTTTTGCTGGTTCACCTTCAACCAGATGTTTATGCTCTCTACAGAGCAAGGGTTCACACAACGCACCCACCATGTACACTCTCGCTGGAGGCCTCCTTGAGGACTTCAGAGGGTGAGAACCACTTAAGACCCAATCCTACAAAGGAATGATCACAAGTGTCCTCTTGGACTCTAGATACTTATAAATAAGTTGATGAGTCTCGACAAGGACAATGCTGAAGATCTCCTCCTCCTTATTAACGAAGAGTCTTCTGCTCCCTTAATCCACAACACAAAATAATATACTAATACTCAACTTCAGGTTGGGTCAAGGTCAAGATGGAATCCTACTCTCAAAATGTTTTCCTATTAAGAAGACAGAGTGATTCCAATCTTCTAGGCATTCAAGACATCCCAACTTAATGATTTGCCATTAAGGTAGTAACTGGAGGATCCTTGAATGCAGAAGTTCATTCCCCAATCTACTCTATTGAATATCAATGGTGAGTGTGGATTAGAGGATGAACTTCCTTAAGAGAAAGGGCTTTGGGTATATGATCTAAGGTTAAATACTCAAAATCTCTCTCTACTTTCTCTCACAGTAACAATAGACAAGTCCTTTATATATAGGCAAAAGGTTCCAACGGATATAAAACGGTCACATTTATGACTGAGTTCGATATCATCGAGCGTATACTCTCGATAGCATCGATGGTCTGCTCGATGACTCATACTCAAAGTCATACACTTTTGAAACCTTTAGCCAGCTGATCGATAAATCAAAACAATTGTCGGTGTCATCGGATTTTGAACTCCGATTCCATCGATGATAGGTTCAATCCATCGACACTTGAAAAATGAGAGAGACTTGACTAGAAATATTTCAAGGTTTTAAGATATGATCGAGGATCAGCCAATGTCATCAGAATTTGTATATCGATGATATCAAAGGCAATGCCAATGCATCGATAAATCCTATAAATTTACCAGTAAGCTCGTTGGATAGTTTGGGTCCAGTTTCGATGTAATCGACTCGGCCTCAATATTATCGACATATGAATATAGATTTCCTCGAATGGCCCCCGATCAAAGTAAAAAACAACCTGAAATATTTACTAGAAGACATGCGCGCCCACGATCGATATCATCGATGGACTTCCGATCTTATCAATATTTGATTCCAGATCATATTGGAAGGAGCATCGATATATCGAAGGAATTTGAAATTTTCTTTACAAAATAGGGGCACTGAAAACCTGTCTGTTGATTTCATCGAGCCATTATCGATGGGCTCGAAATTCAAGTATCGATGATATCGATATGTGGATTGATACATCGACAAATCAGTCTAGATATATATGTGGTTGCTAGACACTATTGTCCTCTTTTCGATGATATCGTTTAAGCATCGAGGACATCGACAGAGCAGATCGATCATATCGAAGGTGTTTCGATAAAATCGATAAGGCAAGAAAAACTTAGAGATTTTTCTATTTTGAAAAAAGCTTTCTTACCTAAAAACCCTATGATATTTTATTTTATTTTTAAGGGTTTTAATCACCTGGTGTTTTGGGACATAGGATGTGAGGCTTTAGATTTACCTATGGCGAGGTTGCACACATCCGGTTGAGGTAGACGCTTGAATTAATCTTCCTATCAAGATCTGTAAATAGTCTGACTCAACACTCATGTAACTTGACAAATCAGGGCACTTTCACCCCTAAGCTCACTCTTTGATGGAGGATATGAAGATTGAAGGGGATGGTGATATTTGGGGGTAGGAAGTGGGGCTTGATCTTGGGTTCTTTCTCTCCTTAGTTACTTGGAAATGGTAGAGAATGAGATAGGATGGAGTGAAATGAGAGAGGAGTGATGTGTATAAGAAGGATGGGATGAGAGTGATGGTTGTGTAAGAGGGGTATGGGTTGTGTAAAAGAAATGTTGACTTTGGGGGTAGCTTGTGTGATGGGTTGAGTACTTGACTAGACTTGATTGATTGATGGGATGGGTTGTAGTGATTCTCTCTGGATTTGTAAATGCCCGGCGTTTCTTCGAGATAAATGTGGGCCCACATCTCCTAGCTTGGGTATCGCATCGGTGCATAAGACGCAACGTTGGAACCATGGCGATGGTGCGGTCGCAATGGTACAAATCTCGGGTCGAGTCAACTCAGATCTATGAGATACGACTTAGGGTCGCACGTAAACACCGATTACAGGTCGTGGGTTGCGAAATTTGACAGGAAGAATCACGGGAATCTAAGGAATGGTACAGACTAGGATACTGACCTTACAGCTCTCCCCTTCTAATAAAAATTTCATCCTCAAAATTTACACTATCATCGTAATTAAGCATAACACATAGAAGGAGAGAAATCGTGACATCATATATAATCAGAGACAATACAAAATACAATCCATCATCAAAGAGATGGGGATAACGCTCATGAATCTCAGCCTCGCGCTCCCAAGACACCTTATCCACACTATGATGACCCTACTGCACCTTCACCAAGGGAACGACCTTGGTCCGAAGGACATGCTCCTTCTGATCAAGGATACGAACTGGCTACTCAATGTAAGAAGCGTCCTCATGAACCTCCGATGGTTGCCAATCAATAACAAGAACGATGTCTGACCCACACTTCTACAACATTGATACATGGAAAACGTTGTGGACACTAGACAACTAGGTGGCAAGGTGAGCTGATAAGCCACGACGCCAACGCGCCTAGTGATCTTGAAAGTTCCTATGAATCTCTGGGCAAACTTGCCCTTTGCTCCAAAACAAACCACACCCCTCATGGGTGAGACCTTAAGATACATATGGTCCCCAACAACAAGCTCAAAGGGACGACGCCGACGATCAGCAAAACTCTTCTGTCAGCTCTGAGCTGTGCGCATCCTCTGCCTGATGATATCGATGGCCTTTGATGTCTACTGCACAAGCTCGAGACTTAGGAGATGCCGCTCTCCAACTTCAGCCCAACAAATCGGAGATCTGCACCTCTGTCATATAATGCCTCAAAAGGAGCCATGACAATGGTCGCCTGATAGATGTTGTTATACATGAACTCAGCCAATTGTAGGTGCTCGTCCCTGCTATCCAATGTTATACCCGAACTCAACCAATCACAGGTGCTCATCCCAGCTACCCAAGAAGTCAATCACGCAAGCCTGAAGTATATCCTCAAAGATCTGCTTGACCCTCTTAATCTGCCTATCGGTCTGTGGATGATATACGGTGCTAAGCTGCAAAATAGACCCCATTACCTTCTGGAAGCTCCTCCAAAATTGAGACAAGAACCTCGGGTCTCGGTTAGAAACGATCGAAACTGGAACGCCGTGCAGTCTCACAATCTCCTCAATGAACGTCGTGCAGTATCACGTTCGCCTTGCCCGGGTGGTACCGAAGATCAAAATCATAGTCCTTTAAGAGCTCCATCTAACGCCTCTGCCTCATGTTCAGCTCAGATTGAGAGAATAAATACTTCAAGCTCTTGTGGTCGGAGAAGAGCTCGAACCTAACCCCATAGAGATAGTGCCTCCACACCTTCAGTGCGAAGACAACTGCTGTCAGCTCCAAATCATGCGTGGGGTACTTCAGCTCATGGACCTTGAGCTGGTGAGATACATAATCCACCGGCTTCCCATGCCGCATCAGGACAACACCCAAGCTAACTCGCGAGGTATCGGTAAATACAACAAATCCATCACTCCTGAGGGAAGAGTGAGGAAAAGAGCAGACATGAGGCAGTCCTTCAGTTCCATAAATGCCTGCTCACATGCGTCACTTTAAACGAACTCGGTGCCCTTCCGGGTCAACCTGGTCAATGAGGTTACAATATAGGAGAATCCCTCAATGAAATGTCAGTAGTAGCCCCACCAAACCAAGGAAATTACGGATCTCAGACGGGTTCATGGGCTGGCCCCACTGACGCATGGCATCAATCTTTAAGGGGTCTACAGCGATGCCCTGCCTTTGTCACCACTCAACCGAGGAACTTCACCTCCTCTTACCAGAACTCGCACTTCTCCACCTTCGCATAAAGTTGGTATGCACGAAGGGTTTACAAATTAATCTCCAGATGCCACTCATGCTCCTCACGGGTCCTTGAATATATCAGAATGTCGTCGATGAACACCACAAAAAACTGATCGAGATACAGACGGAAGACTTTGTTCATCAATTGTATGAATACCATGGGCGTATTAGTCAGTCCGAAGGACATGACATGAAACTCAAAATGACCATAGCACATCCTAAATGTTGTCTTCAGGATATCCTCCTGTCAGACCCAAACCTGATGATAACCAGACCGCAAGTCTATCTTCGAAAAGAACTGCACCTCCTCCAGCTGATCAAACAAATCATCAATCCTCGAGATCGGGTACTTGTTCTTAATCGTGACCTTGTTGAGCTCATGGTAATCTATGCAAAGCCTCAACGAGCCATCCTTCTTCTTCATGAAGTGTACCGGCGCTCCCCACGACAAACTGCTCGGACGGATAAAGCCTAACTCATGCAACTCGTCCAACTGCTTCTGCAGTTCCTATAACTCCAACGGTGCCATACGATATGCGGCCTTCGAAATAGGTGTGATACTGGGCACGAGATCAATTTGGAACTTGATGTGTCGACGAGGTGGTAACCCCGAAATCTCATCAAACACATCAGGAAAACCACAAACGACTGGCAGTTGGTTGATACTCAAAGCAACTGACTCCTCAACGACACATGACAACAGGCAGGAAAGCTGCTCTCCTTTGGGCTCGACAACAAACTGGAACTGCGGCATGCCGAGTATACAAAACGTGACTGTCCTTGCGGAGCAGTCCAATATGGCATGATACTCAGCGAGCCAATCCATGCCCAGGATGACATTAAACTTGAACATCGGCAACACCAACAGATCAGCAGGTAAAAAGATATCCCTAATTAGAATAGGGTAAGATGAACAAAATCACCCCAACATTACAGTCTTCCCCAAGGGCGTCAATACTGTCAAACCCTCACGACCAGACTCTAATGGCAAACCGGTCGATCGGCAGAAATCATCGGCCACAAATGAATGTGATGCACCAAAATTAAACAATACACGTGTTATGCATACAGAAATAGGGAGGGTACCCTCGAGACCGCTCCTGATGACCGAGGGTCCTGCTGGGCAGCATAAAATCTACCCTGGGCTTGCTAGGGAGGTGCATGTCCCCTTTGAGGTCTCTACTGCTGCTGTTGCCACTGTGATGGCCTAACCTGCTACCTCTGCTGCTGTGGGGAGGTCTCGGAGGCTGGTGCTATGGTTGCTGCTGTTTTTATGGAGGCTACTGCGGTGCCCTCTGTTACTGTTACTATAGATGGGGACACTCGTGCCTATGATGTCATGTCCTACCGCATCCAAAAGAAGCACTTGAGAACGGTCCAGGAGGTGGTTTGGAGGTGTCACTGGTGCTTGGAATGCTAGGCGGGTCGTGCGTCACTGCTCTGGACGATGTTACTACTGCAGGGAGCTTTCGGAGGGCACCTTTCTTTTTCGATCTCCTCTCTAGTCATGGGCTCTCTGCAAATTGGCCCAATCTACCTCGTAGACTTGGGCCCTCTGCACAATCTGTTCAAACATTGGAAGCATGTGTTAGACCACACGGCTCCTGAGGGCAGGACGCAAGCCGTTCTCAAAATGGCGGGCCTTCCACCCCTCTTCATCAATAAGGTACATCACGAATCTCGATAGCGCGACGAAACGTGCCTCATACTAGGATACTCTCATGTCTCCCTAGACCAAAGTCTCGAATTCTAACATGTGCAACTGCCGCACATGCTCGGGAAAGAACTTCCGGTTAAACTGGTCTACAAAGTCCTCCCAGGTCCACTCAAAATCGGTTGCTACTACTTGGGCGACTGATGCCCACCAATGCTCAACCTTGCCCTAGAGAAGAAATACAGCTAATAGGACCCGCTGCTGGGTCGTACATCTCATGGTTTCGAATATTTTCTCCATCTCAGAGCATTATCGCTCTACTGCAGTCAGGTCTGACTTGCCCTAGAAGTGCAGGGGATCGTGCTATCAAAAGTCTCGAAGAAGGGTGCTCGCGCGGTTCTACCTCGGCTGGTGTAACAGCAGGATGCCTGCCGTGCCCCTGAAGGATAGTGGTCATCGCCTGTAGCATCTGTTGCAGCTGATTTGCACTCACGGGCACTGTTGGAGCTGCGCTAGACTCAGATGGGGGAGCAGGAGTCGTTCGGGTTGCTCTCTTAGGCATTATATCCTACAAGAAGGAACAAGGGGCCTATCAGCCTTGAGGACTCTCGAAGCCAAAGACATTAAGGGTCTATATTAGAAAATTGCTAAGTTATTCAGACTCGGGACCTGGTCATTCTAAGTTCATAGCAGATATGTGAAGTAATCGTCAGGTATTTCCAAGTTACGCTCTGTACCAACTTTTGTCATGCCCCAAAATTAAAAACTGGGCTTATAGAATTCCCAATCGGCAAATTCGGCACCGACAACCTCCGTAGTGCCCCATTCTTGGCTCCTAGCACCCATATGCTAGATTTTGATCCTGTGATCCTTCAAGGAGGATTTTCAATATGACTTTTTTTTTTGTAATGGAGCATAACTAAGTCACAAAACAACATCACCACATATCCACTATAATGAAACATTTGAGTATAATGTGGAAAGGGAAATACGAGGTGATTAAAAAGCTCCAAAATAATCAGTCATACGCTTCTGCCTCAGCGCTGCTGCGATCCAACAACACCTGCACGTAACAGTCATGCATAAGCTTACAAAAAGCTTAGAGGATAGTGTAAGTGTGTGCGTGAGGCAAGTACCAAGTATACGATATCAGAGTAATGCGAAAATATGCTGGTAAGTCTAGTAATACTATTAGCCATACCAAGACTATGCGATGTAAGGCATGAATGCTATCGGCCATACTAAGGCCATGCGATGCGAGGCCTATGTAGACAAATGCCATATGCGAGATGCAACATAAGCATGCTAGTCCTCATCAAGTACATATATCAGTACAGTTCCCTTTTGGGATACCACCAGGGTCTAGTACATTCTACATTAACTGCCACCTCCCTAGCTGTATAGCCCAACGAGTTGAAGAGATCACACTTCTGCCTGACCAGTATCTGCCAATACCTACCTGGCTCATCGATAGCGGACCTATTTGTGAGCTGGTCAAACTCAGCCTAGCTTACAACTCCCTCACTTGGGCGGATAAAGTCACACCCCCTTCTAACCGACCATGACATAGTGGGAGATGCGGCATACTAGTATTCGGGACTCGTGCACTCATGTAGCCACTCGGTCTAGACGTTGGAGCATCTCCTGGTACCAACACTTTTCTGAGATTTTCACCCAAGGATATCTAATGTGGCCACAGTGCTAGAGCTAATATTTTTGGTATCCAATCCGGCCATCCACTATGTGCCTGTGAAGGCCACGTCCTTGATGTCGCTAGGGAGAACAATGATCATGTCACACATATGCGAGATGCATGAGTCATACCATCCAGTCTTGCATGAGTCCTGCGCATACCGCGCGATTATGTGGGCACTCCATCTCATAAGAAGTCCCATAAATGTCTCAGGCTAACAGCGTATGCTATGATCAAATACTGAAATAGCCAAGCTATATGTCCTAGAGGGGGGGTGAATAGGACTATGCCAAATTAAAATTAAAACAGCAGAAGAAACAAAAAAGAGATAGCCTTACAAAAATAAATCAATTCACAATGCTGAAATAAATTCAGCCTCGATTAACAAGTATTGAGAGGTTGATACGAATTCAGTTCTAAGGACAACCTTACACCATAAAAACCAAAGGTTTATGGCAGGACAACCTTATTTCTAGAACGTCCTTTGTATCAAGAACTCAATAAAAATAAATAGCAAGGAATTGAAATAGATTGTAGAAATTTAAATCTAACTTATTACAACATTCCCCACACTTGCTTGAAATGTAAATATTTACAACATTCACATCCATACATACATTCCACAATTTTGAATGATAAACGATAAAAGATAAAAGATTAAGTAAGCATTCAATCCACAAGACAAAGAATTATAGTGGTTCGCCTGTGTGTTCACCAATTATTAAACAACAGCCACACAGAATGCTACTCCACTCCTAATATCCTCACACAGGGGATATTAGCATTCACTATCAAAATAGGTTTCACAGGTTCATCTAAAACCTTCACAATTGTGTCTTTTTAACTTGGGCTTACACAATCCAAAAACCCCTCTTTCTGAGTTTTCTGGCTCTCAAATAACCACATAAATGGAATTTTTCTGGCGAATCCCAAACAAAAACCAAAAGAATAGAAATTTTACAAAATTGTAAAATACCTGGATTTCTCCTCTTATGGCAGCCCGGAAGAACCAATCGGAGTAGAAGTTGGAATATGGAAGTTCAATGTCCAATACTCACTTTAAAATGGTTCTAAGTTCTAATTGATTTTAAGTTTAATCAACTTAGGGCTAACTGTATTTGATTTTGATTCCGAGAAGAAGGAATTAAGAATTTTCCCTTTTTCTAATCAGATTGGAATGCAAATTAAAATCAAATAACAATAAGCTAACAAAAGGAAATAAAATTATGCACAATGTAGCTTAAAAATAAACACAAACTTATATCAGAGTGGAGCCTTGAATTCACTTAATTTTCAATGAATAAATCTGAAATTCGTGTGCTATTTATAGCTGTAGAAATTCATCTTCTACTGGTCTTAGGGACACCATGACTAGGCAAAAAAGAAATAATTTTTTGAATTTTTTAGCGCGATTGCCTAAAACTGTGGTACAACCGGTCGTAGGCAGTCCACGACTGGTCAAGATCCCTCTACGACTGGTCGTGCGACACTTAATTTAGTCGCTGGAGTTTGAGTTGTAGCTTTATGACTGGTCGAAGATCGAGTCGAGACCATCCCATGACTGGTCGAGCAGACCCCAGGACTGGTCGTAGCTGAATGAAAAAAAATCCGTTAAATTGCAACAATTCTAAGACTGGTCCTGGAATTTCTTAGACTAGTTGAACCAGTCCTAGGACTGGTCGAACAAGGTCTAGGACTAGTCTTAGAACAAACCAAATTCATGTATTAATATTCAAATGAATTATGTAGCTAAAGTGACCTACCTTAAGGTCAATCTAAGGTTTATCATACCTGGGACATAAAGTATGGACATTGAAAACTTCATTTGCTTAGACTTTGATCATTATGAAGCTTGAGTTCTTTTTGATGCAGCTTGACTACTTCATAAGCTTTGAAATCAGTGTCATTTTGAGTTGCACTTGAGTCCCAAACTATGCTTGAGTCTTGATCTTGAATACACGTGAACTTGAGCTTGAGTCTTTTACTTGAACTCTTCTTTAATATCTTCTATATTGTAACTTGAACTAGCTTGAAGAATTCATCTTCGTGACTTCAATTAATGAAATGGTGTCTCGAACAAATTTATCAAGATATAAACACAAGAGACATACAGAGGTTTTGACACACAAAATTTGACAATCAAAGAGGAATTAAACTATAACACTTACAATCTCCCCTTTTGTCAAATTTGTGACAAAACATACTTCAACAAGAGAAGCACAACATGTATATTAATGAATCATGCACTAGTTGTCATGAACTAGCATACAACATACAACCTCATGCACAACTATTTAACTTCTCTTATGTATAACTCCCCCTTAGTAGTACACTTCAACCATCCCATCAATCCAATCATAATCCATAGAATAGAATTCAATAAAATTCTCAAAATTTCTCCCCCTTTTTGTCAAAATATGACAAAGGAAGAAACACAAATAGGATTTGAAAGACAGTAATGTAATGATCAAGTCATAAAGATAGAAAGATTGAAAGTTAAGAGTACAGAACATAGCATAAGGAGTTAAAAAGTCAAGTCAGATAGAGTCTAACATAACCAGAGAAAGTAAAAAGTATTGTAGTTATTACAGACCAAAGAGTAAAATCTCAATCCGATCTAGAAGACGGAGCAGGAATGGTAGGATCAATTTGATGAAGGCCCTTTTGTAAACGTCTAAAATACTTGCGCATATTTTTAAATTGCTGATTATGGCTAACATTCATATTCTCTACCTTCTCCTCTAATGCACTCAGACGAGCATTGAAATCAGATGGCAAAAAGTCAGGATCATTCCCAGAGTCAGAATCAATTTCATTGAAAATATCGTCCATATTGATATCATCTGGAGGAAGATCATCACCTTCTTCATCATTCCCAGCCTCAGCAGCAACTCCACCTTCACCAACATCAACTTGGCCTGGAGCCAATTTCAACTTCATTTTGTTTAAGTTGGAGTTGTTGAATATTAGGTGTTGGATAGGAGCCTCTCCGACGGGCATATCAATTAACATATTAATGGCTAACACATTCATCAGATAACCAAATGGAATATCACTATGACTAGGATGAATACGGAATTGAATGATAGAGGAACAAATCAAAGAGGACAAATAAACATTAGCACCAGTAACGATTGAGTATAAAGTACGAACCATAAGCAGAGTCAACTTAGTCTTGTTTTCAGAGTGGAGATACAGATTAGATGTAAAGATACGATGTAAAACTCTGTATCTAGGTAACAAGTATCTGGACGCGAGGGCATTCCCATTTTCAGTCCATGGTGCATTCATGTTACACAACACTCTAGTATAAACACGTTTTTCAGATTCTGACACTTTCTCAATAAGTGTGCTAGGATGAATACCATCATCATTTACTGGAATGTCCATAAGGCTTGAAATTAAATGTCGATCAACAAGAAAAGGCCCTTCTCTAGTAGCAATAGTAAAAGTCAGTTGCTCAGTAGAGAATTCAGTGATGCGTGTAACCATGGCATCGCTATAGACTGGTATGCCAGCCCACCCCAGCGTAAAATGTTTTCCTATCCCACAGATTGAAGGAGAGGAAGTAGACTAAAGGGAGCGATATGGTTTAAATCAATGACTTTTTCAACAACCACATTGCGCATACGCAACTCACGTACATATGGTGGATCATCTACAGGATCCCTAAGATGACGTCTAGTGATAACATTCGATCTAGAAGAAAAAACACCTCTAGGATTTTTCTTTTTACCTCTAAGGTCCATTTTCTTGAAGAAATATAAGAAATATCAAGAAAATAGAGATGAGTTTCTCTAGATTCAGTAAATGAGAAGAAAAACCCAAAAACTTGAAGAACGAGTTGAAATAGACAACTACAATCAAGAATTTGAAGAGAAAAGACTAAGATTCTTCAAGAAATCAAGAAAACATTCTAACCTAAGCGAATTGAACAGTGAGGTTCGACTAGTCGAGTCACAGCTTGTTGGAGAGAAAGGTTAGAATGAAGAAGATGAGATTTTTTCCCAAATAAAATCAATCAGCGCGCTACACGACTGGTCGTGAGACATCCTCGACCGGTCGTGCCACGGTTGGTCGAGCACGTCCTCGACTGGTCGTGTACTAGAAAAATAAATAAACATGCATTTTTTAAGAAATTTTGAAATATAAACTATTAAAGTATTTACAATATGATACAGAGATGCATGCTCAATCATTTTAAATTGCACATACCAAGATCGAATTTCAACTTATTAAATCTGCTTTTGTCGAGCGGTTTAGTGAAAATGTCAGCAAGCTGAGTCTCGGTAGGAATATATTCTAAAGATATTACTTTTTCTTCCACTAATTCACGAATATAATGAAATCTAATGTCAATGTGCTTAGTACGTGAATGTTGGATTGGGTTCTTCGAAATATTTATCACAATATAAAACCATCGAGTCCTGTGCGATCCCATAATCACTCAACATACGTTTCATCCAAACCAGCTGAGTACATGCATTTCCAGCTGCAATGTATTCAGCCTGATATGGAATTTTGCTTCTTACTAAACCAGGAAACCAAGCAGTTTCCAATGTAAAAACAACCACCACTGGTTGATTTTCTGTCATCGGTATTACCTGCCCAATCGGCATCTGAATACCCAGCTAATTGAACACCAGTATCATAAGGATACCAAAGACCCAAATTAACTGAACTTGCCACATATCGAATAATTTGCTTAATAGCAGTTAAGTGAGATTCTTTAGGATTAGACTGATATCTAGCACATATTCCAACACTTAAAGGAATAATCAGGTCTACTTGCAGTTAAGTAAAGCAAACTGTCTATCATGGTACGATACATTTTAGGATCTACATCTTTACCTGTAGAGTCTTTTGAGAGTCTTAGAGTTGTAATCATAGGAGTATCAAAATTCTTACCATTCTCAAATCCGAACCTCTTAATCAAATTCAAAGCATATTTAGATTGTGAAATAAAAATTTCATCAGATTGCTGTTTTACGTGCAATCCTAAGAAATAATTTAATTCCCCAACCAAGCTCATTTCAAACTTAGATTTCATCAAATCTGCAAACTCAACAGTCATGTTAGTACAAGTTGATCCATAAATAATATCATCAACATAGATTTGAACCATTAAGATATCATCGTTATGTTTCTTAACAAAAAGCGTCTTATCGACACTACCCATTTGAAAATTATGACTCAGTAAAAACTTAGTCAATTTTTCATACCATGCCCTAGGAGCTTGTTTCAAACCATAGAGAGCTTTTTTAAGGCAGTATACATGATTAGTAAACTTAGGGTCTTTAAACCCTGTAGGTTGTTCAACATATACCTCTTCATGTAAATCACCATTTAAAAAGGCACTCTTTACGTCCATTTGATAAATTTTAAACTTTTTAAAGCATGCAATGGATATATAAAGTCTAATTGATTCAAGGTGAGCAACTGGAGCAAAGGTTTCATCGTAATCAATACCTTCTATTTGAGTGTACCCTTGTACAACTAGTTTTGCCTTGTTTCGAATTATATTTCCAAGTTCATCAGACTTATAATGTGTTTATCTTTAGGTCTAGGAACAAGATACCAGACATCATTATGAACAAATCGATTAAGTTCTTCCTACATCGCTACTATCCAATTTTCATCAGAAAGTGCTTCTTTTACGTTTACAGGTTCAATCTGGGATGTAAAGCATACGTAATTACATATGTCTTCTAATTGTTTACGAGTACGCGCACCAGTGAGAGGGTTACCAAGAATTTGAGTAGTTGGATGATCTTTAACAATCCTTAATTCAGAATTAATTTCACTTGATGAAGTATCTGGTTTTTCGATTAGAAGAACATCATTATCTGAACTTGGGGCAAGTGTATTCAAATAATCGTTTATGACCACGTTAATTGATTCTTGAATAATACCAGTCCTCTTGTTCAGTACATGATATGCGCGACTGTTTAAAGAGTATCCTAGAAAGATTCCTTCGTCACTCTTTGTGTCAAACTTTTCCAGATTTTCACGGTCACCCAAATTATAGCACTTGCTACCAAAAACTTGAAAGTATTTGACAGTTGGCTTCTTATCAAACTACATTTCATAAGCCATTTTATTATTAGATTTACAAGTATAGAACGGTTAATAATGTAGCAGGCGATGTTCACTGCTTCAGCCCATAAATATCTAGGGAGCTTCATGCTATTCAACATAACATTTCCTATTTCTTGGAGCACTCTATTTTTCCTTTCCACAATACCATTTTGTTGTGGAGTTTTGGGCGCAGAGAATTCATGTGATATTCCCTGATTGCTACAGAATTTCTTAAAACTGCTATTTTCAAACTCGAATCCATGATCACTTCGGATCTTACTGACTTGAGAACATTTTTCAGTTTGGATCCGTTTGATAATCTTTTTCACTTCATCAAGGGTTTTTGATTTGTCCCTTAAAAATGAAACCCAGGTGAATCTTGTAAAATCATCTACAATAACCAAGATGTATTTTTTGCCACTTCGACTTTTCGTTCTAGTTGGTCCTATAAGATCCATGTGGAGAAGTTTGAGTGGTCTTAATGTGGTATTGAAGTTCACCTTTTTGTGAGAGCTCCTAGTTTGTTTACCATACTGACATTCACCACATATCTTGTCTACTTTTTTAATCTTAGGTAGACCTCTAATAAGTTCTCCTTTGCTCAATTTGTATAAATTTCGTTAGTGTACATGTCCAAGGCGTTTATGCCATATTTCTGTCTCATCGGTATGGACCATGTAGCACATTTGATTAGATGAGCTACCATTGCTTACTATATAGCAGTTTTCAGAAGTTCTGCGACCAGTAAATATTACAGAACCTTTTTTTATCTATAATCTCACAACCTTAATTAGAAAATTTAACATTATGGTTGTTGTCGCATATTTGAGATATGCTTAACAGGTTGTGTTTTAGTCCCTCAACATATAAAACATTCTTAAATAAGGGAAGATTATAGAGTTGAATCGTACCTTGGCCAATAATCTTGCAGTTTCTACCATCACCAAATGTGACTGACCCATCAGTCATATCTTTTAGATCGGTGAATAAAGCCTTGTCACCTGTCATGTGCCTGGAACATCCACTGTCTAGGTACCATCTTGAATGGCTTGTTGCTTTGAAAGCAGTGTGGGCAACCAAGGAGGCAACTTTAGGAACCCTTTTCAGAACTGTTTTGGGTTTAGGAACATAGTTGGTCTTCTTTAGTTTATAGTTGTGGGAATGACCTACTGAGTTAGATTTTAAGAGTTCCTTGAGTAAATCAACTATTTTTTCAACCAGTGGGTTTCTGTTCTGATTTTTGAAATTGATATAGCTATGTTTAGGTTTTTGAAAAGTTTTTGTATTTTTAGAAAAACCTTGACAAGTACCTTTTTCTTTTGAGTTTGAGGCTTCTCCTTTCACAAAGTTGGGAGGAGTATTCTTATGTTTATGAGGTATGTTCTTATCATAACCCAACCTGTATCGATCGCCACATTTTCTAGATCCAGATAAAAGTTTTTCTAACTTTGGATCTCCTTGGGCATACCTCCAAGTATTCTTCAAACTCAAAAGAGAAGATACTTCATTTTTAAGTTTGTCATTTGCAGATTTAAGATTTTCAATCAGGGAGGTTTTGAATTCTAAATCACATTTAGTCTTTTTAAAACAATCTAAAATATGGGATTTTTCTAAAACAAGTGACTCAAAATTTTCTTTAAGTTTTAAAAACTTTTCTTTTTGAAGTTTTAATTTTACGGCAATTTTACAACTTTCCTTGTATAGGGCATTATAAGCATCTTGAAGATCTTCTTCATTTTCATGATCACTATTCAGATTTTCTTCACTAGTTGAATCATCATGATCTGAAAAAGTGAACTTGGCTAGAGTCATAAGGGCCTTAACTTCATTGCCCGACTTAATTTTAGAATCTTCTGAATCAGAAGTAGCTTCAGACTCAGATGATTCATCCCAAGTAGCCAACATACCCTTCCTTTTGGGTTTGTCCTTTTTAGGACATTTGTTTGCTAAATGCCCATATTCTTAATAGTTGTAACATTGGCTATCTTTCAAAGACTTCCAAGTTTTAGATCTAGGTTTTCTTACTTTTGAAAATTTTATAAAACCTTTTTGCTAAAAGAGCCATATCATCTTCAGAATCAGAGTTTTCTTGAGAAACACCTTTAGAAGATTTCAAAGTGATGGATTTTCCTTTAGGAGCTTTAAAATTTAATTCATAGGTTTGTAAAGAACCAACTAGTTCTTCTACCCTCATATTGTCTGTATCACGAAGTTCCTGGATCACGGTTACTTTAGAGTTAAACCGTTCAGGAAGAGAGCGTAGTATTTTTGCACACTTTAATTTCTGAGATTTTATCGCCAAGACCCCACATTGAGTTTATAATGTCATTTAATCTTGTGTAAAAGTCCATAAACATTTCATTTTCCTTCATATGAATTTCTTTAAATTTAGTTGTGAGGAGTTGGACTTTAGATTTTTTGACAATTGATGTACCCTCGTGTGTCATTTCTAATATATCCCAAGCTTGCTTTGCAGTATCACAAGATATGATTCTTTTGAACTCATCCGGTGATAGTACGCAAGTAATTGCATTTAGTGCTTTTGCATTGGCACTACTGTCACTTTTCTAAAGTGTGGACCAAGAACTATAAGGTGTTATTCTCATTGATTTTGATCCATTGATAACAGTTACTTCAATGATAGGAGGGCTCCATTCAGTCACTGTGGCTTACCACACACTCTCATCCATTGATTTGAGGAAGATCCTCATTCTGGCTTTCCAATAGGCATAGTTGGAGCCATCAAAGGGTGGAGGCCTAGTGACTGATAGGCTATCAAAATTTAACATCTTATATATATAGCTTAGATCATTAGCTCAGGAAATAAATCCAAATAAAAAGCAATAAGAGCGAGCTATTAGGCTCTAATACCACTTGAAATGGCCAAGCTATATGTCCTAGAGGAGGGGGGGGGGGGGTGAATAGGACTATGCCAAATTAAAATTAAAATAGCGGAATAAACAATAAAGAGATAGCCTTACAAAAATAAATCAATTCACAATGCTAACATAAATTCAACCTCAATTAACAAGTATTGAGAGATTGATACGAATTCAGTTCTAAGGACAACTTTACACCATAAAAACCAAAGGTTTATAGCAAGACAACCTTATTTCTAGAACGTCCTTTGTATCAAGAACTCAATAAAAATAAATAACAAGGAATTGAAATATATTGCAGAAATTTAAATCTAACTTATTACAATATTCCCCACACTTGCTTGAAATGTAAATATTTACAACATTCACATCCACACATACATTCCACAATTTTGAATGATAAACAATAAAAGATAAAAGATTAAGCAAGCATTCAATCCACAAGATAAAGAATTATAGTGGTTCGCCTGTGTGTTCACCAACTGTTAAACAACAGCCACACAGAATGCTACTCCACTCCTAATATCCTCGTATAGGGGATATTAGCGTTCACTATCAAAATAGGTTTCACAGGTTCACCTAAAACCTTTCCAATTGTGTCTTTTTAACTTGGGCTTACACAACCCAAAAACCTCTCTTTCTGAGTTTTCTGGCTCTCCTCAGATAACCACACATGAAATTTTTCTGGCGAATCCCAAACAAAAACTAAAAGAATAGAAATTTTACATAATTGTAAAATACCTGGATTTCTCCTCTTGTAGCAGCCCGGAAGAACCAATCGGAGTAGAAGTTGGAATATGGAAGTTCAATGTCCAATACTCACTTTAAAATGATTCTAAGTTCTAATTGATTTTAAGTTTAATCAACTTAGGGCCAGTTGTATTTGATTTTGATTCCGAGAAGAAGGAATTAAGAATTTCCCCTTTTTCTAATAAGATTGGAATGCAAATCAAAATCAAATAACAATAAGCGAGCAAAAGGAAATAGAATTATATACAATGTAGCTTAAAAATAAATACAAACTTATCTCAGAGTGGAGCCTTGAATTCAATTAATTTTCAATGAATAACTCTGAAATTCGTGTGCTATTTATAGCTGTAGAAATTTATCTTCGACTGGTCCTAGGGACACCACGACTGGTTGAAGAAGGAACAAATTTTTGAATTTTTAAGCGCGATCGCCTAAAACCGTGGTATGACCGGTCATAGGCAATCTACGACTGGTCGAAGGTAGTCCACGACCGGTCGAGACCCCTCTATGACTGGTCGTGCGACACTTAATTTAGTCGCTGGAGTTTGAGTCATAGCTTTACAACTGGTCAAAGATCGAGTTGAGACCATCCCACGATCGGTCGAGCAGACCCCAGGACTGGTCGTAGCCGAATGAAAAAAAATCTGATAAATTGCAACAACTCTAGGACTGGTCCTGGAATTTCTTAGACTGGTCGAACCAGTGCTAGGACTAGTCGAACAAGGTCTAGGACTAGTCTTAGAACAGATCAAATTCATGTATTAATATTCAAATGAATTATATAGCCAAAGTGACCTACCCTAGGGTCAATCTAAGGTTTATCATACCTGGGGCATGAAATATGGACATTGAAAACTTCATTTGCTTAGACTTTAATCATTATGAAGCTTGAGTTCTTTTTGATGCAGCTTGACTACTTCACAAGCTTTGAAATCAGTGTCATTTTGAGTTGCACTTAAGTCCCAAATATGCTTGAGTCTTGATCTTGAATACACGTGAACTTGAGCTTGAGTCTTGAACTTGAACTCGTCTTTAATATCTTCTATATTGTAGCTTGAACTAGCTTGAAGAATTCATCTTCTTGACTTCAATTAATGACATGGTGTCTCGAACAAATTTATTAAGATATAAACACAAGAAACATACAGAGGTTTTGACACACAAAATTTGACAATCAAAGCGGAATCAAACCATAACACTTACAAATACTCCTTATAAGAGGCATACAAATGATGCGTATGGGCATGTATCATGATGATATACTAAGCATGTTCTTAGTGTGTCCTACTAGATTAAATAAACTAGCATGATTATCGGATGTAGTGGCCAATAACCGGTCTTAACCGATATATCACATACAAGGAGTAGGAGTGATACGCCCCATTAAGCACGAAGTAGTCTTTATGGTACAACCCATGTTAGACTGTCATAACCTATTCAAGGTATAAATGGGGCCCAATGGTTTGGGTTAGCCTAACAAGGAAATAATACAATCATTGATGGGGGCCCAATGATTTGGGTAAGCCCACTGGGTAAGGGTGGAAGTGGGCTTGACAATGGGCCCTAAAGTAGTTTACAATAGTGGACATTTAACCACCATTATACTAAGGTGCAGTCCAATCGGGATCAAAATCGGAATCATAACGGGGCCCTCGGCCCCTCGACTATTGAGGAAATGGATGGACAGCGCGTGCCCATTACTTATACATGGTGGGCATGCATAAGGCGGTGGGGCCCACGGCCTAAAAATGGATAAACGGTGTGTATATAACACATACATCATGGTGTGTCTCGCACACATAACGGGCCTCACACATACAATGGGCCTCTCATAGAATTGGGCCTCACACATGGGCCTCATATAAATCAAGTGGGCCGTATCACGTGGACCTCATATACATCACAATGGACCATAACCCATGGGCCTCAAATACATCACAATGGGCCTCATATCTGGGCCTCTTACACATCAAGTGGGATCCGCAGTCCTAACTGGACTATCTACACCATTAATCTATTTTTAGAGATCATTTAAAACATCTTCCAAAAGAATGAATCATATTGAAAGATCATCTAGACCATACCATAAATAGCAGTGGAGATAATGATTTTCACTACTAGCAATCACAGGGCCCACCATAACGTTGATTTTCCATCCAATTTGTTCATAAGGTCTCAAAGACCTGAATTAAGTGGAAAACAAATTTCATATTGATCTAAAACTTCTGGAACCCCAAACGGGTTTTAATGGTAGGCGTGCAATCCTTCACTATTTTTGTAGTGTGGTCCATATGATAGATAGATCTGCCTTATTTTTCTTCTCAACCCTTAAGACGAGCTCGAGTAGTGAATGGACGGTATGGATCTAACACAAACCTCATGATCAGGGCCCACAGAATTGCTGATGTTAATACACCAGCCCTGCTGTTGGTCGGCCACATCCTTAGATGGACGGTCAGGATATAACACATACATCGTGCGCGACCCACAGGACTTGTTGACGTCAACCAGTAGTTACCTCTGATGGTGGGTCCCTGCCGTCCAAATGAACAGACGGGATGAAATACATACATCATGCGGACCCACAGAACTTGCTGGCATTAATTCAATAGCTGTTTGTTGCTGGTGGGGTCCACAAATGGACGGTGTGGATAAAACTCACACAGCACGTGGGGTCCATGCAGATGGACGGTGTGAATCAAACCCACACAACTTGCTGACGTCAATACCACAACTATGTACTACTGGGCCAGCAAATGGACGGTTTGGATACTGCATACATCAAGGTAGTCCCACACGTGAGAGGGTCCCATCGTCCAGAAAGCTAGACGGTGTGGATGAAGCATTTACATCAGGTGGGACTCCCACATGCATGGACGGTGTGAATCAACACTTTCATCAAGGTGAGTCCATGTTGGTGGCCCACCAGCTCGACCAAGCTTATATTTTTTTAATTCCGAGCATCCAGGCCTGCTGGATAGTCTGGACAATAGATGTCCAGTAGCTTCTAGCCCATCTGGCCACACCGGGTCTGGACGGCGTGAATGCACCACTCGCATACATCAGATCAGGGTGGGGTCCACGTCAGTGTGGCCCACTAAATCATTTAGATCAGGGGGTATTTATGTTTTCCCATCATCTAGACCGTCCAACTGAACTGACAGTCCAACAGGATGGACATCAAGGCCATCCCACCTGCTGGATGGTCTGGATAGTCCACTCAAGCACACATCAAGGTGGACCACAATTCGAAAAAGGGGAGAGAGAGAGAGAGAGACGTGAGGCGGGGGAGCTCCGCCACTATGAGCTCCCCTAGATATTGCAATACATACATCAAGATGAGTCCCAAAATAGGTGGGCCCTAAATAAAAAATCTAGGGTGGAAATCCCATTTCCACCACAAATTTCAAGGTCTACATGACCTAATACAAGATGGATAGCAAATAACATCATGGTGGGGTCCATGGAGAATGGACCCCAAATGGGTAACACATGCATATCATTGTCGGCCATAGGCCAAAATGGGATCTTACCATTGACCGGTAGGCCCCACTTGCCCCATGAACAAAGATCATCATTTACACTTAAGATGTAACGTCACGAAAAAATCCATACAAAGACCCAAGTGCAACCTCAGGCAGAACAACCCAAGGACCGCATCCGGTCGTATAATTTAGATGAGATTTAGTTAAGTACTAAATAATCGGTGGATTAAGCTTGGGCCACCATTTTCACAAATGGAAAGGCCTAGAATTAAGAATACCACTGGCTCAATGTCATCTTAAGACCTAAGAGAAATCCTAAGGGCCTGTCACTCTCCGGAGTACATTGAAACTCCGTAAGGGACCTAGACCGCACGTCAAGGGTCCGATGACTATGAAATTATAGGAAGATGTTTGTCTTGCTGGGCTTGACAACCATCGTGGGAATCAAGCCCATATAGTGTTCAGAAACGCCCAACTCGAGTCGTGAGTTAAGAGTGTGAGAAATGTGAATATCCTTAGAAAATGAATTGAAACTTAAGTGAATTAGGCCGTTCGCTCTTACACAAATTTAAGGAGTTCGGACCGTTAGTTTATGACTAAACTTCACACACGAAGAAAGAAAATTTCCCTGCACATATCTGTATAACCGTGGCCCCGATTGGACATGTATGACCGTTGATTTGTCACAGGCTCTCCACGGTCGATCGACTCATCCAATCGCACTGAAATCATGTCTTGACATGGATCCATTGTCAAGGAGTGTACCCCATGATGTAGATGAGTGGTGGGCCTCCCTAAGAGCCCTGTTCGTTAGAAACGACTGCCCACAGGGTTGAAACATAGTATAAAGTGGCCTTGGGGCCATTTACACCACATTTGGGGCTATAAATAGCTCTTACTTCACTCTTGCTCTATTATATACGAATTTTGCAAACCCTAGGGGAAGAGAGAAAAGAAAAGAGAGAAAAGTGGAAGGGAAACTTGGGGAGATCACCGTAACCGTGGGAAATCTTCTCCCACGCATCCACGTGCCTAATCACCGCCTCCTTTCACTACCCAAACCTCTTCTAGCTACAATTCCAGGTAAGAAATACCAACTGTAATGTCGATGTAGAGCTCCCGGATAGTTCTTCGTTAACCTAGCTAACCAGTTTCATCAGTTAAGTGCCCAACGTTTCATTTTTAGAAATGTAGAATTTGTACTGAGTCTGAGTTGAGCATACTAACGAAAGGTATAGACTATAAATGCTTAGGTTACGGTTTATCAGTGCTTTCATGTCAGCTAATGATTTATGTTTGTCATGATTACTACCGTATTGTCTTAAATACGTTGATTTTTGTATGAGATACACCTATGAACTGTGATAAGTAAATGATGCAACCTATGTGTTTGTTGAAATGTCTAAATGGGAAATAGAGACTGATTTGCTATATTACTAATCTAGGATTCATCATTGTCATATGCATATATATTTATCTGTATAAAGAGTTGATAAACATATGTTGTAACTAATGTAGTCTATGTGTTTGATAAATTGTCTAAATGATAAATTGTAGGCGATTTGTATTTACTACGAGTATTAAGGTAAGATTCTTTATTGTCTTATGCATATGTAAATTTTCCTCTATGAAATCAAATGTTAAATTACAAGTTGTATTTAACATGGTCTATGTGTTTGATGAAATGCCCAAATGAGAAATCCACTTGGATTGTTTGTTGAATGTTGGGATTGATGTTACATGTGGTTGTTAGCAGCATTTGGATAGGATTGGGGCTAAAAATGTAGTTCAGGCAATCGGTAAACATCCATATTTGGGTGGCCGAATTAGTCTTACCACCTTGGGTAAACTTGATGAATACAAGTCGTACGACGACTACTGATAATGGCTAGGCCAAAAGGGGCGCTTACACGCTCTATCTCGATTAAGTCAACGTGTGCCCTTACCAATCAAGCTTGCCTAACGAACAGGTTGACCTATTGTATGTTTAACATGTATGAACGCGACTGCTTGAATCTAAGGTACCCCTTGTAAGTGTTATAGTTTATATCCCTTTCTGTTGTCAAATTTGTGGTGCCAAAGACACTGGTATGTAACTTGCTATGTGAAGCTCTACTCAAGATCAAACAAAGATCCACTCAAGATCAACCTTGATGAACAAGAAATGCTCACAAGTGTAAAGATCAAAGATTCACTCAAGATCAATTTGATGAACAAGCAATGCTCACAAGTTTAAAGAAGAAAGTTCTACTCAAGTTCAACTGTGATTGACAAATATTGCTCTCAAGTCAAGACATTGCAAGATGTCAAGAAGCTTACAAGTTCGATCGTAAAGAACTCAAGATACTTTCAAGGATTAGATACAACAAGACTTCATGGTTTACTACTTTCAGAGGTCACTTGTCCTTAAGTTTCAATGTCCTTACTTCACGATTGAGGTTTGACTGACCTTAGGTTGACCTTTATAGTAGGCCATTTTGGATACATAAGTCATATGTTTGATTTACGTGAGTTTGGTCAATTCTAAGACTAGTCCTAGACTTTGTTCGACTAGTCCTAGCACTGTGTAACACCCCGGATTTTTGCCAACCTGGGATTAGACGTCCTTAGGCAATGGATCAATCCTAATACAGGTTTAACTTCTTAAACGCTCAATTAAAGCCTCAAATCTCTTTTCAAACCATCTTCTTCACAAATCCCACCCTTCACTACCTTGTGCTTTCAATTTCTCAAAGCACCTTCACCCTAGACACTATCTTAAACTAGCTAAGTAGTATAACTTGGATCACTTTAGATACAAACTGCAAAGGACTAAATACTACCTCAGACGGAAATCACTTAGGATTAAATCCTTTAGAAATTTGACAAAGTTAACTAAGTGCTAAACTAGATTAGCCATGAAATCCATTTGAATCGCTTTAAATATGATTTGCAAGACCCAAAACTTGTAGAATCATTGACGCTAGGTTACCCAAAAATCTAGGATCAAACTCATTACCCGGCTGCTCTCGGGAGCATCTCGAAACTCCGTATCTGATCTGGACCGCACATCGGGAGTCGAACAATACGAAGTTAAGGACTTAGGACCGCCTCATTGGGCTTGACAACCATCTCGAAAATTAAATCAGTACCGATGTCCCACGGTACATTCGCTTGAGTCGGAGCGAGAGTGTGTGAAAAACACTATTCCCTTTACAAAATAAATATCCGGAATAGTGATCGGCACCATTCATTAAGCTGCGCATCAAGATAAGCAACCAGACCGTCAGAGTCAGACCAAATTACACCCTCGGATCAAGAAAAATTTCAGGAACATTTACATGTACTTGGAATTTCGGATCGTGGCCCACTGACCGTTGAACTGAAACTGGTCCGCCACGTGTGATCTGGGAATCCGTTCGAGTCAAAAACGTAGTCCCACATAGATCCGTGAGTAGAGAGCTTAAGTCTGACGTTTGGCTCAATGGGGGCCACCAGAAACACTCTTTTGAGCTGGAACATCGCCGAAATACTTATAATAGCAGTAACCCTTGAACCTGAGTCTATTTTGGAAAGGTTTTAGGCTATAAAAGGACCTTAAACCCCCTCCCATTCCAGCCATACGAATTTGGATTTGAGAGAGAGAAAAGAGAGAGAAAGTAGGGAGATGTGGGAGGAACTCCCTGCTGCTGTTCCCTGCCGCTATTCGGGCTCCACCGCCTGATTCTCATCGCTTTCCCGGCGATTCCGGCGTCGTTTCTAGGTAAGAAACCCTAACCCTAACCTGTTTTAGGGTTGTATAGGTTGTAGGTTATGAAATAGCTAAACTGTTTGTTCTTTAGGTCGCAAACTCCGTATACGGAACCTTAGCGAACCTATCGACTCCGTTACGATTCTACGACACAAGGTGCGGACTTTAGGTGTATAGGTTATGGTTTTCAACAGGTTATGGTTTTCAACGCTTTCAATGTCAGATAATGATAGATTCATGATCTGCATGCAATTGCACATGTACAAAATGCTTTCCGTTTTCTGTTTCGATTAGAATTGTAGAATTTGGAAATTCACATACTCTAGGTATTCGTATAAAATACCGTATACGTATTTTTTTTGGAAATTTATTTGACATGTTTATTTGACATATGGAGATATGACGTATGGATAAAATACTTATTTGGCGAAAGGATTCGCCTAAATACATGTTTACTAATAAACACTATGTATGTAGAAATACGGTATTGTAAGAAGTACCGTATACATGTATATTTTAGCGATGTGTTTGTCATGATTAATCGTCGTATAAATATATTATGTGTGTATAAAATAATTGCTTGGCGAAGGGAATCGTCGTAATACATGTTTGCATGTATACAGTATGTATGTTGAAAATGCGTATTCTAGAAAATACTGTATACGTATAAATTTTGGAGATGCATTTATCATGATTATTTGCTGTAGTAATATATTATACATGGATAAAATACTCACTTGGCTAAAGGATAGCCCTAATACATGTTTTGCTAACATACACCATGTATGTTGTATTAGTGTATTCTAAGTGTTTGTGAAAATGACTGAATGAGTATAGAATCCTCATTCGTGCTCGCCATGGCTAATTGTCATGGATTCATGATTGTTGTATTGGCGATACCCTTTTGACGAAAGGATTTGCCCTAAATCACGCCACGGCCAATAGACACCATATATGCTAAAATGTGTGGCCCAAGTGTTTGTGGAAATGACTGAATGAATATGGAACTTGGATTCCTGCTTGCCATGAATTCCGTCATGGGTGTACGCGTGTTATGATTGGGGCAACTCCCTAGGGAAAGGATTTGGCCTAATGCCTATGTGATCGACATATGTCATGTATGTTGATGTATGTTTGTTTAAGTGTTTCTTGGAATGTCTGAATGAGTAGTAGTTAGCAAATTGTAATGTATAAGGGTGTTGAGATGTGATTCTCAACCTCTTTTAACTATGTGTATGATCTCCTTGGATTGTTGTGTGATTAGGAATTGAACATGTATAAACTCATGCTTGTGTTGTGATTCATAACATGCTCAACTGCTTTATGATTATAACTATGTAATGCATATGTTTAAATTTATATTTACGTTGTATGATCGTCATGGGTGATGGGGGAGCGGAGCAACGAGTGCGTGCAATACAGCCTGCGACCTAAACGGATAATACCATACCTTGATAGTATGAGTTGAATCTTGATCCATTCTTGCTTTATCTATCTATCGCAAGTTATCATGTTTGGGGCTATAATTGTAGTCCGGACAATCGGTACATTGAATTGAATTCGTGGTGTGATTCATTTGCCACGTGAGATGTGTTCGACGAACCCGAGTCGTACTTCGGTTGGCGATAGTGGTTGGCCACGCGAAGTGCTTATGCATTTCATGTCGTTCAACTTGTTGTGCGCTCGAGCTAGCCGAGCTCGTCAAGTAACCTGATCTGTCTAATGTATTTCACCATGTTTGGACGCTACTGCTTGAACCTAGGGTACCAAACTTACCAATGAAATCCCTTTTAACCATGGTACTTCGATCCGCTAAGACTCATGAGCCGGGCATGGTGGTATGGGACACCGTGGTCGGTGTCGGCCCTCTGGCTGGGGCCACGTGCCTCCCGTAGTGACCAAAGTGAGCAACCGGACTCGTGAGCCGATTATGGTGGTATGGGACACTATATTCAAGCTGTCGATACTTACGGCGAGAGCCGAGTACGGTGAGACCTGTACTCGTGCTGACGGGCGACGAGTCCTCTGTAGTATCTTCGAGTATACTCCAAGGGTCTGTGATTAGCGACGAGTCTTTCACAACAACTAGAGTATGAGTTGAGCCGAGTACGGTGAGACCTGTACTCGAGCTGACGGCTAGTGATTGAACCGAGTACGGTGAGACCTGTACTCGAGCTAACGGTCAGCAATTGAGCCGCATACGGTGAGATCTGTATCCGTGCTGACGGGTGATGAGCCCTTTGTGATGCCTTCGCTAGCCTCTCAAACCATAATATCGTATGAGATTAACTAGGACTGACGACCCTAGAATGGATCATGTTTGGGAATGATACAAGGGAGGTACCTTAGTTTCCCAATACTGCTGTTTGAAATGGACTAATAATAACTCGGTAATCATGATCATCATCGCACCGCATATGCTTAGTAGATGTGGCGCACTGAGGGAGTTAAGCATTCGCGAACGTAAGATGATGTCGCATGAGGGTGGTTTGGCAAGGGCATACAGCATCATGTCATTTCATTCTCGCACTTAATAAGAGTAGTTAGAATTGTTTGATTTGTACTGCTTTATCATTACTGCTTGATTGAATTGATAACATGTTAACCTATGCTTTACTGTTCCACTGAGTTGATCACTCACTCCCACGTTACGGGACGGTGTTGTACACACCAACCAAATTTGTTGAATTTCAGATGATGGCGATGCTTATGAAGCAGAGCCGGACTACTTTTATGGTGATGAGGAGGAGTTCTCCTATCATGTAACTCTCTGACGGGTCTCTCGAAGACACAGTGCTTGCATTGACGGGGCTATGGCACTTGGGATAGAAGATATTACACTTACACATTTGGTATATTTTAGAACTGTACTTGTAATTATTTAACCTAGTAATGTTATCACACTTTGGAGACTCATCACAGTTTATATATTTTATCTATCTATCATCGTCTTCCACTTGCAATTTAACTGTCTCTGGAGTATGATATGCTGTTTTGGCTTAATCTCACTCATGTTCAATGCACGAATACAGTCAACATTCAATCATCATTCATTTTGTTGCATAAGTGATGTTCTGGAACTCGGGAGTTGAGTTTATACTAGACCCCCAATTTTCAGGGCGTTACACACTGCTTTAACCTGTCTAAGAAATTCTTGGATTAGTCGTAAGTTTGTTATAAAATTTGGATATTTTTTATTAGGCTTCGACTAGTCCTGGGGTCTGTTCGACTAGTCGAAGGAACAATGTCGACTGCATCTAAGACCAGTCGTAAACCTACGACTCAAAGTCCAGCACTGAAATTCAGATCCTACGACCAGTCAAAGGAAACCTATGACCAGTCGAAGGAGACCTACGACCAGTCGAAGGATACCTTCGACCAGTCGTGAAACGACTAAATCTTATCACGCCCGAATTTTCAAATATCTGTTGGTTCTATGACCAGTCGAAGACATGATTTGCTCACCTATAAATAGAGCATGAATCTCAGAAGAAATTAATTAATTCAAGCTAATCTAATTCGGCCTTCTGAGAGATAGTTTTGTGCTCCATCAAAGCTAAGTGTGCTTATTTAATATTCTCTTTCTTTAGCATTATTTGATTGATTTTGTTTCTAGCATTCCAATCTTATATGAAAAGAAGAATTATTGTTTTCCTTCTTTTGGAATCAAAATCAATTAAAGCTAGCCCGTTGTTTTTAATTTAAAATCTATTAGAACCTAGAATCATTATAAAGTGAGTATTGGACATTGATCTTGGACATTCAAATCTCTACTCCAATTTGGTTCTTCCGTGCTGCTACAACGAAGCAGATAATCAGGTATTTTACATTTGTTGTAAATTCTGTCTGGTTTTCTTTTGAGATTTGCCAGAAATATCTCATTGTATTGGTTATCTGAGGAGAGCAAGAAAACTCAGAAGTGGGGTTTTTTTAATTGTGTAAGCCCATAGATAAAGACACAATTATGAAGGTTTTTAAGTGAACCTGGGAAAACCTATTTTTGTTAGTGAATGCTAATATCCCCTATGTGAGGATATTAGGAGTGGAGTAGCTGTGTAGCTGTTGTTGAACAGTTGGTGTACACACAAGCGAACCACTATAATCCCTTGTGTTTTGTGGTTGTTTGATATTTATTTCATATCTTTAATTATTCAGTGTGGGATGTATATGTGGATGTGAATGTTGTAATCATTTCATTTCAAGCTCAGTGGTGAATGTTGTAATAGTTAGATTTATATTTCTGCAATTTATTGCTTACTATTACTTTATTGGTTTGAGCTTATGTTTCTATATTTGTTCTAGATATAAGGTTGTCCTACCATAAACTTTGGTTTTTGGTGTAAGGTTGTCCTTAGAACAATTTTTTATTGCTTTCCATTCCTATACTACAATTCAAGTTTAGTGATTTAAATTTTTATTCTTTATTCCGCTGTATATTTTATTTAAATTTGGCATAGTCCTATTCACCCCCCTCTAGGACATATAGCGTGGCCATTTCAAGTGGTATCAAAGCCTAATAGCTCATTCTTATTACTTTATATTTGGATTTATTTCTTGAGCTAACGATCTAAGCTATATGTATATATATATATATATATATATATATATATATATATATATATATAATATGTCAAATTTTGATAGCCTATCAGTCACTAGGCCTCCACCTTTCGATGGCTCCAATTATGCCAATTGGAAAGCCAGGATGAGGATCTTCCTCAAATCCATAGATGAAAGTGTATGGCTAGCCACAGTGAATGGTTGGACCCCTCCTACCACTGAAGTAATTGGTGTTGATGGTTCAAAAACCACAAAAATAACGGCTTATTTTTCTTGGACCACATTTCAGAAAAGTGAGAGTAGTGCAAATGATAAAGCACTAAATGCAATTATATGTGCACTATCACCAGATGAATTCAAAAGAATTATATCCTGTGATTCTGCAAAACAAGCTTGGGATATATTGGAAATGACACATGAGGGTACATCAATTGTCAAGAAATCTAAGATACAAATCCTCACAACTAAATTTGAGAAAATACGTATGGAAGAAAATGAAATATTCATGGACTGTACCAGATTGAATGACATTGTAAACTCTATGTGGGGTCTAGGTGATAAAATCCCGGAAAGCAAGATATGTGCTAAAATACTATGCTCACTTCCTGAACAGTTCAATTCTAAAGTAACCGCAATTCAGGAACTTCGTGATACAGATAATATGAAGGTTAAGGAATTAGTTGGATCTTTACAGACTTATGAGTTAAACTTTAAAGTTCCTAAAAGTAAATCCATTGCTCTCATATCCACTAAAGGTATTTCTCAAGAAAACTCGGATTCAGAAAATTCTGAAGACGATATGGCTCTTTTAGCAAAGAAATTATACAAGATTTTTAAAAGTAAGAAAAGGGTAGATCTTCAAAAATCAAATGATAAGAAAAGATCTAAACCTAGATCCAAAAATTGGAAGTCTTTGAAAGATAGTCAATGTTACAACTGCCAAGAGTATGGACACTTAGCAAACAAATGTCCTAAAAAGGACAAACCAAAAAGAAAGGGTATGTTGGCTACATGGGATGAATCATCTAATTCTGAAGTTTCCTCTGAATCAGAAGATTCTGAAACTGAGTCAGGCAATGAAGTTAAAGCCCTTATGACTCTAGCCAAATTCACATTCTCAGATAATGATTCAACAAGTGAAGAAAATCTGAACAGTGAATGTGAAAATGAAGAAGATCTTCAAGCTGCTTATAACGCACAATATAAGGAAAGTTGTAAAATTGCTGTCAAACTTAAACTTCAAAAGGAAAAAATTTTTAAACTCAAAGAATGTTTTGAATCACTTGTTTTAGAAAAATCCAAAATTTCAGATTGTTTTGAAAAATCAAAATGCGATTTAGAATTCAAAACCTCCCTGATTGAAAATCCGAAATCTGAAAATGAGAAACTTAAAAGGACATATGGAGATATTCCCAAGGTGATCCAAAGTTAGAAAAATTATTATCCGGATCAAGAAAATGTGGTGATCGATCCGGGTTGGGCTATGATAAGAATATATCTTCTAAACAAAAGTATACTTCTCCCAAGTTTGTGAAAGGAGAGTCCTCAAACTCAAAAGGGAAAAGTACTTACCAAGGTTTTTCTAAAACTTTTCAAAAACCTAAAAGCAACCATGTTAATTTTAAAAATTAAAACCGAAACCCTCTTGCTGAAAAGATAATTGATTTACTCAAGGAGCACTTAAAATCTAACTCAGTAGGTCATTCTTACAACAACAGACAGAAGAAGACCAACTATACTCCTAAACCCAAAATAGTTCTGAAATGGGTTCCTAAAGTTGCATGCTTGGTTGCTCACATCGCTTTCAAAGCAACAAGCCATTCAAAGTGGTACCTAGATAGTGGATGCCCCAGGCATATGACTGGTGATAAAGGTTTGTTCACCGATCTCAAAGACATGACTGATGGTTCAGTCACATTTGGTGATGGCAGCAACTGCAAGATTATGGGCCAAGGTACGGTTCATCTCTATAACCTTCCTTTGTTTAAAAATATTTTATATGTAGAAGGTTTGAAACATAACTTGCTTAGCATATCTCAAATATGCGATAATAACCATAGAGTACAATTTTCTAATCAAAGCTGTGAGATTCTAAACAACAAGGGTTTAGTAATACTAATTGGACGTAGAACCTCTGAAAACTACTATATTGTTAGTGAATCCAGCTCATCTAATCAATCATGTTACATGGTCCATACAGATGAGATTGATTTATGGCACAAATGTCTTGGACATGTATACTACCGAAATCTATATAGATTGAGCAAACGGGAACTTATAAGAGGTTTACCCAAATTATAAAAATTAGATAAAATATGTGGTGAATGCCAGATTAGCAAATAAACAAGGAACTCAAACAAAAAGGTGAATTCCAATGCCACATCAAGACCACTCGAGCTTCTCCATATGGATCTAGTAGGACCAACTAGGATGGAAAGTCGAGGTGACAAAAAATATATCTTGGTAATTGTAGATGACTTTACCAGATATACTTGGGTAATCTTATTAAGGGACAAATCTGAAACCCCTGAAGAAGTAAGAAAAGTTCTCAAAAGGATTCAAACTGAAAAAGGTTCTCAAATCAATAAGATTCGTAGTGATCATGGATCTGAATTTGAGAATAGCGGTTTTGAGAAGTTCTGTAACGACCAGGGAATATTACATGAATTCTCAGCACCCAAAACTCCACAACAAAATGGTATAGTGGAAAGGAAAAACAGAGTACTTTAAGAAATGGCTAATGTCATGTTGAATAGCATGAAGATCTCTAAGAATCTTTGGGCTAAAGCAGTCAATACAACTTGCTATATCATTAATTGGGTTTACACTAGTAAAGGTAATAATAAAACGGCTTATGAAATGTAGTTCGATAGAAAGGCTACTATCAAATACTTTTGAATTTTTGGCAGCAAGTGCTATATTTTACGAGATCGTGAAAATCTGGGAAACTTTGATATGAAGAGTGATGAAGGGATATTTTTAGGATATTCTTTAAATAGTTGTGCTTATAGGGTACTAAACAAAAGGACCAGTGTGATTCAAGAGTCCATCAATGTGGTCATTCATGATCACTTAAACACACCAGTCTCAAGTTCAGATAATGATGAAATTCTTGTAATTGATAAACTTGATACTTCATCTAATCAGACTGATTCTAAACTAAGGACTGTTAAAGATCATCCAACTACACAGATTCTTGGAAACCCTCTCACTGGTGTTCGTACTCATAGACAACTTGAAGATATATGTAATTACTCATATTTTACATCCCAAATAGAACCATCTAATGTAAAAGAAGCTCTTGCTAATGAAAAATGGATTGTTGCGATGCAAGAAGAGCTTAACCAATTTGTGAGAAATGATGTTTGGTATCTTGTACCTAGACCTAAAGATAAACACATCATTGGAACCAAATGGATTTTCAAAAATAAGTCTGATGAGCTTGGTAATATAATTAGAAATAAGGCTAAGTTAGTGGTACAAGGTTACACTCAAATTGAAGGTATTGATTATGTTGAAACCTTTGCACCAGTAGCCTGTCTTGAATCAATTAGACTCTTTATATCCATTGCATGTTTTAGAAAGTTCAAGATTTACCAAATGGATGTAAAAAGTGTGTTCTTAAATGGCGATTTGTATGAGGAAGTCTATGTTAAACAACCAATGGGTTTTGAAGACCCCAAGAATGACGATCATGTTTATCGACTTAAAAAGGCACTTTACGGTTTAAAACAAGCTCCTAGGGCATGGTATGAGAAACTAACAAAGTTTCTATTAAGCCATAATTTTCAAATGGGATGTGTTGATAAAACTCTGTTTATTAGAAAACATAATGAGCACATCTTATTAGTAGAAATCGGTGTTGATGATATCATTTATGGATCTACCAGTACTGACATGACTATTGAGTTTACAGATTTGATGAAATCTCAGTTTGAAATGAGCATGGTTGGGGAATTAAATTATTTCCTTGGGTTGCAAGTAAAGCAACAACCTAATGGAATGTTCATATCTCAATCTAAGTATGCTATGAATCTAATTAAGAGATTTGGATTTGAGAATGGTAAAAATTTTGATACTTCTATGAGTACAACTTTGAAACTCTCAAAAGATTCTGCAGGTAAAAATGTAGATCCGAAATTATATCGAAGTATGATTGGTAGTTTACTATATTTAACTGCTAGCAGGCCTGATATTTCTCTAAGTGTTAGTATTTGCGCAAGATATCAATCTGATCCAAAAGAATAGCACTTGACTGCTGTCAAGCGGATTATTAGATATATCGCAAGTACTGTTAATCTCGGTCTCTGGTATCCTTATGAGACTAATGTTCAATTAATTTGGATACTCGGATCTTGTCGAAATTGGTAATCTAGATGATAGAAAATCAACCAGTGGTGGTTGCTTTTATATCAGAAATTGTTTAGTTTCCTGGTTTAGCAAGAAATAAAATTCTATATCACTTTCAACAGCTGAAGCTGAGTATATCACAGCTGGTAATGCATGTACACAGCTTGTTTGGATGCAACGAATGTTAAGTGATTATGGAATTAAACAGGATTCTATGTTATTACATTGTGATAATTCCAGTGCCATAAATATTTCGAAAAATCCTATTCATAATTCTCGTACTAAGCATATTGACATTAGATTTCATTATATGAGGGAATTAGTAGAAGAAAAAGTTATATCTCTGAAATATATCCCTACCGAGGATCAACGAGATGACATTTTCTCTAAACCGCTTGACAAAAGCAGGTTTAACAAGATAAAATTTGATTTAGGTATGTGCATTTTAAAATGATTATTTATGCCTACTTGTATCATAGTGTATATATTTGCTAGTTTGAATTTCAATTTTTTGGTTATTATGTAAGAAATCTGAAATTTTGGCCGGTACTCGACCAGTCATAAGTATACATGACCAATCATACTTCGATCGATCGTGCATATCCACGACCAGTTGTAGATCGCAGTGAATCACTTAAAAAATTGGGGATTTCACTTTCTTCCTCATTCCGTTTTCACTCTCTAAGGAGCCGAGCCTCGACTAGTCAAACCCATTGTTACATTTCTTCAAGGTTAGTGCTTTATTTACGTTTTTCTTACAGATCTATGTCTAGATTGCTTCCTTTTCTCTCTTGGAGCTTTCTATTTTGGATTTCGTTGTGATTTGGGGTTTTTCTTTTGTAAAATCTGATTTGAGCAAACCCTCTTCTCAAACCTCTGTAACTTTTTCTTTTCTTGAAATCTTTATTGCAAATGGCTTCTAGAGGAAAGAAAACAACAACCCGTGGTCCGTCTTCTTCTTCCAGATCAGCCCTGATTACTAAACGTCATCTTTGGCCACCTGATGATGATCCATCTTATGTTTGGGACATCAGATTACGCAATATTATTGTTGAACACTCTGTTTTCATTGATCATGTTGCACCTTTTGACATCCTTCCTATGCTTAAATCTGTAGGTTGGGATAACTTATTACATTGGGGTGGGCCAGCATACCGGTCCATTGCCCAATCCATGTTTGCATGTATTAGTGCTTTTTCATTGGATGAGTTAACATTTAAAATATCTACTAGAGAAGGGCCTTTTGACGTTGATCGTCATTTGATTTCAGCTCTTATGGACATTCTAGTGAATGATGAGGGTATTCCTATCCATAATTTGACTGAAAAACCCTCAGTTCTGAAAAATGTATGCTCACTAGAGACTTGTGCAACATGGATGTTCAATGGACACATAAAGGGAATGCGCTTTCTGCAAGGTATTTGTTACCTAAATACAGAGTTCTCCACAAAATCTTTGTGTCTAATCTGTATCCTTGTTCGGGTAATAAAATCGATTTGACTTCATATATAATTCGTGTTATCCATGCTGTTGTCGGTGGTACTCAGATTTGTTTACCATCCTTAATCTATCATTTCATTCTTCAGTTTAGACTCCATCCGAGTCACAGTGACATTCCTTTTGCCTATTTGATGACTGTGTTGGCTATACATATGTTAGTCGATATGCCGGTTGGAGAGGCACCTATCCATCATCTAATTTTAACTCTAATATCAATAAGATGAAGCTGGATTTCCATCCTGACCAAAGTGGTGGTGGTCATGCTGAACATTAGGGAGAAGCTGGTGATCTTCCTCCTGATGACAAAAATATTGTTGACATCTTTGAAGAACTTGAATCTGATTATACAAATGATTCAGATTTTATACCATCTAATGTTGATGCATGTCTGAGTGCATTGGAGGATAAAGTTGATAATATAAATGTTAAGATGGAAAACATGTCTGTTGCTCATGATTTATAATTCAAGTATATGCGTAAATATCTTAGGCGATTGAACAAGGGGATGCATAAACTTGATCCATCTATCCCTGCTCCTTCTTCTGGTTCAGATTAGTATTTAAGTTATTCAAATTGTAATAACTTTACTACTATGGTGTTAGCTTTCCTTAAACTCAGTATTTGATTTCTGTGAGTTAATTATGCTTTTATCTCATATCTTGTCTATCTGTTCCTTGTTTTCCTTTGTCCTCTTATGACAAAAAGCGGGAGAATGGATATGTTTCACTTATTTGGATATGTTTTATTTAGGGAGAGTTTTGTATGTCTTATAAAGACGTGTATGGAGAATGGATATGTTGAATATTTGCATATTTACAGTTTCATATTAACTGTGCCAGTTGATGACAACTGGTGCATGATTCGTTACTCAGATATTCTGTATTCTATGCATGATTTGTTACTCAGATATTCGGTGTTCTGTAAACATATCTTGGTAGTGTGTTTTGTTACTAATTTGACAAAGGAGAAGATTGTAAGTGCTATAGTTTATATCCCTTTCTGTTGTCAAATTTGTGGTGCCAAAGACACTGGTATGTAACTTGCTATGTGAAGCTCTACTTAAGATCAAACAAAGATCCACTCAAGATCAACCTTGATGAACAAGCAATGCTCACAAGTGTAAAGAACAAAGATCCACTCAAGATCAATTTTGATGAACAAGTAATGCTCACAAGTGTAAAGAAGAAAGTTCTACTCAAGTTCAACTGTGATTGACAAGTATTGCTCTCAAGTCAAGACATTACAAGATGTCAAGAAGCTTACAAGTTCGATCGTAAAGAACTCAAGATACTTTCAAAGATTAGCTACAACAAGACTTCAAGGTTTACTACTTTCAAAGGTCACTCGTCCTTAAGTTTCAATGTCCTTACTTCACGATTAAGGTTTGACTGACCTTAAGTTGACCTTTAGAGTAGGCCATTTTGGATACATAAGTCATATGTTTGATTTACGTGAGTTTGGTCAGTTCTAAGACTAGTCCTAGACTTTGTTCGACTAGTCCTAGCACTGCTTCGACCTGTCTAAGAAATTCTTGGATCAGTCGTAAGTTTGTTATAAAATTGGGATATTTTCTGTTAGGCTTCGACTAGTCCTGGGGTCTGTTCGACTAGTCAAAGGAATAGTGTCGACTACATCTAAGACCAGTCATAAACCTATGACTTAAAGTCCAGCGCTGAAATTCGGATCCTACAACCAGTCGAAGGAAACCAACGACCAGTCGAAGGAGACCTACGACCAGTCGAATGATACCTTCGACCAGTCGTGAAATGGTCAAATCTTATCGTGCCCGAATTTTCAAATATCTGTTGGTTCTACGACTAGTCGAAGAGCTCCTTAGACTAGTCGAAGACGTGATTTTCTCACCTATAAATCGAGCATGAATCTTAGAAAAAATTAATTAATTCCAGCTAATCTAATTCGGCCTTCTAAGAGATAGTTCTGTGCTCCATCAAAGCTAAGTGTGCTCATTTAATATTCTCTTTCTTTAACTTTATTTGATTGATTTTGTTTCTAGTATTCCAATCTTATATGAAAAGAGGAATTATTGTTTTCCTTCTTTTGGAATCAAAATCAATTAAAGCTAGCCCGTTGTTTTTAATTTAAAATCTATTAGAACCTAGAACCATTATAAAGTGAGTATTGGACATTGATCTTGGACATTCAAATTCTACTCCAATTTGGTTCTTCTGGGCTACTACAACGAAGGAAATAATTAGGTATTTTACATTTGTTGTAGATTCTGTTTGGTTTTCTTTTGAGATTTGCTAGAAAAATCTCATTGTATTGGTTATCTGAGGAGAGCCAGAAAACTCAGAAGTGTTTTTTAATTGTGTAAGCCCACAGATAAAGACACAATTGTGAAGGTTTTTAGGTGAACCTGGGAAAACCTATTTTTGTTAGTGAATGCTAATATCCCCTGTGTGAGGATATTAGGAGTGGAGTAGCTGTGTGGTTGTTGTTGAACAGTTGGTGTACACACAGGCGAACCACTATAATTCCTTGTGTTTTGTGGTTGTTTGATATTCATTTCATATCTTTAATTATTCAGTGTGGGATGTATATGTGGATGTGAATGTTGTTATCATTTCATTTCAAGCTCAGTGGGTGAATGTTGTAATAGTTAGATTTATATTTCTGCAATTTATCGTTTACTATTATTTTATTGATTTGAGCTTCTGTTTCTATATTTGTTCTAGAAATAAGGTTGTCCTACCATAAACTTTGGTTTTTGGTGTAAGGTTATCCTTAGAACAATTTTTGATTGCTTTCCATTCCTATACTGTAATTCAATTTTAGTGATTTAAATTCTTATTCTTTATTCTGCTGTATATTTTATTTAAATTTGGCATAGTCCTATTCACCCCCCCTCTAGGACATATAGCTTGGCCATTTCACCCCTCACCAATGTAAAGATCCACCTTTAACCATGGTACCATGATCCTTAAGACTCGTGAGCCGGGCATGGTGGTATGGGACACCATGTTCGTGTTGTCGGCCTACGCTGGGGTGACGAGCCTCCCCATAGTGACCGCAAGTACAACTTCTTGCAACTTGCCTATCGTATGTGTTTAACTAGGAGTGACGAACCTAGATGGATCCAGAACATAGGAGTAGGACCACTGCGGTTGTCTGATGCTTAACGTTCGATTTTGGTCAGTGTAAAAAAGGGAGGTACCCTAGCTTCCCAAACTTACTGGATGAATGGAAGTAATTAATCATTTGGCTAACATGATCATTCATTGCACCGCATTAGTTAAAATGTGGTGAAAAGGCGTTAGAGTTGCACATTTGAGGAAGTGTTGTCATATGCGAAACAGGTGGTCAGAGTCGAGTGTTGAGGGAGCATTGATGGGTGAGGACATGCATCATTACTAGCACTCCATTTCTACATTAAAGAGAATAGTTAAGAAGTAATTGTTATGATTGCCTTATCATTACTGCTTGATTGACTTGATATTATGTGTAACTTTTGCCTTATAAAACCACTGAGTTGATCACTCACTCCCACTTTGGGATATTGTTTTAAAACACCAACTAGACGCTAATTTAAATATAGGTACTGACGACATTTATGTAATGGAGCAGGACTTCCTGGATGAGGAGGAGGAATTCTCCTACTTCCAACTCTCAGGCGGGTCGATGTAGGCCACGTACCGTTACGCAGGGATCACTGGGCATCAAGGCTTAGTTGAACATATTTACTCTACCACATTTTATACATTTTGAAATTTTACATATAACCCGGTCACGTACTCATACTTTGGAAGAAATTTTGTGCAACACTTGCATACTTACATAGACATGTTTTAGAATTCCGCACTTGCTTAACTTCATTAAATCCGGAGTATGATGTGTTGTTTAGTATAATCTCATGCATGCTTAATTCATGAATATGAAAGAAATCTGAATATCATTATCCACACGACATAAGTGATGTTGGGAATCTTGGGAGTGACCCTCGAAATTCAGGGCGTTACAAGTTGCTATCAGAGCATAAATTGGATTAAACTAGACCAGGGGTAATAGGTTAACATGACGCACTCTGACTTAGGAAGGGAGTGATGAAATTTAGAGACGATATTAGAATCCCAAGGTTTTGCCGATAAACGAGACCGAGCACTATAGCTTCTGAGGGACTTGGATCATGAGTAGTGACCTAAGTCGGCTCTAGGCCATCAGTTGATGGATTTGAGTCGTCAATTAAAGAATTTCGAACCTGAGATGGATCTAAAGGACACGAATAAACGCCCGTTGGACCATGATAAGTAGACCTGACCTGCTTAAAACTTAAACCAATGAGTTTAGTGGGGCCCAGGGGGCCCCACAGAGCTGTAACGCCCTGAAAATCGGGGGTCGAGTGTAACTCAACTCCCGAGTTCCAACGCATCACTTATGCAACATGTTTAATGATATTTGAATGTTGTCTGTGTTAGAGCAGTAAACATGAATGAGATTATACCAAAGCAGTAATTCATACTCCAGATCAGTTGTATAAAAGCAAGCGGAAGACTGAACTGTATATATATGTATGTAAAGAAACAAAATAAACGATTCATTATCCAGAGTATGAATCCTTCTGAGTCACAATATACATGTCTGTTTATATAAACAAAATGTCAAAATAAACTATGTACAATCCCTGTAAATCCCATCGATCCGTGACCTAGTCGAAGCCGCCAGCGAACTGCATATACGAGAACTCCTCCTGGTCCTCGTCATAATCGGGCTCCGCCTCCAGAATAGTCGGATCGCCTAAACCTGAGACAGAGTCTGGTTGGTGTGCGCAACACCGTCCCGTAACGTGGGAGTGAGTAGCTAACTCGGTGGAACGATAAGGCATAAGTTATCATGTTATCAATACGATCAAGCAAGAATGATAAAGCAAGTAAATCAAACACTCCTAGTTACTCGATTAATGCGGTATGAATGCGGGTATGATGGATGCCCTACCGACATACTCCCTCGGCGACATCATCTCACGTTCGCGCATGCTTACATCCCACAAGTGCTCCACATCTTCCGGGCACATGCGATGCATGATGAGTATGATTACCGAGTTTTTAATTAGTCCATTTCAAACAAAGCAGGATTGGGAAACTAAGGTACCTCCCTTATATCATTTCCAAACATGATCCAATCTAGGGTCGTCGATCCTAGTTAATAATACCAGACGATGGTGTGTTTTCTAGGTCACTTCGCAGAGACGCCTGTGGTCATTACGCACAAAGGTTGCACCACTCCCCATCACCCCTTAAACGATTCATCACTATACGCCTATACGAAATGAGCCTAGTTCATACTCTATATATCGCAACGAACCCTAAGGCACGCTGCAACTTCGAGAATATGCTCGCGGTCACTACAAAGGGCCGCTGTGGTCATTACGCACAAAGGTTGCACCACTCCCCATCACCTTATCAATGTAGGCCGACAGCGCGAATATAGTGTCCCATACCACCATAATCGGCTCACGAGTTAAGTTGCTCCGGTCACTACGGGGAGGCACGTAGCCCCGGCCAGAGGCGACGGCCGACTCGACCACGGTGTCTCATACCACCATGCCCGGCTCATGAGTCTTAGCGGATCGAGGTACCATGGTTAACGGGATTTTCACTGGTAAGTTTGGTACCCTAGGTTCAGGCATTAGTGACCAAACATGGTGAACATACATAAGGCACACGGTTTACTTGACGTGTTCGGCTGGCTCGAGCGCACAACAAGTTGGGCGATATGAAGCGCAGAAGCACCTCATGTGGCCAACCACTATCGCCAACCGAAGTACGACACGGGTTCGCCAACACATCATGCGTGGCGGAACGAATCCCAACCACATCTTCAAGTCTGATACCGGATGCCTGGACTATGAACATAGTCCCAAGCTCAGTCAAATCCTAACCATAGCATATGAAATACGGCATGATACATGGTAATTCAAGGACACTAGTAATCATGTTACAAAGCATATCATGAAACATGGTAATAAACAAATTACAAAGCATGTTCAAAAGCATGTTATAAAACATTTATGCAAATAGGGATACAAATACTTAGAGTTCATAGGTGAGTGGTTAGAGTGAACAACCACATGGAGAGTGTCATATGTGACTCTAAGGTAGCAGAGAATCCCATCTCAGCACCTACCTAAGGTTCTAACACTTAAGCACTTACACTCACAAGTGATTTCACCAACACTTGGAATGCACCATTTCAACATACATGACGTATGCTAGAGAAATGTGTACTAGGATTGTCCCTTTGCCAAACTAGTATTTTATACATATACATCATATTCATACAGCAATTAAACATGGCAATCACATCAGCAAATTTTATACGTATAGGGTACTTCCTCGTATACCCAATTTCGACATACATAGTGTTTACAAAGGAACATAGCTTACGGCGATTCCTTTCGCCAAACTAGTACTTTAATCATGTATTGTATAATCATATATCAAATAAATATGTCAAACATTATTCCAAAAGAAATACGTATACGGTATTTCTAAAATACGTAATTTCGACATACGTCGCATTTACAAGTGGACATCTATTTTGGCGGTTCCTTTCACTAAACTAGTATTTTATTCATATATTATATAATCATACATTAATTAAACATGTCAAACATTTATCCAAGAAAAATACGTATACGGTATTTCTACGTATACCTAGAATATATGAAATTCCATATTTCACAACGTTAATCGAAACAGGAAACGGAAAGCACTTTGTACATGTGCAATTGCATGCAGATCATGAATCTACCATTATCTGACATTGAAAGCGTTGAAAACTGTAACTTATAAGCTTAAAGTCCTCACCTTTGCCTTTGGAAACAAAACGAATCAGCAAGGGTAGTGGAACTTCCGTATACGGGAGATTTCTAGCCTAAAGAGCGGAATCGGTTAGTCGGTACACATCCTACATCGATCCCACCCCAAATCAGACCTAGGGTTAGGGTTTCTTACCTTCAAATGAGACGGAAAACGCCGGGAAAATGCCTAGAATAGAGCGGTGTAGGCCGTGTAACAAGCCAAAGCAGGAGGAGGGAAATCGGCAACAATCTCCAAGTCTTTCTCTCTCTTTTCTCTCTCTTCCTCTAGGGTTTTCTCCAAAATTCGTATGGTTGTGAGAGGGGCTGTTCTAAGCTCCTTTTATAGCCACAAACATTACGAAATTAGACTCAGGTTCAAGGGGTACTGCTAATATAGGATTTTCGTCACTTTTCCAGCTCAAAAGGGAAGTTCTGGTGGCCCTCCTTGAACCAAACGTCAGACTTAAGCTCACCATCGATGGATCTACGTGGGATTACGTTTTTGACTCGATCGGATACCCAGATCGCACGTGGCGGACCACTTTCAGTTCGACGGTCAGTGGGCCACGATCAGAAATTCCAAGTACATGTAAATGTTCCTGAAATTTTTCTTAATCCGAGGGTGTAATTTGGTCTGATTCTGACGGTCAGGTTGCTTAATACTGACGCGTCAACGAATGATGCCAGATCACTATTCCAGATATTTATTTTTGGATGGGAATAGTGTTTTTCACACTCCCTCGCTCCGAATCGAAACGAATGACCGTGGGACATCGGATGGAGCTGATTTTTGAGATGATTGTTAAGTCCAGTGGGGCGGTCCTAGTTCCTTAGCTTCGGGTTAATCGGACTCCCGATGTGCGATCTAGACCTAATACGAAGTTTCCTTTCATTCCCGAGAGCAGACGGGAAATGAGTTTGATTCTAAACTTTAGGGTAACCTAGCGTCACTTGTTCTACAAGTTTTGGGTCTTGCAGATCGTATTTAAAGCGATCCTAACGGATTTCATGGCTAATTGAGTTTAGTACTTAGTTAACTTTGTTAAATTTCTAAAGGATTTAATCCTACGTGATTTCTGGTCGAGGTGGTACTCGACCCAATGTACGGAAATTTTCAGGTCGTTACAAGAGCGTAAACACCAACCAGAGGGGGGTGGCCACCGTCGAAAACCCCAGAGGAGGGCAGCGGCCCCTCGAGATCAGCGGTGCACCACCATACCCTCCAGGGGAGCGCGGTGGCCCTACGAGATTGGCAACGCACCACCACTGGTTCTAGATGGGCGCGGCGGCATCGCGATATCGGCGGCGCACCGCCATCAGCCTGAGTGTGTGGGCCCCTCCCACATGTGGGGGACCACTTAAGCGGCCCTACCACCCCTCCTTTCCTCATTTTCACCCATTTTCAAACCCCTCTAGCCCTCCAAACTCCCCAAAAACCTTCCCTTGTTCTCAAATCTCCATCTCTAGGTTTCCAAATCCATATTTTTCTTTATATCCTACACCCCTTCACCAAAACCTCTCCTAATCTTCCTTTGCATTTCTCTCCTCTTGCTCATTTGGGCACAAATCTATCCCTTAGGGCTCCAAAACACCCATCCCCTTGAAAACCCTCCTTTCCATACTTCCTTCCAAGTCCATGGCCCTTTTTGAGATAGTGGCTGCCATTTTCTCCATTTCGACACTCCTTTCTGAAAAGGCCAAGCTATATGTCCTAGAGGGGGGGTGAATAGGACTATGCCAAATTTAAAATAAAATCAGCGGAAATAAAGTAAACCAATAGCCTTACAATATGAATCAATTCACAATGCTAAATTTAAATCACCTTGATAAATAAGTATTGAGAGATTGATACAAATTCAGTTCTAAGGACAACCTTACACCATAATAAACAAGGGCTTATGGTAGGACAACCTTATTTCTAGAACCTCTTTTGGATCAAGGACTCAATTTTAATATAAGTAAATGAAATAGCAAGGAATTGAAATTAAATGCAGAAGTATAGATCTAAATTATTACAACAATCCCCACACTTGCTTGAAATGTAAATAGTTACAACATTCACATCCACTTGTACATTCCACACAATCGAATGATAAAAGATATGAAAATTAAGCAAGCATTCAATCCACAAGACAAAGAGTTATAGTGGTTCTTTGTGTGTACACCAACTTGTTTTCCAACCACACGTAAAGCTACTCCACTCTAATATCCTCACACGGGGATATTAGCGTTCACTATCAAATAGGTTTTCACAGGTTCACCAAAAACCTTTACAATTGTGTCTTTTTCACTTGGGCTTACACAATTCAAAAACCCCTCTTTTCTGAGTTTTCTGGTTTTCCTCAGACAACCAATACAATGAGATTTTTCTGGCTCAACCTCAAACAAAACCAGTATAATGAGATTTTTTTGGCTTAACCTCAAACAAAACCAAAAGTAAATAAATTTTACAGAATTGTAAAATACCTGGATTTCTCCTTTTCTTAGCAGCCCGGTAGAACCAATCGGAGTAGATGATTGAAGGTCAAAGTTCAATTTCCAATACTCACATCCATAAGGTTCTAAATTCTAATAGATTTTAGATTTAACTTGTTGGGCATAGCTATATTTGATTTTGATTCCAAGAAGAAGGAATAAGATAATTCCTCTTTTCAAATAAGATTGGAATATAGAAAAAAAATCAAATTAAATAAGCTAGCAAAAAGGAATATTAAATAAGTACAATGTAACTTAAAATAAACACAGACTTATCTCAGAGTGATCACTTGAAAATTCTTGAATTGAATCGAGTTGAAGTGTGAAAACTCTGAATTTCGTGTTCAATTTATAGAAGCAAAAATCGTTCCTATGACTGGTCTTAGAAACCTTCGACTGGTCGTAGATCTAACAGATTTTTGAAATATTGAGCGCGATCTTTGAAAGTCGTTCCACGACTGGTTGTGAATAGCCTACGACTGGTCGTGGGTCACCTACGACTGGTCGTAGATCCTTACGACTGGTCGTAGGACCAAAGATTACGTTGCTAGACTTTGAGTCGTAGATCCACGACTGGTCGTGGACGAGTCGAAGCCACACCTACGACCGGTCGAAGGACCTCCAGGACTGGTCGTGGGCGTACCAAAAATTTCGAAAAATCTTCAACTACTTAGGACTGGTCGTGGAATTTCTTGGACTAGTCGAACCAATGCCAGGACTGGTCGAACAAGAGCTAGGACTGGTCGTAGAATAGACCAAACTTATGTAAAATAAATATTTGATTTATGTATCCAAAGTGACCTACTTAAAGGGTCAACCTAAGGTCATTCAAACCTGAATCATGTCGTATGGACATTGAACTTCAACCATTCAACGAATGTAGATTGTTTGAACCATATCAGGCTTGAGATCTTGAACTTGTTGTAGCTTCAAACTTGAGATCTTCATCATGCATAACAACTACTTCATGCATTGCTTATTAGTCTTGAAGTCATGAGTTGTTTCTTAAGACTTGAACATCAACATTGTAGCTTCTTGAGACTTCAACATGTAGCTTCTTGAACTTCAATATGTAGCTTCTTGAACTTTAATATGTAACTTCTTGAAAAGTTCAACTTGTAGCTTCTTGAAGTGTTTATGCAGTGTCTTGAATTCATATAAATCATCATACAAGCACAAGACACAGATAGATGTTTTGACACATGACACATCAAAATTTGACAACCAAAGAAGCATGAGACCATAACACTTACAATCTCCCCCTTTGTCAAATTTGTGACAAAACACCCAAGTAATAATACTTCCAATAGACATAAGAGAAGTACAAACACAACAGGTTCACAATAGAGAAGCATGCACAGTTATATAGATATGATAATTAATAACTAGAATCATTCCCTGAGAAGCATAACTCCCCTGAGTAATAGAAGCACATCATAAAGAATAAATTCAAATAAATCAAAAGCCTCCAAAACTTCTCCCCCTTTTTGACACAAAATGACAAAGGAAGAAGAGCATCAATAATAAAGAAAATAGGAGTTGATTCAAGAGAACATAGTGCATAATTAAAAAAGTCAGTAAGCACGAAAAGTTCAGTAAACAAAATATTACAGACACAGCAAATATTTAGTCAGAACCAGAAGAGGGTGCAGGATTAGATGGATCAATTTTATGTAAACCCTTAGCAACCCACCTCATATATTTGCGTAAATAAGAAAATTGCGTGTCTTGGGTAACACGAATTTGAGCCACCTGCTCTTGAAGGGAAGTCAATCTCACATCAAAATCAGAAGGCTGAAAATCAGGATCATCAGCCGAGTCTGATTCAAGTTTTTCAAATAAATCATCCATATTCACGTCTTCAGGAAGATCACCAGCTTGAGCATTTCTTGCTTCAGCACCACTGCTACCAGCATCCACTTGGCCTTCAGCCAATTCTAAATTCATCTTGTTACGATTGGAATTATTAAAAGGGAGATGATGGATGGGTTTTTCTCTAGTAGGCATAGCTACGAGCATATGATTTGCCAGCATAGTCAATAAATAACCAAAGGGTATATCACTATGTCCAGGATGGTAACGAGACAAAATAATGGAATGACAAATTAAAGAAGGTAGACATATTTTTGCACAGAGACTACGAGAATGCAAAACACGAACCATGAAAGCAGTGAGTTCGGTTTTATTACCAGCACGTGGATAAAGATTTGAGATGAATATCCTATGAAGTACTCTGTGTCTGGGTAACAAATACCTTGAGGGAAGTACATGACCTTTATGAGTCCAATGAACATCCAAATTACATAAATCTCTAGTAAGCATTTTTCGTTCAGATTCTGAGAGACTGTCATGTAAAATATTAATTGGAATGCTCTCATCATTGATAGGTATTTCCATAATGTCAGCAATCAAATATCGATCCACTAAAAACAATCCTTCTTGAGTATCAACTTTAAAAGTTAAATTCTCAAGAGAAAAATCACAGATACATGCAAACATGGATTGGGCAATGGACTGGTATGCAGCTCCACCCTAATGTAAGATGTTATCCCATCCCACAGATTCCAACAGAGGAGGGATACCAAAAGAAGCAATGTGATTAATATTAACATGACGCTCAACAATAACATTGCGCATACGCAAATCCCGAGCATTAGAAGGATCATTTTCGGGAGAGCGAAGATGACGTTGTACAATAGAAGCTGATCTAGAAGAAGATGGACCTCGAGTAGTTTTCTTTTTACATCTAGCATCCATTTTCACAGAATGATTTCAAGGAAACAACAAGTTGCAAGATAGAAGAAATGAGGTTTAGATAGAACAGATTTTTCAAGATAAAACCCCAAACTTGCAATGAATGACCAAATAGATTCCACAAGAATGAGATTTGAAACACCAATAGCAAGAATCTACAAAAAAATGCAAAAGAATCACTAACCTTGAAGTACTATGAAGGTGGGTTAGACCGGTCGTAGCTAGAACCGTTGGAGAGTAAAAAGAAATGAAGAAGAAGAGTCAAAATCCCCAAATTAAAGTGAAATCCCGAGTTTCACGACTGGTCGTGTAAGTGTTCGACCGGTCGTATCACGACCGGTCGTGTAAACTCACGACTGGTCGAGTACGACAAAATTTGCAAAATTTTTAAATAATTTTCAAATTTAAGCAAATAAAACATCAAACTTATGTACATTATGATACACCAAATCACGCAAATTCAATTTAAATTGCACATACCGAGATCAAACTTTAACTTATTAAACCTGCTTTTGTCTAGCGGTTTAGTGAAAATGTCCGCAAGTTGAGTCTCGGTTGGAATGTAATCCAAATATATTAATTTTTCTTCCACTAATTCACGAATGTAATGAAATCTAATGTCAATATGCTTAGTACGTGAATCCGAATCGGATTTTTAGAGATATTTATTGCCTTTGGAATTATCACAAAATAAAATCATAGAATCCTGAGTAATTCCATAATCGCTTAACATTCGTTTCATCCAAACAAGTTGAGTACATGCATTTCCAGCAGCAATGTATTCAGCCTCAGCACAGTTGATAGCGATATAGAACTTTGCTTCTTGCTAAACCAAGAAACAAGACAATTTCCAATGTAGAAACAACCACCACTGGTTGATTTCCTATCATCAATGTTTCCAGCCCAGTCAGCATCTGCGTACCCGGCTAATTGAACATTAGTCTCATGTGGATACCAGAGACCCAGTTTAGTAGAACTTGCGACATATCGCATAATCCGTTTAACAGCAGTTAAGTGAGATTCTTTAGGATTTGATTGATAACGAGCACAAATACCAACACTCAAAGCAATATCTGGTCTACTAGCAGTCAGATAAAGCAAACTACCAATCAAACTACGATACAATTTAGGATCCACATCATTACCTGTAGAGTCTTTTGAGAGTCTCAAAGTTGTACTCATAGGAGTATCAAAATTTTTACCTTTCTTAAATCCAAATTTCTTAATTAAACTCTGAGCATATTTGGTTTGAGAGATAAAAATTCCATCAGGTTGTTGTTTTACTTGCAACCCTAGAAAATAGTTTAATTCTCCAACCATGCTCATTTCGAATTTAGACTTCATCAAATCTGCAAACTCAATGATCATGTTAGTACAGTTGATCCATAAATAATATCGTCAACATATATTTGAACCATTAGAATATCATCGTTATGTTTCTTAACAAAGAGCGTCTTATCAACACACCCCATCCGAAAATTATGACTCAAAACTTAGTCTTTTTCGTACCATGCTACGGGAGCTTGTTTCGAACCATAGAGAGCCTTCTTAAGACGATACACATGATCAGTAAATTTAGGATCTTCAAACCACGTAGGTTGTTCAACATATACCTCTTCATGTAAATCACCATTCAGAAAGGCACTCTTTACATCCATTTGGTAAATTTTAATCTTCCTAAAACATGTAATGGAGATAAAAAGTCGATTGATTCAAGACGAGCTACAGGAGCAAATGTTTCATTATAGTCAATACCTTCAATTTGTGTATACCCTGTACAACTAGTCTTGCTTTATTTCGAATAATATTTCTAAGTTCATCAGATTTGTTTTTGAAAATCCATTTTGTTCCAATAATATGTTTATCTTTAGGTCTAGGAACAAGGTGCCAGACATCATTTCTGACGAACTGATTAAGTTCTTCTTGCATCGCAAGAATCCAGTTTTCATCTGAAAGTGCTTCTTTTACGTTAACCGGTTCAATCTGGGATGTAAAGCATACGTAGTTACATATGTCCTCTAATTGTCTATGAGTGCGCACACCAGTGAGAGGGTTTCCAAGTATTTGAGAAGTTGGATGATCTTTAACAGTCCTTAATTCTGGATTACTTTCACTTGATGAAATTTCTTATTTTTCAAGTATAAGAACTTCATCATTATCGAACTAGGGACAGTGTATTCAAAAGATCGTCAATCACAACATTTATTGACTCTTGAATCACACCGGTCCTGTTGTTCGAACACACGATATGCATTTGTTTAAAGAATATCCTAAAAGATCCCTTCATCACTTTTAGTGTCGAACTTTCCCAAATTTTCACGGTCATGCAAAATATAGCACTTCTTTGCCAAAAACTCGAAAGTATTTGTGAAAGCTTTTTCTCAAACCACATTTCATAAGCCGTTTTATTATTAGATTTACAAATATAAACACGGTTAATAATGTAGCAGTGTATTCACTGCTTTAGCCTTGAAGATTCCTAGGGAGCTTCATGCTATTTAACATAACATTTCCCATTTCTTGAAGCACTCTATTCTTCCTCTCGACAATTCCATTTTGTTGAGGAGTTTTAGGTGCGAGAGAATTCATGCGATATTCCCTCGATCGCTACAAAATTTCTCAAAACCCATTTGTTTTGGTCGGATCCATGATCACTACGGATCTTCTTGACTTGAGAACATTTTTCGGTTTGAATCCGTTTTATAATCTTTTTCACTTCATCAAGGGTTTCTGATTTGTCTCTCAAGAATGAAACCCAAGTGTATCTTGTGTAATCATCTACAATAACTAAGATGTACTTTTTGCCACCTCGACTTTCCGTTCTTGTTGGTCCTATAAGATCCATGTGGAGAAGCTCGAGTGGTCTTGTGGTGATATTGGAGTTCACCTTTTTGTGAGAGCTCCTAGTTTGTTTACCATACTGGCATTCACCACAAATCTTGTCTACTTTTTGCATCTTAGGTAGACCTCTAATTAGTTCACTTTTGCTCAATCTGTATAAATTTTGGTAGTGAACATGTCCAAGGCGTTTATGCCATAATTCTGTCTCATCGGTATGGACCATGTAGCATGTTTGTTTAGATGAGCTACCATTTCTTACTTCTTACTATATAGCAGTTTTCAGAAGTTCTGCGACCAGTTAATATTACAGAACCCTTTTCATTTATAATTTCACAACCTTGATTAGAAAATTTAACATTATGGTTGTTATCGTATATTTGAGATATGCTCAACAGGTTGTGTTTTAAACCCTCAACATATAAAACATTTTTAAATAAGGGAAGGTTATAGAGTTGGACCGTACCTTTGCCAATTATCTTGCAGTTGCTACCATCACCAAATGTGACTGACCCATCAGTCATATCTTTAAGATCGGTGAATAGAGCTTTGTCGCTTTGTCATATGTCCGGGAGCATCCTTTGCCTAGGTACCATTTCGAATGGCTTGTAGCTTTGAAAGCAGTGTGAGCAACCAAACAAGTAACCTTAGGAACCCATTTCAAGATCTTGTTTTGGGTTTAGGAGAATAATTGGTCTTCTTTTGTTTATAGTTGTAAGAGTGACCTCTTGAGTTAGATTTTAATAGCTCCTTAAGTAAATCAACAATTTTTTCGGCTAGTGGGTTTCGAATCGATTTTTGAAATTTATATAGGTGCTATTGTGTTTTGAAGAGTTTTTGTATTTTTAGAAAAACTTGACTAGTACCTTTTCCTTTTGAGTTAGAAGTCTCTCCTTTCACAAAATTGGAGCAGTATTCTTCTGTTTAGGAGATGTGTTTTTATCATAGCTCAACCCGGATCGATCGCCACATTTTCTTGATCCGGATAATAATTTTTCTAATTTTGAATCACCTTGGGCATATCTCCATGTGTCCTTCAAACTCAGAAGAGAAGATACTTCATTTTTAAGTTTCTCATTTTCAGATTTCAAATTTTCAATTAGGGAGGTTTTGAATTCCAGATCACACTTTGATTTTTCAAAACAATCTGAAATTTGGGATTTTTCTAAAACAAGAGTTTCAAAACATTCTTTAAGTTTAAAAAACTTTTCTTTTTGAACTTTAAGTTTGACAGCAATTTTACAACTTTCCTTATATAAGGCATTGTAAGCATCTTGAAGATCTTCATCATTTTCATGATCACTATCCAAATTTTCTTCACTTGTTGAATCGTCGTGATCGGAAAAGGTAAACTTGGCTAGAGTCATAAGGGCCTTAAGTTCACTGCCCGACTCGGTTTCTGAATTTTCTGATTCAGAAGAGGCTTCAGAATCAGACGATTCATCCCAAGTAGCCAACATACCCTTCCTTCTGGATCTGTCCTTTTTAGGACATTTGTTTGCTAAATGCCCATATTCTTGACAGTTGTAGCATTGACTATCTTTTAATGACTTCCAAGTTTTAGACTTAGGTTTAGAACGTTTCTCTTCATTTGCCTTTTGAAAGTCGACTCTTTTCTTACTTTTGAAAATCTTATAAAACTTTTTCGCCAAAAGGGCCATATCATCTTCAGACTTTTCTGAATCTGAATTTTCTTGAGTAATACTTTTAGATGACTTCAAAGCAATAGATTTACCTTTAGGAGCTTTAAAACTTAATTCATAGGTTTGTAAAGAACCAACTAATTCTTCTACCTTCATATTATCCGTATCACGAAGTTCCTGGATTGCGGTTACCTTAGAATTGAACCGTTCAGGAAGAGAGCGTAGTATTTTTGCACACACTTTACTTTCTGGAATCTTATCACCAAGACCCCACATTGAGTTTACAATGTCATTCAATCTAGTATAAAAGTCCATAAACATTTCATTTTCCTCCATATGAATTTCTTCAAATTTAGTTGTGAGGAGTTGGACTTTAGATTTCTTGACAATTGATGTACCTTCGTGTGTCATTTCTAAAATATCCCAGGCTTGCTTTGCAGTATCACAGGATATGATTCTTTTGAACTCATCCGGTGATAGTGCGCAAGTGATTGCATTTAGTGCTTTAGCATTAGCACTACTCTCATTTTTCTGAAGTGTGGTCCATTGGTAATACGGTGTAATTTTCATAGATTTTGAACCATCAACACCAGTTACTTCCATGATAGGAGGATTTCATTCAGTCACTGTGGCTTGCCACACACTTTCATCCATTGATTTGAGGAAGATCCTCATTCTGGCTTTCCAATAGGCATAGTTGGAACCATCAAAGGGTGGAGGCCTAGTAACTGAAAGGCTATCAAAATTTGACATCTTTTATATAGCTTAGATCGTTAGCTCAGGAAATAAATCCAAATAAAAAGTAACAAAAATGAGCTATTAGGCTCTGATACCACTTGAAAAGGCCAAGCTATATGTCCTAGAGGGGGGGGGGGGGGGTGAATAGGACTACGCCAAATTTAAAATAAAATCAGCGGAAATAAAGTAAACCAATAGCCTTACAATATGAATCAATTCACAATGCTAAATTTAAATCACCTTGATAAATAAGTATTGAGAGATTGATACAAATTCAGTTCTAAGGACAACCTTACACCATAATAAACAAGGGCTTATGGTAGGACAACCTTATTTCTAGAACCTCTTTTGGATCAAGGACTCAATTTTAATATAAGTAAATGAAATAGCAAGGAATTGAAATTAAATGCAGAAGTATAGATCTAAATTATTACAACAATCCCCACACTTGCTTGAAATGTAAATAGTTACAACATTCACATCCACTTGTACATTCCACACAATCGAATGATAAAAGATATGAAAATTAAGCAAGCATTCAATCCACAAGACAAAGAGTTATAGTGGTTCGCTGTGTGTGTACACCAACTGTTTTCCAACATGACCACACGTAAAGTTACTCCACTCTAATATCCTCACACAGGGATATTAGCGTTCACTATCAAATAGGTTTTCACTGAGTTCACCAAAACCTTTACAATTGTGTCTTTTTCACTTGGGCTTACACAATTCAAAAACCCCTCTTTTCTGAGTTTTCTGGTTTTCCTCAGACAACCAATACAATGAGATTTTTCTGGCTCAACCTCAAACAAAACCAGTATAATGAGATTTTTCTGGCTTAACCTCAAACAAAACCAAAAGTAAATAAATTTTACAGAATTGTAAAATACCTAGATTTCTCCTTTTCTTAGTAGCCCAGTAGAACCAATCGGAGTAGATGATTGAAGGTCAAAGTTCAATTTCCAATACTCACATCCATAAGGTTCTAAATTCTAATAGATTTTAGATTTAACTTATTGGGCGTAGCTATATTTGATTTTGATTCCAAGAAGAAGGAATAAGATAATTCCTCTTTTCAAATAAGATTGGAATATAGAAACAAAATCAAATTAAATAAGCTAGCAAAAAGGAATATTAAATAAGCACAATGTAGCTTAAAATAAACACAGACTTATCTCAGAGTGATCACTTGAAAATTCTTGAATTGAATCGAGTTGAAGTGTGAAAACTCTGAATTTCGTGTTCAATTTATAGAAGCAAAAATCGTTCCTACGACTGGTCTTAGAAACCTTCGACTGGTCGTAGCTCTAACAGATTTTTGAAATATTGAGCGCGATCTTTGAAAGTCGTTCCACGACTGGTTGTGAGTAGCCTACGACTGGTCGTAGATCCTTACGACTGGTAGTAGGACCAAAGATTACGTTGCTGGACTTTGAGTCGTAGATCCACGACTGGTCGTGGACGAGTCGAAGCCACACCTACGATCGGTCGAAGGACCTCCAGGACTGGTCGTGGGCGTACCAAAAATTCCAAAAAATCTTCAACTACTTAAGACTGTTCGTGGAATTTCTTGGACTAGTCGAACCAATGCCAGGACTGGTCGAACAAGAGCTAGGACTGGTCGTAGAATAGACCAAACTTATGTAAAATAAATATTTGATTTATGTATCCAAAGTGACCTACTTAAAGGGTCAACCTAAGGTCATTCAAACCTGAATCATGTCGTATGGACATTGAACTTCAACCATTCAACGAATGTAGATTGTTTAAACCATATCAGGCTTGAGATCTTGAACTTGTTGTAGCTTCAAACTTGAGATCTTCATCATGCATAACAACTAATTCATGCATTGCTTATTAGTCTTGAAGTCCTGAGTTATTTCTTAAGACTTGAACATCAACATTGTAGCTTCTTGAGACTTCAACATGTAGCTTCTTGAACTTCAATATGTAGCTTCTTGAACTTTAATATGTAACTTCTTGAAAAGTTCAACTTGTAGCTTCTTGAAGTGTTTATGCAGTGTCTTGAATTCATATAAATCATCATACAAGCACAAGACACAGATAGATGTTTTGACACATGACACATCAAAATTTGACAACCAAAGAAGCATGAGACCATAACACTTACACTTTCCCTTATGGGGAAGAAACGAACAGCCCCGGACGAGGCCGGGCCAAGTCGTCCGAGTCACTCCAAGAAGAAGACGACTACTAGGGCAAGTTCGAGCGCCGAGCGGAGGTCAAAGTGGGACCTTAACCCTCAAATCTCGATAGAGAGGTCTCTACCGGTGGGCATTGAACTTGGTTAGTTCTACCAATGTAGAATTGTCTTTGAAGCACATGTGGATGAGAAGTTGTTTGGGATGTACCCGATGATTGACCACCTTCTAGAGAATGGGTGGGGCCCCATATTTGAAGGAAAATTACACGTAAGTGAGGGCTTTTACGGGTCTTCTACGCACACATTAAGGACTCGACCCTTAATCCTCTCCAGTTTACTATTCCCCTGGGGAGAACAGAAGCTAGAGTTGATGTGAACATCAAAGCCCGCATTATGGGAATAGAGTGTGGTGTTGTTCATGCCAGTGAGACTAATCTCGCCGAAAGGCAGGAGCGAGATTGCTGCGCACTCTTCCTATGTGGCCAAGACATTGCTTGGAGGCGAGACAATAGCCTCAAGACGATGTGCATGACTGAGGATTATCGCCTGCTCCACCACATATGCACGTACAACGTGTATCCCAGATGGAGCAACCGCACGGAATGCACTAGGTTTATGGTGGATTTCTTGTACCGGGTTGGAGAGGGAGAGAAGGTATGCCTACCTACTCTTGTCTTGACCCAGATTGTGAAGGCGACACAATCTTCTCAAGGGGATTCGTCCCTCCCATTTGGCCAACTGATTTGCAAGATCGCCTGTAACTTTAGATTCAGACTCCACATGGACAATCTCACCCCTATCCATTTCATCAATGAGACTACCCTCAACAACATGAAAATAGGTCCCAGACAACGCCAGGCCCGACTTGAGGAATTTGGAGATGAGATAAAGGAAGAGACAGAAGAAGAGGAAGAAAGTGAGGAAGAGGAATAAGAGGAAGAAGTGGAGGCTCAGGACTCCAATTGGGAGCTCCCACTGCTCAGGACGACTGCTAAGATCGGGCCGCCCATGCCGCCCACCTGGCCAAGATCGAGGAAAACCAGGAATATTTGAAGAAGAAATTCAAGAGGATGTCTCATACTCTGAAGGCCCTCTTATGCTGCATGCAAGATAAGTGAGAACCTCAGCCTTCGCTAGAATCAGAGGATTAGCAGTGTAGTTTGTAGTTGCTTTTTGTAATAGCCTTGGATAGGCTTAGTTTAGATGTTAAGATGGTAAATGTTGAAGTCTTTTGTTAATTAGCTATCATGTGTTCTCTGTCATAGTACATGTAATGTCATACCATATGTAACTATGACAAATTTTGTTTAATGAAATGCATGAAACTCCTTTTGTTTAGTAATGTGTGGAATGTTTGGGGGAAAGCTAATGATGTTACCCTAACTCCATAAATATTGTACCCTATGTTGTATACAGGGAATGCCTCCTAAAACCAGTTAGAACATGACATGTCTCCCACCTGGCAGTTTGGTTGATGGAGCCCCTCTTCCAAATGATAGCTAACAGGGCCCTAGTTTGGGTCCAACTAGCGGACAATGCTAAACTCTCAACCGGTCATCGACCCCACAGATGGGCCTATGCCGAGTGCGCCACCGGTTCTAGATCAGAACCATGCTTCTTCCTTGGCACCACATATACCTAAGGCAGCCCCTCCCTCAGATAGATTGGAGTAGATGATGCTCTTAATGCAACAACAACAACAGGTCCTAGCAACTATAGCGGGGGCCATCGTACAAAATATGAATGTGGCCTCGCCGATGCAACACATGCAGGCCACCGAGGCAACGGCTGCATACGGGCTATTCGAGCATTTTTAACTCTTCCGTCCTCCCACTTTTGCTTGTACTCATAGACCCGAGGAGGCCGAGTACTGGTTGAAGCCATTACGCTGCTCTAAAGTAAAACAGGTCGAGCTTGTTACATACATGTTCGTGAAGGAGGCTAGCCTATGGTGGGACAGTGTCCTATGAACCATACCTGTACGATTTATGTGGATGTGGGACGGGTTCGAGACATATTTCTATGAGAAATACTCCCCCCTCACCTACTGTAATGAAAAAGAGGGCGAATTCCTCCGCCTCAAGCAGGGGGAATGACAGTGGCGGAATATGAGAACCACTTCATGGAGCTAGCTAGATATGCTCTCTTGATTCTGCCTAATGAGCAGATGAGAATGTGGCGATTCTCAGAAGGGTTGCGGGCTGACCTCTGCACTAAGATGTGTTGTGCTAGCTTCCCCACATATGCTGAATTAGTAAACATGTCCTTGCAAGCTGAGCAGGATGGTGAGTGGGTGCCTCGAACACGCCTGTTAATGGGCCCAAAGCCTAGGCCCATATTAGAGACTTAACCGCTTCTTGGCAAGAGACCACATGTGAACTCACCCCCCAGACCGATGGTTCCGCCGATCTAGTAAAAGAGTTCTGATCGCACGTGCACCTACTTTGGCAGAGCAGGTCACACTGACCCCTTCTGCTTTACCGAGATGAGGGATAACAGCTACACACTGCCTTAAAGGGTTAATCGCCAACCCCCGCATGCTATTTCAGCCCCTCCTTTACGATATGTGGTATCGACGCAACCATACAACTAACCTCCCGCATCTCGAAAGAGTCCTCCTCAACAGCCTATGATAGCACTGCCTAACCGCCCATAACAAGCTTGCTTACATGCACTCACCGCCGAAGCAGCTGAATCAACGGTTACAGTACCACTAGCATTTGAAGGCACTGCTTATGTCCAAGGTACACCTATATTCCTTTTAGTGGACACCGAGTCCACTGTTTCTATGGTAGCATGCTCTACAGTCAAGCGGTTAGGGTTGAACACTACCCCTATGATTGGGGTGAGAGTCATCCTCACAGTAGGAACCTTCTCAAATGCCATTAAGCTTTGTAAGAGTTGCCCGATAGACTTAGGGAGCGAAGTGGTGCACATTGACCAAATTGTAATAAAGATTTATCATTATGACGTCATCCTCGCCATGGATTGGCTCACCAAAATGAAGGCGGAGATTGACTGTGAGACCAGATTGGTGACAACCCATGAACCCGAGGGCACAACCTTCACCTTCCCAGTTCAGGTCAGTTGTCCTTTCCACATCCGTTGTTATGCTTCCCTATTGGAGATTTATGATGGTCCGTCACTTGGGGACACATCAGTAGTCCAAGATTTCACTGACATGTTTAGAACGATCCCTGGACTACCTCTTCAGCATGAGATCGACTTTACCATCAACCTTGTGCCAGGCATGACACCTATCTCTTTACTGACGTACCGCATGCCTCCATGTGAAATGAAGGAATTGAGGAAGCAAATTAATGATTTATTGGACTCGGGTTTTATACAGCCAAGCATATCTCCTTGGGGAGCTCCTATGTTAGATCATGAAAAAGAAGGATGGATGACTGCGATTGTGTATAGACTACCACAAGCTGAACCATAGATGACCTATTCGACCAATTGAAGGGGGCTCAGTACTTCTCTAAGATAGACTTGCAGTCCGGGTATCATCAGTTGCATGTCAGGAATAAAGACATACAGAAAACAGCTTTCAGGACTAGCTTCGGGCACTACGAATTCCTCGTGATGCCGTTTGGACTTACAAATGCACCGACCATATTTATGGATCTCATGAATCGGGTGTTTCGACCATATCTTTACTGATTCATCATCGTATTCAAAGACGACATTTTGATATAGTCAAAGAGTTAGAAAGATCACGAAGAACACCTGCGAGTAATCCTTGATACTCTTAGGCAGAATTAGTTGTTTGCACAGTACCGAAAATGCGACTTCTAGAAGGAAGAAGTCATGTTTTTGGGACACATAATTTCCAAGGAAGGAATCGTCATGGACCTCGCTAAGGTGACCGTGGTACAGGATTGGGAGCAGCCTGACTCAGTTATAGAAGTGAGGAGTTTCCTCGGACTTATCGGCTATTATCGCTGATTCATTAAAGATTTCTCCAAGATAGCCTGGCCATTATTCCAACTTACTCGGAAAGATCTTAAATTTGCTTGGAATGAGAAAGCAAAGGCAGCCTTCCAAGACTTAAAGGACAAGCTGACGTCTGCGCCTGTACTAGTGCTGCTAGAGTAAGGGGTCAAATATACTATTTACACCAACGCCTCTCGAGTCGGTTTGGGGTGTGTGCTTATGCGGAAGGATAGGGTGATCGCCTATGCCTCTCGACAGTTGAGAAAACACAAAGAAAATTACCACACTCGTGATCTGGAGTTGGCGGTAGTCATTTTCACATTAAAGCTTTAGAGACATTACCTCCAAGAGAGGAGTTCGAACTCTTTTGCGACCATAAGAGCCTCAAGTACATCTTTACACAGAGGGACCTGAATATGAGGCGACGTCGTTGGATGGATACATTGAAAGACTTCAATTTTGAAGTCTCCTACCATCCTGGAAAGGCCAACCTTGTGGCCAATGCGTTAAGTCACAAGAAAACTATGGAATTTGCAGCCCCACTAATGTTAAGAGAGTGGGATATGGTGGAGTTCGTGAGAGATTTCGAATAAAGGTTGACAGTTGAGGAGCCGTTCGAGAGCGTTGCACACTTCCATGTATAACCACTTATTAATGACCGAATCATTGTGGCTCAGAAAGAAAATGAGCTATTGTTAAAGATTAGAGAGTGTGCAAGCGACAATGAAGAATTAGAATGGAGGATTGGCTTGGATGGAGGTTTGTGGTATCGTGGCCACCTATGCCTCCCAAACCTTCACGATTTGAGGAGAGAAGTTATAGAGGCCGCACATAGTTCAAAGTTGGCGATGCATCTGGGTAGTATGAAAATGTATCGGGACGTGAAGAGTTCGTACTGGTGGGACAACATGAAGGCCTTAATAGCCGATTTTGTATCTCGATGCCTCACGTGTGAACAAGTCAAGGCGGAGCACCGCCGACCCCCTGGTTTACTCTAACCCATTCCCATAGCCAAGTGGAAGTGGGATTTCATATCTATGGATTTCGTTTCTGGGTTACCAAAGATGAGAAAGTGTGCATGACTCCATTTAGGTGATTGTGGACCGGTTGACGAAGTCGGCCCATTTCCTCCTGATTCGGGTTTCTAATTCGGTAGACGACCTGACCAGGCTGTACATTAAGGAGATAGTACGACTGTATGGAATTCCCCTAGAGATTGTGTCAGACCGAGACACACAATTCACGTCTATGTTCTGGACTCGAATCCAAGAGGTGATGGGGGTGAAGATGAAATTTAGTACCGCGTTCCATCCACAGATCGATGGGCAATGGAGCAGATAAATCAGATACTCGAGGACATGTTACGAGCATGCGTACTTGACTTCAAGGATAGTTTAGGTGACTGCCTCCCTTATGCCGAATTTACCTATAATAACAGTTTCCAAGCAAGTATTGGCATGGCTCCTTATAAAGCCTTGTATGGACGCCCATGTTGGGCTCCGCATTGTTAGACAAAAGTTGGCGAGAAGAGCTTGGTTGGCCTAGATCTAGTCCATGCGACCTCAGAAAAGATCGATATTATCAGGCGTCTACTCCTTATGGCCCAGAGTAGGCAGAAGAGTTACGCTGATACGAGACAGAGACAGTTGGTGTTCGAAGTTGACGACCATGTATTCCTTAAAGTTTCCCCAATAAAGGGAGTACTCCATTTTGGCAGGAAAGGGAAACTCACGCAGAGGTTTATTGAGCAATTCTAGATTTTAGACTGAGTGGGTGTGGTGGCATACCTTCTCGCCTTGCCCACACCACTCGCAGGCGTACACAACGAGTTTCATGTGTCGATGTTGAAGAAGTATGTTCCTGACCCTACTCATATCATCAGGTGGGAGCAAGTACAACTAAGGGAAGATGCCACCTATGTACTGTGGCCCACGCGTGTTTTAGATAGTAAAGAACAAGTGTTGCACAGTAAGGTCATCCCACTCGTGAAAGTGTTATGGATGCACCACACCAAGGAGGAGGATACTTGGGAGACGGAAGCTGAGGTCCGTAAGAACTACCCATAAATCCTCGAAGCATACAAAAAGGTACAAATTTCGGGGATAAAATTTTTCTTTAAGGGGGTTAGGTTGTAACGTCCCGAAAAATCATATAACCTTAGGCAAAACAACCCAAGGACCGCATCCGGTCGTATAATTTAGACAAGATTTAGTTAAGTACTAAATAATAAGTGGATTAAGTTTGGACCACCATTTTCACAAATGAAAAGGCCTAGAATCAGGAATACAACTGGCTCAATGTCATCTTAAGACCTAAGAGAAATCCTAAGGGCCTATTGCTCTCAGGAGTACATTGAAACTCTGTAACGGACCTAGACCGCACGTCGAGGGTCCGATGACCGCGAAATTATAGGAAGATGTCCGTCTTGCTAGGCTTGACAACCATCATGGGAATCAAGCCTAGAAAGTGTCCAGAAACGTCCAACTTGAGTCGTGAGTTAAGAGCATGAGAAATGCGAATATCCTTAGAAAATGAACTGAAACTTAAGTGAATTGGGTCGTTCGCTCTTATGTAAATTTGAGGAGTTCAGACCGTTAGTTTATGATCAAATGTAACGCCCTGAAAATCGGGGGTCGAGTATGAACTCAACTCCCGAGTTCCAACGCATCACTTATGCAACATACACAATGATGGTTAAATGTTGTCTGAGTTAGCGCAATAAACATGAATGAGATTATACCAAAATAGTAATTCATACTCCAGTTCAATTGTATAAAGGCAAGTGGAAGACTAAAATTTTATATTCAAAATATGTAAAGTATCAAAATTTTGTGAACTCCAGAGTATGAGTACTAACTGAGTACCAATATACATGTAATGTCTCTAAGTCAAAAAAATCAAAATACAATCCTCAAAGAGGCCCTGTAAATCCCGCGATGCAGCCGGCCTAAGCGTAGCCGTCAGTATCGCATAAAGGAGAACTCCTCCTGATCCTCCTCATAGTCTAGCTCAGACTCCCGAACAGGCGCCATCTACACCTGTGACAGAGTCTGGTGGGTGTTGCAAACACCGTCCCGTAACGTGGGAGTGAGTAGCTAACTCAGTGGAACAATAAAGCATAGGTTAACATGTTATCAAATCAATCAAGCAGTAATGATAACGCAGTACAAATCAAACATTTCTAATTACTCTTGTTAAGTGCAAAAATGGTATGACATGATCTTTGTATGCCCTTGCCAAACCACCCTCAAGCGACATCATCTTACGTTCGCGAATGCTACTCCCTTAGTGCGCCACATCTACAAAGCACATGCGGTGCATGATGATCATGATTACCAAGTTTTTATTAATCCATTTCAACCAGCAGTATTGAGAAACTAAGGTACCTCCCTTGTATAATTCCCAAACATGATCCATTCTAGGGTCGTCAATCCTAGCTAATCTCATACGATATTATGGTTTGAGAAGCGTAGTGAAGGCATCGCAAAGGGCTCGTCACCCGTCAGCGCGGATACAGATCTCACCGTATGCGGCTCCATTGCTGGCCGTCACGGCTCAAGTACATATCTCACCGTACCTGGCTCAATCACTAGCCGTCAGCTCAAGTACAGTCTCACCGTACTCGGCTCAACTCATACTCTAGTTATCTGTGAAAGACTCATCGCCAATCACAGACACTTGGAGTACTCGAAGATACTACGGAGGACTCGTCGCCGTCAAGACGAGCACATGGTCTCACCGTGTTTCGGCTCTCGTCGTAAATATCGACAAATTTCGAATATAGTGTCCCATACCACTATAATCGGCTCACGAGGTTGGTTGCGCAATGGTCACTACGGGAGGCACATGACCCCGGCGAGGCCGACGGACTCGACCACGGTGTCCCATACCACCATGCCCGGCTCATGCGTCTTAGCGGATCGAGGTACCATGGTTAACGGGATCGCCACTGGTAAGTTTGGTACCCTAGGTTCAAGCAGTAGCGACCAAACATGGTGAACATACATATACACATATCGGTTTGCTTGACAAGCCTGACTAGCTCGAGCGCACCACAAGTTGAGCGATATGGAGCGCAAAAGCACTCCGTGTGGCCAACCACTATCGCCAACCGAAGTACGACTCGGGTTCGCCAGACACGTCCATCGTGGCGATATGAATCTCGGCCACAACAGTAAGTCTGGTACCGAATGTGTGGACTATAGGCATAGTCCCAAACTCAATCAGTGGTAGAGCATAAAGTAAAGCATGAAGTAGAGCATGTATTATAAAGCATGAAGTATAGCATGTTATAAGGCATGTTGTAAAGCATGTTGTAAGACATGTTATAAAGCACTAAACACATAGGGATACAATTACTTAGAGTTCATAGGTGAGTGGTTAGAGTGAACAACCACGTGGAGAGTGTCATATGTGACTCTAAGGTAGCGGAGAATCCCATCTCAAAGACCTAACTAAGGTTCTAACACTTAAACACTTACACTCGCAAGTGATTTCACCAACACTTGGAATACACTACTTCAACATACATGACGTATGCTAGAGAAGGGTGTACTAGGGTTGTCCCTTTACCGAGCTAGTATTTTATACATATACATCCTATTCATACAGCAAATAAACATAGCAAACACATCAGCAAATTTTATACGTATAGGGTACTTTCACGTATACCCAATTTCGACATACATAGTGTTTACAAAGGAACATCGGTTTCAAGCGATTCCTTTCGCCAAGCTAGTATTTTAATCATGTATTGTATAATCATACATTAAATACATATGTCAAACATTATTCCAAAAGAAATACGTATACGGTATTTCTACAATACGTATTTTTAACATACGGCACATTTACAAAGGAACATATATTTTGGCGATCTCTTTCGCCAAACTAGTATTTTATTCATATGTTATATAATTAAACATTAAATAAACATGTCGAGCAATTATCCAAAAAAAATACGTATACGGTATTTCTACGTATACCTAGAATATGTGAAATTCCATATTTCACACCGCTAATCAAAACAGGAAACGGAAAGCACTTTGTACATGTGCAACTGCAAGCAGATCATGAATCTACCATTATCTGACATTGAAAGCGTTGAAAACCGTAACTTATACGCTTAAAGTCCTCACCTTTGCCTTTGGAAACGGAACGAATCAGCAAGGGTGATAGATCTTCCGTCTACAGACGATTTCTAGCCTAAAGAGCGGAATCGGTTAGTCGGAATACATCCTACCTCGATTCCAACTCAAATCAGACCTAGGGTTAGGGTTTCTTACCTTCAAATGAGGTGGAAAACACCGGGAAAACGCCGAGAATAAGGCGGTGTAGGCCGTGTAGCAATCCCAGTGCAAGTGGAGGAAGATCGCAACGATCTCCAAGTCCTTCTCTCTCTTTTCTCTCTCTCTAGGGTTTCCACCAAAATTCGTATGGCTGTGAGAGGGGCTGCTCTAAGCTCCTTTTATAGCCTCAAACATTACGGAAATAGACTTAGGTTCATGGGCACGCTTATATAGGATATTCGCCGCTTTTCCAAATTTCAAAAGGGGAGTTCGGTAGCCCTCCTTGAACCAAACGTCGACTTAAGCTCACCACCAATGGATCTACGTGGGATTACGTTTTGACTCATTCGGATACGTAGATCGCACGTGGCGGACCACTTTCAGTTCGACGGTCAGTGGGCCACGATCAGAAATTCCGAGTACATGTAAATGTTCCTGAAATTTTTCTTAATCCGAGGGTGTAATTTGGTCTGATTCTGACGGTCAGGTTGCTTAATACTGACGCGTCAACAAACGATGCCAGATCACTATTCCAGATATTTATTTCGGCTTGTGAATAGTGTTTTTCACACTACCTCGCTCCGATTCGAAACGAATGGCCGTGGAATATCGGATAAGGCTGATTTTTGAGATGATTGTTAAGCCCAGTGGGGCGGTCCTAGTTCCTTAACTTCGGGTTAATCGGAATCCCGATGTGCGATCTAGACCTAATACGAAGTTTCGTTTCATTCCCGAGAGCAGACGGGAAATGAGTTTGGTTCTAAACTTTAGGGTAACCTAGCGTCAATGATTCTGCAAGTTTTGGGTCTTGCAGATCGTATTTAAAGCGATCCTAACGGATTTCATAGCTAACGGAGTTTAATACTTAGTTAACTTTGTTAAATTTCTAAAGGATTTAATCCTATGTGATTTCTGGTCGAGGTGGTACTCGACCCAATGTACGGAATTTTTCAGGTCGTTACAATCTACCCCCCTTAAACAAAAAATTTCGTCCTCGAAATTTATACCTGTTCGTACTCCTCGAGAATCTGAGGGTAGTTCTTCCTGACCTCGGCCTCAGTCTCCCAGGTAGCTTCCTCCTCAGAATGATGTGTCCAAAGTACCTTCACAAGTGGGATGACCTTGCTACGCAAGCACTTGCTCCTTCCTGTCAGGATGCGCGTCGGGCGCAACTCATATGTCGCATCCTCGCTCAACTGTACCTGCTCCCATCTGATGATATGCGAAGGATCAGGAACGTACTTCTTCAGCATAGATACATGAAATACGTTATGTACAGAAGCAAGTGGTGTAGGCAAGGCGAGACGATACGCCACATCACCCACTCGATCCAGTATCTGAAATGGACCGATGAACCTCGGTGTGAGTTTCCCCTTCTTCCCAAACCGAAGGACTCCCTTCATAGGGGAAACCCGAAGGAACACATGATCACCAACCTCGAACTCCAGCGGTCGCCGCCTCGTATCGGCGTAACTCTTCGCTCGCTGCTTCGTGCCGTGAGTAATCGACGCCGATAATGTCTACCTTCTCTCGTAGTCGCCGAACCAACTCCTCGGCCAATCGGCTACGCTCTCCAACCTCGCCCAACAAGTGCGGTGCTCTACAAGGTCGACCATATAGAGCCTCATATGGCGCCATGCCAATCGTCGCTCGGAAGTTGTTGTTGTAGGCGAACTCGCGTACGGAAGACAGGTCGTCCCAACTGTCCTGAAGTCCAACACACACGCCGCAACATATCCTCCAGACCGATTCACTCGCTCTCGTCCGCCCATCGGCCCGAGGATGAACGCCGTATCGAACTTCAACTTCACACCCATCGCCTCCTGGATACGAGTCCGAAGATGGATGTGAACCGCGTGTCTCTCGTCCGACACAATCTCCAAAGGAACCCCGTGTAGACGGACGATCTCCCTGATGTACAATCTAGCCAGCTCGTCTGCGGAGTTCGTAACTCTGATAGGGAGGAAATGGGCCGATTTAGTCAACCGGTCCACAATCACCCAAATGGAATCGTGCCCCTTCCTCGTCTTCGGCGGCCACGATATGAAGTCCATGGAGATGAAGTCCCACTTCCACTCCGCATAGGCATGGGCCGAAGCGGCCCAGAGGTCGGCGATGTTACGCCTTGACCTGCCGGCACGTCGCAACGAGACACATACTCGGCAATGTGGGCCTTCATGTTATCCCCACCAATACGTCCGTCTCATATCCCGGTACATCTTCGTGCTACCGGGATGCATCGCAAACTTCGAGTTATGGGCCGACTCGAGAAGCTCGCGTCTCAAGTCAGGCACATCTGGAACACATAGGCGGCCACGGAATCGTAAACCCCCATCGGATCCAACTCTCCACTCGGAGTCCACGGCGTCGCTAGCCCGCTCTCGGCTCGGGACGGCCGTATGTCGCCCTCCCGGGCCTCAACAATCTGTCGTCGATAAGTGGCCGCACCCGAATGTGCGCAACACACTCAAATGGCTCCTCGACGGTGAGTCTCGCTCGAAGTCCCGCACAAACTCTACCATATCCCACTCGGCTATCATCGGCGGTGCCGCAAATGCAATCGCCTTCTTGCGGCTCAACGCGTCTGCCACAAGGTTCGCCTTGCCGGGATGGTAGGAAACCTCGAACTTGAAGTCCTTCAAGGTCTCCATCCATCGCGTACTGTCTCATATTCAAATCTCGGCTGCGTGAATATGTATTTAAGGCTCTTGTGGTCGCGTAAAAGCTCGAACTCCTCACCATAGAGGTAATGTCTCCGAGCTTCAATGCAAAGATGACCGCCGCCAACTCCGTGGTCATGTGTAGGGTAATTCTCCTCGTGCTTCCTTAATTGTCTCGAGGCATACGATATCACCCTATCTTTCTCGCATCAACACACAACCCAAACCAACGCGAGACGCGTCGATACACCGTGTATTTCACCCCTTGATCGGCAATACTAGCACAGGGGCGGACGTCAACTTGTCCTTCGGCTCCTTAAAGCCGCCTCCGCCTTCTCATTCCAGCGAACTTCAGTCCTTCCGAGTCGGAGAGACAGTGGCACAGCGATCTTCGAGAAATCTCGAATGAAACGTCGTAGTATCCGGCCGGGCCAAGGAAACTCCTCACCTCAAGAATCGATTCAGCCAGCCGCAATCCGAACCGCAGCCTACCTTAGCAAGGTCCATTGCTATCCCATCCTTGGACACTACATGTCCCAGAACTTGACTTCCTCCTGCCGAAGTCGCACTTCTTGTACTGCGCAAACAACTGGTTCTTCTTCAGTGTCTCCAATACCGCTCGCAAGTGCTCCTCGTGCTCCTCCCGACTCGTGGAGTATATCAAGATGTCATCGATAAAGACGATGACGAATCCAGAGGAAGGGCCGAAATACCCGGTTCATCAGATCCATGAACACGGCTGGTGCGTTCGTCAGACCGAACGACATCACTAAGAACTCGTAGTGCCCAAAGCACGTCCTGAAGGCTGTCTTCTGCACGTCCTCCTCTCTCACGCGCAACTGGTGGTACCCTGACTGGAGATCAATCTTCGAGAAATACTTCGCCCCTCTCAACTGATCGAACAGATCGTCAATCCTGGGCAAAGGATACTTGTTCTTCACCGTGACCTGGTTCAACCTACGGTAATCAATACACAACCGTAGCGACCCGTCCTTCTTCTTCACGAACAACACAGGTGCTCCCCAAGGAGACACACTAGGTCGAATAAAACCTCTCTCTACAAGTACATCAATCTGTGTCCGCAGCTCCTCCATCTCACATGGAGGCATACGATACGTAGGCAACGAGATGGGCGTCGCACCAGGCGTAAGATCTATCGTAAAATCAATCTCACGCCGAGGAGGTAAACCAGGGATAGTCTCAAACACGCCTGCAAAGTCTCGAACCACCGGCGTACTATCTACTGTCGGACCATCAATCGGCGCAAGCAAAGCAGCATAACAATCAACTCGACAGGGCCAACTGACCTGCACCGGGAACGTGAAAGCTGCACCGTCAGGTCCATAGGCCGTCACGATCCGAGTATCGCAATCTATCTCCGCCCTCATCCTGGTGAGCCAATCCATACCCAGGATAACATCGTAGTGCCACAGCGGAGCAACAATGAGGTCGACGAGCACTGTGCTGCTACCCAAAACTACCGAGCAACCCTCACATAATCGTGTGACATCCGAACAGGTCCCGGTAGCCGTAGTGAGTCTCATTCCCTTAGTGGGAATCGTATGCAAAGATAGGCGTTTCACCGCCCCACAGGAAATAATAGAGGTAGTGGACCCAGTGTCCACCAACAAAGAGACGGGAGTGTCGTGAATAAAAGCCGTACCCTCGAAAGCCGTCGGAGCTGAAACCGACGTCTCAGGTGCCTCAGCCACGAGAGTATGAACGCGAGCCTGCTGCTGGCGGTTCGGCTGTGGAGCCAAGGGTCGCTGTGGCGGCCTGAAGGACGGTACGGGAGGACGGAATGAAGGATGTGCAGGAACGGTCTGTAGCGGCGGAGCTGATATGGCCTGTGGATAAGAGCGACCCAATCTCTGTGGTGGCGCAAAGCCGCTAGCTCTCATGCGCGAGAAGCAGCTCTCAGCAGGGTGTCCAGGTTTCCCGCAAAACGTGCAGGTCACCAACGGGCGTCTCATAGGAACACGGTGGCGCTGCGGCCCACGGGGGAGAATCACCGAGGCCTCTTGCCTAAAATAGGGCCTCGCTCGTACATCCCTGTCGCGGTCTCGCAACCATAGTGCCCCGTGATCTGGCCAATCGGTCCACATCCTGCTCGGCCGTCATAGACATGTGGACCAACGCCGCATATGTAGGAATACTGTGGCAGCATATCCTCGACCGAATCTCCGGTCGCAAACCCAAGGAGAAACGACGCATCCGCATCTGCTCGTCTACTAGTATAGTCGGGACAAAGCGGCCCAACTCGGTGAAGCGGTGCTCGTACTCCGTGATCGTCATGCCTCCCTGTCTGAGGCGTAAAAACTCTTCCTCCCGCTCATGCCGATAAGTCTGCGGGTAGTACTTCTCGTGGAACCGAGACTCGAAAGCCTCCCAGGTCCACACGAAGTCTACTGCGACAGTGCGCAAGACGCTGTCCCACCATAAGCTCGCTCTCTCTCAAACATGAAGGCGGCCGCTCTACCGCTCCGCCTCCGAATGTTGAAGCATCAGTAGCATCTTGGAGATGCGGTCTAACCATAACTCCGCCTCCTCGGGTCTGTGAGAACCCATAAATGAGGGAGGCCTCAAGCGCTGGAATCGCTCGAGTAGACCGCGTGTACCGACCTCTCCAGTAGGAGGTGCGACGGATGGAGGCAGAGGCACATCCTCAACCTGAGCAGGAGGCCCAGAATGCTCATCAGGACGTGTAGATGTCGCAGGTGGAGTCGCACTACCACCACGGGACAAGGCCTCAGCGATAGTGGCCATAAGCTGCCGATGCTGTTCGTTCTTCTGTATCTGCGCTCCGCTCGCCGTCGCTCTTGCTGCCTTCTTTGCATCTCGCTGCCGATGCATCATCATCATCACCGCTCAAACCTATCGGTCGGCGGAGCGACACGGGAGTCATATCTGCGCGACGATGATGGCCGGAATCGCTCACGGACCGGGGCGTGTATGGTGGCAACCCGCCGGCCAGGACCGATGGGGGCGATCGGAACCCAACCCACGGTCCGCGGGACCACCACTACTAGAAGGTGTCCGGGTCCATGGAGCCGGTCGGACGAAGATGTGCGGTGCTCACGCGTATATCTTGTCGCGGCATACCCTACACAACACAGGTCTGACATTGGTGAGATACAAAGATAACACACATCATAAAGCGCTTTAGCATTCCACACATCATCAAACAAAAGAGGCTATATGCTTTTCATTAACTCAAAATTGTCATAATACATGGACTACAGAGTTTACATGAATCATGACGGAAATAACATTATAGCCAATACATCCACACATCAAACACTAAACATTCTACTACCTAATACATCATTTGAACGAAAACACAAACCGCCTATCGCGGTAACCAAAGCAAACACAACATACAACAACACGGATGACTAAGCATCCGAAGTAGGCGGTGGAGGAGGAGCATTCTTATCCTGCGCACAGCACAGGATGGCCTTCAACATACGGGACATCTTCTTGAAATTCTTCTTCATGTAGGCTTCATTCTCTTCAAGTTTAGTTCGAACTTGACCAATCTCACCAGAACTTGTCCAATCTCACCGAACTTGTCCAACCTCTTGCTGCGGGCGGCTTGCCTCTCCTCAAGACGGGCAAATCGCGCATCAGATACATCTCGATCCACACCCTGCCCCTGAGCCGCAGGGGGTGAACTCTCCTCAGTGTCCTGAGCCTCAGGTTCTTCCTCCTATATGTCATCACTGCGCTCCTCATCGCTCTCAGCCTGGAGGTCAACACTCTCCTCACCGGCACTATCCGACTCATCTCCAGACTCGTCGAGTCGGGCTTGCCGCTGTTGGGGGCCGATCTTCATATTCCTGAGTGTCGCTTCATTTATGATTCGGACCGGTGCAAGGTCCTCCATATTCAATCTGTAGCCTACATCACGAGCCATCCTGCAGATCAGTCGGCCAAATGGGAGCGAAAGATCGTTCCTGGCAGAACGAACAACATTAACTATCTGGGATAGGATGAATGTGGGCAGGCATATGTTTTCCCGGCGTCCCATCTTGTACGAGAAAGTCCACCATCACCCTAGTACATTCCGTGCGGTTACCCCACCGTGGGTATACATTGTATGTGAAGATGTGATGGAGCAAATGGAAGTCTTCGAGACATCTTTGTCGCCGCAATACAATTTGCTCGCTTCCAAGTAACCCGGCGACCACGAGAGAAATCGCGTGCGGCGATCCCTTTCCGCGCGAGCTTTAGAGAAGTCATCACTAGGATGCACTTGACCAAGCGGAATCTTCGTGATTCGAGCCACCTCATCCACAGTGATTGTGCGCCTTCTGCCCCTCACAGAGACAGTAAACTGAAGAGGCTCTACTGATGAGTCTATGATGTGAGCGTAGAAGGCACGAACCGTGTGCTCACATGCGGGGGACTCGCCTTCAAAAATATGATTCCACCCGATATCCACCAAGTGGTCCATCATCGGGTGTAGACCAAACATCCTCTCATCTACATGAGCTTCAAACACAACCTTGCGGCCCGCGAAGCGCCCATATTCCATGCCTATTGGATGAGCATTCCTGGCGGGGTGGTCAGGATCCAGGTCTCGCTTCGACCTAAACTCCCGCACGGTGCTTGTACCGGCCCCAACATCAGATTTTCTTCGGGAACGGGCTGGCCTACTTAGGCCGGCGTCATCGGCCACGGTTTTCCTCTTTCCCATGAGAGATAGGATGGAGGAAATGGAGAAAATGGTGGCCACCACACCAAGGAGGGCCATAAAAATTTTCCAAAATGGGGGAACAAAGGGCTGACCTCTTTTATCTTCCACAATCAACAATCCAACAGGTGTGGAAGAAGCTCTAGAGGTAGGAAATGAAGAAGAAACAAGAAGAAAATGGGATGGGTTAGTAGATTACCCGATTTTGAGCTCCAAGGAGGGTTATGAGAGCTCCAACTTGTGGAAATGGGGAAAGGGAGAGGCTAGGGCTGTTGTAGGAGGTAGGGGTGTGTGAGTTATGGAAGGAAATGGAGGGATTGAAGGTTTGGAGGGAGGGGTTTTCAGAAAAATTGAAAATGGAGGTGGTGGTGGTTGAAAAGAGGGGAAATGGGAGAGATGGGTGCTTCAGCCCCTAAAAAGCTAATCAAATGCCAAAATGGCACGTGCCATTGGGTAGGGGGGGTCTGGCCGACCAACCCCACGTGCGGAAACACGCCGGAAAGCTGACGGAGGCGCAGTCCGCCGCCGGTGCCGCGGTGGCGCCGCGGTCGGGCTTGGCCGGAACCGCGCTGCCGCGGTCTGGTTTTGTTCGTCAGACTCCCAGGGTGCCAAATGCACCCTGTCTCGGTCCAAAATGTTAACGGATTAGTCGTGGGGGCCCACGGACTCAGTTTTGTGCCAAAACGGTCAGTTCCGGCAAAGTTCTGACATAATCTGGTTTTTCCTGATTTTTAATGACTTATTTTTGGTAATTTGTGACCTGGACACGTCAATAGACGGTCTAGGAGTGACCTGGGGTCCATAAGTGTGGTCGGGATCGAGTACGCACTCGATCAAACTGTCCGTGTGTAGCGAACTCCGCCGAACGGCGAAATCGGGAGACCCTAAGATTGTTGCTATATTTTGCGCACCCTCCTAAGTGTAATGCATCAGCGTACGTAGTGGGGACATAACTCAGGTCCGGTTTAATCAAAATCATGCTTTGATACCAACTTGTAACGCCCTGAAAATCGGGGGTCGAGTATGAACTCAACTCCCGAGTTCCAACGCATCACTTATGCAACATACACAATGATGGTTAAATGTTGTCTGAGTTAGCGCAATAAACATGAATGAGATTATACCAAAACAGTAATTCATACTCCAGTTCAATTGTATAAAGGCAAGCGGAAGACTAAAATTTTATATTCAAAATATGTAAAGTATCAAAATTTTGTGAACTCCAGAGTATGAGTACTAACTGAGTACCAATATACATGTAATGTCTCTAAGTCAAAAAAAAATCAAAATACAATCCTCAAAGAGGCCCTGTAAATCCCGCGATGCAGCCGGCCTAAGCGTAGCCGTCAGAGTACTGCATAAAGGAGAACTCCTCCTGATCCTCCTCATAGTCTAGCTCCGGCTCCTGAACAGAGGCGCCATCTACACCTGTGACAGAGTCTGGTGGGTGTTGCAAACACCGTCCCGTAACGTGGGAGTGAGTAGCTAACTCAGTGGAACAATAAAGCATAGGTTAACATGTTATCAAATCAATCAAGCAAGAATGATAACGACCTAAAGACAAATCAAACATTTCTAATTACTCTTGTTAAGTGCAAAAATGGTATGACATGATCTTTGTATGCCCTTGCCAAACCACCCTCAAGCGACATCATCTTACGTTCGCGAATGCTACTCCCTTAGTGCGCCACATCTACAAAGCACATGCGGTGCATGATGATCATGATTACCAAGTTTTTATTAATCCATTTCAACCAAAGCAGTATTGGGAAACTAAGGTACCTCCCTTGTATAATTCCCAAACATGATCCATTCTAGGGTCGTCAATCCTAGCTAATCTCATACGATATTATGGTTTGAGAAGCGTAGTGAAGGCATCGCAAAGGGCTCGTCACCGTCAGCGCGGATACTGAGATCTCACCGTATGCGGCTCCATTCTTGGCCGTCGGCTCAAGTACATATCTCACCGCACTGGCTCAATCACTAGCCGTCACTCAAGTACGGGTCTCACCGTACTCGGCTCAACTCATACTCTAGAATTCTTGTGAAAGACTCGTCGCCAATCACGAGACACTTGGAGTACTCGAAGATACTACGGAGGACTCGTCGCCGTCGGCACGAGCACTGGTCTCACGTGTGCTCGGCTCTCGCCGTAAATATCGACGGCTCGAATATAGTGTCCCATACCACCATAATCGGCTCACGAGGTTGGTTGCGCAATGGTCACTACGGGGAGGCACATGACCCCAGCGAGGCGACAGCTCGACCACGGTGTCCCATACCACCATGCCCGGCTCATGCGTCTTAGCGGATCGAGGTACCATGGTTAACGGGATCGCCACTAGTAAGTTTGGTACCCTAGGTTCAAGCAGTAGCGACCAAACATGGTGAACGTACATATACACATATCGGTTTGCTTGACAAGCCTGACTAGCTCGAGCGCACCACAAGTTGAGCGATATGGAGCGCAAAAGCACTCCGTGTGGCCAACCACTATCGCCAACCGAAGTACGACTCGGGTTCGCCAGACACGTCCATCGTGGCGATATGAATCTCGGCCACAACAGTAAGTCTAGTACCGAATGTGTGGACTATAGGCATAGTCCCAAACTCAATCAATGGTAGAGCATAAAGTAAAGCATGAAGTAGAGCATGTATTATAAAGCATGAAGTATAGCATGTTATAAGGCATGTTGTAAAGCATGTTGTAAGACATGTTATAAAGCACTAAACACATAGGGATACAATTACTTAGAGTTCATAGGTGAGTGGTTAGAGTGAACAACCACGTGGAGAGTGTCATATGTGACTCTAAGGTAGCGGAGAATCCCATCTCAGCACCTAACTAAGGTTCTAACACTTAAACACTTACACTCGCAAGTGATTTCACCAACACTTGGAATACACTACTTCAACATACATGACGTATGCTAGAGAAGGGTGTACTAGGGTTGTCCCTTTACCGAGCTAGTATTTTATACATATACATCCTATTCATATAGCAAATAAACATAGCAAACACATCAGCAAATTTTATACGTATAGGGTACTTTCACGTATACCCAATTTCGACATACATAGTGTTTACAAAGGAACATCGGTTTCGGCGATTCCTTTCGCCAAGCTAGTATTTTAATCATGTATTGTATAATCATACATTAAATACATATGTCAAACATTATTCCAAAAGAAATACGTATACGGTATTTCTACAATACGTATTTTTAACATACGGCACATTTACAAAGGAACATATATTTTGGCGATCTCTTTCGCCAAACTAGTATTTTATTCATATGTTATATAATTAAACATTAAATAAACATGTCGAGCAATTATCCAAAAAAAATACGTATACGGTATTTCTACGTATACCTAGAATATGTGAAATTCCATATTTCACACCGCTAATCAAAACAGGAAACGGAAAGCACTTTGTACATGTGCAATCGCAAGCAGATCATGAATCTACCATTATATCGACATTGAAAGCGTTGAAAACCATAACTTATACGCTTAAAGTCCTCACCTTTGCCTTTGGAAACGGAACGAATCAGCAAAGGTGATAGATCTTCCGTCTACAGACGATTTCTAGCCTAAAGAGCGGAATCGGTTAGTCGGAATACATCCTACCTCGATTCCAACTCAAATCAGACCTAGGGTTAGGGTTTCTTACCTTCAAATGAGGTGGAAAACACCGGGAAAACGCCGAGAATAAGGCGGTGTAGGCCGTGTAGCAATCCAGTGCAAGTGGAGGAAGATCAGCAACGATCTCCAAGTCCTTCTCTCTCTTTTCTCTCTCTCTCTCTAGGGTTTCCACCAAAATTCGTATGGCTGTGAGAGGGGCTGCTCTAAGCTCCTTTTATAGCCTCAAACATTACGGAAATAGACTTAGGTTCATGGGGTACTGCTTATATAGGATATTCGCCGCTTTTCCAGCTCAAAAGGGGAGTTCTGGTAGCCCTCCTTGAACCAAACGTCAGACTTAAGCTCACCACCAATGGATCTACGTGGGATTACGTTTTTGACTCATTCGGATACGTAGATCGCACGTGGCGGACCACTTTCAGTTCGACGGTCAGTGGGCCACGATCAGAAATTCCGAGTACATGTAAATGTTCCTGAAATTTTTCTTAATCCGAGGGTGTAATTTGGTCGATTCGGCCGACGGTCAGTTGCTTATACTGACGCGTCAACGAACGATGCCGATCACTATTCCGAGATATTTATTTCGGCTTGTGAATAGTGTTTTTCACACTACCTCGCTCCGATTCGAAACGAATGGCCGTGGAATATCGGATAAGGCTGATTTTTGAGATGATTGTTAAGCCCAGTGGGGCGGTCCTAGTTCCTTAACTTCGGGTTAATCGGAATCCCGATGTGCGATCTAGACCTAATACGAAGTTTCGTTTCATTCCCGAGAGCAGACGGGAAATGAGTTTGGTTCTAAACTTTAGGGTAACCTAGCGTCAATGATTCTGCAAGTTTTGGGTCTTACAGATCGTATTTAAAGCGATCCTAACGGATTTCATAGCTAACGGAGTTTAATACTTAGTTAACTTTGTTAAATTTCTAAAGGATTTAATCCTATGTGATTTCTGGTCGAGGTGGTACTCGACCCAATGTACGGAATTTTTCAGGTCGTTACATCAAACTTAACACATGAAGAAAGGAAATTTTCCTGCACATATCCGTATAACTGTGGCCCCGATTGGACATGTATGACCGTTGATCTGACATGGCCTCTCCACGGTTGATCAACTCATCCGATCGCACCGAAATCATGTCCTGGCATGGATCCATTGTCAAGGAGTGTGCCCCATGATGTAGATGAGCAGTGGGCCTCCCTAAGAGCCATGTTCATCAAAAACAGCTGCCCACAAGGTAGAAACATAGTATAAAGTGGCCCTAGGGCCATTTACACCACATCTGGGGCTATAAATAGCTCTTATTTCACCCACTCTTTCATATATGAATTTTACAAACCCTAGGGGAAGAGAGAAAAGAAAAGAGAGAAAAGAGGAACGGATACTTTGGGAGATTGCCACAACTGTGGGAAATCTTCTCCCACACATCCACATGCCTAATCACCGCCTCCTTTCACTACCCAAACCTCTTCCAGCTATGATTTTGGGTAAGAAATACCAACCTTAATGTAAGACCCATATTTTAGACCGTACCGTTTCGTAGGCTTCCGCAGTACTTCCGGTAACCCTCGACCCGTATCCGACGTTTGCGCGCGATCTGTATTGTGTACTCTGATATTGTTGACTCATGGACTTGTCAGTATTTTCGTTTACTCTGATATCGTATGATTTGTGATCTTACCTGTATTTTCTAATATTGTATAATTGTGACATTGTATTTGTGTTCTTAGCACTTATCTTGCGCACACACTTTCACCACTCTCTAAGCTTTCTATAAGCTTATGCATGATAGATGCATGCAGGTGATGTTAGATTGCAGCAACGTGGAGCTTGGAGCATGTAGCTGAATTCTGGAGTTTTGATTTTAACATATGTATTTCCCTTTTAGCATTGTATTCAAATGTTTATATTAGTGGATATGTGATGATGATATTGCCTTTGTGATTTGGGTAAGCTTGTGGTTATGCCTCTTACGAGATAAATGCATGTTGTAAAATCTCCCTTGTAGGATCCCAAGATCGGAACATAGCATATAGGCGCTGGGAGCCGAGAATGGGGTACTACGGAGGCTGTCGGCATTAGATTCAGCAATCGAGATTCATATGAATCCAATTTTTGGGTTTGGGGCATGACACCTAATGTCGATGTAGAGCTCTCAGATAGTTCTTTATCAACTAAGCTAACCAGTTTCATCATTTAGGTGCCTGACATTTCATTTTTGGAAACGTAGAATTTGGATCGAGTCCAAGTCGAGCATACTAACGAAAGGTGCGTACTATAAACGCTTAGGTTACGGTTTATCAATGCTTTCATGTCAGCTAATAATTTATGCTTGTCATGATTGCTACTGTATTATCTTAAATACGTTGATTTTTGTATGAGATACACCTATGAACTGTGATAAGTAAATGATGTAACCTATGTGTTTGCTAAAATGTCTAAATGGGAAATAGAGAATGATTAGTGCTTTCTATGATTACTAATCTAGGATTCATCATTGTCATATGCATATAGATTTCTCTGAATAAAGAGTTGATAAAACATATGTTGTAACTAACGTACTCTATGTGTTTGATAAATTGTCTAAATGAGAAATTGTAGGTGATTTGTATTTACTACGAGTATTAAGGTAGGATTCTTTATTGTCTTATGCATATGTATATTTTCCTCTATGAAATCAAATGATAAATTGCAAGTTGTATTTAACATGGTCTATGTGTTTGATGAAATGCCCAAATGAAAAATCCACTTGGATTGTTTGTTAAATGTTGGGATTGATGTTACATGTGGTTGTTAGCAGCATTTGGATAGTATTGGGGCTACAAACGTAGTCCAGGCAATCGGTAAACGTCCATATTTGGGTGGCCGAATTAGTCTTGCCACCTTGGGTAAACTCGATGAATACGAGTCGTATGACGACTACCGACAGTGGCTAGGCCACAAGGGGCACTTTTGCACTTCATGTTAATTAAGTCAACGTGCGCCCTTACCAATCGAGCTTGTCTAAAGAACCGGTTGACCTATTGTGTGTTTACCATGTATGGACGTGACTACTTGAATCTAAGGTACCCCTCACCAATGTAAAGATCCACTTTAAGCATGGTACCATGATCCTTAAGACTCGTGAGCCGAGCATGGTGGTATGGGACACCGTGTTTGTGTTGTCGGCCTACGCTGGGGTGACAAGCCTCCTCATAGTAACCGTGAGGATAACTTCTTGCAACTTGTATATCGTATGTATTTAACTAGGAGTGACGAACCTAGATGGATCCAGAACATAAGAGTAAGACCACTATGGTTGTGTGATGCCTAACGTTCGATTTGGGTCATTATAAAAAAAGGGAGGTACCCTAGCTTCCCAAACTTACTGGATGAATGAACGTAATTAATCATTTGGCTAAAATGATCATGCATTGCACCGCATTAGTTAGAATGTGGCGAAAAGGCGTTGGAGTTGCACATTTGAGGAAGTGTTGTCATATGCGAAACAGGTGGTCGGAGTCGCTTATTGAGGGAGCATTGATGGGTGAGGGCATGCATCATTACTTACACTCCATTTTTGCATTAAAGAGAATAGTTAGGAAGTTATTGTTATGATTGTCTTATCATTACTGCTTGATTGATTTGATAATATGTGTAACTTTTGCCTTATAGAACCACTGAGTTGATCACTCACTCCCACTCTGGGACGGTGTTTTAAAACACCAACCAGATGCTGATTTAGATGCAGATAGAGATGACATTTATGCAATGGAGCAGGACTTCCTGGATGAGGAGGAGGAATTCTCCTACTTCCAACTCTCGGGCGGGCCGATGTAGGCCACGTACTGTTACGCAGGGATCACTGGGCATGAGGGCTTAGTTGAACATATTTACACTATCACATTTTTTACATTTTGAAATTTTACATGTATATATTGAACCTGGTCATGTACTCATACTCTGGAAGAAATTTTGTGCAACACTTGCATACTTACATAGACATGTTTTAGAATTCTTCACTTGCTTAACTTCCTAAAATTCGGAGTATGATGTGTTGTTTAGTATAATCCCATGCATGCTTAATTCATGAATATGAAAGAGATCTGAATATCATTATCCACACGACATAAGTGATGTTCGAAATCTCGGGAGTAGAGCTTTGCTCGACCCTCAAAATTCAGGGCGTTACATAAGATCACCCACCTATGGTCCTCTTCTTTAGCTCATTGGAATGATAAGCTCCTAAGCTCACTCTTTGATGGAGGATGATGAAGATTGAAGGGTTAGATGGAGAGATTTGGGGGTAAGAAGTGGGCCTTGATCTTGGCTTTTTTCTCTCCTTAGTTGCTTGGAAATGGTAGAGAATGAGATGGGATGGAGTGAGATGAGAGGGGAGTGATGTGTGTAAGAAGGATGGGATGAGAGGGATGGTTGTGTAAGAGGGGTATGGGTTGTGTAAGAGAAATGTTGACTTTAGGGGTAGCTTGTGTAAGAGAGGTATGGGTTGTGTAAGAGAGGTGACATGTGAGGTATGTGTGTAATGGGTTGAGTGAGGGGTTGAGTACTTGACTAGACTTGATTAATTGATAGGATGGGTTGTAGTGATTCTCTCAGGATTTCCAAATGCGCGGCATTTTTTTTGAGATAAACGCAGGCCCACATCTCTTGGCCTGGGCATCTCATTGGTGTGCAAGACATGACAACAGTGAGGTCGCAATGATACAAGTTTGGGGTCGAGTCAACTTAAACCTACGGGATACGACTTAGAGTCGCGCGCAAATGCCAATCACGGGTTGTGAAATTCGATAGGAAGGATCATGAGAATCTAAGGAATGATACAGACTAGGATACGGGCCTTACAATGGAGCTTCCTCCACCACATAATTCTCCTCTCTCTCTCTCTGTCTCTCTCTCTCTCTCTCTTTCCCTTCCCTGTTTAGACCCCACCTCGATGCATGAGTTTCATCCACACTCCCAAGTGGGACACCACATTGCCGTCCACAATGGCAACCACACTCTCTCCACTTTGGGCCTACATGATCGCCCGGTCACACAGGCCCAAGTGGAAAGGGAAAGACCCACTGATCAACTTGGTTTCCCAGCTGTGTGGCCCACTTGCGTGGACTCTCTTTGATGCATGCATTTTATCCATGTTGTCCCGCGAATAGGCCCAGCTGCTACTTGTCTCCAAGGCCTGTACAATAAAACAAGCCTAGATGAAGGGAAATCCCAAATATCAGCTTGATTAGAAGTGAGGTGGCCCACTCACGTGGACCCCACCTTGATATATGTATTGTATCCACACCGTCCAGCCTATGAGATCATCTCTGGCCCAAGTCCAAACTGGACAAACCCAACAGCCAACAGCCCACTATGATGCACTATTTTATCCACCCTGTCTAGCTATTTTTGGTGGAAGTGTGGGATTGACCCACCTTCTAGACGGCCCACACCTAAGAGGGGATGCACCATGATGTATGGATTGTGTTCACATAGCCCCTAGGGCTGGCCCATAGCTCAGGCAGACCCCAATTTTGATGGACTGACGTCTAGCAGACTGTGGGCCTACTGTGTCATATATATATATATATATATATATATATATATATAATATTTTATCCACTTCGTTCTCCCATTGTGTGGCCCATCTGGATGAAGCCCACACCTCTGGTGGACCATCCCCAAATGGGGCCCACCGTATATGTCTTCTACCCAGACCATCCATCCGTGGGACGCCTAAATAGGGCCAGCGGCCCAACAAGGCTGACCGTCCAGCAACTGTAGGGCCACCATGATATTTGTATTTTATCCATGCCATCTAACTATTTTATGGCCTACCTGGATAGGGCCCACCCCACTAGTGGGACGTCTACAGGTGGGGCCCACCTCATGTATGTATTATATCTATGTTGTCCACTTGCTGGACATCCGGCTAGGCCAACAACGTGATGGTGGGCTGACCAACAGGTGGCCCACCCCATTGTATGTATTATGTATCCACGCTGGTCGTCAGCCGGTGGGGCCCATTGATGATGTATGAGGCCCACCGTATGTGTTTTACCCAAGCTATCCTCGTGAGGACTCTGAAAGCAAGCCGACCATCGATGGGTCGGGCTTGCCTGAACGACCCACCATGCTGTATGTATTGTATATCCTTGCTACCCATCGTTGTGGGGCCCATTGATGATGTATAGGGCCCCCCACATCCTCCACCAGACTTTCCCAGGGCCCACACAAGGGTGGGGGCCTAGAGTTGATGAATTAGATCCAAATCTAAGGTGGATGCCCACCAGGGAATAGTTGGGATGGGATGGGCAACCTTGTCAGGCACGCCTTGATTATGTTCTATACACGTTGTCCATCCATTTTCCAAATTAGTGTAAGGGCCGTGGGCCCCGTCATGAGTCAGATCCATATGGACGGCACCATAGGATAGTTGTGGTTAAATACCCACTGTTGGAAATCACCATAAGGCCCACTGTCTTACAGCCCATTTCCCATTCCCCCTTCTTTTACTTAGCTGTGGGCAAGGTCTCACCTATGTGGTAAGGTTTAGACCCCACCATGTAACGCCCTGAAAATCGAGGGTCTAGCATAAACTCAACTCCCGAGTTCCAACGCATCACTTATGCAACATAAATAATGATGATTGAATATTGTCCATGTTAGTGCATTAAAGATGAATGAGATTAAGCCAAAAAAACATATCATACTCCAGAGACAGTTAAATTAAGTTAGCGGAAGACTGTGATAGATATATAACATACATAAACTGTTGTAAGTCTCCAGAGTGTGAACATGTTACCAGGTTAAATATATCAACGTATACTCCAAAAAAATGGATAAAATGAATATACAAGGGTGTTCCAAGAGAGCAAACTAAAGTGTAATGACAACTAATCAGCAACCTTATAACCCCGTCGATCAGAAGATGGTCTACATAGACCCGCCTGATAGTTGTATAAGGAGAAACCCTCCTCATCATCATAAAAATCCTGCTCTGCTTCGCAAGCATCGCCATCATCTGAAACTCAAACAGGGTCTGGTTGGTGTGTACAACACCGTCCCTTAACGTGGGAGTGAGTAATCAACTCAGTGGAATAATAAAGTAAAGGTTAATATGTTATCAATTCAGTCAAGCAATAATGATAAAGCAGTAAATCACACATCCCTAAGTACTCTTGTTAATGCAAGAATGGTATGAATGTATGATGCATGCCCTCGCCTACGCTCCCTCAGCGACTTCATCTCACGTTCGCGCATGAACAACACTGCCTCAGTGCTTGACCTGCTACGCCTGAACGCACGCGTAATGCAATGCATGCATATGATTACCAAGTTCTTATTAGTCCTTTTCATACAGCAGGGTTGGGAAACTAAGGTACCTCCCTTATATCAATACCCAAACAATGATCCATTCTAGGGTCACCAATCCTAGTAAATCTTATACCAAGTTGCAGTTCTAGGTCACTACCACCCACGCCCTACCAACCGGCAGTCTATTTTCGAAGGCACGTTACCGACCCGACTGGGGACCATAACCACGCTGCGATGGGGTAAGCCTAGCTTATAATCTCGTTGCTACGGAAGGCTCGTCGCCTCAATGTAGTCTCAGAGTATGCTCAAGGTAACTACAAAGGGCACATCCAGCGCTGTTAATGCTGTTGCACGAAATCGTTACACCACTCCCCCATCACCCATCACGGCTTCGTCATCAAAACATTGTAGGCCGATAGCTCGAATACAGTGTCCCATACCACCGTATTCGGCTCACGAGTCTGGGTTGCTCATTGGTCACTATGGGGAGGCTCGTCGCCCCAACGTAGGCCGACAGCTTGACCACGATGTCCCATACCACCATGTCCGGCTCATGAGTCTTAGCGGATTGAGGTACCAAGCTTAACGGGGTTTCCACTGGTGAGTTTGGTACCTTAGGTTCAAGCAGTAGCATCCAAACATGGTGAACATACATAGGGCCAATCGGGTTACTTGACGAGCTCGACTAGCACGAGTGCACATCGAGTTGAACGACATGAAGTACGTAAGCACTCTGTGTGGCCTAACCACTATCGATAACTGAAGTACGGCTCGGATTCGTCGAACACATCCTGTGTGGTGAAACAACATCATCCACCAATCTAGGTTCTGTTACCGATTGCCTGGACTATACAATAGCCCCAATCACATTCAATTACAATAAAATATCCTATAAGATAGTTAAAGCAATAATGAATCAAGAGTTCAAATCATACAACCATGTCCGCTTTAGGGCTGCCAGGGCTGTTGTACAAAATAGTTACACCACTCCCCCATCACCTTTCACGGATTTGTTTTTGCATTTTATGGAATACAACATAAACATAGATTTATACATATGCATTACATAGATAAACAAACACTATAATATATAGTACATGAAAGAAAGCATACACATAGTTAAAGTAGTTGAGAATCATATCTCAACACCCTTATACATTGTAATTTACTAGCTACTTACTCATTCATACAATTTTACAATTACTTAACTACACCTTCCAACATATATGTAATATGTTAGTTATAACACATGTCGTAGCGAATCCTTTCACAAAGGAGTTACCACATGAACCACGATCATGCATTCACAACCAATAGTCATGGCAAGCATAAATCATAGTTCCATATTCATTCGAACATTTCTACAAACACTTATGCTACACGTTATAACATATACAACGGACGTCGGTATAATATGTATTAGGCTAATCCGTTCACCCAGAAATTGATACGCATGCAGCTAGCATACATAGACAGCAATTAATCATGGCAAACACAAATCTGTATTTCATACGTATATGGTATTTTCTACAAATACGAGGAATACAGTATATTCAACATAGTTAACGTATATCTGAAAAACGAAACAGATAACACTTCGTACATGAGCAATAGCATCCACGTCAGTAATATATCATTAACTAATATTGAAAGCCTTGAAAACCATAACCTATACGTTTAAAGTCTGCACCTTATGCTATAGAACCGTAACGAACTCGCCAGAGACTCTAGGTCCTTGTCAACGATGAAATGACAACCTATATCATGAGTTAAGTTAGCTATTTTGCTACTTGCAATAATTGAAACCCTAGAATAGATTAAGGTTAAGTTTTCTTACCTGATAATGGAATCAGAATCGCCGGAAAAGCGATACGGTAGTGATGGATTGGCACGTAGAATAGCAGGGATCGATTCCTAAGAGTGATTCCAACTTCACTCTCACTTTCTCTCTCTTTACTCTCTTCTCTCTCCTAGGGTTTTCCCAAATTCGTATGGAGTGAATGAGAGAGGGTTTAAGGTCATTATATAGGCTTAAAACTGATGGAAATGGCCCCAGGGCCAAGGTATACTTAGCTATAGCCAAAGTGTGTCTGTTTCAGCTCAACGGAGCACATCCGGAGCCCCCCCTTAAGCTAAAGGTCGGACTTAAGCTTCCTGACTATGAATCTAGGTCGAGTTAAGTTTTCGTTCCAATCGGGTTTCCAGATCGCATGTGACGGACCAGTTTCAGTTCAACGGTTACCGGAACTCGATCAGGATTACAAGTACATTGCCATGTGTATGAAATTTCTCCTGATCTGAGGGTGTAATTGGGTCAGATTCTGACAGTTTGATTGCTTATATCAAGCCCACAAGCGACAAGTCTCAAATTACTTAAATTAGATTTAATTTCTAAAGAAAACCACGTTTTCTCACACACTTCACTCTGGGCTCAAGCGAATATACCCGGGACACTATCTGGATTTGATTTCTGAGATGGTTGTCAAGCCCAGTAAGGCGCTCTTAATTATATAACTTCATATTATTCAGACTTTTGACGTGCGGTCTAGATCCGATATGGAGTTCAATGTGCTCCCGAGAGCAACTGGGTAATGAGATGGATCCTAGATTTCAGGGTAACGTAGCATCAGCGATTTTACAAGTTTTGGGTCTTGCAGATCGTATTTAAAGTGATTTAACCAGATTTCACAGCTAATTTAGTTTAGCACTTAGTTAAACTTGTCTAATTTTTAAAGGATTTGAGGTTTGAGAGGTTCAAAAGGGGTTACGATCTACCCCTTGCCTAAGGACATCTAACTCCAGGTTGGTAAAAATCTGGGGCGTTACAATCTACCCCCCTTAAAAATAATTTTGTCCTCGAAATTGCCTAAGGGTAGTAAATAAAGATTTTATGACGTCTAACTCATGTTCATCTACCCTCCCTTAAACTTATCCTTTATCTCTTGCTTATACCCTGGTGGTTTGCTACAATTTATTCCTTTATCTATTTGACGTCTTGACGACAATTCCCATTTATTTAGAGTAAGATATTTTATTTCAATGGTCGACCAATACGGAGAGACGGTTGTAGTGGGCTTGACCTCGATACATTGATCATCTACCTGACCAGGGTAGAAGGCTCATTGTATCCCTTCCTAGTCCTAGTAGATCCTGGTCTTCTGCTCGGTCAAAGCAGTGAGTCTATTGGTAGTCACCTAGGATTGAGAATTAGGTCAAGCTGTGAATGCTTCGCAGTTGTATATGATAGTAACTCTGTAGTCTAATCACTCTAAATTTTTTTTTTTGAGAATGTTCATCACTGAAAGGGTCAAATTTCCTAGTCATAAGGTTGCCCATTGGGTCTTAGTCTAGGAGAGTCCTCATCTTAATTCATGTCCATGGTAGTAGTTACACTCGTACTTATACTTAGGCCTTTTCTATAATACGAATTGGTTTAATGCTTAAACCCTGATTACTTTTCTTCTAGTAACTTTATTAGCGACATTTTAAGAAAGGTTCAAATTCTATTTAGTGACCTATCTTTACGTATAGTCCAATTCCATTCGATCCTGGGCCAGTGGGCTATCGGCCCACCAAGCTTTCGTTGCGCCCTAACTCGACCACATTCATAACCTTTCTAGCCCCCTTAAAAACTTATTTAAGGCTCAAGAATCCATGTCTCGCTCCGTACGTCAAAACGAGGTGTAACCTAAACCTAGTTGAATACTGTAAGATATTCTATATATTATTAATGCATAAGGAATTTAGAAAAAATAAGTTAACGGGCAGACTATCTTTCTAAGGCCATGTGCACAATATGTATGCCCGAATGGTCTATGATTCAGACCAAATCCCTAACTCTCTGTTGCCCATTTGAGAAATTTCTTAGGCTCGAGCAAAGTATCCCTATTGGCTATGTGTTCTTAACACTTCTCAAAAGCGAAGTAACAAACTTTTGGTTGTAAGTGGTTCGGCCAACACGGATGGAAAGTTATGTAGTGGGTTTGAGCCGGATACATAGACCTTCTACCTAGCTAGGACAGAAAATTGTCGTATCAGTTCTTAATCCTAGTTGATCCCGACCTTTTGCTTAATCAGAGCATTGACTTCATTGGTAACTACTAGGATTGAGAATTCAATTCAAACCACGAATACCTCGCTTATATATAGTTCTCTACTCCATGTTCCCGATTGTAATAAGCCCTTGAGAAGACAATCCTAGGGGGTCTGTTGTTTTGATCTAACGTTCAAACAGGGGGATATATAACTTTTCTCTAAGTGTGAATACTTTCTAAGTTAAAATAACTTTTCTAAGAGTTATTAAATAAGCTATAAGTATTAGGGGGATTCAACGAAGGAATGAGATCTCACTCCAACCTATCAAGCTAACTAACTAAGTCTATCTTTCAATTGTCTTAGCATAATCAGTGTTTTACATTCCTTAGTATAACCAACCAATAGTTGTAATCCAAAGACTATGCTTATACGCTAGATGATTTCATACCCTTTCTAATACAGGAAATTGTTTATTGCTTAGGATCAAACGTTGTCTAATTGGAATTGAGTTGCCTGAACTTGAATTTAACTATACTTGAGCACTACACACATGCTCATACTAGCTAAGAAGGTCTTAGGGTTCACATTATTAATTTGTTGGATTTCCTATACTGCCATATTTATTTACAAAATCTAGGAGTACCAATTCTAGGTCCAAAATTCTAAGGGCCTGTTTAGCCAGTGGTATGAAGTTGTATTAAATGGGATGGCATTGCTAATCCCACCTCTGGATTGGGAGTGACATGTTTGGTAGAAGGGTGGGATGGGATTAAAATTATTATTATTATTATTATTATTTTTATTTTTATTTTTATAGGCTTTAGGAAATGAGCCTTGTGTTGGAAAGTGTGTGATGGGATTTCCAAATCCCATGATGATGAATTCCAAGTGTAATTTGAAAGAAAATCCCGGGATTTACTTTTCATTGCATACATTCTAAACATGGTATTAGAAACCATGGGATACACCCAATCTAGGGACAATACCTTACACATACATTTATTGTTACTTTAACAATTCCATCCACTTTAATCTCACTGAATGTAGTTGGCCGAACGGCCCTAAATGTCCTAACATTTGGAGGGTGTGAAGGTTATGGGACATAAAGAGGTGGGTTAGTGGGTTTACACGAATTTGAGACTCAAATGGGGGGTTTTAAGAGCACAAATGAGAGAGAATGGGAAGGGTAAGTAGAAAGGGAGACGAGTTTACAGCAGGGTGGTGGGTGTGGTGCACGAAAATAAAAGAGGAAGAGGTTGGAGGGGTGATTTGAGAGAGAAATCTGAACTTTTTAGAAGAAACGAAAATGTGGAGGGGTGGTTTGTGAAGGAGGGGAGACATGGGAAGGGTTTTAATAAAAAAACCCTTGCATCAGGGAGCCACACTACACCCCAAACTCGATCGACTCGAGCGGCTCGCTCGGCCGAGCCGGTTTGGCGGCGAGGCCTCCCCGAACCGGGGAGGTCCTCACCGACCTCTGGAGGTGCTGGCGAGGTCCTCCTACCCCCCTTAGTCCAAAAATGTATAGGGCCCACCCTGGGTCCCTCTGGAAGTGCCCCGTTTGGGCCGTTTTAAGTCGATTCGGGCTATTTCGAAAACTATCTAACGTATCTTCGCATTTAGCAATTTCTAAAGGCTGGGATGGAGTCATTTGAGATCTAAATTTGTCGATAGATGGTCTAGAAGTGATCCGGGGTCAACTCATGCAATCACGGAGGTGTACGGACTCGATCTCGGTGATCGTTTTCGGTGAACTTCGCCAATTGGTGAAACCAGGACACGTATGACTGTTTCTATATTTTCTCGCACCCATCAAGGTTGAATTTACATCAGCGTACGTCATGTGACTATAACCCAGGTCCCGGTTTAATCCAAATCATGCTCTGATACCATCTTGTAACGCCCTAAAAATCGGGGGTAAAGCATAAACTTGACTCCCGAGTTCCAACGCATCACTTATGCAACATAAATAATGATGATTGAATGTTGTCTGTGTTAGTGCATTAAAGATGAATGGGATTAAGCCAAAAAAACATATCATACTCCAGAGACAGTTAAATTAAGTCAGTGGAAGACTGTGATAGATATATAACATACATAAACTGTTGTAAGTCTCCAGAGTGTGAACATGTTACCAAGTTAAATATATCAACGTATACTCTAAAAAAATGGACAAAATGAATATACAAGGGTGTTCCAAGAGATCAAACTAAAGTGTAATGATAACTAATCAGCAACCCTGTAACCCCGTCGATCAGAAGACGGTCTATATAGACCCGCCTAATAGCTGTATAAGGAGAAACCCTCCTCATCATCATAAAAATTCAGCTCCGCTTTGCAAGCATCGCCATCATCTGAAACTCAAACAGGGTCTGGTTGGTGTGTACAACACTGTCCCGTAACGTGGGAGTGAGTGATCAACTCAGTGGAATAATAAAGCAAAGGTTAACATGTTATCAATTCAGTCAAATAGTAATGATAAAGCAGCAAATCACACATCCCTAAGTACTCTTGTTAATACAAGAATGGTATGAATGTATGATGCATGCCCTCGCCTATGCTCCCTCAGCAACTTCATCTCACGTTCGCGCATGAACAACACTGCCTTAGTGCTTGACCTGCTACGCCTGAACACACGCATAATGCAATGCATGCATATGATTACCAAGTTCTTATTAGTCCTTTTCATACAGCAGGGTTGGGAAACTAAGGTACCTCCCTTATATCAATACTCAAACAATGATCCATTCTAGGGTCGTCAATCCTAGTAAATCTCATACAAAGTTGCGGTTCTAGGTCACTACCACCCATGCCCTACCAACTGGCAGTCTATTTTCGAAGGCACGTCATCGACCCGACTGGGACCACAACCAGGCTACGATGGGGTAAGCCTAGCTTATAGTCACTCAGAGTATGCTCGAGGTCACTACAAAGGGCACGTCCAGGGCTGCCAGGGCTGTTGCACAGAATCGTTACACCACTCCCCCATCACCCATCACGTCTTCGTCATCAAAACATTGTAGGCCGACAGCTCGAATATAGTGTCCCATACCACCGTATTCGGCTCACGAGTCTGGGTTGCTTATTGGTCACTACAAGGGGGCTCATCGCCCTAGCGTAGGTCGATAGCTTGACCACGGTGTCTCATACTACCATGTCCGGCTCATGAGTCTTAGCGGATCGAGGTACCAAGGTTAACGGGGTTTCCACTGGTGAGTTTGGTACCTTAGGTTCAAGCAGTAGCGTCCAAACATGGTGAACATACATAGGTCCAATTGGGTTACTTGACGAGCTCGACTAGCACGAGTGCACATCGAGTTGATTGATATGAAGTGCGTAAGCACTCCGTGTGGCCTAACCACTGTCGATAACCGAAGTACGGCTCGGATTCGTCTAACACATCCTGTGTGGCGTAACAACATCATCCACCAATCTAGGTTCTGTTACCGATTGCCTGGACTATACAATAGCCCCAATTACATTCAATTACAACAAAATATCCTATAAGATAGTTAAAGCAGTAATGGATCAAGAGTTCAAATCATACAATCATGTCCGCTTTAGGGCTGCCAGGGCTATTGCACGGAATCGTTACACACTCCCCCATCACCTTTCACGAATTTGTTTTTGCATTTTATGGAATACAACATAAACACAGATTTATACATACGCATTACATAGATAAATAAACACTATAATATATGGTACATGGATGAAAGCATACACATAGTTAAAGTAATTGAGAATCATATCTCAACACCCTTATACATTGTAATTTACTAACTACTTACTAATTCATACAATTTTACAATTACTTAGACTACACCTTCCAACATATCTGTAATATGCTAGTTATAACACATGTTGTAGCGAATCCTTTCACAAAGGAGTTGTCACATGAACCACGATCATGCATTCACGGCCAATAGTCATGGCAAACATAAATCATAGTTCCATATTCATTCGAACATTTCTACAAACGCTGATGCTACACGTTATAACATACACAACGGATGTCGGGAAACATGTATTAGGCTAATCCGTTCACCCAAAAGTTGATACACATGCATCTAGCGTACATAGACAGTAATTAATCATGGTAAGCAAAAATTCATATTTCATACGTATACGTATTTTCTACAACTACGAGGAATATATTAGATTCAACATAGTTAACGTATATCTGAAAAATGAAATGGACAGCACTTTGTACATGTGCAATAGCATCCACGTCTGTAATATATCATTAACTGACGTTGAAATACTTAAAAACCATAACCTATACGTTTAAAGTTCGCACCTTATGCCGTAGAACCGTAACGAAATCGACGGAGACTCTAGGTCCTTGTCAACGATGAAATGGCAACCTATATCACGAGTTAAGTTAGCTATTTCGCTACTTGCAACAATTGAAACCCTAGAACAGATTAGGGTTAGGTTTTCTTACCTGAAAATGGAATCAGAATCGCCGGAAAAGCGATACAGTAGTGATGGATCGGCATGTAGAATAGAAGGGATCGATTCCCAAGAGTGATTCCAACTTCACTCTCACTTTCTCTCTCTTTACTCTCTTCTCTCTCTTAGGGTTTTTCCCAAATTCGTATGGAGTGAATGAGAGAGGGTTTAAGGTCCTTATATAGGCCTAAAACTGATGAATATGGCCCCAGGGCCAAGGTATACTTAGGTTATAGCCAAAGTGAGTCTGTTTAAGCTCAACGGAGCACTTCCTAAGCCCTCCCTTAAGCCAAAGGTCGGATTTAAGCTTCCTGACTATGGATCTAGGTCGAGTTAAGTTTTCGTTCCAATCGAGTTTCTAGATCGCATGTGGTGGACCAGTTTCAGTTCAACGGTCACCGGAACTCGATCAGGATTACAAGTATACTGCCATGTGTATGAAATTTCTCCTGATTCGAGGGTGTATTTGGGTCAGATTCTGACAGTCTGATTGCTTATATCAGGCCCGCAAGTGACGAGTCTTAGATTACTTAAATTAGATTTAATTTCTATAAAAAACCACGTTTTCTCACACACTTCACTCCAGGCTCAAGTGAATAGCCCCAGGACACTATCTGGATTTGATTTCTGAGATGGTTGTCAAGCCCAGTAAGGCGGTCCTAATTACATAACTTCGTATTATTCGGACTTTCGACGTGCGGTCCAAATCTAATACGGAGTTTCAATGTGCACCCGAGAGTAATTGAGTAATGAGATGGATCCTAGATTTCAGGGTAACGTAGTATCAGCGATTCTACAAGTTTTGGGTCTTGCAAATCGTATTTAAAGTGATTCAAGCGAATTTCACAGCTTATCTAGTTTAACACTTGTTTAAACTTATTTAATTTCTAAAGGATTTGAGGTTTGAGAGGTTCAAAAGGGGTTAGAATCTTCCCCTTGCCTAAGGACATCTAATCCAGGTTGGCAAAAATCTAGGGCATTACACACCATGATTGGGCTATCCCAAATTGTTGAACCCCCATTGATGATAATGATTTCCACCATACCTTGTAGAGTTATCTAAACCCTGGAGCCACCTTGTATTCATACTGGGCCTCCCATAGGAAATGTGGCCCATCTAGATACTTGTGCTTGCCTAAGATTAGTGATCATACCCAAGGCCTACTTAAATGTTGAGCGGGCTACCCAATCTGCATGGAAAGACACAGTCCTAGATGTATGGACCCCACCAATGTCCACCTTGTATTCATATCGGGCCCCATAGGAAAACCCAGTTATTACATGATAGAGAGGGGTGATGAAGCCCACTTGATGTACTTAGGCTCATCCTCTTAACTCACCTTGTTATATGATCACTTGACTCACCCCATGAGGCCCACCCTTGGTGTAAGTACGTCATTTAGACCATCCACTATCTGTAAGAGAGTCCATCGTCACCTCTTACCGTAGATGGAAGAATATGTTGGTATATCCACTGTGTGGAGACTACCTTAATTATGGTTTAGATCCACGTCCTTTCAGTGGACCCCATCTTGAGATATATGATATATTAGTACCTTGGGAGGCTAATGTTAGTGTAACGTGGGACATACCACCTGGACTCTTATGAATGTAGAAGGGGCATGTTGTTTAGCTCCTACTCTTTGTATGTGATATACCGATTAAGGCTGATTGTGGTCTATTGTTGTTTGCTATATATATCTGAGAACATGCTTAGTATAATATCATGGCATATGCCCATACGCATCATTTGTATGCATGTTGTGAGGAATGATTGATCATAGCATTTACCATTCGGCTGAGACATTTAGAGGACTCCTTGTGAGATAGAGTTGCCCCACATGATTGCGCGGTATGCGCAGGTTTGATGCATGACTGGATGATATGATTGATGCATCTCATATTTTGTGTGACATGATCACTTTACGCCCTAACAACATCAGGGTTGTGGCCTCTACAGGCATATCGTGGATGACCAGATGGGATACCAAAAATGTTTGGTTCTAGCATATGGGCATTTAGTATGTCCATAGGTAAAAGTCCCTAAACCCTCTTGGTACCAGAGGTGCTTTAACATCAAGACCGAGTAGATAACATGAGCACCCAAGTGTCAAATACCGGTAAGCGGCGCCTCCCACTGATCATGGTTGGTTGGAAGGGGGTGTGGCCTTATCCGCCTAAGGGTAGGGGGCTATAAGTTAGGCTGAGTTTGACCAGCTCGTAAATGGGTCCACTATCGACAAGCTGGGTAGGTATTGGCAGACTATTGGCCAGGCGAGTAGTGAAGTCTTTTTCACTCACTTGGTTGTGCTGCTAGTGAGGCGGCAGCCAGTGTGGAGTGTACTAGACCCCGTGATATCCTAGAGATAAGTTGTACTGAAATGTGGGCATACTGAGTATGGAGTTGCACGTTCAACATTTCACTCATTCATTCATTCATTCACTATCCACTTGGTCTAGTGGCACGCAACTAAATCATTACGTGTACCTTCACAATGGTCATGATTTCGGTTAGGTGCACAACTAACCTGAGATCAGGAGTTTACCATGTTGAGTCTAGCTATCCAAATCCAGGTATGAGACTAGTTTGAATAGAAGCCCCCTTGTGATGAACTCCATAGCTTGCGATACCACGTACTATCATCCCGACTACACACACTAGCTTTGTCATTTCTTTTGCATCACATAGCCTGGATATGACTAATTGTATTTATGGACTTGTCAGGATTTGTATATTGCACTGCATCCTCAACATATAACATTTGGTTTACTATGTATTACATTACATAGCTTTGGTATGGCTGACATCATTCATGGACTTGCCAGTATTTCCGCTTACTCTGATATTTATTTGCTTGGCACATGCATTACGCATACATGCACCACTCTCTGAGCTTCTTAGTAAGCTTATGCATGACCGTTACATGTAAGTGATGTGTAAAGCCCTGTGTTTTCAGGACTCGAGTACACGACTCGTTTCCCAAAAAACTTGAGTGTTAACCTTAAAGGATGGTCAAAGTCGAGTATATATTTTTTTTCATTCAATCAGAGTAAGCAGATGAGTGTAGAATGGACAAGTAAGCATAAAGGGAAATTTTAAATTTCATTTTGAATATACAAGTGGTTGCCCATAATGACTTATACAAACCAATGTCTCCGAAATTAACAAATACAAGAATTACATGATAAAATACATGAGAAATAGTAGAATGCATGAAAATTTGAGCCGCAAGACCCCTCAGCTTCTTAAGGTAGATACAGTCATGCAACTTTAGCACTTGAACCCGGCTCCTCATCAGCCTAAACCTGAAAATCACTTAAGCCACTTGTGCTACCTATACGGTTATATTTATTTGATGGATGAGTGGGCAACTCAGTGTGAACTCCCCTTAAGATTATACATTGTCGCATTAAGTAAGCATAGTTATGAAAACATACAAGGCATATAAAACAATACATGATACAATCTTATTAAATGCATGGATGTATGAGTGCACATCAACTGGGGATGCTTATCCAATTGGCTTTTGGGCAAAGCCCATGTAATATGGCCCGTCACCAGCGAAAGTACATAGTACATGCATAGTGCTAAACTCACCAATGTGGCCGGTCACCAGCGAAAGTACAGAGTACATGCGTAGTGCCAAACTCACCAAAAGTGGGTTAATAGTCGCGAAACGATACCCCAACTAAATCCTATTAGGCACGTGATACAGCATCCAGAATTATCCACTCGTCATTGTCCGAATGCTATAAATGCATGATTAGCCCAACAATTATTAATTCATTTACAACTAGCAAGTTTAGTAGCTCAAAGGTCACTATGGGGAGCTCAGAGCCCAGTATAGGCCGACAGCTCGGGCATAGGTCCCATACCACCATCTCCGGCTTATGAGACTACCATCTTAGGATGTTTAATGGAAACTCATCGACTAGTGGCCAATCATAGTACAGTATATGAGGCTTACAATCGTATGGTTGCATGGTGTAAAACATTGAACCCTTATAGGAAAAATACCAAAACAAAGCCACGTAGGGCCAATATCAGAACAAGCCACATAGGGCAATTATCAAAATAAGCCACATAGGGCGAGTATCAAAACCATGCGATCAAAGACCATCCTTGAAAACTACTTAGATACAAAAACCCTGGATGGTAGGCCCACATCAATGATCCATTTAGACCACCACTCAATAACCACTAGATCGAAGGTACATTGCAATCACCATTAATCGAGTTACATCCCAAGTATGGGTGTACATTCATAGGTGGGGGTTTCCCACTAATGTACCAGTTTAAATCCCAAAAGAAATCCACAAGTAATTCATAAGAATGAGATAAATATGCAGGATAGACATTAAGCATGTAATATAATAATTCAATTCCAACAATTAATACATGTGATTATAAAATGGTGATATCGATCAATTATAAATTAAAATAGAAACTATAACTTAAGCTAATGGGAAAATGGAAAGCTCAAGGGAAAGAATCATCACCTGATGAACCAAATCACCTTCTAGTGTTGCTAAGTGCTTGCGCCCTTAGGATTGAATCCTATCATGAATTATAAATTTTGTAGATCCAAGTTTCATATGTCATCTATGGTTAGGATCATGACCTACGGTTTGGATCATTTAGATTTAGGGTTTTATTCATTAATCTAATCTTAGACTTCGGTTTAAGGCTTGAAGTTCAACTCATATAATTAAATTGCAATAATATTAGAATGGAGTAAAATTAAATAATAACTGCCTATTAATACTAATAATGCTAATCTTACTATCAATAGCCTATAATGATAAAATAGGAATAACGTGAATAATGTTAATACCTAGTATCTACAATAACCGATATTTAGCAAAATTAACCTATCAATGGTTAGCCACATTTAATAATTATAATAATTATAGCGACACTAATGATGGTAATAAATACTAAGATCTACTATTAAGAATAATATTTAGGAGAGTTAATTAAGATTCTACTGTTTGATAACTACAATTTTGTTTATAATAACTAACATTAGCACAATTAGTGTATTGACATAGAACTAGGTTTTCATCCTAGAGTTCAGCCTTAGCCTTAGACCATAGGGTTGAACGCTAATTGATGTGAGGTTAATCGCGACGTTAGTAATATTAATAATTGTAAAACCACTATTTATATTTAGCAATGAAATCAATATTAGGTACATGATAATAATAATTGTCATGATGACAGTAAATATTTTAATCCATCATTAGTGATAATATTTAAGAGCGATAAATAGAATACTACTATATGATAATTGCAACTTTGCTTATATTAACTAGTTTTAACATGAATAACTTACTAATGGCTAATCCTTATTAATATTAATCACCCTAATAATAACAATTGCAATAATACATAGTGTTGATTTGAAGGATCCCAAGAATAAGGTTATTTGGGCCCGCATTAGAGTGAACGGGCCCATTAATTTCTGTCCCAACAAGTGGCCTACATTGGGTTCAGAATTTCTCAACACCAAGGCCCGAACTGGGCCTAACCTTGGCCAGGTCTGGCCCAACACCTTGCTGACCACAGACGGCCTAATGTCTGGGCTGGGCTGGGCTGGGCCCATGCCTATGGTCCCAAAGGTGGCCCACAGAGAAGGGGCAGCCCACTGGGCTATGTACTCAGGTGTGGCCCACTATGATATTGGCCAAGGTCTGGGCTGACTCCATCCTGGCATGCAGCCCACTACCACGACCCACTTGATAGGCGTTTTCAGTGTTTTGCACAGCCCATGTGGAGGTCCATTTTCAGCTTTTCATATGGCCTGATGGAGGCCTGTTTCTAGTCCTATCCTGGCTCACTAAAGACTGGTTTTAGTCCTGTCTTTCACCGCCTAGCTGAGGCTAGTCTAGGCCCAGAACGTGGGCTGGCTTCACCCCACCTCATGCACTAGTTGAAGGCTGGTATAATGGCCCAGTTGAGTGCCATTTTTGGCTCACTTCTCAGCCTTCTCATGGTTTGATGAAGGCCTGATTTCAGCCTACCACTCGGCCTGACTAAGTAATGTTTTCAGTCCAAATTGCTAGTCAGTTGAAGGTCTGCTTCATCTCAGACCACGGCTTGGAGGACAGTAGTGATCCCAGCCATGGTGGCCATGACTAGGAGAAAACTGAAAAGTCAGGGGGCAGGGCGTTACCTGGGCCCCACTCAACATCAGTAGAGTCGACTTAGCGCCTGCTGTAGTGGCTTGGTTGATGACGCCAATGGCTGCATCGGCAGCAACGGTAACAACTATTACTTTAGCTGGCCTTAAACCAAGCTCGTCACAGCTCCCTTATTCCCCTCCTTCTTCTCTCCCTTCCTCTCTCTCTTTTCTCTCTGTATTTACCAGAACCGAGGCCACTAACCACCCCGACTTGCTCCAAGTTCGAGTCTAACTTGGACGGTCGGATGGTGCGGCGTAGCTGCCTGATTTCATCTCCCTCTCTCATATTTCCTTTCCCTTTTTCTCTCCTCTCTTTCCTGAAATGGTGGTGAGAATCCCGAGAGAATGGAGTCAGTTTTATAGGCACGGAGTGCGCTCAAGCCCTACATCCAACGGTCACAATTTACTGTCGCATGGCTTCATGGTTGGGTAACTGTAACAGTCATTTCCCACATGTATGGGAATGATCCACCATGCGGGATAATTTCCCACCATCCTGGCCCATCGAATGAGCCTGATTGATCAGGAAACGGGGCCCACCTTATTGCAGTGGGTTTTCCGATTTAACGAGGAAGATGACACCACCTGTAATGGCGTTTCTCTGCCTTAACCCTATCACGGTGATCTGCTTCGTTCAGACGGGTTAGATGGGGCCCATGATCGTTGAGGGGTCCACAATCACGTCCTTGAGTGCTCGTCCAAGCTTCTCATGAGATTCTCCCGTCGTGACCCTTTTCTCATGCGAACTGGCGATATCTTTGGGAAGTCACTGTTGCCATAATGCGGATGGTCGGGATGGATTCTAGAGCTCGAGCGGAAGGCTAGGATCGCGCCAGAGACGTTTCCCTAAAGCAGAACTATTCCCCTTTTACTTTTTTAGGTGCAAGCAGTTGCCTGCCTGTTTTCGCCAATGGGAGAGTTCTCTCTCATACGGACGAATACATGACAACCTATAGGGTTTTGGTCGATCGGGCCGCATAGAGCTGATGGACGGTTTAGATCAACGAGATGATGGCCGAGGTGGGCCACTTAAGAAACTGACGCCCGTCAGTTTCGAATTTTCTAACGTACAGGAGATTTCCTCCCCCTTTTGAGATAGCTCAGGTCAGAGCTATTTTGACCGAGTTTGCTGCCTGGTGTAACGCCAGCGTACACCCTGTGGTGCACACGCGACAAGACTATGGGGTCCACAGGGATGATTCTAATTAATCCACTCCATTCATTCGCTTTGTCAGATCATGTTAGGGTCCAGCCAAAATAATGAGCCAGATCCTAATTTTAGGTGGGCCATGCCTAAAGAATTTTATCATGTTTATTGATCTCCATTGATCTGACGATTAGATTGATCTCATTTTGGGTACTAACGGCCAAAAAAACTCTAAGGATAATTTGTGTGCATTTAAGCATACTTTCTTTATGTTGATGACTCCATTATTATGTCCCTTCCAATGGTATTATTCATATTATTATGGTACTTATTGTATGCATCACTATTATATGTGTATTCTTAAATACTTATTTTGTTTATTTATCTATTTAAATTTTCTTATAGGCTCTTCCTTTAATCGAAGTCATAAATGATTTGCAAACGCCACTCCAAAGGTTTATGGTTGATTTTATAATCCGATGGTTGATTTAGGGAAGATCGATCGTTAGATCGATCATTGAAACGTTGCGGACCTAATGATGGTGAAAGATCTCTAGGGAGCCCTATTAGTGTGACCAAGCCACGTGTCAAGATGCCGTGGCCCCATTGATTCATACTTCACAGCCTAAGATGCATGGTTAGGTTTAGCTTAATGAAGGTGAATGTTTAATGAACTAGGTTTACGTTGCTTAATTAGATCTCCACGATCACACCTGAGTACTGCAAAGTACGGGACGTTACATGATGTTAGGTCACAGTAGCATTGAAGCAAGAGCATGTGGCCAAGCTTTGTGGAGATTTTATTTCCCTTTTAGCATTGTAATCAACTATTCATATTAGTGGGTATGTGATGATGATGTTGCTCTTGTGATTTGGGTACACTTGTGGTTATGCTCTTTTACAAAAAGAAATTTCACACTAAAAAATCCTCCTGTAGGATCCCAGGATCGGAATCTGGCATATGGACGCTAGGAGCCGAGAATGGGATACTACGAAGGTTGTCGGCACCAGATTCGGCGATTAAGAATTTTGTAAGCCCAGGTTTCGAGTTTGGGGCATGACATCAGCCTTAACCACTTCCTTCATGTTTAAATTTAATCTACGTTGTGATTGTTAGGATCTCTTCACATTATCCTTTAGATAATCCGCAATCGACCATCCAAGGACTCCTTTATGCTCAATGAGAGTAGAGATAAGCATACTCTCCTGATCTTGCTCAAGGTGGGAAGAAATCACCACCGGGTATGTCTCATCTTGACCTAAATAGATATATTTCAAATTAGAAGATAAAGGTTTTAAGTCAAGCTTCAGTGACTTGAGGTTAGACGGTAGAGGCACTATATCAGTTTGGGGTTATTCTTTAAATTGTGGCCTCCATTGGTTAACTTCAAGTACCGGCCTGGTATCTAGCATGGTGCTCATCTTCCTAATCATATCATCACCTAAATCATGGGAGTGGGCCAGGCACGTCTTTACAGAGTCAGAGGATAAGGTCAGAAGTGTTCTATTTTCCATGAAAGAATCAATCAAGTTAATATTGTGGGCATCGTCATCATCGTTTGCCTGTTTGCTCATATTGAAAAAGATATAGAGCTCCAATGTCATATCCCACAAGACAAGTTCATGACTCCATTCCTACAATTAATGATTGTATTGATGTGGTAAGGAATGGACGACAAAGAATGTAAAACCTCGAACATTTCAATACCCAAGTATTGAAAGTTCTCAAGTGTTACCATGAAACTTAATGTAAATTGTATATGGGTATGATACAAATTTAACTATCCTAACCTTACACCTAGTCCCTAAAGTGAATCTAACCCGTGAGAATAGCTGCCATCTATAAATCAAGTCATCCGACCATTGATCACGTGGATTAATACATGTACATTCCCTTAACTAAATCAACGTATGATCCTTCATCCATAATGATTTGGACATAATTTCTTTAATAAGAATTACTTAGAAACATGCCCACAACCATGTAGAACCATTATATTTCACAAAACTCTCAAATCAACAATAATTATGAAAATGCATTAACATAGACCATTGAATTTTAGATCATGTGGTTCCCACGATCCGTTTAATGTGAAATTTTACACCATTCCTATGTATCATAAATTAACTTTACACGTCGAATTTTAGCCCTTATATCATTGTACAAGTGACTTGATCAATAGATTAGCCCCTTAATCGTTGATTTTAGTGCCCGTCAAAGGTCATGGGTAGTCGGAGTAGGATATTTCCCTCCATCTATGTCTATATGATCTTATGAATAGGTTGGATGATAAATAAACATCACTATAGGGCCTAGAAAGGTTTCAATGGTAGAAATCATAATAACTACCATTTCATGTAGTATGGCCCATTTGATCTTTAGATACGCTTTACTTTTAGGCTCAACCCCTTAAATTAGATAGAAAAATGAATGGATGGAGTAGATTTCTCAAAAACATCACTGTGGACCCCACCTTGAACAGTGTATGCATGTAGCACACACACTCCGGTAGTGCACCAAATGCAAAGTCGGGTTAAACTATTTCGATGAAAGAAGCGAGAGCTTCTCCCGTCATCTGCTGGGATAAGTTGTGAGCCACCATGATTGTCCTTCTGGATGATCTAGACCATTCTTCAGATCCAGAGGACAAATTCGACCAAACCCATGCTGGCCACGTGTACCCATGCACGCACATGAGCTCACTACAACCGTTGTAAGAAGGCTAGACACCGTTCACAAGTGGAATGAATACCATCCATCCGATGGGCGTTGTGGCCCTCCATTCCAATTGCATGGGAAGATCCGGACCATTCAAACCTTAAAGACACCCCTTCCGATCCATTCCAACGAAAGAGGAGTCAGACAGAGCAAAGAAGTGATCAGATCTTTTTTAACAAGGGACAACAACATCTTAATCTGTACCAGATTTCATGGATACGTTTGCCGGTTTTCACGCGGAGGTATGAAAGAAACTCCTTCGCAAACACCTTGAAGATCTCATGACAACCGTAGATCTAGTGGACCAGGGGCATCAGATGGTCAATCCGACCAACCTGTAGATGTCCAAAGAGGAGAAAAACGATGTGGAATGATTCCACCATGAAAACACAGACGTTTTCTTAGCATGAAATCCATCAGGACCGCCCAATCAGGGTCCTAAAATAACCTATTAGTGGGACATCAAACTCCTAATAGATCAGACAGATCAGATTGGAGGAAGAGATTTTAAGAAGATCGGAGCTAGAGGCGATGCATTCCAGGTCCTCCCATTATTGCTGTTGTTATGCATCTTATACGCGGTCGGACTACGTCTTTACGCAATCAAATTTCATTCCAGACATACTATAAATGCCTATCACCTAGAGCAAAAAGAGATCAATAAACAAGAGAAGAGAGAGAGAGAGAGAGAGAGAGAGAGAGAGAGAGAGAGAGAGCTTGGCTATCCAAATAAAGATCTCAACGAGAAAGAAAAGAAGAAGAAAGAAAGACAGGAGAAAGAAAGGGAAGAGAAAGAAAGGAAAAGAAAAGAAAAGAAAAGCAAAGAAGAGAAAGAGAGAGGAAGAAAGAAAAAGAGAGAGAAAGAGAAGGAGACGTCCATAGAAGATAGGAGATCACCAAGCCGAACTAGACTTGAGGTAGATCCACATCCAGATCTTCCTCCTTTCTAGATTTCCTTCTCTCCTAAACTTCTTTTCTCCTTCCTATTCGAATGCTTGATCAATCTAAAATGCCTAAATACTATAATAAGGACCTAATCCTTCAACGCATAACTACCTTCAAGGAAGGAACAACACTGGAGGTGAGGGTTTATTCCTTTAAGCTTACATTAATTTAACTTATTATATTTATCTTACCTTTTACATGCCTTCATGTTGCTATGAATCCTCCCTGCAATTATATGTTTTACCATCAATTATTTGCCCTTTGGGATTATAGTGTAATGTTGATTACAAATGATCTTTATGAATTTATGTGGGGTGATGGATACAAGCCTTGTCCTTGCCTTTATCAATTTATTGAGTTGGCCCTTACCACTCTCCTCTTTATTGAGTTGGTTATTACAACTCTCCTAATATTTGAGTTGGCCATTACCACTCGTCTATTTGTTGAGTTATCCATTGCTACTCTTCTTTTATTGAGTTGACCATTGTCACTCTTCTCTTTATTATGTTGGCCATTGCCACTTTTAACTTCACTGAGTTGGCCATTGCCACTCTTCTCTCTATGTTATTGACCTTGTGCTATCCATTTTTAAAGGGCATGGGCATGTGTCTTGATATTTCTGAACTCTCATGATTCAATGGGTTTCCCTTTTTGGTGCAATTACTATGTTAGGTATCCCTCTTCTAGCAATCGAATAAATATCGTGAATGTAATGCATTTTCGGTAGTGGTCCTGGGGCGACACGTAATTCCATGTTTCATGGGTGGTGCACAAATTGGTGTATGTAAATCGTTATACGTGTTACATCAATTTTTTTTCTTTTTGGGGGTTAGATGTTGCAATTAGTCGCTCCAATCCGGTCTTTTCTTTTTGGGGGTTGGATGTTGCAATTAGTCACTCCAATCCGGGTTGCGTGATTCACTCTGTCATGTGTTGTGTTCGTCTTGGGATAATCGTATAAATCCATGTTAAATGTGGGACATGCCGTCGAATCTCCATAGTATGGGATGCGGGGTGAGTCGAATAACTCTAATCATATTCCACATTGTGGTGATCATTAAGTGTGATAAACCGCATATACCTTGTTAGGCATGCATCTCATATAGATTGCTTGTGCATATAGATACCTTTTGTAGTTGTGGAGTACATGACGTATCAGAACCCTGTTACATTACTTTTACGAAACTCTTAAATTATTGTCAATCTTAAAGGATGACCATCACTATGAGTAGGGCATTGACCCTCTCCCAATAGTACAGATGATGCAAGTGATATACAGATTGAAGACCTAAAGGACCATCTCCCTATAGAAGACTATACTGAAAGAATACAAAGATAGTTTTATTATTTAGTTTTATACTTCCACTGCGAACTCGATTAATGTAATAAGCTTCCATTGAGAAGGCATTTGATTATTTATTAAATTTATTTACTTTGATGAAATAATCAATCCAGACAATTTTATTCTTGTGAATGTTACCTTCATGAATGTATCCAAATGTGATTTAAATAAAAAAAATAAGGTGCAATTTCTAAAGCATCCAAGTTTTATATTATTAACACTCAGTTTTCTCGGGCACAAATAGACCATGAAAATTTGGGGCGTTACAAAGAACAATTGGAATTTGAGTGCTCATGTCTACAATGGGTTGAGTATCTATTGGGTAATGAATTTTTCAACCTCGATCAACACATCCTCAATTATCCCTCTCGGTACACGAACGGAGCGATCGACAAGTTGTAATGTGGTCCGGGTGAGTTTTAATTCACCTAGACCCAGTTGTTCATAGACCGAGTATGGGATCAGATTTATGTTTGCTCCTAAGACAAGAAGTGTGTGGTCAAACTAGTAATTTCTAATTACACAAGCGATGGTTGGGATATAAGGATCTTTGTACTTTTGTGGCACATCTTTCTTTAGGATGGCACTCACTTTTTTCTGTTAAGAAGATTTTCTTTTGAATGTTTTGTCGTCTTTTGGTCATACATAAGTCTTTTAGAAATTTGGCATATGAAGGTATTTGTTTAACAGCATCCAGTAGAGGAATGGTGACATTTACTTGTTTCAAAACCTCTAGAATGTCCTGAGAGTTAGAGAGAGGTTTTAGTGCAATCAACCGTTGGGGAAATGGAGCAATCGGCTTGCCTTAAGGTTCCAATTCTAAATCTTGTGGAGTAGTGCTAGATCTATCATTGTGTCTTATTCTGGGTCTTTAGGCTTTTCAGCCCTAACCGGAATGGTTTTATCTATGGTCTTCTCACTCCTAAAAGTGGTGATAGATTTATCTTTCTCCATCTGATTTGAAGAGCTTGAGTCATTGACCTCGTATTGCTGTTTTAGATTGGGAAGCGGTGGAGCTGGAATGCTTCCTTTTTCCCCAATCACATTTTTTGTCTCAAGCCCTTGTATGGCCTTTGTAAGGTTTTGAAAGGCTTATAGCATACACTGATTGAAAAGCCCTTAATTTTGAAGATGCTTTAGAACCGGATCCTCTTGAGGTTTTCCTTGATTTAGAATTTGATTAGGGAATCCTTAAGGGAGAGCAGTTTGTCTATTCCTCCAACTGAAATTTGGATTATTTCTCTAACTAGGATTGTGAGTATTGGAGGTGGGTCCTTTGAAAGGCCTCTGGTAATTATTTACGGCATTAGATTGCTCATTCAGTACCTCTTCAAAAGCAGGTATTGTTGGACAATTTTCAGTTGTGTGAATGTTGCAAGCACAAATACTGTCAATAGTTTCCTTAGCCTTATCCTTCTTTAGTTTCATGGCCTCGAGTTTTCTTGTGAGGTTAGCCACTTTAGCATTTATATCATCATCTTCTTTCAAAAGATATATTCTGCCCCTCTCCTTCAATTGAGTAGGCCTAAAAGAGGTGCTAGATTTTGGGGAGATGTCCCATGATTGTGTGTTTTCAGCAAGCTTGTCAAAATAATCCCACACATCATCGACCTCATTGTTTATGAATTCCCCATTACACATTGTCTTGACCATTTGACACATGGAAGAAGTCAGCCCCTCGTAAAAAAAAAAAAAAAACTTGTTATTCGCCAAGTTTCAAAACCACGTTGTGGGAATGAATCGACAAGATCCTGGAACCACTCCCAACATTGGAAGAATGTTTCATCTTCCTTTTGGGTGTAGTTCATGATTGATTTCTAAGGGTGTTCGTTTTATTATATGGAAAAATTTTCTTAACAAACTCCCTTGTCATGTCGTTCCATTTACCAATAGATCGAGGATGTAGTGAATGCAACCATGTCTTTCTCTTTCAAGGAGAAGGGAAAGAGTTTTAGCCTGACCGTGTCCTTAGACACATTCAAAAAATATAAAGTGGCTATAATCTCATTAAACTCTTTCATGTGTAAATATAGATTTTCATATTCAAGTCCATAGAAATTTGGAAGGAGTTGGATCACCCCTGGCTTTATATCCATATGTCATGTATTTTATAATAAAAAAAAACCATGCATGAAGGTGTACTCATCCCTGCCGGTTGTAAATAATCTTGCAAAGTATGAGGCGGGGGGGCTTGATACACCTCGTTTTCATCCTGGATTTCCTTAACCCTAGGTTGAGGTGGATTTGAAGGTTGATTGGTAGCCATAACTTCAGTTAACTCTATGGATCTCTGGTGGTATCTAATCATGTGATAGATAAATAACCCCTCAACTAATCCTCCTTCACTCAAGAGACGTCGAGTATTATCACAGACCCACTTGGGCATGAAACACTCTCAGCCCTCAAGTAACTAAGCTACCCTAAACATAAAAGAGAACGAGAACTAAAGTACTTATAAATGTAGAAAAAGAAAGAGAGAAAATTAGAAGGAAGTTACTAAATTAGAAGTTTCTATATTAAGATCCTGCAAACCAAAAAACAAGTTAGTTTCTAAAAAATAAAATAAAACAAAATTAAGAAAGCAAGTTAGTTTCTTAAAATAATTCAGAAAAACCCTAACCTAAAAATAGAAAGTAAATAAACCCTAATCTTAACCTAATTCTAAAACTAGTTAATCTTAGAAAAATGCAACCGTTAATCCCCAGCAATGGCACAAAAAACTTGTTTACAACCGCAAGTGTAGGGTCACGATGTAGTAATAATCTCGGTAAGACCGAGGTTGAATCCACAGGGACTAAGCTCATGTGTATTTTGAAAGTAACTAGAATCAAAATTAGGAGAAGATCTAAATCTAAATTAGGAATAAAAGGAAGTAATTGTGAGGTGTTTAATTAGAAACTTAAGAATTCAAAGGTGGGATCTAGGGCTTTTAAGGATCCACTTGTAGCTATTAGGATGTTTCCTTATTTGATTCAAGGAACTCAATTGGAATTGGAGTCCTATTCTATCCAATTGGAAGATATATCAATAAGATCGGATCTGAACTTCCATTGACCTAATTCTCAGTGGATGAAAGTTGTGAGAATTGGAAGTGATTCCATCATCTGACCATGTCCAGGAGACAATGGCAAACAATAGGATATACGATCCCATAACCAACATAGGAGAATTGGGAAGGTTAGAAGGATTCCATCACCCAACCATGCCCAAGGGATAATGGTGAACAACAGGGTTTACTAACTTCACAATCTCAAACCAAGAAAAGAAGATACTTAAAGCTATTGCAAATCTATTATAATTTGAGTCACAACAAACTATTAAAAACTAAAAGTATTCTTTAAATATCAAATTAGAATCAAAGAAGTTCAATAAGAACAAGAATCAAACAAGAAAAACATCCCAATCATGCTACAAGCTTTACCCCTTAGCCCTAGCTAAGGGATTTAACCAACCATAAACATGATTGGATCTAAAATCCTCAAAGAAAGCATTAAAACTAAGAAGAATAGAAGAAGAAACTCTTGGATGATGGCTCCACCCATTTGCTTTGCTCCTTAAAACCCTAGATATCCTAAAAAGACTTAAGAAACCCATATTTATAGCCTAAGTTCCACAAGTTCACAAAATTGTAATAATTTACGCAGTCCATGTAACTCTGTGTAATGCCTTCGTTTTTATCGAACAACCTTCGAAGTCATCAAAGGGGTTTGAATCCAGAAGTCGCATTTTCTCTCCTTTCGTACTGCATAAGTCTCTGTGTTATCAAACCTTCCTTCGATGTCATCGAGAAGTCCTTCGATGCCATCGAAGGGTCTTCGATCCATCGAAATAGTGTCCAAAATAGTTAGCTAGTTGCATCAATTTCTTCAATAAATTCGATGCCATCAAACAGTCTTCGATGTCATCGAGCATCTTCTTCGAGTCATCGAACATGTCTTCGATTCATCGAGAATTGCATCTAATATGTCCAGCAACCAACTTAATTTTCTTATGAAAATTCGATGTCATCGAACCATGGCTCCGATGTCATCGAACAGTGGTCGATGAAACATGTAATGAAGTGAATTTCAGCACTTTTTTCTTTCGACTTCCTTCCTTCTACACTTGGTTATCTTGGATCTTGGGGTCTTGAAATCTTCAATCTTGGTTTCCAAAGATGCATTCTATGCCTTGCCAATTCTTAAGCATTAAATCCATGCTTTTAGTATCTTTTCAATCCAAGTTCTTGAAATCACCTTGTATGTAACGCCCTGAAAATCGGGGGTCACGCATAAACTCAACTCCCGAGTTCCAACGCATCGCTTATGCAACAAAGTGAATGATGATTGAATGTTGTCTGTATTAGTGCATTGAACATGAGTGAGATTAAGCCAAAACAGCATATCGTACTCCAAAGGCAGTTAAATTGCAAGTGGAAGACTATGATAGATATATAAAATATCAAAATAGTGGTGAGTCTCCAGAGTGTGATAATGTTTCCAGGTTAAAGAATTACAAGTACAATTTCAAGTTATACCATAGGTGTCGTGTTATCTAGTCAACATCCTTGTAATCCCGTCGATCAAGACACGGCTCACTTGAAGCTGTCAGCATACAGCATACACGAACAAGCAGCATTGTCATCATAAAGGTCTGTCTCAGCCTCAGGAGTAGCGTCGCCATTTGCAATCAGACAAAGTCTGGTGGGTGTTCAGAACACCGTCCCGTAACGTGGGAGTGAGTGATCAACTCAGTGGAACAATAAAGCATAGGTTAACATGTTATCAACTCAGTCAAGCAGTAATGATAAAGCAGTAATGATAAAGCAGTATAATCAAACACTCCTAACGACTCTTATTAATGCAAGTATAAATATAGTCATGATGTATGCCCTCACCGACATACTCCCTCGTGCGACACCATCTTACGTTCGTGGCATGCTTGCATTCCTCAGTGCTCCACATCTTCCAGGCACATGCAATGCATGATGAGCATGATTACCGAGTTATTATTAGTCCATTTCAAACAGCAGGATTGAGAAACTAAGGTACCTCCCTTGTATCATTCCCAAACATGATCCATTCTAGGGTCGCAGTCCTAGTTAATCTCATACGAAGGTGTGTTTCTAGGTCGCTGCAAAGGCTGCCAGGGCTGTTACACACAAAGGTTACACTACTCCCCCATCACCTCTTTAACAATTCATCACTATACAGATACATGCCTAGTTTCATACTCTATACACTATGGCAAAACTCATCGCCTCACTGCAAATTCAGAGTATGCTTGAGGTCACTACAAAGGGCTATCAGGGCTGTTACGCACAAAGGTTACACCACTCCCCCATCACCTTATCAATGTAGGCCGACAGCACGAATATAGTGTCCCATACCACCATAATCGGCTCACAAGTCTGGTTGCTCATTGGTCACTACAGGGAGGCACGTGGCCCCAGTGTATGCCGACAGCTTAACCACGGTGTCCTATAGCACCATGCCCGGCTCATGAATCTTAGCGGATCGAGGTACCATGGTTAACGGGATTTCACTGGTAAGTTTGGTACTCTAGGTTCAAGTAGTAGTGTCCAAACATGGTGAACATACATAAGACAGATCGGGTTACTTGACGAGCTCAGCTAGCTCAAGCGCACAACGAGTTGAACGATATAAAGTGCATAAGCACTTCGTGTGGCTAGCCACTATCGCCAACCGAAGTACGACTCGGGTTCGTCGAACACATCCCATGTGGCAAATGAATCTCAGCCACGAATTCAATCCCATTACCGATTGCCTGGACTATAATCATAGCCCCAAACACAATCAATTACAGAACAGTTAAAGCAGTAATGAATCAAGATTTCAAATCATACAATCAAATATCTAATATTGTCCGCTTAGGGCTGCCAGGGCTGTTGCTCAGAAACGTTGCACCACCTTCCCATCATCCTTCACGGATTATGGAATACAATTTAAACATGTGAAGTAATCAGAGCAGAATTAAATAAATAAGTAATTCAAACATATTAACAAGCATGTTATAAAACACAATGCAAACAAGAAATCCAAACACATATGTTTCATAAAACAGTGAGCGATTAAACTAAATAACTTACATGAAGGAAATCATACACGTCTCTAAGGTAGTTGAGAATCCCATCTTAATACCTACCTAAGGCACCATCATCCAAACACTTATCCTCACAAGCATTTTCACAAACACTTAGAATATGCTATTACAACATACATAATGTATATTAGCAAAACATATATTAGGGCGAGTCCTTTCGCCAAGCAAGTATTTTATATAAATATAATATATTCATACAGCAAATAATCATGGCAAACACATCTCGAAAATTTATACGTATACGGTACTTTCTAGAATACACTATTTTTACATACATAGTGTATATTAGCAAATCATGTATTATGGCGAATCCTTTTGCCAAATAAGTATTTTATCCATATATAATATATTTATACAGCAAATAATCATGGCAAACCCATTTCCAAAATTTATACGTATACGGTACTTTCTACAAATACCTAGAGTATGAAAATTCCATATTCTTCATCTTTAATCGAAACGGAAAACAAACAACACTTTGTAAACGTGCAATTGCATGCAGATCATGAATCTATCATTATCTAACATTGAAAGCATTGAAAACCATAACCTATACACCTAAAGCCCGCACCTCTTATCATAGAATCGTAACAAATCAGGTAGGTTTGCTAAGCTTCTGTATTCGGCAATTTGGTAACCTATAGAATGAAATATGTTAGCTATTTCATAACCTACAATCTTTTCTCTCTTCTCTCTCTAGGGTTTCTCTCAAATTCGTATGGCTGCAAGAGAGAAGGTTCTAAGGTCCTTATATGGCCTAAAAACTCACTAAAATAGACTTATGGTCAAGGTATACTTAGGTTATAACCAAAACGCTCCTTTTCCAGCTCAACGGAGGACTTCTGGTGGTCCCTTTTCTGTGTGCGGTCGGACTTAAGCTTACTAACACTGGATCTAGGTTTAGTTAAGTTTTCGTTCTGGTCGGATTTCCAGATTGCACGTGGCGGACCAGTTTTAGTTTAACGGTCAGCAGATCTCGATCAGAAATTCTAAGTACATGGATATGTTTATGAAATTTTTCCTGATCCGAGGGTGTAATTTGGCCTGATTCTGATGGTCAGGTTGCTTAATACTGACCCGCAAGCGACAAGTCTCAGATTACTATTTGAGATATTTATTTGTAAAGAAAAATAAGGGTTTTCACTCTCCTCACTCCGGACTCAAGCGAACAGCCGTAGGATACTGCCTGGATTTGATTTCCGAGATGGTTGTTAAGCCCAGCGTAGCGGTCCTAATTACTTAACTTTGTATTATTCGGACTTCCGACGTGCGATCCAGATCTGATACGGAGTTTCAACGTGCTCCCGAGAGCAGTCGGGTAATGAGTTTGATCTAAGATTTTAGGGTAACCTAGCGTCAATGATTCTACAAGTTTTGGGTCTTGCAGATCATATTTAAAGCGATTCTAGTGGATTTCGTAGCTAATCTAGTTTTGTACTTAGTTACTTTGTCTCATTTCTAAAGGATTTAGTCCTATAAGATTTCTGTCTGAGGTGGTACTTAGTCCTTTGTAGTTTGTATATAAAGTGATCCAAGTTATACTACTTAGCTAGTTTAAGATAGCGTCTAGGGTGAAAATACTTAGAAAAATTGAAAGATCAAGGTGGTAAATGGTGGGATTTGTGAAGGAAATGGGTTCAAAAGCGGTTCTAGACTTTGGGATTGAGTTTTAACAAGTTAATAAGGTGTTAGGATCGACCCATTGCCTAAGGACGTCTAATTCCAAGTTGGCAAAAATTCGGGATGTTACATTGTAACACAATCATGTATAAAATACACCATTAAGCATTATCATGTTTATAAAACCAAGATACAAATAGGGGAAAATATGTAATATTTGAGTCTCAATAGTACACTCTAAGAGAAAGTGCGTCCGCCGGGAGTGGAGTAGGCACGTAGCCGAACCACTATATATCGTTGCATTTAGATGAATGATTGTGGATGTGTTTTTCTTGTTGATTAATGTTATGGCTAATTCATGCACATTACATGTTTGATAAAATGCAGCAATAATACATTTCACTATCCTATTTTTAATTATGTGTAATTGTGAATTATTCCTGCTTACTAGTGATTAGAATTTAATATTTGCATTAAGTAGGATTAACATTTTTGAAAAAGTCCTATTCACCCCCCTCTAGGATACTTGGACATAATTCCATACTTCAATTAGTGGTCTAACCACAATTTCAATTGGTATCAGAGAATGTTCTTCTTTAAGGGTTTAACAACCTAGAGGAAGATCCTAACTGAAGTTGGAGAGATGTCCAAAGGAGAGGGAACATCGGTCTCCAGACCACCCAATTTTAATGGTTCAAATTATGCGTATTGGAAAGCTAGAATGACTATATTCTTAGAATCTTTGGACCATGATGTTTGGAACATTGTTGAGAATGGTTATACTCCACCAATGGAACAAATTGTGCATGAAAATGGCACTGCCACATCTCAACCAAAATTGAGAGCATTTTGGACTAATTATGAGAAACAAAGAAAAACGTGTGATGTTAAGGCAATGAATGCGATTTATTGTACTATTTCACAAGAAGAATTTAAACGAATATGTATGTGTGAAACATCTAAACAAGCATGGAATTTATTAGAAACCACCCATGAAGGAACATGCATCGTAAAATGCTCAAAGCTACAACTCTTAACAATCCAATTTGAGAACATAAAAATGGAGGAACATGAGACCTTCATGGAGTTTTACACTAAGATAAATGACATATGTAACTCCATGTGGGGACTTGGAGAGAGGGTTCCAGTACTTAAAATCTATAGGAAAATCTTGAGATCCCTACCTGAACACTTCAATTCAAAAGTCACCACTATCGAAGAATGTAGGAACATTGATAAACTAAAAGTACAAGAATAATAGGTTCCTTACAAACCTTCGAATTACATTTCAAAACCCCATCAAAATCCAAACATAATATTCTTAAGACCTCAAAAAGCAAAGTTGAATCTGAAAAAGAAAGTGACGAGGATGATGAAGATGAGGAGGTAGCCCTCTTGGCCAAGCGGTTCAAAAGATTCTTCAACAAGAATCGTGAAAAGGTATTTAACAAGGGGAAACGACATGACTATAAGTACTAAATAGGCAAATCCTTCATTAAGTCTAAAGAACCCCAATGTTACAATTGACAAAAGTGTGGCCATCTATCTACTAAATGTCCCACAAAGAAATTAAAGGAAAAGGCTATAGCAACCACATGGGACGATACAAAAGACTCAGAATCAGAAACAAGCGAGTCTGAAAGTGATGGAGACCAAGAATCATTAAAAATACTTATGGCCTCCACCACTGCGATGAACCCGGATCTAAGGGACAATGAGGAGATAAATGAGCAAAGCGCCTCCTCCTTAGATGAAGAAGAAGAACAACAACAAGAAAGTGATAACATCCAAGTAGCTTATGACCAGCTTTATACTCACAGAAAAAACATTCTTAGAAATCTTGGGCAAACTAACAATGAGAACAAAAAGCTACAAATAGATGTGGATGAAGCGTTGGCTTCAAATACAAAATTGGCTAATAGCCTACAAGAATATTATGTTGAGAATACCAAGCTTAAGAGGGAAGCCGCTGATGATGGCTTTAAGATTGAAAATTTAATCAAAAAAATTGAACATTTAGAATTAGAAATTGAGAAACTGAAAATCGAAAATATCAGAAACTAGATGTAGAAAAGTCCAATCACTCAGTGGAACTTAGTCATAAGTTTTCCCAAAGTAATGAAAAACTAGAAAAATTCCTTTGCTTAGGTAGAAACTTCAAGGATAAGAGAGGTTTGGGCTACAAAATAGGTAAATATGGTTCTTCTCCTGTACCTCCTATGACTAAGAAATTATTGCATCAGGAAGCAACATAAAAGCTACTCTTGTTTGTCATGTATGTGGAGATATAGGGCACTATAAGTTTGAATGTCTAACACTCAAACAACGCCACTCCACTTCTAGTTTGAGAAATATAGGTAAATTTGTACCAAACGAAAAAATGATGCAGAAATCAAGGAATCCTCCAAAGAAATCAAATGAAAGGAGGAAATATCCCATTGCTACTAAAACGACACAAAGGATTGAGGAGTTGTTGAAGCAAGTAGCTCAATTGAACCAGAAGACCAAAAAACTGGTAAATCATGGAAATCTTGATCAGTTACCTGAAAAATCCAAAGCACCCATGGTTAACTACCCTATAAGAGAAAATGAAACATCATCTCCAAAAAGGATGGTCACCAAATGGGTAATATCAAATAAGAACAATTGCCCTGTGATTCATACTACACTTAATGTGGGCACTAGTAGTGGCTGCCCCAAATAGATAACTGGTGACCATGACCCACTTTTGTGATAATGTTAAATTCGATGATGGGTTGGTTACATCTAAAGGGAGCTCGGTCAAGAAAATTGGATAATGAACAATGATTGGATTTGGATTGCCCAGGATTGAAGATGTTCTATGAGTTAAGGAACTGAAACAAAAACTTCTAAATATTTTTCCAAATTTATGACTAAGAACAATCTGTCTTCTTCTCCAAGGTCATGCGCAAGATCTTAGACCACATGGGTATATCAATATAAGATCTTTGCACAAGTAATTGTCAAAATGGTTGTTGATGACCAACCACATGACAAAATGGTCTTTCCACTAATATAGAGGATAATGTGAATCATGCATTATAAGTAAACCTGATAACTATTCCATTCCTCCATTTGAGTCTCAAATGTTGGGTATCATACCAGTTTTTAGGATCATCACCTCAATCAATCATTGGAGATCCTAATGCCAGTATGAAAACTCTGCGACAACTTGAGACCTCATTTAGTCATCTTTACTTACCTCTAAAATTGAACCTAAAAAATTTGCAGAGGCACAAGAGGCACTTAAAGATGAATATTGGATTGTCGCATTGCAAGATGAACTGCAACAGTTTGAAAGGAATGAGGTGTGGCAGCTAGTTCCCATGCCATTAGAAACAAATATCATCGAAACCAAATGGATCTTTAAGAATAAATTCGATGAATCTGGGAATGTCATAAGGAACAAGGGAAGACTCGTTGCATAAGGCTACTCTCAAATTAAGGGCATTGATTTTGATGAAACCTTTGCCCCTGTAGCACGTCTCGAGTCTATAAGAATTATCATGTCCATTGCATGTGCATTGCAATTTAAATTATTTCAAATGAACGTGAAGAGCACCTTCCTCAATGGTGTACTTGAAGAAGAAGTGTATGTTGAGCAACCTAAAGGATTTGTTGATCTTAAACATCCTTAATACGTATACATATTGAATAAAGAGCTCTACGGTCTTAAACAAGCACCCAGTGAGTGGTATGAGCGCTTGACGCAATTTTTGCTAGATCGCCACTTTTGTAGGGGAGTGTTGATAAAAAGATGTTTACACAAGACCAGGAATGCCTTCCTGATTGCCAAGATTTATGTGGATGACATTGTATTTGAATCCACTTATGAAGATGTAGCTCATGAATTTGCTAAACTAATAAATATGAATTTAAGATGAGCTTGGTAGGTGAACCATGAGTAGTTAATGCTATATTTGAGGATTTTAGGCCTTAAAATTCTTTTTAAACATAACATAAGAAGTGTTATTTAGTTCTCTTTATTATTTTCTTTGAATTTGTATAAATTTTGTTGACTATACAAAACATGATTTATAGGTATATCTTATGTACATCTCATTGCTCGAGTCAAAGCATGAAGAAAAAGTTAAAACTTAGTGTTTCAATGAGACATTCGATGGCATTGAAGTCACCTTTAATGACATCAAACACACTTCAATGTCATCAAAGTGCATACAGGAGCTGAATCGTCAGAGGAAGCTCGATGTCATCAAACACCTATTCGATGACATCGAAAAACTCACCTTCGATGTCATCGAACCTGTTCAATGACATCAAAATATTCCTTTAGTATATAAATCAGGAGTGCAAGAAAATCACCATTTCGCTCATTTCTTCACCGTGCGTCTGTTTCTCTCCTCCTCTTCGTTGGAGCTTCTATGGATAGTTTCCAGTCAAAATATCTCATCCATTTCACTCCTTACTGGTAAATCCTCCTACATTGATTCCTACTTTCATACCTTGACCTAGTTTCCGATTTGGGGTTTTTCTGTTTAGATTGGGGATTTCCTTAAGTTTGTGCATTTCCATTCCTCCTAGTTAGTAAGGTTTTCCTTCCTTCTTTTTGTGTTTCATTTCTATTTTCCATCTATTGGGTTGCCTTTTTCTAGGGTGGATAGAGCCGATTTGGGTTTTTCTTATTCATGTGGATCTCTTAGTTGGTTTTCTTAGTAAATCCTATTCATTTTGAGATTACACTATGGCTAAGATTGCACGAGGAAAGTCCTATAGGGCTAAGAAAACAAAGTTGCACGATGATAAATTTATCTGCACCATTTCCCCTCCTTCAAATGATATATTTAGGGAAAAGGAAATGATTTTCGAACGTATTGTGGATCGCACATGAATAAATCCCTATGGGATTGAATCCCTATTAGAAACCATTGGTTGGGATAACATACTTAATCTTGGCAATATGCCTCGATATGAATAAATATATCAATTTCTAGCATCTTGCCATTTTGCGACTCTTGAACCTCCAGCCATAGATATCACATTAGGGAGAAATACCTCCCGGATCACCCATGTAACAATTGCTTGAATCCTTGGGGTACTAGTATCCTCCATAGACGTAACTGAACATAATCTGAATTCTCCAAGAGTCTGGGGAGAGGTGACCAAATTCTTGTGCAATGGCTTGACGATTCCTAGGCTTAAAGGGAATCGTTTGCATTCTATGCATTTAGACACAAAATTCAAAATTCTTCATGATATCTTCAGTACAAATGTGTATTCCTGTGAAGTTAATGGAAATGATATCTCTCCTTATATACTCAACATCTTATACGATGTCAGTCAAGGAACTCAACTGTGCCTACCAACTCTCATACTTTGTCAGTTAGTCCTCATTGTCCAAGGAAGTCACCTCACATCTCTTCCATTCCCAAATCTCATATGTATGTTATCCCGACTTGTATGGTTGTTATCCAAATCTGATCAATCGTGTCCAGTTGCTTGTTTTAATCATGAAAATATTATGAGCTCGAACTTGAACACTAACCAGTCCCTCAAAAATGACACTGAAGAATAAGACGAGACCAAGGAAGAAACTGACGATGAAAACACGAAGATGCCAACGGCCAAAGACTCTTGCCCATCACCAATCATTCCTCATAGTTCAGATTCAGTAGACACTCGCAGTCTTCTGCACCACTATGATCTCATTAAGCAAATTTTTCATGGACGACCCAACATAGAAGAGCGAGTAGGACGATGCAAAGCCAGACTTTCTGGCATAAAGAAGATGCTAGAAGCTTTATAATACACAGTCCAGCAACTTGTGGAGTTGATTATGAGTCATCACAATATCACTCCAAAGAGGGGAGGTCCATCCAAATAGGATCTAGTTCAGTTAGGTGATGCATAACTTAGTTTTGTCTAGTGACATTGAGTATCTCTTTGGATGTCCTGGCCCATCTGGTTTATCCAACCTTGTATATCATTAAACCAAATGTTTGATGGGGTGTGTGTGTGTGTGTGTGTTTGTTTCTTTTTGGGATATTTGGTTTTGGATATTATTTCCCATGTTTGGGGCTATGTTATTTTTATGGATGATGATATTTTGGATCTTTATGCCACTCTTAGGCATTAAAGATATACATGATGACTTGCTTCCTTACGTTGCACTCTTATCATTGTTATAAGCATGTTTGATTCTATTTTCCAATTGTAATATAATGTGAACTATCTCTACAACTTTCAATGGCATGCTGCTTAACCCTTTGCCAATGACTGATAAAAAGAGGGAGAGCAGTACTCCCACCAATACGTTTGTATTGTTTGTTCGATGACAATGTAGGAAGATATGGGAGTAGCAGCTCAAGCAACAAACTCTATTTTTGTAAATGTGTAGTGTTTGAGTTGTAAAATTATGTAATTTTGAGTTATATACACAATTTAGTTTTTCTTAGGTGTTTTGTCACGTAATTGACAAAGGGGGATATTGAAAGTGCCCTTGTTTGTCAACTGACGTGACGGTTGAGTCAAAGAGTCAAGTGAGCCCACATTGAAGACTCAAGAAAGTGAAGATGTTCAAGGCATTCCAAAGAGAAATTAACCCTCACATCTCATGACCAAAACACCCCAAGTAATAATCTCTTTTAAAGTGGTCTAATCTTACCCAAAACCAATTAAGAAAACACCTTAGTAAGGTTAGAAAAAGAAAAATCAAGTTACAAGTAAACCAGAACAGGTACATGTATTTTCCGCAACTTTCGATGACATCGAATACTTGTAAAACCCCGAATTTTTGACAACCTGGAGTTAGACGTCCTTGGAAAATGAGTCGATCATAACACTTTAAATGACTTCTCAGAACTCAATCCTAAAGCCTCAAATCCCCTTTTGTAACGCCTCGGAAAAATCCGTACAAAGGCTCGAGTACCACCTCAGGCAGAAATCATACAGGTCTAAATCCATTAGAAATTAGACAAAATTAACTAAGTGCTAAACTAGGTTAGCTGTGAAATTCGCTTGAAACACTCTAAATATGATCTGCAAGACCCAAAACTTGTAGAATCAGTGATGCTAGGTTACCCTAAAATCTAGGATCAATCTCATTACCCAGTTGCTCTCGGGAGCACATTGAAACTCCGTATCGGATCTAGACCACACGTCGAAAGTCCGATGACCACGAGACTAAGCTCTTAGGACCGCCTTGCTGGGCTTGATAACCATCTCAGAAATCAAATCTAGATAGTGTCCAGAAACGGACAACTTGAGCCCAGAGCGAAGTGTGTCAGAAACGTCAATATATTTAGAAATGAAATCCGAATTTAAGTAATCTGAGACTTGTCGCTTGCGGGTTAAATATAAGGATTCAGACCATCAGAATCTAACCCAAATACACCCTCGGATCAGGAGAAATTTCATACACAGGCCAGTGTACTTGTGGCACTGATCGGTGATCGTGGACCGTTGAAAGGAAACTAGTCCGCCGCTGGCGATCTGTAAATCCGACCGGATTGAAAAATCAGCTTGACCTAGATCCAACATAAGGGAGCTTAAGTCCAACCGTAGGCTCAAGAGGGGGCTCCAGAAGTGTTCCGTTGAGCTGAAACAAATGCTCTTTGGACATAACTTAAGTATACCTTGGCCCTGGGGCCATTTCCATCAGTTTTAACCTATATAAGGACCTTAAACCCTCTCCCATTCACTCCATATGAATTTGAGAAAACCTAGGAGAGAGAAGAGAGTAAAGAGAGGGAAAGTGTGAGAGAAGTGGGAGAAGATTCCTGGTACTCTGTCCTGCCGTTTTACATGATTAACCATCCCTATCTAATCACTATTCTGGCAATTCTGACTTTGTTCTTAGGTAAGAAAACCTAACCCTAATCTATTCTAGGGTTTCAATTATTACAAGTGGCGAGATAGCTGACTTAACTCATGCTATAGGTTGATGTACCATCGTTGACGAAGCCTTAGAGTTTCTAGCGAATTCGTTATGCTTCTACGGCTTAAGGTACGGACTATAGATGTATAGGTTATAGTTTTCGAAGCTTTCAATGTCGAATAATGATAGATTCCTGATGTGGATGCTATTTCACATGCAAAATGCGATGTTCATTTTGCGATGCAGTTAAATATAAAATCTGTGGAGTTTAGTGTATTCTATGTATTTATAGAAAATACCGTATACGTACGAAATATGAAAATGTGTTTGCCATGATTAACTACTGTGGGTATATGCTAGATATATGTGTAACAACTCCTCGGCGAAAGGATTCGCCCTAATACATGTTTTGGCCAATATACGTTATGTATGTTAAATAAATGTAGTCTAAGTGTTTGTGAAAATGCTTGTATGAGTAAGTACTTAAGAGATAGTGCTTTAGGTGGGTGTTGAGATAGGATTCTCAACTACCTTAGAGATGTGTATGATTTCCTCCATGCAAGTTGTTTAGTTTAATCGCTTACTTACGAAATGTATGTATTTGAATTTCCTATTTACATTATGTTTTATAACATGCTTGTTAATATGTTTGAATTACTTGGTTAATTTTGCTCTGACTACTCCACGTGCTTACTGGTTAAGGATTGAATGTGTTTAGCACTACAGTATAGTCCAGGCAATCGGTAACAGGCTTTGAGTTCATGGCTGAGGTTCATTCACCGCGTAGGACGTGTTTGATGAATCCAAGTCGTACTAGAGTTGTTGGTAGTGGTTAGGCCACACGGAGCATTTACGCACTCCATGTCGATCAACTTCAGGTGTGCTCGTAATAGTCGAGCTCGTCTAGTAACTCAATTTGCCTGATGTATGTTCACCATGTATGCACACCACTGCCTGAACCTAAGGTACCAAACTCACTAGTGAAATCCCGTTTAACCTTAGTACCTCGATCTGCTAAGACTCATGAGCCAGACATGGTGGTATGGGACACCGTGGTTGAGCTGTCGGCCTACGCTAGGGCAACGAGCCTCCCCGTAGTGACCAGTGAGCAACCTAGACTCGTGAGCTGAATACGGTGGTATGGGATACTGTATTCGAGCTGTCGGCCTACACTGATTTGGTGACGAGCTCTTTTGTAGTGTCCTCGAGCATACTCTGAACCTGTGTAGAGGCGACGAGCCTTTCCATAGTAATCAGAGTATACACTAGGCCTGTACTGATTTGGCAACGAGCCCATTGTAGTGACCTAGAACCACAACATCGTATGAGATTTACTAGGACTGACGACCCTAGAATGGATCCTTGTTTGGGAATGATATAAGGGAGGTACCTTAGATTCCCAATCCTGCTGTATGAAAGGGACTAATAATAACTCGATAATCACGCTCATAAAATCGTACTGCATGTGCCCCGAATTTAAGAGCACAGAGGGAAGAAAGCATGTCGCGACCGTAAGATGGTGTCGCACGAGGGAGTGTAGGCAAGGGCATGCATCATGAATACATTCATCCTTGCATTAATAAGAGTATCTAGGTATGTTTGATATGTCTGTTTTATCATTACTGCTTGACTGAATTGATAACATGTTAATCTTTGCTCTATGATTCCACTGAGTTGATCACTCACTCCCACGTTACGGGATGGTGTTGTAAACACCAACCAGACTCTGTCTTGATTTTAGATGACGACGTGACCCCAAAGGCGGAGCCTGATTACTATGACGATCAGGACGAATTCTCTTTTATGCAGTTCTTTGGTGGCTTCGCTTAGGCCATCCAGATCGACGGGGCTACAGGGATTATCATTGTAGTTGTACTGTTTGACATTTTGATTTTGAGACTATTACAGGTATATGGTTACTCAGTGATGTATTCATACTCAGGAGACCGATCGTGCTCTTTTGACTTATATACATTTATTTATGTCTTTTAGTCTTCCACTTGCATTTTACAACTTGATCTGGAGTATGAATTATTGTTTTGGTATAATCCCACTCATGATTAATGTACTAACATAGACAACATTTAATCATAAGCATATATATTACATAAGTGATGTTTTGGAACTCGGGAGTTGAGTTGCTACTCAACCCCCGATTTTCAGGGCGTTATAAGTTGGTATCAGAGCATGATTTGGATTAAACTGGACCTGGGTTATGGTCACACGACATACGCTGACGTAAATTCACCTTAGGTGGGTGTGAGAAAATGTAGAAACAGTCATAGGAATCCCAGTTTCACCAATTGGCGAAGTTTACCGAAAATGATCGCCGAGATCGGGTCCATACTCTCCCATGATCACTTAAAGTGACCCCAGATCAGTCTTAGACCATCAAACAACGGGTCTAGACCACAAATTACCCCATCCCAGACTTCAAAAATCCCTATGTGCAGCTGTACATCAGAATCATGCCCAAAAGGACCCAAAACGAAGCAAATCAGAGTCGGGGGCCTAATGGAACCTATTCAGAGGGACCCAGGGTGGGCCCCATACATTTTTGGGACCTAGGGGGCAGGAGGACCTCGCGCCATGGGTAAGTCCTCGCCGGGAGCTCCAGAGACTGGTAAGGACCTCGCTGGTTTGGCGAGGCCTCGCCGCCCAGCGGACCAGGCCAGGCAGGCCGGCTCTGGCCGACGCATTTTTAGGGTTGTGTGGTCCACTGACGCAGGGTCCGTCGATTAAAACCCCTCCAAACCCGCCCCTCCAAGAGTTTCTCCTTCCATTTTCATGCACCACTCACGCCACCCTTTCAAACCTCTCTCTCATAGCTGTTCACCTTCTTCATTTCCTCTCATTTGAGCACAAAACTCACATTTTTATGTCTCATAACCATCACAACCTCCAAATGTTGGGACATTTAGGGCCCGTTCAGCCAACTGCATTAGGTGAGTTTAAGGTGGATGGAATTGTAAAAGTAACAACAAATGCATGTGTAAGGTGTTGTCCCTGGATTGGGTGTATCCCATGTTTTCCAATACCATGTTTAGAATGTATGCAATTAAAAGTAAATCCTGGGATTTTCTTTCAAATTACACTTAGGAATTCATCATCATGGGATTTGGAAATCCCATTCACTTTCCACCACAAGGCTCATTTTCCAAAGCCTATAAAATTAATTTTAATCCCATCACACCCTCCTTCCAAACATGTCATTCCCAATCCTGAGGTAGGATTAGCAATGCAGTCCCATTTAATACAACTTAAGACCACTGGCTAAATAGGCCCTTAGAATTTTGGACCTAGAGTGGTGCCCCTAGATTTTGAAAGACTTGACAGTGAAGGAAATCCAATAAATTAATAACGTAAACTCTAGGACCTCCTTAGCCGGTATGGGCATATGTGAACTGCTCGAGTACAGATAAATTCAAGTTAAGCAGTTAAATTCAAGTTCGGGCAACTTAATTCCAATCAGACAACTTTGACTCTAAGCGATAAAACAATTTCCTATATTAAAAATGGTATGAAATTATCTAGTGTACAAGCATAGACTTTGGATTACAACTATTGGATTACTGCTACTCATAAGTTAAGATTAGGCAACTGGTTATACTAAGAGACGTAAAAGACTAATTATGCTAAGATATTTGAAAGATAAATTTAGTAGTTGACTTGATTAGGTTGGAGTGAGACCTCATTCCTTCGTTGAATCTCCTTAATACTTATAGACTTCTTTAATAACTCTTAGGAAGGTTGTTTTGATTAGAAACTATTCACGCATAGGGAAAACTTATATATCCCTTGGATTGAACGTTAGGTCAAGTCAACACACCCCTTGAAATTGCCTTCTCAAGGACTTATTATAATCGAGAACAAGGAGTAAAGAACTATATATAAGCGAGGTATTCACGGTTTGAATTGAATTCTTAATCCTGTTAACTACCAATGAACTCAATGCTCTGATCAAGCAGGAGATCAGGATCAACTAGGATTAAGAACTGATATGACAAATTTTTCGTCATAGCTAGGCAGAAGGTCTATGTATCCGACTCAGAGCCACCACACAACTTTTCTTCCGTGTTGGCCTGACCATTTGCAACTAAAAGTTTATTGTTTCGTCTTTGAGAAGTGTTAAGAACATATAGCCAATAGAGATTTTCTCTTTAGGCCCAAGAAATTTCTCAAATGGGCAACAGACAGTTAGGAATTAGGTCCCGAATCACATGCCATGTTGGCATACATATTGTGCATATGAACTTAGAAAGATAGCCTGCCTGTTAAGCTAGACATGATTAAATAAGGTTAGTCGGGACCATGACAAAAGTCCTTCTTTGGTATAATTAGACATCTTACCACAAACTCACACCCGTCCCTGAAATCAACCACAACCATCATCGTTTTAGCTCCTTTCTACAACCATAGGTACCAATGCTGCAGTACATATCAGGGATGGAAGGAAGACCAATGTATTGGGAGGTCGTTTCCCATTTCATGTCAAGGATAGGTTCTAAATTACACATTGTTCCGACATACGGATCAGGACATAGATTCTTGAGCCTTGAGAGTAGAAATAACTTTTAAGGGGGGTAGAACATTATGAGCCTAATCTAGTTAAGTCAGCTTATACATCCATTGGATCAAAGTGGCGCAGCGGAAGCATGGTGGACCCTTGCCCCACTGGCCCAGGATCGAAGGTAACTAATCCATGTTATAGTAATGATTAGGTCCCTCAATAGGAGCCGAGCCTTCCTTAGAATGTCAAGAACGAAGTTATTGAAGGAAATCAATTAGGGTTCAAGTATTAAACCAGTTCATATTAAAGAATAGGCCTAATAAAGGATACAAGCTGAATTATAATAGCCGAGGTCAGTGTATCCACAATGTGCTCAATGAATACGAACCCAATAGAAGCCTTAGCCAATTGCAGGCAAAACAATTTTAAGGAGCGTAGACTAAAATGAGCCAGATTAGCATTGATATTATACACCCTATCATGCATATAAACTTGAAGTTAATAAAACTTAGGCAAAAGAAATAATGAAATCTTTACTCATTACCCTTAGCTAATTTCGGGGACGAAATTATTTTTAAGGGGAGTAAACTGCAACACCCCAGATTTTTGCCAACCTGGAGTTAGACGTCCTTAGGCAATGAGTCGATCATAACACTTTAAATGACTTCTCAGAACTTAATCCTAAAGCCTCAAATCCCCTTTTGTAATGCCTCGAAAAAATCCGTACAAAGGCCTGAGTACCACCTCAGGTAGAAATCATACAGGACCAAATCCTTTAGAAATTAGACAGAATTAACTAAGTGTTAAACTAGGTTAGCTGTAAAATTCACTTGAACCACTTTAAATACTATCTGCAAGACCCAAAACTTGTAGAATCATTGACACTAGGTTACCCTAAAATCTAGGATCAATCTCATTACCCAGTTGCTCTTGGGAGCACATTGAAACTCTGTATCTGGACCACACATCGAAAGTCCGATGACCACGAGACTAAGCGCTTAGGACCACCTTACTGGGCTTGACAACCATCTCAGAAATTAAATCTAGATAGTGTCCGAAAATGGACAACATGAGCCCAGAGCGAAGTGTGTCAGAAACGTGAATATATTTAGAAATGAAATCCGAATTTAAGTAATCTGAGACTTGTCGCTTACGGGCCGAATATAAGGATTCAGACCGTTAGAATCTGACCCAAATACACCCTCGACACAGGAGAAATTTCATACACAGGCCAGTGTACTTATGACCCTGATAGGTGATCGTGGACCGTTGAATGAAAACTGGTCCGCCGCAGTCGATCTGTAAATCCGACCGGATTAAAAACTCAGCTTGACCTAGATCCAACATAAGGGAGCTTAAGTCCGACCTTAGGCTCAAGGGGGGCTCCGGAACTATTCCGTTGAGCTGAAACAGATGCTCTTTGGACATAACTTAAGTATACCTTGGCCTTGAGGCCATTTCCATCAGTTTTAGGCCTATATAAAGACCTTAAACCCTCTCCCATTCACTCCATACGAATTTAAGAAAGCCTAGGAGAGAGAAGAGAGTAAAGAGAGGGAAAGTGTGAGAGAAGTGGGAGAAGATTCCTAGTACTTTGTCCTGCCATTCTACGCGCTTAACCATCCCTATCTAATCGCTATTCTGGCAATTCTGACTTAGTTCTTAGGAAGGAAAACCTAACCTTAATCTATTATAGGGTTTCAATTGTTGCAAATGGCGAGATAGCTGACTTAACTCATGCTATAAGTTGATGTACCATTGTTGACAAAGCCTTAGAGTTTCTAGCGAATTCGTTACGCTTCTACGGTGTAAGGTGCGGACTATAGATGTATAGGTTATGGTTTTCAAAGCTTTTAATGTCAAATAATGATAGATTCCTGATATGGATGCTATTTCACATGCAAAATGCGATGTTCGTTTTGCGATTCAGTTAAATATGAAATCTGTGGAGTTTAGTGTATTCTGTGTATTTGTAGAAAATACTGTATACGTACAAAATATGAAAATGTGTTTATCATGATTAACTACTGTGGGTATATGCTAGATATATGTGTAACAACTCCTCGGCGAAAGGATTCGTCCTAATACATGTTTTGGCCAATATACGTTATGTATGTTAAATAAGTGTAGTCTAAGTGTTTTTTAAAATGCTTGTATGAGTAAGTACTTAGGAGATAATGCTTTAGGTGGGTGTTGAGATAGGATTCTCAACTACCTTAGAGATGTGTATGATTTCCTCCATGCAAGTTGTTTAGTTTAATCGCTTACTTATGAAATGTATGTATTTGGATTTCCTGTTTACATTGTGTTTTATAACATGCTTGTTAATATGTCTGAATTACTTGGTTAATTCTGCTCTGACTACTCCACATGCTTACTGGTTAAGGATTGAATGTGTTTGGGACTACAGTATAGTCTAAGCAATCGGTAATAGGCTTTGAGTTCGTGGTCAAGGTTCATTCACCACGTAGGACGTGTTTGACGAACTAGAGTCGTACTAGAGTTATTGGCAGTGGTTAGGCCACACGGAGCATTTACGCACTCCATGTCGATCAACTTCAGGTGTGCTTGTAATAGTCGAGCTTGTCCAGTAACTCGATTTGTCCGATGTATGTTCACCATGTATGGACTCCACTGCCTGAACCTAAGGTACCAAACTCACCAGTGAAATCCCGTTTAACCTTGGTACCTTGATCCGCTAAGACTCACGAGCTGGACATGGTGGTATGGGACACCGTGGTCGAGCTGTCGGCCTACGTTGGGGCGACGAGCCTCCCTGTAGTGACCAGTGAGCAACCTAGACTTGTGAGCCAAATACGATGGTATGAGACACTGTATTTGAGCTATCGGCCTACCCTGATTTGGTGACGAGCCCTTTTGTAGTGACCTCGAGCATACTCTGAACCTGTGTAGAGGTGACGAGCCTTTCTGTAGTAATCAGAGTATACACTAGGCCTGTACTGATTTGGCGACAAGCCCATTGCAGCGACCTAGAACCGCAACATCGTATGAGATTTACTAGGACTGACGACCCTAGAATGGATCCTTGTTTGGGAATAATATAAGGGAGGTACCTTAGATTCTCAATCCTGCTGTATGAAAGGGACTAATAATAACTCGGTAATCACGTTCATAACATCGCACTGCATGTGCCTCGGGTTGAAGAACATAGAGGGAAGAAAGCATGCCACGACCGTAAGATGGTGTCAGTGTAGGTGAGGGCATGCATCATGAATATATTCATCCTTACATTAATAAGAGTATCTAGGAATGTTTGATTTGTCTGCTTTATCATTACTACTTGACTGAATTGATAACATGTTAATCTTTGCTCTATGATTCCACTGAGTTGATGACTCACTCCCACATTACGGGACAGTGTTTTAAATACTAACCAGACTCTGTCTTGATTTCAGATGACGACGTGACCCCAGAGGCGGAGCTTGATTACTATGACGATCAGGATGAATTCTTTTATATGCAGTTCTCCGGCGGCTTCGCTTAGGCCATCCGGATCGACGGGGCTACAGGTATTATCATTGTAGTTGTACTGTTTGACATTTTGATTTTGAGACTATTATAGGTATATGGTGACTCAGTGATGTATTCATACTCAGGAGACCGATCGTGCTCTTTTGACTTATATACGTTTATTTATGTCTTTCAGTCTTTCGCTTGCGATTTACAACTTGATCTGGAGTATGAATTACTGTTTTGGTATAATCCCACTCATGATTAATATACTAACACAGACAACATTTAATCATAAGCATATTTGTTGCATAAGTGATGTTTTGGAACTCGAGAGTTGATTTGCTACTCGACCCCCGATTTTCAGAGCGTTAAAATACTACTCAATGACATTGAACCTTAAGGTTCGATGACATCGAACACTGTTCGATAACATCAAAAAAGTGCCCCAATTGTTGAGCAACCAAACCTATATTTCTAGAGAAATTCTCGATGACATTGAACCTATCTCAATGACTTCGAAAAATGGCCACTCAATGTTCCTGCAAGCTTAAAAGGAAAATAAGTAAAAATATCGATGAATCAAACCATGTTCGATGACATCGAATTTCAAAATTCAATGACATCGAATGACCATTCGATGTCATCGAAAATGGACCAGTTTTGTCCAGTGAGGTTTTTTAAGAAAATTTTAAAATCTTCAATGACATCGAATTTCCCTCGATGACATTGAATTTCAAATTTCAATGACATCGAAGAACGTTCAATGACATCGAAAAAGTGAACCAAATTGTTTAGCAAGCTCCAAGCGTTTTCAGAGAAAATCCCAATGACATCGAGCTAGCATTTGATGACATTGAAGGTCACCTTTGATGGCATCGAACACCACTAGATGACATCGAGCAGATCTATATAGTGCTTGTATGAAGATCTTAGTGCAGGGATTCAATAACATCTAAGGAAGTTCGATGACATCGAAGGAAACTTAGATGACATCGAATCCTGACAAAAATCTTCCCATTTTTTTACCATTGGGATTTTTGCTTATAAATTTCGGGGCTTATTTTCTTGGTTCTTGACTGAGAAAAAGAGAGAGATTTGAGAGAGTTATTGCTAGAAGAATACCACCTACCTTCATAAATTCCTTTTCTCATGGGAGTTCATCCTTCAACCCTATCTTAAATTCTGTGATTGGAAAATCAATAGATTGGATTGAAGAATGAACTCCTTTATTTAAGGATCTTCCATTAACTCATTTATTGGTAAATCATTGAGTTGGAATCTTGTGAATGCTTAAATTTTGAGAATCTCCTCTATACTTAAAGACCCATATTTAATAGATAAGATTCACCAAATACCTTGACCCAACACTCAGTGACTTCTATTAGAGCATATACTACTGTTACGGATCAAGGGAGATTAAGACTCTTCATCACAGGGAAGATCATCGTCATCATGTGCTAAAAATGGAGATCACTCACTTTCAAGTAAGTATCTAGAGTCTATTGTGTCTGAACCCTTTTTCTTATGTAGGATTGGGTTTTAGAGTTTGAATGTACAAACTCATTAAGACCTTTCATAGGCCTCCGATGGGAGAATACGTTGAGTGTACTTATGTAGGATACATTGCCTTGTGTAGTCAAGTGTGTTAGCATTTTGTAGCCTTTATGAATTACCTTGTGTAGGCACCTTAGTTAACCTTGTGTAGGTTATAACGGTTTAGGTTAACCTAATTTAAAACCATGGAATAGTGAAATCCAGTATACTCTAGGAGAGAGTGCGTCCATCAGGAGTGGAGTAGGCATGTAGTTGAACCACTATATATCGTTGCGTTTGGATGAATGATTGTGTAAGACCCGTAACCCTATGAGGCCGACCGTACGCTTCATTTTCAGTGTCGACACATTTTCGATAGACCAAATCAACGAGTTTTGGTCATGACCCTATTTTATTACCACAATACCATGAGACTTGTACCCTAGAGACTGCGTGGGTGTTTCAATTCCAACACCGTGCGGCATGCCCTATTTCGATCCCTAGATTAGAAGTTACAATTTTGGTATAATCTGAGGTGGGTCACATAATGCACGCAGGGCTTTACTTACACAAAGCTCAATATTGTCAAATCAATCATCCATTAATCAAGTCATCCATCACTCATGTCACTCTCTCTCCCCATTAGTCAAACAAGCTCATATCTTTCTCATGCAACCCATACCCCTACCTATGCTAGCCATCATTCTTTCCTTCGTTTTCTCCCCATTTTACCTCTCTCTTTTCATAATTCCCTATCTACCCAAAAATCTTTACCACAAAAACTCACTAACTCCCTCTCATTTATACCACTTTCTAACAAGAGTAGAGAGAGATTAAGAGAGAAAGAGAGAAAAGAAAGAAAGAATAGGGAGAGATTAAGGGAGTAAGAGAGAAAACAAAGAAAAATTATGGAGAGATTAAGAGAAAAGAAGGAGACCTTGTAAGAGGATTAGGAAGGATCAAGAGAGCAAGAGAAAGAAAAAAAAAAGGAGAAAAGATTGATTAGAGAAGGTTAGGGGTGGAGAGGAGCATGGTGGACCATTCGATCGTCTATCCGAGCCAATCCAATCATCCATCCTTCTAAGTGAGTACATGGGAGGGTCAAAATCCTCCCCTTCTTTGTAATTTCTCCATTTTGGTGGGCCCATAAGGGTGGGACCTACCTTAATCATGTATAAATTGAATGGTAGACTCATAGTGGCAAGGGCCCACCCTGATGGCCGGATCCTTCTCTTGCCTTTTTTAAATTTATCTTTTCCCTTATTTCTCCTAAGAATATGATGTTGTAGGTCCATAAGTGGGTCATGCTATTAGAGAGCTTACCCCATATGTTATCATAGCTCGAACCATCTTGTATTGCTCACCGTGATATTTATTTCCAATCCAACAATATTGGTAGGTTTATGTAGATTTCGATGGTGGGAAGGGCATCAAAATCAATTTGATCTAAAGCTCCATGGCCCACCATGAGTTTGCCAACTTGATGGGTGGTTTGGATCTCTCACACGTGCCCCACACATAAATAAAACAGATAAAAAAAGGGGGTTCAGCGGCTACCACTGGTGTGCAAACAACGTCCCTGGACTCTGCTACTGCTTGCGCATGGCTAACCATGAGAGCAAATGGGGTGGCTCCACTCATGGGCCCCTCCATAATGTATATGTTCCATCCATGCCATCCATCTAAAAATGAGGCTGATCCAATCATCAGGTGGACCACACCAGAAGCGATGGTGGGCTGGAGCACTACACATCAAAATCATTCAGATGTGGATGGGGTGCCACACTCGTGGGCCCCATTTTGATGTATATATTAGATCCATACAGTCCACATTTTTCTATAGATCATTTTAAATTATGGGCTAAAAAATAAGATAGATCCGAGTCCTGAGTGGACCGCATTGAGGGAAATAAAATCCCATAGTTAAAACTTTCTAAGGCCCACTGTGATGTGTGTCCCGGAACCTATCCAATATTGGTCTTCTTGGGTCCATGACAAGATGGAAATTTTGATGAATGGAATGGATCACCTCAGTGTGGGCCCCATCTGTCAAAATAAAAAAAGGGAAAGAGGTTTGCATGTTGGGCATTACTACCTAACAACACATGGTGGCGGAAGCCAACCTGGGCATGAGCGGGTGGCCCAGTCGTGGGACCCACCTTGATATTTGTTTAATCCATGCCATCCACCAGATTCTCTGGATGATTTTAGGCAGTAGGCCAAAACATGAGCTAGATTTTGAGACTTGAGTGGGCCATACTAAGGGAAACAATGTCCATCTGTTGAAACCTTCTGGGGCCCGCTGTGGAGTCCTTGATCATCCAAATCGGCCCAAATTAAAGTCTATTGGACCTCACTCGAGCTGGCCAAGATGGTGGACGAAGTAGATCATCCATTTGGGCCCCACTTGATAGCGTTTAAAAAAATGTATATATAAAAAAAAGAGGCCATCAATTTTGGCCAAATTTGTGTGGGATCCCGGTATTTAGTAACACCGCTCACGCACACGTGTCCCGATCCGCACCGTTGATAGACCATACATCACACCCCAGTGCATCCCGCAACCCCACCCAAGTGATTTATTCCGGATAACCTTAAGACCTCTAACATTTGGACTACGTCGTTGTTGCAGTCGCAATGGTGAAAACTATGTATCAATCTGACGCTCCGTTAGTGAGATACGACCTAAATTACGTATCCTATAACACAAGCAACCTTTATTGTGTTAGACCCATTGTACTTAGGCCCATGTGGGCCTAAAGCTTACTTTTATAACATGAAAATTATTATAAGAAAAGACAATCGCTACATGACAAATAAATAGCTGGCACATATAAGACAAGCACTATAAGACAAAAATTGGGTTCTACCCCAAAATTCATCATTAACCCTCTCCCCATGCCTTAGAAAGTAATCATGGCCCATGTCCACCTCATCCTACACATGCATCCAATGCATGTCTTGATTTGTGCCACATCATTTCAAATAACCAATTGCAACACTCCACTTCATCATTCACCATGCATCACCTATAACCCATACCCCTTATCTATTCATTAACCAATGCATGCTTAGATTTCTTCCACCTTGGCCAATACATGCTTAGCACCATCCACCTCATCCATCCACTACTTATACCATACACCACCTTCCACCTCACTTTTAGCACCAATAAAGACCCCATAAACTTGCTACATCATCTTGCTACCTCAACTTCCAATTCCCTATATAAGAGTAGGAGCTCTCTTACACTCATTTCTTTGTTGTACTTAGAAAATTCTGAGATTTTAAAAGAGAGTGAGACAGAGTGGGTGTAAGGCTCGTATCTTAGTCCGTACCGTTCCGTAGACTCCCGCGATCCTCCCTGTAAAATTCCGGTAACCCGCGACTTGTAATCGACATTTGCACATGACCCTGAGTCGCATCCTGTAGATCTGGGTTAGCTTAACTTCAAACTTGTACCATCACGATGCACCATCACCACGGTTTTAACGCCGCGTCTTCTGCACCGATGCGATACCCAGGCAAGGAGTTGTGGGCCCGCGTATTTTTTGAAAGAAATGCCGCGCATTGTGAATTTCGAGAGAATATTTATAACCCATTACATTAATCAATCAATCACAAGTCAAGTACACAACCCATGCCTCTCCCATCCCTTTCTTACCAACAAAGATAAACAACCCTTACCCCATGCCACCTCACCCCCCATAAGTCAACCCTTATGTGACTTTCCTTACACCACCATACCTCTCATCTCATCCCTCTTACACACCCTTCCCTCTCTCCTTATATCTCCCATCTTTCACTCATTCTCTACCATTTTTCCTAGTAACTAAGAGAGAAAAAGACTAAGGAGAGAAGAACCAAGTGTGGCCCACTTCCTACCCCAAGATCTCCCATCTTAGCCCTTCAGTCCTCATCAACCTCCATCAAAGAGAGAGCCAAGGAGTTTGGCATTTCATCAGACCAAGAAGATCCAACGGTAGGTGTTCTTATAGGTTTAGATTTTGCTTTTTTTATGATAGGCCAAGTGAAGCCTACAGATTGATGGTACGGATCTCACCTTGGACCCTAGGTGTGGCCGATGGCCCATCATGATTCATATATCCATCCCATGATGGGGGCATTCTCCATAGACCCCATCATGATGTTTAATTTCCATGTATGAAAAGGGTCATCTAGACCTTGCATTTTGGTGGAGAAGGGATCTCCGCCATTGATTTTGGTTGGTGGGCCCACATGTAATGGGACCCACTTGATGTATGTTATAATGCATGGAAGGGAGGGCCCATAGTGCCGAGGTCCCTCCATCACTCATTCTCTCTCTCTCTCTCTCTCTCTCTCTCTCTCTCTCTCTCTCTCTTTCTTGATTTGTTGGCCCACCTAGGGGCGATCCAGACCGTCCAGCAGGTGGGGTGGCCCTGCTGTCCACCCTGCTGGACTAGCGGTCCAATTGGACGACCTGGATGATGGGAAACACAAAATACTAGCTTGATCCAGAAATTTTGGTGGGCCACTCACGTGGACCCACCTTGCTGCACATGTGACATATCCAAACCGTCCATATGTAGGGCCCACATGTGATGTATGTGTTTTTTCCACGTTGGCCATCCAGCTAGGATGCTGGACGCCTGATCGTTTTAAAAAAAAAAGATATGAAAATGATGATAATAATAATAATATATTAATAAAATATATAATATATCTATATGTATCTAGTGGGCCCCACGTGGGACCCACCTACCTGGAAGAAGGTTGGTTAGGGTACAACAGTTATATAGTTGTTTTACTAATGTCAGCAAAGGACCATGGGTCCAATTTTAATTCAAATCGTCCATTTGAGGACGCTACTGGACTGATGTCAGTAGCTGTGGAAACACGATGATGTATGTGATGGTCCACACCGTCCAGATGGCTGGACGGTGGGCCACACCTTGATGTATTTACCTCGTATCCACACCGTCCAGATGTCTGGACGGTGGATGCCACCGAGATGTGTATGTGTGGTCTGCACCACCCATTTATGGGGCCCAAACATGATGTATGGGTTATATCTCAACTGTCCATCAGTGGGTTCCACCACTGTTGTACGTACGTCAGCAAGTTCTTTGGGTCCAGCATGATGTATGTGTTACATCCAAACCATCCATCCAATTGGCAAGCTCGTCTTAAGGCCTGAGACTAAAAATGAGGCAGATCTATCAGGTGGACCACATTACATAAAATAGTGGAGAGTTGAACACCTACTATTGAAATCCTTTTAGGATCACCGAAGTTCTGGATCAATATGATATTTATTTTTCCTCTTAATTCAGGTCTTTGTGACCTTATGAACAGACTGGATGGAAAACTAAACGTGATGGTGGGTCCTATGAATTGTTTACAGTGGAAATCATTACCTCCACTATTATTTGTGGTATGGTCCAGATGATCTTCTGATATGATTCATTTTTTTGAGAAGTACTCTAAAATGATCTCTAAAAATAGATGTATGGTGTAGTTAGTTCACCTAGAACGGTGGGCCTGACTTAATGTATATGAGGTCCATTGGTGCGGCCCACAGATGCAGCCCACTTGATATATATGAGGCCCATTGGTGCGACCCACTTAATGTATATGAGGCCCATTGGTGCAGCCCATGTGATGTGGCCCACTTGATGTATAGAGGCCCATTATGATGTATTTGAGGTCCATGGGTTAAGGCCCAATGTGATGTATATAAGCACCATGAGTGAGGCCCAATGAGATGTATGTGAGGCCGAATGTGATGTATATGAGGTCCATTACGATGTGTGATTCCACCATGATATATGTAATGATGTTTATGGTGGGCCATGCCTGGGGAGCAATGATGGTTTGACATCCACATTGTAAGAGCAATGATGTTTAAATGTCTACATTGTAACTTTCCCTAGGGCCCATTGTTAGGCCCATACTTGTTATGTGTAGGCCGTCTAAGCACATCTTCGTTATGAAGATAGTTCATCACCATATAACATGCTTAGAATAACTCCATGATTCATGCCCATATGCATCATATTTATGTTTGATATGACGAGTGTTCGATCATAGCATATGCCATTGGGTTGAGACATTTACGGGACTCCTTATGAGATGGAGTGCCCCACATGATCGCGCGGTACACGCAAGATTGATGCATGACTGGATGGTATGACTCATGCATCTCGCATTTTTGTGACATGATCACTGTACGCCCTAACAACATCAGGGTCGTGGCCTCCACAGGCACATCGTGGATGGCCAGATTGAATACCAAAAATATTGGCTCTAGCACTGTGGGTACATAGGATGTCCTTGGGTGAAAGTCCCAGAACCTTTTTGGTACCAGGAGATGCTCCAATGTATAGACTTGGTGGATACATGAGAGCAGGAGTGTCGAATACTAGTAGGCTGAGTCTCCCACTATGTCGTGGTCAGTTAGAAGGGGGCTGTAAGCTAGGCTGAGTTTGACCAACTCACGAATGGGTCCGCTAACGACGAGTTGGGTAGGTATTGGTAGACTACTGGTCAGGCGGATAGTGTGGTCTCTTCCACTCACTGGGTTATGCAGCTAAGGAGGTGGCAGTCAGTGTGGAGTGTATTAGACCCCGGTGATATCCTAGAGGGGAACTATGAAAGTGCCTTGGTTTGTAAATTAGCGTAAGTGTTCAGCTAGACAGAGATGCTCCATAGGAAGATCAATCATCCATCTGCCTCAACCGGATGTGCGCCCGAACTCGGCACAGGTAAATCTAACCTCACATCCCATGTCCCAAAACACTAGGTAAATAAAACCCTTAAAATTGGTTAGAATATCATAGGGTTTTTAGGTTAGAAAACTTGTTTACAAATTCAAAAAATTTCTAAGTTTTCTACCTCTATCGATTTTTCGATAGACTGATCGATATAATCGAGAAGTGTTGTCGATGTCCTCGAAGCTCAATCGATATTATCGAATGAGGACATAAGTTGTCCAGCAACCGCATATACTTCTGAACGGAATTATCGATGTATCAATAGGTGTGTCGATATCATCGAACTTTGAATCTCGAGTCTATCGAAGTTAACTCGATAAAATCAACAGCAGAGATTTTATGTCCCTGTTTCTAAAGAAAATCACAAAGACCTTCGATATATCAAAATACTCCTTGATATCCTCGGAATATAAAAACCGATGATATCGGAAGGCCTTCGATGATATCGATCAGGGACACAGTTTACCAGCAATATTTTTAGGTGGTTTTTATCTTGGATCGAGGGTCACTCGATAGAATCGATATTCAAATATTGATGATATCGAGGTCGGATCGATTGCATCGAGAATGGACATAAACTGTCCTGCAAGCTTAACTGGAAAATCTTTTGGATTTATAGATGCATCGACAAGACTATCGATATCATCGACATTCAAATTCCGATGATATCAAGTGTACCTCAATCATATCCTTGACCTAGAAATATTTTAAAGTCATGTCACTCTATTTTTCGAATGTCAAGGAATCGATCCTCGTGTCGATGAAATTGGAGTTCGAAATCCGATGACATCGACGCAAGTTCAATTCCATCGACCAGCTAGCAGAAGGTTTCAAAAGCGTATGACATTGAGTTTGTGTCATCGAGCAGCTAGTCGATGCAATCGAGAATATACGCTCGATGATATCAACCCTGCTCGATGATACTAAACTCTGTCATAAATGTGACCATTTTATATCCATTGGAACTTTTTGCCTATATATAGAGAGCTTGTCTTTAGTTGCTGGTAGAGAAAGAAGAGAGTTCTTTTGAGTGTCTAACCTTAGATCATATACCCAAAGCCCTTTCTCTCATAGGATTCCATCCTCCTATCCACTCTTATCATTGATATTTAATAGAGTAGATTGGGGAATGAACTTCCGCATTCAAGGATCCTCCAGTTACCACCTTAATGGCAAATCATTAACCTGGGATGCCTTGAATGCATAGATGATTGGAATTGCTCTATCTTCCTTATAGGAAAACATTTAGGAGAGTAGGATTCCATCATAGCCTTAACCCAACCAGTCACCATGTATTGGTACATCTTCTTAGTTGCGGATCAAGGAAGCTGAAGTTCTTCATCAAAGGAGAAGATCTTTAACAAATGCTCTGAAAGGGACTCATCTGCTTATCTGTAAGTTATTAGAGTCTAGAGGACCCTTGTGATCATTCCTTTGTAGAATTGGGTCTAAGGTGTTTCTCACCCCTTGCAAGTCCTCTAGGTGGCCTACGGCAGGAGTGTATGTAGTGCATGTGTTATGTTAACCCTTGCTCTGTGGAGAGCATAAACAGTTAGGGTCTTGTAGAAGATCCTTGGCCAGTGTGCCTAAAAGTGGGTGCATTGTGTTGACCCTTGCTCATGAGAGTATAAACAATTAGGTTCCTTGTGTGGATCCATGGCCAGTGTGCCTAAAATCGGGTGTTATGTGTTGACCCTCGCTCGTGGGAGCATAAACAGTCAGCCAAGGTGTAGGTTGTAAAGGTTAAAGGTGAACCTGATTTAAAACCTTGGGTTTGGGGTGAACCATGTGAAACCACCTTAGTGAAATCCAATACACTTAAGGGTTGAGTGCGGTTACCGAGAGTGGAGTAGACAAGTAGTTGAACCACTATAAAAATGACTGTGTTTGAGATTGTTATTGTCTTCCATTTATTTATGTGATTTCCTTAAATACTTTCATATCTGATTATCTGAGATCACACCTCACACACTCGCATAGTCATATCCATCATAAACTAGTTTGCATATTGTTCATCTCTCAAATAGTTTTTGATTGGATCCTCTACCAGGCTTGAAAGCCAGTAGAGTTGCTCTTGAGTAATCCTAATACATGCTTGTTATATGGATTAGAATGATAGGATTTTAAATTATCATAAAATTGTTAAGAAGTCCTATTCACCCCCCCTCTAGGACATATTGGCATATTCCTATTTCAACTAAAGCGATCTTTACCGCAATTTCAATTGATATCAGAGCAGGTCTCTCTTAAGGGCTTCACCGCCTAGAGAGTGATCTTGACTGAAGTTAGAAATATGGCCAAAGGAGAGGGCTCATCAGTTTATAGACCTCCAGTTTTTTATGGATCAAATTATGCATACTAGAAGGCTAGAATGCACTACTTTCTGAGATCTTTGGATCATGATGTTTGGGATATAGTTTGAAGAGGATATGTGCCACTATCTGAACAAATAGTACTTGATAATGGTACAACTATCACCAAACTGAAATCTAAAGAGAAGTGGATAACATTCGATTAAGAAAACTAAACTGCTGAGGCTAAAGCTATGAATGTTATCTACTGTGCTGTGTCCCAAGATATTTTCAATCAAATCAGTATTTGTGGGACATCTAAAGAGGCATGGGATTTGTTGGAAACAACCCATGAAGGAACAAGCACTGTGAAGAGATCCAAACTACAACTTCTAATATCATAGTTCGAAAGTCTCATAATGGAAGAGTATGAGACCTTTATGGAGTTTTTCACAAAGCTGAACATCATTTGCAACTCCATGGGAGGATTAGGAGAGAAAGTTTCGGTTCCAAAAATCTGTAGGAAAATACTAAGATCATTACCGGAACGGTTCAATCCTAAAGTAACAACCATTGAAGAATGTAGGAACATAGATGAAATGAAAGTAGAAGAACTAGTAGGTTCTCTACAAACATTTGAACTACACATCAAACAAACCCCTAAATCCAAAACTACTATCCTCAAAACTTCAAAGAAAATAGCAAATGAGAACATTGAAAGTGAAAGAGAAGATGAAGATGAGGAAGTGGTTTTGTTAGCTCAACGATTCAGAAAGTTCTTTCAGAAAAATCGTGGCCGTCCACTTGTTATGCAGTCTACAGGCAAATTTGGTAAAAAGACCAAAGAACCACAATGTTATGCCTGTAAAAAATTTGGACATCTGTCTACTGAATGCCCAAATAGAAAAACTAAGGGTAAAGCAATGGCTACCACATGGGATGATACAAAAGAGTCAAACTCAGAATCTACTGACTCAGAGAGCGATGGAGACCAGAAATCTTTGAAAATTCTGATGGTCTCCACTGCCATTCCCAGCGAAACTGAAAGCGAAAAAAAACCACAAGCCACTGAATCATTTCCGTCAGACAATGAAGAAGAAGAAGAACAGAATAAACTACAAGATGCTTACAATCAACTTTACATCCATAACATCAACATTGTTAGAAAACATGGAATATCTGAAAATAAAAAGGAATTGTTGCAAAAAGATCTGGATAAAACTCTACAAATTAATACACATCTAATTAATGATTTACAGCAATATCAGTCAGATAATGATAAACTCGAGAGAATCAACACCTTCTTTAAATCTGAGTCTAAAAAACTAAACAAACAGGTTGAACAATTAAAAGATAAAAATATGCTCCTCCAAAATGAAAACCACACGCTCCTGTTTGATTTAGAAGAATCTAGAAAAATCGATAAGCTAAACTATAAGTTTTCCCTAAGTGGTGAGAAGTTAGAAAAACTTTTAGGCATGGGAAGACTTGGAAAAGACAAGAGCGGCTTAGGATATTAAAAATCTAAAACAAGATATGGAAAAGTAGGACAAATGACTGAAAAATCTGTCGCTTCAGGAAGTAGAAAAATCTGTCGCTTCAGGAAGTAGAAAAATCTGTCGCTTCAGGAAGTAACACTAGAACTACTCCAGTTTGTCATTTATGTGGTGTTTTGGGTCATTACAAGTTTGAATGCTTATCACCTAGGAAGACTCAACATAGCTTTGGTCAGAATCATATTGGAAAATTCAAACCAACTAGAGAAATACAAAATGTCTGGAGTCAACCTAGGAATATGGATAAAAGAGATCCACATCCACCACCACCTAAAATGACTAACACGGAACTTTTGAATCAAGAGGTTGAATTAAACAAGATAAATAAATCTACCACAGTTAAAACTGCTGCCACAAAATGGGTTCCAAAAGAAAAGAAGATTTGCCTTATCACTCATTCAAATCATATACCAGGCAATGAAACTAAGTGGTACCTAGATAACGGATGTTCAAGACATGTCACAGATGACAAATCTCTTCTTACAAATTACTCAGAGCTTAATAATGGGATAATCACCTATGGAGATGGAAGCACCGCTCAGGTAATTGGACAGGGAATCATTAAAGGAATAAATTTGCTAAAAAAATGAGAATGCCTACTGCATAAAAGGATTAGCACACAATCTTCTAAGCATTTCTCAAATATGTGATAATGGGCATGTGGTTACATTCAACAAAGAAAAATGTGAAATCCTAAATATTGAAAGGTTCTCGCACAAATAACCACTACTATGTCATCAAAGGTAAAGGAAAGGATGATCCCTATACCTAGAAATATTGAGCATAGAAAAACAAGTCCAGATCATGCATTGAGATCTAGATATTTGCTAAAATGATGCAATTTTTATTAAGCTCCTAATGATATATCTGAGGTCACTTTCCTCAATCTTTTTGTATATAAACATCTTAATGTTTATAATTTTGATTTGTACAAACGCTTGTACAAAATTTTACTGTGTATACTGTTGATTTAAAAGATATTCTCTACCATACATGAAAGTCTTTTGAACTGTGGAAAAATGAAAAATACTCACCTTCGATGTCTGTCGATAAGTCATGTGCATTTTCGATCAAATCGATCAACAGTCGATATCATCGACACCTCTTCAGAAGTTGGAAGTCACATGATTGAGACTATTATCGAAGCCATTATCGATAACATCAAATGAGGAACATCGATATAATCGAAACTAAGTTCGATGAAATAGAAGGATGCAGCCCGATAAAAGGCGGTCAAGCAAATTTTTTTTATTTCTTTTCAAAAAGGCATTTCACCTTTTTCTTGCTCATCCCCTCAGCCGAAAGTACATCGGTGGGTCACGGAAGCTCCTTAAAATTGGTATTACCCCTTTCATTCCCTCTTTTTCAAGATTCCATCTTGTTTTGGCTTGGGTATTTTCGGGCTTCCAAGAAGAAACTCTGTTCGATTTTCAACAAAACTTTCAAATCTTTGTCTGTTAAAATGGGAAAGGACCAAGGACAGGTGTCCGGTCCAGGCAAGTCTTCTAGAGCCACTCGTCAAAAAGCTCTTGCCTCAAAAGAAAGATCAAGGGCTCCTGAACGCGGGACCCCCACACGCCAACGCACTAGGGGATCACATGGTGGGTCCCAATCTGAGGATTTGACACCACCTCCAGTTAGAGTAAATCCGGTTTTGGCTAAGTACACTTGGAGGAAGCTTATCCATGAACGAAAAGTTGATAGGGATTGTTTAATACCATACAATCTAGAATCCCTTTTCGCTACAATCGATTAGTTGCCAGTTCTAGACTTCAGTGGGTTATGTCATCTTGAATGAACATGCAACTTTCTTGCCTCTTATCACTCGCCAGTGTCTGATTCTCCTTCCTTCATGGTATCTATTGATGGTGATGATGTGATAATCACTTCTACTACGATTGCAAACATCATAGGGCTGACGATGTCACCTGATGGTCTTCCTAAAATGGACCTTGAAAACGTTGAAATCCGATCCATGGTTACTAAGTATCTCTGTCATGGTAGAGACATTCCTTAGTACCAAGGAAATGCATTGAAATCTAAGTTCATGGAACCTCGTTTTCGGATCTTGAACGGTATCTTCACCACAAACATCTATCCTAGATGTACCAACCGTTCCGATCTCACAGGGTTGATGACCATGATAGTGTACTCAATAGCCATAGGGATAAAAATTTGTCTCCCGACTCTGATTGTACATCAGTTGGTCTATGCCATGCATACATTCCAGGATCTTCTCCTGCCCTATCCCTGGATCATACACATGGTGTGCAACGCCATCGGCTTTCCAACTACCAATGATGTTGAACTTCCCCTCCAAGTCTTCTACAAGAACAACATTCGAAGGATGGACCTGAAGTTCCATAAGTATCCCAAGGATTCAGAGGAAGGAATTCATGCAGCAGGAGAAGGAGGCGATGCTCCCACTGAAGAGGCTAGAATGACCAAGGAAGAAGCTCATGTGTCCCATCAAGCACCGTCCACATCTGCGCCTGGGCATGCGAAAAGATTTAAGCTCCATCAGGATAGGATTGGAGCAATTTAGCGAGATGTCTCCCAGCTCTAGGAAATGGCAAATGAAATGTTTACCATCTTGGAACGCCTGGTAAACGGAGTGCAGTAGACAGTGCAACAGTTGGTCGATCTGTTCACTTTCCATCTAAACGACACAGCACCTTCTTCTTCAGCTCCATAGTACTGGTCTCTGGATGTTGTCACATACACCTTACTCGTATTTCTGCATATGAGCATTAGCATCTTTTTGGATGCTCTACGCTCCCTTGAGTGTATGTGATAACTCACTAATCTGCACAGTCTGACAATTTTTTTTTTTGTTGTATATGCCCATGGATGGGCTAGATACTGATGGTTTACTTCTAGGTGCCCATGAATAGGCTAGGTAATTTTGTTTGGATAACTGTTGTACTACTGCCAATCTTGGGCAGTATATATGTTTTTTTTGGTAGATATGGCTGGTTATAATTCACTCATATTTACTGCTTTGATTATGTCTTAAGATCCATCTAGTTTATGATATATGGAATGCATGTGATGTTTTTTATGCCTATTTTATCTGCTTATATCACTGCTCTACTTGGTCTGCTATGCATACACAGTTTCTGAAAATGATGTCTGATTAAATTGTTTTGATCATTATACATCTATCCTTTATATATGTATGCTCTCTGAAGACTGGTTCTCTCAAATACCTCAAACTTCAGTCAATATCAACTGCTACATCTTTTTCAATGACCGACAAAAAGGGGGAGAACAATTCAAACACCTAGAAAGGAATGTTGTATATCAACTTGAATGGAGGTGCAGGTGTTAGGGGGAGCAGCTGCACCAAGATAGGGGGAAAATTCTGTTAGGGGGAGCAGCTACTAATTATGTGTATTGTTTCACTAGACATTGTAAAATTGTGCAAAATACATCTACACACAATTTAGGATATGTTTGTCTAGATGCTGTTATAGGGTGTTTTGGTATTTTGTCACGTAATTGACAAAGGGGGAGATTGAAAGTGCCCTAGTTTATCAATTAGCGTGAGTGTTCGGCTAGACAAAGAAGCTCCATAGGAAGATCAATCATCCGTCTACCTCAACCAGATGTGCTCCCAAACTCACCACAGGTAAATCTAAGCCTCACATGCCATGTCCCAAAACACCAGGTAAATAAAACCCTTAAAATTGGTTAGAATATCATAGGGTTTTTGGGTTAGAAAACTTTTTAACAAATTCAGAAAATCCCTAAGTTTTCTACCTCTGTCCATTTTCGATAGACTGATTGATATAATCGAGAAGTGCTGTCGATGTCCTCGAAGCTCAATTGATACTATCGAATGAGGACATAAGTTGTCTAGTAACCGCATATACTTTCAGACGGAATTATCGACGCATAGATAGGTGTATCGATATCATCGAACTTTGAATCTCGAGTATATCGAAGTTGACTCAATAAAATCGACAGCAGAGATTTTATGTCCCTGTTTTTCTAAAGAAAATCATGAAGACCTTCGATATATCGAAATACTCCTCGATATCCTCAGAATTTAAAAACCGATGATATCAGAAGGCCTTCGATGATATCGATCATAGACAAAGTTTACCAGCAATATTTTCAGGTGGTTTTTATCTTAGATCGAGGGTCACTCGATAGAATCGATATTCAAATATCGATGACATCAAAGCTGGATTGATTGCATCAAGAATGGACATAAACTATCCAGCAAGCTTAACTGGAAAATCTTTTGGATTTATTGATGCATCGACATGACTATCGATATCATTGACATTTAAATTCTAATGATATCGAGTGTACCTCGATCATATCCTTGACCTGAAAATATTTCAAAGTCATGTCTCTCTAGTTTTCAAATGTTGAGGAATCGATCCTCGTGTCGATGAAATCGGAGTTTGAAATCCGATGACATCGACGCAAGTTCGATTCCATTAACCAGCTGGCAAAAGGTTTCAAAAGCGTATGACAATGAGTTTGTGTCATCGAGCGGCCAGTCGATGCAATCGAGAGTATACGCTCGATGATATTGACTCTGCTCGATGATATCGAAATCTGTCATAAATGTGACCATTTTATATACATTGGAACTTTTTGCCTATATATAGAGAGCTTGTCTTTAGTTGCTGGTAGAGAAAGAAGAGAGTTCTTTTGAGTGTCTAACCTTAGATCATATACCCAAAGCCCTTTCTCTCATGAGAGTTCATCCTCCAATCCACTCTCATCATTGATATTCAATAGAGTGGATTGGGGAATTAACTTCCGCATTTAAGGATCCTCCAGCTACCACCTTAATGGCAAATTATAAAGCTAGGATGCCTTGAATGCATAGATGATTGGAATTGCTCTATCTTCCTTTTTGAAAAACATTTAGGATAGTTGGATTCCATCATAGCCTTGACCCAACCCGTCGCTATGTATTGGTACATCTTCTGAGTTGCGAATCAAAGAAGCTGAAGTTCTTCATCAAAGGAGGAGATCTTCAACAAATGCACTGAAAGGGACTCATCTGCTTATCTGTAAGTTATTAAAGTCTAGAGGACCCTTGTGATCATTCCTTTGTAGGATTGGGTCTAAGGTGTTTCTCACCCCTTGCAAGTCCTATAGGAGGCCTCCGGTGGGAGTGTACATAGTGGGTGCATTGTGTTGACCCTTACTTTATGGAGAGCATAAACAGTTAGGGTCTTGTAGAAGATCATTGGCCAGTGTGCCTAAAATTGGGTGCGTTGTGTTGACCCTTGTTCGTGAGAGCATAAACAGTTAGGTTCCTTGTGTGGATCCATGGCCAGTGTGCCTAAAATCGGGTCCTATGTGTTGACCCTTGCACATGGGAGCATAACTAGTTAGCCTAGGTGTAGGTTGTAAATGTTAAAGGTGAACCTGATTTAAAACCTTGTGTTTGGGGTGAACCGTGTGAAAGCTCCTTAGTGAAATCTAATACACTCAAGGGTTGAGTACTGCGGTTACCGGGAGTGGAGTTGACAAGTAGTCGAACCACTATAAAAATGACTGTGTTTGAGATTGTTATTGTCTTCCATTTGTTTATGTGATTTCCTTAAATACTTTTATATTTGATTATCTGAGATCACACCTCACACACATACACAGTCATATCAATCATAAACTAGTTTGCATATTGTTCATCTCTCAAATAGTTTGTGATTGGATCCTCTACTAGGCTTGGAAGCCAGTAGAGTTGCTCTTGAGTAATCCTAATATATGATTGTTATATGGATTAGAGTGATAAGATTTTAAATTGTCATAAAATTGTTAAGAAGTCCTATTCAGCCCCTCTAGGACATATTGGCATATTCTTACTTCAACTAAAGTGGTCTTTACCGCAATTTCAAACTGTACTGATATATGTACTTAATGAGGACTGGCATGCTTATGTTGCATCTTGCATATGACATTTGGCTAGGTAGGCCTCACATCGCGTGGCCTTAGTATGGCTGATAGCTTTCATGCCTTGTATCGTATAGCCTTGGTACGGCTAATAGTATTCATAGACTTACCAGCATATTTCCGTATTACTCTAATATTGCATACTTGACACTTGCCTTGCGCACACACTTACACCACCCTCTAAGCTTTTTGTAAGCTTATGTATGACCATAACATCAACATAGTTAGAAGACTTGGAATATCTGAAAATAAAAAGGAATTGCTGCAAAAAGATCTGGATAAAACTCTGGAAATTAATACACATCTAATTAATGATTTACAGCAATATCATTCAGATAATGATAGACTCGAGAGAATCAACACCTTCCTTAAATCCAAGTCTGAAAAACTAAATAAACAGGTTGAACAATTAAAAGATAAAAATATGCTCCTCCAAAATGAAAACCACACGCTCCTATTTGATTTAGAAGAATCTAGAAAAATCACTAAGCTAAACTATAAGTTTTCCCTAAGTGGTGAGAAGTTAGAAAAACTTTTAGGCATAGGAAGACCTAGAAAAGACAAGAGTGGCTTAGGATATGAAAAATCTAAAACAAGATTTAGAAAAGCAGGACAAATGACTGCTGTCACTTCAGGAAGTAACACTAGAACTACTCCATTTTGTCATTTATGTGGTGATTCAGGTCATTACAAGTTTGAATGCTTATCACCTAGGAATACTCAACATAGCTCTAGTCAGAATCATATTATAAAATTCAAACCAACCAGAGAAATACAAAATGTCTAGAGTCAACCTAAGAATATGGATAAAAGAGATCCACATCCACCACCACCTAAAATGACTAAAACGGAACTTTTGAATCAAGAGGTCAAATTAAATAAGATAACAAAATCTACCACAGTTAAAACTCCTGTCACAAAATGGTTTTTAAAAGAAAAGAAGAATTGCCTTATCACTCATTCAAATCATATACCAGGCAATGAAACTAAGTGGTACCTGGATAGCGGATGTTCAAGACATGTCACAGGTGATAAATCTCTCCTTACAAATTACTCAGAGCTTAATAATGGGATAGTCACCTAGAGAGACGGAAGCACCGCTCAGGTAATTGGACAAGGAATCATTAAAGGAATAAAATTGCTCAAAAATGAGAATGGCTTCTGCATAAAAGTATTAGCAGACAATCTTCTAAGCATTTCTCAAATATGTGATAATGGGCATGCGGTGACATTCAACAAAGAAAAATGTGAAATCCTGAACATCTCTGAAAAATCAATAATGAAGGGTTCTTGCACAAATAACCACTGCCATGCCATCAAAGGTAAAGGAAAGGATGATCCCTATACCTAGAAATATTGAGCATAGAAAAACAAGTCCAGATCATGCATCGAGATCTGGTTATTTGTTGAAATGATGCAATTTTTATTAGGCTCCTAATGATATATCTTAGGTCTCTTTCCTCAATCTTTTCGTATATAAACATCTTAATGTTTATAATTTTGATTTGTACAAACGCTTGTACAAAATTTTGTTGTGTATACTGTTGATTTAAAAGATATTCTCTACCATACATGAAAATTTGTCGAACTGTGGAAAAATGAAAAATACTCAGCTTCGATATTTCTGTCGATAAGTCATGTGCATTTTCGATCAAATCGATCAACAATCAATATTATCGACACCTCTTCAGAAGTTGGAAAGTCACATGATTGAGACTATTATCGAAGCCATTATCGATAACATCGAATGAGGATAATCGATATAATCGAAACTAAGTTTGATGAAATCGAAGGATGGAGCCCGATAAAAGGCGGTCGAGCGAAATTTTTTTATTTCTTTTCAAAAAGGCATTTCACTTTTTCCTTGCTTATCCCCTCAGCCAAAAGTACATCAGTGGGTCCCAGAAGCTCCTCAAAACTGATATTACCCCTTTCATTCCCTCTTTCTCAAGATTCCATCTTGTTTTGGCTTGGGTATTTTCGAGCTTCCAAGAAGCAACTCTGTCTGATTTTCCTCATAACTTTCAAAATCTTTGTCTGTTAAAATGGGAAAGGACAAAGGACAGGTGTCCAGTCCGGGCGAGTCTTCTAGAGCCACTTGTCAAAAACCTCTTGCCTCAAAAGAAAGAGCAAGGGCTCCGACACCACCTCCAGTTAGAGTAAATCCGGTTTTGGCTAAGTACACTGGGACAAAGCTTATCCATGAAGGAAAAGTTGATAGAGATTGTTTAATACCATACAATCTGGAATCCCTTTTTGCTACAATCGATTGGTTGCCTGTTCTAGACTTCGGTGGGCCATGTCATCTTGAACGAACATGCAACTTTCTCGCCTCTTGTCACTCACCAGTGTCTGATCCTCCTTCCATCATGGTATTTGTTGATGGTGATAATGTGATAATCACTCCTACTACGATTGCAAACATCCTAGGGCTAACGATGTCACCTGATGGTCTTCCTAAAATGGACCTTGAAAATGTTGAAATCCGGTCCATGGTTACTAAGTATCTCTGTCATCGTAAAGACATTCCTTGGTACCAAGGAAATGCATTGAAATCTAAGTTCATGGAACCTCGATTTTGGATCTTGCACGGTATCTTCACCATAAACATCTATCCTAGAAGTACCAACCGTTCCGATCTCACAGGGTTCATGACCATGATAGTGTACTCAATAGCCATAGGGATAAAAATATGTCTCCCGACTCTGATTGTACATCAGTTGGTTTATGCCATGCATACATCCCGGGATCTTCACCTACCCTATCCCTGGATCATACACATGGTGTGCAACACCATCGGCTTTCCAACTACCAATGATGTTGAACTTCCCCACCAAGTCTTCAACAAGAACAACATTCGAAGGATGGACCTGAAGTTCCATAAGTATCTCAAGGATTCAGAGGAAGGAATTCACGCAGCAGGAGAAGGAGGCGATGCTCCCACTGAAGAGGCTGGAATGACAGAGGAAGAAGCTCCTGTGTCCCATCAAGCACTGTCCACATCTGCGCCTGGGCATGCGAAAAGATTTAAGCTCCATCAGGATAGGATTGGAGCAATTCAGCGAGATGTCTCCCAACTAAGGGAATCGGTGAATGAAAAGTTTACCATCTTGGAACGCCTGGTAAATGGAGTGCAGCAGACAGTGCAACAGTTGGTTGATTTGTTCACTTGCCATCGAGACAACACGACACCTTCTTCTTCGGCTTCATAATACTGGTCTCTAGATGTTGTCACATACACCTTACTCGTATTTCTGCGTATGAGCATTAGTATCTTTTTGGATGTTCTACGCTCCCTTGAGTGTATGTGTTAACTCACTAATCTGCATAGTTAGACAGTTTTTTTTTTTTTTTGGTTGTATATGCCCATGGATGGGCTAGATACTGATGGTTAACTTCTAGGTGCCCTTGAATGGTCTTGGTAGTTTTGTTTGGATAGCTGTTATACTACTGCCAATCTTGGGCAGTATATATGTTTTTTTGGTAGATATGGCTGGTTATAATTCACTCATATTTACTGCTTTGATTATGTCTTAAGATCCCCCGGTTTTATCTAGTTTATGATATGTGGAATGCATGTGATGTTTTTTATGCCTATTTTATCTGCTTATATCACTACTCTACTTGGTCTGCTATGCATACATAGTTTCTGAAAATGATGTCTGATTAAACTGTTTTGATCATTATACATCTATCCTTTATATATGTATGCTCTCTGAAGATTGGTTCTCTCAAATACTTCAAACTTCAGTCAATATCAACTGTTACATATTTTCCAATGACTGACAAAAAGGGGGACAACAATTCAAACACCCATAAAGGAATGTTGTATATCAACTTGAATGGTGGTGCAGGTGTTAGGCAGAGCAACTGCACCAAGATAGGGGGAGAATTCTGTTAGGGGGAGCAGCAACTAATTGTGTGTATGATTTCACTAGACATTGTAAAATTGTGTAAAATACATGTACACACAATTTAGGATGTGTTTGTCTAGATGCTATTGTAGGGTGTTTTGGTATTTTGTCACGTAATTGACAAAGGGGGAGATTGAAAGTGCCCTAGTTTGTCAATTAGCGTGAGTGTTTGGCTAGATAGAGAAGCTCCATAAGAAGATCAATCATCTGTCTACCTCAACCGGATGTGCTCCCGAACTCGTCACAGGTAAATCTAAGCCTCACATCCCATGTCCCAAAACACCAGGTAAATAAAGCCCTTAAAATTGGTTAGAATATCATAGGGTTTTTAGGTTAGAAAACTTGTTTACAAATTCATAAAATTTCTAAGTTTTCTACCTCTGTCAATTTTTCGATAGACTGATCGATATAATCGAGAAGTGATGTCGATGTCCTCGAAGCTCAATCGATACTATCAAATGAGGACATAAGTTGTCCAGCAACCGCATATACTTTCGGACGGAATTATCGATATATCGATAGGTGTGTCGATATCATCGAACTTTGAATCTAGAGTCTATCGAAGTTAACTCGATAAAATCGACAGCAAAGATTTTATGTCCCTGTTTTTCTAAAGAAAATCACGAAGACCTTCAATATATCGAAATATTCCTTGATATCCTCGGAATACAAAAACCGATGATATCAGAAGGCCTTCGATGATATCAGTAATGGACACAGTTTACCAGCAATATTTCCAAGTGGTTTTTATCTTGGATCGAGGGTCACTCGATAGAATCAATATTCAAATATCGATGATATCGAGGTCGGATCATTGCATTGAGAATGGACATAAATTGTCCTGCAAGCTTAACTCGAAAATCCTTTGGATTTATAGATGCATCGACACGACTATCGATATCATTGACATTCAAATTCTGATGATATCGAGTCTACCTCGATCATATCCTTGACCTGAAAATATTTTAAAGTCATGTCTCTCTAATTTTTGAATGTCAAGGAATCGATCCTCGTGTCGATGAAATTGGAGTTCGAAATCCGATGACATCGACGCAAGTTCAATTCCATCGACCAGCTGGTAGAAGGTTTTAAAAGCATATGACATTGAGTTTGTGTTATCGAGCATCCAGTCAATGCAATCGAGAATATACGCTCGATAATATCGACCCTGCTCAATGATATCGAACTCTGTCATAAATGTGACCGTTTTATATCCGTTGGAACTTTTTTGCATATATATAGAGAGCTTATCTTTAGTTGCTGGTAGTGAAAGAAGAGAGTTCTTTTGAGTGTCTAACCTTAGATCATATACCCAAAGCCCTTTCTCTCAAGGGAGTTCATCCTCCAATCCACCCTCATCATTGATATTCAATAGAGTGGATTGGGGAATGAACTTCCGCATTCAAGGATCCTCCAGCTACCACCTTAATGGCAAATCATTAAGCTAGGATGCCTTGAATACATAGATGATTGGAATTGCCCTATCTTCCTTATAGGAAAACATTTAGGAGAGTAGGATTCCATCATAGCCTTGACCCAACCTGACGCCATGTATTGATACATCTTCTAAGTTGCGGATCAAGGAAGCTGAAGTTCTTCATCAAATGAGGAGATCTTCAACAAATGCGCTGAAAGGGACTCATCTGTTTATCTGTAAGTTATTAGAGTCTAGGGGACCCTTGTGATCATTCCTTTGTAAGATTGGGTGTAAGGTGTTTCTCGCTCCTTGAAAGTCCTCTAGGAGGCCTCCGGCGGGAGTGTACGTAGTGGGTGCATTGTGTTAACCCTTACTTTGTGGAGAGCATAAATAGTTAGGGTCTTGTAAAAGATCCTTGGCTAGTGTGCCTAAAAGTGGGTGCGTTGTGTTGACCCTTGCTTGTGAGAGCATAAACAGTTAGGTTCCTTGTGTGGATCCAAGGCCAGTGTGCCTAAAATCGGGTGCAATGTGTTGACCCTTGCTCGTGGGAGCATAAACAGTCAGCCTAGGTATAGGTTGTAAAGGTTAAAGGTGAACCTGATTTAAAACCTTGGGTTTGGGGTGAACCATGTGAAACCTCCTTAGTGAAATCTGGTACACTCAAGGGTTGAGTACTACAGTTATCGGGAGTGGAGTAGACAAGTAGTCGAACCACTATAAAAATGGCTGTGTTTGAGATTGTTATTGTCTTCCATTTATTTATGTGATTTCTTTAAATACTTTCATATCTGATTATCTGAGATCACACCTCACACACATATACTGTCATATCTATCATAAACTAGTTTTCATATTGTTCATCTCTCAAATAGTTTGTGATTGGATCCTCTACCAGGCTTGGAAGCCAGTAGAGTTGCTCTTGAGTAATCCTAATGCATACTTGTTATATGGATTACAGTGATAGGATTTTATATTGTTATAAAATTGTTAAGAAGTCCTATTTAGCTCCTCTAGGACATATTGACATATTCCTACTTCAACTAAAGCGGTCTTTACCGCAATTTCAAACTGTACTGACATATGTACTTAATGAGGACTAGCATGCTTGCGTTGCATCTTGCATATGACATTTGGCTACGTAGGCCTCTCATCGTATGGCCTTAGTATGGTCGATAGCTTTCATGCCTAGCATTGCATAGCCTTGGTATGGCTGATAGTATTCATAGACTTACCAGCATATTTCCATATTACTCTAATATTACATACTTGACACTTGCCTTACGCACACACACCACCCTCTAAGCTTTTCGTAAGCTTATGCACGACCATTGCGTGCAGGTGACGTTGGATCTCCGCAACACTGAGGCAGGAGTGTGTAGCTAAGCTTTTGGAGTTCCGATCTCTATATTTGTATTTCCCTTTCTGCGTTGTAATTAAAGTTTTTGATATAGTGGATATGTGGTGATGTTGTTTTGTGACTTGGTTATGCTTATGGTTATGTTCCATTACAAAAAAAAAATTATTTTGAAAATCCTTCTTGTAGGATCCCAGGATCAAAATCTGGCATATGGTTGTCAGGAGTTGAGAATGGGACACTACGGTGATTGTCGGTGTCGGATTTGGATATCGAGAATTCTGTGAGCTCGGTTTCTGAGTTTGGGGTGGGACAGAAGTTAGTATCAGAGCATAACTTGGGAATACCTGAGGATCACATCACATATCTGCTATGAACTTAAAATAGATAGGTTTCGAGTCTGAATAACCTAGCGATTTTCGGATATAGACCTTTAACAAGTGTGCCTTCGAGGGTTCTCAAGGCTGATAGGCCCTTGTTCCTTCCTGTAGGACATGTCACCTAGTAGAGCGACCTAAGCGAGCCCCTCTCCCCCGTCTAAGACCAGCGCAGCCCCGACAGCACCGGTGACCGCACATCAGATTCGGCAGATGCTATAGGCGATGACTACATCCTTCAAGGGTAGGGCAGGTGACCCGCTATTAAGCCAACTTAGGCAGAGTCAGAATGCACAAGCGCCCTTCTCCGAGACTTTCGACGGCACGATCCCCCGCGCTTTTGGGGTGAGCTAGACCCCACTACAGCAGAGATATGATGCTCTGAGGTGGAGAAGATATTCGACACTATGAGATGTACGACCTAGCAGCGGGTCCCGTTAACTATGTTTCTTCTCCAGGGCGAGGCTCAGTATTGGTGGGCATCAGTCGCCCAAGCGGCGGTGGCCAATTTCGAGTGGACTTGGGAGAACTTTATAGACCAGTTCAACCGAAAGTTCTTTCCCGAGCATGTTCGATAGCAGCACGCGTTAGAGTTCGAGACTCTGGTCCAGGGGATATGACAGTGTCCCAGTATGAGACATGTTTCGTTGAGCTATCGAGGTTCACGACGTACCTTGTTGATGATGAGGGGTGGAAGGCCCGCTGTTTTGAGAACGACTTGTGTCCTGCCCTTAGGAGCCATGTGGTCGGACACATGCTTCCGACGTTTGAGTAGATTGTGCAGAGGGCCCAGTTCTACGAGGAAGATTGGGCCAGTTTGCAAAGGGCCCATGACCAGAGAGGAGACCGGAGAGGAAGGAACCCTCCGGTAGCTCCCAGCAGCAGCAGTATCGTCCACAGCAGTGACGTATGACCCACCCAGCATTCCGAGCACCAGTGGCACCCCCAACACCACCTCCGGGACTGTTCTTAGCGTCTTTCTTTGGATACGGTAAGACAAGACATCGTAGGCATAAGTGTCCCCATCTGCGGCAGCATCAACCGAAGGCACTGCATCATCCTTCACAGCAGTAGCAGAGACTGCAACACTAGCCTTCGAGACCTCCCCACAGTAGCAGAGGCAGCAAATCAGATCGTCGCAATGGCAACAGCAACAGTCATGACCTAAGAGGGGACAGGCACCTCCCCAGTAGGCTCAAGGCAGATTTTATGCTGCCCAGCAGGACCCTTAGTCATCCGGAGGGGTCGTCGAGGGTACCCTTCCTGTTTCTACATGCATAGCATGTGTATTGTTTGATTCTGGTGCAAAGCATTCCTTTGTGGCTGAGGATTTCTACCGATTGACCGGTTTGCTGTTAGAGTCTGCTCATGAGGGTTTGTCGATATCGACACCCTTGGGGAAGACTGCAGTGTTGGGCTGATTTTGCTCATCTTGCCCCGTTCTGGTTGGGGATATCTTTTTTCCTACCTATCTGTTTGCATTACTGATGTCCGAGTTTGATGTCATTCTGGCTATGGATTGGCTTACTGAGTATCACACCATATTAGACTGCTTCGCGAGGACAGTCATGTTCTGTATACTTGGCATGTCGCAGTTCCAGTCTATAGCAAAGCCTAAAAGAGAGCAGCTTTCCTACATGTTGTCATGTGTCGTTAAGGAGTTAGTTGCTTTGAGTATCGACCAGCTGCTGGTCGTTTGTGGTTTACCCGATATGTTCCAGGAGATTCTGGGGTTACCACTCATCGGCACACCGAGTTCCAGATTGATCTCGTGCTTGGTATCGCGCCTATTTTGAAGGCCCCGTATTGTATGACACTGTTGGAGTTACAGGAACTGCAGAAGCAGTTGGATGAGTTGCATGAGTTAGGCTTTATCCGTCCGAGCAGTTCGTCGTGGGGAGCGTCGGTACTCTTCGTGAAGAAGGATGGCTCGTTGAGACTTCGCGTGGACTACCTCGAGCTTAACAAAGTCACGATTAAGAACAAGTACCCACTCCTGAGGATTGATGATTTGTTTGATCAGCTGCAGGAGGCGCAGTTCTTTTCAAAGATAGACTTATGGTCTGGTTATCATCAGGTTCGGGTTCGAGAGGAGGATATCCCGAAGACAGCCTTCAGGACGCGCTATGGTCATTTCGAGTTCCTGGTCATGTCCTTTGGACTAACCAATACGCCCGCAGTATTCATGCAGTTGATGAATGAGGTTTTTTGTCCATATCTCGATCAGTTTGTTGTGGTATTCTTCGATGACATCCTGATATATTCGAGGACCCGTGAGGAGCATGAGTAGCATTTGGAGATTATCTTGCAGACCCTTCGTGCACACTAGCTTTATGCGAAGCCAGAGAAGTACAAGTTCTGGTAGGAAGAGGTGAAGTTCCTCGATCATGTGGTGATGAGGCACAGTATCACAGTGGACCCCTTAAAGATTGATGTCGTGCGTCAATAGGGCCAACCCACGAATGCGTCCGAGATTCGCAGTTTCTTTGGTTTAGCGGGTTACTATCAACGTTTCATTGAAGGATTCTCCGGTATTACAGCCTCGTTGACTAGGTTGACCTGGAAGGGCGCCGAGTTCGTTCGAAGCAACGCATGTGAGCAAGCATTTGTGGAGCTGAAGGACCACCTCACGTCCGCTCCTATCCTCACTCTTCCCTCTAGGAGTGATGGATTTATTATATTTACCGATGCCTCGCGAGTTGGCTTGGGTGCTGTCCTGATGCAGCACGGGAAGTTAGTGGCTTATGCATCTCACTAGCTCAAGGTCCATGAGCTGAACTACCCCATGCATGATTTGGAGCTAGCAGCAGTTGTCTTCGCACTAAAGGTGTAGAGGCACTATCTCTATGGGGTTAGGTTCAAGTTCTTCTCTAACCACAAGAGCTTGAAGTATCTATTCTCTCAGTTCGAGCTGAACATGAGGCAGAGGCATTGGATGGATCTCCTGAAGGACTATAATTTTGATCTTCAGTACCACCCAGGTAAGGCGAACATGGTGGCGGATGCCCTCAGCCGTCAGCCACGAGGCCTGGTGGTGTACATGATGATTTAGGAGTGTAAGATTCGTGAGGATGTGTTAACATTCAACTTTGAGATCGGCGTGCAGTCCTCTATTGTGCAGTTATTGAGCCTGTCGATTCAACCCTCTCTTGTTGCAAGGGTGATCGAAGCTCAGCAGGCAGATGAGTTGGTGCAGAGTTATGGAGCAGAGGTAGCATCTGAGAGTCAATCAGATTGGTAGATTGGTTCTGATGGTGGACTTCGCTGTAGAGGCCGATTACGTGTCCCAGATATTCCTGAGTTGTGCAGAGATCTTATAACTGAGGCACATCGATCACGGTTTTCTATCCACCCTGGCTCGATGTAAATGTATCGCAATATGAGGTGTTAGTATTTGTAGGCGGGGATGAAGCGCCAGATAGCCAGTTTTGTGGCCGAGTGTAACACATGCCAACGTGTCAATGCCGATCATCAGATACCCCCTGGTCCCTTGCAGCCTTTGAGTGTCCCATTGTGGAAGTGGGAGCACGTATCCACAGATTTCATTATAGGTTTGCCGAGGACTTAGTGCAGTCACGAGGCCATCTGGGTTGTCGATGATTGTCTAACGAAGTCAGTGCATTTTTTTACGATTCGTGCGACCTAGACTTTGGACCGGCTTGCGAGGTTATTCATCAAGGAGATTGTGAGACTGCAAGGCATTCCAGTTTCAATCATTTTTAACAGAGATTCGAGGTTCACGTCTTAGTTTTAGAGGAGCTTCCAGATGTCGATGGGGTCTGTTTTGCAGCTTAGCACTTCGTATCATCCGCAAACCGATGGGCAGACCGAGAGGGTCAACTAAATCCTTGAGGATATGCTTCGGGCTTACGTGATTGATTTCTCGGGTAGCTGGGATGAGAACCTGTGATTGGCTGAGTTCGCGTATAACAACAACTATCAGGCGACTATTGGCATGGCTCATTTTGAGGCATTATATGATAAACAGTGCAAATCTCTGAGTTATTGGACCGAGGTTGGAGAGAGGCATCTCCTAGGTCCCGAGCTTATGTAGAAGACATCAGAGGTCATTAACATCATCAAGCAGAGGATGCGCACAGCTCAGAGTCGGTAGAAGAGTTTTGCTTATCGTCCCTTGGAGTTTATCATCGGGGACCATGTGTATCTCAAGGTCTCACCCATGAAGGGTGTGGTTCGTTTTGGAGCGAAGGGCAAACTTGCCCCAAGATTCATAGGACCTTTCGAGATTACTGTGTGCATTGGCGCCGTGGCCTATTGGTTTGCCTTGCCATCTCAGTTGTCTGGCGCCCACAACGTTTTTCATGTCTCTATGTTGCAAAAGTGTGGGTTAGATATCGTTCTCGTTATTAATTGGTAGTCGTTGGAGGTTCGTGAGGACGCTTCTTATATTGAGCAGCCAGTCCTTATCCTTAATCGGAAGTAGCAGGTCCTCTGGACTAAGGTCATCTCCTTGGTGAAGGTTCAGTGGGGTCATCATAGTGTGGACAAGGCATCTTAGGAGTGTGAGGCTTAGATTCACGAGCGTTATCCCCATCTCTTTGATGATTGACTATATTTTGTATTGTCTCTGATTATATATGATGTCATGATTTCTCTCCTTTTATGAGTTATGTTTAGTTGCGATGATATTATAAATTTCAAGGATGAAATTTTTATTAAGAGGGGAGAGCTGTAAGGCCCGTATCCTAGTCTGTACCATTCCGTAGACTCCCACGATCCTCCTTACCAAATTTCGGCAACCCACGACCTGTAATCGGTATTTGCGCGCGACCCTGAGTCGCATCCCATAGATCCGAGTCAGCTCGACTCAAAACTTGTACCATCGCGACCGCACCGTCATTGCAGTTCTAACGCCACGTCTTGAGCACCGATGCTATACCTAGGCCAGGAGTTGTGGGCCCACTTATTTTCCAAAGAAATGCCACGCATTGTGAATTCTGAGAGAATCTCTACAACCCATCACGTCAATCACAATCAAGTACATAACCCATGCCTCTCCCATCCCTTTCTTACCAATAAAGACAAGCAACCCTTACCCGATGCCACCTCACCCCCCATAAGTCAACCCTCATGTCATCTCTCCTTACACCACCATACCTCTCATCCCATCCCTCTTACACACCCATTCCTCTCTTCTTACATCTCCCGTCTTTCATTCATTCTCTACCATTTTGCCTAACAACTAAGAGAGTAAAAACCAAAAGAGAGAAGAGCCAAGTGTGGCCCACTTCCTACCCCAAGATCTCCCATCCTAACCCTTCAATCCTCATCAAACTCCATCAAAGAGAGAGCCAAGGAGTTTGGCATTCCATCGGACCAAGAAGATCCAATGGCGGGTGTTCTTATAGGTTTAGATTTTATTTTTTTTTATGATGGACCAAGTGGGGCCAACCGATTGATGGTACGAATCTCACTTTGGACCCTAGGTGTGGCCGATGGCCCACCATGATTCATATATCCATCCCATGATGGGGCCATTCTCCATGGACCCCATCATGATGGTTAATTTCCTTATATGAAAAGGGTCATCTAGACCTTGCATTTTGGTGGAGAAGGGATCTCCACCGTTAATTTTGGTTGGTGGGCCCACATGTAATGGGTCCCACTTGATGTATATTGTAATGCATGGAAGGGAGGGCCCATAGTGCCAGGGTACCTCCATCACTCATTCTCTCTCTCTCTCTCTCTCTCTCTTTCCTGATTTGCTGGCCCACCTAGGTACGATCCAGACCGTCCAGTAGGTGGGGTGGCCCTACTACCCACCTTGCTGGACTGGCGGTCCAGTTGGACGGCATGGATGATGGGAAACCCAAAATACCAGCTTGATCCAGAAATTTTGGTGGGCCACTCACATGGACCCACCTTGTTGCACATGTGACATATCCAAACCGTCCATATGTAAGGCCCACATGTGATGTATGTGTTTTGTCCCTGCTGGCCATCCAGCTGGGACGTTGGACACTGGATCGTTTTCATATATATATATATATATAATAAAATATATATTATATTATATTATATACATTATAATATATATTATATTATATATATGTATCTAGTGGGCCCCACATGGGACCCACTTGCCTGGACGAAGGTTGGCTGGTGTATAACAACTATATAGCTGTTGTACTAACCTCAGTAAAGGACCATGGGTCCAATTTTAATTTAAACCGTCCATTTGAGGACGCTGCTGGACTGATGTCCAGTAGCTGTGGCAACACCATGATGTATGTGATGGTCTAAACCATCCAGATGTCTGGACAGTGGATGCCACCGAGATGTGTATGTGTGGTCTACACCGCCCATCTAAGGGGCCCAAACATGATGTATGTGTTATATCTCAACCGTCCATCAGAGGGTTCCACCACTGTTGTACTTACGTCAACAAGTTCTGCGAGTCCAACATGATGTATGTGTTACATCCAAACTGTCCATCCAATTGGCAAGTTCGTCTTAAGGCTTGAGACTAAAAATGAGGCAGATCTATCAGGTGGACCACACTACAGAAAATAGTGGAGAGTTGAGTTCCTACCATTGAAATACTTATGGGATCACCGAAGTTCTGGATCAATATGATATTTGTTTTTCCTCCTAATTTAGGTCTTTGTGACCTTATGAACAGACTAGATGGAAAATAAGCGTGATGGTGGGCCCTGTGAATTGTTTAACAGTGGAAATCATTACCTCCACTGTTATTTGTAGTATGGTCCAGATGATCTTCCGATATGATTCATTTTTTTGGGAAATACTCTAAAATGATCTTTAAAAATAGATGTATGGTGTAGATAGTTCACCTAGAACGGTGGGCCCGACTTGATGTATATGAGGCCCATTGGTGCGGCCCACTTGATATATATGAGGTCCATTGGTGTGGCCCATTGATGCGGCCCACTTGATATATATGAGGCCCATTGGTGCGGCTCATCAGTGCGGCCCACTTGATGTATATGAGGACCATTGGTGCGGCCCATGTGATATGGCCCACTTGATGTATATGAGGCCCATTATGATGTATTTGAGGTCCATGGGTTGCGGCCCAATGTGATGTATATAAGGACCATGAGTGAGGCCCAGTGGGACGTATGTGAGGCCTTTGTGTGGGGCCGAATGTGATGTATATGAGGTCCATTACGATGTGTGATTCGACCATGATGTATGTAATGATGTTTATGGCGGGCCATGCCTTGGGAGCAATGATGGTTTGACATCCACATTGTAAGAGCAATGATGGTTAAATGTCTGAATTATAACTCTCCCTAGGGCCTATTGTTAGGCCCATACTTGTTGTGTGTAGGCCGTCTAGGCACATCTTCGTTATGAAGATAGTTCATCAACATATAACATGCTTAGTAAAACTCCATGATTCATGCCCATATGCATCATATGTATGCTTGATATGAGGAGTGTTCGATCATAGCATATGTCGTTGGGATGAGACATTTACGGGACTCCTTATGAGACAGAGTGCCCCATATGGTCGCGCGGTACGCACAAGATTGATGCATGACTAGATGGTATGACTCATGCATCTCGCATTTGTGTGACTTGATCACTGTATGCCCTAGCGACATCAGAGCTGTTGTCAGGCCCTAGACTCGGTGACCGGACTCACAAGGAACCCGATAGCTAGTTTCGGCCACAACAGCCTCCGTGGAACCCCATTCTTGTCTCCTGACACCAGGTTTCAATCCTGGTATTCTACAGGGAGGATTTTCATATCGTAAATTTAATCCATAAAGAGCATACCTAAGATCATAACATAGTAACCACAGGTTATAAATAAGGAATAACATTACAAAATCCACTAAGAATTTAAATTTTATACAGGTACATGGCTCAAAATGAAATACATAATCTGAACAATAGGCAACTTCAAAAAGGTCCACGACACGGTCCTCGCTCCTCAGCTACTGCGACGGCCAAGAATCACCTGCACACATCAATCATACATAAGATTATAGAAAGCTTGGAGGATGGTGTAAGTGTGTGTAATACTAGTGCCGAAAAGAAATATCAGAGAATGCAGAAGCTCGGCATGAGCCATGAACACTATCAGTGCCACTAGCCATACCAAGGCAAAGCTATCACAATCATGAATGCAACAAGTCATACCAAGGCTATGTAAAGAAATATATGAGTATTGGTGCCATAGCGAGGCTATGCTATACCAAGCATGAATGCGATAAGCCGTACCAAGGCTATGCAATGCAACATATGAATACTGGGCTCCATACCAAGGTGATGCACAAGAGGCCTACGTAGCTAATGTTGTATGTAAGGTGCAATGCAATCATGTCAGTCCTCATATCAAGTTCACATATCAGTATAGTTCCTCTCTAGGAAAATCACCAGGGTCTAATACACTACATGCTGACTGTCACTCTGCTAGCCACAGAGCCTAGAGAGCGTAAGAGACCTCACTACCCGCTTGTGGACAGCCAATCACTAGCGAGGCTTGACGGTAGCGGACCCATTCATAAGCTGGTCAAACTCAACTCAGTTATTGCCCTCTCACTCAGGTGAGTAAGGACACACCCCTTCCCAACCGACCATGTTGCAGTGGGAGACGTGGCCTCAAGGTAAAAAGGCACTCATGCGCTCATGTTTTCCACTCGGTCTCGGCATTGAGGCGTCTTCTTGGTACCATGAAGGTTTAGGGGCTTTCACTTAGGGACATCCTATGCACCCCAAATGCTCAAGTAACATTTTCGATGTCCAAATCCAACCATCCACGATATACCTGTGGAGGCTACGGCCTTGATGAAGCAAGGGTGAATATCCACATGTTATGCAATGCTAGATGCATGAATCACACAATCAACCATGCATCAATCCCAAGCATCTAACGTACTCAAGAGGGGATACTACATCCCTCGGGGAAGCTAACATATAATACCCAATGGCACAACCATGACCACACATAGTGTCAACCAAGCATACAATGATATACATGAGTCATGCAGCGATGTACAATGTAGTGCACTCCTCCTATCCAAGAAGGGACCACGTCTAGGTACTTGGACGAATTTTCATAAGGAATCAACCTCTAGTGAGGGCTCATTTACCTGGGGTAGCCCACAAGACTGAGGAGAACAATGATATGGGCCTAAATAGATGAAACGGGCCTAACAAGGGTCTACGGTAGGTCTTTAACCACCCATAGAAGCACTATCGATCCCCATAAGGTAGTCTATCCCTAATTGATCATAGATCAAGGCCCAAGGCCCACACAAGATTAAAGATAAGAAATGGGTAGCCATAATCATACCACATACACTCATGTTGGGTTTCAAAAAGGCCGCCCAGGGCCTATCCAAAATATGGGTCCAAGGGAAACACACATAGCCCAACCCATATATACCACTATGGGCCCATAGGGAAAGGTTAGGGCCCAACATAAAGGCCACTAATTACATATATTGTGGTGGGCCTAGTGGGGAGCCCATTGCTCAAACTACATGGGCAAATGTCATGTTCTTAATCAAGTAAGTTGGGCCTACAACCTAGCCCAAATATAAAGTTGATTTGGTGGGCAACCAAGGGCCCAGCTACTTGTGTAATCTGACTCATTAATGAACACAATAGTATGGTAAAAATGGCCCAATAGTCCAATGGGCCTATCTAGAAAGTTCTAGCCCAATTGGGCCTAAAGAGTTCAACAACTAGCTACATTCATGGACCCAATTAAATCCAACTATGGTGGGCCTCAAAAGTGCATTATTAAGCACAAAATTTAAGGGACTAAAGGTATAAATTATTCTCTCTAAGGTCCTCACAATGTGGTGGGCCCCACTCCTTAGAATTTTAGCCTAAAGGCCAAGCATAATTATAACATATTGCTGGGTTTTTAACCCAACAGGTTTATGAGCCTGTTGGAGTCCAGTAATTGGTCCATCTAATTAGGACATTAGTCCAAGTGGTCCAGCTATCAAGTTAGAGGACCCCACCACATAGAGTTACATCATACAACACAAGGGAGTAGGTGAGCCACATTGTTAAACCAAAGTCCAACAGGTAGCCCACATGGGGCGTCCCATGGCCTGGGTGGTCCAAGGCCTAGATGGCCTGCTTATACATACATCAAAGTGGGCTCCACATACACTAAAGTGGGTCCCACAAGGGACGTCAATCAGGGGTGGACACCTCCACGTGGGCCACACCAAAAATGGGGGACGGTGTGGATGAAACATACATCATGGTGGGCCAGCATGTTGGACGGCCAGCCATGTTAGACGTCCACCAGTTGGACGTCTAGTAAGGCTTGCTGGTCCAACTCGTTGGCCCCACAAACATGATCTAATGGGGCTCCAGATACATTAGAGGTGGGACCCAAAAATCATGCACAAGTCCAGTGGACTAGGGCTCAAAATCTGCTGCAAACACAAAGAGGACAGCAAGACATAGGTTTCGGGTCAATTCGAGTTGGGTCAACATGACCAAACTTGAGGATGATCGCAAACACTATTCGTAAGTCGCGGGTCACCAAGATTTGACCGGTAGGACCGCGGGACCCAAAGGAATGGCATGCATACTTGGGTTAGGGTCTTACAGTCGTGTCCTCCATAAGCACATCATGGATGGCCCGATTGGATAGCGAAAATATTAGTTCTAGCACTGTAGGCATATAGGATGTCCTTGGGTGAAAGTCCCAGAACCTTTTTAGTACCAGGAGATGCTACAACGTTTAGACTCAGTGGATACATGAGTGAAGGAGTGTCGAATACCAGTAAGCCGCATCTCCCATTGTGTCATGGTCGGTTGGAAGGGGGTGTGGCCTTTTCCGGCCGAGTGAGGAAGTTGTAAGCTAGGCTAAGTTTGACCATCTCACAAATGGGTCTACTATCGACGAGCCAGGTAGGTATTGGCAGATTACTGGTCAGGCAGATAGTGTGGTCTCTTCCACTCGCTGGGCTGTGCGGCTAGGGAGGCGGCAGTTAGTGTGGAGTGTACTAGACCTTGGTGATATCCTAGAGGGGAACTGTACTGACATATGTACTTGATGAAGACTAGCATGCTTGCGTTGCATCTTGCATGTGAGATTTGGCTACGTAGGCCTCGCATCGCATGGCCTTAGTATGGCTGATAGCATTCATGCCTTGCATCGCATAGCCTTGGTACAGTTGATAGTATTCATGGACTTACCAGCATATTTTTGTATTACTCTAATATTGCATACTTGGAACTTGCCTTGTGCACACACTTACACCACCCTCTAAGCTTTTCGTAAGCTTACGCACGATCGTTGCGTGCAGGTGACATCGGATCGCAGTAGCACTGAGGTAGGAGCATGTAGCTAAATTTTTGGAGTTTCGATATCTATATTTGTATTTTCCTTTCCACATTGTACTAAAAAAATTTTGATATAGTGGATATGTGGTGATGTTGTTTTGTTACTTGGTTATGCTTGTAGTTATTCTCCATTACAAAAAAAGATTATATTGAAAATCCTTCTTGTAGGATCCCAGGATCGAAATCTGGCATATGGGTGCCAAGAGCCAAGAATGGGGCACTACGGAGGCTGTCAGAGCCGGATTCGGCGATTGAAAATTCTGTGAGCTTGGTTTCCAGTTTGGGGCCTTGAAGTGGGGCCAAGGTGTTGCCCACCATCAATCCTAGATGGAGTAGACCATACATCATCATCCAATTATCCATCCATTTGAGGTGAGCCTACACCCCCTCCTTCCATCCTCCTCATCCTCCTCTTTCTTAATTTCATATTTTTAATGCATGTAGGCCAACTGGTCTGGATCCCCATGGTTTCTATATTACTATTGTAACACCTCGATTTTTCACTATTTTGAAATTTCCAAAAATCCAAAAATTTTCTTTTTTATAACTAGCCACGTCATCACTTACTGATCATTGACACTCGAGATGGGCTTATACGCGGCTGGTAACGATAAAGAACTATACAAATAGGATTAATCGACCGTAGAAGACCAACAAATTTGCCTGATCACTTAAACGTCGAGCTTAGCCTCGGGATTTATTCACGTAGGGTCCAATTCTAGCCAACCTATCACTGACTAATTGAGATGACCATAACTAAATAAAGACATGCCAAAAGTTGTGACAACTGAGGGTCGGATCTTAATTAACAAAGCAAACTGAGTTAATATCCTTTTAGCCTAAGAACCGACTGTTTAGAGTGATTATAATCGAATTTTCATTTTCACTAGTTGCGAATAGGTCACACTATGAACTTAGCTAATCCAAACCCTAATAATTACGCACAAGAAATTTTGATACCTAATTCATTCTAGAAATACCTCAATTTCCCGAATAAGCTCTAGACCACTCGTTAGTGGGCCACTAGTTCCGAAATTATAGAATAATGTCCGTCTCACTGGGCATAACGTCTAATGCGGGTGATGAACTAAGAAAGCGCTTAAAATGGCTCAACTTGGGCCGAAAGCTAAGTGCTTGCAATGCGCGAATCTCCTATGCCAAAATTTGAAACTTAAGTGAAATAAACATTCCACTCTTTCGTAAAGTTGTGGCTTTTCAACCGTTGATCCACAACCAAAATTGGAGTACCGATTAATGATATTTCCCTACTCATATCCGTATAGTCGCAGCCTCGATCGACCATCGGTGATTGTTAAACAGACTTCTAATCATATCCATTGATTGACACATCCAAATGGCGGGCCAATGATATCCATACGTAGATCATCATCAGGGCTAACTATCCTACGGTGTATATCAACATGTACACCCCATAATGAGCCCTAGAGGTTAGAAAAACCCTCCCATAAGGCTAGAATAGTAAAAACCCAACCATTGGGGCCATTTACACCAAATCTGGCACTATATAAGGGCCTCATTTGGGCATGCCATCTCTCCATACGAATTTACATTTTCCAAGGGAGAGAAAGAGAGAAAGAGAAGGAGAAAGAAGAACAGAAGAAGAGTGAGAGTAGGAGTGGGGAAGCTTTAGTGCTTCCCTTCATCGGTCTCCTCCAATCAAAGCCTTAGCATCGATTATTCTCCTCCTCCAAATCCACCCCATTTGCGATTTGGAGGTAAGAAACAAACCTACTTCCTAACCGAGGTTCTTTCTAAAATGAATTGGATGAATCTCATATAGTTTTGGTGTTTATATAAGAATTTGTGATTTTTCCCAAATCCCTAACCTTACGAGCTCAAAATCGGATGTTCATTTTTAAGGTGCGGACCATTATCTCTAGGTTATCATTTATCGACATTTGAGGGTCTCGGTTAATAGTGTCTTATGTTGAATGTGTTGTAATAGCTAGCATGTTCATATATCATGTTTGATTGTATTATATACTATTGGTTGGATATGGATTCTCACAGGTTCAATGAAATGTCTAAGTGGTAGAATGTGTTGCTTTGTCAATGTTCACATACTTGATTTATTGCCTAAGTGATTATATTACTTTATGTATGCCCACACGTTTGATTTAATGCTTTAGTGAGTGTAATACTCTATGAATGCACATGTGTTTGATGAAATGCCTAAGTGGTTGTGTAGTGAAATTTATGTTATAATTGTGTGATATAGAGTTTACTCCATAGAAATACTTAAGATTGCTAAGATGTTGGGTCAATCGGTAAATCGCCCAAACCAAGGGGTGGCCCTAGTTAGGCCGGCCACCCTAGGCTTGTTTGATCGACCTGGGTGAACATGGACGACCGATAATAGCTAGACTACATGGGTTGCTTTCACCCAATGCCAGTTATGTCGTAGTTTTCCCAAGTCAATCAAATTAGTCCATTAGCCAACTGATCATATATGTTCACAATGTATGACACAATTAAATGAAATCTAGCATACATCGTTTCTAATGAATGTGTCTATTCATAACCTTTTGTGCAATACGGTTCCCCTAAGATTCATGAGCCGGGCATGGTGGTATGGGACACCATATCTGAGCTGTTGGCCTATGCTGGGGTGACGAGCCTCCCCATAATGACCAGTAAGCACTGATGGAGGTGATAGGCCATTGTTCGAATGACCCCCGTCAAATTACCTGGCCGATGGTTGCGTGCTAGAGTACCATTCGAATGACACGGGCATGAATGGAATTGGGTGACGAGCCCTTTTCCTTTATGTGTTTTGGTTTTATATGACAAGCCTGCACCTCGGAACTGAGTGATCTTACCCGGTATTGGGTGACGACTCATACCAGGTTGGTCCTCATATATTTAGGTATTATGTCGTACCTTTGAAATTGTTGATTTGTGAGATAAATGGGTGATACGTAAAGTTAGATCAAGGGACACTGGTCAGGAGTCGCTATGTGCTGCAACGAGCCAGTGATCTAGATAAGGACTCGTGATATAACGTCGGTATCCTAACTTCACCAATATGTTGGATGAATTGAACTTAATAATTACTCGACTAACATGATCATGCACCACATTGCATTAGTTAGAATGTGGCGGAACATGCGTGGAAGTCACATGTTTGAGAGAGTATTGTCATTTGTGAACCAGGTGGTTGGAGTCGTGTGTGAGGGAGTGTTGTTTGGAAAGGGCATGCATCATGTCATATCTTCATATGCATATTTAACAAGAGTGTTTAGGAAATATTAGATTTCTTATTTTATCATTACCTGTGCTGATTGGGTTGATAATATGTGTAACTTAGAACTAATGGAACTACTGAGTTAGCTACTCACTCCCACCTGGGACGGTGTTCTAAAACACCAACCAGAACATATTATAAATGCAAGGTTGATGGAGCTGAATGTGTTGGAGGAAGCCAGCATGGACAACGAGGAGTGAGCGCACTATCAGACTTATGGTAGATCTTTCTAGACTGAGCTTAGGACCGCAGGGATTAGGTTAGGGCCCTAGTCACTTTGGGGACATATGTATGGGTGGGACTAGTTCCCTGTTTGGATATTTTTAGATTTGTGGTTTGGATATTTTTACATTTAGTGGCACTTGATTATGCTTTATGACTTTTTTATGCTTCATACCCTGTTAAACTCTCCATTGCTTATGAAATCATCCAAATGTAATTAAAGTTTGAAGCCCATTATGGCACACATGGCATTCAGGAATTCGGGAACCGAGTTCCTGCTTGGCTCCTAAAAATTTGGGGCGTTACAACTGTCCAGGTGGTCAGTAAGTGGCCCACGTTAGTATAGTCCACCATAATGAACATTATATCCACACCCTTCACTTGTAATCCCGTTTTTGTATCTGGACAACCACTTCTAAAAATCGTATAAATTCAATCATGCTAAGATCGGAGTGTTGAAACTTGGGAATAATATGAACCACAATATGAGCTAACTCTAGGCCAAATTTTGTAACCATCCAACGGTCCAATCATTTATAGCATCAAGTTTACTTGGCTGTTGTCCAGCAGCACATGCAGGATTTCAATTTTTTAACAACGAACCCATTTTTAATTCCTTTAATGAATGTATTAAAAATATGTTCTGTTGGATTAGTAGAAAATTAAACTAGCTTTCCAATGGTATAAATAAGCCTAAATTGAAGTTCGGACTGGTGAGATCTTAGCCTTATACGAAAGATGTATTTGAGAGTTTGTTATGACCATTCTTGTGTGGCCCATATCCATGATTCCAACGGTCAGATGTATTTGATATTTGCTTTTAACTTACTTGAGATAGTAAATAATCATATGTATGGTCCCTATAGTCAGATTCTGTCATGATAAAATTTAGGAAATTCTGAACCGACAGATACTTTCGTAAGGATAAACGTTGAATTATTTTGTATGGTCTAGATGAATCCAAGACTGTATGGTTAGAGATCTATATATAGTATAAATGACTTAGTCAAAAACCATCCATTGGATCGGATTTTCCAAAAGAGAATCTGATCAATACATTTCATGTGCTACTTGATGTGTATGTTGGATATATGTTGTACATAACATTCATCCTCTTATTGACCCACTTGGGTGTGTGAGATTGCTTGTGATTTACACATTTTATTATTCATCCAATCTAGAAATGTTCACAACCCCAAGTGTAGGGTCGCGATGTAGTAATAATCTCGGTGAGACCGAGGTCGAATCCACAGGGACTAATCTTGTATGTTTTCTGAAAGCAACTAGAAGAAGAATTAGAAAAAGATGAAAACCTAAATCTAGAATATTTAAGAGAGTAATTGTGATTAAAGTAATTAAAACTAGTGAATTTAAAGGTGGGAAACTAGGGTTTCCAAGGATCCACTTGTAGAGATTAGGGAGATCTATGCTTGATTCATTAACACAGTTGGAATTAGAGTCCCATCTTATCGAATTGGAAGATATCTCAGTAAAATCAATCGAAACTTCCTTTAACCTAATTCTCAATGGAAGAGCGGTGTGAGAACTAGAAGTGATTCCATCATAAAACCATGCCCATGAGATAATGGCTCAACATGATTTATCAATCCTGCACCAATTTGAGAGAGTTGTGAAAGTTAGGGAGGATTCCATCACCCAACCATGCCCAAGGGACGATGGTGAACAACAAGATTTCCTAATTTCACAATCTCAAAACATGAAAAAGGAATATACTCAAAGTTATCGCAGATCTATTATAATATGAGTCTGAAAGTATTCCTTATAATCAAACTAGAATCAAAGATAGTTCAATATAAACATGAATCACAGCAATAGAAAATAACCCATCATGCCACAAGCTTCACGTCTTAGCCCTAGCTAAGAGGTTTAGCCAACTATAGACATGATTGAACTAGAATCTCCTAAGAAAAGCATAAAAACTACTAAGGAAAATGAAGAAAAACTCTTGGTGATGACCCCTCTATGCCTTTGCTCCACTCCCCAAAGCTTAGATGATGTTTAGGGATGCCCTAGGGACCCCTATTTATAGTTTTAGGCCTTAACCTTTCACACCGAGTGAAAATTTTTAAAAATCGTCTCAAATTTACGCAATCCACGCAAAAATTGGGTAACACTCGACTGGTCATGGGATGTCCTCAACTAGTCGTGAGCCATCCTTGACCAGTCGTGGGACACCCTCGACTGGTCGAGCAGGATGAAAATTTAGTTATTTTACTTACTGGAGTTCGAGTCGAGACACCTCTACCGGTCGAACCTCGACCGGTCGAGCAGGGTCCAGGACTGGTCGAGGATTACACAATTTCACTTCAAAACTCCGATTTTCTTCATTCAAGACTTGATTTTCTTGGATCTTCAGTGTGTACATTTTTCATTCTTGATATCATCAGATCCAATCTTGGCTTTGGTGATTCTTGAGCATTAAATCCATGCTTTTAACATCCTTTTCAATCCAAGCTCTTAAATTCACCTTGCAACACAAACATGATTAAAATAGAATATTAAGCATTATCATGTTCATAAAACCAAGTATAGATGGGGTCCAACATGCAATATTTGACCCTCAACACAATCCCCAACCAGCATTTTACTAGTCCCGAGCAAAGTATGCGAAAAATGAACCTTAATGCGCAATGTTCAAACCTTTTTCAGAAAACAATCTCTTGTGTATTAAGTCTGTATGAGTAAACTCAAGATGAGAAAGTGAGTTTTTGAAAACCTAGAGCCGAACCACATAAGCAACTGATCAAATAAATCCTTTATCCATTAGATCAAAGCATAGTTCAGATATCAAGTTTTTCAACGTGCTCAGTGAAAATACTATCTTTTCATAATGTTAGCCATGCTCATCACTTCAAGATTGGTTGAAAACACAAGTACTGATTCTGAACTTATCCCATTTTCCTTCTTTTTCCAGTTTTTGATTTTATGTCAATGGTCATTTGTATTGATTCCTCTTCTTTAGACATTACATCTTTTTCAAAGACGTTTTTCATTCCCCTCAAAAGATGTTGTCATTTTTTGTTATTTATGACCTCTTTGTCGATCTCCTATTTTTTTTAACTGATTCTTTCTTCTTTTAAGGTCGATAAAATTCTCTAGACTTAGTTCTCAATATCTTTCAATGATCATCATACTAATAATCAGAAATTATAGTACTATTCATAAAAAACAATTTGAATAACATAATATTCGAACTTACTCTTAATCAATTGAACGTAAGGACCATAAGTGATTAGTTACTTAGTTGCTCCAACTCTAACCATTCAAAATTCAATTTCTATCATATCATCATACTCAAAACAGTATTAAATATACAACTTATCACTTTCCAAACAGATAAACATTGAAAACTCAAAACTGAGAAAATACTAATTAGGTAACCTAATCTCTCATCCCCAACCTAAAATTTACATTGTCCTCAATGTAAAAGAAATAAGCATGATTTGCAAAAGAGACAACATAGTTGAAAGAGAAGTAATGGAAAGATAGTACCAGATGAAGAGATTTTGCATCTTTTTCTAAAGGATCTTAGCGTGAAGGTGGGTTAGCACAAGAATTTATCAACCAAAAACAACCTATCCTAAAACGGCGGAAGCAAACTATCCTAAGCAGCATAAAGCTGGCTATTTTAAAATGGTAGAAAGCAATAAACTTAACTACACCTCCGTCAGACTAGGAGATCAATCCTGATAAACAAGATCATTCAGAGGTATGGACATGTCCTCTAAATCAAATTTCTCAACAAAAGGCTTTAATCGATGTCCATTTACTTTAAACTCATTACCATTGTTTGGATTCCGAATCTCGATAGCCCCATGAGGATAAACATTAGTAATAGTGAAAGGGCCAGTCCAATGAGATCGGAGTTTACCTGGAAAGAGATGTAACTGAGAATTATACAAGTGGACCTTTTGACTTGGTGTGAATGATTTATGAAGAATGTGTTGGTCATGAAACACCTTCATCTTGTCCTTGCAAATTCTCGTGTTTTCGTACACATCATTCCAAATTTTTTTAAGTTCATTCAATTGAAGTTTGCATAGTGATTCAGCGTTGTCCAGATTGAAATTCAAAATTTTGATCACCCAATAGGCTTTATATTCCAACTCTACAGGCAAGTGGCAAGCCTTCCCATAGACAAGTCTAAAGGGAGACATTCCAATAGGAGTCTTAAATGCAGTACGGTAAGCCCATAAGGCATCGGTGAATTGGATTGACCAATCCTTATGGTCAGAGTTAACCATCTTTTCCAAGATATGTTTAATTTTCCTATTGGAAATGTTAGCTTGTCCACTCGTTTGTGGGTGGTATGGAGTACTTACTTTGTGAGAGATGTCATATTTCTTCATTAAGTTCGTAAATGGCCTATTATAAAAATGTGAGCCCCCATCACTAATGATGGCTCGAGGCGTTCCGAACCGAAAAATGATGTTCTCTTTTAAGAATTTAATGATCGTTTAATGGTCATTGTTATGGCATGGAATCGCTTTGACCCATTTAGTAACATAGTCCATGACGAGCAAAATATATAAATTTCTAAAAGATTGGGGGAATGGTCCCATGAAATCAATGCCCCATCAATCAAATGCTTCAATGATCAGAATGAGGTTAAAAGGCATCATATTTCGATGAGACAATGCTCCCAACTTCTGACAATGCTCACAAGCTTTGCAAAACTCATGAGTGTCCTTAAACATAGTGGTTTAGTAAAAGCCATGCTGAAGAATCTTAGCCGTGGTCTTTTTAGCAGAAAAGTAACCACCACATGCTTGAGAGTGACAAAAGGAGATGACACTTTTGTGTTCATTATCTGGCACACATCTCCTTAAGATTTGGTCTGGGCAATATTTAAACAAATATGGATCATCCTAGAAAAGCTTACGAACCTCGGTGAAGAATTTTTTCTTATCTTGCACAGTCCAATGTGTTGGTGTTAAACCTGTGGCAAGATAATTAGCAATATCAACAAACCAAGGTGAATGGGAGACTTTGAACAAATGTTCGTCAAGGAACATGTCATTTATATGCGTCCTCTCAAGGGAATCAGAGAAATCAAGGCGGGAAATATGCTCAGCCACTACATTCTCTACTCCCTTTTTATCTTTTATTTCTAAATCAAATTCTTAGAGTAGGAAGATTCATCTTGTCATGTGGGGCTTAGCATCATTCTTAGAAAGAAAATACTTGAGTGTTGCATGATCTATGTAAATGACGATCTTGGATCCGATCAAGTATGACCTAAATTTGTCCAAAACGAACACTACAACTAAGAGTTCCTTTTCCATAGTGGAGTAGTTCACTTGGGCAGGATTTAGAGTTCTACTTGCATAATGAATAACGTAGGGCTTCTTTTCTTTTCTCTGGCCTAAGACCACCCCAAAAGCATAGTTAGACGTGTCACACATAAGTTCAAAAGGAAGGCTCCAATCGGGTGGCTGCATGATAGGTGCAGTGGTTAACATGCCCTTTAGCTTAGAAAAAGCTTCCTGGCATTGCTCAGTCCACTCGAATGGTGCATCCTTTTGAAGTAGATTGCATAAAGAACGTGAGAGGTAACTAAAGTCCTTTATGAATCTCCTGTAAAAACCGGCGTGTCCTAGGAAGGATCGCACGTCTCGTATGTTCTTGGGTGGAGGTAGGTTAGAGATAAGATCAATTTTAGCCTTATCTACCTTAATTCCCTTAGACGAGATGATATGTCCAAGGATAATTTCCTTACGAACCATTAAATGACACTTCTCCCAATTAAGTACCAAATTTTTTTCTTCACATCTTTTCAATACACATTTAAGATTCTCTAAGAAATCGCTGAAAGATGAACCAAAGAGAGAGAAGTCGTCTATGAAGACCTATAGATATTGCCCCACCATGTCAGAAAAAACACTCATCATACATCGCTGAAAAGTGACGGGGGCATTACACAATCCGAATAGCATCCTTTGGTAAGCAAAGGTGCCAAAGGGACATGTGAATGTGGTCTTTTCCTGATCTTAAGGGGCTATCTCTATCTGGTTGTAGCCTAAATATCCTTCAAGGAAACAATATTAGGAATGACCAACTAACCTTTCCAAAATTTAATCAATGAAGGGCAAAGGAAAGTGGTCCTTCCTTGTGATGGTATTCAACTTTCTATAGTCAATGCACATTCTCTAACCAATATTAACTCTAGTTGGCACGAGTTCATTGTTGCCATTGGCTACGATGGTGATTCCGGACTTCTTAGGAACCACCTGAGTTGGACTCACCCATGGGCTATCAAATATTGGGTATATGATACCTACATCCAATAGTTTAAGAACCTCGGCCTTAACCACTTCCTTCATGTTTGGATTTAACCTACGTTGTAATTGCCAAGAGGCCTTCGCATTATCCTTAAGATAAATGCAGTGAGTGCAAATCGAAGGGACAATTCCCTTGAGGTCCGCAATCGACCATCCAAGGGCTCCCTTGTGCTCAACGAGAGTAGAGATAAGCATACTCTCCTATTATTGCTCAAGGTGGAAAGAAATCACCACTGAGTATGTCTCATCTTGACCTAAATAGATATATTTCAAATCAGAGGACAAAGGTTTTAGGTCAAGCTTCAGTGCTTTGAGGTTAGATGGTAGAAGCACCACATCAGTTTAGGGCAATTCTTAAAATTGTGGCCTCTACCGGTTAACTTCAAGTACCGGCACAGTATCAAGCATGGCACCCATCTCCCTAATCATGTCATCATCAAAATCATGGGAGTGGGCCAGGCATGTCTCTAGAGGGTCAGAGGATAAGGTCATCAAAGTTCTATCTTCCACGAAAGAGTCAATCATGTAAATGTTGTGGAAATCGTCATCATCCTCTAAATGTTTGCATGTGTTGAAAAAGATATTCAACTCCAATGTCATATTCTCGAAAGACATACTCATGACCCCATTCTTGCAATTAATGATTGCATTTGAAGTGGCAAAGAATGGGCAACCAAGAATGATGAGAATTTGAGTACTCATGTTATTGATGGGTTCCATATCCAGGACGATAAATTACCAGGTAGTAGAATCTGTCAACCTGGACCAACATATCCTCAATTATCCCTCTCGGTACACGAACTGAGCGGTCAGCAAGTTATAATGTGGTTAGGGTGGGTTTCAATTCACCCAAACCTAACTATTTGTAGACCGAGTAAGGAATCAGATTTACACTTGCTCCTAAGTCAAGAAGTGCATGCTCAATCCGGTAGTTCCCAATTATGCAAGCGATGGTTAGGCTACCGGGATCTTTATACTTTTATGGCACATCTTGCTTTAGGATGGTACTCACTTTTTCAGTTAAAAAGATTTTCTTTTTGATACTTTACCGTCTTTTGGTCGTACACAAGTCTTTCAGAAATTTAGCATACGAAGGTATTTGTTTAACCGCATCCAGTAGAGGAATGTTGACCTTTACTTGTTTCAACACCTCTAGAATGTCCTGAGAGTTAGAGAGGTTTTGGTGCAACCAATCGTTGGGGGAATGGGGCAATCGACTTACCTTGAAGTTTGGGTTCCAATTCTTGGGGAGCAGTGTTAGGTCTATCATCGTTGTCCTCTTCCGGGTCCTTAGGCTTTTCAACCCTAATCGGAATAGTTTTGTCAATAGTCTTCCCACTCCTAAGAGTGGTGATATGTCACGCCCCAAACCCAGAAATTGGGCTCACAAAATTCCTGATTGTCAAATCCGGTGCTGATAGCCTCCATAGTACCCCATTTTCGGCTCCTAGCGCCCATATGCCAGATTCCGATCCTGGGATCCTACAAGGAGGATTTTCCAACATACATTTGTCTCATAAGAAGCATAACCACAAGTTTACCCAAATCACAAAGGCAACATCATCATCACATATCCACTAATATAAACATTTGAATACAATGTTGAAAGGGAAATACATATATCGAAAGTCAAAGCTCCAGAGGTCCGTTGCATGCTCCAAGCACAACGCTGCTGCAACCTAACGCCACATGCATACATCTAACGTGCATAAGCTTATAGAAAGCTTAGTGGGTGGTGAAAGTGTGTGCACAAGGTAAGTGTCAAGTAAGCAATATAATGTCATAAATCATAAACGTTGGAAATACTAGCTAGATCATGAATCATATGATATCAGAGTAAGCGGAAATACTGACAAGTCCATGAGTCATACAATATCCGAGTACGCAATATAGATCAGCTATGCAAACGTGGAATCATAGAGAGTCAAATATCAGATGCCGATGATGCAATGCAATATTCCTCATATAGGACATACATCAAACTTGCGCGCATCGCGCAATCATGTGGGGGTAACTTCGTCTCACAAGGAGTCTGTAAGTGCTATGTTTTCTAGCTCCTATAATTGTCAAATTTTGTAGTGCCAAAACCTCTTGGAATTTGTATCTTGTGTAGCTCATCTTCATGCTAGTACAATTCTTGTACAAGCTCAAGATGATCCATTACAAGGTTTTCCATTTTGAGATTCAAGCATCACAAGTATAAGAATTCAAGTATAACATCAACTGATAGTTCAAGCTTTCAAAGCTTCATCTAAGTCAAGACAATAGTCATTACTTTGGTACTCAAAGCTCAAGATGAAATACAACACAAGTACCTCAAGCTCAAGCTTCAATGTATTTCAAATTCAAGCTTCATAGTGTCTCAAGTTCAAACTTCATCATATGTCAAGATATCAAGCTTCGTGAACTTCAAAAACCAACTATCAACTAAATCAAAAGAAAATTCAATGTTCATATATCACTTTTAAGGTATGAATGACCCTAGATTGACCATAGGATAGGTCATTTTGAATACATAATTTAATTGGGTTAGTTTATAAGTGTATAGGCAATTTCTCGACTAGTCTTAGACTATGTTCGACTAGTCCTAGCACTGGCTAGACCAGTCCAAGAAATTCCTCGACCAGTCCTAAATTTGTTACTAATTTTCAGAATTTTTTGTTAAAGCCTCGACCAGTCCTGAAGACTGCTCGACCGATCAAGTGAACAGTCCAGCAACGAAAATGAGTCCCACACGACCAGTCATGGACAGGACTCGACCAGTCGTGGAGGTCACTCGACCGGTCGAGCAGGTCCTTTGACTAGTCGTAGAACAACCTGATCTTATTGCGCCCAAAATTTCAAATGTTTATTGGTCCTTCGACCAGTCAAGCCGACCTCTGGGTTAATCGAGTGAACGATTTCTACACTTATAAATAGAGCACGATTTTCAGAGTTTGGTATCCAATTCAAGCAAAATCAAGACACCACTCTGAGAGATAAGTTTGTGATATTTTTTAGCAATTTTTTTAGCAATTTAGTGCTCATTTAATATTCTCTTTAATTAGCTTTTTACATTTTATTTTGTATTCTATATTCCAATCTTATTTGAAGAATGGATTGAAATTTTCCCATTTCTTGGAATCAAAATCAAATCAAGCTAGCCCAAGGTGATTTAATCTAAAATCCATTTAGAACTTAGAAACATTTCATAAGTGAGAGTGAACATTGAACATCTACGATTGAACTTCTACTCCGAATTGGTTCTACCAGGCTATAACAAAGGAGAATATCCAGATAAGTATTTTATAGTTTTTGTAAATCTATTCTTTTGGTTTCTTTGAGATTGTGCCAGAAAAATCTCTTTCTTTTGGTTTGTCTGAGGTGATTCAGAAAACTCAGAGTGTGAGGTTTTTAAAATTGTGTAAGCCCACTTGAAAGACACAATTGTGAAGGTTCTAGGTGAACCTTAAAAAACCTATTTCATAGTGAATGCTAATATCCACTGTATGAGGATATTAGGAGTGGAGTAGTTGTGTGGCTGTTTTTCTGAATAGTTGGTGTACACACAAGTGAACCACTATAACTTCTGTTCTTATGGTGATTGATTGATTATTTAATTATTGCATTATGTGGATGTTGTAATTTCCCTTTATGCATTTATGGAGAATGTTGCAATCCTTTTTATGCAAGTGTGAGAATGTTGTAATAGCTTAGTTTCTTTCTTTGCTATTCTTTTCTTTATTCCTCTGTATCAGTTTGAATTTTTGATACACAGACCATTCTAGGAATCAGGTTGTCCTACCATAAACCATTGGTTTTTTGTGTAAGGTTATCCTTAGAACAACATCTGTATCAACCTCTCAATACTTGTACATTTGAGGTTGTTTTACATTTCTGCATTGTGGGATTGTTTAAGTGCTATCTTTATTTATATTTGTTTAAATTTTTCTTTTAATTTTTAATTTGGCATAGTCCTATTCAACCCCCCCCCCCCCCCCCCTCTAGGACTCTAAGCTCAGCCTTTTCAATCCCATAAGCATCTCAGCCCAATGGCATATGCTCCAATCATTCATCCATCACAACATACATACGAATGATGGGGGTCCACAGAAGGATGGCAGATCCAGTCCAAATATCAAGATAGGCTCACTGATTTAAAACACGTCACGATAATTAAGGAAAGAATCCAACTTATAACCACCACAACATCAGACGATGCTCCCAATGTGGGACAAAGTTTTGCCTTCACTGTGTGCACAGTAGCCTCCTAGCACCGTAGCCTGCCAATCACTGGTAGCTCTCTCAGGTCCTCATGCCCTGCCCACTCAGTGTCCGCCCATGTGCACCCGCCTACATGTGATCATAGTGATGGAGCGTCACAATATTCCCCACCGAGGGCAGATCCAAGTCTAAGTGCAATAAGTGGGCTTCCTTACCCTCTCTAGCTTGCAATAAACTGGACTTCCCTATAGGGTCCAATATGTACACAAGGTGGGCTCCAAAGTATAGGTATTATGATGCTATGTTGTCACATACTCATAATCGGTATTGATAATCGCCCTCAATAATCAGAATCGGCCTCGACAATCAGAATCGGCCTCGATAATCGGAATCAGCCTCAATGATCGAAATCAGCCTCAACAATCGAAATTAGCCTCAATAATCGAAATCGGTCTCGATAATTAGAATCAGCCTCAATAATCGGAATCGACCTCGATACTCGAAATCGGCTTTAATAATCAGAATCGACCTCGATAATCCGAATCGACCTCAATAATCGGAATTGGCCTCAATAATCGGAATCGATCTCGATAATCAAAATCGACCTCAATAATCAGAATCGGCCTCAATAATCAAAATCTGCCCGATGATCAGCCTCAGTAATCGGAATCGACCTCGATAATTGGAATCAGTCTCAATAATCAGAATCTACCTAGATGATCAACCTCAACAATCGGAATCAGCCTCGGTAATCAGAATCGGCCTCGACAATCGGAATCGGCCTCGACAATCGGAATCAGCCTCGACAATTAGAATTGGCCTCGACAATCAAAATCGGCCTCGATAATCAAAATTGGCCTCGATAATCGAAATCCTCCTCGATAATCGAAATCAGCCTAAGGGAAGGTCACAATGTGGACGTTTAACCATCATTGCCCATCAATGTGGACATTTAACCAACATTGCTCCTAAGGAGTGGTCCTCATAGAGCCAAGCATACAGTGGACCCATGACCTCACATAAGAATCTAATATACATCGCAATGGGCCGCTCACACGGATCACATATACATCAAGTTAGGTAGCTAAAAATATATCACAATGGGCCACGTCCCATGGGCCTCGAATACATTACAATGGGTCGCACCACCTGGGCCTCAAATATGTCACAATAGGCCATAACCCATGGGCCTCAATACATCACAATAGGCCACAACCCATGGGCCTCAAATATATCACGTCAGGCCTTACCATATGAGCCATAAATACACAATAATGGGCCTCACCAAATGGGCTATACACAATAGGTGGGCCCTGCACATGGGCCTCAAATACACAACAGGTGGACCCTACACATGGGCCTCAATACATCACATGGGCCTCATAAAATGGACAGCTCGAATCAAACACGTACATCACGTGGGGGCCACATGAATGGACGGTGCAAATACAACACCAGCCTCATGTGGGTCCCACTATCCACATGTGGACAACGTGGATAGACTCATACATCTTAGGAGGCCCCACCATCCTGGATAGCAGGGATAAAAACACATATGTCACATGGGTCACTTAGACGGTAGGGATAAAACACATGTCAAGGGGGTCCCATTGTCTGGACGGTGCTAATAAAGCACTTACATCATGGTGGTTTCCACCGTCCAGATCACTGGACGGTGGAGATCAAAACACATATATCATGGTACATCCCATGATCTGAACGGCCAGCGTGAGACGCGCCTGGATATACAACACATCATCAAGTGGGTCCATGTGCGTGGCCCACCAAGGATTGAATCTATCTCATTGGGCCAGTGAGTTGATGGACAAATTAGATGGAACACATACGCCAGCGGGGTCCACATACGTGGCCCATCACCACAATTAGATAGACGGTGTTGATAAAACACATACGTCATGGTACCCCAACAGCAGGACGTCCATGCAGATGAACGGTCTGGATATAAACATACCTCATGGTGGGCGTCACATGATTGCTGACGAGGTACTCCAGCCCATCCACTCCACCATCCAGAGGTTGGACGGTGTGGAGATACAACATCAAGGTGGGTCCCCACTGTCCAGAAATGCTGGACGGTGTGGATAATTCCACACATCAAGGAGGGTCCCCATGTGGGGCCCATAATAATATTATATATAAAAATTATATTAATATATATCTGTTATTTATATAACCTAGTGTCCAGGGGGTTTAGATGTCCATCTAACGGACAATCTGGATTACGCTTAAATCTAGTGGGTCCCACGCCAACGTGGCCCACCAAAGTTTTGATCAAGCAGATATTTGTGTTTTCTCATCGTCTAGGCCCGCTGGACGGCCTTAATAAAACAGATGGATGACGTTGATAAAATACATACAATATGGTGGGTCCACGTGATGGCCCACCGAAGCCAGGATCAAGCTAATATTTGTGATTCCCTTCATCCAGATCAGGCAGCAGGGTTGGCCCAATGGCTAGACGATCTGAATCACACATGCACAAAATAGGTGGGCCACATCAACAAGGGGAGAGAGAGAGAGAGAGAGAGAGAGAGAGAGAGAGAGAAACGTGAAGGGGAGGGACCCCGCCACTATTGGACCCTCCCTTATACAATGCATACATCAAGTGGGTCCCACAACAAGTGGGCCCTAAAATTATCAAGATCGAGATAACGAGCACCCACCTTTGATCTCATCTTCCTTCTTCGACTTATAGCCTCTAGAGCTCCAAGGGAATGATTTTAACGGTCGAGATGGACTTTGGATGGTGGAGATGGGAGGTAGGAAGGTGGGCCATACAAGCTCTATCCATGGAGCTTGGAGCTTGGACGTTGGGAGTTCTCATGGGGTTGCTTGGGAGTAATGAGAGAGAGATGAGAGAGAGAGGTGTAAGAGAGAGAGGGATGGGTGAGTGATGGGGTGTGATGGGTGAGTGAGTGATGGGTGTACTTGGTTGTAAGAGAAAGTTAACTTTAGGGGAGGGGTGATCTACAACTACGAACACCCACCTTCAAAACCACTCCTCCTTCCACACGAAGGTGATCTAGCTCCAATGAGTAAGAATCAAGGTAAAGATTAGATTTTAGAGGTTGGATTATGGGGTATGAAGCTTCAAGGTGGGTGAAAAATGGAGGAAAGCTTAGACATTGCTCTCATAGAGTTGCTTGGAAGAATGAGAGAGAGAATGATAGAGTGAGAGGTGATGGGAGAAGAGTGATGGGAGAGAAGTGATGGGAGAGAGGGATGGTGAGTGATGGATGGGTGTACTTAACATGTAAGGGAGAGTTGACTTTATGGGATGGGTGGTTATACTTATGGATGGGACATGATTGATTGATTTGTACTTGATTGATGGGACATTTCTCAAGGATTTGCAATTGCGCGACATTTTTCCTCAAACTGAACGCGGACCCACATCTTCTGACTCGGGTATCGCATTGGCACGCGAGACGCGGCATCGGAATCGCAGTGATGGCACGATCGCTAGGGTATAAGTCTCGGGTCGAGCCAACTCTGGTTAACTGGACTCAGCTTAGGATCGCGCGCAAATATCAAATAAAGGTCGAAGGCTGCCGGAATTCGACTGGGAGGATTGCAGAAGCCTATGGAATGGTATGGGCTAAGACACGGGCCTCACAGCTCTCCCCTCCTAATAAAAATTTCATCCTCAAAATTTAAACACGATACAACCAATACAGAGTTCACAAGGGTGGGAAATCCTATCGCTAGAGTTATAATCAGAACACAACATACTGACATCATCAAACACCCAAGAGATAGGGATAACGCCCACGAACCTTAGCCTTGTGCTCCCAAAATGCCTCATCAGTACTACGATGACTCTACTGAACCTCGAATCCTAGATCGGAAACAATCAAAACTGGAATACTATACAACCTCACAATCTCAACGGTAGGAAGCTATATCAGAAAATTTCTAAATTATTCGAACTCGGGGATCTAATTATTCTAAGTTCTCAACAATCATAGAGTATATGGTAGCTATCAGCAGATATGTGATGTTATCCTCAGGTATTCTCAAGTTATGCTTTAATACCAACTTCTGTCACACCCCAAACCCAGAAATCGGATTCACAAGAATCCCAATGGCCGAATCCGGTGCCGACAACCTCCGTAGTATCCCATTCTCGGCTACCAGCACCCATATGCCAGGTTCTGATCCTGGGATCCTATAAGGAGGATTTTCAACATGAATTTGTCTCGTAAGAAGCATAACCACAAGTATACCTAAATCATAAGAACAACATCATCACCACATATCCACTAATATAATTATTTGAGTACAATACTGAAAAGGAAATACATGCATATAATAAAATCTCCAGAAGCTCTGCTGAACGCTCCTACCCTAGCTTGACTACGTCCTATCATCACCTACATGCATCTATCATGCATAAGCTTATAAAAAGCTTAGAGGGTGGTGTAAGTGTGTGCACAAGGATGAGCTATGCAAATGAGGGTGGTGTAACTACTAAGTATTCAATACAATATCATAATCATACAATATCAAAAATACTGATAAGATCATGAATCATACAATATCAAAGTAAGCGAAAATACCGACAAGTCCATGAGTCAAACAATATCAGTGTACGTAATACAGATCAACTATGCAAATGAGGAGTCATAAAGAGCCAAATATCAGATGTCGAGGATTCAATGCAATATACAATTCTTGATGAGTTCACGAATATCGTCAGCTATATCTAGACTATATAATTGTAGAAACACAGTAACCCAAAGTGCTACATGATGCGGATGTAATACAATATGCGGTGCGAATGGAATGACCATGCTGGAGTGTGAAGTCGGGATGATAGCACGTAGTATCGCAAGCTACGAGGTCTATCACAAAGGACATCTATCCAAACCAGTCTCATACCTAAATTTAGATAGTCAGACTCAATGTGGCAGACTCCTGATCTCAGGTTAGTCGCGCACCCAACCGAAATCTTGACCATGCGAGGTACACAATAATTAGTTGCGCACCACCAGCCCGAGTGGATAGTGAATGAATGAATAAATAAGTATGCAACTCATACTCAATAAGTCCACATATCAGTACGGTTCCTCTGGGGTCTAGTACATCTACATGCGAATCGCCGCCCACTGATGCGCGACCATGCAAGTGAAAGAGACCTCACCATCCGCCTGGCCAGTAGTCAACCAATATCTACCCGACACGTCGATAGCGGACCCATTCACGAGCTAGTCAAACTCAGCCTAGCAATGCCCCCTACCCTTGGGCAAGTAAGGTCACACCCCATCCCAACCGACCACGACACAGTGGGAGACGTGACATCCTGGTATTCGGTCCTCATGAGCTCATATATATCCACTCGGTCTCAACGTTAGGGGGTCTCCTAGCCATGGAGGTTTAGAGATTTTCACACAGGGACATCTATAGCGCCCGTATGCTAGAACTAAACATTTCTGGTGTCCCATCTGGCCATCCACGATATGTATGTGGAGGTTATGGTCCTGATATCGCTAGGGCGTATAGTAGTCACAACACACAATCCAAGATGCATGAGTCATACAATCCAGTCATGCATCAATCCTGCGTATACCGTGCACTCATGTGAGATAACCTCTGCCTATCAGGGAGCCTCATAACACCCTGCCCAATGACATATGTAATGGTCAACCACATCTCATAACAAACACGCAAATGATGCGTATGGACATGTGTCATAATGTTATACTGTCACATACCCATAATCGGTATCAATAATCGGCATTGACAATCAACCTCGACAATCGGAGTCGGCCTCGATAACAGAATCGGCCTCAATAATCGAAATCAGCCTTAATAATAATCGGAATCGGCAAATCGGTCGGGTCAATTGGAATCGACAATCTGTCACAACAATCGAAATCTATCAATAATCAGATCGGCAAATCGGTCACGTTAATCGGAATTGGCAATCAGTCATGATAATCAGCCTCAATTGCTAATCGGCAATCGGCCACAACAATCGGAATCGATCGATAATCAGAATCGGCAAATCGGTCACATCGATTAGAATCGGCAATCGATCATGATGATCAGCCTCGATCGCTAATCGGCAATAGGCCACGACAATCGAAATCGATCGATAATCAGAATCGGTAAATCGGTCACATCAATCAGAATCGGCAATTGGTCACGACAATCGGCATAGATGAGAATGGGCCTAACAAGGCCCAAGGGAAGGTCACAATGTGGACATTCAACCATCATTGCCTATCAATGTGGTCATTTAACCAACATTGCTCCCAAGGACTGGCCCACATGAACATCATTACATCCTTATGGCAAAATCACACATCACATCGGGCCTTGAATACACAACAGGTGGGCCCTGCACCTAGGCCTCAAATACATCACATAGGCCTCTCATATACATCATGTCGGGCCTTGCCAAACGTCACGAACACATCACGGTAGGCCTCCTTACGTGGGCCATATATATACATCAATGTGGGCCTCGTCAAATGGGCATGATACACGTCACAATGGGCCGCTCACATGGGCCTAATACACATAACAGGTGGGTCGCACCAATGGGCCTCAATTACACAATAGGTGGCCTCAAATACATCCAATTGGGCCCATTGTTTTAGGTGAACTATCTACACCATACATTTATTTTTGGAGATCATTTACCCAAAAATGAATCATATCGAAAGATCATCTGAACCATACTACAACTTGCAATGGAAATAATGATTCCCACCATTTAAAAAAATCCACAGGGCCCACCATAACGTTTATTTTCTATTCAATCTCTTACTGCTTATGCAGTGTGGTCTACTTGATAGATGGACGGTGTGGATCACGAATGTATCATGATGTGGCCCACGTAGCCCGTCAGATAGATGACATGGAAATAGCACATACATCATGGTATCCCACAGAGCTGGTTGGCGTCAACCAGCAGCTATGTGACTGCACTGTCTAGATCGACAGTTAGGATATAACACATATCATGGTGGGCCACATATGAACGGTAGGATGAAACTCATATATCATAGTAGTGGTGGTCCACATCCATGGACTGGACAGAGTGGATAAAACATTTGCATCATGGTGGACCCACGCCCATCAGCTGGATGAAGAGATGGACAATTGGGATGAACTCATACATCATGTGGAATCCACACGTGCGTGGGTCCCATGGCTGCTATGCAACATGGATAAAACATATATATCATGTGTGGCCCACGGATGCACGGTGTGGATAAAACATGTACCATATGATCAGACCCACTAATCATGCGTTAATGCAGCAGCTATATAGCTGTTATAAGGCACACATCTCACATGGTAGGCCCCACACCCTACACGTACAAAATGTGCAGGGTGGGTCCCACGGTCACAGACATTGGGCGGTGTGGATAAACTCATAAATCACGCTGATGTCCCATGAAGGGACAGTTTGTTTACAACACATCATCAATGAAGGCCCCCACCTGCTGGGCTAGTTGGGTGGGCGGCATGAAGGGCACATGCATCAGGTGGGGTCCACATGATCTGGACAATGTGGAGGTTACACGTGTCAGTGGGCCCCACTGTCAAGAAAATGTTAGACGGTGTGGATCTTACATACAACACATGTGGGTCCCATACGGAATGCCGGTGTGAATACAACACAAGCTCCATGGTTAGACCATGGAACTTGCTGACGTCCTCAACAAGGAAGCCCACAGTCTAAAAACGTACCGGAGGTTAGGATGTAATACATGTATCAAGGTGGGTCCCATCCCACACGTGCAACACATGTGGGTGGGCCCATATGGATGATGGATGAATGATGTGGATACAATAAATACTTCAAGGTGTGGCCCACGACATCACTGGACAGCCTGGATCACCACCGTCCCACCCATTGGACGGTGGGATAAAACACATACATCATATTTGGCCCCACACGAGCCAAGCAGGTGCATCCAGCACCATCCTTTGCTGGATGGTGTGGATGAAACAAATACAGCATGGTGGGCCCCAGATCCACTGACATCTACAGCAGCTCTCTGCTGCTCATCCAACAGATGGACAGAGCATATGAAACACATACCTCAGAGTGGTACTTACGAAGGGTTCAACCATGAACGTCATCATCTCCACTGTTTCCTGCTGTGTGGTCCACCTGAGGTCTGGATCTTCTCACCCAGGCCATACAACGATCTGGAGAAATTGATGGACGGTGTGGATATAACACATACCTCATGATCAGCGTCCAATGATCTGCTAACATTGGAGCAGCTCCAGTTGCTGGGCAGCAGTAGATGAATGGTTTGGATAAAATAATAGCTAATGGTGGGGCAGGGCAGCACCTACACGTGGTGTCCAGCACCGTTTAAAGCATTGGACGGTGTAGATGGAAGACATACACCACAGTGGGCCTGTCCACTGGACAGTGTTAATAAGGCACATGCATTACGTGCATTCCACCGTCTAGCAATCTGGATGGTGGAAATAAAAACACATAAATCATGGTGCCCACGTGTGACAGTACACATCAGGGGGTGCTTCCACCTGTCCACAGATGGACGATGGAAACGTGAAACAATCACAACTAGGTGGGCTCCACCGTCCCAGCTGGATGGTTAGATGAAACACATAGATCAGGTACACAAAAAAAGAAAAGGGAGGGAGAGGGAGAGAGAGAGAGAGACACACACGTGAGATGGGGGAGCTCCGCCACTATGAGCTCCCCTAGATCTTACAATGCATCAAGATGGGTCCCAAAATAGCCCTACATCAAAATCACAATCTACAACTACGAACACCCACCTTCAAAACCACTCCTCCTTCCACACTAGGGTGATCTAGCTCCAAGGAGTAAGAATCAACAGTTAAGATTAGATTTTAAAGGTTGGATGATGGGGTATGAAGCTTCGAGGTGGGTGAAAAATGGAGAAAAGCTTGGCCGTTGCTCTCAGGGAGTTGCTTGAGAGAATGAGAGAGAGAGAGAGAGAGAGAGAGAGAGAGAGAGAGAGAGAGAGAGAGAGAGAGAGAGAGATGATGGGAGAGAAGTGATGGGAGAGAGGGATGGTGAGTGATGGATGATTGTACTTGAGATGTATGAGAGAGTTGACTTTAGGGGATGGGTGGTTGTACTTGGGGATGGGACATGATTGATTGATTTGTACTCGATTGATGGGACATTTCTCTAGGGTTTGTGTCATTTTTCCTTAAACTGAACTTGGGCCCACGTCTTCTGACCAAGGTATCGCCTTGGTGAGGGAGACGCAGCATCGGAACCATGACGATGGTGTTGTCGTTAGGGTACAAGTCTCAGGTCGAGCCGACTCTGGTTAATAGGACTCAGCTTAGGATCGCGCGCAAACATCGGATAAAGGTTAAAGGTTCCCAGAATTCGACCAGGAGGACCGTAGAAGCCTAGGAATGGTACGGGCTAGGACACGGGCCTCAAAGCGCGTAAATGCCGATAATAGGTCGCGGGTCACCGGGATTTGACCGGGAGGACTGCAGAGGCCTACGGAACGGTACGGGCTAGGATGCAGGTCTTACATGATTGATTTAGCTTGCTCCATCTGATTTGAAGAGTTTTGATCAGTTATCTCATATTGCGGTTTAGGATTGGGGAGAGGTTGAGCAAGAAGCATCGCCCTTTCTATAATCGTAACATGTGAATCCATCTTTTACATATATTTTATAAGTTCTCATATTGCTTGAGTAATCTCTTGAGCTTGTGTGGAATTTTGAACTAGTTCTTCCTGAGGTTTCACTTGATTAGGAATTTGATTAAAGAAACCTTGAGGGGTAGCAGTTTGTCCATTCCTCCAACTGAAGTTTGGATGATTTCTCCAATTAGGATTGTATGTATTGGAGGTAGGTCCATTGAAAGGTCTTTAGTAATTATTCACGACATTGGATTACTCATTCAACACCTCTTGAAAGGCAGGTATTGTTGAACAATTTTCAATTGTGTGTACGTTGCAAGCACAAATACCGTAAACAGTTTCCTTAACCTTATCCTTCTTTAGTTCCATGGCCTCAAATTTCATTACGAGATTAGACACTATCATTAATATCATCATCCTCTTTCAGAAGGTATAATCCGCTCCTCTCCTTTGATTGAGTGGGCCTAGAAGTGGTGCTTGATTTTGGGTAAGTGTCCCATGATTGTGCGTTTTCAGCAAGTCTATCCAAATAGTCCCACACATCATCGACATTTTTATTCATGAATTCTCCATTGTGCATTGTCTCAACCAATTGGCGCATGAAAGATGTCAGTCCATCATAAAAAAAGTGTGTAATGCGCCATGTTTCAAAATCGTGTTGTGGGCATGAACTGACAAGATCATTGAACAGCTCCCAACAATGGAAGAATGTTTCATCCTCCTTTTGGGCAAAGTTCATGATTGACTTTCTATGGGTGTTCGTTTTATGATGTGGAAAAAATTTTCTTTATGAACTCCCTTATCATGTCATTCCATGTGCCAATAGATTTGGGACATAGTGAATGCAAAGCTTTCTCTTTTAAAGAAAAGAGAAAGATTTCAGTCTGACCATGTCCTCAGATACGTTTGGAAAATATAAAGTGGTTATGATCTCATCAAACTCTTTCAAGTGCAAATATGGACTTTCAAATTCAAGTCCATGGAATTTTGAAAGGAGTTGGATCACCCCTGGCTTAATCTCCATGTTCCGTATTTTCTGAAAAGACCATGCATGAGGGCGTGCTCACCCACGCCAGTTGTAAATAATCTCACAAAGTACGAGGTGGGGGTGCTTGATGCACCTCATTCTCATCCTGGACTTCCTCAACCTTAGGTTGAGGTTGTCTTTCTGGTTGATTGACCGATTGATTTGCAGCCATAACCTCAATTAACTCTGAGGATCTCCAGTGGTGTCTAATCCTGTGATTGATAGATAATCCCTCAACCAATCCTCCTTCACTCAAAAGACGTTGAGTGTTATCACGGACCCACTTGGGCATGAAACACTCTTAGCCCTCAATTTTAGATTCTAACCTAAACCCAAAAGAGAGAAATTAAATAGAAATCTAGAAATAGAAAGAGAGAGGGAGTCGGGAAGAAGTTACCAAATTAGAAGCTCCTAATTAAAATCCTGCAAAACAAAATAAAACAAGTCAGTTTCTAAAATCAGAAATTGTAAAATTAGAAATTTCCTAAAAATAAAAATAGAAAGCTAACTAGTTTCCTAAAAACTAGTTTCCTAAAAATGAAAAAGGAAAGTTTCTAAAAAAAAATATAAAATAGAAAGTTTCTATAAAAAAGTTAGCTTCTAAAATCAATTTAGGAAAGTTTCTAAACCTAGAATTAGAAAGTAAGTTAGTTTCTATAAATAAAAGAAATTCTAAAATTAGAAAGTTTCTAAAACAAAAAACAAACCCTAATCCTAAAAATAGAAAAACCCTAATCTTAACATAATTCTAAAACTAGCTAATCTAAGAAAAACACAACCGTTAATCCCCGGCAACGGCACCAAAAACTTGTCACAACCCCAAGTGTAGGGTCGCGATGTAGTAATAATCTCAGTGAGACCGAGGTTAAATCCATAAGGACTAATCTTGTGTGTTTTCTGAAAGTAACTAGAAGAAGAACTAGAAAAAGATGAGAACCTAAATCTGTAATATTTAAGAGAGTAATGTGATTAAAGTCATTAAAACTAGTGAATTTAAAGGTGAGAAACTAGGGTTTCTAAGGATCCACTTGTGGAGATCAAGGAGATCTATGCTTGATTCATGAACACAACTGGAATCAGAGTCCTATCTTATCCAATTGAAAAATATCTCAGTAAAATCAATCTAAACTTCGTTTGACCTAATTCTCAATGGAAGAGCGGTGTGAGAACTAGAAGTGATTCCATCACAAAACCATGCCCATGAGACAATGGCTCACAATAGGATTTACCAATCCTACAACCAATTTGAGAGAGTTGTAAAAGTTAGGGAGGATTCCATCACCCAACCATGCCCAAGAGACGATGGTGAACAACAAGATTTCCTAATTTCACAATATTAAAATAGGAAAAGAACATACTCAAAGCTATCGCAGACCTATTGTAATTTGAGTCACAACAAACCATTAAAAACTGAAAGTATTCCTTACAATCAAACTAGAATCAAAGATAGTTCAATATAAACATGAATCAAAGCAATAGAAAATAACTCATCACGCTACATGCATCACCTCTTAGCCCTAGAATCTTTTAAGAAAAGCATAAAAACTACTAAGGAAAAGGAAGAAAAACTCTTGGTGATGGCTCCTCCACGCCTTTGCTCCACTCTCCAAAGCTTAGATGATGCTTAGAGATGCCCTAGGGACCCCTATTTATAGTTTTAGGCCTTAACCTTTCTTACTGAGTGAAAATTTTTAGAAATCATCTTAAGTTTACGCAGTCTGCGCAAAAATTGCGTAAAGCTCGACCTGTCATGGGACGTCCTCGACCAGTCATGGGCCATCCTCGACCGTTCGTGGGACACCCTCGACTGGTTGAGTAGGACATAAATTTAGTTGTTTTACTTGCTGGAGTTCGAGTCGAGACACTTCGACCGGTCGAGTAGGGCCCATGACTAGTCGAGCCTACACAGGACTGGTCGAGGAGAGACCAGGACTAGTCGAGGATTACGCAATTTCATTTCAAAACTCTGATTTTCTTCATTCTTGACTTAATTTTCTTGGATCTTCAATATGTGTAGTCTTCATTCTTGATTTCATCAGATCAAATCTTGGCTTTGGTGATTCTTGAACATTAAATCCATGCTTTTAACATCCTTTTGAATCCAAGCTCTTAAATTCACCTTACAACACAAACATGATTAAAATAGAGCATTAAACATTATCATGTTCATAAAACCAAGTAATAGATGGGGTCTAATATGCAATATTTGACTCTCAACAGGAAACCCTGTACATTGTTGTGTCTCTTATTTATGGTTTGCTAGCATGTGGGCCCCACTTGCCATTAGATCTATTTCATTTCTTTACACTTTCTATTTGCTGAAATTTTCTATGTACATAACTGTATTGCATGTAGGCCTCTTTAACACCTTGTGGTGGGCGTCACACTTTGTAGTTAAGGGTACTAATATGGGGGATGTTTAATGTAAGACCCCGTTCATTCTGTACATTTTCTATGTTTATGTGCACCATGATCGACGCCCTTGGCGAGACCTGGATTGGCCATACATAGTGCACACCCAACTGACCCGAACCCGAAGGCCTCAAAACCTATTTCATATCGACCACCCCATTGCTGCGATCATGGAGGTACCACCCGTGCATCTGTATGACGCTCCGTTAGTGAGATACGTCATGAAGAATCATTGGTGTATCATGTGCGCATGGTGCCATATATTTCATTCCATACATGTGCACAACACATGCTATGCACACATGCATCATGCCACACATGGGTGAGAGAATCTCTACCCATGTGTGTGATGTCACACACCCATACCACCCCTCTCTCATATGTATCCAAAGTCAACCCTTCTCCATACAACACCTTATACATGATGTCATCATGTCATGCCACCCCATGTCTCATTTAATCCACCATTAAGTCCTAATCATGCATTGCTTGCCATAATCCTTCCCTAAGCTAATCATAACCACATTAATCTAACCTACCACAATTTTAGCAGATTCTCTACAAATACCCCTTCAATCCTCAACGTTTTCACCATTTTCCTACCATAAGAGAGAGAGAGAGAGAGAGACAGGAGTGATCTTGGTGGGCCATCAATCCCATCCCTCTCATCCATCTAGCCCATCACGATTAGTACACCCCCTTTTCGCTTAGTCTTTTATTCTTTTATGGTATGGATGATGATGATCATGATGATAATATGTTGTTGTTGTTGTTGTTGTTGATGATGATGATGTGGGACCCATTGATCGTGGCCCCACCATGACGTTTAGTATTAAACCTCCATAACATTCCAAGACCTAGATGAAGGGAATACATGAATATCAATTTGACAAGGGGGCATGAATCCACTATGATGTTTTTAGATCATCTAAATCATCCCATTTGCTTGGCCCATTAGGGTGACATGTCACACACACATTCCTCATACCCTACACAAAATAAATAAATAAATAAATAAAGAGAGAGTGGATATTGTTGCCAGTGTTCAGAGGACGCTGCAATAAGCAGCGTCCTAGCATGCTTGAGGTAAGGAGGGGTTGTGGGACCAGAACCCCCCCCCATGATGTATGTATTTGATTCACGCCGTCCATCTGATTTCCCAGCTCATTATAGGCCTTGAGCCAAAAAATGAAGCCAATCCAAATCTCTGGTAGGCCACACCATTAAAAAAAATCATTTTTATAGTGATATTTACTATCAAAACTGTTAGGGCCCGCTGCGATGTTTCTATACACCTAAATATACTGAATATTGGGCTCATTAGACCGGTCACGAGCTAGAGAACCCGATAAATGGAGTGAATAGTCCTGATGTGGGCCTCACCTATGAAAAGCTATTGAAATTATATATATATATATATATATATATATATATATATATATATATATATATATATAAAAGCAAAGCAAAGGGCTGGATGTCCCTTGTTGTCGGCGTCCAGAGGATGCTGTTTAAAGGTTGGCAGGGATGGTGGGTCCCACCACAAGCCCCACTATGATGTATGTCAAGCATCAACAATGTGCATTTGATGGATCCCCCTTAGAAAATGGGATACCCCAAAAATCAGCCGTACACGGAACTCAGGTGGCCCACGCCATCTAAAATCATGAGAAGAGTGGATAAAACGACTAAAAGCATTTGCTGGGGTCCACCTGAAATTTGGATTCATCTAAAACTTGAAATGACCACCCCTCAACTAAGTGGGACACACATAATGGATGGGCTGGATTCATGAACCACATCTGGTGGGCCCAACAAATAATTATGAATATTTTAATGGAGGGTAACCGTCTTAACTTTCGTGTGTGGCATGGTCCACATGAGCCATAGATTGACTTGATTTTAAGTCCCAGGCCCACAATGGATTAGTGCATGTGTAGCCCACTTAGGTGTACGTGTTACATATATACACTGCTCATCCATTTTATAGCCATTTGGGAATTGGACCCCACCATTTCAGTGGACACCCTTCATGTTAACTCAAAATAAATTAGATGCAAATCTCAGTATACCATGTCCACGGGACAATAGCATTTACCTTTAAAAGACATTATCGGGTCCACTGTACTGCTTATGTGTCGTCAAAACTGTTTAGATCATGGGTTTGCTGTAGATTCCATGTGTGGCATGTGCTTCATATCAACATCTCCGCTTGTTTTAGAGTATGGTACAAAACTTTGAGCAGGCCCAAAGCTAGTAGCCAGCACTGTCCAGCGGGTGGGCTTGCAATGATGGTCATTTGTCTTTCGACTTGTTCTTAAGGTGACGTAACCTAGATGGAGAGGATATCAAGACTTTTGTGGCCCTGAATTATGGGATCTGGTAATTTGATGTGGTCCACCTTGCATGTGCAAACTTGTGATTATGTGTGGCCTAAACTACATGATCATGTGATGATTAGCTAACTGCTAAGCTATGTGAACTTGTGGTGTATGAGTCGTCCCTAATCCATGTGAAATTGTACGGCATGTGAGATCTACACTAGGTGATCATGTGATGTTGCAGGATCGAGTTACGACACTTAATTAAGAAAATTTTATGATGTGTGGTTAACTCTTGACCCCATGGAATTGTGATTGCAGTGTAAAACTAAGTCGTAGGATCGTGTGACTTATGTTTAAGCCTTTGAACATGTTCAATTATAACAAATGTGTGGACTCTAGTGATGTGAGGGTGCAATGGATATAATTATCTAGCCCTTAATCATGTGGTCATGTGACATAAGTATGGCCACCTAATCATGCGCAATGGTGGTGTATATGCATGTACCATATAACTGTATGATTGTAAAATGTGCACATGGTCATGTAGCCGCATGAAATCAAGTAGCATTGATGGCCATCCAACAACTCAACCACATGCTTATGAGCATAGGCATGACCACTCGAATCATGTACAATCAAATTGTACGTGTGGATTTTTCAAGTCATGTGAATTATGATGTACAACTTGATGATAAAGTGGACCTCAATTTGGTATAGCGTGACATAATTATGGACCCTATATTATGCTCATTAATAAGGTGGAAGTAAGGACAGCTAAAATATATGTGATGTGATTAAATGTGGTCCTTGGTCCATTCATCATGTGACACTAAAACAGGATTATTAGCTGTGTGAAGTGTGAAGTGGTTGTTGCCTAAGACTTAGCATAATTAGTGTAGCCTTGTATTCGTGTGTAGGATTATGATTGTTCAATTATGTTTGGATATTTTGAACTATGGACATTAGATCATGATAGTAATCGTATATATACGAAACTATGTGAAATTGTGGTACTGGCAGCTTGACCATGTGAAAGTTTAATAAAGTGGTTGCCCCATTATGTGAGCTATGGTGTAGTAAAAATAAGTAACCATCTGACCTTAAATCCATTATTGTGGTAAGTAGAGTGACATTTGTGTGGCCACTTAATCATATGGACTTCTGATAATGGAGTGGCCATAGGACCATGTGGGCATATGAGAATTGTGTGGTCACTCCAGACTCGTGGACTATGCCGATGATGTAACCTCTTGGGTATGTGAATTTAGGACGTGTGTTAGATTGATTATTGAACCCATATTATTAATAGTATTAGGCTTGATTTGTGGACTCCACTAATATGTTCACAATGGCGTTAGAGTGGTGGGCTTATTAGCGTTAAAGCCTACCTTGAGTGGATGCCTTGTGGGCTCATTAGCCGTAAACCTATCGGGCCCATAGGTTACTTCCTCTTACTAAGAATGTAAGACTCCATGAGAAGTGCATATTGGGCCTATGTTTGGGCTTCTTGGTAAGTGCATAAGACTCATGATATATGTATGTCAAGTCTCATTTGCACCTTGTGAATGAGTTATGATTGAGTCCTCGAATGAACCGTTTGTGATAATCAAATGGACCACCCAACAAGCCAAAAGAATGGGATGTAGCAACTCACTAATCGGCCCATTCAAGTGTGGCAATGAACTAGGCCTTAGTCCACTTGAAATGATAGCTAGGCATGTTGAGGCGTTGGATTGAAATCTAATTGTGCATGTGGTGATGGCACATGTGTGGTGATTGAGTAATGTGATACTTGTGGTGATGATGATGCGTGTATGGTTAGATGTGATGATTGTATTGTATGGTAATGCTAGTTTATGTTTATATGCTTGGATGGTGTTTAATTAGACATAAGGACTAAGTGGACCACCGTATGTATTACCTCGAGTCATAAATAGTGCACCTAGGCCGTATAATGACGTGACACTTATGCACCCACTTCCTACGGAGCTGACGAGGTGAACCACTTAACTCTTAACCGTGAATGAGTATGTTAGTTATACAAACTAGCTTTCGAATGAACTTTACATGCGGAATTGAGACATGTTATGGTATGTGTGCATCACTTGCATGTGTTTGATATACAACTTGTTCTTGTGCTACTATATGAGGTTTCTGCCATGCGATTGGTGCCGAGTGATGGATTGATCCTAGTTGTGCTATTGTGTGGTTGGTGCACACTTGGGACGTGGAAGTGTGGACACTCGCATAGCCCCATGATCATGAGGGAGAGTGCACATTATACCACTATTTTGTCATGTTGGTACTGTGATAATTTTGACTGGTCTTATGATATTTGTGCATATTGTATTTGCACGCACATATACATGTACATGCATCATGGATGAGTGCATGGTGTGCATAGTTTGATCATGCGAAGATCATATGCATGTGGTAGAGGATGTTGATGGAGTATGTGCGGATGTTATCTGGTCCGAGAGACCGCAGGTTTGGTCCCTGAGTTGAAGTCTCGAAGTGAATATATCGGGCACGGTCACTGGTTGAAGTCCCCTAAAGCTCACTTGATGCTACATTGTAATTTATGTTTATGCCGATGTTGATATTACATGTATATCCTTTCCACAAGGAGCGTGGATTGCAAATCGGATGTGGTTGGTAGAGGAGCCCGATTGGTATTAGAGTTGCCTCGTATGCATATGTGGCTTACATGCATAGCATTACTTGAGTGCAATTATACTGCATAGCGTGCTTGTGGATTATCATTGCATTTTGCATAACATCCTCATGAGATGGATTGAATACCACAACAACATCGTGGTTATATTGATGAGATCACCACAGTGGCATCGTGGTTGGTATTTGTGGACACCGAAAATTTAGATTTCTTTATACTGGGTCCCAGACCCCTGGGTGAAACTCCCTAAACTTCGAGTAGTACCCTCGAACCTCATCGTCAAGACTGAGCGGATGTCATGGGTCACCTGGTGCCGAAGACCATAGTAGGCCTGACTCTTGTCCACGTGGTTGGGTGAGAAGAGGTTCGGCCACAGCTAGCTGAAGAGTTGGAGCGAATGTCGTTGGGTTTGACCTGTAAAACCCGTATTCTTGTAAAGTATCCTTCCATCGAATTCTGATGAACCTTTCCATCAAATTCTGGTGACCCATGACCTGAAGAAAGTGAATGCACGCGACCTTAGTGCACACCTTGAAAACTCGAGTCGACTCAGCCCAAAAGTTATACCCTCACGATCGCACCTTCACCGCGGTTCCAACGCCATGTCTTGCACCCTAATGTGATACTTAGAATAGGAGTTGTGGGCCCAAGAGTGAATGGAAGAAACACCGCATGCAACAGGTGCACCGTTTCCAGGAAGATTCCTGGTTGAGAGAATGGAATCTTTACCATGCCTTTAACCCATACCTCTCTTTCCACCTAGTCAACCAAGCCCATACCTTTCATGCCAACAAGGTAATGCTACCCATGCTCCATATCACCTCATGGCCATAAAGTTAACAACCCACATCCCTCACCCATAAACCCCATGCCTTCCATCCTTACAAGTTCCATCCCTCTCTCATTCCCTCTCATTCTCCCTCCATCTTTCAAGCAACAAAAAACAAAAGCGATTAAGGAGAGAAAGAAAACTAAGGAAAGGAACCATCTTCCCACCACCAAAACTCTCCATCCAACCATCCAAACCTCATCATCCTCCCTTAATGAGCTAGCTTAGGAGGCGAGGAGTCCAAGGAGCCAAAGAAGAGAAGTAAAGGTGGGTGCACATGTCCCATATGAATTAGTTATTAGGTTTGAGCAATGGCTCAAGTGGGGCCCAACGGTTGATGGTACGGATCCTACTTGGGACCAAAGGTGTGGCCGGTGGTACACTATGATGTATGCTTCATCCATGAGGGGCCATTAACCATGCACCCCACCATGATGTTTATCTGATATCCAGTTTGTAGAAGGTCACTTAGACATTGGTTGTGGTGGGGATGGTATTCCCACCCTCATTATGATTCGAGGGCCCACATGAGGATGGGACCCAACTCGTTGTATGTGTTGTATTTATATGCTGTCTCTAGGGGGCTCATAGTGGCAGAGCCCTCCCATCTCATGTCTCTCTCTCCCCTACTTAATGGCCACTATAATGTATGTAGTTTACCCATGTCGTCCACCAAGTGGGCCCACACTGCTGCCCATTTCAGGGCATGTGTGAAGGGAAAATGCAAATATCGGTTTGACCTCCAGGTTTTGTGTGAAAGTTCACCTGCTAGTGCCCTTGTTTGTTAAGTTACGTGTGTGGTGAGTCAAACTGGTTGCAGAACTCGATAGGAAGATCATTTCAAGCGTCTGCCTCAATCGGATGTGTGGAAGCTCGCCATACGTAAATCATAGCCTCACATCCCATAACCCAATACACCAGGTGAACTAAACCCTTAAAACAAAATAGACATCTTAGGGTTTTTATGGTGAGAAAACTTTTTCAAAATAGGAAAATTTCTAAGTTTTTCTCGCCCTGTCGATTCTATCGAAGCACCCTCGATATAATCGACCTGCACTGTCGATGTCCTCGATACCTTAACGATATTATCGATAAGAGGACCAAAAGTGTCTAGCAAATAAATACTCATCTAGACGGATTTATCGATGTATCGATACATCTATCGATATCATCGATAAAAGCACTAAACATGTCCAGTAACTTCATAACATATCTGTACGAATTATCGATGTATCGATACGCATATCGATACCATCGATATTCAAATCTCGAGACCATCGGGAGTGGCTCGATAGGATTGACAGGCAGATTTTCAGCGCCCTTGTTTTTTAATGAAAATCTCAAAATTCATCGATATATCGATGACCGTCCGATATGATCTGAAATCAAATATCGATAAGATCGGAGGTCCATCGATGATATCGATGGTGGGTGCGCATTTCTTACAGCAGTTATTTCAGGATGTTTTTAACTATGATTGGGGGCCCTTCGATTTAATCGATATCAAATATCGATGATATCGACACCTGATCGATTGCATCGAACTAAGCCATAATTTGTCCAGCAAGTTCAAAGATAAATCTGTTGGAATTATCGATGCCTCGATTCAGATCTCGATATCATCGACATTCAAATTCCGATGACCTCGACGGTTCCCCCGATCATTCATGAAAACTTAAAATATCTCAAAGTCAAGTCTCTCTTGATTTTCATATGCCGATGGATCGAATCTGTCTTCGATGGAATTGGAGTTTGAAATCCGAGGACATCGACTATAGCTTCGATTTATTGACCAATTAGCAAAGAATTTCAAAAGCATATGACATCGAGTCCGAGTCATCGAGCGGACCATCGATGCCATCAAGAGTATACGCTCGATGATATCAAACCTGCTCGATGATATCGAACTCTGTCATAAATGTGACCGTTTTATATCCGTTGGAACTTTTTGCCTATTTATAGAGGACTTGTTCTTTGTTGCTGTAAGAGAGAAAAGAGAGAGCTTTTATGTGTTTCAACTTGTATCTTATACCTAAAGTCTTTCTCTCTAGGGAGCTCATCCTCCAATCCACTCTTACCATTGATATTAAATAGAGTGGATTGAGGAATGAACTTCCGCATTCAAGGATCCTCTAGCTACTACCTTAATAACAAATCATTATGCTGGGATGCCTTGAATGCATAAGAGGAACCACTCTATCTTCCTTATAGGAAAATCTTTAGAGAGTAGGATTCCATCTCACCCTTGACCCAACCTGAAGCCAAGCATTGATATATCATATTGTGTTGCGGATCAAGGGAGCTGAAGACTCTTCATCAACAAGGAGGAGAAGATCTTTGGCGTTGTGCTTAACGGGACTCATCAACTTATCTGTTAAGTATCCAGAGTCCAGAGGACACTTGTGATCATTCCTTTCTAGGTCTTGGTCTTAAGTGGTTCTCACCCTTTGAAGTCCTCAAGGAGGCCTCCGGCGGGAGTGTATGTAATGCGTTGTGTGGACCCTTACTCTATGGAGAACATAAACATCTGGTTAGGAGTGAACCAGCAAAACTCTGGGTTTGAGGTGAACCGCGTAAAACCTCTGTAAAGGTTGAAGGTGAACCTGATTTAAAACCTTAGGTTTGAGGTGAACCTTGGGAAACCTTCTTAGTGAAATCCGGTACACTCAAGGGTTGAGTGCGACAGCCGGGAGTGGAGTAGACTTATCGTCGAACCACTATAAAATGACTGTATTTGTGATTGCTTTTCTCTATGTGTCATCCATGCCAATGCATTCATTTTTATATACCCGATCATATCTCACACACACACACAGTCACATCCAACATAGACCAAGCTGCATATTGCTATATCTCGATTAGTTTGTGATTGGATCCTCTACTAGGCTTGGAAGCCAGTAGAGTTACATTTGAGTAATCCTGAAAATTGAATACATGATTGGCATATTCCGACTTCATCTCAAGTGGTCTTCATCGCTATTTCATGGTGGGCCACACACGTGGATCCCACCTAGATGTATGTGTATTGTATCTGCACCACCCATTTTGTAAGATCATTTAGGACATGAGTCTAAGAATGACACAGATCCAACGGGCAAGGATCTGCCGGGCTGCAGACACCTTGTGATGATTGTGTTTTATCTGCCCTGTCTATTTGATTGAGTGAGCACTTGGGGTCGGCCCACCTCCTAGGTGGCCCACGCCCGAGTGGGACCCACCATGATGCATGGTTTTCACCCACCCTGCCCGTGGGGCTGGCCCAAAACTCAGGCAGATCCACCCTTAGCTGGACCAGCTTTTAGCAACTATTGGGCCTACCTTGATGTCTATATTTTATCCACTCCACCCATGCATTTCGGGGCCCACATGGGGCAGGCCCCCCCTAGTGGACCGTCTCCAAGTGGGGTACACCATGAATGTGTTTTATTCAGGCTATCCATGTGTTTCAATTCCAATAGACCTAGCAACGTTGGTGGGCCGACCATCTATTAAGATGGTCCACCTTGTTATAAGTCTTATATATGCATGCTGGCCATCATTTGTGGGGCCCATTAGTGATGTGTGGGGCTCCCACACCCTCCATCAGTTTTCCCCAGCTCATTTTATAGTATAGGCCCAAAGAATAAGAAATGAAGCAAATCTAAATCTCAGTTTGATGCACAACAGGGAACAGTTAGATTGTGGCACCCACCGTGGGGTTGCCTTGTGAGGCCCACCATGATGTGTGTTATATATACAATGTTCACCCATTTTCCAGCCATTATAGGGTTGTGGGCTCCATTGTGAGGCAGACTGTAATGCCCCAACTTTTCAGGACCCGAGTATATGACCTGTGTCCCAAAAACCCGAGTGTTAACCTTAAAGGATGGTCAAATTCGAGTGTACATTTTTTTTCTTCATTCAGAGTTAGTAGATGAGCATAGTATGGACAAATCAACATAAATGAAAATTTCATTATCATTCAAATATACAAGAAGCTACCCATAATGACTTATACAAACCAATGTCTCCAAAATTAACAAATACGAGAATTAGATGATCCAATACATGAGAAATAGTAGAATGCAAGTAAATTTGAGCCGCAAGACCCCTCAGCTTCTTAAGGCAGATACAGTCATGTAACCTTAGCACTCGAACCCGGCTCCTTATCAGCCCCAACCTGAAAATCACTTAAGCCACCTGTGCTACCTGTATGGTTATATTTATTTGATGAATGAGTGGCCAACTCAATGTGAATTCCCCTTAAGATTACACACCACCGCATTAGGTAAGCATAGTTATGAAAATATACAAAGCATACAAAACAGTACATGATGCAGTCTTATTAAATGCATGGATGTATGAGTACTCATCAACTGGGGATGCTCATCCAATTGGCTTTTGGGCAAAACCCATGCAATATGGCCGGTCACCAGTTAAAGTATATAGTACAAATGTAGTGCTAAACTCACCAAAAGTGGGTCGATAGTCGATGGTCTGGAAGCTAGCGAAATGATACCCCAACTAAATCCTATTAGACATATGTCACAGCATCCAGAATTATCCACTCATCATCACCCGAATGCTATGAATGCATGATTAGCCCATTCATTATTAATTCATTTACAACTAGTAGGTTTAGTAGCTCAAAGGTCACTACGGGGAGCTCAGAGCCCAGCGTAGGCCAATAGCTCTGGCATAGGTCTCATACCACCATCCCTGGCTCATGAGAATACCATCTTAGGATGTTTAATAAAAACCTATTAACTAGTGGCCAATCATATTACAGTATATAGGGCTTACCATCGCATGGTTGCTCAAATAATACAACGAACCCATATAGCAAAAATACCAAACAAAGCCACCTAGGCCGATACCAAAACAAGCGACTTATGGCAAATATCGAAATAAGCCATATAGGGCGAGTATCAAAACCATGCGATAAAAGACCATCCTTGAAAACCACTTAGACACAACAACCCTGGATGGTAAGCCCACATTAATGATCCATCTAGACCACCACTCAATAACCACTAAGCTGAAGGTCCATTTCAATCACAACCAGTCATGTTACATCCCAAGTATGGGTGTACATTTATAGGTGAGGGTTTCCCACTGATATACAAGTTTAAGTTCCATAAGCAATCCAAAAATAATCCACAAGTATGAAATATGTATGCAGGATAAACATTAAGCATGAAATACAACAATTCAATTTCCACCAGTTAACACATGTAATTATAAAAGGGAGATATCAATTATAAATTGAAATAAAAACTATAACTTAAGCTAAGGGAAAATGGAAAGCTCAAGGGGAAGAATCATCACCTTAGTTGTCGAATCGTCAACTAATGTCGTTAGAAAGTACGCACGCCCTTAGACTTGGATCCTACGTTGACTCAGTAGCTTGTCTCGGTAACTCGACAATCGTCCCCAACTTGATGAAGTCACGAGTTAACTTATGAGGATGATGAATGGAGGATGACTCAACCCAATCAGAATTTGATTCTTTATAACATGAGAAGTGTATTAAGTCGATGAATCATTAGCTCAACAATGCAAGGAAAGCAACGGACTCGACTCAGTTCCGAGTTCAAGAATGAAGAGCCGGCCAAAATCGAGTTTCCTCTTATGTAGTTAGATGAGTTAATACCACACTTGGTTGTTGCACTAAATGGAGTTGGACTAGGTTACCATATACGAATACATGCTTAATTCAATCAATTATTATTATTATTATTATTATTTTAATTTACTATATATGATAATGTACATAACATACATATTTAATTATATTATCAGCAACCAACTCACTAATTACAATACATATGAAATACTTTGATATATATTTATTAAATTATTTTAGTTACTTTTATTAGTATAAATATATTATAACTAATACATATATAAATGCATTAATACAATATTGTGATTTATAAATTATTATATTTATTTTATAAAAAAATTATATATCCTGTATAAATCTTATTATAACAAGAAATAATATATTATATAAATCATAAATATTTTACAACAATTATTATAATATATTCCTACTCACCTTTATACTTCTTCCTTTTATCCCTAATGGAATATCCAACAGGCCTTCCATTCAAGCCAAACAACATCTGGATCTGGCCAGACCCGCCGTCAGCACGGCCCAATGACCATGTCAACACTCCAACGTCGGCCAGCCAGCCACCCACCTATCCCAGCTTCTCCTCTCCTCCTATCTCTCTTCTCTTTTTTCTCTTTTCATTCTTTCCGTCTCCCAGCACCCAGCAAACCTGGAATAGGCTCAGCTTGGCAATGAGTCGGATCAGCACCGACGGATTGGTGTGGTGCATAACAGCTCGAGTCGAGCTCACCTTCTCTCTCCGCTTCCATTTCTTTCTTCTCTTTCCACCCACCTCCAATCTGAGGTTGAACCGGCTTGGAATCGCAGCAACTCGATGAGCCGAAACGGTGGTCATGCATGGAGTTTTTGGCGAGGAAGATGATTGGCCATTAATGGCGGATTCCACTACTGAGCACGTTCCTTCGAAACGAGCGTGCTGAAAGGTCTGAATCATTGCTGCGAAGCCTATGGATGCCTTAAATCGAAGCTCCATGAACGTTTGGGAGGTGGTTTTGAAGTTAAGAGGAAATGGCTGGTTTCTCACTCTCATTCTCTTTTATCTTTAAAAACCTAGCTAGGACGGCTGGGATCTCGCCAGGATGGATGGCTAGGATTGGAAAGGGGAGAGGGCACGCGGATTACCCTCGTGGCAAGGAGGAAGCTATTTCCATTTTTGAAAATTCTAGTTCGCAACTCCCATTTGGCCGATGATCGTGTGCCCAAGCATATGGAAAAAATTGTAAGGTTGATTGGGTTTTGTTCAGGCCTACGGTTTGAACCAAATGGACGGTTTGGATTGGCCCTAGGTGGCCCATGTAGATCAGGAGCGGCCGGTTTTGAGAGAGGTGGAAACACATTTCACTCACATAGTTGCCTATTTGCGTCCAACATTGTGTGCTCCTGTGTGGACGATTGCACATGATTTTGATGGGGTTTTGACTAAAACTGAGGGCTACACCCAATGGACGGTTTAGATCATCCAACTGTTTCCAATGGTGGGCCCCATCTCGATCGTATGAATGGTCGCTCGCCTGTTCAAATGTACTGAGCGCGAGAGTGTAAAAAAAAAGTAGAAAACTTTCCTTCTTGGCAATTTTCGGTAAAAGCCAGTCTGACCGGTTGCTCTAGTCTAGTGCACAGCTGGTGCACCTGCACCGTGTACACACGTGCTCAACGTGGGGCCCACAGTGATGGTCTGTGCAATCTACACCATCTATTCACCTTAAAGGTCCTAAGTAGGGTCCATGATTAGATATCATGGCCGACGAAATGCCCAGGTGGGGCCACAACTTGATTTGGGTCCCGTTTATGGATTTCCCGCTGATCTGTTGATTGGATCAGTTCAAATTCGAATATGTGCGCTTAAAAGGTCCTAATGGCTTATTTGTAAGGTTTTCATCTTATATTACTAATCGATACTAATATTAATATAATTTCTTATTACTACTGTACATTAATTATAATTACAATGATTAAAATCTCATACACATAAAAATATAATTTTAATATTAACATAGTACTATATGCATGCCATTGATCTCCTATTTATTAAAATATAATTCATAATATACAGTCTCATATTATACATATATATGAATTGGAAATTGTACAATACCCTATTTAAAATCACATTGTTAAATAATATAAAATTTTATTCAAATATCTAATAATTTTTGGTATACATGTTCATAAAAATATTTAATACTACATTAATATTTATAATTCACTAATATATATTGTAAAATTATTATTCATTATGTTTAGTTAATATAATATTATTTTCATAATATTTTACATACATTAAATATATATATATATATATATATATATATATATATCACTCTTATTATAATATATTTTCATACACTTCTATATGATAAATAATTTATCGAGATACATCTATAATTTTTCTGATCTATGTTTGTGTAAAATATAATAAATAATAATAAATATTATATGACTACTGGATGGTTTGATTCATCTATCAAGGTGATCGAAGTCGTAGCAATGGGTTGCGCTGATGACATGATGGTTCGTCTCGAAGATTAACGGATGGATAGTCTGGTAACAGGTGCAGACTGCTCTCAACGGTCATATTTAAACTAGGATGAACGTGAATGTTTACTTAGGTCAGGCTTATATTTATACTAAGTTTGGTGATACAGTAACACCCAAGTACTGGAAAGTATGGGGTGTTACACAGACCCAAGTCCCAAGTTAACCACACCATGGAGATAGTGATGATTGAATGTCTACCGTTGGAAACAATCCAAGGGCTCATTGTAATGTTCATTTACCATCCTTTCTATAGTCACCCTAGTCGTGGGTAGGGTCCCACACGTGTGGTGTATAGACCTCACCATGGTGTTGGTTTACCATCCCATCCGTTTAGAGGGAAAGTACAAATATTGGGCTAATCCCAAATCATTGGGTCCCCATTGATGATGGTGCCTTCCACCACACCTTGTAGGGTCATTCTAAACCCTGGGGTCCACCTTGTCATACGTGTGTTATCCAAGTTGGCCATGGGCCACCATGATGTTCGTACATGTCCTAGTCGTCCATTGGGACCATTTTGATTTTTGGGCTTGATCTAAACCGTCCATGCTTTGGACCCACTTAGATGTTCATAGTACGTAGTTTATATCCATGTTATCCAAGTATGGACCTAACATGATGATTGTGTCTTATCTTGCCGGGTGGCTCGCTTGCTCTGTGTTCTAGCTTGGACATCTGACTGTCGCATGGCCCACCTAGATACATGTGTTTGTCCCATGTGAGTCAGATCCAAGCTTAGTGGACCACACCCAACAGCAACCATTAAGATCTATCGTTGAAACCTTTCCGTAGGCCCTTGGTAATGTTTAAATTGCCAACCAGCCTGTTAGAACGGCCGACTTTGATGTCGAACTAGCTACTCAACCTGTTTGAAAGGTCACATAGTCCTAGATGTATGGAATCCACCAAATAAAGTTTAACCTGAACCTTAAGGCCCACCTTGTGTACGTATCGGGCCTCCCATAGGAAAACTCAGGTTGATCCAGATCTCAGGTGGGCTGTACTATAGGGAAATGTGAAGGTAGAAACCTCTTGGACTTCGGGATTTCTTGGTTTTGGGATCCCTTGGACTTGGGAATCCCTGGAATCAAAACCCCTTAGGTCTTTGGTTATATTTAGCATCTTTAATTCAAATCCTTAAATTAGTTGGTTTGTGAATGTTGGACTATTATTTTATTAAATCCATTTAAGTGTACACTTTTCCTAAACTGATGAATTCCCAAGACTCATATGGGCCATGAGCATATGATCACATCCGAGTGACTAACCAATGATCTGTAACCATCAATTTTCATTAGCAATGATTAGACGGTGCAGATCATTCTACTAAAGTAATTATAGTGATGTCATTGATAATCTAATTATTTTGAGACATCATTAGTGGGTCATGTGCCCAAATGGATTGGTAGCCTAGTGACACACGTGTTATCCATCCGAGTCACTCCTAGTGGACCCCGCCTTATTTTATATATATTCTATTCATGCCTTGCAGGCTACATGAGAAGCTAATGTTAGTCTAACGTGGGCTATACCACATAGACTTCTATATTTCTAGTGGGGCGTGTCATTCAGTTCCTACTCTTTGTATATGATGTGCCGATTAAGGTCGATTATTGTCTAATATGTCTGATAATATGCTAGTGTACTTAGCCTAGTAGGACACACTAAGAACATGCTTGGTATAATGACATCATGTCCAAACATATGCCCATACGCATCATTTGTATGCATGTTGTGAGTCGTGATTGGTCATAGTATATGCCATTGGGCTGAGATACTTAGGGGGACTCCATATGAGATAGGGTTGCCTCACATGATCGCGCTGTACGCGTAGGTTTGATGTATGACTTGGGTGGTATGACTCATGCATTTCACATCTTATATATCACGATCACTTCATGCCCTAGCAACATCAAGGCTATGGCCTCCACAGGCATATCATAGATGGCCAGATTGGATACTGAAAATATATGTTCTAGCATTAGGGCGCTGTGGATGTCCTTGGGTGAAAGTCTCTAAACCCTTGTGGTACCAGTAGGATGCTTCAATGTCAAGACCAAGTGGATAACATGAGTGCCCGAGTGCCGAATACCAATAGGTCACGTCTCCCACTGTGTCGTGGTTGGTTGAAAAGGGGTGTGACCTTATCCACCCAATGGTAGGAGGTTGTAAGCTAGGTTGAGTTTGACTAGCTCGTAAATGTCAACGAGCCGGGTGGGCATTGGCATACCACTGACAAGGCGGATAGTGAGGTCTCTTCCTACCGTCCATCTTAAACAGATAACAGATTTGACCGAGGCCATGACGACCGTACGAGTCCATGAAGCTGTGCATGTGCCCTAGCAATGGCGCAACAGAAATGTGTGGTGTAACACCCTGAACATTTCAATACCTGAGTATTGAAAGTTCTCAATTGTTATCATGAAGTTTAACTTAATATGTACATATGCACAATATCAATTTAGCTATTGTCACGCCCCAAACTCAGAAACCGGGCTCACAAAATTTCTAATCGCCAAATCCAGCGCCGACAACCTCCCTAATACCCCATTTTCGACTCTTGGCACCCATATACCAGATTCCGATCCTGGGATCCTACAAAGAGGATTTTTAGTAAAAAAAAATTGTAAAGAAGCATAACCATAATCATAATCAAGTCACAATAAAACAACATCACTACATATCCACTATAATCAAAACATTTGAGTACAATGCGGAAGAGAAATACAAGTGTATATCATAACTCCGAAAATATCACCGCACACTCTTGCCTTAGCTCGACTGCGTCCTAACGTCACCTGCACACAATGGTCGTGCATAAGCTTACAGGAAGCTTAGAGGGTGGTGTAAGTGTGTGCAAGGCATGTGCTAAATATATAAATATTAGAGTAATGCAGAAGGTGTTGGCAAGTCCATGAATGGGAAAAATGCCGGCAAGTCCATGAATGCTATCAGCCGTACCAAGGATATGCGATGCAAGGCATCAATGCTATCGGCCATACCAAGGCTATGCGATGCAAGGCCTACGTAGCCAAATGTTATATGCAAGATGCAATGTAAACACACCAGTCCTCAGCTAGATATGTCATATGCAAGATGCAATGTAAGCACAACAGTCCTCAGCTAGATCCACATATCAGTACGGTTCCTCTCTAGAATATCATCAAGGTCTAGTGCACTCCACATTGACTGCCCCTCCCCCAGGCACGCAGCCAAGTGAGTGTAAAAGACCTCACTGCCTGCTTGGCCAGTAGTCAACCAATATCTACCCGGCTCGTCAGTAGCGGACCCATTCCTCGAGCTGGTCAAACTCAACCTAGCTGTGCCCCCTTCACCTGGGCGGGTAAGCTCAAACCCCCTTCCCACCGACCACGACAAAGTGGCCTACTGGTATTCGACACTGGAGTGCTCATGTATCCACTCAGTTTCAATGCTGGGGCATCCTCCTAGTACTATAAGGGTTCTAGGACTTTCACCCAAGGACATCCTAAGTGTCCACAGTGCTAAAACTAAATATTTTTGGTGTCTAATCCTACCATCCATGATATGCCTATGGAGGCCACAGCCCTGATGTCGCTAGGGTGTACAGTGATCATATCACACAGAATGCGAGATACATGAGTTACACTATCTAGTCATGCATCAATCCTACGCATACCACGCGCTCATGTGGGGCAACTCCGTCTCTCAGGGAGTCCCAAAAACAACTAGCCCAATAACATATGTTATGTTCAATCACTGCTCTTAACAAGCATACAAAAGATGAGTACGGGCATGTATCATGGTGCTCTATTAGGTATATCCAACGGTGATGTTGTACTCTCCTATAATTAATAGATGGCCTAAATAGCATACTTATGTCAAGGATGGTCTTAAGTATAAAGAGTGGGTTTCCTTACCCTCTCCATTGAAATGGCGGTAAAGACCGCACTAGTTGAAGAAGGAATATGTCGATATGTCCTAGAGGGGGTGAATATGACCTGTTAAAGTTTTTATGATTTATTTAAAAATCCTACTTCACTAATCCTATGATCATGCAATTCTCAAGATTACTCAAATGTAACTCTACTGGCTTCCAAGCCTGGTAGAGGATCCAATTACAAACTGCTTAAGAAGTAAACAATATGCAACCTAGTTCATGATGGATATGACTGTGTAGGTGTGTGAGGAGTGATCAGATATTCAGATATGGAAGTATTAAAGTAAATCACACAATCAAAATAACAATCTCAAACACAGTCATTTTTATAGTAGTTCGATAATAAGTCTACTCCACTCCTGGTAATCACACTCAACCCTTGAGTGTACCGAATTTCACTAAGGAGGTTTCACAGCGATTCACCTCTAACCTAAAGTTTTAAATCAGGTTCACCTTCAACCTTTACAACCTACACTAAGGCTGACTGTTTATACTCTCACGAGCAAGAGTCAACACAAAGCACCCACTTTTAGGCACACTGGCCAAGGATCTTTCATAAGACTCTACTAGAGATTTCTACATGGTTGACCTCAAACCCTAAGGTTTTACCTGGTTCACCTCAAACCCAAGGTTTTATGCGGTTCACCTCAAACCCAAAGTTTTACTAGTTCATTCCTAAGTAGATATTTATGCTCTCCACAGAGCAAGGGTCCACACAATGCACCCACCATATACACTCCGGTCCTTGAGGACTTCAAAGGGTGAGAACCACTTAAGACCCAATCCTACAAAAGAAATGATCACAAGTGTCCTCTTGGACTCTGGATACTTACAAATAAGCTGATGAGTCCCGTTTAACACAATGCCGAAGATCTCCTCCTTGTTGATGAAGAGTCTTCTGCTCCCTTGATCCGTACCACAAAATGATGTACCAATACTTGGCTTCGGGTTGGGTCAAGGTGAAGATGGAATCCTACTCTCAAAATATTTTCCTATCAGGAAGATAGAGCGATTCCAATCTTATGCATTCAAGGCATCCCAGCTTAATGATTTTCCATTAAGGTAGTAGTTGGAAGATCCTTAAATGTGAAAGTTCGTTCCCCAATTTATTCTATTGAATGTCAATGATGAGGGTGGATTGGAGGATGAACTCCCTTAAGTGAAAGGGCTTTGGATATAAGATATAAGTTGAAACACACAAAAGCTCTCTCTACTTTCTCTCACAGCAACAAAAGACAAGTCCTCTATATATAGGTAAAAAGTTCCAACGGATATAAAACGGTCACATTTATGACAGAGTTCGATATCATCAAGCAGGTTCGATATCATCGAGCGTATACTCTCGATATCATCGATGGTCTGCTTGATGAATCGAACTTAATGTCATATGCTTTTGAAACTTTTGTCAATTGGTCGATGAATCGAAACAATTGTCAATGTCATTGGATTTCGAACTCCGATTCCATCGATGACAGGTTCAATCCATCGACACTTGAAAAATGCAAGAGGCTTGACTTTGAAATATTTCAGGATTTCATGAATGATCGGGGAACCATCGAGATCATCAGAATTTGAATGTCGATGATATCGAGATCAGAGTCGAGGCATCGCTAAATCTGGCAGATTTGTCTTTAAGCTTACTGGACGGTCTATGACCTTGTTTGATGCAATCGACCTGGTGTCGATATCATCGATATTTGAATATCTGATGTAAGAAATGCGTGCCCACGATCGATATCATTGATGGACTTCCGATGTTATGAATATTTGATTTCAAATCATATCGGAAGAGCATCGATATATCGAAGGAATTTGAGATTTTCATTAAAAAACAGGGGCGCCGAAAATCTGTCTGTCGATCTTATCGAGCCATTTTTTATGGACTCAAGATTTGAATATCGATGATATCGATAGGTGTATCGATACATCGATAATTCATCCAGATATACTATGAAGTTGCTGGACATTTTTTGTTCTTATATCGATGATATCGATAAGTGTATCGATACATCGATAAATCCGTCCAGATGAATATTTAGTTGATCGACACTTTTGGTCCCCACTTCGATAACATTATTAAGGTATCGAGGACATCGACAGAGCAAGTCGATCATATCGAGGGTGTTCCGATAAAATCGATAAGGCGAGAAAAACTTAGAGATTTTTCTATTTTGAAAAAAAGTTTTCTCACCTTAAAACCTTATATTTTCTAACTTATTTTTAAGGGTTTTTCTTCACCTGGTGTTTTGGGTCATGGGATGTGAGGCTTTAGATTTACTTGTGACGAGCTTGCACACATCCGGTTGAGGCAGACGCTTGAATTGATCTTCCTATCAGGCTCTGTAGACAATCTGACTCAACGCTCACGTAACTTGACAAACCAGGGCACTTTTAATCTCCCCCTTTGTTAATTACGTGACAAAATCCCCAAAACACCCTAAAACTCTCTAGACAAACACACCCTAAATTGTGTGTACATGCTTTTACACAATTTTACAATTTCTATCCCATGTACACAACTAGTAGCTGCTCCCCCTTTCTTGTAAACTTCCTCTTTCTTGATGCAGCTGCTCCCCCTAACACCTACAACAACTTCTAATAGATAGAAAATTTCCATTCGGGGTGTTTGTAAATGTTCTCCCCCTTTTTGTCAGTCATTGACAAAGATATATCAAGTGATATTGACTGAAGAGTGAATTGCTTGGGAGAACCAATTAGGTAGAAGCAAAACATTGATGTATAATAGTTAACTCAATTCAATCACACATCAATTTCAGAATTCATGAATGCATATTAGATAAGATAGAGCAGTTGTATAGCAGTTAAAATATTCATCAAAAGGCATCTCATGCATTTTAAATCAGAAAACTAGATAAATCAGGGGAACAAAAAACTTAATTATGGCGATAAAAGATAGAATTATATTCGGCTATAATCCAAAACATCTAAACATGCACTGCCACAGACAGCAATAGCTTTAACAGTTTGTCCCATCAGAACCAACCCAAAAAAAATATGTTCAGTCCAACTATGGACATATACAATTTTCAAAAACCAACGTCAGATCCTCCAGATTAGTTAGTTATCACATACACTCAAACATGCGTGGAATATTCAAAAAGATACTGATATTCGTACGCAGAGATATGAGTGAAGTGTAGGTGATAGCATGCAGTGAGCATTGTCATGGTGCAGAGTGTGATGGTGCAGTGTCATCCCGACGACAAGTTATCACGCTCACTAATTGTTGGATGGTTTGCTGCACACTTAGCACCATCTGTTCCAGGACAGTAAATCTCTCATTCATTGACTCCCTGAGCTGAGAGACTTCATGCTGAATAGCACCAAGCTTTTCTGGATGGGGCTTAAACCTCTTTGCATGCCCAGGTGTTGATGTTGATGGAGCATGTTGAGTTCTAGAAGCAGCTTCTTCAGTCATCCTGGTCCCTCCCATAGGAGTGTCACCAGCCCTCCCTTCTTCCTCAGCTTGAATTCCTTCCTCCAGGGGCTCCTCAGGGTATTTGTGAAACCTCAGATCCATCCTTCGGATGTTGCTTTTGTTGAAGGATTGGATAGGAAGAACTGGATCATTTGTAGTTTGGAACCCTATGGTATTACAAATTGTATTGATGATCCAGGGATATGGTAGGAGAATGTCCCTAGCCCTATGATGAGCGTACACCAATTGATACACAATTAGGGTAGCCAGACAGATCTTGATCCCAACGACGATTGAATAGATTATCATAGTTATGAAGCCTGTGAGGTCAGCTCTGTTGGAACCTCTAGAGTAAATATTTGAAGCAAGAATACCATGCAGGACTCGATAACGTGGTTCCATGAACTTGACTTTCAGGGCATTCCCTTGATACCACTTGACATCACGATTATGGTAGAGAAATTTAGTGACCTTGGACCGAACTTCAGGGTCTTCCATGTCTATATCAGGGATTCCTACTAGAGATAAGATAAGATTGAATATTCCTGCAACAGACCCTGGAGTGATCAGTACATCATCACCATCTATAGTTACGGAGATGGATGGAGGATCAAATGTCGGAGAATGACAGGCAGTAAAGAAATGGTAAGTTCGTTCAAGCTGATATGATCCTCCAAAGTCAAGAACTGGTGACCAATCTATAGCTGAAAATAGAGGTTCCAGATTATATGGAATCAAGCAGCTTCTGTCGACTTTCCTTTCGGGAATGACTTTCCTTCCTGCAAATCTTGTCAAGATGGGATTGACTTGCACTGGTGGAGGTGTCTGCTCTTTCGACTGGGACCCACCATATTTTTAGCGTTGCTTTGTGGGGATCCCACGTACGGAAGCACTTACTTTAGCCTTAGAGGCAAGCACCTTTTGTCAGGAGGTTTTCGAAGATTCCCCCTGTCCGGATCCTTTCCCTTTGTCTTTTCCCATGGGGACAAGTTGGGAAAAACGACAAAAACCTAACAAGAATGAAAAAAATATCCAAACGAGAATGGACACTTGACGTGTCAAAAGGGTAGTACCCGATTTGTGGAGCTGTTTGAGTAGTCTGACATGGCTTCCAGCAGTTTTGGTCGAGAGAATCGTGTGGAGAGGATGGCCGAAACCCTTGAGAAAATGAACACCTTTTTCGCTTTGTTGACTTTTATCGAGCGGCATCTGTCGATATTATCGATCATTGGTTCAATATCATCGAGAAGTTGTTGATCGATTTTATCGAGTTTGTCTTCAATATCGATCTTGGTCACACGACTATTCATATTCTCAAGAGGCGTCGATGATATCATCCTTTTATCGATATATTAAGAAAGTCATATCGAAGATGAAGATTTTCAATTTTCAGCATTCAGACGATTCTTTAAGTATACTTTTCATATTTCTTATCAACAGTATACTTCAACAAAAATTATGTACATGTATTATACACAGTAAAATTATAAACATATGAATGTTTATGCAAAAGATTGAGGCAAGGAACCTCAGATATATCATTTTAAGCTTTAAAAAAAAATCTCATTTAAGCATAGGTTCAGATTCTATTGCATGGTCTGAACTAATTATTCCTTATCCATTTCATCTTGTTAACCGATTTGAGTGGTGGTGCAAGGGCATTGTTTCTATCCATATCCTTCAGAGGACTTTTGAAGTTTTGTATTTCTCTGGTTGATAATTCGTTAACATGATTCTGACCAGAGTTAAGTTTAGTCCTCCTAAGTGTTATGCATTCAAACTTATAATGACCTGAATCACCACACAAATGACATGTTGTAGTTGTTTTGGTTTTACTCCTAGAAGCAGCAAATTTTTCAGTTCTAGGTGCTGCATTTCCAGCCTTTAGCTTAAATTTTTCATATCTTAAGCCGCTTTTATCCTTTCCAGGTCTTCCCATTCCCAACAGTTTTTCTAGTTTTTCGCCACTCTGGGAGAACTTGTAGTTTATCTTGGTTATCTTCTTGGATTCTTCTAGATCAAACATGAGTGTATATTTTCATTTTGAATAAGCATATTTTTGTCTTTCAGCAGTTCAACCTGTTTGTTCAGTTTATCAGACTTGTTTTCAAGAAAAGTATTAATTCGTTCAAGTCTATCATTATCCAGATGATATTGTTGTAGATCATTTATTAATTGTGTGTTGATTTCCAATGTGTTATCTAAATCTTTCTGCAGCAACTTACTTTTGTTCTCCGCTATTCCGAGTCTTTTAAGGATATTGATGCTATGAATATAAAGTTGATTGTAAGCATCTTGTAGCTTGTCCTTTTCTTCTTCTTCAGTTCCCTCGTTATCAGATGAAAATGATTCAGTGGCTAGTTGTTCTTCTTGTTCTCAGATTCAGTGGGAATGATTGAAGCAATGGAGACCATGAGTATTTTCAATGATTTCTGATCTCTATCGCTTTCCGAGGCACTAGATTCTGAATTTGACTCCTCAGTATCATCCCACGTGGCGGCCATAGCCTTGCCCTTAGTTTTTCTATTTGGGCATTTAGTAGACAGGTGTCCATACAGGTGACAGGCATGACATTGTGGTTCTTTGGTTCTTTTACCAAATTTGCCTGCAGAAGGTTTATAGTTCACCTTTCTCCCTCTAAAAGGATGGCCGCAATTCTTCTGAAAGAATCTTCTGAATTTTTGTGCCAGCAAGGCCACTTCTTCATCTTCATCTTCTTTCTCACTTTCACTATCCTCATGAATTGTTTTCTTTGAAGTTTTTAGGACAGTGTTTTTGGATTTTTGAGATTGTTTGAAGTGTAGTTCAAAAGTTTGTAGGGAACCTACCAGTTCTTCTACTTTCATTTCATCTATGTTCCTACACTCCTCAATTGTTGTAACCTTGGGATTAAATCGTTCTGGTAGGGATCTTAGAATTTTTTTACAAAGTTTTGGTACTGAAACTTTCTCTCCCAATCCACCCATGGAGTTGCAAATTATATTTAACTTTGTGAAAAACTCCATAAATGTCTCATGCTCTTCCATTCTGAGACTTTCGAATTGTGAAGTCAGGAGTTGAAGTTTGGATCGCTTCAAAGTCTTGTGCCTTTATGGGTTGTTTCCAATAAATCCCATGCTTCCTTGGATGTCCCACACATACTTATCTGATTGAATATATCCTGGGACACGACATAGTAGATAGCATTCATAGCCTTGGCTTCAGATGTTTGTCTTTCTTTGTCAAATGTTGTCCATTTTTCTTTTGGTTTGGGCTTTGTGATTGTTGTGCCACTATCAAGTATGATTTATTCAGTTGGTGGCACGTATCTGCTTTTAACTATGTCCCAAACGTCATGATCCAAAGATCTCAGAAAGTAGTGCATCCTAGTCTTTCAGTATGCATAGTTTGAGCCATCAAATACTGGAGGTCTAGTGACTGATGAGCCCTCTCCTTTGGCCATATTCCAACTTCAGTCAAGATCACTCTCTAGGCGGTGAAGCCCTTAAAGAGAGACTCGCTCTGATACCAAATGAAATGGCAGTAAAGATTACACTAGTTGAAAAAGGAATATGGCAATATGTCCTAGAGGGGGGTGAATAGGACTTGTTATAGTTTTTGTGATTTATTTAAAAATCCTACTTCACTAATCCTATGATCATGTAATTCTCAGGATTACTGAAATATAACTCTACTGGCTTCCAAGCTTGGTAGAGGATCCAATCACAAACTGCTTAAGAAATAAACAATATGCAACCTAGTTCATGATGGATATGATTGTGTAGGTGTGTGAGGAGTGATTAGATATTCAGATAAGGAAGTATCAAAGCAAATCACACAATCAAAATAACAATCTCAAACACAGTCATTTTTATAGTGGTTCGACGATAAGTCTACTCCATTCCTAGTAACCGCACTCAACCCTTGAGTGTACCGGATTTCACTAAGGAGGTTTCACAGCGGTTCACCTCTAACCTAAGGTTTTAAATTAAGTTCACCTTCAACCTTTACAACCTACACTGAGGCTGATTGTTTATGCTCTCACGAGCAAGAGTCAACACAACGCACCCACTTTTAGGCACACTGGCCAAGGATCTTCTATAAGACCCTACTAGAGGTTTCTACACGGTTGACCTCAAACCCTAAGGTTTTACCTGGTTCACCTCAAACCCAAGGTTTTACACGGTTCACCTCAAACCCAAAGTTTTACTAGTTCATTCCTAACCAGATGTTTATGCTCTCCACAGAGCAAGGGTCCACACAACGTACCCACCACGTACACTCCCGCCGGAGGCCTCCTTGAGGACTTCAAAGGGTGAGGACCACTTAAGACCTAATCCTACAAAAGGAATAATCACAAGTATCCTCTTGGACTTTGGATACTTACAAATAAGCTGATGAGTCCCGTTTAGCATAATGTCGAAGATCTCCTCCTTCTTGTTGACGAAGAGTCTTCTACTCCCTTGATTAGCAACACAAAATGATGTACCAATACTCGGCTTCGGGTTGGGTCAAGGTGAAGATGGAATCCTACTCTCAAAATATTTTCCTATCAGGAAGATAGAGCGATTCTAATCTTATGCATTCAAGGCATCCCAGCTTAATGATTTGCCATTAACGTAGTAGCTGGAGGATCCTTGAATGCAGAAGTTCATTCCCCAATCCACTCTATTAAGTGTCAATGATGAGGGTGGATTGGAGGATGAACTCCCTTGAGAGAAAGGTCTTTGGATATAAGATATAAGTTGAAACACACAAAAGATCTCTCTGCTTTCTCTCACAGCAACAAAAGACAAGTCCTCTATATATAGGCAAAAAGTTCTAACGGATATAAAACGGTCACATTTATGACAGAGTTCGATATCATCACGCAGGTTCGATATCATCGAGCGTATATTCTCGATAGCACCGATGGTCTGCTTGATGACTCGAACTCAATGTTATACGCTTTTAAAACTTTTGACAATTGGTTGATGAATCGAAACTATTGTCGATGTCATCGGATTTCGAACTCCGATTCCATCGATGACAGGTTCGATCCATCGACACTTGAAAAATGAGAGAGACTTGACTTTAAAATATTTCAGGATTTCATGAATGATCGGGGAACTATCGAGATCATCAGAATTTGAATATCGATGATATTGAGATCAGAGTCGAGGCATCGATAAATCCAGCGGATTTATCTTTAAGCTTGTTAGACGGTTTATAACCTTGTTCGATGCAATCGACCTGGTGCCAATATCATCAATATTTGAATATCGATTCTATCGAAGGGCCCCGGATCATAGTTAAAAACAACCTGAAATATCTGTTGTAAGAAATACATGCCCATGATCGATATCATCAATGGACTTCCGATGTTATCGATATTTGATTTCAGATCATATCGGAAAAGCATCGATATATAGAAGGAATTTGAGATTTTCATTAAAAAATAGGGACACCGGAAATCTGTCTGTCGATCTTATCGAGCCATTTTCGATGGACTCGAGATTTGAATATCGATGATATCGATAGGTGTATCGATACATCAATAATTCGTCCTGATATGTTGTGAAGTTGCTGGACATTTTTTGTTCTTATATTGATGATATCGATAGGTGTATCGATACATCGATAAATCAGTCCAGATGAATACTTAGTTGCTAACACTTTTGGTCCCCACTTCGATAACATCGTTAAGGTATCGAGGACATCGATAGAGCAAGTTGATCATATCGAGGGTGTTCCGATAAAATCGACAAGGCGAGAAAAACTTAGAGGTTTTCCTAATTTTTTTTAAAAAGTTTTCTCACCTTAAAACCCTATGATTTCTAACTTATTTTTAAGGGTTTTCTTCACCTGGTGTTTTGGGTCACGGGATGTGAGGCTTTAGATTTACTTGTGATGAGCTTGCACACATCCGGTTGAGGCAGACGCTTGAATTGATCTTCCTATCAGGCTCTGTAGACAATCTGACTCAACACTTACGTAACTTGACAAACTAGGGCACTTTCATCCATCACATAGTAAACTGAGCTTCCTATAGGACCCAGTAAGCATAAGATGGGCTTTATGGCTTGAACAAATCTACAAGATACGGTGGAAGCACCATCAATAATGGGGGCCCTGTAGTTTGGGTTAGCCCACTAAGAGAATATGAGAATGGGCCTAACAATGGGCCCTAGGGAGGTTTACAGCATGGACATTTAACCACCATTGCCTCTTAAAGTGCGGCCCGCTATAGAAACTATCTCACAATGGGGCCCATGGCCCTTACAATAGCTATAAAATAAATGGGCAGCATTCATATTATCTCATACATCATTGTGGGCTTCAAGGGATGGCCCATGGTCTACATACATCAAGGTGGGCTACATGGGGCAGCCCATAGCCTAGGAAAATGGTTGGCAAGATATATATATATATATATATATATAGCACATCCATCATGGTGGGCCTCTTGGGGCAGCCCATAGGCTCCAGAAAATAGTTGGGGAAGGTGTACAACACATACATCATAGTGGCTTACAAAACAGCCCACTAAATCCATCATAATGGATGGGCAGCACATACATTAGAGTGGGCTCTAAGGCTGGACGTTTAGCCCATTTGGGCCTGTTGAACATCCAGAAATCTAGACAGTCTGGTCCTCATTTAATCAGATGGAAGGTGGGCCTTACAAGGCACTAATGGGGCCCATGATCTCAGAAAAATAGAGGTATGGTGTGTATGCATTACACTTTTAACCTGGTGGGTCTCACAACTTTACAATAAACAATATCATGTAGCAAGTTGGGCGCCTGCTAGACGTCCATGGATGGCTGGACGATGGGCCCCACTTGCAGACGTCCCACCAGAAGGTGGCCCCGTCCAAGTGTCTACAGAATGGAGGAACAGCGTAGGTACAATACAAACATCAAAGTGGGTCCAGCAGCTTGGACGGCCATCCTTGTTGGACGCTGGCCCTACCTGGGCACCTCTGGGTTGGGCCCAGGGCCTGCTGGACATGGGGGAATGGATGGATGATGTGCGTGCATGCACATACAGTAAGGTGGGATCCACATCAGTGGGCCACCCTTCCTCTAAAGGTCGGGCTGATATTTATATTTTCCCATTGTCCAAGCCTACTGGATGGTGCCAGCATGTTAGACCGTCCAGCCCCACTAGACCCACACCAACGTGGCCTCCCATAGCTGGAAGGTGTGGATTCAATCATACATCAAGGTAGGGTCCACACGTCAATGGGCCACCCCACTTCCATCGGGAAAATCTTAGTTAAATTTGGGGATATCTCTCCATCCAGACGGTCTTACATGACCAGCCAGTCATGTAGGCCTACAATGTCTATTAACACAGTCCATTTGCTAGACTGAATAGATAAAATGTATACATCAAAGTGGGGTCCATTTGGTGGCCCACTGAGCTAGAAAAATCAAGTTAATATATATGTTCTCTTCCCCATTTGAGCCTGTGTGACCATATGTCCACACAGGCCTAGAAACGGACAGTAGCTGGGCTGTTTTGCTCGACAGTCCCCACTGCTAGACTGTTTGGATGCAACACATACATTATGATATGGTCCACCTGGGTGGGCCACATGGCCCCCAGACCGAGCTGATATCTGTGTTTTTCCTTACATGCAAAACAAGGCAGTAAGGTGGGCCATCCTGTGTCCAAAAAACTGGACAGTAGGGCCATCCTTCCTACTGGATGGTCTAGATGTGTTGAGCACATCAAGTGGGCCACATCATCAGGGAAAAAGAGGAGAGAGAGAGAGAGAGAGAGAGAGAGAGAGAGACGGTTGTGGGAGGGGCTTCGCCCCTATGAGCCCCTCTAGGCACCATGCATACATCAAGATGGGTCACATCCATGTGTGGTCCCTCAAATCAACAATCAAGGTGGGGATGCCATCCATCCCCACCACAAGATCAAGGATCTAGATGACCCCTTTTACATGCTAGATATTAAAGAAACATCAAGATGGGGTCCATGGAGAATGGCCCATCAAGGTAAATGCATACAAGCATGGTGGGCCGTTGGCCACACTTAGGGACCAAGATGGAATCCCTACTAATGATTTGTAGGTCCCACTTGCCCTCATGCAAGAAAATGGACAGATCTATCCTAAGAATGCACCCACCTCTCTTCTTCTTGCTCCCTAGGGTTCCTTAGCTTCCAATTTGTTTCTTTAATGGTGGAGATGGTGTTTCAATGGTTAGATTAGGTGCGATCAAGGGTGGAAATGGGCTGAAATGTTGGGTTTTTCTCTCCTTGCTTGGACATCCAAGGTCTCCTTGGGTTACAAATGAGGAAGATGGGAGAGAATGGGAGGGAGAGAGAGGGGTATATGTAAGTAATGATGAGTTTGTAAGGGCTATCATAACATTGTAAGAAGCATGGGCATGCTAGTCATCATTGATAGCAAGGCATGGGTGACTATGGTGATGTCATCCTAGTCTAGGTAGGCTAGGATGATGTCATCATCATGATAGCTCTTGTAGAGAATCTTCTATATCTGGAATCTTTATCCCTGCAGCGCGGAGTCTATGGCCTGGATTATGCGCAGGTCGTATCTCCTAGTCTAGGCATGGCACTGGTGCACGAGACGCGACATTGGAACTGTGGCGACAGCGTGGTCGTAATGGTATAGGTTTCGAGTAGAGTCGACGGGTCTATGGGATGCGACTTAAGCTTGCTCGCAAATGCTGTCTACAGGTCGCAGGTTATTAGAATTTGATGGAGAGAATCGCGGGGTCCTAAGGAATAGTATGATACTAGGACACAAGCCTTACAACTATTATAACCCTACGTCTACTCTGCAACATGAATCTGACCATTAAGAATGATCTTCATCCATAAATCAAGCCATCCAACCATTGATTTTAAGACAAGATCATCATACGTCCAAATAAACCACTTGCGATCATCTGTTTACAAAACTAACCATACACCCGGTTTCCTCAGGCATGAGTATAAACTCTGGACGTGAAAATTCGGGACGTTATAGTTGGTATCAGAGCATGAGAATGAGATTAACTGGGCCTGAGAGAGTTGACCAGTATAAGCTTTACGCAATTAGGACATATATTAGATTAGATACATACGCTTAATTGAATTCCCAGAGGAACTAGGGAGTTGAGGAATTAACCCATATTCAGGTTCCCCATTGGAAATATCGAGTTAGACATGGAATTTAGAAACTACGAATCTAGGTCCCCATCAACCTTCCTCTAAAAATTTCAAATCTGTTGTAGTCTAGTTGATTAAGGTACCTAGCTTTCACCCACATGACCTAAGTTCGAATCCCAATAACAGAACCATAATCAAGAAAGGCGCAAGGGGACTAATCCAAATTATCAAATCTTGGGGTCGAGATTATGTTTAAGGGGGGTAGATTGTAACGCCCCCGAACATTTCAATACCCGAGTATTGAAAGTTCTCGAGCATTACCAAGAATTTAACGTAATATGTACATGTGTGCAATACAAACCTAACTATCCTAACCTTACATCTATACCCTGATGCGAATCTAACCATTGAAAATGATCTCCATTCAATAGATCAAGCCATTTGACTGTTAATGTCAAGACAAGATCATTCATCACGTGATTTGACATAAGTACTTTCCATTGAATGACATGACAAATAACTCCCTATCCAAAATGAAAAAAAAGGTGCGATCTTCAAAAGCATCCAATTTATACATCATTAACACCCGATTTTCTCGGGCATGAGTACAAACTCTGGCCATAAAATTCAGGATGTTACATGTGGCGACTCCTTCCAAGAAAGGGGAGATAGGTGGTTGCCACGTTGACGATCCGAGGCAACAGCTTCGCTTCGATCTCGGCCATCAACAAAGGGCGCATCTCAGCGTTCCCTTTAGTGCCAAAAATGGGCAGACACCAGACTATGGAATGGAAAGGCATGGGAGACATTCTCACTTTGGGAAAGTCCCGCTGACCGATCCGAGCCTCTCCCTGAGCTCCGTAGACTAATCTCAGCCATCCCCTTTAAGGCAACAACGACTCCATCGTTAGAAGCTTCTCGTCTCACGAGAAGACCGTGAGAGGTAGAAAATCTCATGAGACATAAAGAAACGGCGATGAATGACGGGATTAGTGGCCCCTGCAGTGATCAATGGTCCCATTCGAACCATTCAAGCAGACCAAATCATCCTGATAGGCCACAAACAAAAATCCGCTATTACCAGCCACGTCATCTTCCTCATTAGATTGAAATAGCCATCATGATGGGGTGAACCCCATGGCAGATAAAAAGTGACTTTCTGGTGGGCCATAGCAGTAGAAACCCATCCTTGGTGATGGATGGACCCCATGTATTCAAATAATCAAAGAAGATCGCACTAGTCGGCCACCGATTCTCGACCGTTGGATGGACCATTCGAGCATGCTTTAGGGGAGTTCATCCTGCAATCTGCCCTCATCATTGATAATCAATAGAGTGGATTGGTGAATAAACTTCCTCATTCAAGGATCATCCAGCTACCACCTTAATGACAAATCATTGAGCTGGGATCCCTTGAATGCTTAAGACCTTGGAATCACTCCATCTCTTCAATGATTAACATTCATTAAAGTGGATTCCAACAAAACCTTGACCCAACCGCATCGCCTTACATTGGAGCATGATCAGTGTTGCAGATCAACGGAACTGAAGAATCTTCATCATGAAGGGAAAGCATCTTCATCAACACGCAGAATGGGGCTCATCTACTTATCTATAAGTCATTAGAGTCCAGAGACCTTATCGATCATTTCTTATGTAGGATTAGGTCACAGGTACATCTCACCCTTTATAAGCCCTCATAAGAGGCCTCCGACGAGAGAGTACATTTAGGTTCTTAGTGTAGGACCTTTGCTCTTGTGTAGGGCATAAACTCAGGTCCTTTGTGTAGGCCCTTGACCTATGTGGTCTAAACTAGGTTCCTTGTGTAGATCCTTGGTGTGTAGCCTAAAACCTAAGTTCCTTATGTGGATCATTTGCTCTTGTGTAGGGCATAAATTCTAAGTTCCTTGTGTGGATCCTTTGTGCTTGTGTAGGGCATAAAACCTAAGTTCCTTCTGTGGATCATTTGTTCACCTAGGTGCTTTGTGTAGGACCTTTACTCTTGTGTAGGGCATAAATGTTTGCCTTGTGTAATTATGTTTAAGTACCTGATGTAGGTCATAGAGTCAACCTTGTGTAGGTTGTAAAGGTTAGAGGTGAACCTGATTTGAAACATCCGTTAGTGAAATCCGATACACTCAAGGGTTGAGTGCGTCCATCGGGCATGGAGTAGGCACATAGCCAAATCACTATAAACGACTGTGTTTGGGATTGATATTTGCATATTCTCTTATTATGTTTACTTTGAATGATCACATGAAAGCATGACAATATGTATATCTGGAACTGATAAGATTCACATCCCACACATTTTCACATAGTTCATCCATCATGGACTAAGTGTCATATCTTGTTTAAATATTAAGTAATCTTGTGATTGGATCCTCTACTTGGCTTGGAAGCCTGTAGAGTTAAAATGAGTATATCTTGATAATTGCACATGAGATCAAGATTAGGTTAATAGGATTTTAAATTGTCATAAAATTCTATAAAGTCCTATTCACCCCCCTCTAGGACACTTTGACCTATTCCTACTTCCAGTATAGTGGTCTATACTGCAATTTCAATTGGTATCAGAGCGGGTCTCTCTTAAGGGTTTAACCACCTAGAGAGTGATCTTGACTGAAGTTGGGAATCATGGTCAAAGGGGAGGGCTCATCTGTGTCCAGACCTCCTGGATTTGATGGTTCAAATTATGCATACTGGAAGGCAAAAATGCACTACTTTCCAAAATCTTTGGATCATGACGTTTGGGACATAGTTGAAACTAGATAAATGTCACCAACTGATCAAATAATACTTGAAAATGGCACAACTATCTCCAAACCTAAATCCAAAGAAATGTAAACTGCATACAATATAGAAAGACAAACATATAAAACAAAAGCAATGAATGTTATTTATTGTGTTGTGTCACAAGAAGTCTTTAATCAAATCAGTATGTGTAGCCCATCAAAAGAAGCATGGGATTTGTTGGAAACAACCCATGAGGGAACCAACATAGTGAAAAGATCCAAGCTGCAACTTCTAACATTACAGTTTGAACATCTCAAAATGGAGGAACTTGAGACATTTATGGAATTCTTTACAAAACTGAACATCATACGTAATTCCATAGGTGGATTGGGAGAGAAAGTTCTGGTCTCAAAATTTTGTAGAAAAATTATAAGATCCTTACCGGAATGTTTCAACTCCAAAGTAATAACTATTGAAGAGTGTAGAAACATGGACGAAATGGAAGTAAAAGAACTAGTAGGTTCCCTACAAACACTTGAACTACACTTCAAACCAACCCTCAAATCCAAAAGTAATGCCCTCAAAGCTACAAAACACACCACCATTAATGAGGAGGAGGAGAGTGAAAGAGAAAATGAGGATGAGGAAGTGGCTTTCTTGGCTCAACGGTTCAAGAAATTCTTTAACAAAGACCATGGCCAACCATTCAACTACAAAGGCAAATAATTGGACAACAAGCGCCATATAGGCAAACCTCTTAAAAGGTCCAAAGAGCCTCAGTATTACAGTTACCGGAAATTTGGGCACTTGTCCACTGAATGTCCCACCAAAAGACTAAGGGAAAGGTCATGACAGCCACTTGGGATGACACTGAAGAATCAAACTCCAATTTCAGTGATTCAAAGAGTGATAGAGACCAGAAATCTTTGAAAATACTCATGGCCTCCACACCTACAAACATTCCCTTGGAAACTGAGGAAATTGATGAACCACGAGCCAAAGGGACACCTTCATCAGATGATGAGAAAGAAGAAGAAGAGGAAGAAAAGGATAATATACATGATGCCTATGATCAACTCTACATACATAGCATCAATATCCTTAAAAGACTTGGTATCAATGAAAATTAGAATAAATTACTACAAATGGATCTAGATAAAACCTTAGAGATCAATACACACCTAATTAAAGATCTTCAACAATACCACTCAGATAATGATAGGCTAGAAAGAATCAATTCATTTCTCAAATCTGAGACAATAAAACTAAACAAACAGGTTTAATTATTGAAAGATGAAAACATGCATCTTAAGAAAGAAAATCACAAACTTATTTTTTATGTAAAAAAATCTAAAAAATCTGTTGATCTTGGTTACAAATTTTCCCAAAGTAGTAAAAAACTAGAAAGACTTTTAGGGATGGGGAGACCACAAAAAGACAAGAGAGGATTGGGATATGAAAATTTCAAACCAAGTCCCACACCTGTAGCACAAATGACTAAGAAAACTGCTGCTTTAGGGAGTAACACAAGGGCTACCCCTATTTGTCACTCATGTGGAGACTCAAGCCACTACAAATTTGAATGCCTTAATGTTGGTAGGACTCAACTCGATTCCAGTTTGAACTTGACTGGTAAATATAAACCAACTGAAAGAACAATACAGAATGTCAAGAGTCCGCCAAGATTTATGCCAATAGGAAAAAAACATCCGTCTCCACCTAGAATGACAAAGAGAATGGATGAGCTATTGAGTCAAGTGGCTCAACTGAATCAGAAAACAAAGGAATTAATGAAACAAGGAAATGTGATTCAGTTACCCAACATACCTAGATAAGCTGTAACGCCCTGAAAATCGGGAGTCGAGTGTAACTCAACTCCCGAGTTCCAACGCATCACTTATGCAACATGTTTAATGATATTTGAATGTTGTCTGTGTTAGAGCAGTAAACATGAATGAGATTATACCAAAGCAGTAATTCATACTCCGGATCAAGCTGTATAAAAGCAAGTTTAAGACTGAACTGTATATATATGTATGTAAAGAAACAAAATAAACGATTCATTCTCCAGAGTATGAATCCATCTGAGTCCATATACATTTCTGTTTATAATCAAAAGTCAAAAATAACTGGGTACAATCCCTGTGGAACCCATCGATCTTGGCAACTTAGTCGAAGCCGCCAGAGAACTACATATACGAGAACTCCTCCTAGTCCTCGTCATAATCAGGCTCCGCCTCCAGCGTAGTCGGGTCGCCTAAACCTGAGATAGAGTCTGGTTGGTGTGCGCAACACTGTCCCATAACGTGGGAGTGAGTAGCTAACTCAGTGGAACGATAAGGCATAAGTTATCATGTTATCAATACAGTCAAGCAGTAATGATAAAGCAGTAAATCAAACACTCCTAGTTACTCTGATTAATGCAAGTATGAATGCAGGTATGATGGATGCCCTCACCGACATACTCCCTCAGGTGACACCATCTCACGTTCGCGCATGCTTACATCCCACAGTGCTCCACATCTTCCAGGCACATGCGATGCATGATGAGCATGATTACCGAGTTTTTAATTAGTTCGTTTCAAACAGCAGGATTGGGAAACTAAGGTACCTCCCTTGTATCATTTCCAAGCATGATCCAATCTAGGGTCATCAGTCCTAGTTAATATCAGACGATGGTGTGTTTTCTAGGTCACTTGTAGAGGCCGCTGTGGCATTACGCACAAAGGTTGCACCACTCCCCATCACCCCTTAAACGATTCATCACTATATGAGACATGGCCTAGTTCATACTCTATATATCGCGGCGAACCCTAAGGCACGTGCGCAACTTCGTAATATGCTCGCGGTCACTACAAAGGGCCTGTGGCATTACGCACAAAGGTTGCACCACTCCCCCATCACCTTATCAATGTAGGCCGACAGCGCAAATATAGTGTCCCATACCACCATAATCGGCTCACGAGTTGAGTTGCTCACCGGGTCACTACGGGAGGCACGTAGCCCCGGCGTAGGCAGGACGGCTCGACCACGGTGTCCCATACCACCATGCCCGGCTCATGAGTCTTAGCGGATCGAGGTACCATGGTTAACGGGATTATCACTGGTAAGTTTGGTACCCTAGGTTCAAGCATTAGCGACCAAACATGGTGAACATACATAAGACACACGGTTTACTTGACGTGTTCGGCTGGCTCGAGCGCACAACAAGTTGGGCGATATGAAGCGCAGAAGCACCTCGTGTGGCCAACCACTATCGCCAACCGAAGTACGACACGGGTTCGCCAACACATCATGCGTGGCGGAACGAATCCCAACCACATCTTCAAGTCTGATACCGGATGCCTGGACTATGAACATAGTCCCAAGCTCAGTCAAATCCTAACCATAGCATGTGAAATACGGCATGATAACATGGTAATTCAAGAACACTAGCAATCATATTATAAAGCATATCATGAAGCATGTTAATAAACAAGTCACAAAGCATGTTCAAAAGCATGTTATAAAGCATTATGCAAATAGGGATACAAATACTTATATTTCCTAGGCGAGGGATTAGAGTGAATAACCACATGGAGGATGTCATAGGTGGCTCTAAGGTAGCGGAGAATCCCATCTCAGCACCTACCTAAGATTCTAACACTTAAGCACTTACACTCACAAGTGATTTCATCAACACTTGGAATGCACTATTTCAACATACATGACGTATGCTAGAGAAACGTGTACTAGGATTGTCCCTTACCAAACTAGTATTTTATACATATACATCATATTCATACAAAGAATTAAACATGGCAATCACATCAGCAAATTTTATACGTATAGGGTACTTCCTCGTATACCCAATTTCGACATACATAGTGTTTACAAAGGAACATAGATTGCAGCGATTCTTTTCACCAAACTAGTATTTTAATCATGTATTGTATAATCATACATTAAATAAATATGTCAAACATTATTCCAAAAGAAATACGTATACAGTATTTCTAAAATACGTAATTTCAACATACGTCGCATTTACAAGTGAACATATATTTTGGCGGTTCCTTTCGCCAAACTAGTATTTTATTCATATTTTATATAATCATACATTAAATAAACATGTCAAGCATTTATCCAAAAAAAATACGTATACGGTATTTCTACGTATACCTAGAATATGTGAAATTCCATATTTCACAACGTTAATCGAAACAGGAAACGGAAAGCACTTTGTACATGTGCAATTGCAAGCAGATCATGAATCTACCATTATCTGTCATTGAAAGCGTTGAAAACCGTAACTTATACACTTAAAGTCCTCACCTTTGCCTTTTGAAACGAAACAAATTAGCAAGGGTAGTAGAACTTCCGTATACGGGAGATTTCTAGCCTAAAGAGCGGAATCGGTTAGTTGTTACGCAACCCACATCGATCCCACCTCAAATCAGACCTAGAGTTAGGGTTTCTTACCTTCAAATGGGACGGAAAACGCCGGGAAAACTCCTAGAATAGGGCGGTGTAGGCCGTGTAACAAGCCAAAGTAGGAGGAGGGAAATCGGCAACAATCTCCAAGTCTTTCTCTCTCTTTTCTCTCTCTCCCTCTAGGGTTTTCTCCAAAATTCGTATGGCTGTGAGAGGGGCTGTTCTAAGCTCCTTTTATAGCCACAAACATTAGGAAATTAGACTCAGGTTCAAGGGGTACTGCTAATATAGGATTTTCGTCGCTTTTCCACATTTCAAAAGGGAAGTTCGGTGGCCCTCCTTGAACCAAACGTCGACTTAAGCTCACCATCGATGGATCTACGTGGGATTACGTTTTGACTCGATCGGATACCCGGATCGCACGTGGCGGACCACTTTCGGATTCGACGGTCGGTGGGCCACGATCGAAATTCAAAGTACATGTAAATGTTCCTGACATTTTTCTTAATCCGAGGGTGTAATTTGGTCTGATTCTGACGGTCAGGTTGCTTAATCCGACGCGTCAACGAATGATGCCAGATCACTATTCCAGATATTTATTTTGGCATGGGAATAGTGTTTTTCACACTCCCTCGCTCCGAATCGAAAAGAATGGCCATGGAACATCGGATGGAGCTGATTTTTGAGATGATTGTTAAGCCCAGTGGGGCGGTCCTAGTTCCTTAGCTTCGGGTTAATCGGACTCCCGATGTGCGATCTAGACCTAATACGAAGTTTCGGTTCATTCCCGAGAGCAAACGGGAAATGAGTTTGGTTCTAAACTTTAGGGTAACCTAGCGTCAATGATTCTGCAACTTTTGGGTCTTGCAGATCGTATTTAAAGCGATCCTAACGGATTTCATGGCTAATCGAGTTTAGTACTTAGTTAACTTTGTTAACTTTCTTAAAGAATTTAATCCTACGTGATTTCTGGTCGAGGTGGTACTCGACCCAATGTACGAAAATTTTCAGGTCGTTACAATCTACCCCCCTTAAACAAAAAATTTCGTCCTCGAAATTTATACCTTTTCGTACTCCTCGAGAATCTGAGGGTAGTTCTTCCTGACCTCGGCCTCAGTCTCCCAGGTAGCTTCCTCCTCGGAATGATGTGTCCAAAGCACCTTCACAAGCGGGATGACCTTGCTACGCAGTACCTGCTCCTTCCTGTCAAGGATGCGCGTCGGGCGCAACTCATATGTAGCATCCTCGCTCAACTGTACCTGCTCCCATCTGATGATATGCGAAGGATCAGGAACGTACTTCTTCAGCATAGATACATGAAATACGTTGTGTACGGAAGCAAGTGGTGTAGGCAAGGTGAGATGATACGCCACATTACCCACTCGATCCAGTATCTGAAATGGACCGATAAACCTCGGTGTGAGCTTCCCCTTCTTCCCAAACCGAAGGACTCCTTCATGGGGGGAAACCCGAAGGAACACATGATCACCGACCTCGAACTCCGGCGGTCGCCGCCTCGTATCGGCGTAACTCTTACTGCCTGCTCTGCTACGTGTGAGTAATCGACGCCTGATAATGTCTACCTTCTCTGTAGTCGCCTGAACCAACTCTGGGCCAATCAGGCTACACTCTCCAACCTCTGCCCAACAGTGCGGTGCCCTACAAGGTCGACCATATAGAGCCTCATATGGCGCCATGCCAATAGTCGCCTGGGAATTTGTTGTTGTAGGCGAACTCTGCGTACGGAAGACAGTCATCCCAATTTGTCCTTGAAGTCCAACACACATGCTCGCAACATATCCTCCAGAACCGATTCACCCGCTCGTCGCGCCCATCAGTCTGAGGATGAAACGCTGTACTGAACTTCAACTTCACACCCATCGCCTCCTGGATACGAGTCCAGAAGATGGATGTGAACAGCGTGTCTCTGTCCGACACGATCTCCAAAGGAACCCCGTGCAAACGGACGATCTCCCTGATGTATAATCTAGCCAGCTCGTCTGCAGAGTTCGTAACTCTAATAGGGAGGAAATGGGCCGATTTGGTCAACTGGTCCACAATCACCCAAATGGAATCGTGCCCCTTCCTCGTCTTCGGCAACCCTGATATGAAGTCCATGGAGATGAAGTCCCACTTCCACTCCGCTATAGGCATGGGTGAAGCAATTCGGGAGGTCGGCGATGTTACGCCTTGACCTTTGGCACGTCAGACATCGAGACACATACTCAGCAATGTGGGCCTTCATGTTATCCCACCAATACGTCCGTCTCATATCCTGGTACATCTTCGTGCTACCAGGATGCATCGCAAACTTCGAGTTATGGGCCGACTCGAGAAGCTCGCGTCTCAAGTCAGGCACATCTGGAACACATAGGCGGCCACGGAATCGTAAACCCCCATCAGAACCAACTCTCCACTCGGAGTCCACGGCGTCGCTAGTCTGCTCTCGAAGCTCAGACAGCCGCATATCGCCCTCCTGGGCCTCAACAATCCTGCCGTCAATAAGTGGTCGCACCCGAACGTGCGCAACACACTCAAATGGCTCCTCGACAGTGAGTCTCTGCTCGCAGTCCCGCACAAACTCCACCATGTCCCACTCGGCTATCATCAGCGGTGCCGCAAATGCTATCGCCTTCTTGCGGCTCAGCGCGTCTGCCACAAGGTTCGCCTTGCCAGGATGGTAGGAAACCTCGAACTTGAAGTCCTTGAGGTCTCCATCCATCGTATTGTCTCATATTCAAATCCCGCTGCGTGAATATGTATTTAAGGCTCTTGTGGTCGCAGAAAAGCTCGAACTCCTCACCATAGAGGTAATGTCTCCAGAGCTTCAATGCAAAGATGACAGCTGCCAACTCCAGGTCATGTGTAGGGTAATTCTCCTCGTGCTTCCTTAATTGTCTCGAGGCATACGAAATCACCCTATCCTTCTGCATCAGCACACAACCCAAACCAACGCGAGACGCGTCAGTATACACCGTGTATTTCACCCCTTGCTCTGACAATACTAGCACAGGGGCGGACGTCAACTTGTCCTTCAGCTCCTTAAAAGCCGCTCGCCTTCTCATTCCGGCGAACTTCAGGTCCTTCCGAGTCGGTGAGACAATGGCACTGGCGATCTTCGAGAAATCCTGAATGAAACGTCTGTAGTACCCAACCAGACCAAGGAAACTCCTCACCTCAATAACCGATTCAGCTGCTGCCAATCCGAACCGCGACTACCTTAGCAAGGTCCACTGCTATCCCATCCTTGGACACTACATGTCCCAGGAACTTGACTTCCTCCTGCCAGAAGTCGCACTTCTTATATTGCGCGAACAACTGGTTCTTCTTCAGTGTATCCAATACCTCTCGCAAGTGCTCCTCATGCTCCTCCCGACTCGTGGAGTATATCAAGATGTCATCGATAAAGACGATGACGAATCGGTAAAGGAAAGGCCGAAATACCCGGTTCATCAGATCCATGAACACGGCTGGTGCGTTCGTCAGGCCGAACGACATCACCAAGAACTCATAGTGCCCAAAGCACGTCCTGAAGGCTGTCTTCTGCACGTCCTCCTCTCTCACGCGCGGTACTGGTGGTACCCTGACTGAAGGTCAATCTTCGAGAAATACTTCGCCCCCCTCAACTGATCGAACAGATCATCAATCCTAGGCAGAGGATACTTGTTCTTCACCGTGACCTGGTTCAACCTACGGTAATCAATACACAACCGTAGCGACCCGTCCTTCTTCTTCACGAACAACACAGGTGCTCCCCAAGGAGACACACTAGGTCGAATAAAACCTCTCTCTACAAGTACGTCAATCTGTTTCCGCAGCTCCTCCATCTCACATGGAGGCATACGATAAGTCGGCAACGAGATGGGCATCGCACCAGGAGTAAGGTCAATCGTAAAATCAATCTCACGTCGAGGAGGTAAACCAGGGATAGTCTCAAATACGCCTGCAAATTCTCGAACCACCGACGTACCATCTACGGTTGGACCATCAATCGGCACAAGTAAAGCAGCATAACAATCAACTCGACAGGGCCAACTGACCTGCACTGGGAACGTGAAAGTTGTACCGTCAGGTCCATAGGCCGTCACGATCCGAGTATCGAATCTATCTCCGCCCTCATCCTGGTGAGCCAATCCATACCAAGGATAACGTCGTAGTGCCATAGTGGAGCAACAATGAGGTCGACGAGCACTGTGCTGCTACCTAAAACTACTGAGCAACCCTCGCATAATCGTGTGACATCCGAATGGTCCCGTAGGCGATAGTGAGTCTCATTCCCTTAGTGGGAATCGTATGCAAAGACAGGCGTTTCACCGCCCCACAAGAAATAATAGAGGTAGTGGACCCAGTGTTCACCAATAAAGAAACGGGAGTGTCATGAATAAAAGCCGTACCCTAGAAAGCCGTCGGAGTTGAAACCGACGTCTCAGGTGCCTCAGCCACAAGAGTATGAACGCGAGCCCTCGTCTGCTTGGCGGTTAATTTGAGGAGCCAAGGTCGTTGTGGCGGCCCGAAGCGCGGCACTGGGAGGTCGGAAGGAAGGATGTGCGGGGAGCGTCAGTGGCGGTGGAGCGATATGGCTGTGGGCGAGAACGGCCCATCATCCGTGGCGGAGAGAAACCACTATCCTTCATCCGCGCGAAACAACTCCCAATAAGATGACCCCGCTCCCGCAGCACGTGCGAGGTCACAACAGGCGCCTCACACGAGCCCCCCGGCGCTGCGATCTGGGAGGCGAGTCAACACGAGGCCTCTTGCCTAGGATAGGCCTCGCTCTGTATCTCTCTGTCGTGGCCTCGCAACCATAGCACCACGAGATCGGGCCAACCGGTCCACATCTGCTCTGCCGTCATAGACATGTGAACCAAGTCTTTGCATAGGTAGGTATACTGAGGCAGCATATCTTCGACCGTATCTCCGGTCGCAAGCCCAAAGAAAATCGACGCATCCACATCTGCTCGTCCACTAGTATAGTCGGGACAAAGCGGCCCAAGTCTGTGAAGCGGTGCTCGTACTCTGTAATCGTCATGCCTCCCTGCCTGAGGCGCAGAAACTCATCCTCCCGCTCATGTCGGTAAGTCTGCGGGTAATATTTCTCATGGAACCGGAACTCGAAAGCCTCCCAGGTCCATACGTAATCTGCTGCGACAGACCGCAATACACTGTCCCACCATAAACTAGCCTCCCTCTCAAACATAAAAGCGGCCAGCTCTACCTGCTCTGCCTCTGAGCAATGTAGCATCCGAAGCATCTTAGAGATGCGGTCAAGCCAAAACTCTGCCTCCTCGGGTCTATGAGTACCCATGAATGAAGGAGGCCTCAAGCGCTGAAATCGCTCGAGTAGACCGCGTGTGCTGACATCTCTAGCAGGAGGCACCACGGGTGAAGGCAGAGGCACATCCTCACACTGAGCAGGAGGCTCCGGGTGCCCGGCAGGACAAGCAGATGTCGTAGGTGGAGTCGCACTACCACCATGGGACAAGGCCTCAGCGATAGTGGCCATAAGGTGGCGGGTGCTTCGCTTCTGCTTCAGTATCTCGCTGGCGATGCATCATCGACATCACTCGCTCAAATCTATCGGTCGGCGGAGCAGACACGGGAGTCATCTTCTTGCGCAGAAGATAACGGCCGAAACTGCTCACGGACCGGGGGCGTGTAAGGTGGCAATCCACCAGCAGGGGGCTGATCAGAACCAAACCCACGGTCCGCAGGACCGCTACTACCAGAAGGAGTCTGGTCCATAGAGCCAGTCAGACGGAGATGTGCCGTACTCCGCGTATACTGTCGCGGCATGCCCTATACAACACAGGGTACAGCATCGGTGAGATACAACATAACACACATCATAAAGCACTTTACGCATTCCACACATAATCAAAACAAAAGGGGCTACATGCCTTTCATTTACCCAAAATTAGTCATAATACATGGATTACAGAGTTTACATGAATCATGACGGAAATCACATGATAGCCAATACATCTACTACATCAAACACCTAAACATGCTACTACCTAATACAACATCTGTACGAAAACACAAACCGCCTATCGCGGTAACCAAAGCAAACACAACATACAACGACATGGATGACTAAGCATCCGAAGTAGGTGGTGGAGGAGGAGCATTCTTATCCTGTGCACAGCACAGGATGGCCTTCAACGTACGAGACATCTTCTTGAAACTCTTCTTCATGTAGGCTTCATTCTCTTCAAGCTTGGTTCAAACTTGACCAATCTCTTGCTGCAGGGCGGCTTGCCCCTCCTCAAGACGGGCCAATCGCGCATCAAAAGCATCTCGATCCACACCCTGCTCCTGAGCCACAGGGGGTGAACTCTCCTCAGTGTCCTGAGCCTCAGGTTCTTCTTCCTGTATGTCATCACTGCGCTCCTCATCGCTCTCAGCCTGGAGGTCAACACTCTCCTCGCCGGCGCTATCCGACTCATCTCCGGACTCGTCGAGTCGGGCTTGCCGCTGTTGAGGGCCGATCTTCATATTCCTGAGTGTCGCTTCACTTATGACTCGGACTGGTGCAAGATCCTCCATATTCAACTGTAGCCTACATCACGAGCCATCCCGGATCAGTCGGCCAAATGGGAGCGAAAGATCGTTCCTGGCAGAACGAACAACATTAACTATCTGGGATAGGATGAATGTGGGCAGGCATATGTTGTCCCCGCGTCCCATCTTGTACAGAAAGTCCACCATCACCCTAGTACATTCCGTGCGGTTACCCCACCGTGGGTATACATTGTATGTGAAGATGTGATGGAGCAAATGGAAGTCTTCGGACATCTTTGTCGCCGCAATACAATTTCCTCGCTTTCAAGTAACCCGGCGACCACAGAGAAATCGCGTGCGACGATCCCTTTCCCGCGCACTTCTAAAGAAGTCATCACTAGGCTGTACTTGACCAAGCGGGATCTTCGTGATTCGAACCACTTCGTCCACAGTGATTGTGCGCCTTATGCCCCTCACAGAAACAGTAAACTCGAAGAGGCTCTACTGATGAGTCCACGATGTGAGAAAGCGCGAACCGTGTTCTCACATGCGGGGGACTCGCCTTCAAAAATATAATTCCATCCGATATCCACCAAGTGGTCCATCATCGGGTGTAAGCCAAACATCCTTTCATCCACATGAGCTTCAAACACAACCTTGCGGCCCGCGAAGCGCCCATATTCCATGCCTATCGGATAAGCATTTCTGGCGGGGTGGTCAGGATCCAGGTCTCGCTTCGACCTAAACTCCCACATGGTGCTTGTGCCGGCCCCAACATCGGATCTTCTTCGGGTATGGGCTGGCCTACTTGGGCCGGCGTCATCGGCCGCGGTTTTTCTCTTTCCCATGAAAGATAGGATGGAGGAAATGGAGAAAATGGTAGCCACCACACCAAGGAGGGCCATGGAAAATTTCCAAAATGGGGAATCAAGGGGCTGATCTCCTTTATCTTCCTCAATCAACAATCCAACAGGTGTGGAAGGAGCTCTAGAGGTAGGAAATGAAGAAGGAACAAAAGAAAATGGAATGGGTTAGGAGATTACCCGATTTTGAGCTCCAAGGAGGGGTATGAGAGCTCCAACTTGTGAAAATGGGGAAAGGAGGAAGCTAGGGCTGTTGTGGAAGGTAGGGGTGTGTGAGTTATGGAAGGAAATGGAAGGATTGAAGGTTTGGAGGGATGGGTTTTTGAGAAAAATCGGAATGGGAGTGGAGGTGCTTGAAAAGAGGGTGAAATGAGAGAAAAGGGTGCTCCAGCCCCTTAAATCCTAACCCATTTACGATTTCGCACGTGCCAGGGGTTAGAGGGGGTCAGGCCGACCAACCTCAAGTTTGGATTTTCACCGGAAAGCTGACCGGACCGCGGTCCGCCGCCGGTGCCGCGGCGCCGCCGCGGTCGGGCTTGGCCGGAACCGCGCCGCCGTGGTGGGACCCTTTTTGCCACATTCCCAGGGTGCCAAATGCACCCTGGTTCAGTCTGGAAAGTTAGTGGATTAACGTGGAGGGGCCCCCGACTCAGTTTAGTGCCAAAACGGTTAGTTCCGGCAAAGTTCTGATCTAATCTGATTTTTCCTGATTTTTAACGACTCATTTTTTGGTAGATTGTGACCTGGACACGTCAATAGACGGTCTAGGAGTGACTTGGGGTCCATAAGTGTGGTCGGGATCGAGTACGCACTCGATCAAACTGTCCATGTGCAATGAACTTCGCCGAACGGCGGAATCGGGAGACCCTAAGACTGTTGCTAGATTTTGCGCACCCTCCTAAGTATAATGCGTCAGCGTACGTAGTGGGGACATAACTCAGGTCCGGTTTAATCAAAATCATGCTCTGATACCAACTTGTAACGCCCTGAAAATCGGGGGTCGAGTGTAACTCAACTCCCGAGTTCCAACGCATCACTTATGCAACATGTTTAATGATATTTGAATGTTGTATGTGTTAGAGCAGTAAACATGAATGAGATTATACCAAAGCGATAATTCATACTCCAGATCAACTGTATAAAAGCAAGCGGAAGACTGAACTGTATATATATGTATGTAAAGAAACAAAATAAACGATTCATTCTCCAGAGTATGAATCCATCTGAGTCCATATACATTTCTGTTTATAATCAAAAGTCAAAAATAACTGGGTACAATCCCTGTGGAACCCATCGATCCTGGCAACCTAGTCGAAGCCGCCAGAGAACTGCATATACGAGAACTCCTCCTGGTCCTCGTCATAATCAGGCTCCGCCTCCAGCGTAGTCGGGTCGCCTAAACCTGAGATAGAGTCTGGTTGGTGTGCGCAACACCGTCCCGTAACGTGGGAGTGAGTAGCTAACTCAGTGGAACGATAAGGCATAAGTTATCATGTTATCAATACAGTCAAGCAGTAATGATAAAGCAGTAAATCAAACACTCCTAGTTACTCTGATTAATGCAAGTATGAATGCAGGTATGATGGATGCCCTCACCGACATACTCCCTCAGGCGACACCATCTCACGTTCGCACATGCTTACATCCCACAGTGCTCCACATCTTCCAGGCACATGCGATGCATGATGAGCATGATTACCGAGTTTTTAATTAGTTCGTTTCAAACAGCAGGATTGGGAAACTAAGGTACCTCCCTTGTATCATTTCCAAACATGATCCAATCTAGGGTCGTCGAGTCTAGTTAATATCGAGACGATGGTGTGTTTTCTAGGTCACCTGCAAATGCCCGGCTGTCGAGTCACATTACGCACAAAGGTTGCACCACTCCCCCATCACCCCTTAAACAATTCATCACTATACAGAGATAGGCCTAGTTCATACTCTATATATCACGGCGAACCCTAAGGCACGCTGCAACTTCAGAATATGCTCGCGGTCACTACAAAGGGCTGCCAGGGCTGTTACGCACAAAGGTTGCACCACTCCCCCATCACCTTATCAATGTAGGACGGCACGGCGCGAATATAGTGTCCCATACCACCATAATCGGCTCACGAGTTGAGTTGCTCACTTTGGTCACTACGGGAGGCACGTAGCCCGGCGTAGGCCGACAGCTCGACCACGGTGTCCCATACCACCATGCCCGGCTCATGAGTCTTAGCGGATCGAGGTACCATGGTTAACGGGATTATCACTGGTAAGTTTGGTATCCTAGGTTCAAGCATTAGCGACCAAACATGGTGAACATACATAAGACACACGGTTTACTTGATGTGTTCGGCTAGCTCGAGCGCACAACAAGTTGGGCGATATGAAGCGCAGAAGCACCTCGTGTGGCCAACCACTATCGCCAACCGAAGTACGACACGGGTTCGCCAACACATCATGCGTGGCGGAACGAATCCCAACCACATCTTCAAGTCGATATCTGGGATGCTGGACTATGAACATAGTCCCAAGCTCAGTCAAATCCTAACCATAACATGTGAAATACGGCATGATAACATGGTAATTCAAGAACACTAGCAATCATATTATAAAGCATATCATGAAGCATGTTAATAAACAAGTCACAAAGCATGTTCAAAAGCATGTTATAAAGCATTATGCAAATAGGGATACAAATACTTATATTTCCTAGGCGAGGGATTAGAGTGAATAACCACATGGAGGATGTCATAGGTGGCTCTAAGGTAGCGGAGAATCCCATCTCAGCACCTACCTAAGATTCTAACACTTAAGCACTTACACTCACAAGTGATTTCATCAACACTTGGAATGCACTATTTCAACATACATGACGTATGCTAGAGAAACGTGTACTAGGATTGTCCCCTTACCAAACTAGTATTTTATACATATACATCATATTCATACAGCAATTAAACATGGCAATCACATCAGCAAATTTTATACGTATAGGGTACTTCCTCGTATACCCAATTTCGACATACATAGTGTTTACAAAGGAACATAGATTGCGGCGATTCTTTTCGCCAAACTAGTATTTTAATCATGTATTGTATAATCATACATTAAATAAATATGTCAAACATTATTCCAAAAGAAATACGTATACGGTATTTCTAAAATACGTAATTTCAACATACGTCGCATTTACAAGTGAACATATATTTTGGCGGTTCCTTTCGCCAAACTAGTATTTTATTCATATTTTATATAATCATACATTAAATAAACATGTCAAGCATTTATCCAAAAAAAATACGTATACGGTATTTCTACGTATACCTAGAATATGTGAAATTCCATATTTCACAACGTTAATCGAAACATGAAACGGAAAGTACTTTGTACATGTGCAATTGCAAGCAGATCATGAATCTACCATTATCTATCATTGAAAGCGTTGAAAACCATAACTTATACACTTAAAGTCCTCACCTTTGCCTTTTGAAACGAAACGAATCAGCAAGGGTAGTAGAACTTCCGTATACGGGAGATTTCTAGCCTAAAGAGCGGAATCGGTTAGTTGTTACGCAACCCACATCGATCCCACCTCAAATCAGACCTAGGGTTAGGGTTTCTTACCTTCAAATGGGACGGAAAACGCCGGAAAACGCCTAGAATAGGGCGGTGTAGGCCGTGTAACAAGCCAAAGCAGGAGGAGGGAAATCGGCAACAATCTCCAAGTCTTTCTCTCTCTTTTCTCTCTCTCCCTCTAGGGTTTTCTCCAAAATTCGTATGGCTGTGAGAGGGGCTGTTCTAAGCTCCTTTTATAGCCACAAACATTACGAAATTAGACTCAGGTTCAAGGGGTACTGCTAATATAGGATTTTCGTCGCTTTTCCACTCTCAAAGGAAGTTCGGTGGCCCTCCTTGAACCAAACGTCAGACTTAAGCTCACCATCGATGGATCTACGTGGGATTACGTTTTTGACTCGATCGGATACCCAGATCACACGTGGCGGACCACTTTCAGTTCGACGGTCAGTGGGCCACGATCAGAAATTCCAAGTACATGTAAATGTTCTGAAATTTTTCTTAATCCGAGGGTGTAATTTGGTCGATTCGACGGTCGGGTTGCTTATCTTCGACACGTCAACGAATGATGCGATCACTATTCCGGATATTTATTTTGGCATGGGAATAGTGTTTTCACACTCCTCGCTCCGAATCGAAAAGAATGGCCATGGAACATCGGATGGAGCTGATTTTTGAGATGATTGTTAAGCCCGGTGGGGCGGTCCTAGTTCCTTAGCTTCGGGTTAATCGGACTCCGATGTGCGATCTAGACCTAATACGAAGTTTCGGTTCATTCCCGAGAGCAAACGGGAAATGAGTTTGGTTCTAAACTTTAGGGTAACCTAGCATCAATGATTCTGCAACTTTTGGGTCTTGCAGATCGTATTTAAAGCGATCCTAACGGATTTCATGGCAAATCGAGTTTAGTACTTAGTTAACTTTGTTAACTTTCTTAAAGAATTTAATCCTACGTGATTTCTGGTCGAGGTGGTACTCGACCCAATGTACGGAAATTTTCAGGTCATTACATAAGCCCATAGTGAAGTAAAATCAACTCCTCCAAGAAAAATTGTCACAAAATGGGTAGTGAAAAATAAGAGAAATTGCCTTGTAACCCATTCATTTTCAAAAATAGGCAATCATGTAAAGTGGTACCTTGATAGCGGGTACTCAAGACACATCACAGCTAACAAATCACTTCTCTTAAATTATTCAAAATCTTGATGATGGGAAGGTCACCTTTGGAGATGAACGCACCGCTAAGGTAATGAGACATGGAACTATTGTTGGATTAGAAATGCTCAAAAATGAGAATGCGCTTTGCGTAGAAGGGTTGACACATAACCTTCTAAGCATTTCTCAAATATGTGACAACAAGCATGTGGTGACCTTCTCTAAACAAGAATGCAAGATCTCGGACGTATCAAGAAAATCAATTATGAAGGGTCTTCGCACTAGTGACCAATGTTATGTCATAAAAGGCAATAGGAAGGATGATCTATCTGCCTAATATCACCTGAGCATAGATAATAAGTCCAGGTCATGGCATCTAGGCCCAGACATGGATGAGAAATGATGCACTTTTGTGGTTATTATGATATATCTAAGGTTTGCATACCTCATCAATTTCTTTTTGAATATGAACATAGCAAATGTTTATAATTTTGGTTCTCACAATATTTTGTACAAATTTGTTGTGTATACAAGCTATAAAGAAAATACCTTATGATATGCATCTCTGAGACTCTATCGAAGAAACATAGATCAATGTCATATTTGTTCACTTCGATAAGTCAGTCGATGAATCGAATGACCCGTCAATGACATCGAGCAAAATTCGATCTCATCGAAGCACTCTCTGAATCAAAAGCATCGCACATTGTAGAATGTTATCGAACAGCTTTTCGATAACATCGATTAGAAGAACTCGATGTGATCGAATCAGATTTGATGACATCGAATAGGCCCACCCGATAAAAGGCGGGCGAGCAGGAATTTTTTTTTTTTTCATTTTGTTGTTTCACTTCCCCACTGTTTTTCCTTGGCTCCATTGACATCAGGGGCAGTCCTTTACAACTCAAATCCGGAAGGCTCATAGGTATATCCCTTCGATTCCTCAAGTTATTCTTCCTTTATTTGGGCTTTCCTAGGTTATTAAAAGAGATTTTGGGAAATTTCTGTTGTTCTTCATCTTCTCGATCTTCTACATAGTTTTTCCCTTCATCTATTCTCTTGCATTTGTGGTTGCCCAATTTGACATGGCTAAGGACAAAGGGAATGCTCCGGTCATAGGACAATCATCACGGCCAACTCGGAAAAAAGACCTTGGCTCTACGAGAAAAACCAGGGTTCCGGAATCCCCTTCTCGCCACCGAGGCACCACTGCCTGACAGTCGTCGTATAGTGAGGCCCCGTCGGCAGCTCCAGTACCTCCTCCCACTCCAGTGATTCCGCCTCCCCATCCCAACATGTTGGAAAAATATATGGGGCGAAGTCTGGTACATGAACGTAAAGTGGATAGGGAGTGTATTCGGGCATTTGATATAGAATCTCTATTATCGGCGATCGATTGGTCTCTTATTTTGGATTTTGGTGGACCATGCCATGACGAACAAACCTACCGATTTCTCACGTACTGTCACTCTCTAATTCTTCAGCTTCCCTCTATAACGATCACAATCGGGGAAATGAACATAGAAATCATGGTCGAGTCTGTTGTAAATCTGTTTGGTCTCACTGTTTCTCCTATTGGCTTGTCTAACCTTGATCTTGATGACCCAATGGTCCGATCCCTGGTCACCAAATTCTTATGCTATGGTAAAGACGTCCCTTGGTATGAAGGAAATGCACTTAAGGCAAAATACATGCTCCCAAAATACTGAGTTTTGCATGGGATCTTCTCTACCTACGTATATCCTAAGGGGACAAATCGAGTCGATCTTACCTGCTTCATGGTCCTTGTTCTATATAGCATTGCATCTGGTGTCAAATTTTCTTTACCCTCCTTAATCATCCATCAATTGGCTATTGTTGTCCACACATCCCGAGAAACTTATCTCTCATTCCCTCATATCATCCATGTGCTAAGCAATGAGTTGGGACTGCCCTTAACGAATGATCTCGAGCGTCCTCTACGACATTTCAACAATGTAAACATTCGAAAGCTGGACCTCAAGTTCCATCCACTCATAGAAGGACAGGATGAGGTAAAGACGCAAGGTGAAGATGAAATGGGGGAAGCAGCAGCATCGACCTAAGGAGAAACAAATGGACCACGAGTAACTTCGACCACTCCTGACTCTGCATAGACACAGCGACAAAAACAGCATCAGGATCAGGTCGGGGCAACCCTACGAGGTCTGGCATGACTTGAGGACCAGATTGATCGACAGGAGGAGAGGCTTTCAGGCATGGAGCAGATGGTTGTTGCATTACAACACACCACCCAGCACATTGTTGACTTACTAACGTGCAAGCATGATGACACAACTCCATCAGACTCAACCCCAGCGACGTAGTGTTGAGTTTCCCATCACCTACACTGATTGGTCATTCATACATAGGACATGAGTATCTTTTTGGAATGTCCTAAGTACTCATGAGTGTAGGTGCTAGTCAACTAACTTGGATAGTTTAACAGTTTATTTTGGTTGCCTGGCCCGTGGATGGGCTAAAAAGGTTACAACTGATGGGATATTTTAGGTTGGTTGTGCATATGTCTGATTATGCCCATGGATGGGCAAATTGGTTGGATATTTCTTTTTGTTGTGGCCCATGGATGGGTCGGATGATAATTTGTTTTAGATGGTTTAAACACTTATTCACTGCCAAGCTTGAGCAGTTATGTTGATTGCTCTTATCAATTAATGATGATCTTTTTTAGCTTTATATTAAATATCTATGGGAGTGAATGTTCTGAGAAAAATGGTGATTGGTTAATTAATGTTTATTATATGCTCATGGAAGTGTTTAATTATGTTGTGGAATGGTGATTTCAGTGCTTTATATACAAATGCATATATGTGTCTATAATGTCATCTATGGAATGTTAATTGCTCTACTATCTATCTTATGCATTTTGGAGATATGCTTACATGTTATGAATTATGATTGTTTATTCTATGGAATGAGGATTCCCTGTCATGAGTTGATCCCCACATAACCCTCCTATTACATTGTTTCTCCTAGTTTCTTCAAATTCAACTTCAGTCAATCGATCTGATATTGGTATATACTAACCTTTGCCAATGACTGACAGAAAGGGGAGAACAAATCTCACCATAAGAACAATTGTGTGTATGGTTTATATGCATGGTGATACAAGTGATAGGGGGAGCAGCTACAAGGAGATAGGGGGAGCAGCTATATGAAGACTCATGTTGTGTGTGAACTCAATAGATTATCTATAAAATTGTGTAAAGTTCATGTACACACAATTTAGGGAGTTGTTCTAGGTATTGTTCTAGGTGTTTTGAGTTTTGTCATGTAATTGACAAAGGGGGAGATTGAAAGTGCCCTGGTTTGTCAATTAGCGTGAGGGTTGAGTCGATGAGTCAAGTGAACCCCATATGAAGATCGTTCAAGCTATTGCCTCAACCGGACGTGTGTTCCGAGCTCGTCAAAGTTAAACTAAGCCTCGCATCCCATGTCCCAAAACACCCAGGTAAATAAATCCTTAAAAGCCTTAGAACAACATAGGAGTTGAAAGTCTGAAAACTTGTTTTTAAATAAGAAAATTTTCTAAGTTTTTTGCTTAGCTTGATGACATCGAGTTTACGTCGATAACATCGAACACTCATGTTCGATGACATCAGACTTCGATCACATCAAAATGAGACCTTTCATGTCCAGAATATTTGGAAAAAATATTCGATATCGTCGAATATACCATCGATATCATCAAACATTAGTAATCAATGACATCGAAGGCGGGTCGATAACATCGTAAAACTTAGAGCATTATCCAACAAAGCTTCTTGGAAAATATTCTGACTTAGCTCGAGGAATCGAATGAGCTTCAATATCATCGTAATTCAAAGTTAGATGACATCGAGCAAGGTTTGATGACATCGAATTTGGACAAGTCTGTGTCCAGCAAGCTTGAAAGGAAAATCAAATGGAAATGTTCGAGGAATCAAGATATACTCGATATCATCGAAATTCCAACTTCGATGACATCGAGGAAGCCTCGATGACATCGATATAGGACAAAGAAGTGTCCAGTAAGCTTTTAAGGAATATCCTCTAAAAAGATCGATGAATCGAACTAGGAATTGATAACATCAAAATTTGAAATTCGATGAGATCGAATCAGGTTCGATGACATCGATCTTCTCTCAAAAAGTCCCCAGAATGTTGTTTTAGTTGTCTTCGTATCATCAAACTGATATTTGATGGCATCGAAAGTATACGTTCGATGACATCGAATTAGGTTCGATATAATCAAACGCAGTCAGAAATTGACAATTTTATTTCCATTGGGGCTTTTTGCCTTTATAAAGAGAGCTTGTTCTTGGTTGTTGTATTGAGAAAAAGAGAGAGCTTTGAGAGAGTAATTTCATACCACCTACCTTAACCCTTTTTCTCATGAGAATTCATCCTTTAATCCACCCTCATCATTGATAATCAATAGAGTGGATCGGTGAATGAGTTTCCTCATTCAAGGATCATCCAGCTATCACCTTAATGACAAATCATTGAGCTGGGATCCCTTGAATGCTTAAGACCTTGGAATCACTCCGTCTCTTCAATGATTAACATTCATTAAAGTGGATTCTAATAAAACCTTGACCCAACCCCATCACCTTACATTGGAGCATCATTAGTGTTGGGGATTAGGGGAACTAAAAAATCTTTGTCATCAAGGGAGAGCATCTTCATCAACGTGCAGAACCACCATACACCTCCTTTAGTGAAATCCGGTACACTCAAGGGTTGAGTGCGTCTATCGGGAGTGGAGTAGGCACATAGCCGAACCACTATAAATGACTGTGTTTGAGATTAATATTTGCATATTCTCTTATTGTGTTTACTTTGAATGATCACATGAAATCATGACAATATGTATATCTGGAACTGATAAGATTCACATCCCACACAATTTCACCTAGTTCATCTATCATAGACTAAGTGTCATATCTTATTTAAATATTGAGTAATCTTGTGATTAGATCCTCTACTTGGCTTGGAAGCCTATAGAGTTAAAATGAGTACATCTTGATAATTGCACATTATATCAAGATTAGGTTAATAGGATTTTAATTTTTTATAAAATTCTATAAAGTCCTATTTACCCCCCTCAAGGACACTTTGACCTATTCCTACTTCCAGTATAGCGGTCTATACTGCAATTTCAATTGGTATCAGAGCGGGTCTCTCTTAAGGGTTTAACCACCTAGAGAGTGATCTTGACCGAAGTTGGGAATCATGGTCAAAGGGGAGGGCTCATCCGTGTCCAGACCTCCTGTATTTGATGGTTCAAATTATTCATACAGGAAGGCAAGAATGCACTACTTTCTGAAATCTTTGGATCATGACGTTTGGGACATATTTGAAACTGGATATAGGTTACCAACTGATCAAATAGCACTTGAAAATGGCCTAACTATCTCCAAACCTAAATCTAAAGAAATGTGGACTGCATACGATAAAGAAAGACAAACATCTGAAACAAAAGCAATGAATGTTATTTATTGTGTTGTGTCACAAGAAGTCTTCAATCAAATCAGTATGTGTAGCACATCAAAAGAAGCATGGGATTTGTTGGAAACAACCCATGAGGGAACCAGCATAGTGAAAAGATCCAAGCTGCAACTTCTAACATTACAGTTTGAAATCTCAAAATGGAGGAACTTGAGACATTTATGGAATTCTTTACAAAACTGAACATCATACGTAATTCCATAGGTGGATTGGGAGAGAAAGTTCCAGTCTTGAGGACACTTTGATCTATTCCTACTTCCAGTATTGCAATCTTTACCGTAATTTCACCCAAATCACAAGAACAACACCATCACCACATATCCACTAATATAAATGTTAGATTACAGGGCTGAAAGGAAAATACATAAATAACAAAATCTCCAAAATGATCTACCACAAGCTCCTGCCTTAACGCTACTGTGACCTAATGTCACATACATGCAACGGTCGTGCATAAGCTTACTAAGAAGCTCAGAGGGTGGTGCGTGTGTGCGTAATGCATGTGCCAAACACACAAATATCAGAGTAAGCAGAAATACTAGCAAGTCCATAAATACCATCAACCTTATCCACGCTATATGATGTAAGGACATAATAAACCAAATGTCATATGCTGAGGAAGCAATGTAGATCGGCTCTGTAATGCGGAAACATAGTAAGCCAAATATCATATATTGAGGATGCAATGCAATATGCAAATCCTAGTGAGTCCACGAATACCATCAGACCTATCTAGGTCATGCAATGCAGAAACATAGTAAACCAAATGTCATATACTGAGGGTGCAATGCAATATGCAATGCAAAAGAAATGACAAAGCTGGAGTGTGTAGTCAAGATGAGAGTACGTGATATTGTAAGTTGTGGGGTTCATCATAAGGGACTTTTATCCAAACCAGTCACATACCTAAATTTAGATAGCTAGTCTCAATATGGTAAACTCCTGATCCCAGGTTGGTCGCGTGCCCAACTGAAATCCTGGCCATTGCAAAAGTACATAATGATTTAATTGTGCACCACCAAACCGAGTGGATGGTGAATGAATGAATAAATGAGTCAAATGTTGAGTACACAACTCCTACTCAAAAGTCCACATTCCAGTACCATACATCTCTGGAATATTATTGGGGTCTAGTACACTCCACATTGGCTACCGCCCTCCCTGGCCGTGCAGCCAGCAAGTGGAAAAGACCTCACTACCTGCTTGGCCAGTAGTCTGCTAATATCTACCCAGCTCGTCGATAGCGGACCCATTTCGGAACTGGGCAAACTCAGCCTAGCTTTATCCCCTACCCTCGGGTGGATAAGGCCACATCTCCTTCCAACTAACCTTGACACAGTAGGAGACGCGGCCTACTGGTATTCAGCACTCGGGTGCTCATATATCCACTCGGTCTAGACGTTGGAGCATACCTTAGCCACGGGGGTTTGGGGACTTTCACCCAAGGACATACTAAATGCCCATATGCTAGAACCAAACATTTTTGGTGTCCCACTAGCCATCCACAATATGCCTGAGAAGGCCACAGCCCTGTTGTCGCTAGGGCGTACATCAATCATGTCACATAAATGCAAGATGCATGAGTCATACTATCCAGTCATGCACCAATCCTGCATGTACCACACGCTCATGTAGGGCAACTCCATCTCTTAGGGAGTCCCATAAACAATCAACCCAATGGCATATGTTATGATCAATCACTCTTCATAACAAGCATACAAATGATGCGTATGGGCATGTATCATGATACTCTACTATGCATGATTATCAAATAAAGCAGAAAACAATAAACCACAATCGGCCTTAACCGGCATATCACATATAAGAGTAGGGGTTGAACGATACGCCCCACTAGACATAAATAAGTCTATATAGAAGGGTCCATGTTAGACTATCACAACCTACTCAAGGTAGTAGCATATCATATATCCTAAGACAGGGTCCTCTGCAAGGACGGTGGATCTAACCCATGAGTCGAGATAAGCTTCAACAGTGGATATACCAAATCTAATACCACATATTCTTTCATTTAGGAAAGGGGTGATGATGCACTAAATAACGAATATACCATCCTGACATCACATATCCTGCCATCTATGGTAAGGGGTGATAATGTACTAAACAATGGATGTCCTAGATGATACACTAATATCAAGGGTGGACCTCACACTCATCCCAACAAGGAGATGGACGGTGTGGATGATATGTACATGTTACAAGGTCCTACTAAATGGGGTACAAAGGTATGATACACCTCTCATGGTGAGTCAAGTGGGTATACAACGAGGTGAGTTCATAGGGTGGGCTTTCTCAATCTCTCATCATAAATAAATTGGGCTTCCTTATGGGGCCCAATACATACACGAAGTGGGCTTGGTAGAGTTCATACATCTAGGACTATGTGTCCTTCCAAACGGATTGGGTAGCCCGCTCAACACCTAAGTGGGCCTTGGGTATGGTCACTAAGCTTGGGCAAAACATGTATCTAGGTGGGTCACATTTCTATGGAAGGCCTGGTATGTACATAATGTGGGTTCCAAGGTTTAGACAATCCTAAAGGGCATGGTGGCAAGCACCATTATCAATGGGGGCCCAACGGTTTGGGTTAGCCCAATGGGTATTACTAATCATCAATGGGGCCCCACGATTAGGGGTAGCCCAACAAGGTAAGGGTGGAAACGGGGTTATCAATGGGCCCTAATGAGGTTTACAAGGGTGGACATTTAACCACCATTGCTCCTAAGGTGCAACCCATTAGGATTGGAATCTAACTCATAATAGGGCCCACGGACCTTAGAATATCTAGAAAAAAAATGGATGGATGGCATATGTATAACCTATACGTCATGGTGGTCCTCGTAGACAGTCCAAAGGCCTTGGAAAAATAGATGAACAATGTGCATACAATACACACATCATGGTGGGCCTCGTAATACAGCCCATGGCCCATAAAATGGGTGGACAACGTGTACATATCACACACATCATATTGGGCCTTACAAAACCATGGGGACCACGGTCCTAGAAAGGTGAATGAACAGTGTGTACATCACACATACATCATAGCGGGCCTTATAAGGCAACCCACAACTTGAGAAATGGATGGGCAGTGCGATATAACATATACATCAAGGTGGGCCTCACAACCAGCCCCATGGTGGGACGTTCCATCATCACCATTCCCCATGGCACAGTCCACTTGAAACTTGAATTATCTTCACAATGGGGCGCTGATGGCCCTCATTCTATCTGGAAATGGATGGACGTTGTGTGTACATAACACATACCTCATGGTGGGCCTCATACATCATTAAATGAGCCCCATCAGTATTGGCCAACGCGAATATAAAACATACATCAAGTGGGCCTGCTGTTGGATGGTCAGTCCAGCAGCGCCCCTGGCCCATTTTAGGCACCAAACGGATGGGAGGCCTGGATAAAATACATACATAGAGTGGGCCTTACGCAACACTCATGGGCCCCACAAGGAGATGGCCAGTAAGGGCTTAAACACATACCTCAAAGGATCCTTACTAGTCATCCAGCCCACCCAACATTCAGGGTCTACTTGGCGTCCACCAGATTGACGGTCTGGATGAAACACTTATCATGGTGGGTCCTATAAGTGGGCCAGTCTAGCTGGTGCATGGATCGAGCCCCGGTGGGCCACACAATGGCTGGATGAAGTTGATAAACATATACTTCATGGTAGGTCCAACAGATTGCTGGACGGTCAGCCCTGACCCCAGCGTTGGGCCTGACTGGGTCTCCCATAGATGGACGATCTTGATGAAACACATCCTCATGGTGGGTCCCACTGGCACGTGGGCCAGCCAGGAGCTGGCCAACTACATTCATCACCCAAACAGGTGGGCTGTTAGGAGAAAAACAGGTACATTAGGGTGGGCCTGAAATGTAACAACCCGAATTTTCACGGTCAGAGTTTGTACTCGAGCCCGAGGAAACCGGGTGTTAATATTGTAAAGTGAGAATGTCTTAAGAACTTGCCCTGAGATTTTCTCCCATCGACATTACATTCATCTACATATTTGATGGAAACCAGCCATAAGAATGAAATTAACTATCTTTCTCATTCCAAAAGAAAATAAATGAATCGTCAAAAGCTCTCACAATAGGAGCATAACACAAACTGAATTAAAAATAAAAATGTAAGTAAAACTAATTCCTATTCTCGATCTTATTCATCGGGTTCTCCCTCGAGTCGGTGCTCCTCTGGTTCTTCCATCTGTTCGTCACCTGCATCATCTATGTGGTTGGGAGAGGGTCAATGCCCTACTCGTAGTGAAGGTCATCCTTTAAGATTAACAATAATTCAGGAGATTCATAATAGGTAATGAAGAATGTTCTGATATGTCCCGTAGTCCACTAATACGAGGATATCATAATGCGCAAACAATCTACATGAGATGCATGCCTAGCATAGTGAGTGTGGCTCATCATACATAGTGATCGTCACAATGTGGAATATAATTCATAGAAAACCCGGCTCGACCCGCATCTCATAACTACGAATATTCGCTGGCATGGCCAATGCTAGCATGGATTTATGCAAACATCTCAAGGTAACACAACACGCAGTTGGGGGATTTACGTAACACGATGTGTCCATGGAGCGACTAATTGCGACATCCAATCCCAAAAAGTCGATGTAACACGTATGCCGATACATCGATTGTGCACCATGCCAACCAACCCACAGAATTACGTGCCGACCAAGAGGGCCGCTACCCGTAACGCATTACATCCATGATAAGATAATTGATCACTAGTTGATAGCTCATAACACATCACTTACACTTATAGAGGATATAGCTGAATCATGAAGAATATAAACTGAATCATGGAGGTTCTGGAATAACAAAACACATGCACATGCCTTTAAAGATAGACGACATAAGGCCAATATAATAAAGAGAAGAGTGACAATGGTCAACCCAACAAAAGTGGCAATGGCTAACATAACAAGAGAAGAGTGAAAATGGTCAACTCAAAAAAAAAAGTGGCAGAGCCAACTCAATAAAGAGACGAGTGGCATAGCCAACTCAAATATAAAGATGAGTGGCAGAGCCAACTCAATAATGGATAAGGCAGGGCAAGGCTTGTACCCATGGCCTCACATGAATTCAGAAAAATTCTCTTGTATTTGACATCAAGTCATAATCCCAAAAGGGCCACTAATCAATTGATAGGATAATTCCTAATGGACATATAAACATGGAATACAGGATAATTCATAACATAAAAGGCACGAAAAAGGCCAATAATTGATGTGAAACATATAATAGCATAGAAGATTCAAAGTGATATGTAAAAAAAAAAAAAAAACATATAAGTTACATGTAAAGACAAATTCAAATTCATGAAGGCAAGAAAAGGCAAAATTCAATTTATCAACTTAAATTACTTGTAAGCTTTAAAGGATAAAACCCTCACCTTAGATCGAATCATCCTCATTCAAGATGAGATGTCCACGTATTCACCTTAACATCAAACTACATCCTAAATCACATGGTTTAAATAGTTATGATTGAATTATGCTGAGTCTATGATCCGAGTATAGGACTCACACTAAATATGTGGCTAGATAAAGACCTTTAAACCTGATGTGGTGTGGATGGGGGACTCACCGTAATTCTTTACTTTAAGAAGAACTTGGAGTTTGATACATCTCTTCACTGAGTCGACTCGGCTCGACTCGTCGGGTGATCTTCTACACTTGATCTCAAGTTCTAATATTGATGTGGTTTTTTAGACGTTACTCGAACAAAATAAGGGAGGGTTACGTGTGTGCCTTACCTGCCAGGATGGCTGACTTAGATCATCCAACTCGATCCTAACTCAGTCCAGGACTCAACGAGTCAACTCGGACCCAACTCTCTCTTCCTCTTCCTTCTTCTTTTCTTTTCTTTCCCTTTCCTTTTCTTCCTTCTTTCTTTTCTTTTCTTTCTCCTTCTTTCTTTCTTTCTCTTTCTTTCTTTCTTTCTTTTCTTTCCTTTCTTCCCTGTTGGACGGCAGCAAGCCTTTCCTTCTAACTGCACGGGCGTTGCCGGCAACTGACTTCTCTCTCTCTTTCTCCCGTTTCTCTTCCTTTCTCCCGGTCGGACTGCCCTTTTATAGGCATGTTAGAACTCTCCAGGTGTAGCATTACACAATTCCCTCTACACAGCGGGAACTGCGTGAGACTACGCAGCATCCGTTTTCGCAGTCGAGAAGGGAAATGGTTGTGATTTTGCTCGTATATGCTCACACGTGTGTTAATTGACGCCCTAGGGTCGGTTTTGGGTGGTTGACAAACTGAACGGTTTGGATATTCATGAAGGTCAGCCGAGGTGGCCCACTATCATTTCCGAACAGGCACCGTCTGCTTAACTGCGAACGGATCTTAATTCCGAATCTTTGCTGGAGTTGATGGGGCCCACTTATGATGATTTTTCGAGAGATCAGGGTCTCCCATTTGATTTATATGATAAATTTAGGCCATTCTTAGAGATCTAAAGTGGATCTGAGTTTTGGGTGGCCCCACACCACTAATCAATGTGGGGACGTGATCCTTCTAGAATGCATGTATGGATGAATGGGATTGACTAGGGTTTGGTCGAAGCCCTCATCCGGTCAGCTTGGACGGTTTAGATCATCCATTTGGATGACTGTGGTGGGCCACCACTTGTCCCAACGGACGGTCGTCCGCACGGGCGCGAATGAGGAGAGAGAGTCCTTCTCGGACTCATTTTCATCGGGTCAAATGGCCTTAACCAGCCATCCTGGTCCAATGCACGTCCAGTGCATGCGTAGGATGTGCGCCTACACCACAGGTGGGGTCCTCCAGGGGGTCGTTTGTGAAATCCACACCGTCCATTCATTTTCCCATCTGATATAAGGGGTTGAGTCCAAAATTGAAGCATATCCCAAGATGAGGTGTCCCTGAAAATCAGTAGTTAATGGCTGATCTGTATGTTGGGTTAATCCTATAATGATCTAAAGGCTGAAATTTGACATGTATGGTTAATTTAGGCTAATTAAGTATGGTATAAAGTTTCATGTTAAGTGGATCATGGGAACTGAGTGAACTAGAATTCAAGGGTCTAGGTTAGTGGTATTATTGTAGTTATCGTTGATCTTAGAGTTTTGTGAAATCTAATGGTTCTACCCTATTATGGAGTGTTTCTAAACAGTTCCTACTAGAGGTCTCACATCAGAATAATCCTGAAGAAGGAGTTATTACTCAGTTCATTTGAGGAGAGGTGTGTACGTCTGTTTCATGATGGATGACCTCATTACCAAATTAACAGTCAGATGGCTCGATATATGACTAGAGGTCATTCCCAATGGTTAAATTTGTGTCAGGGCGTGGATGTAAGGCTATGATTGTCGAATTGGTGTCGTACACATGCACATATAAGTAAATTTCTCGATAACGCTCGAGAACTTTCAATACTCGGGTATTGAAAAGTTCGGGGCGTTACATGAAATCTGGCAGGATGGATGGTCAGCAGGGTGCTGGACCCACTAGATGGTCTGGATAAAACACGTATGCATGGTGAGCCCCATCTGAGGATGGTCCACCAGGGTGGGACCCGGTCTAGGTGGGGCAAACAATAGGTGGATGGAGTGAATAAGACATATACATCACTGCAGGCCCTGCGGCTGACAGTTCTGTTCGGCTGGGTCTATCCAGCTTTTGGGCCCACACCAGAGTTGATCTCTCCACCTGGACGGTGTGAATACACCACAAATACATCCAGGTGGGGTCCACGTCAGTGGGCCACCCCACAGCATACCAAGCTAGGATAGATTTTCCTATCAAACGGTCATGCACACTGTCCACTTACTGCAGGCCCATCCCAACAGCAAGACAGTCCACTTGTTGGACTGTCTGAATGAAGCATGCACATCAGGGTGGGGTCCACACGTGTGGCCCACCAACTGGAGACCAAGCTGATATTTATGTCTTTCTCCTGTTTGGGCCTGTGTGGCCGACCTGCCATGCAGGCCTAAAACTGGCACCAAGTTGGGCCGTTGGACTATCTCGCTGGTGGACGGTCTGGATATATCATGCACATGACAAGTGGGCCATCAAATAGGGAAGAGAGAGAGAGAGAGAGAGAGAGAGAGAGAGAGAGAAATGTGAGGTGTGAGGGAGGAGCTTCGCCAATATGAGCTCCTCTCTAAGCGTTATAACACATACATCAAATGGGTCCCACCACATGTCGGCCCTCAAAACATAAAAATCCATGGTGGAAATCCCTTCCCACTAATAAATGCAAGGTCTAGATGACCTTCTTACAATGGACATCAAAATAAACATCATGATGGGGTCCATGAAGAATGGCCCCATCATGGGATTCATATATGCATTATGGTGGGCCATTGGCCACACCTAGGGCCCAAAATGGGATCCCTACCATCAACAAGTAGGCCCCACTTGTCCCATGGATTAAAACAATTATCTAAACCTAAGATCACCCACCAATTTGACTTCTTCTTGGTTCCTTGGAATACTAATCTCCTTGGCTTCTTTTTTGATGGAGGATGATGAAAGTTTAAGGGTTAGGATGAGAGATTTGAGGTAGGAAGTGGGCCACACACTTGGTTAATCTTCTCTCCTTAGAATGTTTTGACGGTCACTCTCTCCTTGGGTTGCTTGGGGAATGGGTAGAGAATGAGAGAGAGAGAGAGGGTGGTTGTAAGGGAGATGGGATAAAGTGATGGGTGTGAGTGACATGAGAGTTGACTTAGGGGGTAGGTTGCTTTTCTTAGGAAGAAAGAAAGCATGGGCTAGTGATGGGATGTGTACTTGACTAGTGATGTGAAAGATGGGTAGAGATTCTCTGGAATCTCTCAAAATTTGCAAAGCTCCACATTTTCTCGAGATATACGCGGGCCCACAGCTCCTAGCCTGGGTATCGCATTGGTGGCAAGATTCGGCGTTGGAACTGTAGCAATAGTACAGTTGCTAGGGTACAAGTTTCGAGTCGAGTCAACTCAGATATATGGGATGTGGCTTAGGGTCAAGCGCAAATGTTGTCTATAGGTCACAGGTCACCGAAATTTGACGGGGAGGATCGCGGGAGTCTAAGGAACGGTACGGACTAGGATACGAACCTTACACCATTGCTTAGCAAAATGACCATAACCAGCAGATAGAGTTTGGGTCAACAATACCTGGTTATTCCCAAGCTTAACTCAATACTCCTATTCAACGGGGAATTTTAGATTACTCGGACCCTTTCTACAGTTGTCAGGAACGAGCTAACTCGACCCAAGCAATGATTGGCTTTTAACCGAATCAAACACCGAAACATTTCTTCCAAATTAAAGCTTGCCTTCAATAGACTGAGGGGATCTAAAGTCAGCCAGCCTTGACTTAATCAAGTGGGTTCATCTGGACAATTTGGCAACAACCTCAGCGGTACCGCGGCAGCCCACTCGACTAACTGAGTAGATGCAACATCAAGTAGCACTGCACCACTCTGCCTTTGGATCGGAGGATGGCTACAGTGAGTGCAGCACCCTGAAGAGGTAGGGGGCGAGAAGTCATGCTTCTAGGATTGAGGGAAGCAGCACCCACACGTCCCTAAGAAAACCCAGGAGGTAGTCGAGTTGACCCAGTAACTCAGCAGCCCGCCAGCAAGCCCCTCACTTCCCTCGCTTTCTCTATTTCTTCTTATTCTCCTTCATTTCTTCTTTTCCTTCTAGAAGAGCTTGGACTTGGTCCAGCAATACCACTGGAAGACCATGTTCAAGCTGATCCGAGCTATGTTGACTCAGTGCAGCATGAAGCCAAACAACAGCCCGCTCACGTCTTCTCTTCTTTCTTCTTCTTTCTTTCTTCTTTCCTTTTCTTTCTCTATTTTTCTTCTCTCTTTCTCTCCCTCTTTTCTTCTTCTTTTTTTTCTCTACCTTCCTGTCAGCAATGGCTAGCAAGAACAGCTCCCACTCATCCAAATCCCACCCGAGAGCTTGGTGCGACTTTGAAACAACAAGTTACAGACGCTGTTTTAGCTCGAACCATTGTTTACCTTCGATGGTTGGGCCACGATGGAGTCCTGGTGCTTAGGATGAACTCAGATGGCTTACATGGTGGACGAAACAAAGCTAGAACCCACGGTTCACCTGGCCATTCTCTAATGAGGAAGAAGACCAGGCGTTAATGGCAGGTCTTACTACAGGGGATTTTTATTCTTTTTACTTATATTGGGCACTTCAGCTTAGTCCATAGGAGCTTAAGGAAGCTCTGAACCGAAGCTCCAATGAGACGCTCTCTTAATGGGTTGGAAGGAAAGAGAGTCAAGCTTGATTTTCTCATGTTGGCGCAAGGAGAAGAAAGGAAGGCATAGCTGCGTGATTTCTCCCTTCTTTTATATTAAAACCTATCTCTCCAGCATTGTTGGATGGACAATGGACCGCTAGGATTCGACCTAGGTCTCTGGTTTCTAAAAACCACTAATGGAATGACGGGTTTAGCATCGATTTTCTAATGGAAAACCCTACTTCATGTGAACAATGAATGGATGGTTTGGATTCGTCTAAAATAGAGAGCTGTGGTTAGAGGAGGGATCCTCACATGGATCACAACAGCTAGCTGGAGAAAGTGGTCGGGATAGTTTTCATTTTTGGAACGGGTCGTGCGAGGGTGTTTTTGGGCCGGATTTTAACACACACATGTATGCATGCATTTATGTTGGGTCCACCATCCTGGATGGATTTAAGAGGCCTGCAATTTAAACGGCTTGGATCGTCTTAAGGTGGCCCATATAAATTACAATGGTTTGGTTTAGAAGTGGCTGGAAACACAACTTTATTTACACATTAGCCCAGTTCAGCTGGAAGCTAAGTACATACTTGTAGGTTTCAGCATGGGAAAGTGTTGGGTTTTGGTTAAACGTGGGCTCCCTGTCAAATGGACGATTCAGATCATCCAGCTGAAAGATCATGGTGGGCCATGCTCTCTCGAGAACGAAAGTAGTTCGTTTAAGCGAGAACGAAAGTAGTTCGTTTAAGCGAGAGCTGCGAAAGGAGGGAGGAAAACTCCTCTTTTTGGAAATGTCAGGTCAACCCGACTTTGACTGGAGGCGCAATCTAGTGCACCGCTGGTACACGTGAACTGTGCACACACACAACTAAGGTGGGGTCTACAGTAGTGTTTAGATGAAATCCACTCCATTCGTTAGGTTCTAGGGGTCTAACTAGTGCCCTTGACCAAAGATGGGGCAGATCTAAGGCTTAGGTGGGCCATACCAATTGATTTACAGTTTTTAAGTGTTGATTTTGTCGATACGATGGTCGGATTAATTCCAACCCGACCATCAATGGTCAAAAGGTCCTATGGGATCATTTGTATGTTCAAGATCATCATAATATGTTACTATTCAAATAATAATATTTATTTTAATTACTCTATTATAAATTATCTCATTTTTATTTTATATATGCATAAAATTTTAATCGTGTGGCGGGTCCCAAGGTCTTAGGGGTTGTTTAGATAAGATCCAACTGTTGAGTTGGTGGGCTAATAGTCTAGGTGTGATGATTAGGTGGCAGGACTTAAAACGTGTCAACCTGATGGCATGATCCTTTCAATTTTGACTATCAATGGTTCTAGGAATTTCTGAATTATGTGGTCTCTCGGTGGATATTATCTAATGACATGTTATGGGCCTAATGGGCGGATCAGACCTTCTACTTGATCAATGAAAGTGTAGTGTGGATAAGCACGCCTCGTCCTAAGTGGAGTCCATAGATTTAATCTGGAACCTGCACTGATCACCAACTTCAACTATCCAAGTTAGGACGAGAATCCATAGATGAAGTAGATCCATAGTTCAGGTGGATATGTTGTGTGATTAAGTATCAAATCATCTCGCATGAAGGCGTGGACTCGATGAATGGTGGATCTCATGACTCAGAGTTCTAAATCTGGGATGGTTAGTTAGATTTTTCTATCAATGAAATTGGAAGTTAAAAATAGGTTCCTCTGATGATGTGATGATCCATCTTAATTAATAATGGATGAATAGCTTGATACATGGATGGGAATTATTTTCAATGGTCAAGTTTATGTTAGAATGCACGTGAATGTTTGCTTAAGCTAGGTTTGCATTTATTCCAAATTTGGTTACATGGTAACACCCAAGTACTGAAAAGTATGGGGTGTTACAGTTTTAGATCCAATAATGTTTATGGTTCGGTAAACCTCTTAGATAGGGCTAAAAGGTGAAGATTGTAGCGTGATGGGATGTTTCTATTGCTTTGATTTATGTTTACGTTGAACTTACTTTGATCCTAGTTTCAAATTTAAGAAATACTTTCAGTTTTTAATGGTTTTCTGTGACTCGAATTACAGTAGATCTGCAATAGCTTTTAGTATCTTCTTTTCATGTATTGAGATTGTGAAGTTAGTAAATCTCATTGTTCATCATCGTCCCTTGGGCATGGTTGGATGATGGAATCCCTTCTAATCTTCATAATTCTCCTATGTTTGATTGTGGAATTAGTATATCCTATTGTTTGCCATTGTCTCCTGGGCATGACTAGGTGATGGAATCACTTCTAATCCTCACAACTCTCATCCATTGAGAATTAGGTCAAAGGAAATTCAAATTTGATTTTATTGAGATATTTTTTAATTGGATAAGATAGGACTCCGATTCCAGTTGTGTCTTTGAATCAAGTAATAGATCTCCCTGATTGCTACAAGTGAATCCTTAGAAACCCTAGTTCCCACCTTTGAATTCTTAAGTTTCTAATTAAACACTTCACAATTACTCCCTTTAATTTCATATTTAGATTCACATCTTCTTCTAGTTCTACTTCTATTTACTTTCATAATACACACAAGATTAGTCCCTGTGGATTCGACCTCTGTCTCACCGAATGTAATGTCTCGAAAAATTCCGTACAAAGACCCGAGTACCACCTCAGGCAGAAATCACTCAGGATCAAATCCTTTAGGAATTAGACAAAGTTAACTAAGTGCTAAACTAAATTAGCTACAAAATCCATTTGATCCACTTTAAATACGATCTGCAAGACCCAAAACTTGTAGAATCATTGACACTAGGTTACCGTAAAATCTAGGATCAATCTCATTACCCAGTTGCTCTCGGGAGCACATTGAAACTCTGTATCGGATCTGGACCGCACGTCGAAAGTTCGATGACCATGAGATTAAGCGTTTAGGACCACCTTGCTGGGCTTGACAACCATCTTGGAAATTAAATCCAGATAGTGTCCCACGGCTATTCGCTTGAGCCCGGAGTGAAGAGTGTGAGAAAACTTGGATTCCTTTATAACTTAAACCTAATTTAAGTAATCTGAGACCTGTCACTTGTGGGCCTGAAATAAGGAATCAGACCGTCAAAATCTGACCCAAATACACCCTCAGATCAGGGGAAATTTCATACACATGGCAGTGTACTTGTAACCCTGATCGATTCCGGTGACCGTTGAACTGAAACTGGTCCGCCACGTGTGATCTGGGAACCCGACTGGAATGAAACCTTAACTCAACCTAGATCCATAGTCTGTGAGCTTAAGTCCGACCTTTAGCTCAAGGGGGGGCTCCAGAAGTACTTCGTTGAGCTGAAACAGATGCCCTTTGACTATAACTTTAGTATACCTTGGCCCTGGGGCTATTTCCACCAATTTTAGTTTAAGGACCTTAAACCCTCTCTCATTCACTCCATACAAATTTGAGAAAACTCTAAGAGAGAGAAGAGAGAAAAGAGAGAAAGTGAGAGAGAAGTTGGAATCATTCCTAGGAATCGATCCCTGCTATTCTCCGTACCTATCCATCACTACTGTATCACTTTTTTGGTGATTCTGATTCCATTTTCAGGTAAGAAATCCTAACCCTAATTAGTTCTAGAGATTCAACTAGAGTAAGTGATGAAATAACTAACCTATTTTATGCCATAGGTTGCCGTTCTACAGTTGATAAAGACTTGGTGATTAAACTGAGTCTGTTACTCATTTTTACGGCATTAGGTGCGGACTATAGACGTATAGGTTAAGGTTTTCAAAGCTTTCAATGTCAAATAATGATAGATTCATGATCTGGGTGCTATTTCACATGTAAAATGCGATGTTCGTTTTGCGATTCAGTTACGTATGCAAATTATGGTGTTTAGTGTATTCTGTATATTTGTAGAAAATATCGTATACGTACAAAATATGAAAGTATGTTTTCCATGATTAATTATTGTGTGTACATGCTATATATGTGTGTAATACTTACTCGGTGAAAGAATTCACCCTAATACATGTTTTGGCTAATATGCGTTATGTATGTTAATAAGTGTATTCTAAGTGTTTGTAAAAATGCTTGTAAAAGCAAGTACTTAGATGATAGTGCTTAGGGTAGGTGTTGAGATAGGATTCTCAACTACCTTAGAGATGTATATGATTTCCTCCATGTAAGTTGTTTAGTTTAATCGCTTACTTATGAATTGTATGTGTTTATATTTCTTATTTATGTTGTTCTTTATAACATGCTTGTTAACATGTTTGAATTACTTTGTTAACTCTACTTTGACTACTATACATGCTTTCTGGTTAAGGATTGAATGTGATTGGGGCTATGTTATAGCCTAGGCAATCGATAACAGGCTTTGAAGTCATGGCTGAGATTCATTCGCCACGTATGACGTGTTTGACAAACCCGAGTTGTGTGTTGGTTGTCGGCAGTGGTTAGGCCACATGAGATGCTTATGCACTTCATGTCGATCGATGCAATGTGCGCTCATGCTAGTCGAGCTCGTCAAGTAACCCAATGTGCCGATGTATGTTCACCAAGTATTAACGCTACTGCTTAAACCTAAGGTACCAAACTCACCAGCGAAATCCCATTTAACCTTGGTACCTCGATCCGCTAAGACTCATGAGCTGGACATGGCGGTATGGGACACCGTGGTCGAGCTGTCGGCCTACGCTGGGGTGACGAGCCTCCCCGTAGTGACCAATGAGCAACCCAGACTCATGAGCCGAATACAGTGGTATGAGACACTGTATTCGAGCTATCGGCTTACATTGATCGGTGATGAGTCCTTTGTAGTGACATCAAGTATACTTTGAGTCTGCATAAAGGCGACGAGCCTTTCCGTAGTATCTAGAGTATAAACTAAGCCTGTAGTGATTTGGCGACGAGCCCATTGCAGCGACCTAGAATCGCAACATCGTATGAGATTTACTAGGACTGACGACCCTAGAATGGATCATTGTTTGGGAATGATATAAGGGAGGTACCTTAGTTTCCCAATCCTGCTGTATGAAAAGGACTAATAAGAACTTGGTAATCATATGCATGCACTGCATTACGCGTGCATTCAGGCATAGCAGGTCAAGCATTGAGGCAGTGTTGTCATGCGCGAACGTGAGATGAAGTCACTGAGGGAGCGTAGGCGAGGGCATGCATCATACATTTATACCATTCCTGCATTAATAAGAGTACTTAAAGATGTGTGATTTACTGTTTTATCATTATTGCTTGGAATTGATAACATGCTAACCTATGCTTTATTGTTCCACTGAGTTGATCAGTCACTCCCACATTACGGGACGGTGTTTTAAACACCAACCAGACTCTGTCTTGATTTCAAATGATGGCGTGACTCCTGAGGTGGAGCCTGATTATTACGACGATCAGGACGAGGACTCTTACATGCAGTTCTCTGATGGCTTCGCTTAGGCTATCCGGATTGACGGGGCTACAGAGTTTTTTTACAGTTGGACTATTTTTGAGACTTTTGACTTTTGTAATATTATATGTAATATTTCATGTACACAGTGACTCAATGTTATGTTCATACTCTGGAGACCGATCGTGATCTTTTGACTTATATACGTTTATTTATACTTTTCAGTCTTCCGCATGCATTTTACAACTGATTTAGAGTATGAATTACTGTTTTGGTATAATCCCACTCATGATTAATGCACTAACACTGACAACATTGAATCATAAGCATATATGTTGCATAAGTGATGTTTTGGAACTCAGGAGTTAAGTTGCTACTCAACCCCCGATTTTCAGGGCGTTACACCGAGATTATGACTACATTGCAACCCTACACTTAGGGTTGTGAACAAGTTTTTGGCGCCGTTGCCGGGGATTAACGGTTGTTTTTTTTTTTTAGATTAACTAGTTTTGGAATTAGCTTAAGATTAGGGTTTTTTCTACTTTATATTTTTAGGTTTAGAAACTTTCCTTTTCTATTTTTAGAAACTAATTTCTAATTCTAGGATAGAAATTTCCTAATTTGTTTTTAGAAACTAATTTCCTTTCCTTTTTTCTTTTTTAGAAACTAACTTACTTTCTTAGTTCTTTTTTAGAAACTTATTCACTTTCCTTTTTCTTCTGCAGGACCCCAATATAGAAACTTCTAATTTGGTAACTTCTTTCTAATTCTCTCTCTTTCTATTTCTAGATTTTTATTTCCTTCTTTTTCTTTTTAGGTTTAGATTCTAAAATTGAGGGTTAAGAGTGTTTCATGCCCAAGTGGGTTTGTGACAACACTCAACGTCTCTTGAGTGAAGGAGGATTGGTTGAGGGGTTATCTATCCATCACCAGATTAAACACCACTCCAGATCCACAGATTTAACTAAAGTTATGGTTGCCAATCAACTGGCCAATCAACCTCCAAATCCACCTCAACCTAGGGTTGTGGAAATCCAGGATGAGAATGAGGTGCATCAAGCACCCTCGGCTCGTACCTTATGATGGAGGTTCTGGAATATCAACACACATGCCCAAGCCCTTTAAAAGATAAATAGCACGAGGCCAATATAGAGAAGAGTGACAATGGTCAACTCAAACAATGGCAATGGCCAACATAATAAATAGGAGAGTGACAATGGTCAACTCAATAAAAGAAGAGTAGCAATGGCTAACTCAACAATTAGAAGAGCGGCAACGACCGATTCTGTAATAAGGAGAGTGGCATTGGCTAACTCAATAAATAGAAGAGTGGCAACGGCTGATTCTGTAATAAGGAGAGGGGCAGGGCCAACTCAATAAATTTAATAAGGCAAGGACAAGGCTTATATCCATGGCCCCACATAAATTCAGAAAGATCACTTATAATCAACATTATATTGTAAGCTAAAGGAAAATAATTGATGGTAAAACATATAATTACAGGGAAGATTCAGAGTAATATGAAGGCATGTAAAAGACAGGATAAATGTAACAACTTAAATTAGTGTAAGCTTAAAGGATAAAACCCTCACCTCCTATAACGTCTCGAAAAAATCCGTACAAAGACCCGAGTACCACCTCAGTCAGAAATGCCTAAGGACCGTATCCAGTCATAATTTAGGTGAAAAATAGTTAAGTACTGAACTAAATAATCGGTGGATTTAACTTGAACTACCATTTTCACAAATGAGAAGACCTAAAATCATTAATACCACTAATCAACACTAAATAAAGACCTAGGAAAAATTCCAAGAGCCTATCACTCTTGGGAGCACATTGAAACTCCGTATTGAACCTGACTGCGCGTCGGGAGTTCGTTGACTGTGAAACTATAGGGTTATGTTCATCCTACTGGGCTTGACAACCATCGTGGGAATCGAGCCCAAATATTGTCCAAAAATGCACAACTTGAGCCTTGAGTAAAGTGTGTGAGAAACGCGAATACCTTTAGAAACTGTAATGAAACTTAAGTGAATTAGGCCATTCGCTCACGCATGAAATTGAGGATTTCGGACGGTCAGTTTCTAACCAAACTTCACCCATGGGAAAAGAAAATTTTCCTGCACATCCGTATACTTGTGGCCCCGATCGAGCAAGTTCGACCGTTGATTTGACGCAGGCCCTCCACAGTCGATCTGCTTGTCCGATCGCGCTGAAATCACATCTTGGCATAGATCCATTGTTAGAGAACTTAACCTACGACGTATGTGAGTTGTGGACCTCCCTATGTGCCCTGTTTGTCAAAAACAGTCGCCCTTTGGATATAACCTAAGTATACCATGGCCCTGGGGCCATTTACATCACTTCTGAGCCTATATATAGCCCTTATACCACCCCACCTCTCTCTCATATGAATTTCTCCAAACCTTAGGAGAGAGAAGAGAGAAAAGAAGAGAAAAGAGTACGGAGAGAAGAGAAATCTTGGGAAATTGTTACAGTGTTTCTCTCCCACAACTCCACTCACCGAATCATCCCCCCATTTTGCTACACGATCTGATTCAGCTATGATTTGGGTAAGAAAATCAAACTCCAATCTTGATTTAGAAATCCAAATAGAGTAATCGACAAACTAGCTAACCTATTTCGTTGTTTAAATGCCCGACGTTCCGTTTTTGGGAACGTAGAATTCGAACCGAGTCCGAATTAAGTATTCCAATGAAAGGTGCGGACTATAAACGTTTAAATTATGATTTTCAATGCTTTCAATGTCATCTAATGATTTATGTCTGACTTGATTGCTACCATATTGTCTTAAACACGTCAATTTTGATGTATTAATGTATGAACTATGTTGAACAAATATGCATCCTATGTGTTTATTGAAATGTTTGAATGAACACGTAAACATGATTTGCATTTCCCATGACTATTAATCTAGGATTTATTATTACCATATGCATGATGACCTCTTTGTGTAAGGAATTGCCATAATATATGTCGTAACTAATCAAGTCTATGTATTTTGGTAAAATGTATCTTAAGTGTTTGATAAATTGTCTGAATGAGAAATTATTGATGATTTGTATTTATTAAGGGGAGATAAGATTCTCAATCGCCTTATTTATATGTATAGTTTCCTTCATGAAATTTTAATTACGTATACGTGATTTATGGATAAATTACAAGTGCTAGGTCATATGATCAATGTGCATGATGAAATGCTCAAATGAGGGATTTATTTAGATTGTTTATTAAATGTTGATATAATTATCACATGTGTCTACCTATTGCATCTGAGTAAAATTGGGGCTATAACGTAGTCCAGGCAATCGGTAACAGCTTCTGTTCAGGTGGCCAAATTAGTCTCGCCACATTGGGTAACTCGACGAATCCGGGTCGCACGACGATTGTCGACAGTGGTTAGGCCACAAGGGGTGCTTATGCGCTCCATGTCGATTAAGTCAACGTGTGCTCGTACCAATCGAACTTGCCAAACAAACCGATTAGCCTATTATGTGTTTACCATGTATAGACATCACTGCTTGAATCTAAGGTACCATTTACCAATGTAAATGCCCGTTTCAACCATGGTACCACGATCCGCTTAGACTTATGAGCTGGGCATAGTGGTATGGGACACCGTGGTCGAGCTGTCAGCCTACGCTAGGGTGATGAGCCTCCCTGTAGTGACCAGTGAGCAACCCAAACTCGTGAGCCGGGCATGGTGGTATGAAACACCGTGTTTGAGCTGTCATCCTACATTAAGGTGACGAGCCTCCCCGTAATGACCGTGAGTATAAACTTTGAACTTGCCTATCGACTGCTTTTCATTAAGGGTAATGCCCTACAACTTTCCTATCACATGTGGTTAACTAGGATTGACAACCCTAGATGGATCATTCAGTTTGGGTTAATGATATAAAGGGAGGTACCTTAGCTTTTCGAACCTGCTATATGAATAAGCTTAATTAAGTACTGGGCTAACACGGCCATGCATCGCATTGCATTAGCTATGATGTGCTTTTGGTAAGGAAGGTGCACTTTAGGAAGTGTTGACATATGGGAAATTGGTTGTCGGAGTCGCTTGTGGGGGAGCTTTGTACGAGGGCATACATCATTACTTGCACTCCATTCCTGCATTAACAAGAGTAGTTAGGAAGTGATTGTTGTATTGTTTTATCATTACTGCTTGATTGACTTGATAACATATTAACCTTTACCTTATAGTACCACTAAGTTGATCACTCACTCCCACCCTAGGACGGTGTTTTAAAACACCAACCAGACTCTGATTTTGTAACGCCCTGAAAATTGGGGGTCGAGCAAAGCTCAGCTCCCGAGTTCCAACGCATCACTTATGCACATAGATAATGATGATTATGATGAGAGCATTGAAACATGAATGGGATTATACCAAAACAGCATATCATACTCCAGAGATAGTTAAATTTACAAGCGGAAGACTATGATAGATATATAAAATATATAAACTATGGTGAGTCTCCAGAGTGTGATAATGTTACCAGGTTAATGAATTACAAGTATAATTTTAAAATATTCCAAGTTGTGGAAGTATAATGTCTTCTATCCCAAATACCATAGCCCCGTCAATACAATACCAGGTCTTCATAGACCTATCAGAGAGTTACATGTAGGAGAACTCTCCTCAACATCATAGTAGTAGTCCGGCTCTGGTTCATAAGCATCGCCATCACCTGAAACTCAAACAAATCTGGTTGGTGTGTACAACACTGTCCCGTAACGTGGGAGTGAGTGATCAACTCAGTAGAACAGTAAAGCATAGGTTAACATGTTATCAATTCAGTCAAGCAGTAATTATAAAGCAGTACAATCAAACAATCCTAACTACTCTTATTTAATGCAAGTATGAAATGACATGATGAATGCCCTTGTCAAACCACCCTCATGCGACACCATCTTACATTCGCGACATGCGTTCATCCCTCAGTGCTCCACATCTACTAGGCACATGCAGTGCGATGATGAGCATGATTACCAAGTAGTTATTAGTCCATTTCAAACAGCAGTATTGGGAAACTAAGGTACCTCCCTTGTATCATTCCCAAACATGATCCATTCTAGGGTCGTCGGTCCTAGTTAATCTTATACGATGGTGTGTTTTTAGGTCGCTGCAAGGGCTGCCAGGGCTGTAACACGAAACCTTTACACCACTCCCACATAACCCTTTTAACGGTTCATCACTAAATTGATACAACCTAGTTCATACTCTATACACCGCGGCAAAACTCGTCGCCGCACCATAGATTCAGAGTATGCTCGAGGTCATTATAAAGGGCTGTCAAGGCTGTTACACACCTTCATTGCACCACTCCCCCATCACCTTATCAATGTAGGCCGACAGCACGAATATAGTGTCCCATACCACCATAATCGGCTCACGAGTCTGGTTGCTCACTGGTCACTACGGGGAGGCACGTGGCCCCAGCGTAGGCTGACAGCTCGACCACGGTGTCCCATACCACTATGCCCCACTCATGAGTCCTAGCGGATCGAGGTACCATGGTTAACGGGATTTCACTGGTAAGTTTGGTACCGTAGGTTCAAGTAGTAGCGTCCAAATATGGTGAACATACATTAAACAGATCAGGTTACTTGACGAGCCTGACTAGCTCGAGCGCACGATCAACTGAACGACATGAAGTGCATAAGTACTTCGCGTGGCCTAACCACTGTCGCCAACTGAAGTACGACTCGGGTTCGTCAAACACATCCTACGTGGCGAAATGAATCTCAACCACATCTCAAGTCTGATACCGATTGTCTGGACTATAAACATAGTCCCAAACTCAATCAATCCTTATTCATAGCATGTGGAGTAAAGCATAATAAACTAAGTAATTCAAGCATGTCATAAAGTATGTTATAAAGCATGTTATAAACAGGAAATACAAACACATATATTTCATAAGTGGTTAAAGTGAACAACCCACATGGAAGAAATTATACAGGTCTCTAAGGTAGTTGAGAATCCCATCTCAACACCTATCTAAGGCACCATCATCCAAGCACTTACTCTCACAAGCATTTTCACAAACACTTAGAATACACTCACAAGCATTTTCACAAACACTTAGAATACACTATTTCAACATACATAGCGTATATTAGCAAAACATGAATTAGGGCGAATCTGAAAAGGCCAAGCTATATGTCCTAGAGGGGGGAGGTGAATAGGACTATGCCAAATTTAAAATAAAATTAGCGGAAATAAAGTAAACAAATAGCCTTACAATATAAATCAATTCACAATGCTAAATTTTAAATCACCTTGATAAATAAGTATTGAGAGATTGATATAAATTTAGTTCTAAGGACAACCTTACACCATAATAAACAAGAGCTTATGGTAGGACAACCTTATTTCTAGAACCTCTTTTGGATCAAGGACTCAATTTTAGTATAAGTAAATAAAATAGCAAGGAATTGAAATTAAATGCAGAAGTATAAATCTAAATTATTACAACAATCCCCACACTTGCTTGAAATGTAAATAGTTACAACATTCACATCCACTTGTACATTCCACACAACCAAATGATAAAAGATATGAAAATTAAGCAATCATTCAATCCACAAGACAAAGAGTTATAGTGGTTACCTTGTGTGTACACCAACTGTTTTCCAATGACCCACAGAATGCTACTCCACTCCTAATATCCTCACACAGGAGATATTAGCGTTCACTATCAAATAGGTTTTCACAGGTTCACCAAAAACCTTTACAATTGTGTCTTTTTCACTTGGGCTTACACAATACAAAAACCCCTCTTTTCGAGTTTTTGGTTTTCCTCAGACAACCAAAATAATGAGATTTTTTGGCTCAACCTCAAACAAAACCAAGACAATGAGATTTTTTTCGGCTTAACCTCAAACAAAACCAAAAGTAAATAAATTTTCTGAGAATTGTAAAATACCTGGATTTCTCCTTTTCTTAGTAGCTCGGTAGAACCAATCGGAGTAGATGATTGAATGTCAAAGTTCAATTTCCAATACACACATTCATAAGGTTCTAAATTCTAATAGATTTTAGATTTAACTCGTTGGGCGTAGCTATATTTGATTTTGATTCCAAGAAAAAGGAATAAGATAATTCCTCTTTTCAAATAAGATTGGAATATAGAAACAAAATCAAATTAAATAAGCTAGCAAAAAGGAATATTAAATAAGCACAATGTAGCTTAAAATAAACACAGACTTATCTCAGAGTGATCACTTGAAAATTTTTGAATAGAATAGAGTTGAAGTGTGAAAACTCTGAATTTCGTGTTCAATTTATAGAAGCAAAAATCGTTCCTACGACTGGTCTTAGAAACCTTGGACTGGTCGTAGCTCTAACAGATTTTTGAAATATTGAGCGCGATCTTTGAAAGTCGTTCCACGACTGGTCGTGAGTACCCTACGATTGGTCGTGGGTCACCTACGACTGGTCGTAGATCCCTATGAAAGCAGTGAGTTCGATTTTATTACCAGAGACTATAGAATGCAAAACACGAACCATGAAAGCAGTGAGTTCGATTTTATTACCAGATCGTAGATAAAGATTTGAGATGAATATCCTATGAAGTACTCTGTGTCTGGGTAACGAATACCTTGAGGGAAGTACATGACCTTTATGAGTCAATGAACATCCAAATTACATAAATCTCTAGTAAGCATTTTTCGTTCAGATTCGAGAATGTCATGTAAAATATTAATTGGAATGCTCTCATCATTGACAGGTATTTCCATAATGTCAGCAATTAAATGTCGATCCACTAAAAACAATCCTTCTTGAGTATCAACTTTAAAAGTAAAATCCTCAAGAGAAAAATCACAGATACATGCAAACATGGATTGGGCAATGGACTGGTATGCAGCTCCACCCCAATGTAAGATGTTCTCCCATCCCACAGATTCCAACAGAGGAAGGATACCAAATGAAGCAATGTGATTAATATTAACATGACGCTCAACAATAACATTGCGCATACGCAAATCCCGAGCATCAGAAGAATCATTTTCGGGAGAGCGAAGATGACGTTGTACAATAGAAGCTGATCTAGATGAAGAGGGACCTCGAGTAGTTTTCTTTTTACCTCTAGCATCCATTTTCAAAGAAGGATTTCAAGGAAACAACAAGATGCAAGATAGAAGAAATGAGGTTTAGATAGAACAGATTTTTCAAGATAAAACCCCAAATTTACAATGAACGACCAAATAGATTCCACACGAATGAGATTTGAAACACTAATAGCAAGAATCTACAAAGAAAATGCAAAAGAACCACTAACCTTGAAGTACTATGAAGGTGGGTTCGACCGGTCGTAGCTAGAACCATTGGAGGGTAAAAAGAAATGAAGAAGAAGAGTCAAAATCCCCAAATTAAAGTGAAATCCCGAGATTCACGACTGGTCGTGTAAGTGCTCGACCGGTCATGGCACGACCGGTCGTGTACACTCACGACTGGTCGAGTATGACATAAAATATGCAATTTTTTAAATAATTTTCAAATTTAAGCAAATAAAACATCAAATTTATGTACATTATGATACACCAAATCATGCAAATTCAATTTAAATTGCACATACCGAGATCAAACTTTAATTTATTAAACTTGCTTTTGTCGAGCGGTTTAGTGAAAATGTCCGAAAGTTGAGTCTCGGTTGGAATGTAATCCAAATATATTAATTTTTCTTCCACTAATTCACGAATGTAATGAAATCTAATGTCAATATGCTTAGTACGTGAATCTTTAACTGGATTTTTAGAGATATTTATTGCACTGGAATTATCACAAAATAAAATCATAGAATCCAGAGTAATTCCATAATCGCTTAACATTCGTTTCATCCAAACAAGTTGAGTACATGCATTTCCAGCAGCAATGTATTCAGCCTCAGCTGTTGATAGCGATATAGAACTTTGCTTCTTGCTAAACCAAGAAACAAGACAATTTCCAATATAGAAACAACCACCACTGGTTGATTTCCTATCATCAATGTTCCAGCCCAGTCAGCATCTGCGTACCCAGCTAATTGAACATTAGTCTCATGTGGATACCAGAGACCCAGTTTAGTAGAACTTGCGACATATCGCATTATCCGCTTAACATCAGTTAAGTGAGATTCTTTAGGATTTGATTGATAACGAGCACAAATACCAACACTCAAAGCAATATACGGTCTACTAGCGATCGGATAAAGCAAACTACCAATCAAACTACGATACAATTTAGGATCCACATCATTACAGCAGAGTCTTTTGAGAGTCTCAAAGTTGTACTCATAGGAGTATCATAATTTTTACCTTTCTCAAATCCAAATTTCTTAATTAAACTCGAGCATATTTGGTTTGTGAGATAAAAATTCCATCAAAGTTGTTGTTTTACTTGCAACCCTAGAAAATAGTTTAATTCTCCAACCATGCTCATTTCGAATTTAGACTTCATTAAATATGCAAACTCAACAGTCATGTTAGTACAGGTTGATCCATAAATAATATCGTCAACATATATTTGAACCATTAAAATATCATCGTTATGTTTCTTAACAAAGAGCGTCTTATCAACACACCCCATCTGAAAATTATGACTCGGTAAAAACTTAGTGGTTTTTCGTACCATGCTATGGGAGCTTGTTTTCAGACCATAGAGAGCCTTCTTAAGACGATACACATGATCAGTAAATTTAGGATCTTCAAACCCTGTAGGTTGTTCAACATATACCTCTTCATGTAAATCACCATTCAGAAAGGTACTCTTTACATCCATTTGGTAAATTTTAATCTTCCTAAAACATGCAATGGAAATAAAAAGTCTGATTGATTCAAGACAAGCTACAGGAGCAAATGTTTCATTATAGTCAACACCTTCAATTTGTGTATACCCCTGTACAACTAGTCTTGCTTTATTTCGAATAATATTACCAAGTTCATCAGATTTTTTTTTGAAAATCCATTTTGTTCCAATAATATGTTTATCTTTAGGTCTAGGAACAAGATGCCAGACATCATTTCTGACAAACTGATTAAGTTCTTCTTGCATCGCAAGAATCCAGTTTTCATCCGAAAGTGCTTCTTTTACGTTAACCGGTTCAATCTGGGATGTAAAGCATACGTAGTTACATATGTCCTCTAATTGTCTACGAGTGCGCACACCAGTGAGAGGGTTTCCAAGTATTTGAGAAGTTGGATGATCTTTAAAGTCTTTAATTCTGGATTAGTTTCACTTAATGAAATTTCTTATTTTTCAAGTATAAGAACTTTATCATTATCTGAACTAGGGACAGGTGTATTCAAAAGATCGTCAATCACAACATTTATTGACTCTTGAATCACGCCGGTCCTGTTGTTCAGAACCCGATAAGCACGACTGTTTAAAGAATATCCTAAAAAGATCCCTTCATCACTTTTAGTGTCGAACTTTCCCAAATTTTCACGGTCATGCAAAATATAGCACTTGCTGCCAAAAACTCGAAAGTATTTGACAGAAGACTTTTTCTCAAACCACATTTCATAAGCCGTTTTATTATTAGATTTACAAATATAAACACGGTTAATAATGTAGCAGTGTATTCTTGCTTGACCAAATTTTGAGAGATTCCTAGGGAGCTTCATGCTATTTAACATAACATTTCCCATTTCTTGAAGTACTCTATTCTTCCTCTCGATAATTCCATTTTGTTGAGGAGTTTTAGGTGCAGAGAATTCATGCGATATTCCCTGATCGCTACAAAATTTCTCAAAACCGCTATTTTCGAACTCGGATCCATGATCACTACGGATCTTCTTTGACTTGAGAACATTTTTCGGTTTGAATCCGTTTTATAATCTTTTCACTTCATCAAGGGTTTCTGATTTATCTCTCAAGAATGAAACCCAAGTGTATCTTGTGTAATCATCTACTATAACTAAGATGTACTTTTTGCCACCTCGACTTTCCGTTCTTGTTGGTCCTATAAGATCCATGTGGAGAAGCTCGAGTGGTCTTGTGGTGATATTGGAGTTCACCTTTTTGTGAGAGCTCCTATTTTGTTTACCATACTGGCATTCACCACAAATCTTGTCTACCTTTTGCATCTTAGTTAGACCTCTAATTAGTTCACTTTTGCTCAATCTGTATAAATTTCGGTAGTGTACATGTCCAAGGCGTTTATGCCATAATTCTGTCTCATCGGTATGGACCATGTAGCACGTTTGTTGAATGAGCTACCATTGCTTACAATATAGCAGTTTTGAAGTTCTGCGACAGTTAATATTATGAGAACCTTTTTCATTTATAATTTCACAACCTTGATTAGAAAATTTAACATTATGGTTGTTATCGCATATTTGAGATATGCTCAACAGATTGTGTTTTAAACCCTCAACATATAAAACATTTTTAAATAAGGGAAGGTTATAGAGTTGAACCGTACCTTTGCCAATTATCTTGCAGTTGTTACCATCACCAAATGTGACTGACCCATCAGTTATATCTTTAAGATCGGTGAATAGAGCTTTGTCGCCTGTCATATGTCTGGAGCATCCACTGTCTAGGTACCATTTTGAATGGCTTGAAGCTTTGAAAGTAATGTGAGCAACCAAACAGGCAACCTTAGGAACCCATTTCAGTACTGTTTTTGGTTTAGGAGAATAATTGGTCTTCTTTTGTTTATAGTTATAAGAGTGACCTACTGAGTTAGCTTTTAATAGCTCCTTAAGTAAATCAACAATTTTTTTTCACTAGTGGGTTTGAATCGATTTTTGAAATTTATATAGCTGTTTTTGTGTTTTTGAAAAGTTTTTGTATTTTTAGAAAAAACATGACTAGTACCTTTTCCTTTTGAGTTAGAAGTCTCACCTTTCACAAAATTGGAAGGAGTATTCGTCTGTTTAGGAGATGTGTTTTTATCAAAGCCCAACCGGATCGATCGCCACATTTTCTTGATCCAGGATAATAATTTTTCTAATTTTGGATCACCTTGGGCATATCTCCATGTGTCCTTCAAACTCAGAAGAGAAGATACTTCATTTTTAAGTTTCTCATTTTCAGATTTCAAATTTTCAATTAGGGAGGTTTTGAATTCTAGATCACACTTTGATTTTTCAAAACAATCTGAAATTTGAGATTTTCTAAAACAAGGGTTTCAAAACATTCTTTAAGTTTAAAAAACTTTTCTTTTTGAAGTTTAAGTTTGACAGCAATTTTACAACTTTCCTTATATAAGGCATTGTAAACATCTTGAAGATCTTCATCATTTTCATGATCACTATCCAAATTTTCTTCACTTGTTGAATCAACGTGATCGGAAAAGGTAAACTTGGCTAGAGTCATAAGGGCCTTAAGTTCACTGCCCGACTCGGTTTCTGAATTTTCTGATTCAGAAGAGGCTTCAGAATCAGACGATTCATCCCAAGTAGCCAACATACCCTTCCTTTTGGATTTGTCCTTATTAGGACATTTATTTGCTAAATGCCCATATTCTTGACAGTTGTAACATTGACTATCTTTCAATGATTTCCAAGTTTTAGACTTAGGTTTAGTACGTTTCTTTTCATTTGCCTTTTGAAAGTCGACTCTTTTCTTACTTTTGAAAATCTTATAAAACTTTTTCGCCAAAAGGGCCATATCATCTGAGACTTTTCTGAATCTGAATTTTCTTGAGTAATACTTTTAGATGACTTCAAAGCAATAGATTTACCTTTAGGAGCTTTAAAACTTAATTCATAGGTTTGTAAAGAACCAACTAATTCTTCTACCTTCATATTGTCCGTATCACGAAGTTCCTGGATTGCGGTTACCTTAGAATTGAACCGTTCAGGAAGAGAGCGTAGTATTTTTGCACACACTTTACTTTCTGGGATCTTATCGCCAAGACCCCACATTGAGTTAACAATGTCATTCAATCTAGTGAAAAAGTCCATAAACATTTCATTTTCCTCCATATGAATTTCTTCAAATTTAGTTGTGAGGAGTTGGACTTTAGATTTCTTGACAATTGATGTACCTTCGTGTGTCATTTCTAAAATATCCCAAGCTTGCTTTGCAGTATCACAGGATATGATTCTTTTGAACTCATCCGGTGATAGTGCGCAAGTAATTGCATTTAGTGCTTTGGCATTAGCACTACTCTCATTTTTCTGAAGTGTGGTCCATTGGTAATACGGTGTAATTTTCATAGATTTTGAACCATCAACACCAGTTACTTCCATGGTAGGAGGATTCCATTCAGTCACTGTGGCTTGCCACACACTTTCATCCATTGATCTGAGAAAGATCCTCATTCTGGCTTTCCAATAGGCATAGTTGGATCCATCAAAAGGTGGAGGCCTAGTAACTGAAAGGCTATCAAAATTTGACATCTTTTTATATAGCTTAGAACGTTAGCTCAGGAAATAAATCCAAATAAAAAGCAACGAAAATGAGCTATTAGGCTCTGATACCACTTGAAAAGGCCAAGCTATATGTCCTAGAGGGGGGGTGAATAGGACTATGCCAAATTTAAAATAAAATTAGCGGAAATAAAGTAAACAAATAGCCTTACAATATAAATCAATTCACAATGCTAGATTTTAAATCACCTTGATAAATAAGTATTGAGAGATTGATACAAATTTAGTTCTAAGGACAACCTTACACCATAATAAACAAGAGCTTATGGTAGGACAACCTTATTTCTAGAACCTCTTTTGGATCAAGGACTCAATTTTAGTATAAGTAAATAAAATAGCAAGGAATTGAAATTAAATGCAGAAGTATAAATCTAAATTATTACAACAATCCCCACACTTGCTTGAAATGTAAATAGTTACAACATTCACATCCACTTGTACATTCCACACAACCAAATGATAAAAGATATGAAAATTAAGCAATCATTCAATCCACAAGACAAAGAGTTATAGTGGTTCGCTTTGTGTGTACACCAACCTGTTTTCAACATGACCACACTGAGAATGCTACTCCACTCCTAATATCCTCACACAGGGGATATTAGCGTTCACTATCAAATAGGTTTTCACAGGTTCACCAAAAACCTTTACAATTGTGTCTTTTTCACTTGGGCTTACACAATACAAAACCCCTCTTTTCTGAGTTTTCTGGTTTTCCTCAGACAACCAAAATAATGAGATTTTTCTGGCTCAACCTCAAACAAAACCAGTACAATGAGATTTTTCTGGCTTAACCTCAAACAAAACCAAAAGTAAATAAATTTTACAGAATTGTAAAATAACTGGATTTCTCCTTTTCTTAGTAGCCCGATAGAACCAATCGGAGTAGATGATTGAATGTCAAAGTTCAATTTCCAATACACACATTCATAAGGTTCTAAATTCTAATAGATTTTAGATTTAACTCGTTGGGCGTAGCTATATTTGATTTTGATTCCAAGAAAAAGGAATAAGATAATTCCTCTTTTCAAATAAGATTGGAATATAGAAACAAAATCAAATTAAATAAGCTAGCAAAAAGGAATATTAAATAAGCACAATGTAGCTTAAAATAAACACAGACTTATCTCAGAGTGATCACTTGAAAATTTTTGAATAGAATAGAGTTGAAGTGTGAAAACTCTGAATTTCGTGTTCAATTTATAGAAGCAAAAATCGTTCCTATTTGGTCTTAGAAACCTTGGGTGGTCGTAGCTCTAACATGATTTTTGAAATATTGAGCGCGATCTTTGAAAGTCGTTCCACGACCGTCGTGAGTACCCTACGACCGGTCGTGGGTCACCTACGCCCGGTCGTAGATCCCTACGACCGGTCGTAGGACCATAGATAAAGTTCTTTGGATTTTGAGTCGTAGATCCACGACCGGTCGTGGACAGTCGAAGCCACACCTACGACCGGTCGAAGGACCTCCCGGGCTGGTCGTGGGCGTACCAAAAATTCGAAAAATCTTCAACAACTTAGGACCTGGTCGTGGAATTTCTTGGACTAGTCGAACCAATGCCGGGGCACTGGTCGAACAAGAGCTAGGACTGGTCGTAGAACAGACCAAACTTATGTAAAATAAATATTTGATTTATGTATCCAAAGTGACCTACTTAAAGGGTCAACCTAAGGTCATTCAAACCTGAATCATGTCGTATGGACATTGAACTTCAACCATTCAACGAATGTAGTTTTTTTGAACCATATCAGGCTTGAGATCTTGAACTTGTTGTAGCTTCAAACTTGAGATCTTCATCAGCATAACAACTACTTCATGCATTGCTATTTAGTCTTGAAGTCATGAGACTTGAACATCAACATTGTAGCTTCTTGAGACTTCAACATGTAGCTTCTTGAAGTATTTATGCAGTGTCTTGAATTCATATAAATCATCATACAAGCACAGGACATAGATAAATGTTTTGACACATCACAAATTTGACAATCAAAGAAGCATGAGACCATAACACTTACAGAATCCTTCTACCAAGCAAGTATTTTACGCATATATAATATGTTCATATAGTAAATAGTCATGGCAAACACATCTCCAAAATATATACATATATGGTACTTTCTAGAATACACTATTTCAACATACATAGTGTATACTAGCAAATCATGTATTATGGCGAGTCCTTTCGCCAACTAAGTATTTTATCCATATATATTATATTCATACAACAAATAATCATGGCAAACACATTTCTAAAATTTATACGTATACAGTATTTTCTACGAATACCTAGAATATGTAAAATTCCATATTCTACGTCTTTAATCGAAATGGAAAACAGAAAGCACTTTGTACATGTGCAATTGCATGCAGATCATGAATCTATCATTATCTGACATTGAAAGCATTGAAAACCATAACCTATATACCTAAAGTCCGCACCTTTAGTCGTGGAATCGTAACGAATACGATAGGTTTGCCAAGCTTTCGTATTCAGCAGTTTGGTAGCCTATAGAATGAAATAGGTTAGCTACTTCATAACCTACAACTATCAAAACCCTAAAACAGATTAGGGTTAGGGTTTCTTGCCTAGAAATGACGCTGGAATTGTCGGAAAAGCGATAAGAATTAAGTGGTGGAGCTTGTGTAGCGGCAGGGGATAGTAGTAGGGAGCTTCTCCCACTTCTCTCACTCTTTCTCTCTCTTTTCTCTCTTTTCTCTCTAGGGTTTCTCTTAAATTGGTATGGCTGTGAGAGAGAAGGTTCTAAGGTCTTTATATAGCCTAAAAACTCACTAAAATAGACTTAGGGTCAAGGTATACTTAGGTTATGTCCAAAATGAGTTAGTTTCAGTTCAATGGAGGACTTCTGGTGGCCCCCCTTGAGCTAAAGGTCAGACTTAAGCTCACTAACACTGGATCTAGGTTTAGTTCAGGTTTTGTTCTAGTCGGATTCTCAGATCACGCGTGGCGGACTAGTTTCAGTTCAACGGTCGGTGGATCTCGATCGGAGATTCTGAGTACATGGATATGTTTATGAAATTTTTCCTGATCCGAGGGTGTAATCTGGCCTGATTTCGACAGTCTGATTGCTTATAATTGATCCGCAAGCAACAAGTCTCAGATTACTATTTGAGATATTTATTTATAAAGAAAACTAAGTGTTCTCATGCTCTCTGCTCCGAGCTCAAGCGAATAACGTTGTGACACTATTTGGATTTGATTTCCGAGATGGTTGTCAAGCCCAACAAGGTGGTCCTAATTCCTTAACTTCGTGTTAATCGGACTTCCGACGTGCAGTCCAGATATGATATGGAGTTTCGGGATGCTCCCGAGAGCAGCCGAGTAATGAGATTGATCTTAGATTTTAGGGTAACCTAGCGTTAATGATTCTACAAGTTTTGGGTCTTGCAGATCATATTTAAAGTGGATCAAGCAGATTCGTAGCTAATATAGTTTCGCACTTAGTTACTTTGTCTCATTTCTAAAGGATTTAGTCATGAGTAATTTCTATCTAAGGTGACACTAGGGTCTTTGTACGGATTTCTAAAGCATTGTTCTTCATCACCTAAATGTTAGGATTCATCCCTAATATGAAAGTACTTAGAGACATTTAAAGAACAAGGTAGTGAAGGTGAGATTTGTGAAGGAAATGGGTTAAGAAGCGATTTTAGACTTTGGGATTGAGTTTTGACAAGTTAATAAGGTGTTAGGAGTAACCCATTGCCTAAGGACGTCTAATTCTAGGTTAGCAAAAACCCGAGATGTTACAGGTTTAGATGCAGGTGATGGGGAAGCCTATGCAGCAGAGTTGGACTTCATAGATGAGGAGGAAGAATTCTCCCACATTTAGCTCTCAGGCAGGTCTATGTAGACCTCGTGCTGATTCAACGGGATTACAAGGACATATGGATTAGTTGGAAACTTTACATTTTGATATTTTATCAATTTTGAAACAATACATGTAAATATTCAGCCCGGTAACATACTCTAGAAGTTGTGAAACATTTACATACTTAAATATATATGTTTCAGTCTTCCGCTTGCTTAAATTAAATTATCTCTGGAGTATGATATATTATTTTAATATAATTTCACTCATGTTTAACCCATTAATATGGACGAAATCTAAACATTATCATCCATGTTGCATAAGTGATATGCTGGATCTCGGGAGTAGAGCTTTTCTCGACCCTCGAAATCCAGGGCGTTACACCTCCGAAGTCGGATCACCCTCAAGTGTTGTTATAGCTTTGTGTATATGTCATATGATTGAATTCTATTGAGTCGACCCAAGTCGGCCAGTCAACTCGCTGAATCACCTCGAGTCACCTTGGTTCAACTTTGTCTTTCCTTTCTTCTTCTTTCTTCCTTCCTTTCTTTCTTTCTTTTCTTTCTTCTCTCTCTCTCTCTCTCCTCCTCTTGCTGAGTATTCTCCAACATTGAACAGTGTTGAAATTTATAGGTTTTTAAGAGGTTCTAAAGTCTTCATGCGTAACACGTTGGTGTGTTGCGAGAGGTCAAGCAGCGCTAGTGCTGTTTGCAAATCCATTAGTTTGGTTTATGTAGGATTCTTCATCATCTTCTCCAAGAGGATGAGTCGGTTTTGGGAGGCCAACAGATGGGTGGTTATGATCATCCTTAGAATGTTAGGATGGACACCACAGTCTAACGATCAGTTGGAACGGTGAGTTCTGCTTTAATGGAGCATTTGTCTTCAGCAAATCTTGGCTTAAAAGAACTCTTCCGAACTGCCATGGATTGCCATTCAGTGCTCCTTGGCCCACAAGATTGGTAGTCTGATCGTTCTCGTGGATCTTTCCGCTGCGAACACGTTTTTCGCATGGTGCGGTTAACCCGCGTGCGAAACGATGGAATACCCCTTCTTTGTTTCCTTTTCCATCTTTCAGCTAACTTGGGAGGAATCAGAATGTGGCATGGAGGAGTTTAGATAGTTGAGATGGGGTGGAGAGTTGCATAGGGAAGTGTACGAAGAAGGAAAGAAATCCAGTTGGGGATCTTTACGCTATCGCAGCACAAGGGCAGTTCGGCCTTGTCTGCTTATTGTTTTGGTTGGGTCCACTTACAATTGTCTTTTAGTGGATCTATGTCGTTCATCTTCCTTGTTTGGCAATGTTAGGCCATGGGCCAAAATATGAAGTATATCCTATCTTGGGTGGGCCACACGATCGAAGTGTGGAGTGAAGTTTACGTTAGAAACTCCCTTCCATCACACGTTTTTGTCGTCTGCTATTACAGCGGGCAGAACTCCCATCTTTTATCCAACTTCAAGTGATCGATGGGGTCCACTATGGTGGTCTTTCGAGAAATCTGTTCCCTTCACCGACTTCAGTTTGCTATATGGGTCCACGGGCCCAAGTTTGAAGTAGATCTGAGCTCAGGGTCGGCCACACTATCCACCAGTAATGAGGTAATGCCTACTGTTAAAGCAAACCTTTACACTCACGTAGGATGCATGTATATGGAACTTCTTTAATTACATATTTGCCATCCTTCTCACCACTGACTTCTGAAGTGCGCGCGATTTCCTTAAAATTTGATGGGTATTCCTCATTTTTCGTGCTCTTTCCATTAATCAAATTTGGGCCTTAATCACTTACAAATGACCAGGATGCCTTTTTAATGGCTAACATGCTTCATAATTCTAAAATAGTGTTTGTACACATCTAATTGTCATGTTACCTGGTGGTACCTGGTGGTTGGAACCTAGGCCCTAAGATCTTCATAATGACTAAATTATCTTAATATTCGAATGGCCCATTTGGTGAATCCAAATGTGATGGATGGTCAGATGATACATTAAAAATAAGTAAATTTGATGGTTAGTATTCTAGTAATGTATTTAGGTGAATGTATGGTCAGTTTAGGAAAGGGATGGACATAATGTGGGTATCTAAAGTGATTAAGGGTAAAACATGTATATCTTCAGATTAAAGTATCTTATTTACATGTGTAAGTTTCTCAGATTGTAGTTCTGAGGTGGGTTAACATATTCATTGGTGATGAACAAGATGAACGAGTCAGAATCTTGATCTTATAAGTGTACAAAACGGATGTAAAGGTCAAGTAGCTATTTTACAATGATCTAAGGGCTGAAATTTGATGTGTATGGTTAATTTATGATAATTAGGCCTGGTATAAAATTTTACATGAAATGGGTTATGAGAACCATGTGATCTAGAATTCAGGGGTATAGGTTGATGGCATTTTCGTAATTATTGCTTATCTAAGAGTTTTGTGAAATTTAATGGTTCTATATGGTTATATGCTCATTTCTAAATAATTCTTACAAAATAACTTACATCTAAATCATTATAGATAAAGAGTTATTCAGCGAATTAGTCAAAGGAATGTACATATATCAAATCACATGATCAACGATCGGATGCCTTGATTTATGGATGAAGATTATTCCCAACGGTCAGATTCATGTTAGAGATTGGATGTATGGTTAGGTTAACTAGATTGGTATTGTATACATGTACGTAATGAGTTAAATTCATGGTAACACTCGAGAACTTTCAATACTCGGGTATTAAAAAGTTAAGGGTGTTACAAAAATCAACTAAGGAAGAAGAAGAAAGACTCTTGGCGGTGGCTTTCTACGCTTTTACTCCACTCCTTAAACTCTAGAAGATGCCTAAGAAGGTCCTAGGGACTCCTATTTATAGTTGTGAATCTCCCTCTTACGCACCAACTTGGAATTTCTGTAAAATGCCTCAAATTATGTAATCCGCATCGGCCCTGCATTACAACTTCGCACGATTTCAGTAACACCGAAATTGTATCTGAAATTTATCGCATATGAAATTATATGTGCAGAGTGTTTAGGTAGCACCGAAATTGGCTTAGGTAGCATCGAAGCTGGCTTCGGTGGTACCGAATTAAGCTTAGGTAGCACCGAATTAAGATGTTTTCTTGTTGGACTGTTTTGTGCACTTTCGGTGATACCGAAGTTGGCTTAGGTAGCACAGACCTATCCTGTTTTTCTATTGCTCAACTTGTGCTTTTGTCAATCTTTTCTCCATCCTTTGTACTTAATTTCTTATGATCTTTGGCATGAGAATTCTCCATTCTTGGTCTCCTAAGATTCATCCATTGCCTTGGTGATTCTTGAGTATTAAATCCATGCTTTTAGCATTCTTTTCAATTCAAGCTCTTAGATTCACCTTGCAACACAAACATGCATAAAATATAACATTAAGCATTATCATGTTCATAAAATCAATATATAAATAGGGGATAATATACAATATTTGACCCTCAACAATATGACTACAAGGTCATATTTAAGAGCTTGGAAAATGCATCCGACTGTTCTCCTAAGAAGGCTACCCAAGAGTATCTAGTATAGTCATCAACTACAACTAGAAAGTATTTTTTACTACCTCTACTCTCCGTTCAAGTTGGTTCAACTAAGTCCATATGGAGTAGTTCAAGAGGTCTTGTTATGGCTAAGAAGTTCACCTTTTTGCGACTACTCATGATGTGTTTGCCTATTTGGCAGACACCACATACTTTCTTCTCTAATTTTTTTAGTTTGGGTAAACCTCGAATATGATCACTCTTGCTTAATTTATATAAATCTCTATAGTTTACATGTCCAAGACGTTGATGCCACAATTCAGTTTCGTCTATTTGGACCATGTAGCAAGAGTGAGTTAAAGAACAAGAGTCATCAATGATATAATAATTTTCAGAGGTTCCTCAACCATTTAATATTATATGGCCTTGATTATTAATTATCTCACATCCGTGATCTGAAAATTTAACACCATGATTATTATCACATATTTGAGAGATGCATAACAAATTATGTTTTAAACCTTCAACATATAAGTCATCTTTAAAGATAGGTAGGTTTGGAAGTTTTACATTACCTCTTTTGATGATCTTGCAATTGCTATATTTTTGAATGTCACTAAGTTGCCATTGATTTGATTGATGTCTGATAAAATCACACTAAGTGCTGGCAAGTTGCACAGGCAAGTTGCATGCGCAAGTTGAATGGAAAAGGGGTTCAACAGGGAGAAAGAAAATTTTTGAAGTGATGAATGGCTGGGAGTTCTGATATTTATAGACCAGTGGGAACTGCTGTAAGTTATGCGGGCCCACAACTCAAGTCCCAGAGAAGGAAATTGATCCTTCAAATTGACTTAGAGTGGTCAAATCTCAGATCAAGGGGGCATCTATTGGAGCATAAAATTTAGTTAAGGAAAGAAGCTTCAAGAAGAAGAATTGGAGAAAGAAATAGAGCATGGAAGTGAAGACAAGATGAGTTGCACGGGTCATGAGTTGCGTGAGACCTAAGTTGTGCAGGTCCGCGCAACTCACCGAAGTTGTGCTAAGCCGCGTTACCCTTCGTATGATATGTTGAGTTGGTGATGCGAAGTAGGGTCCATGGCACAAGATTTGAGGGCTTACACATGCTGAAGCCTATAAATACCCCCTACCCTATAAATACCCCCTACGTCCCTCATTTATAGGATCAGATGTTCGAAAGACCAGTGCCTTGGACAGGTACTAGAGATGAAGAGAAGGAGAAGAAGTGTAGGAGGGCCAGCCCAAGCCACTCCATGTGAGTTGCGCCGGCCCGCACCACTCCATACAAGTTACGCCGGCCCACACAACTCCTCGGCCCGTGCCACTCCATACAAGTTACGCAGATGCTCTTTGAGGCAACACTATGTTGTATTTTCTCAGGTCCTCAGGCTGTTTCAAATGTTCCAAAGGGATCTAGGCACTCTTTTATCATGTCAATGAGGGACAAACTGCACGGAAAGCCCGACAACTCATCTCCCTGGAGATATGACTGACATGAGCTGGAATGCTGCCGAAATTCATATCTTGAGCCTATTTGATACTTGCACTTTTGCATTTTCTAGAAACTCTATCCTGGAATCAGAGGACCGAAAGGATATAATGAACTCATAATGAATAAATTTGATAATTATTTTCTTTGTTCATTCTTTTGTCATTATTGAGTGAGATAATTCCCCAAATCCAATGCCTTTCATTTCTGGTCGAAACAAAATGGCGACTCCACTGGGTGTGTACAATACGTTGTGACTATCAGAAGATTCTCGAAACAGTCTAATTCAAGCTCTATCTGATACTGATGTCAGAAAAGCATTGCTCACAAAGATGGAACATGGAGAGAAAAATAATTACATGCCAGTCATTTCTTTCTCTGATGATGATCTAATTTGTGGCGAAGAACATATTAGACTGCTGATGGTTATGGACCATGTCAGTGATAAGCAGATAAAATGAATAATGCTAGATAATGGGTCCGCGGTGAACTTGCTACCATTAATGATGCTAAATGAATTGGGATATCGTCGTTCTCATTTACGCCCTAGTGGGTTAATGATACAAGGGTTTAATCAAGATGGACAGCGAGCACTCGGCAAAATCACACTAACATTGGAGATATGGGAGCTAACGTCAAACGTTGTTTGTCACATCATTAACAGAGTAACGACATATAATTTCCTCTTGGGAAGACCCTGGATACATCAATACAGCATCATACCATCGACTCTCCATCAATGCTTCAAGTACCGTAAAGATGGGACTCAATATAAGGTGATGGCTGATGCAAAGCAGTATACAAAAGTGGAATCTTTCTTCACCGATGCCGATTATTATGACAAGTTCACTGCAGGGAATAAAAAGGAAACCAATGAGAATAAAACAGCAAAAGTCGAAAAAAGCATAGTGCAGAATTAGGTCGCAAATATAGAGCTATCTGAGAAAGAGAATGTGAAGCAAAAAATTTATTTCATGCTAAGACATCTGAGACGATTGGGGTAGCCTCCGCTGACATTATTATCGCCTAAGCAGTTAGATATTTTGTAGTCAAACTATATGATGCCACTACCATATGCAGAAGGAAAAAAACCATTCCCAGTCATGCCTAAGAGGTTCCATGTTGAAGCCAGTATGAAAAACCCTGAACCTATTAAATTTTATGCAGTCTTAAAGGCAGAGATAGAAGAAAAGATACACAACAAGATGAACTTCACAAAATTGACACCTGAAGATCTAGAAAGGTACAACTTTATTAGCAAGAAGATAATGAAGAACATGGGTTTCGATTGCGAAGAGCCGACTGGGCTAAACAGTGGAAAAGGTATCTTGACCCCGATCGGAGTCAATGAAGAAAAACGAGAGAAGTTTCGCAGATTGGGAGGAGAATCTTGGGTAAATATGATTACTGTAGAATCAGTAGAAGAGGCGAAAGCTGAAATGATCAAGCATCCTGAGGTGGCTCCGAAGCAGATAGAAGACGGGGGGCAACTGACGATTGACAGCTTGCGGGAAATAAATCTAGGGACAGAAGAACCCTGGAATACATTTATAAGCACCAGTCTCCCTGAACAAGAGGTTAACCCGTATATTAAACTGTTGAAAGAAAACAAAGATGTGTTTGCTTTGGACATATGCAGAAATGTCAGGCCTAGAACCATCAATGGTGATGCATCAATTAAATATTTCTAAAGACAAGAGACCGATTAAATAAGCGCAGAGATGATTCCACCTGGATCTGATTCCCTTGATTGAAGAAGAAGTGAATAAACTGATTAAAGTTGGGTTTATCAGAGAAGTCAAGTATCCTAAGTGGATATCAAACATTGTTCTAGTAAAGAAGAAAAGCGGACAAATTAGAGTATGCATTGACTTTAAAATTTTAAATGAAGCATCTCCGAAGGATGATTTCCCACTGCCAATTACTGAGTTGTTAATTGACAGTATGACTAAGTACGTCGTTATGTCCTTTATGGATGGTTATTCTGGGTATAACCAAATAAGAATGTCCCCGGAAGATGAGGAAGTTATGGCATTCAGAACGTCGATGGGAATTTACTATTACAAGGTTATGCCGTTTGGTCTCAAGAATGCTGGCGCGATATATCAGAGGGCAATGCATAATATATTCCAAGACATGATGCACAAGCATGTTGAATGTTACATGGATGATTTAGTGGTCAGGTCAAATGACCATGAGGAACATTGTGAACATCTGGTTTCAGTATTTCGTCGGCTCAGAAAGAAGCAACTGAGGAAGAATCCGTCTAAATGCGCATTTGGTGTTTCATTGGGAAAGTTCCTCAGTTTTGTTGTCAAGCACAGGGGAATTAAAGTCAATCCAGGAAAGATCAAAGCTATTTAAGAAATGTCACCTCCAAAAACACTAAAAGAGTTGAAGAGTTTGCAGGGAAAGTTGGCATATATTCGTTGCTTTATCTCTAATCTTGCAGGAAGATGTCATCCGTTTTCCCATCTAATGAACAAAGGGGCGGAATTTGTATGGGACTAATCGTGTCAAAATGCATTTGATTCGATCAAAGAATTGTAGAAACAGCCCCCAGTACTAGCGGCACCTGTGAAAGGTAGACCCCTCATCCTTTATATTTTTGCAGCAGAAAATTAATTAGGAGCCTTGTTAGCGCAAACAAATGAGCAAGGGAAGGAGATTACGCTATATTTTCTTAGCAGAACTCTGATAGGAGTTGAATGCAACTACTCGCCCATCGAGAAAGTTTGTTTAGCTCTAATCTTCGCAGTACAAAAATTAAGGCATTACTGTCTCTCCTAATCTTGATCTCATGAGCGGATCCCCTGATGTTCTTGATGACAAGGCCAATGCTATCAAGGAGACTAGGTAGAATGGATACTTTTATTATCAGAATACATGATCACTTATGCACCGGCGAAAGCAGTAAAGGGACAAGCAATGGTGGATTTCTTGGCAGCTCACCCTGTCCCGGATAATGAAATTATCAGTGATGACTTTCTAGAAGAGCAATTAATGATGATAGAATTACCTGGTTTATGGCAAATGTACGTCGACGGCGCTTCTAAAACTTCAGGAACAGGTGCTGGAGTGATATTTATCAGTCTACAAGGCAACTTGCTGCCATATTCCTTTACATTAGACACGACATGCACTAATAACGAAGTCAAATATCAAGCTCTCATTATAGGGATGGAAATAGCCCAGGAAATGAAGATAAAAGTGCTACAAATTTTCAGCAATTCTAAGCTAGTAATAAACCAGCTTACTAAAGAATTCGAAATAAGGAAGTAAGAGCTCCTTCCGTATTATCGTCAAGCACAACAATAGAGGCTCCTTCCGTATTATCGTCAAGCACAACAATTGTTGGAGCAGTTTTAGGATGTTGAAATCAGGCATATACTGAGATCAGAGAACGTAAGGGCAGATGCCTTAGCTAGCTTGGTTACAGCTTTGGCTTATCCTAATCGAACCCCTCTTCAAGTAACAATCAAAGAAAAAAAGGTTTTTACCGCCTGTTGAAGATGTTGAAGTCTCTGAAGCATTGTCCGTGTCATGTTTGGAGATTTCAATTGATGATTAGCATCAACCTTTTGTGGATTATCTTAAATATGATATTTTTCCAGAGGATCTGGTGCAAAAGATGCAAATAAAGCAAAGGGCAAAGAAATTTATTATGTGTAACAAAGAGCTTTACAAAAAGTTCTATAACAAGGTGTTGTTGAGATGCTTGGATACGAAAGAGGCGAATCAGATATTGCGAGAAGCACATTCAGGGGAATGTGGGGCTCATCGAGCTGGTAGAAATTTGTTCCATTGAGTACATCGAATGGGGTATTATTGGACTATAATGTTCAAACATGCAATTAATTACGCACGGCGGTGTCATGCATGTCAGATACATGGTAATGGCATACATGTACTTCCTGAAGACTTGCATCAATCAGTGGCTTCTTGGCCCTTCGCAGCTTGGGGGCTTGATGTTATCGGTCCTATAAATGCATCGTCATCTAAAGGAAAACAATACATTTTGGCAACCACAGATTATTTCTCAAAGTGGACTGAAGTTATCATGCTAAGAAACGTCAAAGAAAAAGATGTTGTGGGTTTCATACGACATGCAATAATATACCGCTATGGTATTCTGAAGAAGATCATCACTGATAATGGGACTCCATTTAAGAACAGAGGAATGGAGAAATTATGCCAAAAGTTCGATATCCAGCATTCATTCTCGACACCCTACTATCCGCCGGCTAATGGGTTAGATGAAGCATTCAATAAGACGATTGTGAAGATATTGAAGAAAATCGTTGCAGGAAATAAGCGCGACTGGGATGAGAAGTTGCAAGAAGCCTTATGGGCTTATTGAACTACTCATCGTATTTCTACGAAAGCAGTGCCATATTCTTTGGTTTATGGAGTTGAAGTTGTTATCCCCATTGAAACGCAAGTTGCGTCACTCAGAATAGCAGTACATCAATAGATTACTAATTATGAAAATGCCAAGATCAGGTTGGCAGAATTAGATTTGCTAGATGAAAAGCGATTAATAGTCCAGCAACGATTACAATTATATCAAGCAGGAATCTCTGTTGCTTTTAATAAGAAGGTCAAGCATCGCTCTTTTAAAAGAGGCGATATGGTATTGATGTTGAAAAGACCAATAGTGGTCACTCATAAGACTGGGGGCAAGTGCGACCCTAAATGGGATGGCCCATACATAATATCAGGAGTATACTCTAATGGGGCCTATCGGGTGATAGATCAATATGGGCGAGGTATAAGTATACCAGTCAATGCCCATTTCATAAAAATATATCATCCCTGAATGTATACAAAGTTTTAATTTAGAAGATTCGCAACGTAATTCTTCTCAATCAAAAGGGGGCAGACAAAAGCATACAAAGGAAGAACTCTGTATTTCTTTCTAAGATTATATTTCTCTTTGAATACTAATGAAATGCAGGCCTTCAAAGCATATCAAATCCAAGTGAGCCAAATGCAAAGCGCCAATGATTGTTGCCATATCGCCAAATCGCCAAATGCATATCGCCAAATGCAAATCGCCAATGATTATTCTAAATCGCCAAACGCATATCGCCAAATGCAAATCGCTAATGATTATCGTTGAATCGTCAAAGCTATTATTATTATCATTATCTTGCTAGCACAAGGCCATTTAAATTTATCAAAATCAATAGCACCATCAGGCTGATATACTATCTTAACTATAAAATTTTGTTTCATATCATCAACGAATCGATACATTAATTTTGATTTATTATTTCAGCAAGGCTAATTCATCATTTACAGGTGGCAGAATAAGCTTATAAAGCTAAGTATGAGAATCACGACAATAATTATGTACTAGAATCGAGACAACAATCGTGACTTATCACATATGATGGTGAGAAAGATACCACTATGAAGCCGACTACGCGTGAGGCTTATCATTATTGGCGATGGCGATATGGCAAAACTATACAAGTATAAGTGTCGCCTATGGCCTTAAAAAGCCTGAAAAGAGCATCACATGTACCCATGCGGGCAGTGACCTATGCCGTCTGTATAGCTTTAGGCAGCATCACGTGGGTGGCTAGAGAGTGCCCCCTCTTGAATGGGTCTGACCTTGTAGACGAAGGAAAAGTGAGTCTCTGAAGCAAGATGACTCCCTAGATCCCTGGTTTAATTTCAGTAGTAACGCGTAATGAAAGGTCTCTAAAGCAAGATGACCCCTCATTAATGGACTAGCGGCCTTGGATTTGGTACCCGATGGTAGCCTTGTGCGCCCCGCAAACTCTAGAGAGTTACTGTGGCCAACTTTGTGCGTAAATCCTATTGAGTTCACTGCCCCGATAGCTTCATTAAGCCCCTCTGATGGATCGCGGTTTGTGAACTCCCCGGCCGCGATAAGCCCCATGAACTCTAGAGAGTTACAGCGTCCATTCATGTAAGACCAACTCCAACTACTTATGAGTCTAAACTGTGATCGCTTCAACTACTTATGAGCCTAAACTGTGTGTGCAACTAACTAGATCCGAAACTTAGTTCGGCCCATTCTAAAATACCACTTAGGCGATGCTATGCTAATAACTATAAATAGATTGTTATTTTGATTAACATGTGTCTATCAAATATGCTTATGAGAATTGTTCAAACTTAGAAATACTGTGAATCCTGAATAAGTATATAATTCTGAAGACGCGTATGTTCATACGACTGTATAGAAATGCGTTATCAAAAATAGATGTAAAAAAGGTAAAATGTTATATTTCCTGTTCAAATACAAAAATGTCAAGTTTGATCAGAACAGCTGCTACTTTCTATCCTAAAGCCAAATCCTCCAAGATATGGTTATCATTCTGAAGAGGATGAGTCTTCAATAATGATATGTTTATCCTTCTGAAGAGGACGACGATGTCTTTCTGTCTCCTGTCTTTCTAATGTTGAAGGAATATTATCTTTTAAAATCTACAAAGGAGAAGGAGGATAGTATTGCAAAGAGTCATTAATTTCTGCAGGAGATTCATGGGTATTCTTCAAAGGCATACCAAAGGCTATTCATCCCTCGAGAGTATCAGCGGGCTTTGTTTCAGAAATATTATCTGCAGAAGAAATCTTTATGCAAAGTTGGCCTGGGGAGGGGGCACAATCTACTTCTTTGAAATATCCGATGCCTTGGTCTTTCTGGAAATCTCTCAGGTGAGGAGGAAGAATCCATATGGCATGATCTACCAGATAACAATGTTCCACTAAATGATACTAATGAACCCACCATCGCATCCAGCAGTAAGAAGCACTAAAAGGGTAATTATAGCCAGGAATTATGAAGTGTGATCCGGTGCGAACGATCAAGAGCTACGTCCATATCAAAGTCCAATTATATGGTCCGATGTCGTAACTTCTCATTGCTCTAATAACGATATCGAGAGCCTCCGGTATCGTTTGCTCGAACCTGAACTGGCGAGCAAACTTGCTAGGATAGTATGGCTCGCGCCAAAATATATCACCTTCTGTCCAAGGAAGGGTGCTGGGCCTAATGGAGACAAGGAATGAAAGTTCACCAAATGAAATGGAATCATCATCAATGACTTTCACGTCGCTAGAACAGCTAGCGAAAGGAAATTGATAGAAATTAATAGGATAATTGCTCTCTATTTTTTTGGTGACCCAGTCGTTCGACTTTTTTATCATCTCTCTCAATTGATAATGTTGGAGAGGGAGTCAATCAAGGTGTAAATATGCTCTTTTAGAATCAGTCAATGTCTAAGGGAAATATACTCCTAGCCAACTCACAAAGAAATGTCATGGAGCATAAATAGAAAAAGATTCGGAAGAAGGATTTTTAGACCCAAAGTTGACATCCTCGAAAGCACGATACAAGGTACACAGGACTGGGGGAGCCAGGGAATATTTTTGCCCTTTGCCATTACACTTGCGACCACGAAGATGGATGGCCTGATAATGTCTTTCTGTTCAAAATTTGGAAATATTACTATGCTTAACCAGTAAGTTAAGAAAGTAGCTAGTTTGCAAGAAGAACTGTATTCAACAGTTTTCTTCGCATTCTTGTGAATGGTCTTAAGTTCTTGATGATTATGGCCTGCAAAGCTGTCAAGGTGAAGATATGATCATTAAAATCAGACCATACAAGATTGAAGTTGTGAAAATAAAAGGCAGAAAGGGGAAAATATACCACAACTTTTTAGAGAAGTAAGCTAGCCATTCAAGAGAAGTAATGTGCTCAGGATTAGGAAAGTTAGCCAGTGCACTGAAAAGTTCAAGCATGGTTTTTGAAATCTCAGATTTATTGTCCCCTGCAGAAGTTAGAGTGAGTTCTTCATTAGAAGGTATATAGGCATTGAAGATATTACCCATGATGGGGAGACTAGCTATGCAAAGAAGATCCCATAAACTGATACTCATTTCACTTGAAGGGAGATGAAATGAGTTAGTGATTGGAGATCAATGGTTGAGGAATTGAAAAGGCCAAGCTATATGTCCTAGAGGGGGGGGTGAATAGGACTATGTCAAATTTTAAAATAAAATCAGCGGAACTAAAGTAAATCAATACCCTTACAATTATGAATCAATTCACAATGCTAAATTAAAATCACCTTGATAAATAAGTATTGAGAGGTTGATACAAATTCAGTTCTAAGGACAACCTTACACCATAATAAACAAGGGCTTATGGTAGGACAACCTTATTTCTAGAACCTCTTTTGAATCAAGGACTCAATGTTAATAAAAGTAAATGAAATAGCAAGGAATTGAAACTAAATGCAGAAGTAAAGATCTAAATTATTACAACAATCCCCACACTTGCTTGAAATGAAAATAGTTACAACATCCACATCCACTTGTACATTCCACACAATCGAATGATAAAAGATATGAAAATTAAGCAAGCATTCAATCCACAAGACAAAGAGTTATAGTGGTTCGCCTGTGTGTACACCAACCTGTTTTACAAATGCCACACAGAATGTTACTCCACTCTAATATCCTCACACGGGGGATATTAGCGTTCACTATCAAATAGGTTTTCTCGGGTTCACCAAAACCTTTACAATTGTGTCTTTTTCACTTGGGCTTACACAATTCAAAAACCTCTTTTTCGAAGTTTTGGTTTTCCTCGGACAACCAATACAATGAGATTTTTCTCGCTCAATCTCAAACAAAACCAAGGTCAATGAGATTTTTCCGGCTTAACCTCAAACAAAACCAAAAATAAATGAATTTTCTGAATTGTAAAATACCTGGATTTCTCCTTTAGCAGCCCGGTAGAACCAATCAGAGTAGATGATTGAATGTCAAAGTTCAATTTCCAATACTCACATTCATAAGGTTCTAAATTCTAATAAATTTTAGATTTAACTTGTTGGGCGTAGCAATATTTGATTTTGATTCCAAGAAGAAGGAATAGGATAATTCCTCTTTTCAAATAAGATTGGAATATAGAAACAAAATCAAATTAAATAAGCTAGCAAAAAGGAATATTAAATAAGCACAATTTAGCTTAAAATAAACACAGACTTATCTCAGAGTGATTACTTGAAAATTCTTGAAATGGAATGGAGTTGAGATGTAAAAACTCTGAATTTCATGTTCAATTTATAGAAGAAAAAATCGTTCCTACGACCTGGTCTTAGAAACTTAGGACTGGTCGTAGCTCAATCAGATTTTTGAAAAAATTGAGCGCGATCTTAGAAAGCCGTTCCACGACTGGTCGTGAGTACCCTACGACCGGGTCGTGGGTCGGTCGTAGATACCTACGACCGGGTCGTAGGACCATGAAATAAGTTCTTTGGATTTTGAGTCGTAGCTCCACGACCGATCGTGGACTAGTCGAAGCCAACCTACGACCGATCGAAGGACTTCAGATCTGGTCGTGGGCGTACCAAAAATTCTGAAAAATCTTCAACTACTTAGGACTGATCGTGGAATTTCTTGGACTAGTCGAACCAATGCCAGGACTGGTCGAACAAGAGCTAGGACTGGTCTTGGAATAGACCAAACTTATGTAAAATAAACATTTGATTTATGTATCCAAAATGACCTACTTAAAGGGTCAACCTAAGGTCATTCAAACCTGAAACATGTCGTATGGACATTGAACTTCAACCATTCAACGAATATAGATTGTTTGAACCATATCAGGCTTGAGATCTTGTAGCTTCAAACTTGAGATCTTCATCAGCATAACAACTACTACATGCATTGCTTATTAGTCTTGAAGTCATGAGTCGTTCTCTAAGACTTGAACATCAACATAGTAGCTTCTTGAACTTCAACATCTTGAGCTTCAACTTGTAACATCTTGAAGAATCCAACTTATAGCTTCTTGAAGTATTTAAGCAGTGTCTTGAATAAAAATCATCATACAAGCACAAGACACAGATAGATGTTTTGACACATCAAAATTTGACAACCAAAGGAGTATGAGACCATAACCCTTACAATCTCCCCCTTTGTCAAATTTGTGACAAAACATCCAAGTAATAATATTTCCAAGAGAAACACAACATGTGAGAAGCATGCACAGATATATAGACATGATAAGCAATAACTAGCATCATTCATTTTCCCATAACTCTTGAGAAGTTTAACTCCCCCTGAGTAATAGGAAGCACATCAAAGTTTAACTCCCCCTGAGTAATAGGAAGCACATCAAAGTTTAACTCCCCCTGAGTAATAGGAAGCACATCAAAATGAATGACAAAGTTCACCAAACTTCTCCCCCTTTTTGACACAAAATGACAAAGGAAGAAGAGCAGTAATGAAATCAGGAGTTGAAGCAAGAGAAAATTGTGCATAACCAACAAAAAGGTTTTGAGATGCATGCTAATATCAGTAAATATTACAGACCCGAAAAAAAAATTCAGTCAGAACCAGAAGAGGGTGCAGGATTAGATGGATCAATTTTGTGTAAACCCTTAGCAATTCGCCTCATATATTTACGCAAATAAGAAAATTGTGTGTCTTGAGTAACACGAATTTGAGCCACCTGCTCTTGAAGAGAATTCAATCTTTCATCAAAATCGGAAAAGGTGAAAATCAGGATCATCACCGAGTCGACTCAAGTTCTTCAAATAAGTCATCCATATTCACGTCTTCGGGAAGATCACTAGCTTCAAGCATTACACCTTCAAGACACATGCTACAAGATCCACTTGGCCTTTAGCCAAATCTAAAGTCATCTTATTAAGATTGGAATTATTAAAAGGAGATGATGGATGGGTTTTCTCTAGTAGGCATAGCTATGAGCATATGATTTGCTAACATAGTCAATAAATAACCAAAGGGTATATCACTATGTCAGGGATGGTGACGTGAGAATAATGGAATGACAGATTAAAGAAGGAAGACATATTTTTGCACTGGAGACAACAGAATGCAAAACACGAACCATGAAAGAAGTGAGTTCGGTTTATTACCGTAACGTGGATAAAGATTAGAGATGAATATCTTATGAAGTACTACGTAATGCGGGTAACAAATACCTTGAGGGAAGTGTATGACCTTTATGAGTCCAATGAACATCCAAATTACATAAATCTCTAGTAAGCATTCTTCGTTCGATTCGAGAGACTATCATGTAAAATATTAATTGGAATGCTTTCATCATTGATGCAGGTATTTCCATAATGTCTCGCAATCAAATATCGATATACTACAAACAAACCTTCTTGAGTATCAACTTTAAAAGTTAAATTCTCAAGAGAAAAATCAGAGATACATGCAAACATGGATTGGGCAATGGTGGTATGCGGCTCCACCCCAATGTAAGATGTTATCCCATCCCTGATTCCAACAAAGAAGGAATACCAAAAGAAGCAATGTGATTGACATTAACATGACGCTCAACAATAACATTGCGCATACGCAAATCCTGAGCATCAGAAGGATCATTTTCAGGGGAGCGAAGATGACGTTGAACAATAGAAGCTGATCTAGAAGAAGATGGACCTCGAGTAGTTTTCTTTTTACCTCTAGCATCCATTTTCAAGGAAGGATTTCAAGGATACAACAAGTTGGAACAAATGAGGTTTAAATAAAACAGATTTTTCAAGATAAAACCCCAAACCTGCAATGAATGATCAAATAGATTCCACAACAATAAGATTTGAAACATTAATAGCAAGAATCTACAAAAAAAAATGCAAAAGAACCACTAACCTTGAAGAACAATGAAAGTAGGTTGGGTCGGTCGTAACTAGAACCGTTGGAGAGAAATGAAGAAGAAGACAAAATCCCCAATTTTAAGTGAAATCCCGTGATTCACGACAGGTCGAGTACGACATAAAATTTGCAAATTTTTTAAATAATTTCAAATTTAAACACATAAAACATCAAACTTATGTACATTATGATACACAAAAACATGCAAACTCAATTTAAATTGCACATACCGAGATCAAACTTTAATTTATTAAACCTGCTTTTGTCGAGCGGTTTAGTGAAAATGTCCTTGATTGAGTCTCGGTTGGAATGTAATCCAAATATATTAATTTTTCTTCCACTAATTCACGAATGTAATGAAATCTAATGTCAATATGCTTAGTACGTGAATGCTGAACTGGATTTTTAGAGATATTTATTGCACTGGAATTATCACAAAATAGAATCATAGAATCTTGAGTAATTCCATAATCGCTTAACATTCGTTTCATCCAAACAAGTTGAGTACATGCATTTCTAGCAGCAATGTATTCAGCCTCAGCAGTTGATAGCGAAATAGAACTTTGCTTCTTGCTAAACCAAGAAACAAGACAATTTCCAATGTAGAAACAACCACCACTGGTTGATTTCCTATCATCAATGTTTCCAGCCCAGTCAGCATCTGCGTATCCGGCTAATTGAACATTAGTCTCATGTGGATACCAGAGACCCAATTTAGTAGAACTTGCGACATAACGCATAATCCGCTTAAATGCAGTTAAGTGAGATTCTTTAGGATTTGATTGATAACGAGCACAAATACCAACACTCAAAGCAATATACGGTCTACTAGTGAGTTAGATAAAGTAAACTACCAATCAAACTACGATACAATTTAGGATCCACATCATTACCTGTAGAGTCTTTTGAGAGTCTTACTGATTGTACTCATAGGAGTATCAAAATTTTTACCTTTCTCAAATCCAAATTTCTTAATTAAACTCTGAGCATATTTGGTTTGAGAAATAAAAATTCCATCAGGTTGTTGTCTTACTTGCAATCCTAGGAAATAGTTTAATTCTCCAACCATGCTCATTTCGAATTTAGACATCATCAAATCTGTAAATTCAACAGTCATGTTAGTACAGGTTGATCCATAAATAATATCGTCAACATATATTTGAACCATTAGAATATCATCGTTATGTTTCTTAACAAAGAGCGTCTTATCAACACATCCCATCTTAAAATTATGACTCAGTAAAAACTTAGTCAGCTTTTTCATACCATGCTCGGGAGCTTGTTTGAACCATAGAGAGCTTTCTTAAGACGATACACATGATCAGTAAATTTAGGATCTTCAAACCCTGTAGGTTGTTCAACATATACCTCTTCATGTAAATCACCATTCAGAAAGGCACTCTTTACATCCATTTGATAAATTTTAATTTTCCTATAACATGTAATGGAGATAAAAAGTCTGATTGACTCAAGACGAGCTACAGGGGCAAATGTTTCATTATAGTCAATACCTTCAATTTGTGTATATCCCTGTACAACTAGTCTTGCTTTATTTCGAATAATATTTCCTAGTTCATCATATTTGTTTTTGAAAATCCATTTTGTTCCAATAATATGTTTATCTTTAGGTCTAGGAACAAGTTGCCAGACATCATTTCTGACAAACTGATTAAGTTCTTCTTGCATCGCAAGAATCCAATTTTCATCTGAAAGTGCTTCTTTTACGTTACCCGGTTCAATCTGGGATGTAAAGCATACGTAGTTACATATATCCTCTAATTGTCTACGAGTGCGCACACCAGTGAGAGGGTTTCCAAGAATTTGAGAGGTTGTATGATCTTTAACAGTCCTTAATTCAGAATTAGTTTCACTTGATGAAATTTCTTGTTTTTCAAGTATAAGAACTTCATCATTATCTGAACTAGGGACAGGTGTCTTCAAAAGATCGTCAATTACAACATTTATTGACTCTTGAATCACACCGGTCCTATTGTTCAAAACACGATATGCACGACTGTTTAAAGAATAACCTAAAAGATCCCTTCATCACTTTTAGTGTCGAATTTTCCCAAATTTTCTTTGCCACGCAAAATATAGCACTTGCTGCCAAAAACTCGAAAATATTTGACAGAAGGCTTTTTCTCAAACCACATTTCATAAGCCGTTTTATTATTAGATTTACAAATATAAACACGGTTAATAATGTAGCAGTGTATTCATTCGCTGCCAAACCAGAGATTCCTAGGAAGCTTCATGCTATTTAACATAACACTTCCCATTTCTTGAAGCACTATATTCTTTCTCTCGACAATTCCATTTTGTTGAGGAGTTTTAGGTGCTGAGAATTCATGCGATATTCCCTGATCGCTACAAAATTTCTCAAAACCGCTATTTTCGAATTCGGATCCATGATCACTACGGATCTTGCTGACTTGAGAACATTTTTCAGACTGAATCCGTTTTATAATCTTTTTCACTTCATCAAGGGTTTCTGATTTATCTCTCAAGAATGAAACCCAAGTGTATCTTGTATAATCATCTACAATAACTAAGATGTACTTTTTGCCACCTCGACTTTCCGTTCTTGTTGGTCCTATAAGATCCATATGGAGAAGCTCGAGTGGTCTTGTGGTGATATTGGAGTTCACCTTTTTGTGAGAGCTCCTAGTTTGTTTACCATACTGGCATTCACCACAAATCTTGTCTACTTTTTGCATTTTAGGTAGACCTTTAATTAGTTCACTTTTGCTCAATCTGTATAAATTTCGGTAGTGTACATGTCCAAGGCGTTTATGCCATAAATCAGTCTCATCGGTATGGACCATATAGCACGTTTGATTAGATGAGCTACTATTGCTTACTATATAGCAGTTTTCAGAAGTTCTGCGACCAGTTAATATTACAGAACCCTTTTCATTTGTAATTTCACAACCTTGATTAGAAAATTTAACATTATGGTTGTTATCACATATTTGAGATATGCTCAACAGGTTGTGTTTTAAACCCTCAACATATAACACATTTTCAAATAAGGGAAGATTATAGAGTTGGACCGTACCTTTGCCAATTATCTTGCAGTTGCTACCATCACCAAATGTGACTGACCCATCAGTCATATCTTTAAGATCGATGAATAGAGCTTTGTCGCCTGTCATATGTCTAGAGCATCCACTATCTAGGTACCATTTTGAATGGCTTGTAGTTTTGAAAGCAGTGTGAGCAACCAAACAAGTAACCTTGGGAACCCATTTCAATCTTGTTTTGGGTTTAGGAGAATAATTGGTCTTCTTTTGTTTATAGTTATAAGAATGACCTACTGAGTTAGATTTTAATAGCTCCTTAAGTAAATCAACAATTTTTTCAAACTAGCGGGTTTCGAATCGATTTTTGAAATTTATATAGTCGCTTTTGTGTTTTGAAAGGTTTTTGTATTTTTAGAAACAACTTGATTAGTACCTTTTCCATTTGAGTTAGAAGTCTCTCCTTTCACAAAATTGGAAGGAGCATTCTTTTGTTTAGGAGATCTGTTTTTATCAAAGCCCAACCCGGATCGATCGCCACATTTTCTTGATCCGGATAATAATTTTTCTAATTTTGGATCACCTTGGGCATATCTCCATGTGTCCTTCAAACTCAGAAGAGAAGATAATTCATTTTTAAGTTTCTCATTTTCAGATTTCAAATTTTCAATTAGGGAGGTTTTGAATTCTAAATCACACTTTGATTTTTCAAAACAATCTGAAATTTGAGATTTTTCTAAAACAAGAGTTTCAAAACATTCTTTAAGTTTAAGAAACTTTTCTTTTTGAAGTTTAAGTTTAATGACAATTTTACAACTTTCCTTATATAAGGCATTGTAAGCATCTTGAAGATCTTCATCATTTTCATGATCACTATCCAAATTTTCTTCACTTGTTGAATCATCGTGATCTGAAAAGGTAAACTTTGCTAGAGTCATAAGGGCCTTAAGTTCACTGCCCGACTCGGTTTCGAATTTTTCGATTGAGAGTGGCTTTAATCAGACGATTCATCCCAAGTAGCCAACATACCCTTCCTTTTGGATCTGTCCTTTTTAGGACATTTGTTTGCTAAATGCCCATATTCTTGACAGTTGTAACATTGACTATCTTTCAATGACTTCCAAGATTTAGACTTAGGTTTAGAACGTTTCTTTTCATTTGCCTTTTGAAAGTCGACTCTTTTCTTACTTTTGAAAATCTTATAAAACTTTTTCGCCAAAGGGCCATATCATCTTCAGACTTTTCTGAATCTGAATTTTCTTGAGTAATACTTTTAGATGACTTCAAAGCAATAGACTTACCTTTAGGAGCTTTAAAACTTAATTCATAGGTTTGCAAAGAACCAACTAATTCTTCTACCTTCATATTGTCCGTATCACGAAGTTCTGGATTGCGGTTACCTTTGAATTGAACCGTTCAGGAAGAGAGCGTAGTATTTTTGCACACACTTTACTTTCTGAAGATCTTTCGCCAAGACCCCACATTGAGTTTACAATGTCATTCAATCTAGTGTAAAAGTCCATAAACATTTCATTTTCCTCCATATGAATTTCTTCAAATTTAGTTGTGAGGAGTTGGACTTTAGATTTCTTGACAATTGAAGCACCTTCGTGTGTCATTTCTAAAATATCCCAGGCTTGCTTTGCAGTATCACAGGATATGATTCTTTTGAACTCATCCGGTGATAGTGCGCAAGTGATTACATTTAGTGCTTTAGCATTAGTACTACTCTCATTTTTCTGAAGTGTGGTCCATTGGAAATAAGGTGTAATTTTCATAGATTTTGAACCATCAACACCAGTTACTTCCATGGTAGGAGGTTTCCATTCAGTCACTGTGGCTAGCCACACACTTTCATCCATTGATTTGAGGAAGATCCTCATTCTTGCTTTCCAATAGGCATAGTTGGAGCCATCAAAAGGTGGAGGCCTAGTAACTGAAAGACTATCAAAATTTGACATCTTTTTTTTTTATATAGCTTAGATCGTTAGCTCAGGAAATAAATCCAAATAAAAAGCAACAAAATTGAGCTATTAGGCTCTGATACCACTTGAAAAGGCCAAGCTATATGTCCTAGAGGGGGGGGGTGAATAGGACTATGTCAAATTTTAAAATAAAATCAGCGGAACTAAAGTAAATCAATACCCTTACAATTATGAATCAATTCACAATGCTAAATTAAAATCACCTTGATAAATAAGTATTGAGAGGTTGATACAAATTCAGTTCTAAGGACAACCTTACACCATAATAAACAAGGGCTTATGGTAGGACAACCTTATTTCTAGAACCTCTTTTGAATCAAGGACTCAATGTTAATAAAAGTAAATGAAATAGCAAGGAATTGAAACTAAATGCAGAAGTAAAGATCTAAATTATTACAACAATCCCCACACTTGCTTGAAATGAAAATAGTTACAACATCCACATCCACTTGTACATTCCACACAATCGAATGATAAAAGATATAAAAATTAAGCAAGCATTCAATCCACAAGACAAAGAGTTATAGTGGTTACTTTGTGTACACCAACTGTTTTACAATGACCACACAGAATGCTACTCCACTCCTAATATCCTCTGGGGGATATTAACGTTCACTATCAAATAGGTTTTCTCGGGTTCACCAAAAACCTTTACAATTGTGTCTTTTTCACTTGGGCTTACACAATTCAAAAACCCCTTTTTCTCGAGTTTTGGTTTTCCTCGGACAACCAATACAATGAGATTTTTTGGCTCAATCTCAAACAAAACCAAGACAATGAGATTTTTTAAAGCTTAACCTCAAACAAAACCAAAAATAAATGAATTTCTGTAATTGTAAAATACCCGGATTTCTCCTTTAAGCCGGCCAGAGAACCAATCAGAGTAGATGATTGAATGTCAAAGTTCAATTTCCAATACTCACATTCATAAGGTTCTAAATTCTAATAAATTTTAGATTTAACTTGTTGGGCGTAGCAATATTTGATTTTGATTCCAAGAAGAAGGAATAGGATAATTCCTCTTTTCAAATAAGATTGGAATATAGAAACAAAATCAAATTAAATAAGCTAGCAAAAAGGAATATTAAATAAGCACAATTTAGCTTAAAATAAACACAGACTTATCTCAGAGTGATTACTTGAAAATTCTTGAAATGGAATGGAGTTGAGATGTAAAAACTCTGAATTTCGTGTTCAATTTATAGAAGAAAAAATCGTTCCTACGACTGGTCTTAGAAACTTAGGACTGGTCGTAGCTCAACAGATTTTTGAAAAAATTGAGCGCGATCTTAGAAAGCCGTTCCACGACTGGTCGTGAGTACCCTACGACTGGTCGTGGGTCACCTACGACTGGTCGTAGATACCTACGACTGGTCGTAGGACCATGAAATAAGTTGCTGGATTTTGAGTCGTAGCTCCACGACTGATCGTGGACTAGTCGAAGCCAACCTACGACCGATCGAAGGACTTCCAGGACTGGTCGTGGGCGTACCAAAAATTCTGAAAAATCTTCAACTACTTAGGGCCTGATCGTGGAATTTCTTGGACTAGTCGAACCAATGCCGGGACCGGTCGAACAAGAGCTAGGACTGGTCTTGGAATAGACCAAACTTATGTAAAATAAACATTTGATTTATGTATCCAAAATGACCTACTTAAAGGGTCAACCTAAGGTCATTCAAACCTGAAACATGTCGTATGGACATTGAACTTCAACCATTCAACGAATATAGATTGTTTGAACCATATCAGGCTTGAGATCTTGTAGCTTCAAACTTGAGATCTTCATCAGCATAACAACTACTACATGCATTGCTTATTAGTCTTGAAGTCATGAGTCGTTCTCTAAGACTTGAACATCAACATAGTAGCTTCTTGAACTTCAACATCTTGAGCTTCAACTTGTAACATCTTGAAGAATCCAACTTATAGCTTCTTGAAGTATTTAAGCAGTGTCTTGAATAAAAATCATCATACAAGCACAAGACACAGATAGATGTTTTGACACATCAAAATTTGACAACCAAAGGAGTATGAGACCATAACCCTTACAGGAATCCTCTAAAGATAGCAGCATCCCCATGAAAATGCTCTGACGTGGCAATGATTGCGTCAGAGAGGTCGATTTGTTCCAGAATAATGTTGTGCCTTTGAATGATGGTTCGAGCCCAAGCACTGTAGAAATTGCGAAGGGATAGGAGTCCTATCGCAAAGAATTTTTTTGTGTTCTAAGGCAATCTCTCAGAGAAGAAGAATTGTTGAGTAGTCTTGAAATAATGAGCAAGGAAGGGTTGTTGAGGATTGTGGCAGGGACGTAGAAGTCTCATTTTATGAATCCTACCAACTCTCTGATGGGGCTCATTCTTTTACAGATATCTTGTCAGAATTCTTGGTTCTTTCATGATCCAATTGTCCATGGAGACAAAGATATTTTATCGATCGAATGGTTCACTGTGAAGAATTGACCAGTGACGCCGCAAGTTGATGGGAATAACAGTTAGTTTGTTGGTAAAGGGGTTATGAAGCTCCAAAGTTTCTTCGCTTATTTCTACGTATTTCCAAGAATGATGGAAAGGCTGTTTGGACCCTAAGGAAGATGGATGATTCTTTCTTCTCAAAGAAAATGTCGACTAGCGATGCATGATCTTGAACTGGAAAGTATTGGGTTAAAAATGAAAATTTTGAAGGGTAGAAAGTGATAAAGGCATAAGAGAATTCAGTAGAGTTTTAGAACAGGGGTTTTCACACTAAGTCCTGGCAATTTGTGCTGGATAGTTGTGTGGAAAAAAGGTTCAGCAGGGAGAAAGAAAATTTTTGAAGTGATGAATGGCTAGGAGTTCTGATATTTATAAGCCAGTGGGAACTACTGTAAGTTGCGCGGGCCTAAGCAACTCAAGTCCCAGAGAAGGAAATTGATCCTTCAAATTGACTTAAGAGTGGCCAAATCTCGGATCAAGGGGGCATCTATTGGAGCATAAAATTTGGTTAAGGAAAGAAGCTTCAAGAAGAAGAATTGGAGAAAGAAATAGAGCATAGAATTGAAGACAAGATGAGTTACGCAGGTCATGAGTTGTGCAGGACCTAAGTTGCTTGGGTCCGTGCAACTCACCAAAGTTGCGCCGAGCCGCGCTACCCTTCGCAGGATATGTTGAGTCGGTAATGCGAAGTGGGGTCCACAGCACAGGATTTGAGGGCTTACACGTGTGGAAGCCTATAAATACCCCCTACCCCCCTAATTTGCAGGATTAGATGTTTGAAAGACCAGTGCCTCAGACAGGTATTAGAGACGGAGAGAAGGAGAGGAAGTGTAGGAGGGCCAGCCCGCGCTACTCCACGTGAGTTGCGCTAGCCCATGCCACTCCATACAAGTCGCGACGGCTCGCGTAACTCCTCGGCCCACGCCACTCCATACAAGTTGTGCGGGTGCTCTTTGAGGCAACACTATGTTGTATTTTCTCAGGTCCTCATGTTGTTTCAGATGTTCCAAAGGGATCCATGCACTCTTTTATCATGTCAATGAGGGACAAAGTACACAAAAAGCCCACATAACTTATCTCCCCTGGAGATATGACTGACATGAGCCGGAATGCTGCCGAAATTCATATTTTGAGCCTATTTGATACTTACACTTTTGCATTTTCTAGAAAATCTCTCCCAGAATCAGAGGACCAAAAGGATGTAATGAACTCAAAATGAATAAATTTGATGATTATTTGCTTTGTTCTTTCTTTTGTCATTATTGAGTGAGATAATTCCCCAAATCAAATGCTTTTCCTTTCTGGTCGAAACACATCGGTATCCCTCAATTCTTGAATCCCAATAACATGTCAAGAATTAATCGTAGTATTTTTACGCAAACTTTGCTTTCAAGGACTTTTTCTCCAAGACCCCACATAAAGTTAACAATGTCATTTAGTTTCATATAGAAGTCCATGAATGATTCATTTTCTTCCATACGGATTTTCTCAAACTTTGTTGTGAGGATTTGAATCTTAGACTTTTGGACAATGGTAGTCCCTTCATGTGTCATTTTAAGAATATCTCATGCTTGTTTTGATGCATCACAAGAAATGATTCTTTTGAATTCATCTAATGATAAAGCACAAGTAATGGTATTAAGGGCTTTTGCATTAGCACTACTTTCACCTTTCTAAATTGTCGTCCAAAAGTATAAGTGATTTTTTTCATAAACATGGTTCCATTTTCCGTCACTACTTCCATCATTGGAGGGATCCATTGGTTCATAGTGGCTGTTGAAGGTCAAATATTGCACATTGTGTAAGTGCTACGTTTTCTATCTCTTATGATTGTCAAATTTTGTAGTGCCAAAACCTCTTGGAATCTGTGTCTTGTGTAGCTCATTTACATATTCAAGATTGTGCATCTCATGTACAAGAACAAAGGTCTTTACCTCAAGAACTTCAAATGCAAGATCAAGAGATATACATAGTTAACTCCTTCAAGCTTCCAAGTTCAAGGTTTCAAATCTTCATCAAAGGCAAGACAATAGTCATTACTTTGGTACTCAAAGCTCAAGGTGAAATACAAGTCAAGTAACACAAGCTCAAGCTTCAAGATATTTCAAGTTCAAGCTTCAAAAGGTTACAAATTCAAGTTTCAAAGTACTTCAAGTTGAAGCTTCAAAATGTCTCAAGTTCAAGCTTCATCATATGTCAAGATAACAAGCTTCATGTTTGTCAAGATCAACAATCAATCAAAGAAAAAGAAGATTCAATGTTCATATATCGCTTATAAGGTATGAATGACCCTAGATTGACTATAGGATGGGTCATTTTGAATACATAATTTAATTGGGTTATTTTATAAGTGCATAATCTGTTTATCGACTAGTCCTAGCACTGGCTCGACTAATCCAAGAAATTCCTCGACCGGTCCTAAGTTTGTTACTAATTTTTGAAATTTTTTATTAAAGCCTCGACCAATCCTGGAGACTGCTCGACCGGTCGAGTGAACAGTGCTCGACTAGTCCAGTAGGCTCGACTCAAAGTCCAGCAATGAAAATAAGTCCCACACGACCAGTCGTGGACAGGACTCGACTGGTCGTGGAGGCTACTTGACTAGTCAAGCAGGTCCTTCGACCAGTCGTGGAGCGGCTTGATCTTATCAAGCCCAAATTTTCAAATGTTTGTTGGTCCTTCGACCAGTCGAGCCGACCTCTAGGCTAGTCGAGTGAACGATTTCTGCACTTATAAATAGAGCACGATTTTCAGAGTTTAGTATCCAATTCAAACAAAATCAAGACACCACTCTAAGAGATAAGTTTGTGATATTCTTTGGCTATTTAGTGCTCATTTAATATTCTCTTTAAATAGCTTTTTGTATTTGATTTTGTATTCTATATTCCAATCTTATTTGAAGAAGGGATTGAAATTTTCCCATTTCTTGGAATTAAAATCAAATCAAGCTAGCCAGAGGTGATTTAATCTAAAATCCATTTAGAACTTAGAACCATTTCATAAGTGAGTGTGAACATTGAACATCTACGATTGAACTTCTACTCCGAATTGGTTCTACCGGGCTACAACAAAGGAGAATATCTAGATAAGTATTTTACAGTTTTTATAAATCTATTCTTTTGGTTTCTTTAAGATTGTGCTAGAAAAATTTCTTTCTTTTGGTTTGTCTGAAGTGATCCAGAAAACTCGAAGTGTGGGGTTTTTTGAATTGTGTAAGCCCACTTGAAAGACACAATTGTGAGAGTTTTAGGTGAACCTTGAAAAACCTATTTCTTAGTGAACGCTAATATCCACTGTGTGAGGATATTAAGAGTGGAGTAGTTGTGTGGTTGTTTTTCGATATAGTTGGTGTACACACAAGCGAACCACTATAACTTCTGGTCATGTGGTGATTGATTGATTATTTATTTATTGCATTGTGTGGATGTTGTAATTTTCCTTTATGCGTTTATGGAGAATGTTGTAATCCTTTTTATGCAAGTGTGGGAATGTTGTAATAGCTTAGTTTCTTTCTTTGTTATTCTTTTCTTTATTCCTCTGTTTCGGTTTAAGATTTTAATACATAGACCGTTCTAGGAATCAGGTTGTCCTACTATAAACCATTGGTTTTTGGTGTAAGGTTGTCCTTAGAACAACATTTGTATCAACCTCTCAATACTTATACATTTGAGCTTGTTTTACATTTCTGCATTATGAGATTGTTTAAGTGCTATCTTTATTTATATTTGTTTAAATTATACTTTTAATTTTTAATTTGGCATAGTCCTATTCACCCCCCCCCCCCCCCCCCCTTTAGGACTCTTAGCTTGGCCTTTTCAATGGTATCAAAGCTTAATAGCTCGCTTTATTTTTTTTATTAATTTCCAAAGCTAATCAATTTGAGCTTTTTAAGATGTCAAATTTTGATAGCCTTTCAGTCACTAGGCCTCCACCATTTGATGGTTCCAATTATGCCTATTGAAAAGCCAGAATGAGGATTTTCCTGAAATTCATGGATGAGATCGTGTGCCAGCCACAATGACTAATTGGATCCCTCCTACCACTGAAGTAACTGGTACCGATGGATCTAAAATGATAAAAGTCTCTGTAACGCCCCGAATTTCGAGGGTTGAGCAAAGGCCCAACTCTCGAGATCCGTCGCATCACTTATGCAACATAGATAATGATGATTAAATGTTGTCTGTATTAGCACATTAAACATGAATGGGATTACACTAAATCAGCGTATCATACTCCAGAGATGATTAAATTAGGCAAGTGGAAGACTGTGATAGATGTATAAAGCACATAAGTGGTTGTAAGTCCCCAGAGTATGAACGTGTCACCAGGCTGAATAATTACATGTATTGTTCCAAAATTTACAAAATGAATAAGTGCGATGTTCAACTAGTCTGTATTCCTGTAACCCCAGCGATGCAACTCCAGGTCTACATAGACCCACCAGAGAGTTGCATATAGGAGAGCTCCTCCTCGTCGTCGTAGAAAATCGGCTCCAACTCGTAAGCTGCATCATCATCTACATCTACAACAAAGTCTGGTTGGTGTTTTAAAATACCGTCCCAAAGTGGGAGTGAGTGATAAATTCAGTGGAGGTATAAGGCAAAGGTTAACATGTTATCAAATCAATCAAGCAATAATGATAAAGTAGTACAACAATCATGTCCTAAATACTCTTGTTAATGCAAGAATGGTATGTATTAATGATGCATGCCCTCGCCTGCACTCCCTCTGCAATATCATCTCATGGTCGCACATGCTAAACTCCCACTGTGCTCAACACCCACTTCAAAGGCACATGCAATGTGGTGTATGGTCGTGTTAGCCAAGTTCTTACTTAGACTTATTCATACAGCAAGTTTAGGAAGCTAAGGTACCTCCCTTTATATCATTTACCCAAACAATGATCCATCTAGGGTCGTCAATCTTAGTTAATCACATACAATAGGCAAGTTCACGAGTTCACACTATAGGTCACTATGGGAGGCATGTCACCTCAGCGTAGTCTTAATTCACACTCGAGGTCACTACGAGAGGCTTGTCACCTGATCGTAGGCCTATTTTATACTCGAGGTCACTACGGGAAAGCTCATCACCTTAGCGTAGGCCGACAGCTCGAATACAGTGTCCCATACCACCGTATTCGACTAACGAGTTTGGGTTGGTCACTGGTCACTAAGGGGAGGCGCGTCACCCCAGCGTAGGCCGACAGCTCGACCACGGTGTCCCATACTACCATGCCCGGATCATGAGTCTTAGTGGATCGTGGTACCAAGGTTAAACGGGCTTTTCTCTGGTAAGTGGTACCTTAGATTCAAGAGTAGCATCCATACATGGTGAACATACAATAGGTCAATCGAGTTTCTTTACAAGCTCGACTAGTATGAGCGCACGTTGAATTAATCGACATGGAGTACATACGCACTCCTTGTGGCCTAACTACTGTCGATAATCACCGTACAACTTGGATTCATCGAACGTGTCCGTGGTGGCGAAACTGATTCAGCCACTCGATCGGAAGTCGTTACCGATTGCCTGGACTACGTATTAGTCCCAGTCATATTCAAACAAAACCGACATTCATATGTGATAGTCAAACAACATGTGACAACCAATTCAATTATAAATCTCATTTGAGCATTTTAACAAACACGTAGTACAGATATTGTCATACATGGGCATTTCATCCATAAATCACGTAGTAGCAAATTAGGTTACATGAAGGAAACAATAACAATAGATAAGGTAATTGAGAATCATATCTCAACACCCTCATTAAATATATTTCAACAAGCATTTTCTCATTCAGGCATTTTATCAAACACTTAGACTACACATATCAACATTCATGTAATAAATTCGTTATAACATATATTATAGCAAATCCTTTTATAAGGAGTTGTCATACATACACAATCAGGTATTCTCAATCAATAATCATGGCAAGCACAAATCATGATTCCATATTCATTCAAATATTTTAACAAACACATGGAATGCATCATATTCAACATAGTTCATATATATGTGAAATATACGGAAAACAACATATTTAAATAATTAAGTCAAGTCAGTCATAAATAATTAACTGACATTGAAAGCCTTGAAAACCGTAACCTAAACATTTATAGTCTGCACATTTCGTTGGTACACCGATTACGAACTCGTTTCATACACTACGCCTTCATTTACGGCACAACGATTATCTAAATCACAAAATAGGTTAGCTATTTCATCGATTCACCTATTTGGATACCTAAAATAGATTAGGGTTAGGATTCCTTATCCAAAAATAGAGTCGAAATCGGCGGTATAGCGACACGGAAGAGAGGATTCAGCACATGGAGTGGCAGAAATGAATTCCAGCTACAAACCATAACTCTCTCTCACTTCTCCTCACTTTCTCCTTCTCTTTTCTCTCTTCTCTCTCCTACAGTTTACGAAATTCGTATGGAATGAGAGAGGGGTAGGTTTAGGGTCTTATATAGGCTCAGAAGTGAAGTCAATGGCCCCAGGGCCATGGTATACTTAGAATATATCCAAAAGACGTCGGTTTCGGGCCAACGAAGCTCATCTGGAGGTCCATTGCCTGCATACGGTCTAGGAAAAGTTTCCTAACAATGGATCTATGTCAGGTCAAGATTTTGGCCCGATTGGATTTGTGGATCGACTGCGGTAGACCTGTTTCAGTTCAACGGTCATCGTTACTCGATCAGGGCCACAAGTATACTGACATGTGTAGGAAAATTTCCCTGATCCAAGGTTGTAGTTGGGTTAGATTCTGATGGTCAGAAACCTTAAATTTAGCCTATAAGTGAACAGCCCAATTCACTTAAATCTGAGTTCATTTTCTAAAGATATTCGTGTTTCTCACACACTTTACTCAGGGCTCTAGTTGTGCATTTTTGAACACTATTTGGACTTGATTCCCGTGATGCTTGTCAAGCCCGGTAAGGCAGTCATAAGTGTATAGTTTCACGGTAATCAAATTTTTGACGCGTGGTAAATGTCGGATACGTTTCAGTGTGCTCCCATGAGCAACTGGGTTTTGAGATTGATCCTAGGTTTCTAGGTAATGTAGAGTTAGTGATTTTACTGGTTTTGGGTCTTGCAGTTCGTATAGAAAGTAGTTCAAGTTAATCTACTAATTAATTCAGTTTAATACTTAATTAATTTTCATCTAATTCCTAAAGGATTCGGCCCTTAGTGATTTCTGCCTGAGGTGGTACTCGGGTCTTTGTACGGATTTTTCTGAGACGTTACAATCTACCCCACTTAAAGAAAAATTTTGTCCTCGAAATTAGTACATTTTCGTACTCCTCGAGAATCTGAGGATATTTCTTATGGACCTCGGCTTCTGTTTCTATAACGCCCTGAAAATTGAGGGTCGAGCAAAGCTCAGATGAAATCCATAGAAATGAAATCTTATTTCCATTCAGATATAGGCATGGGCTGAAGTAAACCAGGAGGTCGGCGATGTTCGGCCTTGACCTGCTAGCACGTGAGACAATGGGATACATAGTCTGCTATGTGGGCCTTCATGTTGTCCCACCAGTACGAACGCTTCATATCTTGATACATCTTCATGCTACCAGGATACATCGCCATCTTCAAATTGTGAGCAGCTTCGAGAACTTCCCTTCTCAAGTCATGAAGGTTTGGGACGCATAGGCGGCCTCGATAACGTAAACCCCCATCCATACCAACTCTCCATTCTAAATCTTCACTGTCGCTCACCTGCTCTCTCATTTTTGCCAATAGCTCATCGTCTTTCTGAGCCACAATAATCCTTTCATCAATGAGTGGCTGCACATGAACGTGTACAACGCTCTCGAATGGTTACTTTACCATAAGCTTCTGCTCGAAGTCTCCCACAAATTCTATCATGTTCCACTCGTCTATCATTAGCGGAGTCACAAATGTTATCGTCTTCTTGCGGCTCAACACGTCTGCCACAAGGTTAGCCTTGCAAGGATGGTAGGAGACCTCGAACTTGAAGTCCTTCAAGGTTTCCATCCCACGCAACTACCTCATATTTAGGTCCCTCTGCGTGAATATGTACCTGAGGCTCTTGTGGTCGCAAAAGAGCTCGAACTCCTCTCCATAGAGGTAATGTCTCCAGAGCTTCAATGCAAAGATGATGGCCACTAACTCTATGTCATGCGTAGGGTAGTTTTACTCGTGTTTCCTCAACTGTCGCGATGCATAGGCAATAACCCTGTCCTTCTGCATCAGAACACAATCCAAACCAACATGAGACACATCAGTATATATCTTATACCTGACCCCTTACTCTAGCAATACTAGCATAGGGGCAGACGTCAGCTTATCCTTCAATTCCTGAAAGGCTACTTCTGCCTTCTCATTCTAAGTAAACTTAAGGTCTTTCTGAGTGAGTTGAGACAACGGTCTTGCTATCTTGGAAAAGTCTTTAATGAATCGACGATAGTAACCTGCCAGGCCAAGGAAGCTCCTCACTTCAGTAACCGAACCAGGATGGTCCCAGTCCTGAACCGCGGTCACCTTAGCAAGGTCCATCGCTATTCCTTCCTTAGATACCACATGTCCTAGGAACTTGACTTCTTCTTTCCAGAAGTCACACTTATTGTACTAAGTAAACAACTAGTTCTTCCTGAGAGTATCAAAGACTACTCGCAGGTGATCCTCGTGATCTTCTCGATTCTTAGAGTATATTAAGATGTCATGTATAAATATGATGACGAATCAATACAGATATGGCCGAAACACCTAGTTCATAAGATCCATGAACACGGTCGGTGCATTCGTGAGTCCAAATGACATCACAAGGAACTCGTAATGCCCAAAGCTAATTTTGAATGCAGTCTTCTGCACGTCCTCATCCCTGACGCTCAACTAGTGATACCTTGACTGTAAGTCGATCTTTGAAAAATACTGCACCCCTTTCAACTGATTAAATAGATCATCTATCTTGGGCAAATGATACTTGTTCATCACTATCACTTGGTTCAACCTACGATAATCAATACACAATCGCAGCGAACCATCATCTTCTTCACAAAAAACATGGGCACTCCCCAAGGAAACACACTATGCGTGAAGATGTGTTGGAGCAAGTGAAAGTTAGGAGGTAATTGTCTCGATTCCAGTGGACCAGTCAACCATAAAAAAATCGCGCGGTAATCTCTTTCATGCGCACTCCTGAGATTCTTCTCACTAGCATGTACCACTCCACGCAGCATCCCCATGATTCAGGGTATCAAGTCCACATTAATAATAGCTTCCCGTCTTCCCACGAGGATAGAGAACTGTAGAGGCTCTAGTAGTGACTCTCGTATATGGGCGTAGAAGGCTCGGACAATACTCTCATTCACATGAGACTTTCCCTCAAATATGGTACCCCACCCGGCGTCCAATAGGAGATCCATCGCCGGATAAAGCCCAAATAGTTTCTCGTCTACATGTGCTTCAAAGAGAACTCTATGGCCTTGAAACCTTCCATGTGTCATATCCGCCAGTAGAGCTCTTTCAAGAGGAATTTGGGGATCGAGATCCCACTTCATCCTTAACTACCGATCGACGCTTGTGCTAGCCTCGGCACCTTTCTGCCTCCTTGAACGGGTAGGGCGGCTAGGCTCAGCTTCATCCGTGAAAGCCTTCTTCTTTCCCATGAGAGAAAGAAGTGTGGAAAGCGAAAATATGGCCACCACATGCTCAAAAAGAGCCATGAGAGTGAAACAGAATGGATGGATGGGATGGGTTGTTGGACCTTGAGATTTTTGAGACATAAAGGAGGGTTTGAGTGCTCAAATGAGAGGAGATGAGGGAGATAGATGGTTGTAGAAAATGGGTTTGAGAGGATGGTGGAGGTGGGTGCAAGAAAAGGAAGAAGATGAGATTGGAGGGGGGGATTTGAGAGAGAAAAGTGAGACTTTGGGAGATTTGGAAGGCTTAGACGGGTGGAAATAGGAGGAATGAAGCAAATGGGGAGGTATAGGGGGCCCACATAATTTTTTGGGCCCCACATGCGTGTACAATGGCCAGCCCGACCAGCCCGCTGTTTGTGAACCTCGAGGCCTCGCGGTAGGGGCGATGACATCATGGTCCGCTGGACATGTGGGCGATGGCTCACCCCAGGGGCGATGGCATCCCCCTCCCGGGGTGCCAGAAATGCATGGGGTCCACTTTGGTTCCCCCCCGATTTGCACCGTTTAGGCCCCCAAGTCGGTTTGAGGCGTTTTCAGAGTCCATCTCGCGCATATTCACACGTTTCGGTCATTTGAGTGTGGAACACGGTGAATTATCATCTAAACCTGTTGATTGACGGTTTAAAAAGGAATTGGGATTATCTCGCATGATCACAGCTGCCTACAGGTCCGATTTCAACGGTCAGTTTCGCCCATCGGTGAAACCTGAAATCCTACAACTGTTTCTACGTTTCATCGCTCCCTCCCAAGTCAAAGTATGTCAGTGAGCATCATGTTACCATAACCCAGGTCCAGTTTAATCCAAATCATGCTTTGATACTAACTTGTAACGCCCCGAATTTCGAGGGTCGAGAAAAGGCCCAACCCCCGAGATTTGTCGCATCACTTATACAACATAAATGATGATGAGTAAATGTTATCTGTATTAACACATTAAACATGAATGGGATTACACTAAATCAGCACATCATACTCCAAAGATTATTAAATTAGGCAAGCGGAAGACTGTGATACATGTATAAAGCACATAAATGGTTGTAAGTCCCCAGAGTATGAACATGTCACCAGGCTGAATAATTACATGTATTGTTCCAAAATTTACAAAATGAATAAGTGCGATGTTTAACTAGTCTGTATTCCTATAACCCCAGCGATGTAACTCCAGGTCTACATAGACCTACCAGAGAGTTGCATATAGGAGAACTCCTCCTTGTCGTCATAGAAAATCGGCTCCAACTCGTAAGCCGCATCATCATTTACAACTACAACAAGTCTGGTTGGTGTTTTAAAACACCGTCCCAGAGTGGGAGTGAGTGATCAACTTAGTGGAGCTATAAGGCAAAGGTTAACATGTATCAAATCAATCAAGCAGTAATGATAAAGTAGTACAACAATCATGTCCTAAATACTCTTGTTAATGCAAGAATGGTATGTATTAATGATGCATGCCTTCGCCTGCACTCCCTCTGTGACATCATCTCACAGTCGCACATGCTAAACTCTCACTGTGCTCAACACCCACGTTAAAGGCACATGCAATGTGGTGCATGGTCGTGTTAGCTAAGTTCTTACTTAGACTTATTCATACAGCAGGTTTAGGAAGCTAAGGTACCTCCTTGTAAATCATTCACCCAAATGATGATCCATCTAGGGTCGTCAATCCTAGTTAATCACATACGTAAGCAAGTTCGTGAGTTCACACTATAGGTCGCTACAGGAGGCTCATCACCTCAGCATAGTCTTAATTCACACTCGAGGTCACTACGAGAGGCTCGTCACCTGATCGTAGGCCTATTTTATACTCAAGGTCATTACGGAAAAACTCGTCATCTTAGCGTAGGCCGACTACTCGAATACAGTGTCCCATACTACTGTATTCGGTTCACGAGTATGGGTTGCTCACTGGTCACTATGGGGAGGCTCATCACCCCAATGTAGGCCGACAACTCAACCACGGTGTCTTATACCACCATGCCTGACACATGAGTCTTAGCGGACCGTGGTACTAAGATTAAATGGGCCTTTCACTGGTAAGTGGTACCTTAGATTCAAGCAGTAGCGTCCATACATGGTGAACATATATTAGGCCAATCGGGTTTCTTGACAAGCTCGACTGGTACGAGCGCACATTGAATTAATCGACATGGAGTGCATACACACTCCTCATGGCCTAACCACTATCGATAATCACCATACGACTCGGATTCATCGAACGTGTCTGTGGTGGCGAAACTGATTCAGCCGCTCGATCGGAAGTTGTTACCGATTGCCTGGACTACGTATTAGTCTTAATCATACTCAAACACAATCGACATTCATATGTGATAGTCAAACAACATGTGACAGCCAATTCAATTATAAATCTCATTTGAGCATTTTAACAAACACATAGTACACATATCGTCATACATAGGCATTTCATCCATAAATCACGTAGTAGCAAATTAGGTTACGTGAAGGAAATAATAACAATAGATAAGGCAATTGAGAATCCTATCTCAACACCCTCATTAAATACATTTCAACAAGCATTTTCTCATTCAGGCGTTTTATCAAACACTTAGACTACACATATCAACATTCATGTAATAAATTCGTTATAACATATATTATAGCAAATCCTTTAACAAGGAGTTATCATACATACAACAATCAGGTATTCTCAATTAATAATCATAGCAAACACAAATCATGATTCCATATTCATTCAAACATTTCAACAAACACATGGAATGCATCATATTCAACATAGTTCATATATATGTGTAATATATGGAAAACATCGTATCTAAATACATGAGACAGCAATCAAGTCAGTCATAAATCATTAACTGATATTGAAAGCCTTGAAAACCATAACCTAAATATTTATAGTCCGCACCTTTCATTGGTACGCCGATTACGAACTCGGTTCGTACACTACGCCTTCGTTTACGGCTACCTGAATCACGAAATAAGTTAGCTATTTCATCGATTCACCTATTAGGATACCTACAACATATTAGGGTTAGGATTCCTTAACCAAAAAGGGAGTCAAAATTGCCAGTATAACGACACGAAAGGGGGGATTCAGCACGTGGAGTGGCGGGAATGAATCCCAGCAACAATCCACAACTCTCTCTCACTTCTCCTCACTTTCTCCTTCTCTTTTCTCCCTTCTCTCTCCAAGGGTTTAGGAAATTCATATGGAATGAGAGAGGGGTGGGTTTAAAGTCTTATATAGGCCCATAAGTGAAGTCAATGGCCCTAGGGCCATAGTATACTTAGAATATAGCCAAAAGACGTCTGTTTTGGGCCAACGAAGCTCATCTGGAGTACATTGCCTGCATACAGTCTGGAGACATGTCCCTGACAATGGATCTATGTCAGGTCAAGATTTTGGTCCAATCAAACTTGTAGGTCGACCATGACAGACTTGTTTCAGTTCAACGGTCACCATTACTCGATCAGGGCCATAAGTAGATTGACATGTATAGGGAAATTTCCTTGATCTAATGGTGTAGTTGGGTCAGATTCTGACAGTCAGAAACCTTAAATTTAGCCTGCAAGTGAACGCCCCAATTCACTTAAATCTGAGTTCATTTTCTAAAGATATTCGCGTTTCTCACACACTTTACTCATGGCTCTAGTTGTGCATTTTTTAACACTATTTGGACTTAATTCCCACGATGCTTGTTAAGCCCAGTAAGGCGGTCATAAGTGTATAGTTTTATGGTAATCGAACTTTCGACGCGCGATCCATGTCAGGTACGAAGTTTCAGTGTGCTCCCATGAGCAACTGGGTTTTGAGATTGATCCTAGGTTTCTAGGTAATGTAGAGTTAGTGATTTTACTGGTTTTGGGTCTTACAGTTCATATAGAAAGCAATTCAAGCTAATCTACTAATTAATTCAGTTTAGTACTTAATTAATTTTCATCTAATTTCTAAAGGATTCAGCCCTTAGTGATTTCTACCTGAGGTGGTACTCGAGTCTTTGTACGGATTTTTCCGAGACGTTACAGTCTAACCTTATTTTTCTTGGTTCACTCTTCAGAAAAGTGAGAGCAATACCAATGCAAAGGCTCTAAATGCAATTACTTGCGCACTATCACCAGATGAATTCGAAAGAATTATATCCTGTGATACAGCAAAGCAAGCCTGGGATATTTTTAAAATGACACACGAGGGAACAACAATTGTCAAGAAATCTAAAGTTCAAATCCTCACAACCAAATTTAAGAAAATACGTATGGAAAAAAGTGAAACTTTCATGGACTTCTATACAAGATTGAATGACATTATCAACTCTATGTGAGGTCTCGGTGATAGAATCCAAGAAAGTAAAGTTTGTGCAAAGATACTACGCTAACTGCCTGAATGGTTCAATTCAAAGGTGACTGCGACTCAGGAATTTTGTAATGCGGATAATATGAGAGTAGAAGAATTAGTTGGCTCATTACAGACCTATAAGTTAAACTTTAAAGCTCCTAAAGGTAAATCTATTGCCCGCAAGTCTTCTAAAAATATTTCCCAAGAAAATAACAATTCTGATTTAGAAAATTCTGAAGATGATATGGTCCTTTTATCTAAAAAGTTTTATAAGATTTTCAAAAGTAAAAAGAGGGTTGATTTACAAAAACCTAATGAAAAGAAAATATTTAAATATAAAACTTGGAAATCTTTAAAAGACAGTCAATGTTACAATTGCCAAGAATATGGACATCTAGCGAACAAATGTCCTAAAAAGGACAAACCGAAAAAGAAAGGTATGTTGGCTACATGGGATGAATCTTCCTGCTCTGAAGCTTCTTCTGAGTCAGAAGATTCTAAAACTGAGTCGGGTAATGATGTTAAAGCCCTTTTGACTCTAGCAAAGTTCACTTTTTCAGATAACGATGATTCAACCAGTGAAGACAATCTGAATAGTGATCGTTAAAATGAAGAAGATCTTCAAGATGCTTATAATGCCCTATACAAGGAAAGTTGCAAAATTGCTGTAAAAATAAAACTTCAAAAAGAAAAGTTTTCAAAACTTAAGAAAGTTTTAATAATCTAGTCTTAGAAAAATCACACGTTTCATATTATTTTGAAAAACTAAATGCGATTTAGATTTCAAAATCTCCCTTGTTGAAAATCTAAAATCTGAAAATGAAAAACTAAAACTAGAAGTCTCTTCACTTTTGAGTTTAAAAGACACATGGAGGTATGCCCAAAGTGATCCCAAGTTAGAAAAACTCTTATCCGGATCTAGAAAATGTGGCGATCGATCTAGATTGGGCTACGATAAAAGTATTCCTCCTAAACATAAGAATACTCCACCTAGATTTGTGAAAGGGGAGTCTTTAAACTCAAAAGGGAAAAGTTTGGATCAAAATTATTTTAAAAATGCTAAGTCTTTTCAAACCTTAAAACCTAAAAGTAACCATATCAACTATAAAAATCAAAATTGAAATCCTTTAGCTGAGAAAATTATTGACTTACTTAAGGAGATCTTAAAATATAACTCAGTGGGTTGGTCTTATAACACCTACAAACATAAGAAGACCAACTATACTTCTAAACCCAAAACTGTAATGAAATGGGTCCTAAGGTTACTTGTTTGGTTGCCCACACCGCTTTCAAAGCTTCGAGCTATTCAAAGTGGTACCTAGACGGTGGATGCTCTAGACACATGACAGGTGACAAGGGTCTGTTCACCAATCTTAAAGACATGACTAATGGTTCAGTCACATTCGGTGATGGTAGCAACTGCAGAATTTTTGGCCAAGGTACGGTTCAACTCTTCAACCTCCCTCTATTTGAGAATGTTTTATATGTAGAAGGGTTAAAAGATAATTTATTAATCATCTCTCAAATATGCGATAAAAATCATAGTGTAAAATTTACTAACCAACAGTGTGAAATTTTAAATAAAAATGGTTCTGTAATATTAACTGGTCACAGAACTTCTGAAAACTACTACATTGTAAGTGATTTAAGCTCATCTAATCTATCGTGCTACATGGTCCATACCGATGAGACCGAATTATGGCATAAGTGCCTTGTATAGATTGAGCAAAAGAGAGTTGATAAGAGGTTTACCCAAAATACAGAAAGTAGACAAAATATGTGGTGAATGCCAGTTTGGCAAACAAACAAGGAGTACTCACAAAAAGGTAAACTCCAATGCCACATCTAAACCACTTGAACTTCTCCACATGGATCTTATTGGACTAACCAGAACGAAGAGTCAAGGTGGTAAGAAGTACATTCTAGTAATTGTTGATGACTTTACCATGTACGCTTGGGTAATCTTCTTGAGAGACAAATCAAAAACTCTCGATGAAGTAAAAAGGGTACTTAAATGTATCCCAAAGGAAAAAGAATCACAAGTCTCTAAGATCCGTAGTGATCATGGTTCGAAATTTGAAAATAACATTTTTGAAAAGTTTTGCAGTGATCAGGGAATATTACATGCATTCTCTGTGCCCAAAACACCACAACAAAATGGTATAGTAGAAAGAAAAAATAGAGTGCTTCAAGAAATGGCAAATGTTATGCTAAATAGTATGAAGCTTCCTAAAAATCTTTGAACTGAAGCTGTAAATACAGCTTGTTATGTAATTAACCGCATTTAGACTAGAAAATCGAATGGTAAGATGGCTTATGAAATGTGGTTTGATAAGAAGCCTACTGTCAAATACTTTCAAGTTTTTGGTAGTAAGTGCTACATTTTACGTGACCAAGAAAATCTGGGTAAGTTTGACACCAAAAGTGATGAAGGGATATTTTTAGGGTATGCTCTAAATAATTAAGCATATAGGGTTCTTAATAAGAGGATTGATGTAATTCAAGAGTTCATTAATGTGGTTATAGACGATCACTTGAATACACCTATCCCAAGTTCAAAAAATTATGAAGTTCTTTTAATTGATAAACCAGACTCTTCATTAAGTCAAGATAATACTGAACTAAGGACAGTTAAAGACCATTCTTCTAATATAATTCTTGGAAACCCTCTCATTAGTGTGCGCACTCATAGACAACTTAAAGATATGTGTAACTACGTGTGCTTTACATCTCAGATAAAACCGGCTAACGTAAAAGAAGCTCTTACTAACAAAAATTGGATTGTAGCAATGCAAGAAGAGCTCAATCAGTTTGTAAGAAATGATGTGTGGTACTTAGTTCCAAGACCAAAAGATAAACACATTATTAGAACAAAATGGATTTTCAAAAATATGTCTGATGAACTTGGAAATATTATAAGAAACAAGGTTAGGCTGGTTTTACAAGGGTACACTCAAATAGAAGGCATCGATTATTATGAAACCTTTGCCCCAGTAGCTCATCTTGAATCAATCGGACTATTTATATCCATTGCTTGCTTTAGAAAGTTCAAAATATATCAAATGGATGTAAAGAGTGCATTCTTAAATGGTGATTTGAATGAAGAAGTGTATGTTGAACAACCTTCGGGTTTTAAAGACCCTAAACATGCTAATCATGTCTATCACCTAAAAAAGGTACTCTACGGTTTGAAACAAGCTCCCAGGGCATGGTATGAAAAGTTGACTAAGTTTTTACTAAGTCATAACTTTATAATGAGAAGTGTTGATAAAACATTATTTGTGAAGAAACATAATGATCACATTTTATTAGTGCAAATTTATGTTGATGATATTATCTATGGATCTACTTGTGCTAACATGACTATTGAGTTTGCAGATCTTTTAAAGTCTAAATTTGAAATGAGCATGGTTGGAGAATTGAATTACTTTTTAGGGTTGCAAGTTAAAAAGCAACCTGATGGTTTCTTTATCTCTCAAACCAAATATGCTCTGAACTTAGTTAAAAAGTTTGGATTTGAGAGTGGAAAAATTTTTTATACTCCAATGAGTACTACTTTAAAACTCCCAAAGGACTCTACAGGTAAGAATGTATATCCTAAATTGTATCAGAGTATGATAGGTAGTTTTCTTTATTTAACTATGAGGAGACCTGATATTGCATTTAGTGTTGAAATTTACGCTAAATATCAATCTAACCCTAAAGAGTCACATTTAATTGCTTTTAAGCGAATTTTGCGATATGTCGCTAGTTCAGCAAATCTTAGTCTCTGGTACCCACATGATACTAGTGTGCAATTAGCTAGTTACACGGATGTTGATTGGGCTAGTAACATTGATGATAGAAAATCAACCAGTGGTGGTTGTTTCTATGTAGGGAACTGTTTAGTTTATTGGCTAAGTAAGAAACAAAGTTCTGTATTGCTCTCAATAACTGAGGCTGAATACATTGTTGCAGGTAATGCATGCACTCAGCTTGTTTGGATGAAAAGAATGCTAAGCGATTATGGAATTGCACAAGATTCTATAGTTTTATATTATGATAATTTAAGCGTAATTAATATCTCCAAAAATCCAATCCATCATTCATGAACCAAGCATATTGACATTAGATATCACTACATTCATGAATTAGTGGAAGACAATACAATTTCCTTGGATTATATACCTACCGAGAATTAACTAGTTGACATATTCATAAAACTGCTCGACAAAAGTAGGTTTGCAAAATTGAAATTTGATCTTGGTATGTGCAATTTGAATTGATAGTTCATTTCTTTCTGTATCATAATGTATATATTTATTCATTGAAATGTTTAAAATTCAAATTTTATAAAAAAAATTGCACATTTTGGGCTGTGCACGACTAGTCGAGTACATACTCGACCAGTCATGGCACGACCGGTCGAGCATGTACTCGACCAGCCGTGAACCGCTGGTTTGGTGCTTTATTTGGGAGAAAAATTACTTTTTCTTCATTTGGGTCTTCTTCTCCAATGGCTCCTTCATCGGCCGGTCGAACCCATCTTCAATTTTTTTTTCTTAGTTAGTGCATTGTTTTCATTTTTCTTGTAGATTCAAGTCCTTTGCACTTCCTTTTCATCATTTGTGTGGTTTATTTCTTGATTTATGTTAGTTTTTGGGGTTTTCTTCTCAAAAATCTGATCTATTGAAAACCCACTTTACATCTTTTGCAATCTCGTTATTCCTTATTTTCTTTATTGCAAATGAAAGGTAGAACCAAAAAGAAAGGATCTCGTGATCCCTCTATATCTCATTCGACTCCTATCACAGTGCGCCACCTTCGGTTGCCTGAGGATGATCCCGATTATGTGCAGGATATTCAATTGCGCAATGTAATAGTAGAACGAACTGTCAATCTTGTTCATGTGGCATCATTTGATATTGTATCTCTCCTTCAATCTGTAGGATGGGATAACATACTACATTGGGGTGGGCCTGCATATCGCTCCATTGCGTAGGCTATGTATGCTTGCATTACTGATTTTTCTACTGAAAATCTGACATTCACTATCTCAACCAGTGAAGGTCCAATTAATGTGGACCGTCATCTTATCTCTAGATTAATGGATATACCTGTCAATGACAAAGGTATTTCCATTAGTGCTTTAGTGACAAAACCATCTAAAACTGAGAAGCGAATGCTCACTAAAGATTTATGCAATATAGATGTGGAATGGAATACTGCTGGAAATGTGCTTACCTCAAAGTTTTTGTTACCCAGACACAGAATCCTTTATAGGATTTTCATTTCTAATGTTTGTCCTCGATCTGGTAATAAAACTGAACTTACTACGTTCATGGTTCGTATTCTTCATTTCATCATTTCTGGTACCTCGGTATGTCTTCCTTCTTTAATTTGTCATAGCATCATTCAATTCTGTCTCCATCTAGGTCACAATGACATACCCTTCGCTTATCTTATGACTATGTTAGCCACCCATGGTTTAGTGGCTATGCCTGTTGGAGAGGCTCCCACTTCTCAACTCCCTTTCAACAACACTAATATTAACAAGATGAATTTGAAGTTGGCCCCAGGCCAGGTTGATGTGGGTGGTGTTGGTGGAGCTGCAGTCGGAAATGAAGAGGAGGGTGATTTGCCTCCAGATGATGTGAATATGGATGATCTTTTCGATGAAATCAAATCCAATTCTGTTGCTGATCCTGACTCTCGGCTATCTGACTTTGATGCGCGTTTGTGCTTACTTGAGGAGAAGGTTAAAAACATGAATGTCATGCCCCAAACTCGGAAACCGGGCTCACAAAATTCCCGATCACCGAATCCGGCACCGACAACCTCCATAGAACCCCATTCTTAGCTCCCAGCGCCCATCCGCCAGGTTTCGATCCTGGGATGCTACGATGAGGATTTTCAACATCAGTTTGATTCATAATAAACATAACCAAAGGCATAACCCACAAACAACAACCAAAAACTCCATCACATTTCCACTATGATCAAAGTTTTATAAGTACAAAGCGCATAAAGGGAAATACAATGATGATAGACAAAAGCTCCAAGATGATCTGTCACGTGCTCTAGCTTCAGCGCTGCTGTGATCCAACGTCACCCACACGCAACAGTCATGCATAAGATTATGAAAAGCTTAGAGGGTGGTGAAAGTGTGCACCCAATGTGGTAATACAATGATGCAATATCAAAGTAATGCGGAATATGCTGATGAATCCATGAATATTATTAGTCGTACCAAGGCCATCGATGTAAGGAATGAATGATGTCGGCCATACTAAGGCCATCGATGCGAGATGCAATTCAAGCACACCAATCCTCATCTAAGTCCACATAACATTATGGTTCAACTCTGAAATATAACCGGGGTCTAGTACACTCCAAGCCAGATTACCGCCCCATCACACACAACAAGGTGAGTGAAAGAGACCTCACTATCCGTCTGCCAATATCGGGCCTAACTCGTCGATAGCTGAAAGGGCCAAGCTATATACCCTAGAGGGGGGGTGAATAGGGCAATGCCAAATAAAACTTAAAACAGCGGAATAATAAAAGATATAAATAATAATGCTGAAATAATAACAATCTCAAAGCACATGAAATATGAGAATGATACTAAGTCAGTTCTAAGGACAACCTTACACCAAAAACCAATGGCTTATGGTAGGACAACCTTATTTCTAGAACGATCTAGAAAACACAAATGATATGGAAAATAAATCAAGAATAACTTAAAGAAATAAATCCTAAGTTATTACACCATTCAACCACACTTGCTTGAAATGAAAATTACAACATTCATCCACAATAGCAATCCACAATAATAAGGAATAAATGAGTAAAGAAATCAAGCACATCCACAACACAACGATATATAGTGGTTCGCCTGTGTGTTCACCAACTGTTAGCCAACTGCCACACAGAAGCTACTCCACTCCTAATATCCTCACACAGGGGATATTAGCATGCACTATCAAAATAGGTTTTCACAGGTTCACCCAAAACCTTCACAATTGTGTCTTTTAATCTCAGGCTTACACAATCCAAAAACCCCCACAATCTGAGTTTTCTGGCTCTCCTCAGATAACCAAAAATAATGAGATTTTTCTGGCAAATCTCAAACAAAACCAGAGAAAGTAAATTACAAAGTAAAATACCTGGATCTCCTTTTGAAGTAGCCCAGTAGAACCAATCGGAGTAGATGAATGATACGTCGTTCAATGTCTAATACTCACATAAAGAATGGTTCTATGTCTAATTAATTTTAGATTAAATCAAGAAGAGCAAGGTCTATTTGATTTTGATCCCAGAAGAAGGAATATCACAAATTCCTCTTTTCTAAATAAGATTGGAATATGGATCAAAATCACAATAGAAAAATACTAATAAAAGGAATATTAAATATGCACAATAGCCTAAAAAATAATCACAACTTATCTCAGAGTATAGCCTTAAATCGCTTGAATTGAATGGAATGGAATGAATAAACTCTGAAATTCGTGCATTATTTATAGCCTAAAAAATCCCATCTTTGACTGGCCTTAGAATCGTAGGACTGGTCGTAGCGTCAAAGATTTTGAAAGATTTCCACGGGATTAGATTTGCTATTCTCACGACTGGTCTTAGGTAGCCTACGACCGGTCGTGGACCACCTACGACTGGTCGTGAGACACCTACGACTGGTCATGGTACTCGAGATAAGTCGCTGGAGTTCGAGTCGTAGAACTACGACTGGGTGAAGGATGAGTCGTAGGACTTCTCAGGACTGGTCGAAGAAAGTCCAGGACTGGTCGAAGGATAACCAGGAAAATCTGAAAATCTGTAACAACCTAGGGCTAGTCCTGAGAAACCTAAGACTGGTCGAAGCAAAGCTAAGACTGGTCTTAAGATTTCTAGGACTGGTCTTAGAACAGTCACACCAAGTAAATTAAAATATTCGGATTATGTATCCAGAATGACCTATCAAATAAACCAACCTAAGGTCAATCTAAGGTCAAACAAACCTTGAAGTGAGATGGACATTGAAGTCTTGAAGGTCTGTATTCTCAGATGATCTTGAAGTAGAAGCTTGAGTCGAGTTGATGGTCTTTCTCGAGCTTGGTACATTCTTGACTTGTCTTGATAAAGTATTCTAATCTTGAACTTTGATAGAAGCAAACTTGGAGTCTTCTATTCTTGTAGACTTCATTCATGACATGTCTTGCAAACATTCTTTATTTATGATCTTGTCTTGAAAACATTCTTCATTCATGATCTTGTCTTGAAGCAGTGTGTAGTCACAAACAAGAAACACAAGAAGTACAAGATATATAGGTTTTGGCACTACAAAATTTGACAACCAAAGGGATATGAAATCATAGCACTAACAATAGCAGACCCATTCCTCGAGCTAGTCAAACTCAACCTAACTTTGCCCCCCTCCACTCAGGTGGGTAAGGCCGCACCCCCTTCCAACTGACCACAACACAGTGAAAAGTGCGGCCTCGTAGTATTTGGCACTCGGCACTCATGCATCCACTCGGTCTAGCATTGAAGCAACCTCCAGGTACCATAAGGGTTTAGGGACTTTCACCTAGGGATATCTATAGCACCCCATGTAAAACAAGATTTTCAGTATCAAATCATGTTAACACGATATGCCTGTGGAGGCTATGGCCCTAATGTCGCTAGAACGTACAGTATACATGTCACATAATGCGAGATGTATGAATCACGCAATCCAGTCATACAGTAATCATGCGCGTATTGCTCGCTCATGTGGGCATCTCCCTTTACCAGGGAGTCCTATAACAATCTGCCCAATGGCATGTGATATGATCAATCGCTCATCTCATCATAAGCATGCAGATGATGTGCATGGGCATGTATCATGATGCTATGTTGTCATATACTCATAATTAACATCAATAATCAGCGTCGATCTCAATAATCGACACCGATAATCAGCATCGGTAATCGGCACCGATAATCAAGGTAGATAATCGGCGTCAGCCTCGATAATCGGCACCAATAATTAGCATCGATAATTAGCACCGACAATCAGCATATAAATAAGGCAGGGTCCATAGATGAACAACCGATCATCTATAGTATAAGGATCGGCACTCGACCATGGTTATATCAAATCCAATAACATGGAGTCATCTGTCTACGGCGAATGGGACCAACTTATCAGGGTTAACCCATAAGAGAATTATAAGAATGGGCCTAATAAGGCTAAGGGAAGGTCATAATGTGGACATCCAACTATCATTGCCCATCAATGTAGCATCTAACCAACATTACTCCTAAGGAGTGGCCTACATAAGGCTAAACATATAGTGGGCCCATGGCCTCACGTACAATCACGATGGGCCTCATTTACGTCACATAGGCCTCATCATATGGGCCAACATACATTACATCGGGCCTCGAATACACAACAGGTGGACCTCATACCTAGGCCTCAAATATATCATATGGGCCTCGAATACATCACAATGGGCCTCTTATGTAAAGTGGGCCACATCACATGGGCCGCATTATATGGGCCGCACCAAGGGGCTTTATGTATATCAAATAGGCCACACCGATGGGCCTCATGTATATCAAATCGGGCCCACCCTTATGTATTTTTTTGAGATCCTGACTTATTCATAAGTTAACATAGAGATAAATGAAGTAAAAACAAATATCATCTTAATTGGAAACTGCTGTGGCCCTTAAAAGTTTGAACGGTGGATGTCATTGTCCATTATTATTGCAAATGGTGGGGGTCCACTTGAACTTTAGATCTAACCCATTCTTTTACTCATGCCAGAAAATGATCTCACAAATAGTTGGACGGTTTGTATACAACACATGCATCATGGTGGGTCCCATAAATACATGGCGTGGATGGCACAGGTGGGACCCACGGAGCTTGTTGCAGTCTATACAGTAGCCAGCGGTGGAGTCCACATAACTGGACGGTGTGGGTTACACCCACATGTATAGCAGGTGTAGACCTGCTGACATCAATAGGGCAACCGTATAGCTGCTATACTTGCAGCTATGCTACTTTTTAAAAGAAGCAGAGGTGGGTCCTGTGTAGGGCCCACCCTCACATATATATTTGTAATATAACATATTAATATTATATTATATAATAACATGCATCTTTTACTGCTTTAAAGAGGCAGAGGTGGGTCCCACGTAGGGCCCACCCTCATATATATAAAAAATATATATATATAATATTATATTATATTATAATATATACTATATCATATTATATATTAAATTAATATAATATAATATATTAATATTATATTTAATATATTACAACGTTCAGGCCCTGGACGGCCTAGACATATACATACATCTTGGGTAGCCCCACACGTGGGGTGGGACCCACCGTTCAGGGACGGTGGATGCCCCACACGCAGCACGGTGTGGCCCATCTAAATGGGTGGACGACGTGGGTGGGTCCCACGAACCCCACTGTCCGTGTACACCTCACTGTTAACCACCCCACCATCTGTCACACCTCACTGTTAGCACACACTCCACCATCAGTCACACTTCACTGTTGAGACGAGGTATCTTCCACTCAATGTACCACTAGAGCTATGGATCTGGGTGGATAAACACATCAAGGAGGGCCCAACCCACACGTATGGGGTGGGCCACGTCCTAGATAGACAGTTGGGATGACATACGAACATCATAGTGTGTCCCACATATATGGCGTCCACCGGTAGATGGCATGGATATAAACATCATGGTGGGCCACACACCTCATCATCATCATTGCCATTCAAAAAGGAAAGGAGAGCGAGAAAGAGAAAAAAAAAAAAAGAGATCGGATGGTGATGGAGGGACCCCGCCACTATGGGCCCTCCATGGTTACAATACAGACATAAAAAAATGGGTTCCATCATAAGTGGGCCTTCTAATAGAAAATCAACTATGGATCACCCACCTATTGGCCTCCTTCTTGGTCTAATGGAACGCCGAACTCCTTGGCTTTAATTTCAATGGAAGATGATGAAGTTTTGATGGTTAAGATGGAGATGAGAAGGTAGGAAGTGGGCCACATTAGAGCTTCTCCATGAAAGCTTGGGAAGCTCATACATTGGAGCTTGTTTTGCTTGGGAGTGAAGAGAGAAATGAGAGGGAGAGAGAAGTGATGAGTGAAAAGGGATTGGATGGGTGATAGTGTTAGTGCTATGATTTCATATCCCTTTGGTTGTCAAATTTTGTAGTGCTAAAACCTATATGTCTTGTACTTCTTGTGTTTCTTGTTTGTGACTACACACTGCTTCAAGACAAGATCATGAATGAAGAATGTTTTCAAGACAAGATCATGAATGAAGAATGCTTTCAAGACAAGATCATAAATGAAGAATGCTTGCAAGACATGTCATGAATGAAGTCTACAAGAATAGAAGACTCCAAGTTTGCTTCTATCAAGTTCAAGATTAGAAGACTTCATCAAGACCAGTCAAGAATGTACCAAGCTCGAGAAAGATCATCAACTCGACTCAAGCTTCTACTTCAAGATCATCTGAGAATATAGACCTTCAAGACTTCAATGTCCATCTCACTCAAGGTTTGTTTGACCTTAGATTGACCTTAGGTTGGTCTGTATGATAGGTTATTCTGGATACATAATCCGAATATTTTAATTTACTTGGTGTGATTGTTCTAAGACCAGTCCTAGAAATCTTAAGACCAGTCCTAGGTCTGCTATGACTAGTCTTAGGTTTCTCAGGACCAGTCCTAGGTTGTTACAGATTTTCAGATTTTCCTGGTTATCCTTCGACCAGTCCTGGACTCATCCTTCGACCAGTCCTGGGAAGTCCTACGACTCATCCTTCGACTAGTCGTAGTTCTACGACTCGAACTCCAGCTACTTATCTCGAGTCCCACGACCAGTCGTAGGTGGTCCACGACCGGTCGTAGGCTACCTAAGACCAGTCGTGAGTATAGCAAATCTAATCCCGTGAAAATCTTTCAAAATCTTTGACGCTACGACCAGTCCTAGGATTCTAAGACCAGTCGAAGATGGGATTTTTGAAGCTATAAATAGTGCACGAATTTCAGAGTTTATGCAATTCAATTCCATTCAATTCAAGCGATTTTAGGCTATACTCTGAGATAAGTAGTGATTATTTTTTAAGCTATTGTGCATATTTAATATTCCTTTTGTTAGCATTTTTCTATTATGATTTTGATCCATATTCCAATCTTATTTAGAAAAGAGGAATTTGTGATATTCCTTCTTCTGGGATCAAAATCAAATAGACCTTGCTCTTCTTGATTTAATCTAAAATCAATTAGACATAGAACCATTCTTTTTGTGAGTATTGGACATTGAATGACATATCATTCATCTACTCTGATTGGTTCTACTGGGCTACTTCAAAAGGAGATCCAGGTATTTTACTTTGTAATTTACTTTCTTTGGTTTTGTTTGAGATTTGCCAGAAAAATCTCATTGTTTTGGTTATCTGAGGAGAGCCAGAAAACTCAGATTGTGGGGGTTTTTGGATTGTGTAAGTCCGAGATAAAAAGACATAATTGTGAAGGTTTTGGGTGAACCTGTGAAAACCTATTTTGATAGTGCATGCTAATATCCCCTGTGTGAGGATATTAGGAGTGGAGTAGCATTCTATGTGGCTGTTGGCTAATAGTTGGTGAACACACAGGCGAACCACTTATATCATTGTGTTGTGGATGTGCTTGATTTCTTTATTCATTTATTCCTTTATTATTGTGGATTGTTTTTGTGGATGAGTGTTGTAATTTTCATTTCAAGCAAGTGTAATTAAATGGTGTAATAACTTAGGATTTATTTCTTTAAGTTATTCGTGATTTATTTTCCATATCATTTGTGTTTTCTAGATCGTTCTAGAAATAAGGTTGTCCTACCATAAGCCATTGGTTTTTGGTGTAAGGTTGTCCTTAGAACTGATTTAGTATCATTCTCATATTTCATATGCTTTGAGATTATTATTATTTCAGCATTGTCATTTATATCTTTTATTCCGCTGTTTTAAGTTTTATTTGGCATTGCCCTATTCACCTCCCTCTAGGGCATATAGCTTGGCCCTTTCAAGTGGTATCAAAGCCTAATAGCTCGTGCTTATTGCTTATTTATTGGATTTATTTCCTGAGCTAACGATCTAAGCTATATTAAGATGTCAAATTTTAAAAGCCTATCTATCACTAGGCCACCACCCTTTAATGGTACAAACTATGCCTATTGGAAAGCAAGGATGAGAATCTTTCTCAAATCCATGGATGAAAGTGTGTGGCTGGCCACAGTGAACGAATGGAAACTACCTATCACTGAAGTAACTGATGAAGATGGTTTAAAATCAATGAAAGTAATATCTTATGCTCTTTGGACCACACTTCAGAAAAGTGAGAGTAGTGCCAATGCAAAAGCACTAAATGCAATTACTTATGCATTGTCACCAGATGAATTCAAAAGAATCATCTCGTGTGAAAATGCTAAACAAGCATGGGATCTTTTAGAAATGACACACGAGGGTACATCAATTGTCAAGAAATCTAAAGTCCAACTCCTCACAACTAAATTTGAAGAAATTCATATGGAGGAGAATGAAATGTTTATGGACTTCTACACTAGATTGAATGACATTGTAAACTCAATGTGGGGTCTTGGTGATAGAATCCCAGAAAGTAAAGTATGTGCAAAGATACTACGCTCACTTCCTGAACGGTTCAATTCAAAAGTAACCGCGATTTAGGAACTTCGTGATACGAATAAAATGAGGGTTGAGGAACTAGTTGGTTCTTTACAGACCTACGAATTGAACTTTAAAGCTCCAAAAGGAAAATCAATTGCTCTCAAGTCATCTAAAAATATTCCACAAGAGAGCACTTCAGACTTTGAAAATTTCGAAGATGCTATGGCACTTTTTGTAAAAAGGTTTTATAAAATTTTGAAAAATAAGAAAAAAGGAGATTTTCAAAAATCAAACGATAAGAGACAATCTAAATCTAGAGCTTGAAAAACTTTGAAAGATAGTAATGTTACAACTGTCAAGAGTATGGGCACTTGGCTAACAAATGTCCCAAAAAGGACAAATCAAAAAGGAAGAGTATGTTGGCTACTTGGGATGAATCATCTGATTCGGAATCTTCTTTGAAATCAGAAGATTCTGAAAACAAGTCGGGAGATGATGTTAAAGCCCTCATGACTCTAGCCAAAGTCACTTTTTCAGATTATGATGAAGTAACTAGCGAAGAGAATCTGAATAGTAATTGTGATAATGAAGATGATCTTCAGGATGCATACAATGCCCTTTATAAGGAGAGTTGTAAAATTGTTGTCAAGCTTAAATTACAAAAGGAAAAATTTTCTAAACTTAAAGGAGATTTTGAGTCTCTTGTCTTAGAAAAATCTCATATTTCTGATTTTTTTGAAAAGACCAAATGTGATTTAAAAATCAAAACCTCCCAAGTTGATGATTTGAAAACCGAGAACGAGAAACTCAAAAATGAAGTAGCTTCTCTTTTGAGTTTAAAAGACACTTGGAGATATGCCCAAGGTGATCCTAAATTAGAAAAGTTATTATCCGGATCGAGAAAATGTGGCGATAGATCCGGGTTAGGCTATGATAAGAATACTTCTCCTAAACAAAAGAATACTGCTCCTAAGTTTTTGAAAGGAGAGTCTTCGAACTCAAAAGTAAAGTATACTTATCAAGGTTTTTCAAAAAATTCAAGGACTTTTCAAAATTTTAAAAATAGCCATGCCAACTTCAATCATCAAAACCAAAGTCCTTTGGTTGAAAAGATTATTGATCTTCTCAAGGAGCTATTAAAATTTAACTCTATAGGTCATTCATATAACAATAGACAGAAAAAGTCCAACTACACTCCTAAACCCAAAACAGTACTAAAATGGGTTCCTAAAGTTGACTGCTTGGTTGCCCACACTGCTTTCAAAGCGACAATCCATTCAAAGTGGTACCTTGACAGTGGATGCTCCAGACATATGACAGGCGACAAAGCTTTATTCACCGATCTTGAAGACAGGACTGATGGGTCAGTCACTTTTGGTTATGGAAGCAATTGCAAATTCATTGGCCAAGGTACAGTTCAGCTTTATAACCTTCCCTTATTTAAAAATGTATTATATGTTGAGGGCTTGAAACACAACCTACTGAGTATATCTCAGATATGCGACAACAATCATAATGTAAAGTTTTCTAATCAAGGTTGTGAGATTGTTAATAAAGAGGGTCCTGTTATATTAACTGGTCGCAGAACTTCTGAAAACTACTACATCGTTAGTAATGCAAGCTCATCTACTCAATCGTGTTACATGGTCCATATTGATGAGACTGAATTATGGCATAAACGCCTTAGACATGTACACTACCGGAACTTATTTAGATTGAGCACAAGAGAACTTATAAGAGGTCTACCCAAATTGCAAAAAGTAGATAAAATATGTGGTGAATGCCAGTTGGGCAAACAGATTAGGAACTCTCACAAGAAAGTGAACTCCAATACCACATCCAGACCTCTCAAGCTTCTCCACATAGATCTCATTGGACCAACTAGAATGGAGAGTCGAGGTTGCAAAAAATACATCTTGGTTATCGTAGATGACTTTACTATATTCACTTGGGTATCGTTCTTAAAAGACAAATCTGAAACCCTAGATGAAGTAAAGAAGATCATCAAACGAATCCAAAATGAAAAAGGTTCTCAAGTTTATAAGATCCATAGTGATCGTGGTTCTGAATTCGAAAATAGTAGTTTTGAGAAATTCTGTAGCATCAGGGAATATCACATGAATTCTCTGCGCCCAAAACTCCTCAACAAAATGGTATAGTTGAGAGAAAAAATAGAGTGCTTTAGGATATGGCTAATGTCATGTTAAATAGTATGAAGCTCTCCAAAAATCTTTAGGCCGAAGCAATTAATACTGCTTGCTACATTATTAATCATGTTTATACTAGTAAATCTGAAAATAAGATCGCTTATGAGTTATGGTTCGAAAAGAAACCTACTGTCAAATACTTTCAAATTTTTGGCAGTAAGTGTTACATTTTACGAGATCATGAAAATTTGGAAAAATTTGATACGAAGAGTGATGAAGGTATTTTCCTTGGATATTCCTTAAACAGTCAAGCCTATAGGGTTCTAAATAAAAGAACATGTGTGATTCAAGAGTCCATCAATGTGGTCATTGATGATCATTTGAATACACCTGCTCCGAGTTCAGATGATGATGAAATTCTTATAATTGAAAATCAAGATACCTCTTCATCTCAATCTGAACCTAGGACTGTCAAAGATCATCCAACTAATCAAATCCTTAGAAACCCTCTCACTGGAGTTCGTACACGCAAACAACTTGAAAACATATGCAATTATGTTTGCTTTACATCTCAAATAGAACCGGTCAATGTAAAAGAAGCTCTTTTTGACGAAAATTGGATAGTAGCTATGCAGGATGAACTTAATCAATTTGTTCGTAATGATGTCTGGTATCTTGTTCCTAGACCTAAAGATAAACACATTATTGGAACAAAATGGATCTTTAAAAACAAGTCTGATGAACTTGGAAATGTTATACGAAACAAGGCTAGACTGGTTGTACAAGGGTACACTCAGATTGAAGGCATCGATTACAATGAAACCTTTGCTCCAGTCGCTCGCCTTGAATCTATCAGACTTTTTATTTCCATCGCTTGCTTTAGAAAGTTTAAAATTTATCAGATGGATGTAAAGAGTGCCTTCTTAAATGGCGATTTACATGAAGAAGTTTATGTAGAACAACCCTCGTGGTTTGAAGACCCCAAGCTTTCGATCATGTATTTCGTCTCAAAAGGCTCTCTATGGTCGAAACAAGCGCCGTGGCATGGTATGAAAAATTGACTAAATTCTTACTTAGTCATAGTTTTCAAGTGGGAAGTGTCGATAAGACGCTATTTGTTAAGAAACATAATAATGAGATTTTAATGGTTCAAATCTATGTAGACGATATTATTTATGGATCAACTTGTTCTAACATGTCTATTGAGTTTGCGAGTTGATGAAATCAAGATTTGAAATGAGCATGGTTGGTGAACTAAATTACTTCCTAGGGTTACAAGTAAAACAACAACTTTGATGGAATCTTCATTTCTCAAACCAAGTATGCTACAAACTTGGTTAAAAGGTTTGGATTTGAAAATGGTAAAAAATTTGATACTCCTATGAGTACAACCTTGAGACTCTCAAAAGACTCTACATGTAAAGATGTAGATCCTAAGCTATATCGTAGTATGATTGGTAGTTTATTATATCTAAGCGCTAGTAGACCTAATATCGCTTTTAGTGTTGGTATTGCGAGATATCAGTCTAATCCTAAAGATTCACATCTTATCACGCTAAACGGATTATTAGATATGTCGCAAATACAACTAATTTGGGTCTTTGGTATCCTTTTGATACTAATGTTAAATTAGCTGGGTATTCGATCTTGATTGACAATTTGGTAATATTGATGATAGAAAATCAACCAATGGTGGTTATTTTTACATTGGAAATTGTTTGGTTTCTTGGTTTAGCAAGAAGCAAAGTTCAATATCACTTTCCCTTCTTGAAATTTGAGTATATCATGACAGGATATGCATGTACACAACTCGTATGGATGAAACGCATGTTAAGTGATTATGGAATTAATCAAGATTCAATTATCTTACATTGTGATAATTCCAGTGCTATCAATATTTCCAAAAATCCAATTCAGCATTCGCGTACTAAGCATATTGACATTAGGTATCATTACATTCGTGAATTAGTTGAAGAAAAAGCTATCTCCTTGGAATATATTCCAACTAATGTCCAACTTGCTGATATATTTACTAAACCGCTCGACAAAAGCAGGTTTACTAAAATGAAATTTGATCTTGGTATGTGCATTTTAAATTGAATATACTTGTCTGCATGTATCATAGTGTACTATATTTTAAATTTTTATGTGAATAAATTTCAATTTCTGCATAAAAATATTTATTTTTGTCAATGCTCGACTGGCCTTTGCCATACACGACCGGTCCTGACTCGACCGATCGTGGACTGCACTCGACTGGTCGTAGAGATCGTGAGCATCATATAATTTGGGGAAATTCTCTTTGTTCTTCATTTCCTCTTCTTCCTTCGACGAGTCGTGGCTCGACCAGTCTTGAGAGTTCGTGATTTTCTTCAAGATAAGTCATTTTTCTTCATTTTTATTGAAGATTTATGCCTTTTATGCTTTAATTTGTTTATTCCATAAGCTAGATCTCATCTTTTGTTGATTGTTTAGGGTTTCCTCTCTAAAAATCTGATCTAGAGAAACCCACCACTTCTAGTGTTCTTTATGCTTAGTCCTTGGCAAATCTTGTTGAAAATGGATGTTAGAGGGAAAAAGAAAACATCCCATGGTCCATCTTCATCTAGATCTACATCTATAACAAGACGGCACCTTTGGTCACCCGAAGATGATCCCAATTATGTACGGGAGTTACGTAACCGTAAAGTTATCGTTGAGCGTCCGGTAAGTCTCAGTCACATTGAACAATTTGAGATCACACCTCTCCTTGAATCTGTTGGCTGGACTAATATTTTGTTTTGGGGTGGGCCTGAATACCAGTCCATTGCACAATCTATGGTTGCATGTATCTCTGATTTTTCCCTTGATAATTTAACGTTCTCAATTGCTACTAGAGAAGGGAAATTTTTGATAGATCGACATTTGATATCAGGTATTATGGATATACCTGTCAAAGATGAAGGTATTCCGATTCATACATTATATGACAAACCATCAGAATCGAAAAAACAAATGTTGATAAGAGATTTATGCAATATGGAAGTGCATTGGACGCACAAAGGTAATGTGCTCCCTTCAAAATTTTTATTACCCAGATACAGAGTTTTGCACCGGATCTTTACTTCAAACGTGTATCCTCGGTCAGGCAATAAAACCGAGTTAACTGCCTTCATGGTTCGGGTATTGCACTCTATTGTGTCCGGCATGGTTGTATGTTTACCTTCTTTGATATGTCATTTTATTATTCAGTTTCGTCTTCATCTGGGTCATAGTGATATTCCATTTGGTTATCTTATGACTTGTTTAGCCACAAATATGCTCGTTGCTTTACCTGAGAATGAGGTACCAATTCATCATCTTTTATTCAATAATACTAATTTAAATAATATGAAGTTGGATTTGCTTCCTGGTCAATTCTATGAAGGTGGTGGTGAAGGCTAAAAAGCGGAAATGAAGGAGAAGTCTTGATCTTCCTCCACGGTGATATAAATATGGATGATATATTTAAAGAAATTGAAACTGACTCCCAAAATGATTCTGATTACGATCCATCTTCTGGTTATGATGCACGTCTAAGTGCATTGGAGGAGAAGGTTGATAACCTGAGTATAGCCCATGATATGCAATTAAAATATATGCGAAAATATCTTCGTCGCATTAATAGGGGTTTACATCAGATTGATCCAACCATCCCTGCTCCTTCATCTGGATCTGATTAGGTGGATTAATTTTTTTTTTGTTTGAATATGATGGATTCTGTATTATTATTACATTTGATGACTTTGGTTGTATGTTTTGGATTGATGACATTGAAGTGTTGTACTAATTTGATAATTAAATCTTAACTCTTCATATGGCGTTCTCTTCTCTCCTTTGGCCTTCCCTTGTCATTTTGTGACAAAAAGGGGGAGTAGTATGAAAAGGGGAGAATGGGAGAAAGGGAGAAAGTGATTACTTGAAAATGGTTGATTGTTTCTACTCACTTAGGGGGAGTAGAATATTTCTTTTTCTCACTCTGATTGCTCATGATTCTTTCTTCATTTTACTCTTATATTTATAAATGTGTTTTGTCACAAATTTGACAAAGGGGGAGATTGTTAGTGCTATGATTTCATATCCCTTTGGTTGTCAAATTTTGTAGTGTCAAAACCTATATGTCTTGTACTTCTTGTGTTTCTTGTTTGTGACTACACACTGCTTCAAGACAAGATCATGAATGAAGAATGTTTTCAAGACAAGATCATGAATGAAGAATGCTTTCAAGACAAGATCATAAATGAAGAATGCTTGCAAGACATGTCATGAATGAAGTCTACAAGAATAGAAGACTCCAAGTTTGCTTCTATCAAGTTCAAGATTAGAAGACTTCATCAAGACAAGTCAAGAATGTACCAAGCTCGAGAAAGATCATCAACTCGACTCAAGCTTCTACTTCAAGATCATCTGAGAATACAGACCTTCAAGACTTCAATGTCCATCTCACTCAAGGTTTGTTTGACCTTAGATTGACCTTAGGTTGGTCTGTATGATAGGTCATTCTGGATACATAATCCGAATATTTTAATTTACTTGGTGTGACTGTTCTAAGACCAGTCCTAGAAATCTTAAGACCAGTCCTAGGTCTGCTACGACTAGTCTTAGGTTTCTCAGGACCAGTCCTAGGTTGTTACAGATTTTTAGATTTTCCTAGTTGTCCTTCGACCAGTCCTGGACTTTCTTCGACCAGTCCTGGGAAGTCCTACGACTCATCCTTCGACCAGTCGTAGTTCTACGACTCGAACTCCAGCGACTTATCTCGAGTCCCACGACCGGTCGTAGGTGTCTCACGACCAGTCGTAGGTGGTCCACGACCGGTCGTAGGCTACCTAAGACTAGTCGTGAGTATAGCAAATCTAATCCCGCGAAAATCTTTCAAAATCTTTGACGCTACGACCAGTCCTAGGATTCTAAGACCAGTCGAAGATGGGATTTTTGAAGCTATAAATAGTGCACGAATTTCAGAGTTTATGCAATTCAATTCCATTCCATTCAAGCGATTTTAGGCTATACTCTGAGATAAGTAGTGATTATTTTTTAAGCTATTGTGCATATTTAATATTCCTTTTGTTAGCATTTTTCTATTGTGATTTTGATCCATATTCCAATCTTATTTAGAAAAGAGGAATTTGTGATATTCCTTCTTCTGGGATCAAAATCAAATAGACCTTGCTCTTCTTGATTTAATCTAAAATCAATTAGACATAAAACCATTCTTTTTGTGAGTATTGGATATTGAACGACGTATCATTCATCTACTCCGATTGGTTCTACTGGGCTACTTCAAAAGGAGATCCAGGTATTTTACTTTGTAATTTACTTTCTCTGGTTTTGTTTGAGATTTGCGGAAAAATCTCATTGTTTTGGTTATCTGAGGAGAGCCAGAAAACTCAGATTGTGGGGGTTTTTGGATTGTGTAAGCCCGAGATAAAAAGACACAATTGTGAAGGTTTTGGGTGAACCTGTGAAAACCTATTTTGATAGTGCATGCTAATATCCCCTGTGTGAGGATATTAGGAGTGGAGTAACATTCTGTGTGGCTGTTGGCTAACAGTTGGTGAACACACAGGCGAACCACTATATATCGTTGTGTTGTGGATGTGCTTGATTTCTTTATTCATTTATTCCTTTATTATTGTGGATTTTTTTTGTGGATGAGTGTTGTAATTTTCATTTCAAGCAAGTGTGATTGAATGGTGTAATAACTTAGGATTTATTTCTTTAAGTTATTCGTGATTTATTTTCCATATCATTTGTGTTTTCTAGATCATTCTAGAAATAAGGTTGTCCTACCATAAGCCATTGGTTTTTGGTGTAAGGTTGTCCTTAGAACTGATTTAGTATCATTCTCATATTTCATATGCTTTGAGATTATTATTATTTCAGCATTGTCATTTATGTCTTTTATTCCGCTGTTTTAAGTTTTATTTGGCATTGCCCTATTCACCCCCCTCTAGGGCATATAGCTTGGCCCTTTCAGATAGGTGTAAGGAAGGGATGGGTGGAGAGAGAGAGAGAGAGAGTTGACTTCGAGAATGGGAAAGGGAAGGTTTGCTTGTACTTGTGGTATGGTGTGTACTTGACTTGATTGATTGATTGATTGATGGGATAGGTCGTTGAGATTCTCCCAGAATTGCAAATGCGCAGCGTTTTCCTCGAACTGAACGTGGGTCCACATCTTCAAGCCCGGGTATCGGATCGGTGAGTGAGATGCGGCATCGGAACTGCAGCGATGGCATGGTCACTAAGGTATAAGTCTTGGGTTGAGTCGACTTAGGTTTGTAGGACTCGGCTTAGGATCATGAGGAAACATCGGATAAAGGTCGAAGGTTGCCGGAATTCGATCGGAAGGAACGCAGGAACCTACGGAATGGTACGGACTAAGATACGGATCTTACAATGAATGTGTCCCACGATATGCAATTTAAATATATGAATAAATATCTTGGGCACATTAACAAGGGACTTCATCAAATTGACCCTTCCATACCTACTCCGTCATCGGGTTCAGATTAGTTTTTTTTTCATATGTGGTTTGTAATAAATTTTAAAGATACTTAAATTTCTCTTGTTTTATGGGTTTGAACATGTTTGAACATGCTTGCTTTTAGATTTGGTTATCTTAGTAAGCTTATAATATGTGCTTATGGATTTGGTAATCTTGATTATTTATTCACTTCTTCCTCATTACTCTTCTTTTACTTACTTTACTTCCATTATCGCCCTTTCCTTTATCATATTGTGACAAAAAGGGGGAGAATTTATGATAATGATAATGTTTATGATAATGTGCGATTGTGTGGATAGGTAGACATGACAACTTTTTCATTGAATGAAGTTGGTAGTAAGGGGGAGTATTGTTGGGAGAATATTGATGCATATTTCATTAACCTGTTTATAACTGGTGCATGATTCTTTGACTAGGCTAAAACTAGTGCATGATTCTTTATTGTGCATGTTATGCTTATCTTATTATTATGAAGTGTGTTTTGTCACTAATTTGACAAAGGGGGAGATTTTAAGTGTTATGTTTTCTAGCTCCAATGATTGTCAAATTTTGTAGTGCCAAAACCTCTTGGAATCTGTGTCTTGTGTAGCTCATCTACATATTCAAGACTGTGCATCTCATGTACAAGAACAAAGGTCTTTATTTACCTCAAGAACTTCAAATGCAAGATCAAGAGATATACATAGTTCACTCCTTCAAGCTTCCAAGTTTAAGGTTTCAAAGCTTCATTTAAGGTAAGACAATAGTCATTACTTTGGTACTCAAAGCTTAAGGTGAAATACAAGTCAAGTACCTCAAGCTCAAGCTTCAAGATATTTCAAGTTCAAGCTTCAAAAGGTTACAAATTCAAGTTTCAAAGTACTTCAAGTTGAAGTTTCAAAATGCCTCAAGTTCAAGCTTCATCATATGCCAAGATAAAAAGCTTCATGTTTGTCAAGATCAATAATCAACCAAAGCAAAAGAAGATTCAATGTTCATATATCGCTTATAAGGTATGAATGACCCTAGATTGACCATAGGATAGGTCATTTTGAATACATAATTTAATTGGGTCATTTTATAAGTGCATAGTCTGTGTTTTGACTAGTCTTAGCCTATGTTTGACTAATCCTAGCACTGGCTCGACCAGTCCAAGAAATTCCTCAACCGGTCCTAAGTTTCTTACTAATTTTTAAAATTTTTTATTAAAGCCTCGACCAGTCTTGAGACTGCTCGACCGGTCGAGTGAACAGTACTCGACCAATCCAGTAGGCTCGACTCAAAGTCCAGCAACGAAAATGAGTTCCACACAACCAGTCATGGATAGGACTCGATAGGTCGTGGAGGCCACTCGACTGGTCGAGCAGGTCCTTTGACCAGTCGTAGAACGGCCTGATCTTATCACGCCCAAAATTTCAAATGTTTGTTGGTCCTTCGACCAGTCGAGCCGACCTCTGGGCTAGTCTAGTGAAGATGTTTTGTACTTATAAATAGAGCACGATTTTCAAAGTTTGGTATGCAATTCAAGCAAAATTAAGACACCACTCTAAGAGATAAGTTTATATATTCTTTAGCTATTTAGTGTTCATTTAATATTCTCTTTAATTAGCTTTTTGCATTTGATTTTGTATTCTATATTCCAATCTTATTTAAAGAAGGGATTAAAATTTTCCCATTTCTTGGAATCAAAATCAAATCAACCTAGCCCAAGGTGATTTAATCTAAAATCCCTTTAGAACTTAGAACCATTTCATAAGTGAGTGTGAACATTGAACATCTACGATTGAACTTCTACTCCGAATTGGTTCTACCAGGCTACAACAAAGGAGAATATCCAGATAAGTATTTTATAGCTTTTGTAAATCTATTCTTTTGGTTTCTTTGAGATTGTGCCAAAAAAATCTCTTTCTTTTGGTTTGTCTGAGGTGATCCAAAAAACTTAGAGTGTGGGGTTTTTTGAATTGTGTAAGCCCACTTGAAAGACACAATTATGAGGGTTTTAGGTGAACCTTGAAAAACCTATTTCTTAGTGAATGCTAATATCCATTGTGTGAGGATATTAGGAGTGGAGTAGTTGTGTGGCAGTTTTTCTAAACAGTTGGTGTACATACAAGTGAACCACTATAACTTCTGGTCTTGTGGTGATTGATTGATTATTTATTTATTGCATTGTGTGGATGTTGTAATTTCCCTTTATGCATTTGTAAAGAATGTTGTAATCCTTTTTATGCGAGTGTAAGAATGTTGTAATAGCTTAGTTTCTTTCTTTGTTATTCTTTTCTTTATTCCTTTATATAGGTTTGAGATTTTGATACATAGACCGTTCTAGGAATCAGGTTGTCCTACCATAAACCATTAATTTTTGGTGTAAGGTTGTTCTTAGAACAACATCTATATCAACCTCTCAATACTTGTACATTTGAGGTTGTTTTACATTTGATACACAGACTCTTAGCTTGGCCTTTTCACATTGGACCCCATTTATATCTTGGTTTTATAAACATGATACTGTATAATGTTCGATTTTACTCATGTTTATGTTGCAAGGAGAATTTAAGCACTTGGATTGAAAAGGATGTTAAAAGCATAAATTTAACTCTCAAGAATCACTAAAGCAAAGGTTGGATCTTAGAAGACCAAAAATGAAGAATTCACATACCAAAGATCCAAGAAAACCAAGTGAGGAATGAAGAGAATTGAAGACTTAAAGTGAAGAAAAGGAACCCTAAAAATTTGCTTGCTTCGACTAGTCTAAGGCTCCTGATCGACTTGAACTCCAGCAACATAAACTTTTAATTTCACACGATCCTCGACCAGTTGAAGGTGACGTCAGAGGCTATCGATATCATCAGGCAAAGGATGCACACAGCTCAGAGCCAATAGAAGAGTTTTACTAATCACCGGCATCGTCCCTTGGAGTTTGATGTAGGGGACCATGTGTATCTCAAGGTCCCACCCATGAAGGGCGTAGTTCGATTTTGAGCGAAGGGCAAGCTTGCCCCGAGATTCATAGGACCTTTTGAGATCACTGGATGCATTGGTGCCATGGCCTATCTGCTTGCCTTTCCATCTCAGTTGTCTGACGTCCATAACGTTTTCCATGTCTCCATGTTGAGGAAGTGTGGGTCAGACATCGTTCTTGTTATTGATTGGCAGCCGTTAGAGGTTTGTGAGGACGCTTCCTATATTAAGCAGTCAGTCCATATCCTTGATCGGAAGGAGTAGATCCTCCGGACTAAGATCATTCTGTTAGTGAAGGTTCAGTGGGATCACCATTCTGTTGAGGAGGCTTCTTGGGAGCGCGAGGCCGAGATTCGAGAGCATTATCCCCATCTCTTTGATGATTGATCATGAGTTGTATTTTGTATGTTATCTCTGATTTTATATGGTGATGTTATGTTTCTTCTCCCTCATTAGTTATGACTACTTGTAATGATTATGTAAATTTTGAGGACGAAATTTTTATTTGGAGGGGAGAGCTATAACACCCGTATCCTACACCGTACCATTCCATAGGCTTTCGCGGTCTTCTCGATCGAATTCCAATAACCTTCGACCTATAACCGGCATTTGCATACAACCCTGTGTCACACGCCGTCAACCCGAATTGACTCAAACTAAGACTTGTACCCTAGCAACCGCGCCGTTGCCGCGGTTCCGATGCCATGACTCGCGCGCCGATCTGATACTCTGGCCAGGAGATGTGGGCCAGAGTTCGGTGCGAGGAAAACGCCGTGAGTGCAAATTTCAAGAGAATCTCTACGACTTGTCACATCAATCCATCAATCAATTAATCTCATCATGTCAAGTATATGTCAAGTACACATCACCTCTCACCCTTCCCTAAGCAACCCTGAAAATTAAAAGTTCCTTACAAGCCCATACCACTTCTTACACAATCTACCCCAAAGTCAAAAAGGCTCTTATATCAATCACTCACCACATTCATCACTCCATCACCCATCTCTCTCCTTCTCTCTTTACAACCCTCTCTCTCATTCCTCAAATCACTTTTCCAAGCAACAACAAAAAAAAATCCCACGTATGACCTTCCCAAGCTCTCATGGAGAAACTCTAGTGTGGCCCACTTCCTACCCTCTCATCTTCCATCTCAACCATCCAAACCCCATCTCTTCCATTAAAGTCGAAGCATAGGTGACTACCTTCCCATCGAACCAAGAAGGAGTGGGCGGTGGGTGATCTTGGACCCATATTTTCCCTTTTATTATGAATTTGTTTTGTGATTTAAGGGTCCATATCTATAGGGACCCACCTTGATGTATATTTTATATCAAAGAGGGGCCCATAGTGGCGAGGCCCCTCCATCACCTCCGACATCGCCGATGCCTCTCTCTCTCTCTGTCTCTCTCTCTCTTCTCCTATGATCAATGGCCCACCTATGTTGTGTGTATTTTATCCATGCAATCCAATAAGTGGGCCACTTTGAACCTGATTCGGGGTCCGTATGACCAAACGGTCACACAGGCCCGGATGGAAGGGAAAAATAAATATCGGCTTGATCCAACTCTAGTGGCCCACAGTGTGGGACCCACCTATTTTGGAGTTGGACAGTTGTTGTACGTGTACAGCGGTTGTAGAGTTGCTGTAATGACGTTGCCCAGCAACGTGGACCCACCTTTATATGTTATATACTCCCACCATCCATGGCCTAGGACGGTGGATTTGATTATGGGGTTTGTGTTATATACACACCGACCACCGATTTATGCATCCAAGCTATCCATCTGTCAGGTGGTGGGGCCCACTACTGATTAACGTCAGCAGTTCTCTAGGTCCCACGTGAGATCCCGACCATCCAGTGAATGGGACCCAGATCCACCGCTCTAGTAGTAGGTGGAGTGAAAGATACCTCGTTCCAATGTGAGGTATTGGTACAACTCCCTAGTGGAGGGGGCTAACAGTCAAGTGTGGGTGACGGTGGGGTCCATGGGACCCACCCACGTCATCCATCCTTCTAGATGGGCCATGCCATAGTGTGTGTTGTATCCAAACCATCCACCACCTTGGACGGTGGGGCCACGTCCATGTGGGGCCCTCCCTGACACACCCAGATCCATAGCTCAGGTGGTAGACCGAGTGAAAGATGCCTCATTTCAACACTTAAGGTGCATAAGTTCCCTAGTAGGGTGGCTAACAGTGGGGTGTGATTGGACAGTGGGTCCATGGGACCTACCCCATTCCACGTCGTCCACTCGTTTGGATGGGCCACACCTGCTGCGTGTGAGACCCACCCCACATGTGGGGCCTCACTTGATGTATGTACATGTCCAGGCCATCCAGGGGCCTGGACGTTGCACCTTATTAATATAATATTAATATATTATATTATATTATATTATATTATATTATATTATATTATATTAATATATGATAGAATATATTATATATTATATTATAATATTACATAATATCACCTATCAGCTAGGAAAGGTGGGCCCTACGTGGGACCCACCTCTGCCCCTTTTAAATGCAGAAAAGCTGCATGTACAGCAGCTGACTTTTAATATATATCATATGTATACATACAGCTGACTTTTAATATATATCATATGTATGTATATTATATTTATGGTGAACCCTACATGGGACCCACCTACTATTGAAGCAGGTTGGTTGGCATACCTGCAGCAGCTATATAGCTATTATATTGAGCCAGCAAGTTCATGTTCTGTTGGCCCATCGTAGCATGTGTTATATCCACCACGCCCATCTGTCTCTCGAGGGGAACCACTATAGACATATGTGTTACATCCAAACCATCCATCCAATGGCGAGCTTGATTTAAGGCTTGAGACCAAAAATGAGGCAGATCTAATATCAAGTGGACCACACTATAGAAATTAGTGTTGAGTAATCATCCCCCATTAAAACCCTTCTCGGGGTCACTACAGTTTTAGATCAACTTGAAATTTGTTTTTCATCTTAATTCAGGATTGTGTGACCTCATGAGCAAATTGTATGGGAAATAAAGGTTATGGTGGGCCTTGAGACCTCTAATGGTGGGAATTACTATCACCACCGTATTTGGAGTGCAGTCCATGCGATTTAAATATATATATACCCTAAAATAATCCCTAATAATAGATGAATAGTGTGGATGGTGTGACCCACCTGATGAAGTTTCGGCCCATTGATCGGCCCATTTGACTAACCCATTGATTCGGCTCATTTGATCGGCCCGTTGATTGAGATTCCACCATGATGTATGTGATGATGTTCTTGGCGGTCATGCCTTAGGAGCAATGATGGTTTGACATCCACATTGATGGGTAATGATTGTTAGATGTCCTCATTGTGACCTTCCCTTAGGCCTTGTTAGGCCCATTCTCTTCCTGGGCTAACCCAAATAAGTGGGCCCCATTCGCCGTATGTGATTGACCGATTACCGATTCCGATCATCGATTCTGATTATGAGTATGTGGCAACATAGCATCATAATACATGTTCATACGCATCATTTGCATGTTTGTGATGAGATGAGTGATTGATCAAAGCACATGTCATTAGGTAGATTGTTATAGACTTCCTGGTAAGGGAAGTTGCCTGCACGAGCGCGCAATACGCACATGTTTGCTATATGACTGGATTGCATGATTCATGCATCTTGCACTGTATGACATGTATACTATATGCCCTATCGACATCAGGGCCATAGCCTCCATAGGCATATCGTGGTTGGCAAGATTGGATATCGAAAATCTTGTTCTACATGGGGTGCTATAGATATCCCTAGTTGAAAGTCCTTAAATCCTTATGGTACCAGGAGGTTGCTCCAATATCTAGACCGAGTGCGTGCAAGAGCGCCGAGTGTCGATTACCAGAAGACCGCACTTTTCACTGTGTCGTGGTCGGATGGAAGGGGGTGCAGCTTTGCCCGCCAGAGTGGAGGGGGCAAAGCTAGGCTGAGTTTGACCAGCTCGAGGAATAGGTCTGCTATCGACGAGTCGAGCTCGATATTAGCAGGTGGATAGTGAGGTCTCTTCCACTTACCTTATTGCGTGTGATGGGGCGGTAATCTGGTTTAGAGTGTACTAGACCCCGGTGATATTCCAGATTTTAGCTATATTGATATGTGGACTTATATGAGGATTTGTATGCTTGAGTTGCATCTCGCATCACATGACCTTGGTACAGCCGACATCATTCATGTCTTGCATCGCATAGCCTTGGTATGGTTAATAGTATTCTTGGATTCATCAGCATATTCCACATTACTCTGATACTGCATAATTGTATTACTACCATGCGCACACATTTTCACCACCCTCTAAGCTTTCTATAAGCTTATGCACGACTGTTGCGTGTAGGTGACATTGGATCGCAGCAACGCTGAGAAAGGAGAGCATATCAAATCAGCTTCGAGCCTTTGTCTATCATCATTGTATTTTCCTTTATGCTCATTGTACTTATAAAGTTTTTTATCATAGTAAAAATGTGATGGAATTTTTGGTTATTGTTTGTGGGTTATGCCTTTGGTTATGCTTATTACGAATCAAACTGATGTTGAAAATCCTCCTCGTAGCATCCTAGGATCGAAACCTGGCGAATGGCCACTGGGAACCGAAAATGGGGTTCTGCGGAGGCTGTGGCGCTGGATTCGACGATCGAGAATTTTGTGAGCCCGGTTTCCGAGTTTGGGGTGTGACAGCACAACTATAAATAGGAGTCCTTAGGATGTTCCTAGGCATCTTCTAGGGTTTAAGGAGTGGAGAAAAAGCATGGAGAAGCCATCGCCAAGAGTTTTTCTTCTTCCTCCTTAGTCGTTTTTATGCTTTTCTTAAGAGATTTTAGTTCAATCATGTCTATGGTTAGCTAAACCTCTTAGCTAGGGTTAAGAGGTGAGCTTGTAGTGTGATGAGATGTTTATTTTACTTTGATTCATGTTTATGTAGAACCTTCTTTGATTCTAATTTGATTTTAAAGGAATGCTTTCAGTTCTTAATGGTTTATTGTAACTTAAATTACAGTAGATCTGCAATAGCTTTGAGTATCTTCTTTTCCTGATTTTAAGATTGTGGGATTGGTAAATCCTGTTGTTAGCCATTGTCTCGTAGGCATGGTTTGGTGATGGAATCTCTTCCAATTATCACAATTCTTCTCCATTGAGAATTAGGTCAAGGAAAGTTCAATTTGATCTTAATTGTATATCTTCCAATTGGATAGGATAGGACTCCAATTCCAATCATATGACTTGAAACAAGTAAGAGGGATCCCTGATCTCTACAAGTGGATCCTTGGAAACCCTAGTTACAAATTTGAATTTGTTAGTTTTAATCACTTTAATCATAATTACTCTTTCAATTAGTTAGATATAGTTTTAGCTCTTCATCTAGTTCTAGTTCAAGTTAAATTCAGAAGATACGTACAAGTCAGTCCCTATTAATTCGACCTCAGTCTTATCGAGATTATTACTACATCGCGACCCTACACTTGGGGTTGTGAAAAAGTTTTTGGCACCATTGTCGGGGACTAACGGCTGTGTTTTTCTGAGATTAACTAGTTTCAGAATTAGGTTAAGATTAGGATTTGTTTACTTTCTATTTTTAGGTTAGGAGTTTTCTGATTTATTTTTAGAAACTAAATTACTTTCTAATTCTAGGTTAGAACTTTCCTAATCAGTTTTTAAAAACTAGGTTTTTTTTTAGAAACTTTCCTTTCTAGTTTTAAAAACTAATTCACTTTCTTTTTTCTTTTGCAAGATCCTTACATAGAACCTTCTAATTTGGTAACTTCTTTCTAATTCTATCTCTTTCTATTTCTAGATATTTATTTCCGTTTTTTTTTTAGGTTTAGGTTGGATTCTGAAATTGAGGGCTGAGAGTGTTTCATGCCCAAGAGGGTCCGTGACAACACTCGACGTCTCTTGAGTTAAGAAGGATTGGTTGAAGGGTTATCCACTATAAGAAACACCACTTTTAGCGACGAAAATTTCCGTCGTTAAAAGTCAAATTTTTGCAGCTAAAAACTTTTAGCGACGAAAATTTTCGTCGCTAAATTCATCGCTAAAAGACCGATTTACAAGGCTTTTATCAGCGAAAAATTCAAATCGTCGCTAAATGCAAGCTTTTAAGCGACGAAAATTTTCGCCGCTAAACAAATTTTCCTAGACCTTTAGCCGCGAAAATTTTCGCTGCCAAAAAAATTTTCAAGACTTTTTAGCAGCGAAAATTTTTGCAGCCAAAAGAACTGCCAAGACTTTTAGCAGCAAAAATTTTCGCCACCAAACAAATATCCAAGACTTTTTAGCAGCAAAAAGTTTTGCCGCCAAAAAAACCGCACAGACTTTTATCAGCAAAAATTTTTGCCACCAAAAAATATCAGGGACTTTTTAGCAGCGAAAAGTTTCGCTGCCAAAAAAACTGCCCAGATTTTTAGCAGCAAAAATTTTCACCGCCAAAAAATATCCAGGACTTTTTGCTGCAAAAAAATTTTACAAGACTTTTAGCAGCGAAAATTTTCGCTGCCAAAAATATTTTCCAAAAATTGCAAGACTTTTTAGCAACAAAACATAAGATTTTAGCAGCGAAAATATTTGCGGCAAAATAAATTTTCCAAGACTTTTAGCTGAAAAAATTTTCGCTGCCAAGAAATTACAAGACTTTTAGCAGCGAAAATTTTCACCGCCAAAAAACTTCCAAGACTTTTTAGTAGTGAAAATTTTCGCCGCCAAAAAATATCCAAGATTTTACAAGCGAAAAGTTTAGCCGCCAAAAAAATTTCTAAGAATTTTTAGCAGCGAAAACTTTTGCTGCTAAAAAAATCATTCCACTTTTAGCGATAAAAATTTTCGTCGCTAAAAGTCTCTTTTTTTTTAAATGTAAGCTCAAAATTCCTCACAAATTTCCTAATATACACCTGTTAACAATATATTTCATCATATTCATCCTAATATACACTTGTTATATAATATATTTCATCATATTCGCATTCACATCCAGCTAAACCCAAACCCAAACCTAAACATAAACTACATTCATTCAAACACAAACAATCTTATCCGCATCACATTCATTCATGCATAAATACATATAAACTTATCATAATAAAAAAATATACAAAAAATCACAAAGATGAAGGCGGAGGTGGTGGGGCATTGGTGGGTAAGCGTGCAACAAAAGCCTGTAACATTTGCATCATCCATCACTCATACTCCACCCGCATCTCCTCCATCCTCCTCTCCTACTCCTCCCTCTGCCTCGCCAGATGATCCTCCATCTTCCTCTCCTGCTCCTCCCTCTGCCTTGCCAGATGATCTTCCATCTTCCTCTCCTGCTCCTCCCTCTGCCTCGCCAGCTCCTCCATCATCTTCCTCTCCTGCTCCTCCCTCTACTTGTCCAACTGCTCTTTGATGTCATCAACGACGACCCATAGCTGCTGAACCACTCTCTCTGCGGTATCAGCTCGGCGTACGACACTGTCGCCAACGACAATGGATCGGCTGAAGGCAACTCTAGCGGGTGCCATGAACTTGGCACCACGGCCAAACCCACGCACATATCCAAAACGGATGCCAAGCACCTGACTCAGGATCTCTAGCTCACTCCGTTGAGTACCATCGGGAGTGTGCTGACTGTGTAAGATGTTCATCTCCTCCTGTAATGAAAATATATGAATTTTCATAATAAATGACATTATTATATTTTAATGCAATTAAATTTTACAATGTAAGGATTTTTACCCAAATCTCGCTGGCTTTAGAATGTACCCAAGATCCCGTCATCTGCCGACAGTGAGTCCCTTTATAGAAGTCTACTGGTCCGGGCTCCTGGCCAGTGACGGAATCTCGCTGCGCAATCGAAAGAACAATAGAGTTAATATAAATGCATGGAAAGAATATATAAACATAATAATTAACAGTTCTTTCTTACCATGTCGTGACGAAGTCGTACGAATGACTTTGAACCAGCTACATGGTTCACTTCTAATTTTCCTTTGTTGTCAGAATTTATTTTGCTCCTTTTTTAGAACACATTATTCATAATACATTATTATTAATTATGAATTTAATTATTACGTTAAGATATCGTAAATATGTAAATATTACCTGAAAAGAATCAGACGAAAACCTATCACAGAGTATCCGCCAGTTCCCATCGGTCACATGTAGCGATGCAGACTGTACGGCCTCCTCGTAGCTCACGCACCGCTTGTACTGCCGGTGTAATCTAGTGTGGTAATCCTTGAACCGCTCCTTCATCATGTCGTCAACGGCATGGGAGATGTGCGGAACACTCAAATCAAAGTCAAATTTATCCTTCAGTTTTGTAAATAATAGATTAAGGCAATAAACTCATTAAGAAAATAACTTAATTGTAAATGAACATTTATAAAATAAATTTTAATTGACTAACATTTACCTGAAGGCGCTGACGGATGAGCTGCCGAACATCATCTGTCACATCTCTCCAATGGGGGGTGGTGGGGGGAATTAGAAATCGACATAAGACACCGACCTCTGATGTAAACAACATGGCATTGTTCCCAATAGGTCTAATGCAGTCTTGTGAAAACTCTATTGTTACTCTACCCTCACGGCTAAGTCGCTCTAAAAGTAACCCACGCATGGGTCCACATCCTCGCCGGCTGGTCGACAACATTGTTGCAACATAATTATGTAAATCTAAACATAAACAAAAATCATTAAAAGAAATATATGTCTAAACTTACATGCAGTGCCTGGTATATCGTGACTGAGGGATCAAACGCCTGTGATACAATATGCGACGGCGATGCTGGCTCCGTCGTATCACGGGTAGAAGGGGTAGATCCAGTGCGCAAACGACGTACTCTCCCACCTGGTACCATCACTGAATATGTGCGAACTACGAACTTATAAATTTAAACAATGTCAATACAAGTGGAATATACTAAAACATTATACAAGTAGTGTTGATGGTATAATGCATTTGTGAGAGATGAATAAAATATTATTAGACCATTACACTATAATGCAATCATAATATAATAAAACTATAAACTTTAATCTATAACCATTGAAAATTCCATTACACATTGTCATTGTATATTAAATACATATATTTATTATAATACGAAACAACTGTGAGGTAAACTATCCGAAGTACTCCCTGCATAAGTTATCGTATGCTTCAGAAGTGTATGTCATCCTGTGTGAAGCATTGGACATTTTTATAGCCAACATGACAGTCACAATAGGAGAAATTTGATCTATCGAGACTCCATTCAGATGTGCAAGTGACAGAGTCACATCTCCCATATCTCATTTCCCACAGTTATATATCTCCATCAACTCTAGAATTTTTTTGAGATTGTATAATCTTTCGTCTGAGTCGTCGTCGATATATTTCACTCTACACTCATCGACCAGACCGGGTATTTCTATGGCCCTACCAGATGAAGATAGGACCGAAACGTCCATCTGCAACAGCTGATGAAGTACGTTGCGTGCTTCTGCTATGCTCCAGTTTGAGGATAACATGATCAGAAATTATCTCAACTGTAAATGTGGATTATAAACAAGTCAATAAAAGGAATTAATCATGACTTGTAATTTTCACGTATACATGAAATACATAAATTATTTGAATTAAAAAATGACATGTAAATCATGTGTACATTTAATAATCGTCGTATATATCACTATCACTTAGGGTTATTTCTTCTTCACCATCACTATCGCTGATTAGTATTTCCTCCCCATAGTCTCTAACGTTATCATCAATGAAACCTGTATCATCTCTAACAATGTCTTGTATTAATGAGGCATCAACATGATCAGGTGGCACATCATCTCTGTCTAATTGCACCACATCAATATCAACACTTGAATCAGTCCCTGTATCGCTAGATGTCATGTCTTCTTGATATGCTTGTTTAACCCTAGACGTGTCATTTCCCTCGTCCTCGTTATCTTCGACTTCTAGTACGGAAACATCAAATACGTTCCTGGGCTTTATTTTCTACACCACGTGCCAAGAGCCGCCTAACTTAGTGTCAGTGAGGTAAAATACTTGTTCAGCCTGACTGGCGAGGACAAATGGGTCATCCTTAAACCACTTTCGAGATAAATTTACGCTCGTAAAGTAGTTGTCAGTCTGTATTCCCAACTTCTTATTTCCAATATCCCACCAATCACATCTAAATAAGCACACCCGCTTTCTCGTACAATAACTCAGCTTAATAATATCAGTCAAAATGCCATAAAAGTCAATTTCATCCTCCTCATTTATTCCTTTCACAACTACCCCACTATTTTGCGTGGTCCTGTACTTTTCACGTTCTACCGAATCCCATTTACAATACAACCTGTATATCTAGATACACGTCTATCAGGGCCATACGCCAGTGAGTATAGTGCATCAGACACATCCACAGAGTTGCTTGTGCGCAACATCTTTATCTATTATCATGTACAAAATATAATTGTTTAGTGATTTTCTTAGGTTGAAATAATGTGCAATACAATGGAAATTCTAAGTGTGGTGAGATACAATGTGAAATCTTACACGTTCGACGAACCATTCTGGAAACTGATCCTGATGCATCCGATCATAATTTGTGGGGAATTTAGACTTCATCTCGTCTATGTGTTCACTACACATAAATGACACGTCGTCAGCAAGAAACATTAAGATCATCATATGTAGGAATTACAATAATCGAGGGAAGACTTACTCCAAGTACGACTCTATTTCTTCATAATTGTGCAACACATACTACCGCGCCTTTACTAGATCCCTAAGGTCCATATCCTGAAACGTCGGGGATCCTAAAGGACGAATGTTATGTGCAAATATAGATATGAGTCCTTGTTCATGCTCCCGTCCTTCATCGGCATCCCGATCTTCTCGGTTGAATCTAGTCTTTATGCCACGAAGATACATGGAGCAAAATGTAAGGCACTCATTATCAATGTACGCTTCAGCTATCGACTCCTCCGGTCGTGCCTTATTCCTCATAAATTGTTTGAGTGTGTGAAAGTCTCTGTATACAAAATCACTGTGTTATACGTATGAAAACATGGATATATATATATATGTGTAGTTTATGGAATGAATAAAAATTTTAACAGGTTCTACCACCTTTCGATCGGATACATCCAACGATATTGTACTGGGCCTGCAAGCTTTGCCTCGTGCAGTAAGTGAATCGCTAGGTGTACCATAACATCGAAAAATGCAGGTGGAAATATTCTTTCAAGTTTGCAAATGATTATGGCAATGTCCCTCTCCAGTCTTTTAATAACATCCACATTCAACGATTTTGAAACAAATCCTTAAAGAATATACCCAGCTCAATCAGCGTCGCACTGATATCTTTGCTCAGGAATCCATGAATCGCAACCGGCAGTAGGCATTGCAGAAGGACGTGACAATCATGACTTTTAATTCCTGTTACCTTACAATCCATAACGTTTACGCGCCCAGATATGTTTGACGCATACCCATCGGAAAACTTCACCGATCTCAACCATTTACATAAACGTTTTTTCTCTAGTTTGGTCAAGGCGTAGCAGGCTGCTGGAATAGTATATGAATTTTCATGTGGTTGCAAGTGCAACTCTTTCCTTAAACCCATTTCTTGTAGATCTAATCGAGCCTTGAAACTATTTTTGTTTTCTTCTCTATGTTCGTCACTGTTCCAAAGACATTGTCACATATATTTTTCTCAATATGCATGACATCCAAGTTGTGTCGCAATTTCAGATCACTCTAATAGGGCAACTCAAAAAAGATGCTCTTCTTCCTCCAGTTATAGTCCAATACTGTACGTTTCCACTTCTTCAAGTGCGATGCCTTACCAAATCTAACTTCTCCAATGTTACTCAGTTGTTGCATCACATCTTCTCCAAATAGCTCTTTCGGGGGTGGCCCATGATCTTGTTTGCCATCAAAGATCATCATCTACCTGCGCCAACTATGATCGCTCGGAAGGAAGAGACGATGGCCCATATAACATGTTTTTCTACCATGCTTCAATGACAATAAACAAGTCTCAATGCCACATGTAGGACAAGCCAACTTGCCCTTCGTGCTCCACCCAGATAAATTTTCATACGCGGGAAAGTTATTTATTGTCCACAAGACCGCTGCATGCAATCAAAATGTCTACCCTGTAGATTTATCATACGTGTGTACACCTTTACTCCACAACTCGTTTAACTCATCTACTAATGGTTGCAAGTACACATCAATGTCATTCCCAGGTAACCTGGGTCCAGGAATAAGCAATGACATCATGAAAAATGACTCCTTCATACACAACCAAGGAGGTAAATTGTAGGACATAAGTACCACTGGCCACATACTGTACGATCTACTCATATTACCAAATGGATTAAAACCATCACTTGCAAGACCTATTTGAACATTGCGAGAATCCTCTGCAAACCAGTCATGTTGTTTGTCAAAATTTTGCCAGGCTTCAGAGTCCGTAGGGTGCCTCAGTGTACTATCATCATGAATGCGTTTCTCCTTATGCCACCTCATATCTTCAGCTGTCTTACGAGACATAAACAATCTTTGCAATCTGAATTTCAATGGGAAGTACCTTAACACCTTTCGCGGGATGTTCTTATCCCTAGCTTTGCCATACTTCCACCTAGACTCTCCACATTATTGACACTTTTCAGCATCCTTATGCTCTTTTCGATATAATAAACAATCATTTATACATGCATGTATGAGTTCATAACCAAGTCCCAAGTCACGCATTAAGGATTTTGCCTCGTAATGGGACTTAGGCAATGTCTCACCATCCGGTGCTTCTTTCAACAACTCTAGCAATATGTTGAACGATTTGTTACTCTAATGATTTATTGTCTTCAAATGAAGTAACTTTGTAAGAAAATTCAACTTGGAGAAGTTCTTACACCTCGAATAAAGTGGATGTTGCACATCCCTCAACAACCTACTAAACTTTTTTGATTCGACATCACCCATTGGAGGAATATCTTGGCTACTGCTTGTCGCTGCAAAATCAGTATCTGCAGTTGTTCCCCTAAACACATCCCCTATGATATCTTATATTTCGTCAACATCTTCATCCTCGTCATCCGGCACAATTGGATCACCAATGACTTCAGTGGGCTCAACTCTATGGGTCATATCTTCACCATGATAGATCCACCAAGTGTAACCCTGGTCAATCCCAACTATGAACAAATCATCCTCTACTTTGTCTAAAGTCTTAAATATCATGTTCTTGCATTTTCGACATGGACACCTAATCTTATTCCTTGAATCTGCCCAATTTCGCGCAAATTTCATGAACTCTTCAACCCCTTGTTTATACTCTGGGCCAAACTTGTTCTTAGCTCGCATCCAACTCTTATCCATGTCTACAATGAAAAGACTAAAGTTAGTTTATGGAAATAGCTTTAAGATTATGCTAAGTTATAGGTTTAGGTTATATTATATGTTTAAGATTTGATAATAGGTATAGTTTAGGTTATAACTTTAGGTTATAGGTTTAAGTTTATATTATAAGTTTAGGTTAAGGTTACAAGTTTAGGTTAAGGTTGTAAGTATGGGTTATAGGTTAAGGTATAGGTATAGGTTAAGGTTAAGGTATAGGTTTAGGTTATAAGTGTAGGTTATAGGTTTAGGGAAAGGTTAGGTTCAGGTTATAGGTTTTGGGATTTGAGAATAGTTTTAGGTTTTAAGTATAGGTTTAGGTTGGATTATAGGTTAAGGTTTAGGGATTTGTGTTTAGGTTATAGGTTATGGGTTATAGGGTAAGGTTAGGGTTTAAAAGATATAGGTTAAGGTTTTAGGGAATGGTTTTAGGTTTAGGTTATAGGTTTAGGTTTAGAGATTTAGGTTCGGGTTCGGGTTTGGGATCGGTTTTAGGTTTAGTTTTAGGTTCGAGTTTAGGTTTAGGTTATAAGGTATAAGTTTAGGAAATTGAGAATTGGTTTAGGTTTAGGTTTAGGGAATCGGGTTCGGGTTCGGGATCAGGTTTAGGTTTGGGTTTTCAAGTTTAAGCTTAGGTTAAGGTTAGGGATTTGAGATTAGGATTAGGTGTAGGTTTAGGTTTAAGGATTTGAGAATACATTTAGGTTTTAGGTTTAGGTTTAGGTCTTAGGTTATAGGTTAAGGTTTAGGATTTAGGTTTAGGTGAATGATAGGTAATAGGTTATAAGTTTAGGTTATAGGTAATAGGTTTTGGTTTAGGTTAAGGTTATAGGTTTAGGTTAAGGTTTAGGTTTAGGTTAAGGTTATAGGTTTAGGTTAAGGTTTAGGTTTAGGTTAAGGTTAAGGTTTATGTTTAGGTTATAAGCTATAGGTTTAGGGAATTGAGAATTGGTTAAGGTTTAGGTTTAGGGAATCGGGATCGGGTACAGGTTCTGGTTTAAGCTTAGGTTTTCATGTTTACATTTAGGTTTAGGTTAGGGAGTTAAGATTGGGATTAGGTGTAGGTTTAAGTTTAGGGATTTGAGAATAGGTTAATGTTTAGGTATAGGTTTAGGTTTTGGTTTTGGTTTTAGGATAAGGTTAAGGTTATAAGTTTAGGTTATAGGTTATAGGTTTAGGTTATAGGTTTAGGTTAGGTTTAGGTTTAGGTTACTGAGTTATAGCTTTGGGAATTGAGAATAGGTTAAGGTTTAGGCTTAGGAAATTGGGTTTGGGTTCGGGTTCGGGTTCGGGATCGGGTTTAGGTTTGGGTTTTCAAGTTCAGGTTTAGGTTTAGGTTAGGGAGTTGAGATTAGGATTTGGTGTAGGTTTAGGTTTAGGGATTTGAGAATAGGTTAAGGTTTAGGTTTAGGAAATCGGGTTGGGGTTCGGGATCGGGTTTAGGCTTGGGTTTTCATGTTTAGGCTTAGGTTTAGGTTAGGGAGTTGAGATTGGGATTTGTTGTAGGTTTAGGTTTAGGGATTTGAGAATAGGTTAATGTTTAGGTATAGGTTTAGGTTTAGGTTATAGGTTTTGGTTTTGGTTTTAGGATAAGGTTAAGGCTATAAGTTTAGGTTATAGGTTATAGGTTTAGGTTTAGGTTATAGGTTATAGCTTTGGAAATTGAGAATAGGTTAAGGTTTAGGCTTAGGAAATTGGGTTTGGGTTCGGGTTCGGGATCGGGTTTAGGTTTGGGTTTTCAAGTTCAGGTTTAGGATTAGGATAGGGAGTTGAGATTGGGATTTGGTGTAGGTTTAGGTTTAGGGATTTGAGAATAGGTTAATGTTTAGGTATAGGTTTAGGTTTAGGTTATAGGTTCATGTTTTGGTTTTAGGATAAGGTCAAGGTTATAAGTTTAGGTTATAGGTTATAGGTTAAGGTTATAGGTTTAGGTTATAGGTTTAGGTTAGGTTTAGGTTTAGGTTATAGGTTATAGGTTATAGCTTTAGGAATTGAGAATAGGTTAAGGTTAAGGTTTAGGAAATCGGGTTGGGGTTGGGAATGGGTTTAGGCTTGGGTTTTCATGTTTAGGCTTAGGTTTAGGTTAGGGAGTTGAGATTGGGATTTGGTGTAGGTTTAGGTTTAGGGATTTGAGAATAGGTTAATGTTTAGGTATAGGTTTAGGTTTAGGTTATAGGTTTTGGTTTTGGTTTTAGGATAAGGTTAAGGTTATAAGTTTAGGTTATAGGTTAAGGTTATAGGTTTAGGTTATATTTAGGTTAGGTTTAGGTTTAGGTTATAGGTTATAGCTTTGGGAATTGAGAATAGGTTAAGGTTTAGGCTTAGGATTTGGGTTCGGGATCGGGTTTAGGTTTGGGTTTTCAAGTTCAAAGTTTAGGTTTAGGTTAGGGAGTTGAGATTGGGATTAGGTGTAGGTTTAGGTTTAGGGATTTGAAAATAGGTTAATGTTTAGGTATAGGTTTAGGCTTAGGTTATAGGTTTTAATTTTGGTTTTAGGATAAGGTTAAGGTTATATGTTTAGGTTATAGGTTAAGGTTATAGGTTTATGTTATAGGTTTAGGTTAGGTTTAGGTTTAGGTTACAGGTTATAGCTTTGGGAATTGAGAATAGGTTAAGGTTTAGGTTTAGGAAATCGGGTTGGGGTTCGGGATCGGGTTTAGGCTTGGGTTTTCATGTTTAGGCTTAGGTTTAGGTTAGGGAGATGAGATTGGGATTTGGTGTAGGTTTAGGTTTAAGGATTTGAGAATAGGTTAAGGTTTAGGTTTAGGAAATCGGGTTGAGGTTCGGGATCGGGTTTATGCTTGGGTTTTCATGTTTAAGCTTAGGTTTAGGTTAGGAAGTTGAGATTGGGATTTGGTGTAGGTTTAGGTTTAGGGATTTGAGAATAGGTTATGGTTTAGGTATAGGTTTAGGTTTAGGTTATAGGTTTTGTTTTGGTTTTAGGATAAGGTTAAGGTTATAAGTTTAGGTTATAGGTTTAGGTTATAGATTTAGGTTACGTTTAGGTTTAGGTTATAGGTTATAGCTTTGGGAATTGAAAATAGGTTAATGTTTAGGTTTAGGAAATCGGGTTGGGGTTTGGGATCGTGTTTAGGCTTGGGTTTTCATGTTTGAGGCTCGAGGTTTGGTTAGGGAGTTGAGATTGGGATTTGGTGTAGGTTTAGGTTTAGGGATTTGAGAGTAGATTAATGTTTAGGTATAGGTTTAGGTTTAGGTTATAGGTTTTGGTTTTGGTTTTAGGATAAGGTTAAGGTTATAGGTTTAGGTTATATTTTAGGTTAGGTTTAGGTTTAGGTTATAGGTTATAGCTTTGGGAATTGAGAATAGGTTTAGGTTTAGGCTTAGAAATTGGGTTTGGGTTCAGGATCGGGTTTAGGTTTGGGTTTTCAAGTTTAGTTTAGGTTTAGGTTAGGGAGTTGAGATTGGGATTAGGTGTAGGTTTAGGTTTAGGGATTTGAGAATAGGTTAATGTTTAGGTATAGGTTTAGGTTTAGGTTATAGGTTTTAGTTTTGGTTTTAGGATAAGGTTAAGGTTATATGTTTAGGTTATAGGTTAAGGTTATAGGTTTAGGTTAGGTTTTGGTTTAGGTTATAGGTTATAGCTTTGGGAATTGAGAATAGGTTAAGGTTTAGGTTTAGGAAATCGGGTTGGGGTTCGGGATCGGGTTTAGCTTGGGTTTTCATGTTTAGGCTTAGGTTTAGGTTAGGGAGTTAAGATTGGGATTTGGTGTAGGTTTAGGTTTAGGGATTTGAGAATAGGTTAAGGTTTTGGTTTTGGTTTTAGGATAAGGTTAAGGTTATAAGTTTAGGTTATAGGTTTAGGTTATATTTAGGTTAGGTTTAGGTTATAGGTTATAGCTTTAGGAATTGAGAATAGGTTAAGGTTTAGGCTTAGAAATTGGGTTTGGGTTCGGGATCGGGTTTAGGTTTGGGTTTTCAAGGTCGAGTTTAGGTTTAGGTTAGGGAGTTGAGATTGGGATTAGGTGTAGTTTAGGTTTAGGGATTTGAGAATAGGTTAATGTTTAGGTATAGGTTTAGGTTTAGGTTATAGGTTTTGGTTTTGGTTTTAGGATAAGGTTAAGGTTATAAGTTTAAGTTATAGGTTAAGGTTATAGGTTTAGGTTATAGGTTTAGGTTACGTTTAGGTTTAAGTTATAGGTTATAGCTTTGGGAATTGAGAATAGGTTAAGGTTTAAGTTTAGGAAATCGGGTTAGGGTTCAGGATCGGGTTTAGGCTTGGGTTTTCATGTTTAGGCTTAGGTTTAGGTTAGGGAGTTGAGATTGGGATTTGGTGTAGGTTTAGGTTTAGGGATTTGAGATAGGTTAAGGTTTAGGTATAGGTTTAGGTTTAGGTTATAGGTTTTGGTTTTGGTTTTAGGATAAGGTTAAGGTTTAGGTTAAGGTTATAGGTTTAGGTTATCGGTTTAGGTTAGGTTTATGTTTAGGTTATAGGTTATAGCTTTGGGAATTGAGAATAGGTTAAGGTTTAGGCTTAGAAATTGGGTTTGGGTTCGGGATTGGGTTTAGGTTTGGGTTTTCGTGTTCGGAGTTTAGGTTTAGGTTAGGGAGTTGAGATTGGGATTAGGTGTAGGTTTTGGTTTAGGGATTTGACAATAGGTTAATGTTTAGGTATAGGTTTGGGTTTAGGTTTAGGTTATAGGTTTTAGTTTTGGTTTTAGGATAAGGTTAAGGTTATAAGTTTAGGTTATAGGTTAAGGTTATAGTTTTAGGTTATAGGCTTAGGTTAGGTTTAGGTTTAGGTTATAGGTTATAACTTTGGGAATTGAGAATAGGTTAAGGTTTAGGTTTAGAAAATCGGGTTGGGGTTCGGGATCGGGTTTAGGCTTGGGTTTTCATGTTTAGGCTTAGGTTTAGGTTAGGGAGATGAGATTGGGATTTGGTGTAGGTTTAGGTTTAGGGATTTGAGAATAGGTTAAGGTTTAGGTTTAGGAAATCGGGTTGGGGTCCGAGATCGGGTTTATGCTTGGGTTTTCATGTTTAGGCTTAGGTTTAGGTTAGGGAGTTGAGATTGGAATTTGGTGTAGGTTTAGGTTTAGGGATTTGAGAATAGGTTATGGTTTAGGTTTCGGTTTAGGCTTAGGTTATAGGTTTTGGTTTTGGTTTTAGGATAAGGTTAAGGTTATAAGTTTAGGTTATAGGTTAAGGTTATAGGTTTAGGTTAGGTTTAGGTTTAGGTTATAGGTTATAGCTTTGGGAATTGAGAATAGGTTAAGGTTTAGGTTTCGGAAATCGGGTTGGGGTTCGGGATTGGGTTTAGGCTTGGGTTTTCATGTTTAGGCTTAGGTTTAGGTTAGGGAGTTGAGATTGGGATTTGGTGTAGGTGTAGGTTTAGGTTTAGGGATTTGAGAATAGGTTAATGTTTAGGTATAGGTTTAGGTTTAGGTTATAGGTTTTAGTTTTGGTTTAGGATAAGGTTAAGGTTATAAGTTTAGGTTATAGGTTTAGGTTAGGTTTAGATTTAGGTTATAGGTTATAGCTTTGGGAATTGAGAATAGGTTAAGGTTTAGGTTTAGGAAATCGGGTTGGGGTTCGGGATCGGGTTTAGGCTTGGGTTTTCATGTTTAGGCTTAGGTTTAGGTTAGGGAGTTGAGATTGGGATTTGGTGTAGGTGTAGGTTTGGGGATTTGAGAATAGGTTAAGGTTTAGGTATAGGTTTAGGTTTTGGTTTTAGGATAAGGTTAAGGTTATAGGTTTAGGGAATTGAGAATTGGTTTAGGTTTAGGTTTAGGGAATCGGGTTCGGGTTCGAGATCGGGTTTAGGTTTGGGTTTTGAATTTTAGGTTTAGGTTTAGGTTAAGGTTTAGGTTTAGGTTTTGGGATTTGGGATTTGAGAATAAGTTTAGGTTATAAGTATAGGTTTAGGTTGGGTTATAGGTTGGGATTTGAGAATATGTTTTAGTTTAGGTTTTAGGTTTAGGTTAATGTTAGGTAATAAGTTATAAGTTTAGGTTATAGGTGATAGGTTAAGGTTTTAGGTCATAGGTTTTGGTTTAGGGAATTGTTTATAGATTAAGGTTAAGGTCTAGGTGTAGGTTAGGTTTAGGAATTTGAGAATAGGATTAGGTTATAGGTATAGGTTTAGGTTGGGTTATAGGTTTAGGTTAAGGGTGTGGTACCTGTAAATACAGACATAAACACGGCCTGTCCAAATGGTCAGGCCCTTCATATGCTATCCATAGGAAATGGACAGCTTCATCATGTTCATAACAGCAGTTTCCACCTTCCAGGGACCCCCGCTCATCCGGATAGCTCCGACGCATATCCGAGTCTGCTCCATTAATCTCGAGCAAATACATAGACACGGCCTGTCCAAATGGCCAGGCCCTTCCAATACTGTCCATAAGAAATGGACAGCTTCATCATGGTCATAACAGCGGTTCCCACCTTCCATGGATCCCCGCTCATCAGGATAGTTCTGACGCATATCTGGGTCTGCTCTATCAATCTCAAGCAAATACATAAACACGGCCTGTCCAAATGGCCAGGCCCTTCCAATGATGTCCATAGGAAATGGACAGCTTCATCATGGTCATAACAGCGGTTCCCACCTTTCAGGGGCCCCCGCTCATCCGGATAGCTCCGACGCACATCCGGGTCTGCTCCATCAATTCTAAGCTAATATAATTAAATCCTAAATTAGTTACTCATCCAAGGTTGAATAGATTGTAATACTTTCATATTTCTATTTAAACGTCCATGCCGAAAATTCGGCCGCATCTTCCCATGCCTCTCTAGATAAGTTGATCTTACGTTACATTACGATGCCAAATATCTAAATCAATGTTGTAATATTTGATATTGGATATGGAACTAAAGAAACATATCCAGAGAGAAACGAAGAGATGGACTGCGGATCAGGCATGAACATTTAAATAGATTGTATGAAAGCATACTTTCCATCTAACCTTGAACTGTCCAAAATGGGACAATTTAAGCGATTTCTATGCCACCAAAAACACACCATATCTATGTATGGCCCCATAGAAATCCTCAAACGAGTAACTAATTATCTAACTTACAAATCTATAAATTACAACATAGGCACCATACACCCATGCTCAAGTGAACCAAGTAAAGCATTATTCACACATGTTCAAGTGAACCAATTCAAGCATCATTCGCACATTTTTGTACACAACCAAGTTGAGCATCATTCACACATGTTCAAGTGAACTAAGTCAAGCATCATTCATACATGTTTAAGTGGATTGATTTAAGCATCATAAGCAAATGTTCTAGGGGGTTGATCTTAGCATCATTACTACACATCCGAGTTGATTGATTTAAGCATCATAAACACATGTTCCAGTGGAGTGATTTAATCATCGTAAATACATGTCCAAGTGGACTGATTCAAGCATTGTAAACACATGGTCAGGCATACTGATTTAAGCATTATAAGCATTATTCAAACAATTAAAACTATGTCTGTCAAACACAACATCATTGTGGAATTACTTTAGAAAGAATTACATTTGCATTTTCATGTTCATAAATACTGAGGTTTGGGTTTTCATGTTGTCGTTGTCATGTTTAAAAATGGATATGGCCACTGGCCCATATTCCATGTTTGCTTCTGAAAGATGCGAATATGGCCATAAATCTCAATTCTCAGTCATTCCATAACCCCTTAGCACGTCGTAGGATAGACCTGAATTTAATAAAACGAGTCAAGATGGAAAGTCTCCATCATCAAGTATGACAACGAGTAGGTGTGCTTTTTCCTAACTCCACATATAAATGTGTGCGTGCCATGAAAATAAGCTTCTAATATTAGATCTATTATACACTTGCATTTGTAGATCGATCGAGTTTAAGTTTTTAGGCTAAGAGGCCTAACATATATGTATAGTCAATTTAAGAATATTCTATCTTTACATGGATGCGTTTTAAGTGAATGAGTTCCAAGCATGTTAATAACCTTTTTACACACAAGTAAATAAGAGTTGGAAAAGCATTTTCTATAAACGTTTGTCTAGGATAACTCTTTATTTAGTGGACTATTTAAAGGAAAAGATAATAAAGATATGGTTCAAAAGAAAATAGAAGAAAAACCTGACACTATTCATTACAGCTGACATTATCCATGTGTTTTGTGAATTTTGTGAACTATGGCCTTTCCAAGAAAAAAATTCTCATTATACATGGGAGTTTCTATTGCATGATGTCTTTAAAAGCATGAACATGCTTAGCTTCCTAATATACATGGGAGGCTCCCTGGAACATAAATATCAATCCAAGTCAAGATGCTCAATTATCAAGAAACAAATTGGTGAACTACAATACCTATTGAAAGCATGGAGTAAATGTTGGTGCATGCTAACTTGGTAAATGCTAAAAGCTAAAAGAAAATTGCAAATATCGCTTCCAACCTGAGAAGTTTTTAACTACTTTTGTGCCATGCAAATTATTATTTTTTTTTGGATAAAAGCTTGACATTCAGGCAAGTTGAAGTCACCACTAATTGGTCTCACCAACATTTTTTTTAAAAAAATGAAGCTCCATAACAAAGGATCATGAAAGAACATGGAGAATATGGGCCAACAAGAGATATAAACCCCAAGTAGAGACTTGTAATAAGAAAGCATATGCAGTTCATGTAATACAGTCTGGTATTAACGTAATCACCTGAAATATCTTAAAATGCTTGACAGCTCTAAGAACTGACTCATGTAATATTTAGCTTAGAAATTAGTGTTAGTTATCATTTATTGCTAATTCATTTGCAGTGTATGCTTCAGTTGTCTGAACCATTGTTATGTTGTGTCTCATCATGGATAAATCATGTATGTTGTGTCTCATCATGGATAAACCATGCCACAAATATCTTTCTAATCAGAATATCCTAGCCACCAATCTTTGGACATTACTTTTTCCAGTTGAATGTGGACTAGAGGATTGATGTATTTCTGTTACACTATCTACCTGTAGGCCACAGGCTGGAACTTCACGATTCCTGAGATTGATTTTTTTTTATGGGCGTGGTCCATCCACAGTGGGACACAACAGACCAATGATCTGGATCATGCCCATCCACAGTGGGACACAACAGACCAATGATCTGGATTACCAAAGCAAGTGTCTCTGCCTGTTAGAATTTAAAACCTACCTGTACCATGTAAAGGTCAAAATTATGGGCTCCATTGTGAATGGAGCATTGTTTAAGAACCACAGTGATCAGATGATTTGATAATCGATTTCTGAAATCATTGAATTAGGACCACAATCCATTGTGGTGAACTGATTTCTGCTAAGATCAAGCCTGGAGCTTTGTACAGTTTGCCAGCTCATGAGGGATAATTTCGGAAAGCAAGTTAGAGGAAATATTGAAGATGACGAGCTCTGACAGTTCTCCAATCTCAGGAGGAATCTGGCCAACAAAATGGTTCTCTGACAAAAGGAGCCTCTCGATGATTCTAAGCTTGCCTATTTCCAAAGATATCATCCCCGAAAATCTGTTCTGATATAGTTCTAGCGCAATCAAATTTAGAACGTTAGATAATTCAACAGGGAGGTTACCTTTAAGGTGGCTATTCCCCAACCTTAACTGTACAAGAGACTTGCATGTTTTCAACCCATAAGGTATGTTACTGTAACGCCCTGAAAATCGGGGGTCGAGTATAACTCAACACCCGAGTTCCAACGCATCACTTATGCAACATAAATAATGATGATTAAATGTTGTCTGTGTTAGAGCAATAAACATGAGTAAGATTATACCAAAATAGTAATTCATACTCCAAATCAATTGTATAAAGGCAAGCAGAAGACTGAACTGTATATATATGTATGTAAAATAAACAAAATCATTTCATTCTCCAGAGTATGAACCCATCTGAGTCACCATATACATATGTCCGTTTTATAAACAAAATGTCAAAAATTCAACTAAGGAGTAATCCCTGCAAGTCCCGTCGATCCTGACAGCCTAGTCGAAGCCGCCAGAATACTGCATAAATGAGAACTCGTCCTGATCCTCGTCATAGTCCGACTCAGCCTCTTGAGTCGTCAGCTCATCTAAACCTGAGACAGAGTCTGGTTGGTGTGCGCAACACTGTCCCGTAATGTGGGAGTGAGTAGCTAACTCAGTGGAATAATAAAGCATAGGTTAACATGTTATCAATACAGTCAAGCAGTAATGATAAAGCAGTAAAATCAAACACTCCTAACTACTCTTATTAATGCAAGTATGAATGCAGTCATGATGGATGCCCTCACCACACCCTCCCTCGTGCGACACCATCTTACGTTCGCGGCATGCTTTCATCCCTCAGTGCTCCACATCTTCCAGGCACATGCAATGCATGATGAGCATGATTACCGAGTTTTTATTAGTCTCTAAGGTAGTTAAGAATCCCATCTCAGCACCCTCCTAAGGCATCATCATCCAAGCACTTACTCACACAAGCATATTTTCACAAACACTTAGCATACACTATTTCAACATACTTAGTGTATGTTAGCCAAACATGTATTAGGGCGAATCCTTTCGCCAAACAAGTATTTTATCCATATATCATATATTCATACATCAAATAATCATGTCAAACACATTTCCAAAATATATACATATACGGTATTTTCTACAATACACTATTTCTACATACATAGTGTATATTAGCATAACATGTATTAGGGCGAATCCTTTCGCCAAATAAGTATTTTATTCAAGTATCATATATTCATACAACAAATAATCATGTCAAACACATTTCCAAAATATATACGTATACGGTATTTTCTACGAATACCTAGAATATGTAAAATTCCATATTCTACGTCTTTAATCGAAACAGAAATCAGAAAGCACTTTGTACGTGTGCAATTGCATGCAGATCATGAATCTATCATTATCTGACATTAAAAGCGTTGAAAACCGTAACCTATACACCTAAAGTCCTCACCTTATACCGTAGAATCGCAACGGATCAACTAGGTTTGCCAAGCTTCCGTATTTGGCAATTTGGTAGCCTAAAGAATGAAATAGGTTAGCTATTTCATAACCTACAACCAACACACCCCAAAACAGATTTAGGGTTAGGGTTTGTTACCTCAAAACGAAGTCGGTATCACCGGGAAAGCGGCAAGAACGGAGTGGTGGAGCTAGGGTAGGGGCAGGAAACAGTAACAAGGAGATTCTCCCACTTCTCTCACTCTTTCTCTCTCTTTTCTCACTTCTCTCTCTAGGGTTTTTCTCAAATTCATATGGCTGTGAGAGAGAGTGTTCTAAGGTCCTTATATAGCCTAAAATCTCTCCAAACTAGACCTAATGTCAAGGTATACTTAGGTTATAACCAAAGTGGCATTGTTTTAGCTCAACGGAGGATTTCTGGTGGGCCTCCTTGAGCCAAAAGTCAGACTTAAGCTCATTAACCCTGGATCTACATAGAGTTAAGTTTTCATTTCAATCAGATTCCCAGATCACGCGTGGCGGACCAGTTTCAGTTCAACGGTCAGCGGGTCTCGATCCAAAATTTCAAGTACATGTAAATGTTTATGAAATTTTTCCTAATCTGAGGGTGTATTTGGGTCAGATTCTGACAGTCTGGTAGCTTACAAATTGACTGCAAGTAACAAGTCTCATATCACTATTCCAGATATTTATTTTGTAAAGAAAACAAGTGTTTTCACACTCCGCTCCGGACTCAAGCGAACAGCCGTGAGACATTGTCTGGGTTTGATTTTCGAGATGGTTGTCAAGCCCAGCGAGGCAGTCCGAAGTCCTTAACCTCGTATTATTCAGACTCCTGATGTGCGGTCCAGACCTAATATGGAGTTTCAATGTGCTCCCGAGAGCAGTCGGGTAATGAGTTTGATCCTAGACTTTAGGGTAACCTAGCGTCAATGTGGGTCTCGCAGATCGTATTTAAAGCGATTCAATTGGATTTCATGGCTAATCTAGTTTAGCACTTAGTTAACTTTATCAAATTTCTAAAAGATTTAATCCTAAGTGATTTCTGGTCAAAGTGGTACTCGAGTCATTGTACGGAAATTTACGAGTCGTTACAGTTACCAAACAGCCTATTCGACCAAAGACTAAAGACCAAGCACCCAAATCCCTAAAATCCCCAAATCCCCAAATCCCTAAATCGGTATTGAGATTGAGAGAGATTGAGAGAGAGAGAGAGAGATACCTCACGGACGTCAATGAACTAGCCTTCAACCGAGCTTCAGAGAGAGAGAAGGCGTACATGAGTAGGGCGTTCGACGACGGTAGGGTGGAGAGATCAGAGGGAGAGGAAGAGAGAGACAGAGAGAGGAGGGAGAGGGTGCGAGAGAGAGAGAGAGAGGGAGACAGAGGAGAAGGTGCGAGAGGAGAGAGAGAGAGAGAGAGAGAGAGAGTGTGTGTGTGTGTGTGTGTGTGTGTGTGTGTGTGTTTTTCAGGTTTTGGGTTTTGGGGAGATGGGCGTGCACGGGAGGTTTAGGTTTTGGGAATTGGTTTTGGGGCGTGCGACGAGGGAAATGGATTGGCTACTCCCCCTGACACCAGCCCCGGAGCTGGTGGTCAGTGCTCTGTGGGCCCCATCATGATGTATGTGTTTCATCCATTTCGTTCATCCATTTTTAAATATCATTTTATGTCTTTATCCAAAAAATAGGAGGGATATAAATCTCAAGTGGATCACACCACAGGAAAAAAAATAGTGATCGGATATCCATCATTTAAATCCTCTTAAGGCCCGATGTACTGTTTATTTGACATCCAATCCGTTGATTAGGTCATACAAACCCAGATAAAGGGATAAAACAAAGATCAACTTGATTCAATACTTTTATGGTCCCCAAATAGTATTTAACGGTCGAAGTTCATTAAACACTATTTCCTGTAATGTGGTCCACTTGAGACTGGGATATACCTCATTTTTTTGTATTACTATAAATTGATCTACAAAAATAGATGGACGGAATGGATGAAACACATACATCATGGTGGGCCCATAGAGCACCGACCACCAGCTCCGGGGCTGGTGTCAGGGGGAGTAGCCAATCCATTTCCGGCGATGGGAGAGTTGTGTGGGCCCCACCATAATGCGTGTCAAACATCTAGCCCATCAGTCAGATGCACCATTCTATGGTGGGCTAAAGGTTAAAAATCAAGTCAATCTGTAACTTGTGTGGGCCACACCAGATACAAAAGTTGAGAGGGGTTACCCTCCATTAAAACATTCATAATTATTTTTTAGGCCTACCGAGACGTGGTCCACAAATCCAGCCCATCCATTATGTGTGTACCACTTGGATGAGGGGTCATACCAAGTTTCAAATGCATCCAAATTTCAGGTGGGGCCCACCAAGTGCTTTTATATGTTTTAGGCATGTCTTCACATGATTTTAGATGGTATGGCCCACAGGAGTTCCGTATGTAGCTGATTTTTGGGATATCCCATAATTTGAAGGGGACCCATCAAATGCATGGCTGGTGTCAGGGGGAGTAGACAATCCGTTTCTGTCTCTGACCGGGGAAATCTTTTTGCAGTAGTGTCACGTGGCACGTGCATGCTATTCAATAGGGCAAGACTGTCCTGCGTAGTGTAGCAACATGCAATAGCTGAGCTGCCTGGTCGTGGTCGGATTGGTGATTGAACACACGTAATTAAAAACTTCTCAGGAGCCACGGAAGTTTTTGGAATACTGTATACAATGGGATGCCAACTTTTGATTTCGATGGGGCTAACCTTGATATTTTTATAAGATCCACTCCCACCATTAGATCTCGAGTTTTATATTATGCACAAAGGCAAAAAAAATCAGCTGACTTATGAATCTGGTGGGCCACACCAAAGGAAATAGTTGGGAGAGAGACATCCACCCTTGATTTTTTACAGGACCCATTGTGACAATTATATGAAATACACTCCAACCATTAGCTTAAACATAATAATTTAGGCACGTGACCCAAAAATCATACTCATACATTATTTAATTGGGGCACAATAGTGGAAACAGTTTGAAGGGCAAGTGTTGGCATTTACACCGTTTCCAATTATATGGTCCACCTGGATTATAGATGTTGTTGATTTTTTGGTCCTTGGCCTAACATGGGGTGACTCACCTAGTGGTCGAGGTTGATGTTATATAAACATCACGTTGGGGTCCATCAAAGCCACCAATCCATTTGTGGTGGGGGAGGATTGGGTACTGCTCCATTAGGACCTAGCTAGAGACGGACGACCACCTTGATGTATGTGTTTTATCCATATTGTCCGTCCATTTTAAAAGATCATTCTAGCACATGAGCCTCAAAAGGAGGCAAATTCAAAGCTCAATTAGACCACATCACAAAAATTAGTAAAGATGGAATGCCTACTGTCGAAAACCTCTTGAGGGCCACATAAGTTTTGGATCAAGCTGATATTTATGTTTTTACCTTCATCCTGGTCCACGTGACATACCTAAAAAGTCCACCTGATATTTGGATCTATCTCATTTTTGGAATCATGCCTTAAAATGAGCTGGAAAATGAATGGACGGCGTGGATATAACACATATACTGTTAGGCCAAAGAGCACCGCGTCCGTGAGATCCGGACCGACCTAATTTATTAATTCCAAAGGTCAACACGAACCCGAACGACTGAGAGACAACGTGATCATGTAGGTGGCCTCCACGCGGTGCTCAATTAATTGTTAGTCACGCCCCGAAGCCACATGGCCACGCGATGCTCATCACCAGACATTTCAGTGTTGGTTGCATGTGCGACATGCATACGCGGTTGCTACATAAAATCCGTGAACACCGCCACTATAGAATCTTACAATAGGATTAAAGTGACTCAAAAGCATCTCTAGTAAAATAAATATGATTACTTCAATAAGATATTCCTTTCATTTTTTCTTAATTTAATTTATGGTTGTTACTCACCTTTATCTCTGTAGAAGTGAGCATGATAGGTGTTTTTTCTTTTTCATCCAACTCGTTGAACTAGTCATGAGACTTTCTTCTCATCACGATCAATGCATTGCAAATGGGACGATTAAATAATATTACAGAAGCACATTTATTAGATAGAATGTAGGATTTATCAAATTGTGTATATGCCATACTAAGTATATGTAACTTTTAGGAGAGGATGATTCAAAAAGGAGAGTGCGCGGATTAGGTAAGGCAACAGCTTAGTGACAAAGAGTCAAATATGGGCGGCTTAAATGTATATATTATCTGTCCATGTGGTACATCTGTTTTTCTGGATCATTTAAGCCATAGGCGTTGGTGTTCAATATGCATCACTGAATATGGCCATCTAGTCAATCACCTAGGTTGTAACAATATAATAAGATTTATACTAACGAAAGAAATAAAAAGCTGATTGTAAAAGTTAAAGATAACCATTTAAATAAGAAAAAGTAATAAGAACATAACATGGACAGAATTGCATATGCTAAACCTTTTAAGATAAAGTGTAGGATGTTAACCACAAGCTCATGTGATGAGAACCCAAAATGTGATTCATAATCATGATAGTCCAAGGGACACCTAAGAGCTAACTAGAGGTCACCATTCTCCCGATAACCACAGTATAACACGTGCACAAACCCTATACTCAACTCAAACATGCCCTTGTTTGGGCCCCACCATGATGTATGTTTTATATCCACACCTTTCGTCCATTTGGAGAGATCATTTTAGGGCAGTATCGCAAGATAAATCCAAAGCTCCAGTGGACCCCAGCACAAAAAACAATATCGGGGAATAGTGACACCCACCATTAAAAACTTCTAAAGGCCACGAAAGTTTTAGATCAAGCTGATATTCATGTTTTACCTAATTTCATGTCTTTTTTAGTTTTTGAACAAGCTGGATTTCAAATAAAAATTATGGTGGGCCTTAGAATAGTTTCAACGGTGGGAATCACTCTCGCCACTATTTTCTGTGGTGAGGTCCACTACATCTTTTTATCTGCCTCATTCTTTAGCTCATGTCCTAAAATAATATCTCAAAGTGGATGTTTCGGTGTGGATACAACACATACATCATAGTGGGGCCCACAGAACTTGGTGACGTCACTTCATTAGCCAACTCGCCACTCAACCTGTAACCTAACCCGCGTCCGTAAGAGGAAATTGGATTGTGTACTGAGTTACTCAGTAAGCTTTTATCATACCAAGTAAACTCTGCTAGGAGCACCGAGAATGCATGTGGTTTACCCACGCTGTCCATTCGTTATTTCAGATCATTTTAGGGGTTCAACCCAAAATTGATGCATATACAAAGATCAAGTGGATCATACTGTAGGAAAAAGTGGAAGTATTAATTTCCACCGTTGAAAGCTTTCTAAGGCCCCCAGTGATGTTTATTTGTCATCCAACCTTTTCATAATATCAGAAAGACATGGATGAAGGGAAAAAACATCCATCTGCTTGATCTAAAACTTCGGTTGCCCCAAGATTTTTCAACTGTAGATGTTCAATTCACACTGTTTTCAATGGTGTGATCCAATTGAGATTTTTATATACTCTATTTTTGGTATAAAGCCCTAAAATAATGTGGTAAATCAAATGGACGGAGTGGATACAATGCATAAATGATAGTGGGGCCCATAGAGTTAAGTGTACTGAGTTACTAATTACGCAATCCGCTTCCCCGTGAGAGAGACTGCCCTAATCTGCGGTAGTCTCCTCTCTCTCTCTCGCTCCCACTCGCTCCTTCTCCCTCTTCTCGTTCTCTATCTCTCCCTCTCTCTCTCTGATCTCTCCACCATCTCCTCTCTCTGTCTCTCTCGCCTCCTCTCTCTCTATCTCTCTCTTCCTCTCTCTCTGTCTCTCTCTTCCTCTCCTCTCTCTGTCTCTCTCATGATATCTCCCTCGATCTCTCTCTTCCTCTCTCTCTGATCTCTCCACCCTCTCCTCTCTCTATCTCTCTCGCCTCCTCTCTCTCTTTGTCTCTCTCTTCCTCTCTGTGATCTCTCTTGCAAACCGTTGCCGAACGCCCTACCCATGCATGCCCTCTCTGTCTCTCTCTCCGTCAGCTCGGTTGCAGTTCATTCACGACAGTGAGGTATCTCTCTCTCTTTCTCAATCTCTCTCAATATTAATGCCAATTTAGGAAATTGGGAGTTAGTAGTTTGTAGATTCTCGATTTGAATGTGGACCCCAAAATGGGTTTTTCTGATTTTACAAATTGGGGATTTAGGGATTTTAGGATTATGGGGATTTGAGGACTTTTAAAATTGTGGATTTTCTGATTTTACAAATTGAGGGTTTAGGGATTTTATGAATCCACAATTATCCTCTTTCAAGCCTTTGCTTGGCCTGCTGATTGTTGGCCTTCAAATGAATGGTTAAAAGTATAAGGTCACAGCAGTCAAATGCAACAAGAAGAAGTCCACTGATCAGATGACTGTGATTGTTTAATGGCTAAGAATTTTATCCACAGCCCATCTGCGGCAACTATATTGATTTGGATAATTGGTTGAGTCCCTACTTCAAAAAATAAAAGCAAAAAGAAAGAAAGAAAAAGAAGGGGAAAAAAAGGAAAGAAATAAAGAAAGCCTGCCTGTACCAAATGCTGGTCTAAACAAAAGCATCACACTGTTTATTGTCATATAAATATAATTCTAAGTGGTTCTCCTTATGCTGGATTTTCCAAGTTAACACCAATTATCCTAGATCCATTCTCATGTTGTTTCATGTTAACTTGGACATGTCTATTGTATATAAAAAATGTAGCTTTCAAAAGTCAAGAGTTGCCATGATATCTTTCTGAATTTTAAAATAATAAAATATCACTCTAATGAGGAATGGTCACATACAACCATAGCATGCTATGCTTATCATGCTAGACCACATTTCCTGTAAAAATGTCACACATGTAGAACACCCTAGCTGAGAAAACAGTGGCCTACTCACCTCTATTAAATCAGGTTGAGCCACTGATCGGGTGGGAATCAAAATTAATAGAGCAGACCCAGATGTGCGTCGGACTATCCGGAAGAGCTGGGGTCCCTGGAAGATGGGAACTGCTGTTATGACCATGATGAAGCTGTCCATTTCCTATGGACAACATTGGAAGGGCTTGGCCATTTAGACAGGCCGTATTTATGTATTTGCTTGAAATTAATGGAACAGACCCGGATGTGCGTCAGAGCTATCAGGAAGAGCGGAGGTCCCTGGAAGGTGGGAACCGCTGTTATGACCATGATGAAGCTGTCCATTTCCAATGGACAGCATTAGAAGGGCCTGGCCATTTGGACAGGCCGTATTTATGTATTTACGCGAAATTAATGGAGCAGGCCCGGATGTGCGTCGGAGCTATCCAGATGAGCGGGGGTCCGTGGAAGGTGGGAACCGCTGTTTTGACCATGATGAAGCTATCCATTTTCTATGGACAGCATTGGAAGGGCCTGGCCATTTGGATAGGCCGTGTTTATATCTGTATTTACAGGGACCACACCCTTAACCTAAACCGAACACGAACCCGATTTCCTAAACCTAAACCTTAACCTATTCTCAATTCTCAATGTTATAACCTATAATTAACTCCCTAACCTAAACCTAAACCTAAACATGAAAACCCAAGCCTAAACCCGATCCTGAACCCGAACCCGATTTCCTAAACCTAAACCTTAACCTATTTTCAAATCCCTAAACCTAAACCTACACCAAATCCTAATCTCAACTCCCTAACCTAAACCTAAACCTGAACTTGAATACCTAAACCTAAACCCGATCCTGAACCCGAACCTAGTTTCCTAAACCTAAACCTTAACCTATTCTCAATTCCCAAAGCTATAACCTATAACTTATAACCTAAACCTAAACCTAACCTAAACCTATAACCTTAACATAAACCCAAAACCTAAACCTTAACCAAAACCTATAACCTTAACATAAACCTAAAACTTAAATGTATTCTCAAATACCCAAACCTAAACCTAAACCTAATCCCAATCCCAATCTCAACTCTCCAACTTAAACCTAAACCTAAACTTCTAAACCCGATCCCGAACCCGAACCCGATTTCCTAAACCTAAACCCTAACCTATTCTCAAATCCAGTAAACCTAAACCTACACCAAATCCTAATCTCAACTCCCTAACCTAAACCTAAACATGAAAACCCAAGCATAAACCCGATCCCAAACCCAAACTCGATTTCTAAACCTAAACCTTAACCTATTCTCAATTCCCGAAGCTATAACCTATAACCTTAACCTATAATCTTAACATAAACCCAAAACCTAAACCTTAACCAAAACCTATAACCTTAACCTAAACAAAACCTTAACTTATAACCTTAACCAAAACCTAAAACCAAAACCTAAACCTATAACCTAAACCTATAAGCTAAAACCTAAACCTAAACCTAAACTCGAACCTATAACCTAAACCAAAACCTATAACCTTAACCTAAACAAAAACCTATAACCTAAACCGTAACCTATAACCTATAACCTAAACTTATAACCTTAACCTAAACCTATAAGCTAGAACCTAAACCTAAACCTAAAACCTAAATGTATTCTCAAATCCCTAAACCTAAACCTAAGCCCAATCCTAATCTCAACTCCCCAACCTAAACCTAAACCTAAACTTCAAAACCCGAACCCGAACCCGATTTCCTAAACCTAAACCTTAACCTATTCTCAAATCCGTAAACCTAAACCTACACCAAATCCCAATCTCAACTCCCTAACCTAAACCTAAACATGAAACCCCAAGCCTAAACCCGATCCCGAACCCAAACTCGATTTCCTAAACCTAAACCTTAACCTATTCTCAATTCCCGAAGCTATAACCTATAACCTAAACCTAAACCTAACCTAAACCTATAACCTTAACCTATAACCCTTAACATAAACCCAAAAACTAAACCTTAACCAAAACCTATAACCTTAACCTAAACAAAAACCTTAACTTATAACCTTAACCTAAACCTAAAACCAAAACCTAAACCTATAACCTAAACCTATAAACTATAATCTAAACCTAAACCTAAACCTAAACCTATAACCTATAACCTAAACCAAAACCTATATCCTTAACCTAAACAAAACCTATAAGCTAAACCTTAACCTATAACCTATAACCTTGACCTAAACTCAGTAACCTAAACCTATAAGCTAAAACCTAAACCTAAACCTAAAACTTAAATGTATTCTCAAATCCCTAAACCTAATCCCAATCCCAATCCCAACTCCCCAACCTAAACCTAAACCTATAACCTAAACCTAAACCTATACCTAAACATTAACCTATTCTCAAATCCCTAAACCTAAACCTACACCTAATCCCAATCTCAACTCCCTAACCTAAACCTAAACGTAAACATGAAAACCCAAGCCTAAACTAGATTCCGAACCCGAACCCGATTCCCTATAACCTAAACTTATAACCTTGACCTAAACCTATAACCTAAACCTTAACCTATTACCTATAACCTAAACTTATAACCTATTACCTAACATTAACCTAAACCTAAAACCTAAAGCTTAACCTAAACATCAAAACCCGATCCCAAACCTTAACCTAAACTTCAAAACCCGATCCCGACCTAATTTCCTAAAGCTAAACCTTAACCTATTCCCAAATCCCTAAACCTAAACCTACACTAAATCCCAATCTCAATTCCCTAACTTAAACCTAAACCTAAACATGAAAACCCAAGCCGATCCTAAACCCAAACTCGATTTCTTAAACCTAAACCTTAACCTATTCTCAACCCCGAAGCTATAACCTATAACCTAAACCTAAACCTAAACCTAACTTAAACCTATAACCTTTACCTATAACCTTAACATAAACCCAAAACCTAAACCTTAACCTAAACCAAAACCTATAACCTTAACCCAAACCAAAACCTATAACCTAAACCTTAACCTAAACTTATAACCTTAACCTAAACCTATAACCAAAACCTAAACCTATAACCTAAACCCATAAACTAAAACCTAAACCTAAACCTATAACCTAAACCAAAACCTATAACCTTAACCTAAACAAAACCTATAACCTAAACCTTAACCTATAACCTAAACTTATAACCTTAACCTAAACCTAAAACCAAAACCTAAACCTATAAGCTAAAACCTAAACCTAAAACCTAAATGTATTCTCAAATCCCTAAACCTAAACCTACACCTAATCCCAATCTCAACTCCCTAACCTAAACCCAAACCTAAACTTGAAAACTGAAGCCTAAACCCGATCCTGAACCCAAAACCGATTTCCTAAACCTAAACCTTAACCTTAACCTATTCTCAAATCCCTAAACCTAAACCTACACCAAATCCCAATCTCAACTCCCTAAACTAAACCTAAACCTATACATAAAAACCCAAGCCTAAACTCGATCCCGAACCCGAACCCGATTTCCCTAACCTAAACTTTAACCTATTCTCAAATCCCTAAACCTAAACCTACACCAAATCTCAATCTCAATTCCCTAACCTAAACCTAAACCTAAACATGAAAACCCAAGCCTAAACCCGATCCAACCCGAACCCGATTTCCTAAACCTAAACCTTAACCTATTCCCAAATCCCTAAACCTAAACCTACACCAAATCCCCATCTCAACTCCCTAACCTAAACCTAAACCTAAACATGAAAACCCTAGCCTAAACCCGATCCGAACCCAAACTCGATTTCTAAACCTAAACCTTAACCTATTCTCATCCCGAAGCTATAACCTATAACCTAAACCTAAACCTAACCTAAACCTATAACCTTAACATAAACCCAAAACCTAAACCTTAACCTAAACCAAAACCTATAACCTTAACCTAAACCAAAACCTCGTAACCTAAACCTTAACCTAAACTTATAACCTTAACCTAAACCTAAACCTATAAACTAAAACCTAAACCTAAACCTATAACCTAAACCAAAACCTATAACCTTAACCTAAATGAAACCTATAACCTAAACCTTAACCTATAACCTATAACCTAAACTTATAACCTTAACCTAAACGTATAACCTAAACCTATAAGCTAGAACCTAAACCTAAACCTAAAACCTAAATGTATTCTCAAATTCCTAAACCTAAACCTAATCCCAATCCCAATCTCAACTCCCCAACCTAAACCTAAACCTAAACTTCAAAACCCGAACCCGAACCCGATTTCCTAAACCTAAACCTTAACCTATTCTCAAATCTATAAACCTAAACCTACACCAAATCCCAATCTCAACTCCCTAACCTAAACCTAAACCTAAACCTTAACCTTTTCTCAAATCCCAAAACCTAAACCTATAACCTAAACCTATAAACAAAAACCCAAACCTAAACCTAAACCTTAACCTTTTCTCAAATCCCTAAACCTAAACCTACACCAAATCATATTCTCAACTCACTAACCTAAACCTAAACCTTAACCTATTCTCAATTCCCAAAGCTATAACCTATAACTTAAAACCTAAACCGAACCAAAACCTATAACCTTAACCTATAACCTAAACCTATAACCTTAACCTAAACCTAAAACCAAAACCTAAACCTATAAGCTAAAACCTAAACCTAAACCTAAACCTAAAACCTAATGGTTTTCTCAAATCCCTAAACCTAAATCTAATCCCAATCCCAATCTCAAGTCCCCAACCTAAACCTAAACCTAAACTTCAAAACCCAATCCCGAACACGAACTCGATTTCTAAACATAAACCTTAACCATTTCTCAAATCCCTAAACCTAAACCTACACCAAATCCCAATCTCAACTCCCTAACCTAAACCTAAACCTAAACATGAAAACCCAAGCCTAAACCCGATCCCAAACCCGAACCCAATTTCCTAAACCTAAACCTTAACGTTTCTCAATTCCCAAAGCTATAACCTATAATATATAACCTAAAACCTAAACCCAACCTAAACCTATGACCTTAACTTATAACCTTAACATAAACCCAAAACCTAAACCTTAACCTAAACCAAAACCTATAACCTTAACCTAAACTAAAACCTATAACCAAAACCTATAACCTATAACCTATAACCTAAACTTATAACCTTAACCTAAACCTAAAACCAAAACCTATAACCTTAACCTAAACCAAAAACTCAGTAACCTAAACCCTAACCTAAACTTATAACTTTAACCTAAACCTAAAACCAAAACCTAAACATATAACCTAAACCTATAAACTAAAACCTAAACCTAAACCTAAACCTTAACCTTTTCTCAAATCCCTAAACCTAAACCTACACCAAATCATATTCTCAACTCACTAACCTAAACCTAAACTTTAACCTATTCTCAATTCCCAAAGCTATAACCTATAACTTAAACCTAAACCGAACCTTAACCTATAACCTTAACCTAAACCTAAAACCAAAACCTAAACCTATAAGCTAAAACCTAAACCTAAACCTAAACCTAAAACCTAATGGTATTCCCAAATCCCTAAACCTAAACCTAATCCCAATCCCAAACTCAAGTCCCCAACCTAAACCTAAACCTAAACTTCAAAACCCGATCCCGAACCCAAACCCAATTTCCTAAACATAAACCTTAACCTATTCTCAAATCCCTAAACCTAAACCTACACCAAATCCCAATCTCAACTCCCTAACCTAAACCTAAACCTAAACATGAAAACCCAAGCCTAAACCCGATCCGAACCCAAACCCGAACCGGATTTCCTATACCTAAACCTTAACCTATTCTCAATTCCCAAACCTATAACCTATAACCTATAACCTAAACCTAAACCTAAACCCAACCTAAACCTATAACCTTAACCTAAACCCAAAACCTAAACCTTAACCTAAACCAAACCTACAACCTTAACCTAAACTAAAACCTGTAACCTAAACTTATAACCTTAACCTAAACCTAAAACCTAAACCTAAACCTATAAACTAAAACCTAAACCTAAACCTAAACCTTAACTTATAACCTATAACCTAAACTTATAATCTTAACCTACACATATAACCAAAACTTAAACCTATAAGCTAAAACCTAAACCTAAACCTAAAACCTAAATGTATTCTCAACTCCCCAACCTAAACCTAAACTTCAAAACCAAATCTCGAACCCGAACCCGATTTCCTAAACATAAACCTTAACCTATTCTCAAATCTCTAAACCTAAACCTACACCAAATCCCAATCTCAACTCCCTAACCTAAACATGAAAACCCAAGCCTAAACCCGATCCCAAACCCGAACCCGATTTCTAAACCTAAACCTTAACCTATTCTCAATTCCCAAAGCTATAACCTATAACCTATAACCTAAACCTAAACCTAACCAAAACCTATAACCTTAACCTATAACCTTAACATAAACCCAAAACTTAAACCTTACCCAAAACCTATAACCTTAACCTAAACAAAACCTTAACTTATAACCTTAACCTAAACCTAAAACCAAAACCTAAACCTATAACCTAAACCTAAAACCTAAACCTAAACCTAAACCTATTCTCAAATCCCTAAACCTAAACCTACACCTAATCCCAATCTCAACTCCCAAACCTAAACATAAACCTAACCTTGAAAACCGAAGCCTAAACCCGATCCCCATCCCGAACTCGAACCCGATTTCCTAAACTTAAACCTAAACCTTAACCTATTCTCAAAACCCTAAACCTAAACCTACACCAAATACCAATCTCAACTCCCTAACCTAAACCTAAACCTAAATATGAAAACCCAAGCCTAAACCCGATCCGAACCCCAACCCGATTTCTAAACCTAAACCTTAACCTATTCTCAAATCCCTAAACCTAAACCTACACCAAATTCTAATCTCAACTCCCTAACCTAAAACTAAATCGAACTTGAAAACCCAAACCTAAACCCGATCCCAAACCCGAACCCGAACCCGAACCCGGTTTCTAAACCTAAACCTTAACCTATTCTCAATTCCCAAAGCTATAACCTATAACCTAAACCTAAACCGAACCTAAACCTATAACCTTAACCTATAACCTAAACCTATAACCTTAACCTAAACCTAAAACCAAAACCTAAACCTAAGCCTAAAACACGAATGTATTCTCAAATCCCTAAACATAAACCTAATCCCAATCCCAATCTCAAATCCCCAACCTAAACCTAAACCAAAACTTTAAAACCCGATCCCGAACCCGAACCCGATTTCCTAAACATAAACCTTAACCTATTCTCAAATCCCTAAACCTAAACCTACACCAAATCTCAATCTCAACTTCCTAACCTAAACTTAAACCTAAACATGAAAATCCAAGCCTAAACCCAATCCCGAACCCGAACCCGATTTCCTAAACCTAAACCTTAACCTATTCTCAATTCCCAAACCTATAACCTATAACCTAAACCTAAACCCAACCTAAACCTATAACCTTAACCTATAACCTTAACATAAACCCAAAACCTAAACCTTAACCAAAACCTATAACCTTAACATAAACAAAACCTTACTTATAACCTTAACCTAAACCTAAAACCAAAACCTAAACCTATAACCTAAACCTATAAACTAAAACCTAAACCTAAACCTAAACCTATAACCTAACCAAAACCTATAACCTTAACCTAAACAAAAAACTATAACCTAAACCTTAACCTATAACCTATAACCTAAACTTATAACCTTGACCTAAACCTATAAGCTAAAACCTAAACCTAAACCTAAAACCTAAATGTATTCTCAAATCCCTAAACCTAAACCTAATCCCAATCCCAATCTCAACTCCCCAACCTAAACCTAAACCTAAACTTCAAAACCCGATCCCGAACTCGAACCCGAACCCGATTTCCTAAACCTAAATCTAAAACCAAAACCTAAACCTAAACCTAAACCTACACCAAATCCCAATCTCAATTCCCTAACTTAAACCTAAACCTAAACATGAAAACCCAAGCCTAAACCCGATCCCGAACCCAAACTCGATTTCCTAAACCTAAACCTTAACCTATTCTCAATTCCCGAAGCTATAACCTATAACCTAAACCCAAACCTAACCTAAACCTATAACCTTAACATAAACCCTAAACCTAAACCTTCACCTAATCCAAAACCTAAAACCTTAACCTAAACCCAAACTCGTAACCTAAACCTTAACCTAAACTTATAACCTTAACCTAAACCTAAAACCAAAACTTAAACCTATAACCCAAACCTATAAATTAAAACCTAAACCTAAACCTAAACCTAAACCTATAACCTAAACCAAAACCTATAACCTTAACCTAAACAAAACCTATAACCTAAACCTTAACCTATAACCTATAACCTAAAGTTATAACCTTAACCTAAACCTCAAACCAAAACCTAAACCTATACGCTAAAACCTAAACCTAAACCTTAACCTATTCTCAAATCCCTAAACCTAAACCTACACCTAATCCCAATCTCAACTCCCTAACCTAAACCTAAACCTAAACTTGAAAACCCAAGCTTAAACCCGATCCAGAACCCGAATCCAATTTCCTAAACCTAAACCTTAACCTATTCTCAATTCCCAAAGCTATAACCTATAACCTAAACCTAAACCTAAACCTATAACCTTAACCTATAACCTTAACATAAACCCAAAACCTAAACCTTAACCTAAACCAAAGCCTATAACCTTAACCTAAACCAAAACCTCAGTAACCTAAACCTTAACCTAAACTTATAACCTTAACCTTAACCTTAACCTAAACCTAAAACCTAAACCTAAACCTATAAACTAAAACCTAAACCTAAACCTAAACCTAAATCTATAACCTAAACCAAAACCTATAACCTAAACCTTAACCTATAACCTAAACTTATAACTTATAACCTAAACTTATAACCTAAACCTAAACCTATAACCTAAACCTATAAGTTAAAACCTTAACCTAAACCTATACCTAAACATTAACCTATTCTCAAATCCCTAAACCTAAACCTACACCTAATCCCAATCTCAACTCCCTAACCTAAACCTAAACCTAAACATGAAAACCCAAGCCTAACCAGATCCCGAACTCGAACCCGATTCCTTAAACCTAAACCTTGACCAATTCTCAATTCCCTAAACCTATAGCTTATAACCTAAACCTAAACCTTAACCTAAAACTAAACCTAAACTTTAACCTAAACCTATAACCTTAACCTAAACCAAAACCTATTACCTATAATCTAAACTTATAACCTATAACCTAATAGTAACCTAAACCTTAACCTATAACCTAAAACCTAAACAAAAACCTAAAACCTAAATGTATTCTCAAATCCTTAAACCTAAACCTACACTTAATCCTAATCTCAACTCCCTAACCTTAACCTAAGCATAAACTTGAAACCCAAACCTAAACCCGATCCCGAACCCAAACCCGATTTCCTAAACCCTAAACCTTAAACCTATTCTCAAATCCCAAAACCTATACTTATAACCTGAACCTAAACCTAAACTTAGAGGAGCTGGCGAGGCAAAGGGAGGAGTAGGAGAGGAGGATAGAGGATCAACTGGCGAGGCAGAGGAGGATGGAGGAGGAGTTGGTGAGGCAAAGGGAGGAGCAGGAGAGGAGGATGTAGGAGATGCGGGTGGAGCATGAGCGACGGTTGATGGAGATGTTTCAGGCTTTCACTGCACGCTTACCCACCGATGCCCCACCACCTCCGCCTTCATCTTTGTGATTTTTTGTTTATTTGTTTATGTTAAGTTTATATGTATTTATGCGTGAATGAATGTGATGCAGATAAGATTGTTTGTATTTGGATGAATGTAGTTTATGTAGTCGGGGTTGAGATGGATGTGAATGTGAATATGATAAAATGAGTATATCAGGATGAATATGATGGAATATATTGTTAACAGGTGTATATCAGGAATTTTGTACGGATTTTGAGTTAGATTATATTTTTTAGAAAAAGAAACTTTTGGCGACGAAAATTTTCGTAGCTAAAAGATACGGAAGTTTATTTTTAGTAGCGAAAATTTTCGCTGCTAAAAATAGAAAGATTTTTTAATTTTTTAGTGACGAACAGTTTCACCGCTAAAAGTGTATGTAGTTTTGGTTAAATAGATGTGAATGTGAATATGATGAAATGTGTATATTAGGATGAATATGATGGAATATATTATTAACAGGTGTATATCAAGAATTTTGTTCGGATTTTGAGCTAGATTATTTTTTTTTTAAAATAAACTTTTGGTGACGAAAGTTTTCATAGCTAAAAGATACGATAGTATTTTTAGCAGCGAAAATTTTCGATGCTAAAAACAGAAAGATTGTTTAATTTTTTAGTGACGAACAGTTTCGCCGCTAAAAAAGTATATAGTTTGGGTTTAAATGGATGTGAATGTGAATATGATGAAATGTGTATATCAGGATGAATATGATGGAATATATTGTTAATAGGTGTATATCAGGAATTTTGTACGAATTTTGAGCTAGATTATTTTTTTTTTTTAAAGAAACTTTTCGTAGCTAAAAGATACGTTAGTTTATTTTTAGCAGCAAAACTTTTCGCTGCTAAAAACAGAAAGATTTTTAATTTTTTATCAACGAACAGTTTCGCCGCTAAAAGTGGATGTAGTTTGGGTTTAGATGGATGTGAATGTGAATGTGAATATGATGAAATGTGTATATCAGGATGAATATGATGGAATATATTGTTAACAGTTGTATATCAGGAATTTTGTATGGATTTTGAGCTACATTATTTTTTAAAAAAGAAACTTTTGGTGACGAAATTTTTCGTTGCTAAAAGATATGTTAGTTTATTTTTAGCAGCAAAAATTTTCGCTGCTAAAAGTCTTGTACAAGATCTAAGACTTTTAGCGAAAATAAAATTTTCACGCTAAAAACAGTAAAGATTTTTTATTTTTTTTTAGCGACGCAACGCTAGCTAAAAGTTTATGTAGTTTGATGTGAATGTGCATATGATGAAATGTGTATATCAGGATAAATATGATGGAATATATTGTTAAGAGGTGTATATCAGGAATTTTGTACGGATTTTGAGATGGATTATTTTTTTAAAAGAAACTTTTGGCGACGAAACTTTTCGTCGCTAAAAGATATGTTATTATTTTTAAATGAAAATTTTTTTGCTAAAAGTCTTTATCTGACAAGATAAGACTTTTAGCGGTGAAAATTTTTGCTGCTAAAAACAGAAAGTATTTTGTATTTTTTAGCGACGAAAATTTTCGCCCCTAAAAGTTTAAGAAAATTTTCCAAGTCTTTAGCGATGAAAATTTTCGTCGCTAAAAGTATCATACAGGATTTTTAGCAGCAAAAATTTTCGCTGCTAAAAGATATGTACTGCAACTCGCAGTAAAATCTTTAGAGCATTTAGGGACGAAACGTTTCGTCGCTAAAAGTCTAATGTACGATTTTTAGCTACGAACACTTGTTGGGCACACAACCAATGTACCAGCTGCTGGTCTACCCTTCCGAGATGTGGGATATTTAAAATCCTAATGTTTTCCTATCTTATTTGCTTTCCAAAATTCAGAAGTAGCACAGTCATCCTCATCCAAATTCAAGGCTTCAGTTTTAACCCGGGATAAATCATCGGATGTGGATTTGGACTGCATTGGCCTCTGCATTTGTACAAGGGCAATGGTTGATAAAGTCTTACCAAGGCCCTGTCAGATAACAGGATGATGAGCTTGGCTATAGTGCAAAGCAAAGAACCCAAGCAATGTACAAACTAGCCGCAAGAATTGCAGAAGAGTAACCTGATCATCTGCAAGAATTCCACCTAAACAGTGCAAACTAGCTGACTCTTTCTGAAGCATCCATGCCAACAGAATTCTCTGTAAGATGAGACAAGTTATTATGAACCATGTAACTTGTTAAAGAACAAAAGAACTGCTTGCAATAGAACTGCTTGCAGTAGAACTGCAACTCAAACAGACAAACAGACCTCGTGCCTTAAGAGAGGAATAGACGAGACCATCAGGTAAACTGGCTTCCAATTTTTGCTGAGCAAGATCCTGCAAGAAAACTCTGTTTCAAGAATGATTTAACACCAAGAAACTCTGCAGGACACCAAAGAACAAGAACAAGGAAACAACTGTTAAGAACTAACAGTGAGAAACCAGTTTCACCTCTTGCCGCCATGGAAGATGAGAAACTTAAATTCTTTTATAATTTCAAAACCAACATTGTGTGAACTCAATCTAAAAGATCAGGCATACCAATACATATCTCATAATCAACCATTTGCCATAGAAATAAAAACCATGCCTTCCAAGCATAACACCAACACCACGTAGATGTGTCGTGTCAATAATATAAATGTCGTGCCTCACAACCACAACACCAATACCCTTGATTACAATGGAGTGGAGGTTCAACACATAACATAGTAATATTCACTATCTTCCATCGTCCACATTCAATGAAAACTAGGCCAAAGACCAAAGCTAGAGAATCTTTCAATCTGCGAGAACTTTAGAGCATCACCCATCAACAGAGGGGCCCATCAGATGGATAGCTGTGAATTGTGATCATCAAATGATGGGCCCAACATGTACAACATCCTGCTTCTGAGCAAACTACCACACTTGTTGAGGCTCTAGAGTCTAAACCAGTAACTCATCTAAGATAGGAGGTTTAACATGTGAAATCAAGCATGAATTTTCTAAATTTTCGTGTGCTTCTTTTCCAAAATGGACTAAAGTAAAGCAGAAACTTTCTCTCAAAAGCGGAATGCTCAACAAAACAGAATCGAGTTGGTTGACCACTAAAGCCAATACATAAATCACATAATAACCAAAGCTTCCAAATTTAATGTCATCCAAATCATACAAATGAGAAATCAACAAAAGGATCTCTCATTAATACCTGCAATGCTGATTGAAAAACTAGTCTCTCGTTATTTTCCATAGGGCCTTCTTCTACTACTCCGGAGTGTTGAGTAGTGTTACGGTTACTTCCATTACCTAAAATGCAGAATGAAGTTTATATATTTGTAGCTTCCATTACCTTAAAAAAATGAATTTGAGTACATGAAAGTGAGTTCTGTTTAGCCCCATAGGCACCCACTCTAGATGCTTCTAAGTCATTTATCAAGTGGACCACATGTGTATACTGAATGTAGACGTTACATTCATTCCGTTCCTTTTTAAACCATTCCGTTCCTTTTTAAACCATCCACTATTTCATTATATGAGTCCCTAAACCTATTGTTTTGAAAATGTAGAATGAAACTGAAACTAGATAAACAGGTCAAAGCAAATGCACTCAATTTAAATAATGTGACAAAATGAGGCAAGTTTCATAGGCCGAATTTCCACCGAACAACATTGCACCACTGGTTAAGTTTCAAAGGCAAGAAACAAATGAGAGTTAGAGTCATGACTCACAAAGTCCTATAATTAGACAGAGATTTTCTAGTTTTGCATAACTGATTCCCTGCAAGAAAGAAAAAGAAACCCAATTAAGATAACCAAGAAATAGTTCTATTTCCAAATGCATTTCAATAAAATCCAAATCAGATGACCCAAAGAAGAGGAGAAAACAAGAAAAGAATAAACAATCTAGATCACACAATGTTCTTAATATCCAAGCTCCATTCCAAAGAAAATCTTTGAAACCATCGGTGTAATGCCGGAAAGAATAAATAAAATTTATAATAGAAGCAAAGGAAATAAGCACTACCAAAGGATAGAGAAAAGGTTAGTGCATTATCAAACTGATTCCACGTCTCTAGCCAACTAAAATTCATGCACTTTAGAAAAAAAATGATCCACACAATTCAAGAGCTCTATACCATCTTGTTGCAACATTATCCTGTAAGCAATTGAAATAGAAAACCATGAATATGAATGATACTAAGAAGAGCCTCTATTGTATGAGAAAAATAGCAAAGCTGAAATTAAATAATAAGAATCTCATCATCTCCTTCCCAATTCAGTTGCCAGATGGAACAGTTACATGGTCTAACAGTAAATCAGAAGAAAATCGCATGCATTTAAAAACCTGATTTCTTACTTCCGGTTGAATGGTCTAACTTCCGGTGATGAATAACATTACAAAGTACACGACTCCCATTGAGAAAACTATATGGAAGAAACCATATTTATAAGGGATGTCAGATTGAAATCCTTGCGAAACTGGACAACATTTCAGGAACACTCCTTGCCAACTTACTAATCTAGAAGGGCAAGGCAAGGCCCAAAAGGACGTGGGTGAATGACCTGTTCCACAAGAGGTAATTTATGAAAGTTACCATTTATCTGTCACTGAAATTTCTCCAAAATAAAAATTTTAAAAAAAAACAAAAAACAAAACAACAGTATATTTGTTGTTTTTTTAATCTACTTGGGACAGGTTAATGCTCAATAGCAGAACACCTGAGTCAGCCAACTGAATTTCAACCCAAGTTGCCTAACCCAAACCAACCTGAATTCCTCTGTATTTGACCCTAATCGAAATTTTAACCCAAGCTTATGAGTTACTGATCAGCTAGGTCTCCTAGGATATACTAGAGCTTCTGTGAACTGAAGACACAGTTACATTAATAAATCACAAGAAGAAGAAGAAAAAAACACTTCAAGACGCTGGTAGAGTGATGGGTGATATGCAAGCACATGGAAATTATTTAGAAATTGCATACGTGGAATACAAGTAATTCAAATCAAAATGTCCAATTATGGGTCCCGGTATAGATGCATCATGAAAACATTTATTTGATATCTGACTATTGGATTAGAAGTTAAAAATACCCAGGTCATATTTTAACAAAGAAGTGACCACATATCAAGGGTTAGCATTGTTCAACAATCTGACATTTGGACTTGGTGAAAACAATTTAGTCAGCATATCAAGAGTCATATGCTGCCGAGTATTTAAAAACTCCCCATTCAGACCACAACCAAAATCAAGATTCATTGAGCAAACAAGAAGCTTACAGTAAGATGAATGCATGAGCATGTTTCAGATAGTTATAAATAACTTTGAGCATGAAACTAGAATAGAAGGCTTAACAAGTGAAGATACATTGTTCAAGCTTCAAATATCAAAACATAAAACAGAACCAACTTCCACAATGCATTAGAACTTAGGAACACCTAAAAGAGAATGCATGATGAAAACAACAAAGACATCTGGAAAATTCAAATTTTGAAACTTAAATACCCCAAATAGCTATGATGATGATGAAACTGGAGAGGTGAGCAAGTTCTCATCAGCTACACTACTCTCAAGTTGGAAGTGTCCATTGTCAAGACCATTCATCAGGCAGGTCCCACCGTGGATGAAATAAGGGAGCTCAACAAGTTCTTATCTGATGACCTACTCTGACGTTGGACACGTGTCATGACCATCCATTGTCAAGACCATTCATGAGGTGGTTCCCACCATGGATAGGATAATGTTTGCCAATCACACAATGTGCAACCTCACCTGCACAATTGGGGGAACTTGTCACATTCATTGCTAACAGTTGTCAATATCCTTTTCCATCATCCTTTTGTATGTCTCAACATCGAACTGTTAAGATTGTCTGAACAGTAAGATTTTGTCATAGTTGCAGATCCATGGAAGGATCCACCCATCCAAGTGGACAGTCAATTACATTGGCCATCTAGTGACATTTCCAAATTCTAGTGGGAAATCTAGACGATAGCAAAATTTATAGATGACTGCTTTAATTTTTGTTGTCAACCAAGGAAATACTTAACCCAACTGAAAATTTTATAGTAGAAAACACCAAAGATGTTGTAATGTATCCACTTCAAGAAAAACACAAAAAAAAAGTCAGCAATAGAAGAGGTGGGAAGAATAGCTATTTTCGAATTGGAATACCTTCCTCTCCAATATATCCACATTGTCTTCTCCTATAAGGAGAGTGGAGGAAGCGTAAGTTACAATGATGTCTTTTGATGTGATGACAAATTCCAGCGAAGGATCCACACCGGGTAAGATGTGAAATTGCCTCACGTTGAAGATCCTACAATTCCTCTGCTCTAGACCAAGGTGATGTTTCAAGATTTACAAGCAAAGCAGCAAGTTAATACTATAAACTACCTGCCTAAGATAATTCAATGCTTATCTTTGGAAACATCTTTCTCAGGTACCTGAGATTCTAATTACTGGTTTCATCTTCTCTATAGCCCTAAAAAATAACAATCATAAGGCAATGATGAGTTCTTAAGAGATGTTTATGGTAAAATGATTAACTGATTAAAACTATAAGTTCATGCGCAACATTTGAGAGAGACATGTGCTAGCGTAGCATAGTAGCAATGTAAGGACAGAAAATTGAACATTACATGAAAACAATGGTTTCATGAGAATACTGACGTGTCCACAGTTCCCAAACATGGTTAAAAGACTTGGCGACTTGTTCTTGAACTATCTAACTTGAAAGTAACACGATCCAAAGTTGGAGACACTCAATAAGGGGCCTATTTGATGCATGGTAATCCATAATAAAAAGAAGAAAAAGTGTAATCATTAATGTTTCTCCTAGTTTGACTTGCATAGAAAATCATGGATTCCATGATATCACTGCACTTTCCCACTTGTACAATCCACAAGCATAAAATTTACGGTGACCATTGTGAGATAAAACAGAGATTTGACTGAATTCCCCTCCTACACATTTCATCGAACAGGTTCCAAGCATGTCATCCAAAGTTCTGTAAGTAATGACATTTGACTAAATTCCCCTCCTACGCACTTCATCGAACAGGTTCCAAGCATCACACAACAACTTATTCAAACAACAACCATTTATCAAAATATTGTAATTAGGCATTAGGAACTGTGTACCGATCAAGATGCAGATAAAATTCCTGAAATTTTTTACTAGTAAATCACTTACTACTTGGCCCATTTACTACCATCCAAATGACATCAGATTCTTCCTTCCCATATAGAAAATGTTAACCCTCTCTCTACACACGAATTTGAGGAGTTATTTAATACTCCTGGCAGAGTATAACACTAGATATGCAGACATTAATACGAAAATCACCAAACCAATCCAGAAAAAAAATCTCAACAAAACTAACCTCCAAAATGGGATCCAAGATCGAGAATCGAAACCCTATTTCATGACAATGGAATCTAAGATTGAAGATTCATTGCCTCAAAAGCGGTTGAACAACAAAAAATCTGCTCGAGAACAAGTAGATGGAGCAAAGGTCGATCGATCTATGATCTTCTGCAGCTACAGAGATCGAGATGGACAGAAATTGGGAGTGGGGAGGAAAGAGATCGAGAGGGAGGGAGGGAGTGAGGGAGCAGGAGAGAGAGGGAGAGAGATCGGGAGGGAGACAAATCGAGAGGGAGGGAGTGGGAGAGATAGGGAGAGAGATCGAGAGGGAGGGAGGGAGGGAGAGGGAGGGAGTGAAGGAGTGAGGGAGCGGGAGAGAGAGAGAGAGAGAGAGAGAGAGAGAGAGAGAGAGAGAGAATGGGTGCGGCCGTGGTGGAAATAGAAATAGGGTTTTTTTTTTGTTTGAGAACGGCTTAATAATTTACAACCGTTTCAGAACCAAATGCGTTACTATTCTTAAATGGTATTTTTGGTGTAGTGACATCACAATGCAGGCCCCACCGTCCACGTGGATGGTGGGTGAGATACACACATCAAAGGGGGCCCACCATCCCTGGATGGTGCAGATGGTGCGGATCAAAGCATACATCATGGTGGGCTTCCACGTGATGGCCCACCAGAGTTGGATCAACTTGATATTTGTTTTTCCTTCAAACGGACAACCAGCAGGTGGATGGTCCTGTTGCTGCTGCTGAGGTGCAGCCCACTAGATGGATGGATCTGGACCGTCGAGTTTGGACAACTAGGATATAGAACACATACATCAAGGTGTGGTCCACAAATGGGAGGTCCACATGGCCGGAAATCCAGCCTATATAGGTGTGTTCCCCACCATACAAGCCTGTCCAAAAACGGGCAGTAAGATGGCCTTGGATGGTCGCAGTAAGGTTGTCCCAGTTGTGGATAGCATGGATATCACATACACATCGATGGTGGGCCATTAAACCAGGGAAAAAGAGAGGGGGAGAGAGAGAGAGAGAAAGAGAAAGAGGGAGAGAACGGCGTGATGAGGGACCCCGCCACTATGGGCCCCTCTAGGATCTACAACACATACATCAAAATGGGTCCACCATAAGTGGGCCTTACATCAAAATTAAGATCTAATGCTATGAACACCCACCGATTCTGCTTCTTCTAAGCTCCATAGACTCCTTAGCTCCTAGGCTTTCTCTTTGATGGAGGATGTGAGAATTGAAGGGTTGAATGGTTAGGATCTTGGGGAAGGAAGTGGGCCACACTTGGCTCTTCTCTCCTTAGACTTTTTCTCTCTTAGTTGCTAGAAAAAAATGGTAGAGAATGAGTGAAAGATGGGAGATGTAAGGAGAGAGGGATGGGTGTTTAAGAGGGATGAGATGAGAGGTATGGTGTTATAAGGAGAGATGACATGAGGGTTGACTTTTAGGTAAGGCTTGTGTAAGAGAGGGATGGGTTGTGATGGGATGTGCTTGACTTGATTGATTTGAAAGGTGTTAGATATTCTCTCGGGATTCACAATGCACGGCGTCGACACGGGCCCATAACTCTTGAACTAGGTATCGCATCGGCGTGCAAGACGTGACGTTGGAACCGCAGTGATAGCACAGTCACAAAGGTACAAGTTTCGAGTTGAGTCAACTTTGATCGACTAGATGTGACTCAGGGTCACGCCTAAATGCCGATCATAGGTCGCGGTTTGCCAAAATTTGACCGGGAGGACTACGGAAGTCTACGGAACAGTACGGTCTAGGATACGGGTCTCACAATTCAATTCATCAAACATACCTTCAATGACATAGAACATGTGTATTTGATGAAATCAATGGTGATTCGATGACTCGAAGAACTTAGAGTTTTTGTCCAGCAAACTTCTTGGAAAATCTTCTAGAAAAATTTGAGGATCGAACTAGATTCGATGTCATTGAGATTCAAACTTCGATGACATCGAACAAGGTTCGATGACATCGAAAAAGGACAAGAAAATTTCCAACGAGCTTCAAAGGAAAATCTTCTAAAAAGTTCGAGGAATCAAAGTATATTTAATGACATCAAGATTTAAACCTCGATGACATCGAATCAGGTTCGATGACATCAAATAAGGACACAAAATCGTCTAGCAAGCTTTAAAGAAAAATCATGCATAAATTTGATATCATCGAACATCGAATTCAAATTTCGATGACATCGAACGCAGTCAAATTCTGATAATTATATTATCGTTGGACATTTTACCTTTATAAATGGAAGCTCAATTCCAGTGTTAGTATTGAGAAAAAGAGAGAGTTCCAAGGGGGTAACTTCTTACCTACCATCATTAATCCTTCTTCTCATGGAAGTTTATTCCCCAACCCTTTCTTATTCATTGAATACTCAATAGATTAGATTGGAGAATGAACTTCACCATTCAAGGATCTTCCAGCAACTTCTTAATGTCAAATCATTTGGTTGGAATCTCTTGAATGTACAAACCCTGGAATTACTTTGTCTCTTAAAATATCCACATTTAATAGAGTAGATTCCACCAAACACCTTGACCTAACCCCGGCTACTTATATTGGAGTATCTTTAAGTGTTGCGGTTCAAGGGAGCTAAAGAATATCCATCGTTAAGGGAGATCTTCTTCATCATGCACTAAACGAGGCTCACCTACTTATAGGTAAGTGTTTAAGACTCCATAGAATCTGCGGATCCTTTCTCGTGTAGGATTAATCTTTAGGTTGTGTTTCACAAACCTACCAAGACCTTTTATAGGCCTCCGACGGGAGAATACGTATAAAGTCCTTGTGTAGGACCTATTGTGCCTTGTGTAGGCATTGATTGTTTGCCTTGTGTAAGCATGTCTAATTGCCTTGTGTAGGCATGATTAGTTGTCTTTTGTAAACACATTTGAGTGCCCTGTGTAGGCATTGATTGCCTTGTGTAGGCATCCTTAGGAACCAATTATGTAGGTCCTAGTGTCAACCTTGTGTAGGTTGTAACGCTTTGAGGTGAACCTGATTTAAAACCTCTGTTAGTGAAATCTGGTACACTCAAGGGTGAGTGCATTCGAGAGAAGTGGAGTAGGCACATAATCGAACCACTATATGTGATTGTGTTTGGGATTGCTATTTGCATACTCATTTGATCATGCTTATCTTGAATGCTTAAAATGATGCATGTGAATGGTTAGAAATAATAGGAATCACATCCCACACACTCATACATTCTACATAGATTAATTGCTTAAATTATTCAACCTAAGTAGTCTATTGTTTGGATCCTCTACTTGGCTTGAAAGCCTGTAGAGTTAAGGTTGCTACATCTTGATTAATTGCATATTAGATCAAGATTGAGGAATTAGGATTTTAAATTGACATAAATTTTATAAAGTCCTATTCACCACCCTCTAGAACACTTTGACCTATTCCATACTTCTACTATAGCGGTCTAAACTGCAATTTCACGGACTGCATAAATTTGAGGTGGTTTTCAGATTTTTCCAACTCGGTGCAAAAGTTTGAGTTACACAACTATAAACAGGAATCCCTAGGATGTTCCTAGGCATCTTCTAGGGTTTGAGGAGTAGAGAAAAAGTGTGGAGAAGCCATCGCCAAGAGTTTTTCTTCCTCTTCCATAGTCGTTTTTATTCTTTTCTTAAGAGATTTTAGTTCAATCATGTTTATGGTTGGCTAAACCTCTTAGCTAGGGCTAAGAGGTGAAACTTGTAGCGTGATGGGATGTTTTTTTACTTTGATTCCTGTTTATGTGGAACCTTCTTTGATTCTAGTTTGATTTTAAAGGAATACTTTCACTTATTATGGTTTATTATGACTCAAATTACAGTAGATCTGCAATAGCTTTGAGTATTTTCTTTTCCTTATTTTGAGATTGTAGGATTGGTACATCCTGTTGTTAGCCATCGTCTCATGGGCGTGGTTTGGTGATGGAATTTCTTCCAATTATCACAATTCTCCTCCATTGAGAATTAGGTCAAGGAAAGTTCAAATTGATCTTAATTGTATATCTTCCAATTAGATAGGATAGGACTCCAAATTCAATCATGTAACTTGAATCAAATAAGAGGGCTCCCTGATCTCTACAAGTGGATCCTTGGAAACCCTAGTTACCACCTTTGAATTTGTTAGTTTTAGTTACTTTAATCACAATTTGTCACACCCCAAACTCGAAAACCGGGCTCACAGAATTTCCGATCGCCGAATCCAATGCCGGCAGCCTCCGTAGCACCCCATTCTCGGTTCCCAACACCCATACGCCAGATTTCGATCCTGAGATCCTACAAGGAATATTTTTAGTGTGAAATTTTTGTAGAGGGGCATAACCGCAAGTGTACCCAAATCACAAGAGCAACAACATCATCACATATCCACTAATGTAAATATTAGAATACAATGCTGAAAGGGAAATACATAATAACAAAATCTCTAAACGATCTTCCACAAGCTCCTACCTCAGCGCTGCTATGACCTAACATCACCTACACGCAACGGTCATGCATAAGCTTACTAAGAAGGTTAGAGGGTGGTGCGCGTGTGGGTAATACTTATGCCAAGCACACAAATATCAGAGTAAGTGGAAATACTAGCAAGTCCATGAATACTGTCAACCATAATAAGGTTATGTGATGCAAGACATATTATGTTAAAGGTCATAAGCTGAGGATGCAAAGCAATGTGCAAATCTTGACAAGTCCACGAATACCATGTAATGCAGAAACATAGTAAACCAAATGTCAAATACAGAGGATGCAATGTAATATGCAAAAGAAATGCAAAGTTGGAGTGTGTAGTCGGGATGATAGTACGTGGTATCGCAAGCTATGGGGTTCATCACAAGGGACTTCTATCCAAACCAGTCACATACCTAAATTTGGATAGCTAGACTCAATGTGGTAAACTCTTGATCTCAGGTTGGTCATGCGCTCAACCAAAATCCTGGCCATTGTGAAGGTACACATAATGATTTGGTTGTGCACCACCAACTCGAGTGGATAGTGAAGGAATGAATAAATGAGTCAAGTGCTGAGTACGTAACTCTTACTCAGCAAGTCCACATATGGCCGCCACAGTGCTTCCGATGTGGGACAAGGTTCCGCCTCACTGTATGCATAGTAGCCTGCTAACCACTGGTAGCTCGCCCAGGACCTTAGGCCCACCCACATCAGCGTCCGCCCACGTGTGCTCCGCCCACATGTGCAAGTGTGACGGGGTGTCATAATATCAGTACCGTACATCTCTGGGATATCATTGGGGTCTAATACACTCCACACTGACTGCTACCTTTCTAGCCGCACAGCCTAACGAGTGAAAGAGACCTCACTATCCGCCTAACCAGTAGTCTGTCAATACCTACCCGGCTCGTCGATAGCGAATCCATTTACAAGCTGGTCATACTCAGCCTAGCTTATAGCCCCCTCACTTGGGAGGATAAGGCCACACCCCCTTCCATCTGACCATGACACAATGGGAGACGCGGCCTACTGGTATTCGGTACTCTGGCACTCATGTATCCACTCGGTCTAGACGTTAGAGCATCTCCTCGCCACGGAGGTTTAAGGATTTTCACCCACGGACATCCAAAGTGCCCATATGCTAACTCCCAAATATTTCAAGTGTCTCATCTGGCCATCCACGATATGCCTGTGGAGGCCACAGCCCTAATATCGCTAGGGCGCAAAATGATCACGTCACACAAAATGCAAGATGCATGATTCAAACCATCCAGTCATGCATCAACCTGTGCGTACCACGCAATCATGTGGAGAAACTCCATCTCGCAAGGAGTCCCATAAATAACTCAGCCCTACGGTAATGCTATGATCAAACATTCCTTACAATAGGCATACAAATGATGCATATGAACATGTATCATGATGTAATACTAAGCATGTTCTCAGTGTTTCCTACTAGACTAAGTACACTGCATAATTATTAAATATAGCAGGCGATGATCAGCCTTAACCGGTATGTCACTTACAAGAATAGGGGCTGAACGATACACCCCACTAGACATATAGAAGTCTATATGGAATGGTTCATATTAGACTATCATAACCTACTCAAGGTACTAGCATAACATATATCCTAAGGTGGGGTCCACTAAAAGGATGATGGATCTAACCCATGTATCAAGGTAGTCTCCACACAATGAATATACCAAATCTGATACCACATATTGTTCCATCTATGGCAAGGGGTGATAATGTACTCTCCTTCAGATAGTGGATGGCCTAGATAACACACTAATGTCAAGGGTGGACCTCACACTCGTCTTAGGTGTGGATGATATTACATGTTACGAGGTCCTAACAAATGGGGTATAAAGGTAGGATACATTTCTTGTGGTGAGTCAAGTGGGTATACAATGAGGTAAGTTCACAAGGTGAGCTAAAAGGGTGAACAATTGGGCTTCCTCAATCTCTTATCATGAATAAACTGGGCTTCCTTATGGGGCTCGATACATACACAAAGTGGGCTTGGTGGAGTTCATACATTTAGGACAATGTGTCCTTTTAATCGGATTGGGTAGCTTGCTCAACACCTAAGTAGGCCTGAGGTATGGTCACTAAACTTGGGCAGAACATGTATCTAGGTGGGACACATTGCTATGGAAGGCCTGGTACGAACATAATGTGGGCTCCAAGGTTTAGACAATCCTACAGGGAATGGTGGGAAGCACCATTATCAATGGGGGCCCAACGGTTTGGGATAGCCCAACAAGGTAAGGTGGAAACCGCTACAACAATGTGGGCCCAACGGTTTGGGTTAGCCCAACAAGAGGGACTGGTCTCGCTAACACTAGTGGGGGCCCAATGATTTGGGTTAGCCCGGTAGGGTGAGATGGGTATCATCAATGGGGCCCAATGGATTGGGATCGCCCAATAAGGAAGATGGGGAGTAGGTTACAATGGGCCCTAGGGAGATTCACAATGGTGGACCTTTAACCACTATTGCTCCTAAAGTGTGGCCCATTTGGGGATTGGGTTCTAACTAAAAATAGGGCCCACGGCCCTCATACTATCTAGGAAACTGGATGGACACACATGTATATAACATATACATCAAGGTGGGCCTACATAAGGCAGCCCATAGCCTAGGAAAAATAGGTGGGTGGTGTGTGTAACACATACATCAAAGTGGGCCTCATGGGGCAGCTCATGGCCCAAAAGAGTGGAAGGACAGCATGTATACAACTCGTACATCATGGTGGACCTTACAAGGCGGCCACACATACATCACAAAGGGCCCCATACACGGGCCGCATATACATCACAATGGGCCTCATACACGGGCCGCATATACATCACAATGGGCCTCATACACGAGCCTCATATACAACACAATGGGCCTCATACATGGGCCTCATATACATCACAATGTGCCTCATATACATCAGAACATCTCAACGGGCCTCATACACGAGCCTCATATACATCACAATGGCCTCATACACGGGCCTCATACACACGGGCATCATATACATCACAATGGGCCTCATCACATGGGCCTCACATATATGAACAAGTGGGCCCTGCACATACAGCAAGTGGGCCCTACTGATGGACGGAGTGGATACAATGCATACATCGCTGGGGGTCCCACCGTCCATTTGATGGACGGTGCAGATACAACACATATGTCACAGTGGGCCCCATGGATGGACGGCCTGGATATAAAGCATAATACGGTGGATCCCACCATCCCAGCTGGATGGTGTTGATGCCACATGTGCAGAACATGGGGTGCAGATGGACAGCGAGGATAAAACACATATGTCACGATGGTTTCCACCTTCCAGACAGTTGGACAGTGTGAATATAAAATATATACATCACGTGGGTCCCACGTGTGAAGGGTGTGGACACCGCACACACATCACACTAGGGCTCACCGTCCCATCTGGAAGTTAGGATGCAATACATACATCAAGGTAGGGCCACGTGGGTGGGGTCTACGTAGGTGGCCCAGGGCCCCATGGACCAAGCTGGTATTTGTGTTTCCCTTCATCTAGGCCTATCCAAAACGGATGGCCAGGTGGGCCCTGCCCGTTGGACCCTGAGCCAGGCGGGCCGCTAGCCCTGCTGGGCTGGCCGGTGCATATACAGCATGTACATCAAGATGAGGGTCCACGAGAGTGTGGCCCACTAGCTTGTAAATCAAGTTGATCTTTGTGTTTTCTCTACGGTCCAGGCAGTCAAAAATGGATAGCAATGGTGGGCCCCGGACATGGCAGAGAGGTGGGCCTCGCTTTGGGACAACGGTATGGTCCACTAAATGGACAACGTGAATAAAATACTTGCATCATGGTGAGCTGCAAATAGGGAAGAGAGAGAGAGAGAGAGAGAGAGAGAGAGAGAGTCGTGTGATGGAGGGCTCCGCCACTATGAGCCCTCCCTTAGAGATACAATACATACATCATCTTGGGTCCCAATTCTTATGGGCCCACCAATATAAATCAATGATGGAAATTCCTTTCCCACGAAAATTGCAAGGTCTAGATGACCTCTACATGTTGAGCATCAAATAAACACCATGGATAATGGCCCCATCATGGATTAAACATATGAATCATGGTGGGCCATCGGCCACACCTTGGGTCCAAAATGAGATCCATATCATCAAACGGTAGGCCCCACTTAGCTCATCACTAAAATCACAATCTAATCCTACAAAACATCCACCTATGGTCCTCTTCTTTAGCTCCTTAGAATCCTTGCCTCCTAAGCTCTCTCTTAGATGGAGGATGATGAAGATTGAAGGGTTGGATGGTCAGATTTAGTGGTAGGGAGATGAGCCTTGATCTTGGGTTCTTTTCTTTCCTTAAAATTTCTCTCTTGGTTGCTTGGGATTTAGTTAGAGAATTGAGATGGGATAGAGTGAAAGATGGGAGAGATGAATGGTTGTGTAAGAGGGATGTGATGAGAGGTATAGGTGTATAAGGAGAGATGACATGAGGGTTGACTTTGGGAATGGGAGAGGTATGGGTTACCATGCTTTGTTGGTAAGAGAGGGATGGGCTAGGTATGGGTTATGATGGTTTGTACTTGATTAATTGATGTGATAGATTGGGTAGAGATTCCTCTCTCGGGATTTGCAACGTGCGGCATTTCCTCGAGATATACGCGGGCCCACAACTCCTAGCCTGGGTATCTCATCGGTGTGCAAGACGCGGCGTTGGAACCACGGCGACGGTGTGGTCGCTAGGGTATAGGTTTCAGGTCGAGTCGACTCAAATCTACGGGATGCGACTTAAGGTTGCGTGCAAATGTTGTATACAGGTCGTGAGTTACCGGAATTCGACAGAGAGGATCGCAAAAGTCTAAGAAACGGTACGGACTAGGATATGTGCCTTACACAATTACTCTTTTAATTATTTAGATTTAGTTTTAGTTCTTCATCTAGTTCTAGTTCTAGTTAAATTTAGAAGATATGTATAAGTCAGTCCCTGTGGATTCAACCTCGATCTTACAGAGATTATTACTACATCGCGACCCTACACTTGGGGCTGTGAACAGTGGCTTGCCACATACTTTCATCAATGGACTTGAGGAAAATCCTCATCTTTGGTTTTTAATCAGAATAGTTTGAGCCATCAAAAGGAGGTGGCCTAGAAATGGATAGATTATCAAAATTTGACATTCTAATAGCTCTAAATCTAGCTCTAGGATGTTAATCCCAAAAAGAGCAACTTGCCTTTGATACCACTTGAAAGGGCGAGCTATAAATGTCCTAGAGGGGGGGTGAATAGGATAATACGAAATATTTTGATATAATGCGGAATAATAAAACAATTTAATTCAATTGCTTAAAGTATTGAATTCTTGATATCAAATAGGTTATAGGACAACCTTCACCTAAAAGATTTAGGTAGGACAACCTTATTTCACGGCGTCTTTGAAATCAAAATATCAAACTTAACAAGAGCTAATCAATCACGAGATATGCATATAAATAATAAAAATAATCACCATAATGCATAAAGGAATTATAGTGGTTTAGTACTTAAACCCACACCTACTCCACTCTCAAAATTACTACCCTTGTAATTTTGGCTTTCACTATTTTAAAGTTTTCACGGGGTCACCTTAACAACCTCATACAGTTCTTGTGATTTTCACAGGCTATCATAACAAAACCCTTTTTGTGAATTTCATGGGATCACTACAAACCAACCTACTGAGATTTTCAAGCTATCTCAGAAAAATTCAAAATGAAATAAATATAAATACTGTACTTATCTTCTAATGGCGAGCGAAGAAATTACTGTAGCTTGATTACAGAGATCTTCTTTCTTGCGATATTGATGAAGCCATATATGATTTTAACCCAAAAAGAATAAAGGGATCTAATGTGTTTTCAACAAACAAAAACCCTAATAGCCGCAAATTCTATTCTCTTGAATCTCAAGTAGAGTATGGATCACTCTATTAAAAAATGATTAAAACTATCTTGTGAAAGAGAATAAAATAAGCTAAACAAATGTTAGAATTACGTACTAACAACTTAAGAAGAGCTTGGCTTTCTCTCTTGCTTTGAAGAATTTTCTTAATGAAGTTTGTGTGTTAAGTGAGTGAGAGAATGCCTCTATTTATAACCAAATGATTTGGAAATTCAGCTGGCCCAATTTTAGGTTCGACTGGCTGAATTCCAATGAATCTTCAGATTTCGCGGTATAGGGCTGGTCGAATTCTAACGAATCTTCAGATCTTTTAAAAATTCGGCTAGCCGAACCTCCAGTTCGACTGTTCGAGCATAGGGTTCAGCTAGTAGAATGTCTTTAACCAAACATAGTTGGGCTATCCGAGCGGACATGTTCGGCTGGCGGAACCCAAGGTTGGGATGGCCAAACCTACCACGTAAAATCAATGCCAAATGTAGACTTACCCAAATTAAGTTGGGTTAGCCGAAGGTAGTTAGGGTGGCCAAACTTGTAACACACTGAACTTTTCAATACTCGAATATTGAAAGCTGTTGAGTATAACCATGAAATTTAACTTAATATGTACATGTGTACGATACCAATCTAGTTATCCTAACCTTATATCTATTCTCCAACATGAATCTGACCATTGAGAATGATCTTCATCTATAGATCAAGCCATCCGACCATTGATTTTAAGACAAGATCATCATATGTACAAGTATTCCCACTTGCCCACCATAACTAACCATTCAGCCAACTATCCACCAATAGGTAAAGATATCTGACTATTCACTTTGAGTTTGGTCCACCCGATTATAGTAACCTAACTACCTGATATTTGCATTTGCTCATACACATCAAATTGAGATTTTAATTCGTTTATCTTGTTCACCACCTATGAATATGCTTAACCCACTATCAAAACTACAATCTGAGAAACTTACACATGTGAACAAGTCACTCGAATCTAACGGTATACATGTTCTACCTCTTGATCACTCCAAAAACTTGTGATCATTCGTTTACAAAACTGACTATACACCCACTTACATACATGATCAGATACTAACTATCAAGTTTTTCTATTGTTAACATGTCATCTAACCATCCGTTATGTTGGTTTTTTTGTTAGCTTGTTAGTACACAACACTGTCAGTTCACACATCATTATTAGCCACCTCCACTAGGGAATCGATGTCAGGACCTCAGTGTTAAAACGAGGTATCTGTCACTCAGTCTACCACTTGAGCTATGAATCTGGGTGTATCCATTATGTTGGTTAATATATGTACATTTCCTTAATTAATTTGGTGAATAATTCTTTATTCATAACGATTTAAATATAAGTTCTTTTGTAAGAATTACTTTGAAACGTGCTTATAAACCATGTAGAATCATTAGATTTTCCAAAACTCTCATATCAGTAATAATTACAAAAATGTCATTAACATAGACCCTTGAATTCTAGATCACATGGTTCTCACAATACATTTGATGTAAATTTTATACCATGCCTATGTATCATAAATTAACCATACACCATACATGTCAAATTTAAGCCCTTAGATCATTGTAAAAGTGACTCAATTACCAAATCAGCCTATTAATCATTAATTTTGGTGTCCATCGAGTAAATAAACCTCGTGGGTAGTCGTAGTAGGATATTTTCCTTCATATGAATGACTTGAATTGCCTATCATATGGACCAAGTGTGAAATATGAAGACCCCACTTTGGTAGGCTTTTCCTTATGTGTGAAGTTATCCTTCGAGGCTTACCAACTCCTTATAAATCTGGATCTTCTGATTTAACCACTTCCTGTCATTTATCGCAACTCAAATTTAGACCACACTTTGGTCTCATATGACTACGAGGTTATACAAAATTTAGACCCTGATCTATGATCCTACACCATTAAATGTTGAAGTCAGTTCCTTCTTTTTTGTGTAAAAGGTGAAATTTTAGATTTAGGCCTTTTCCACCATTGATCTACCACCAACTTTTATCCAATTATTTTCCTATCCTGACTACACATTTCTCTCAAAATCAAACCTTGATCATTAAGTGTGGACCGTTAATTAAGATCAAGTTCATTTTGCAACCGTTAGGAGAATTTTCAAGATAGCCAAATCTAAATTTCGGATCACCAAGAAAATCATATACTTTAATCTATTCGACAACCCCGACACACTGGATGAATTAGATTTAAAGAAAGATTTTTTTGAAATGTCAAATTGGAGATACCCAATCCAAGTGAGATGTGAAACACACCCCCTCTCATGCCCACTACTTTATAAAAGGAGGATGTGTGCCCTTCTCCACTCACACACCAACACACCCAACGTACAAGGAGGAGAGAGAGAGAGAGAGAGAGAGAGAGAGAGAGAAGGAGAATGAGAAGCCTAAACGCCCATCATCCTCTTCCTTCTCCACATGTATGGTGTCTCCCTCTTACTCAAGCGATGTCGTGATTCATGTAAAAGATTTCTTACATGGATATCTACCTAGGGTTTAGATCTAAGACTAAGGTGAGTGATTCCTTTAAACTTACACTAATTTGAGTTGATATGATTTATCTTATTTTTGCATACTTTCATATTACTATGATTTTCCATGCAATTGATTGATTTACCATTATCAATTATTTATCCTTTCGGGAATTATGGTTAAGGTATGATTTTAATTATGCATGATTTTTATGAATTTATGTGGGGTGATGGATACAAGCCTTACCCTTTGCCAATTTTAAGAGTGACAAGTGCTTCCACTCTATATTACGTTAGCCCTTTGCTCCTCTCCCCCTTATTTTTATTGAGTTAGTCTATTTGATACTCTTCTCTTTTATTAAGTTAGCTTATTATTACTCTTCTCCTTTATTAGGTTAGCCTTATGTTATCTCCCTTTATGGCTTGGGCATGTGTCTTGGAATTTCAAAACTCCCACGGTTCGATTTATTTCCATATTGATGCAAATGATGTGTTGAAGGTCTCACATCTAATGATTCATATATTTTATCGTGGATGTAATGTGCTCTAGGTAGTGACCCTCTTGGTCGATACGTAATTCCATGAATTTTGGGTAGTGGTGCACAAATCGATGTAAGTAATCTGTAATGCGTGTTACATCACTTCCGAGATTGGATGTTCTAAATAATCACTACGTATAGGACCGCATTGTGATAATCACTACGTATGATGGACCGCACACACTTTGCTAGGCATGTATTCATATATATATTGGTTATACATACTGATACCACTCGCAGTGGTGGAGTACGAGGCCATCAGAACTCTCTTAGGAGAATATTATATTTGAGATAATCTACAAAAGGCTTGCGCCAATCATCCATAGTGATCTCTAAACATGATACGGAAAGTGTTTCAATAATTTCATCGATGACTTCAGATGATAGTAGGAACCTCCTTTCTTCAATCGTCACTTGAAGGGGACTTCGATCAGGATGGGATAAAGCTACGGCCAAGCTAGCTAAAGCATCTCACATCGCACTATATGCTTGATTTCAACATTATGGAATTGTTCTAGTAATTACTGCACTCGCCGATAATATGGTGGGAGTTCTTGCTTCCTTATTTCGAACTCAGTCGTTAGCTGATTTATCACTAGTTTAGAGTCCCCGAATATCCGCAACACTTTTATCTTCATCTCTTGTGCTATTTCCATTCCTATAATGAGTGCTTTATACTCGACCTCATTATGGGTACATGTCATACCTAATGTAAAGGAATATGGCAGAAGATCGTCCCGGGGGCTGATAAATATCACTCCAGCACCTGTTCCTGAAGACCTAGAAGCACTATCAAAATACGTTTGCCACAAATTAGGCGATTCAATCATCATCACTTGTTCATCTGGAAAATCATCACTGATTGTTTCGTTGTTCGTTACAAGGTGAGCTGCTAAGAAGCCTGCCACTACCTAACCATTCACTACTTTCGTTGGTTCATAGGTAATTGTGTATTTTGAAAGTAACAGCATCCATTTAGCCAATCTTCCTGATAACATCGGCCTTATCATTAAGAATTTTATGGGATCTACTCGTGAGATCAGGATAATATCATGAGAAAAATAATAATGTCTTAACTTTTGTACCGCAAATATTAACGCCAAGCATACTTTCTCGATGGGTGAATAATTACATTCTGCACCTATTAGAGTCCGACTCAAATAGTAAAGCACAATTTCCTTCCCTTACTCATTCGCCTATGCTAACAGAGCTCCCAGAGAATTCTTAGCTGCAAATATATATATATATATATATATATAATAAGGGGTTTTCTTTTTACAGGAGCTGCTAATACTAGGGGCTGCTTTAGTAACTCCTTGATAAATTCAAATGCGTTTTGACACGACTGATCCCATACGAATTTTGTTCCTTTCTTCATTAAATGTGTGAATGGCCGACATCTTCTGGCCAGATTGGAGATAAAGCGCTGGATATACGCTAATTTTCCTTACAAACTCTTTAGATATTTCAGTGTTTTTTTGCGGCGGCATATCTTAGATAGCTCAGATTTTCTCCAGGTCAATTTCAATCCCTCTGTGTTTGATGACAAAACCAAGGAATTTTCATGACGAAACATCGAAGGCACATTTAGTCAGATTCATCTCTAGTTGTTTCTTTCTAAGCTGGCGAAAGACCGAGGTCAGATGTTCATGGTGCTCTTCATGATCGTTCAATCTAACCACCAAATCATCAACGTAGCATTCCACATGTTTGTACATCATGTATTGGAATATATTTTGCATCGCTCTCTGATATGTTGCGCCAGTGTTCTTGAGGTCAAATGGCATAACTTTATAATAGTAGATCCCTAAAGAAGTTTTGAACGTTGTAGCCTCTTCATCTTCTGGAGCCATCCTCATCTTATTGTATCCAACATAACCGTCCATGAAGGACATAACAGCGTTCTTCATTGTACTGTCGATTAGCAGTTCTATTATTAGTAATGGGAAGTCATCTTTTGGACAAGCCTCATTTAAATCTCTAAAGTTAACACATACTCTGATTTGTCCACTTTTCTTTTTCACCAGGACCATATTTGATATCCATTTAGAATATTTGACTTCTCTGATGAAATCGACCTTGATCAATTTGTTTACTTCTTCCTCTATTAGAGGGATTAAATGTGGATGGAATCGCCTCTGTGCCTGTTTAATTGGTCTTTTGTCTTTGGAGATGTTCAGTCGACGCATTGCTACTGATGGTTCCAGACCCGGCATTTCTGCATATGTCCAAGCGAACACATCTTTATTTTCTCTCAAGAGTTTGATGTACTAATCGGCTTCTTGTTCAGGAAGGCTGGCATTTATGAATGTATTTTATGGCTCTTCTTTTGTACCCAAATTTATTTCTTGTAGGCTGTCGATTGTCAGCTACCCCACGTCTTCTATCTATTTTGGAGCCGTTTCGAGATGCCTGATTACTTTGGAATCTGTCTCCTAATTGATCGTTGAATCTGTCGTAATCATATTTACTTGTGCTTTAGAAGACGATGTTCATAATCCGCAAACTTTTTTCGTTTTTCTTCATTTACTCCAATCGGAATCTAGATACCGTTTTCATTGTTCGATCCAGTCGGTTCTTCACAGTTAAAGCCCATGTTCTTCATAATCTTTCTACTGATAGGACTATATCTCATTAAATCCTCGGATGTTAATCTTTCACAATTCATTTTATTATCGGTCTTTTCTTCCATCTTTGCTTCTGATGGGGCGTAAACTAGAATGGGCTCCAGATTTTTTAAGCTAGACTTGACATGAAATCTTTTCGGCATGGACGGGAATGGTTTGTTCCTTTTAGCGTACGATAATGGCACTTTATAGTTTGACTGCAGAATTTCTAACTATTTGGGTGACAACAATGTTAATGGAGGCTATCCTGGTTGTCTCAAGTGTTTTGACACGAAATAAAATTTCTTTTTCGTATTCACTTTCCCAGACAATTCTATCTTTGTAACTTTATTTTCTATTATTTCTGTCTGAATATCTTTTGCGTCACTATTCTTATCATTTTTCTCTTTATCTTCTGCCGCAAATCCATCATAGTAGCTTGCATTGGCAAAGAAGGATTCTGCCTCTGTATATGGTCTTGCATCGGCCATTACCTTATATTGGATCCCATCTTTATAGTACTTGAAGCATTGGTGTAGGGTGGATGGTATAATGCCATATTGATTCATCCACAGCCTACCCAAGAGGAGGTTATACGTTGTTACCGCGTTGATAACATGATAAATGACATTCGTTGTTAACTCTCCTATTTCCAATGTCAGTGTGATTTTTCCCATTGCGCATTGTCCATCTTGATTAAAGCCCTATATAATCATTCCACTAGGGCGTAAATGGGAGCGACGATATCTAAGTTCATTCAACACTGTTAATGGCAACAAATTTATTGTAGACCCATTATCCAGCATTATCCGCTTGACCTGCTTATTGCGAATATGGCCCACAATCATTAGTGGTCTATTATGTTCTCTGTCGTGGGTCAGATCATCACCAGAGAAGGAAACAATGGACGTATAGCTATTCTGCGCTTTTGGTTCTATGTTTTTCATTTCAATAAGCAATGTTTTTCTGATATTGTTATCAAATAATGCTTGAATCAAGGTATGTCGAAAGAGCTGGTATACCCTTTAAATGACTCACCACATCATAAGTCACTTTTTCAACCTTATTATTCTTTTCTTCTTTGTCGCCGTCATTGTGATGTGTTCTGGACACTTCTTCTTTTGTAATTTCATATCTTTGTTTCGAGAGAAGGCTTGTCACTTTTTTCCCTGAGCGCAACGTAATCATTGTAGCTTCCACCAGGGTATAAAGTTATCTAGCATTGCAAGATGTTCTTGATACACTGGCATCTGAAGAGCGACCACTTCTTTGTGATAAGATAAGTTAAGAGATAAGTAAAATGTTGAGGGTCAAATATTGCATATTAGACCCTAATTATTACTTGATTTTGCGATCATGATACTATTTAATGCCCTAATTCAATCGTGTTTGTGATGCAGGATGTGTTTAGGAGCCTGGACTGAAAAAGGGTACTAAAAGCATGAATTTGATGCTTATAAATCACCAAGCAAGTGATGGAAATTTACATGGCCGAGATTCGAGAAAATCACGTGTTTCACGCTAAATAGGCTTGAAGGTCATCCTGAATGCAAGATCACAGGGTTCTCACCATCTGTTCGGCTCGAAACTTTATATCCAGCCTGAGGACCATAAATTAACCGTACACGTCGAATTTTAACTCTTGGATCCCTGTGGAAGTAGCCCAACTGACAGTTTAGCCCATAAACCATTGATTCTGGGCCCACCCGAGATCTAGATATGCTTCAAATTTGGTCTCAACCCATTATATGAGGAGATAAGACGGATGGATGGAGATGATTTCCCAGAACCATCATCATGGACCCCACCCGAGTTGGGTGCGCATAGTGCACAAGTGCACTAGCCGTGCACGGCAACGAAGAGACGGTCAAACCTCTCTTGACCGAGCCTCCTTCCTAAAAATGAAACCTTCCATTTTCGTCTCTGCTTTGGAAGAGCTGCGGACGGAAGTTAGTGGGCCCACTAGGATCAATCAAGCATCAGATCCAAACCGTCCATCATCTTCAGGATGAAAGTTTGGCCAGCCAGGGCCATTTTTGCATAAAGACAGGATCCGAAGGTGACCCAGGGATCCAGTGAAGCAAGAGCCCCTGCGTTTTAACGCAACGAACAGCTACTAATTTCAGAGGATGGTGGTCCACCAGCATAGGTATTCAGCTTGATCTGAACCATTCACTGTGTCTGCAGGATAAAACACATCTAAGATGTGTGTTTTTAGCTCCTGATCTGATGAGGAAACCGGATGTAATTCGGTCCAAAACACCCTATCACGATCAGCGAAATAGCGGACACAAGCCTACTTCTGCTCGCAGCATGACCAACACCCAGGAATTTCTTTCAATCCAGACCTTCCAAATTAAGACAGAGGCAAATTCGGTTGCCAACTTGTCTTCCAAAATGAGGAAACTTCCTCAATGAAGTTTGCTCTGCGAAATTATCCCACCGCCTGCCGTTTTGTATAGCGTAGAAATCCCGGGCGTAGAAGGGTGCTTGCGGAATTATACTGGCAGCATATCTGTGGGCCAAGACCATCAAATGATGATCTAAAACTAACCAGAAGCTTAGCTAATGGATGAGGTGGGTCAGACTCAAGTTTCTTGGCCGATCCATCTCTCACGGCTGTCCGATCAGGTGAAGCAAAACAGGGCCTGCACAATCCTCTGTCGCCGCATAAATTCTTGCGAAATTCTCCACCGACTTCACCAAGCATCAGACCGACTCTCTTCCAGCCTCCCATCCACCATCCTTCACAGTTATAAAGAGAGAAGAGAGAAGAGAGAAGGGCATCTAATCTTTGGACGGCAGTGAGAGAGGCAGAAAGAGAGAGAGTTTCAGTTTGCTTTTTATTTTATTTTCCTATTTTCTTTCTTATAATTGTTGAGAATTAACCCAATCATGGTAGGTTAAACCTCTTAGTTAGGGTTAAGAGGTGAAGCTTGTAGCATTATGGGGTGATTTTACGGCTTGGATTCAGGTTTATGAACTGATGTTGATTATAGTTTGATTAATAGGAATACTTTCAATTTTTAATGGTTTGTTGTGACTGAAATTACAATAGATCTAGGAATGGCTTTATATATTCATGCTCCATTATTTTGATTATGAAGTTAGGAAGCCTTGTTGTTCACCATTGCCCCTTGGACATGGTTGGATGATGGAATCCTTCCTAACATTCATACATCTTCCTGATTGGTTGTGGATTAGTTTAATTTTGTTGTTTACTCTGTCTCATGGGCATGGTTTTGTGATGGAATCATCTCTAATTCTTATACCTTTCATCTCTTTGAAAACTAGATCGAAGGAAGGTTAGACTGAGCTTTAGTGATATATCTTCCAACTGGATGAAGATGGGACTTGAAGTCTAGTTGAGTTAATGAATCAAGCGTAGACCTCCCTGATCTCTACAAGTAGATCCTCTGAATCGCTAGTTTCCTACCTTTGAATTCTACAAATTTTAGCTTACTATTTCACCATTATTCCCTCATATTCACTTGATTTAGATTACATCTTATTCTAGTTCTAAATCTAATTACTCTCAGAGTACGTACAAGATTCAGTACCTGTGGATTCGACCTCGATCTTACCGAGACTATTACTACATCATAACCTTATACTGAGAGTGTGAACAAGTTTTTGGCGCCGTTGTCGCAAATTAGCAATTACGTTTGTCTGAAATTATCTAGATTTGGGATTAGTTTAATATTAGGATTTTTTCTAATTTAAAGTTAGAATTTTTTCTGTTTTATTTCTAGAAATTAACCTGTTTTCCTGTTTTGCAGGATCCTAACATCAATTTCTAATTTAGTAATCCCTTTCTAATTTCTCTACTTTTTCTATTTTTAGAATTAGGGTTTTAATTTTAGAAGTTTTCTAATTCTAGGCTTTTTTTTATAGAAATTTTCTATTTCCTAATTTTAGATTTAAATTCTTCCTTTAAGTAACTTTCTACTTTCTAGTTTTAAAAATTTTTCCTTTTTATAAACTAACTTTCTATTTTTTATTATCTTTAGAATTCTTTTTTGTTTTAGAAAATAGTTTACTTTCTATTTTAGAAAGTAACTTGTTTTGGTTTGTTTTGTAAGTTTTTAACTTAAGGACTCCGATCTGGTAACTTCTTTGCAAATCCTCTCTTTCTTTCTAGATTTTTTTTCCTCTCTCTTTTAGGTCTAGGTTTAGAATCTGAATTGAGGGCTACGAGTGTTTCATGCCCAAGTGGGCTCGTGACAACACTTGACGTCTCTTGACTGAAGGAGGATTGGTTGAGGGGTTAACTATCCATCACAGGACTAGACACCGCTCAAAATCCCCTAAGTTAATTAAAGTGATGGCTGAAAACCAACCTCTTCTACCCCAACCTAAGGTTGAGGAAGTCCATGATGAGAATGAAGTGCATCAAACATCCCCGCCTCGTCCTTTATGAGATTATTTACAACCGTTGGGGGTGAACACGCCCTCATATATGGTTTTTCCTGAGAATACGGGACATATGGATATCAAGCTAGGGGTAATCCAATTCCTTCCTAAATTTCATGAGTTTGAATTAGAAAATCCATATTTACATCTGAAAGAGTTTGATGAGATCATAGCCACTTTATATTTTTCCAAACGTGGTTGAGGACACAATCAGGCTGAAACTCTTTCCCTTTTCTTGGAAAGAAAAAGCTAAGACATGGTTGCATTCACTATGTCCTAGATCTATTGGCACATGGAATGATATGTAAAGGGAGTTCATAAAGAAATTCTTTCCACATCATAAAATGAACACCCTTAGAAAATCAATCATGAACTTTGCCTAAAAGGAGGATGAAACATTCTTCCAATGTTGGGAAAGGTTCAAGGATCTTATCAATTCATGCCCACAACACGGTTTTGAAACGTGGCGCATTACACACTTTTTTTTATGATGGACTGACATCTTCCATGCACTAATTGGTTGAGACAATGTGTAATAGGGAATTCATGAATAAAAATGTCGATGATGTGTGGGACTACTTGGATATACTTACTGAAAATGCACAATCATGGGACACATACCCAAAATTAAGTACCACTTCTAAGCCCACTCAATCAAAGGAAAGGGGCGGAGTATACCTTCTGAAAAAGGATGATGATATCAATGCTAAAGTGCTAATCTCATAAGGAAATTTGAGGCAATGGAATCAAAGAAGGATAAGGGTAAGGAAGTTGTTTGCGGTATTTGTGATTGCAACAGTCACACAACTGAAAAGTGTCCAACTATATCTGCCTTTCAAGAGGTACTGACTGAGTAATCCAATGCCATAAATAATTATCAAAGACCTTTCGATGGACTTACCCCAATACATACAATCCCGGTTGGAGAAATCATCCAAACTTCAGTTGGAGGAATGGACAAACAACTACTCCTCAAGGTTTCTTCAATCAAACTCCAAATTAAGAGAAACCTCAAGAGGATCTGGTTTTAAAACATATTGAAGAACAAGAGCTACTTAATCAGAATTTGACATAAGCATTCCATAATTTTCATACAGTATTAGGAATGCTTGCATCGTCTGTTCAAAGGATAAAGTCACAATTAACAAGTGGAGGAAAGGGAATGCTTCCTGCTCAACCTTTCTCCAATCCCAAACTGCAATATGAAATAAGTGACCATAGCTCTTCAGATGGAACAAGCTAAATCCATCACCACTCTTAAGAGTAGGAAGATCATTGACAAAACCATTCCGGTTATGGTTGAAAAACCTAAGGACTCAGAAGTGGACAAAGATGATGGATCTAGATATGCTCCACAGGAATTAGAACTAGAACCTCAAGGGAAGCCGATTGCTCCATTTCCCCAATGATTAGTTGCACCAAAGCCTCTCTCTAACTCTCAGGATATTCTAGAGGTGTTGAAATAAATAAAGGTCAACATTCCTCTACTTGATGTCATGAAACAAATACCTTCATATGCCAAATTCCTAAAAGACTTGTACACGACCAAAAGACAGCAGAATATTCAAAAGAAAATCTTCTTAACTGAGAAAGTGAGTGTCATCCTAAAGTAAGATGTACCACAGAAATTCAAGGATCTTGGTAGCCCAACCATATCATGTGTAATCGAAAACTATCGAATTGAGCACGCACTTCTTGACTTAGGAGCGAGCGTCAATCTGATTCCCTACTCGGTATACAAACAATTATATTTTGGTGAATTAAAACCCACCCTAACCACACTACAACTTGTTGATCGCTCGGTTCGTATATCAAGAGGGATAATTGAGGATGTGTTGGTCCAGGTCGACAGATTTTACTACCCTATAGATTTTATCATCCTGGATACCGAACCCATCGGTAACATGAGCACTCATATTCCAGTCATTCTTGGTCGCCCATTCCTTGCCACCTCAAATGCAATTATCAATTACAAGAATGGTGTCATGAGTATGTCTTTCGAGAATTGACATTAGAAATGAATATCTTTTTCAACATAGGCAGATGGTTAGAAGATGATGACAATTTCCATGACATTAACATGATTGACACTTTCGTGGAAGTAGGACACCTTTGAGTTTATCCTCTAACCCTCTAGAGACGTGCCTGGCCCACTCCCATGATTTTGATGATGACATGATTAGGGAGACGTGTGTCATGCTTGATACTGCACCGGTACTTGAAGTTAACCGGTGGAGGCCACAATTTGAAGATTTGTCTCAAATTGATAAAGTGCCTCTACTGTCTAACCTCAAGCCACAGAAGCTTGACCTAAAACCTTTGCTCTGTGATTCAAAATATGCATATTTAGGTCAAGATGAGACATACCCGGCGGTGATTTCTGCCCACCTAGAGAAAGAATAAGAGAGTATGCTCATATCTATTCTCATTGAGCATAAGGGAGCCCTTGGATGGATGATTGCGGACCTTAAGGGAATTGACCCCTCGATTTGTACTCACCGCATTTATCTTGAGGATAATGCGAAGACCTCTCAGCAATCACAACGTAGATAAAATACAAATATGAAAGAAGTGGTTAAGGCCGAGGTTCTTAAACTATTGGATGTGGGTATCATATACCCTATATCTGATAGTCAATAGGTGAGTCCAACTCAGTTGGTTCCTAAGAAATCCGGAATCACCATTGTAGTCAATACCAATAATGAACTCGTGCCAACTAGAGTTACTACTGGTTGGAGAATGTGCATTGACTACAGGAAGTTGAATACTGGTACGAGGAAGGACCGCTTTCCTTTGCCCTTTATTGATCAGATCTTGGAAAGGTTAGTTGGTCATTCCTATTATTATTTCCTTGAGGGTATTCGGGCTACAATCTGATAGAGATAGCTCCCGAAGATTAGGAAAAGACTACATTTATATGTCCCTACGGCACATTTTCTTACCGAATGATGTCATTCGGACTATGTAATGCTCCTGCCACCTTTCAGTGATGTATGATGAATATCTTTTCTGACATGGTAGGGCAATATTTAGCGGTCTTCATGGACTATTTCTCTGTCTTTGGTCCATCTTTCAGCGAGTGCTTAAAAAGTCTTAAATGTGTGAGAAAAAGATCTGAAGAAAAGAACTTGGTACTTAATTGGGAGAAGTGTCATTTTATGGTTCATAAGGGAATTGTCCTTGGATATATTATCTCGTCCAAAGGAATCAAGGTGATAAGGCAAAAATCGATCTTATCTCTAACCTACCTCTACTCAAGAACATACGGGACTTGCGATCCTTCTTAGGACGCCGGGTTTTACAGAAGATTCATAAAGGACTTTAGTCTCATCTCTCATCCTCTATGTAATCTACTTCAAAAGGATGCACCATACGAGTAGACTGAGCCATGTCAGGAAGCTTTCACTAAGCTTAAAGGCATGTTGACCAGTGCACCTATCATACAGCCACCCGACTAGAGCATTCCTTTTGAACTTATGTGCAACGCGTCTGATTATGCTCTTGGGACAGTGCTAGGCCAAAGAAAAGATAAGAAACCCTATGTTATTCATTATGCAAGTAAGACTCAAAATCCTACCCAAGTGAACTACTCGACTACGGAAAAGGAACTCTTGGCTGTAGTTTTCGCTTTGGACAAATTTAGGTCCTACTTGATCGAATCCAAGATCATTATTTACACAGACCATGCAGCACTCAAGCATCTTCTGTCTAAGAATGATGTTAAGCCCCGCCTGATAAAACGGATCCTTCTACTCCAAAAATTTAACCTAGAAATAAAAGATAAAAACGAAGTAGAGAACGAAGTGGCTGGCCATCTTTCTCGCCTTAATCCCTCTGATTCTCTTGAGACGACACATATCAATGACATGTTCCCTGATGAACAGTTGTTCAGAGCCTCCCATTCACCTTGGTTCGCTGATATTGCTAATTATCTTACTACAGGTTTCATACCGACACATTGGACTGCGTAAGATAAGAAGAAATTTTTCACCAAGGTGCGCAACTTTTTCTGGGATGATCCATATTTGTTTAAATATTGCCTAGACCAAATCTTAAGGAGATGTGTGTCAGATAATGAGCATCAGAGTGTAATCTCCTTTTGTCAGTCTCAGTGTAAGACCCGTATCTTAGACCGTACCGTTCTGTAGGCTTCTGCAGTCTTCTCTATCGAATTTCGGCAGCCTTCGACCTTTATCCGACGTTTGCACAAGATTCTAAGCCGACTCCTATCAACCAGAGTTGACTCAACCCAAGACTTATACCCTAGCGACCATGTCATCGCCACGGTTTTGATGTCGCGTCTCGCGCACCGAGCTGATACCCAAGCTAGGAGATGTGGGCCCACGTTCAGTTCGAGGAAAACGCCGCGCATTGCAAAATCCAAGAGAATCTCTACAACTTGTCACCTCAATCAATCAATTAATCCCATCATGGGTCAAGTACATGTCAAGTACACATCACCTCACACCACATCCCCAAGCAACCCCATAAGTCAATAATCCTTACACAACCCATACCCCTCTTACACAAATTACCCCAAAAGTCAATAAATCTCTCACCTCACCCATCACTCAATCACCAATCTCTCTCTCTCTCTTTATAACCCTCTCTCTCTCATTTCTCAAACCCATTCCCAAGCAATAAAATACCACACGTCCAAGCTCTCTCAAATCTTCATGAGAGAGTTTTGTGTGTGGCCCACTTCCTACCCTCTTATCCCCCATCTCCACCATCAATGCTTCGTCATCTTCAGTTAAGATCAAAGCCAAGGAGTTTGGCATTCCATCAGACCAAGAAGAAGGCCAATAGGTGGGTAATCCACCGTTGATTTCAATTTTAGGGCCCACTTGTTGTGAGACCCACATTGATGTATGCAATTTAGGGAGGGGCCCATAGTGGCGGGGTCCCTCTATCTCACTGTTTCTCTCCTTTTTCTCTTTCTCTCCCTCTTTTCCTTCTTTGTATAGTAATGATGATGATGAGATGTGTGGCCCACCATAATGTTTACATCCATACCATCTACCAGTGGACCCCATCCATGTGGTACACACCATGATGTTTGTATGTCATCCCAACCGTCCATCTAGGATGTGGCCCACCCCACACATGTGGGTGGGGCCCTCCTTGATGTATTTATCTACCCTGATCCATAGCTCAAATGGTAGACTGAGTGGAAGACACCTCATTTCAACACTGAGGTCTTAGTATGGATTCCTAGTGAGAGTGGCTAACAATGAAGTGTGAACTGACAGTGGGGTGGCTAGCAATGAGGTGTGACTGACGGTGGGGTGTACTACCCAGTTTTTTTTAAAAATAATAATAATAATAATAATATAATCATATATATATATATATTATATGAAGGGGGGTAGCCCATCACGTGGGACTCATTCACACCGTCCACCCATTAGGATGGGTCACATCGTGATGTGTGTGGGGTCTCCACCGTCCCTGGACGATGGGACCCACCCCACATGTGGGGCTCCCTTGATGTACGTGCATGTCCAGGCCGTCCAGGGCCTGGACGTTGTGGTATATTATATATAATATTAATATATATTATATTATTTTAATATAATATATAATATGAAATATTATATATTATATTATAATATAATACTATATATTTACTTTATAGTAAATGTTGTGGTGGGCCTTACATGGGACCCACCTCTGTCTTTAAATGCAGAAAGCTGCACAAGCAGCAGCTATGATATGTTATATATATATATATATATATATATATATATATATATATATATATATATATATATATATATTACATATATATATGAGGGTGGGCCCTATAAGGGACCCACCTCTGCCTTTCTTTAAGCAGTAATAGCTGCATGTACGGAAGCTATATAGCTGCCATATTAACGTCAACAGGTCTGCAGGACCTACTGATACGGCAGCAAGTGGACCCCACCGCCAGCTGTTGTACACGGCAGCAAGTGGACCCCACTACCAGCTGTTGTACACGGTAGCAAGTTCCGTGGGTCCCACCTGTTCCATCCACGCCGTCTATCTATGGGACCCACCATGATGCATGTGTTGTATACAAACCGTCCAACCATTTGAGATATCATTTTATGGCATGAGCAAAAGAATAGGTCAGATCTAAAGTTCAAGCGGACCCCCACCATCAAAATTTAATGGGGGCAGTGACATCCACCATTCAAACTTCTAAGGGCCACGGTAGTTTCCAATTAAGTTGATATTGTTTTCACTTCATTTATCTCTATGTTAACTTATGAATAGGTCGGATCTCAAATATACATAAGGGTGGGCCCAATTTGATATACATGAGGCCCATCGGTGTGGCCTATTTGATATACATGAAGCTCGTTAGTGCAGCCCATATAATGCGGCCCATGCGATGTAACCCGCTTGACATAAGAGGTCCATTGTGATGTATTCGAGGCCTGTATGATATATTTGAGGCCCAGGTGCGAGACCCACCTGTTGTGTATTCAAGGCCCGATGTGATGTATGTTGGCCCATATGATGAGGCCAATGTGACGTAAATGAGGCCCATCGTGATTGTACGTGAGGCCATGGGCTGACTATATGTTTGGCCCAATGTAGGTCACTCCTTGGGAGCAATGTTGGTTAGATGTCCACATTGAAGGGTAATGATGGTTGGATGTCCACATTGTAACCTTCCCTTAGGCCTTATTAGGCCCATTCTCATCATTCCCTTAGTGGGTTAACCTAAATAAGTGGGCCCCATTTACAGTAGATGAATGACTCCATGCTATCAGATTTGATATAACCACGGCCGATTGCCGATCTTTATACTATAGATGATCGGTTGTTCATTTATGGACCCCGCCTTGTTTATATGCTGATTGTCGATGCCGATTATCGATGCTGATTATCGGTGCCGATTATCGACCCTGATTATCGGTGCCGATTATTAAGGCCTACGCCAGTTATTGATACCGATTATGAGTATGTGACAACATAACATCATAATACATGCCCATACGCATCATCTGCATGCTTATGAAGAGATGAGTGATTAATCATAGCACATGTCATTGGACAGATTGTTATGGGACTCCTTGGTAAAGGGAGATGCCCACACGAGCGCGCGGTACACACATAATTATTGTATGACTGGATTACGTTATTCATGCATCTCGCATTGTGTGACATGTATACTGTACGCCCTAGCGACATCAGGGTCATATCCTCCAAAGGCATATCGTAGTTGGAAGGATTGGATACCAGAAATTTGGTTCTACATGGGGTACTATAGATATCCCTGGGTGAAAGTCCCTAAACCCTTATGGTACCAGGAGGTTGCTCTAACATCTAGACCAATTAGGTGCATGAGCGCCAAGTGTCGATTACTAGAAGGTCGCGCTTTCCACTGTGTTGTGGTCAGTTGGAAGGGGGTGTGGCCTTACCTGCCCGAGTAGAGGGGTAAAGCTAGGCTGAGTTTGACCAGCTCAAGGAATGAGTCCGCTATCGATGAGTCGGGCCCGATATTGGCAGACGGATAGTGAGGTCTCTTTCACTCACCTTGTCGCGCGCGATGGGGTGACAATTTGGTTTCGAGTGTACTAGACCCCGGTGATATTCCAAAGTTGAGTTGTATTGATTTGTGGACTTAGATGAGGATTGATGTCCTTAGTTTACATCTCGCATCGCATGGCCTTGGTATGGCCGACATCATTATGCTTTGCATTGCATGACCTTGGTACGGCTAATGGTATTCATGGATTCATCATCATATTTTACATTACTTTGATATACATAATTGTATTACTACATTGCACACACACTTTCACCTCCCTCTAAGCTTTCCATAAGTATATGCATGACCGTTGCGAGCAGGTGATGTTGGATCGCAGCAGCGCAGAGGCAAGAGCGCTTAGCAGATCATCTTGGAGTTTTTTTGTTCATCATCATTGTATTTCCCTTTATTCGCTTTGTACTTGAAAATTTTCGATCATAGTGGAAATGTGATGGAGTTTTTGGTTGTTGTTGTGGGTTATGTCTTTGGTTATGCTTATTACGAATCAAACTAATGTTGAAAATCCTCATCGTAGCATCCCAGGATCGGAACTTGGCGGATGGGCACCGGGAGCTGAGAATGGGATTCTACCGAGGTTGTTGGTGTCGGATTCGATGATCAGAAATTTTGTGAGCCCGGTTTCTGAGTTTGGGGCGTGACAGAGTTGGTATCAAAGCATAACTTGGGAATAACAGAGAACAACATTACATGTCTGCCATGAGTTTAGAATAACTAAGTCCGAATAGCTTAAGCAATCTTCTGTTATAGACCCTTAACATGCGTGCCTTTGGGAGCTTTCAAGGTTGACATGCACCTTTACTCTTTACTATAGGTCATGCCGCCCAGGAGAGTAACTCGATCGACTCCCGCTCCACCACTTGAGCCTCCCGCTCCACCACCTGCGACTCTCGCCCTACCACCTACGATCCCCACTCCACCACCAGAGATTCCTACTACCCATCCTGAGGATGCCGCTCGTCTACCAGAGACCGATACGGATCTGACCGTACCCGTGAGTGCCTCCCAGTTACAGCAGATATTACAGGTTATGACGGACGCCCTTCAGGAGCAGGGCAGGCACCCCGTCATTTCGCCAAACCAAGCAGAGCAAGAGCACGCGAGCGCCCTTGTTCGAGAGTTCCAGCAGCTCGATCCCCCGCGTTTCTAAGGCGAGTCAGACTGGATAGTAGCTAAGAGATAGCGCTCCGATGTGGAGAAGATATTTGATAGATGGAATGTACGACCTAGCTGTGTTCCTTCTCCAGGGTAAGGCTGAGCACTGGTGGACATCAGTCGCCCGAGCAGCAGGCGCCGATTTTGAGTGGACTTGGGAGGACTTTATTGATCGGTTTGACCGACAGTATTTTCCTAATCACATCCGACGATAATGAGCATTGGATTTTGAGGCCCTAGTGCAGGGTGATCTGACGGTAGCTCAGTATGTGACTCATTTTGTAGCGTTGTCCAGATTTGTACCATATCTGGTAGTTGATGAGGAGAGGAGGGCCCGTCGATTTGAGGATGACTTACATTATGGTCTTCGAGGTCGTGTTATTAGGCATGAGCTCCCAACTTTTGAGGGGGTGGTAGGAAGGCCCAGATTTTTTAGGCTGAGTGGGCTGGTTCTTAGAGTGATCGCGGTTAGAGGAGAGACCGGAAGAGGCAGGTTCCTTCCAGTGATTCCTAGCAGCGTCGACCACAGTAAAGGCACACAGGTCATCCAGCCTTTTAAGTGTCAGCAGCACCTCTAGCACCACCTCTGAGGCAGTTCACTGGGACCTGTTTTGGGTGCAGTGCGACGGGGCACCGTATGTGTGAGTGTCCCCGCCCCCAGCAACAGTAGCCGAGAGGTTCACAGTAGCCTCCACCACAGCAGCAGCAGAGACCCCCACAGCAGCGTCGACAGCATCCCCCACCACCAAGGCCCCCTCAGCAGCAGCATCAGCACCAGCCTCCAAAACCGCAGCAGCAGAGGCAACAATTTCGACCGTCTCAGCGACAGCAGCAGCAGCACGCTCAGAGAAGACAGACACCTCCTCAGCCAGCTAAGGCTAGGTTCTATGTGGCTCAGTAAGATCTATAGTCATCTGGAGGAATCGTTGAGGGTATACTTCCAGTCTCTGCATGCATCGCTTGAGTTTTATTTCATTCTGGAGCTTCGCACTCATTTATGTCCGAGGGATTTTGACATTCGATTGGATTGCCGACAAAGTTCGCTCAAGAGGGGTTAACCGTATCGACACCCTTGGCGAAGACTACAGTATTAAACTCCTTCTATTCGTCTTGCCCCATGTTAGTAGGAGAGATTTTTTTGCCCGCCGACTTGTACGTACTACCGATATCAGATTTCGACGTTATCTTGGGCATGGATTGGCTTGCCAAGTACCACGCCACCTTGAACTGCTTCACGAGGACAGTCACATTCTGTATACCAAGCTTGCCGAGTACCACACCATCTTTGTAAGTGTTATGGTTCCTAGCTCCTATAATTGTCAAATTTTGTAATGCCATAACCTCTCTTGAAATTTGTGTCTTGTGTAGCTCATCTACATAATGAAGACTGTGCATCACTCAAGAATAAAGATTTTTACTTCAAGAATACAAGTTTACATGGTCATGTTCAAGTACAACAACAAGTGTGAGTTCAATGTTTCAAGGTTCATAGATCAATCTCCAAGTCAAGACAAAGTCTTTTACCTTAAACCTCAAGCTCATGACTCGAGATATTTCAAGTTCAAGCTTCTTAAAGTTACAAATTCAAGTTTCAAATTGAAGCTTCAAAAGGTTTCAAGTTTAAGCTTCATCATTTAATGATCACAAGCTTCGTGAACTTCAAAGATCAACTATCAACCGAAGGAAAAGAAGTTTCAATGTTCATACATCATGTATAAGGTATGAATGACCCTAGATTGACGTTAGGGTAGATCATTTTGAATACATAATTCAATTAAATCATTTTATAAGTGAATAGACTATTTCTCGACTAGTCTTGGACTCTGTTCAACTAGTCCTAGCATTGGCTCGACCAGTCCAAGAAATTCCTCGACCAGTCCTAAGGTTGTTGCAAATTTTTGAAAATTTTTGTTAAGCCTCGACCAGTCCTGGAGACTGATCGACCGGTTGTGTGAATAGTGCTCGACTCGTTCTCGACCAGTCCTGCAGCCACGACTTAAAGTCCAGCAACTAAATCTAGTTCCACACAGCCAGTTGTGGAGGTCCCTCGACTGGTCGTGTAAGGCCTACGACCAATCGTGGAACGGCTTTATCTTATCGTGCTCAAAATTTCAAAAATCTGTTGGTCATACGACCAGTCGTGGAGACCTCACGATCAGTCGAAGACGCGATTTCTTCACTTATAAATAGAGCACGAATTTCAGAGTTTTTTATTCAATTCAAGTTAATTCAATTCGTTACTTTGAAAGATAAGTTAGTCATCTTTTTAAGCTATATTGTGCTCATTAATATTCTCCTAATTCAGCTTTTCTTTATTTGATTTTGTATTCTTTATTCCAATCATATTTGAAGAAGGGATTGAGACTTGCCCTTTTCTTGGAATTAAAATCAAATAGAGCTAGCCCAACTTGATTTAATCTAAAATCAATTTAGAACCTAAAACCATTTCATATGTGAGTGTGGACATTGAACTTCTACGTTGAACTTCTACTCTGATTTGGTTCTTTCAGGCTAGGTCAAAAAGAGAATATCTAGGTATTTTACAGTTTTTGTAAATTCCTTTGTTTTAGTTTCATTGAGATTATGCCAGAAAAATCTCTCTATTTTAGTTTGTCTGAGGTGATCCAGAAAACTCAGAGTGTGGGGTTTTTGAATTATGTAAGCGCACTTGAAAGACACAATTGTAATGGTTTTAGGTGAACCTGGAAAAACCTATTTTCATGGTGAATGATAATATCCACTGTGTGAGGATATTAGGAGTGGAGTAGTTGTGTGGCTATTTTTCTAAACAGTTGGTGTACACACAAGCGAACCACTATAATTTCTAGTGTTGTGGTTTAATTGTTTATTTCTTTTTGTGGAAGATTGTAATTTCCCTTTTTGCATTGTGAAGAATGTTGTAATTTCTTTTATGCAAATGCGGAGAATGTTGTAATTGCTTAGATTTCTTTCCTTACTATTTATTTCTTTATTCCTCTATATCAATTTGAGTTTTTGATACACAAACCGTTCTAGTAAGGTTGTCCTGTCATAAACCCTTGGTTTTTATGGTGTAAGGTTGTCCTTAGAGGAACAACATCTGTGGAATTGTCTTTAAATTCAGCATTGTGGAATTGTCTATTGCTAGCTGTATTTGATTTATTGAAATTCCGCTGTTATTTTTTAATTTGGCATAGTCCTATTCCCCCCCCCCCCCCCGGCCTCTAGGACATATAGCTCGGCCTTTTCAAGTGGTATCAAAGCCTAATAGCTCGCTTTTATTGTTATTACTTTTTGGATTAATTTCCTGAGCTAATTGATCTAAGCTTTGTAAGATGTCAAATTTTGATAGCCTATTAGTTACTAAGCGTCCACCATTTGATGGCTCCAATTATGCCTATTGGAAAGCCGGGATGAGAATTTTCTTAAAATCTATGGATGAGAGCGTGTGGCAAGCCATAGTGACTGATTAGACCCCTCCTACCACTGAAGTAACTAGCATCGATGGATCCAAAACTATGAGAGTTACACCTTACTTCTCTTAGACCACACTTCAGAAAAGTGAGAGTAGTGCTAATGTAAAAGCACTAAATGCAATCACTTGAGCACTATCACCAAATGAATTCAAAAGAATTATATCTTGTGATACTACAAAGCAAGCCTGGGATATTTTAGAAATGACACACAAGGGAACATCAATTGTCAAGAAATCTAAAGTCCAAATCCTCACAACCAAATTTAAGAAAATATATATGGAGGAAAGCGAAACTTTCATGGACTTTTATACTAAATTAAATGACAATGTTAACTCTATGTGGGGTCTCAGTGATAAAATCCCAGAAAGTAAAGTTTGTGCAAAGATACTACGCTCACTACCTGAACGGTTCAATTCAAAGGTGACTGCGATCCAGGAACTTTGTGATACGGACAATATGAGGGTAGAAGAATTAGTTGGGTCCTTACAGACCTAAAGTTAAACTTTAAGGCTCCTAAAGGTAAATCCTCGCCCTTAAATCTTCTAAATGTATTTCTCAAGAAAATAGTAATTCTGATTTAGAAAATTTTGGAGATGATATGACCCTTTTATCTAAAAAGTTTTATAAGATTTTCAAAAGTAAAAAAAGAGGGTTGATTTTCAAAAATCTAATGATAAGAAAATATCTAAATCTAAAACTTGGAAATCTTTAAAAGACGGTCAATGTTACAACTTCCATGAATATGGGCATTTAGCGAACAAGTGTCTTATAAAGCACAAACCTAAAAAAGAAAGGTATGTTGGCTACTTGGGATGAATCTTCTGGCACTGAATCCTCTTCTGAATCAGAAGATTCTGAAACTGAGTCGGGTAATGAAGTTAAAGCCCTTATGACTTTATCCAAGTTCACGTTTTCAGATAATGATGATTCAACTAGTGAAGAAAATCTGAATAGTGATCATGAAAATGAAGAAGATCTTCAAGATGCATACAATGCCCTATACAAGGAAAGTTGTAAAATTGCGGTAAAACTAAAATTTCAGAAAGAAAAGTTTTCGAAACTTAAAGAAAATTTAATACTCTTGTTTTAGAAAAATCCCACGTTACAGATTGTTTTGAAAAATTTAAGTGCGATTTAGATTTCAAAACCTCCCTTATTGAAAATCTAAAATCTGAAAATGAGAAACTAAAACATGAAGTCTCTTTACTTTTGAGTTTAAAGGATACATGGGGGTATGCCCAAGGTGATCCTAAGTTAGAAAAACTATTATCTGGATCCAGAAAATGTGGCGACCGATCCGGTTTGGGCTACGATAAAAATATTCCTCCCAAACATAAGAATACTCCTCCTAAGTTTGTGAAAGGAGAGTCTTCAAACTCAAAAAGAAAAAGTTCAAATCAAAATAATTCTAAAAATGTTAAAACTTTTCAATCCTTAAAACCTAAAAGCAACCATATCAACTATAAAAATCAGAATCGTAATCCTTTAGCTGAGAAAATTGCCGATTTACTCAAGGAGCTCTTAAAATCTAACTCAAAGGGTCAGTCTTATATCAACTACAAACACAAGAAGACCAACTATACTCCTAAACCCAAAACTGTAATGAAATGGGTTCCTAAGGTTACTTGTTTGGTTGCCCACACGGCTTTCAAATCTTTAAGTCATTCAAAGTGGTACCTAGATAATGGATGCTCCAGGCACATGACTGTAACAAAGGTCTGTTCACCAATCTAAAAGATATAACTGATGGTTCAATCACATTCGGTGATGGTAGCAATTGCAGGATTATTGGTCAAGGTACGGTTCAACTTTCTAACCTCCCTTTATTTGAAAATGTTTTATATGTAGAAGGTTTAAAACACAACTTATTAAGCATTTCTCAAATATGCGATAAAAATCATAACGTAAAATTTTCTAACCTAGGGTGTGAAATTTTAAATAAAAACGGTTTTGTAATATTAACTGGCCGCAGAACTTCTGAAAACTGTTATATTGTAAGTGACTCTAGCTCATCTAATTTATCGTGTTACATGATTCATACCGATGAGACCGAGTTATGGCATAAACGACTTGGACATATACACTACCGTAACTTATATAGATTGAGTAAAAGAGATTTAGTAAGAGGCCTACCCAAAATATAAAAAATAGATAAAATATGTGGCGAATGCCAGATTGGCAAGCAAACTAGGAGTTCTCACAAAAAAGTGGACTCCAATGCCACATCTAAACCGCTCGAACTCCTCCATATGAATCTTATTAGACCGACTAGAACGGAGAGTCGAGGTGGCAAAAAGTATATTCTGGTAATCGTTGATGACTTTACCAGATATACGTGGTTATTCTTCATAAGAGACAAATCAGAAACTCTCGATGAAGTAAAAAGGGTATTTAAACGTATCCAAACTGAAAAAGAGTCTCAAGTCTCTAAGATTCGTAACAATCATGGATTAGAATTTGAGAATAGCGATTTTGAGAAGTTTTGTAGTGATCAGGGAATATCACATGAATTCTTTGCACCCAAAACACCATAACAAAATGGTATAGTAGAAAGAAAAAATAGAGTACTTTAAGAAATGGCAAATGCAATGTTAAACAGTATGAAGCTCCCTAAAAATCTTTGGGCCAAAGCCGTAAATATTGCATGTTATATAATTAACCATGTTTATACTAGAAAATCAAATAGTAAAACGGCTTATGAAATGTGGTTTGATAAGAAGCCTACTGTCAAATACTTTCGAGTTTTCGGCAACAAGTGCTATATTTTACGTGAACGAGAAAATCTGGGTAAGTTTGATACAAAAAGTGATGAAGGGATATTTTTAGGGTATACTCTTAATAGTCGAGCATATCAACTTCTTAATAAAAGGACCGGTGTAACTCAAGAATCAATTAATGTGGTTATTGACGATCACTTAAATACACCTGCCTCAAGTTCAAATAATTATGAAGTACTTCTAATTGATAAACTAGATTCTTCATCAAGTCAAAATAATTCTGAACTAAGGACTGTTAAAGACCTTCCAACTAATTAAATTCTTGGAAACCCTCTTACTAGTGTACGCACTCATAGACAACTAGAAGATGTGTGCAACTACGTGTGCTTTACATCTCAGATAGAGCTAGTTAATGTAAAAGAAGCTCTTACTGATGAAAACTGGATAGTTGCGATGCAAGAAGAGCTTAATCAATTTATTCGAAATGATGTTTGGTACTTAGTTCCTATACCAAAAGATAAACATATTATTGGAACTAAGTGGATTTTCAAAAATATGTCTGATAAACTTAGTAATATAATTCGAAACAAGGCTAGACTGGTTGTACAAGGGTACACTCAAATTGAAGGCATTGATTATGATGAAACCTTTGCCCCAGTAGCTCGTCTTGAATCAATCAGACTATTTATATCCATTGCTTGCTTAAGAAAGTTCAAAATTTATCAAATGGATTAAATAATGCTTTTTTAAATGGCAATTTACATGAAGAGGTTTATGTTGAACAACTAACGGGTTTTGAAGACCTTAAGAATACTGATCATGTCTACGCTTAAAAAAGGTGCTCTACGATTTGAAACAAGCTCCCAGGGCATGGTACGAAAAGTTGACTAAGTTTCAACTTAGTCATAACTTTATAATGGGAAGTGTTGATAAGACATTATTTGTAAAGAAACATAATGATCACATTTTAATAGTGAAAATTTATGTTGATGATATTATTTATGGATCTACCTGTGCTAACATGACTGTTGAGTTTGCAGATCGTATGAAATCTAAGTTCGAAATGAGCATGGTTGGGGAATTAAATTATTTTCTAGAGTTGCAAGTTAAACTACAACCTGATGGTTTCTTTATTTCCCAAACCAAATATGCTCTGAACTTAATTAAAAAGTTCGAATTTAAGAATGAGAAGAATTTTGATACTCATATGAGTACGTGTAACGCCCCGGATTTTTGCCAACTTGGGATTAGACGTCCTTAGGCAATGGGTCAATCCTAACACAGGTTTAAGTTCTTAAATGCTCAATTAAAGACTCGAATCGTTCCTTAAATCATTTTCTTCACAAATCCCACCCTTCACTACCTTGTGCTTTCAATTTTTCAAAGCACCTTCGCCCTAGACACTATCTTAAACTAGCTAAGTAGTATAACTTGGATCACTTTATATACAAACTACAATGGACTAAGTTCCACCTCAGACGAAAATCACTTAGGATTAAATCCTTTAGAAATTGACAAAGTGAACTAGGTGTTAAACTAGATTAGCCATGAAATCCATTTGAATCGCTTTAAATACGATCGCAAGACCCAAAACTTGCGTAATCATTGACGCTTAGGTTACCCTAAAGTTTAGAACCAAATTCATTTCCGTCGCTCTCTGAATGAAACGAAACTTCGTATTAAGTCTAGATCGTACATCGGGAGTCCGATTAACCCGAAGCTAAGGAACTAGGACCGCCCCACCGGGCTTAACAATCATCTCAAAATCGGCTCCAACCAATGTCTTCCACGGCCATTCGTTTCGATTCGGAGCGAGGTAGTGTGAAAAACACTATTCATATGCCAAAATAAATATCCGGAATAGTGATCTGGCATCGTTCGTTGACGCGTCAGTATTAAGCAACCTGACCGTCAGAATCAGACTAAATTACACCCTCGGATTAAGAAAAATTTCAGAACATTTACATGTACTTGGAATTTCTGATCGTGGCCCACTGACCGTCGAACTGAAAGTGGTCCGCCACATGCGATCTGCGTATCCGAACGAGTCAAAAACGTAATCCCACATAGATCCATCGATGGTGAGCTTAAGTCTGACGTTTGGTTCAAAGAGGGCCACCAGAACTTCCCTTTTGAGCTGGAAAAGCGACGAATATCCTATATAAGCAGTACCCCTTGAACCTAAGTCTAATTTCAGAATGTTTTAGGCTATATAAGGGCCTTAGAGCACCCTCTCTCACAGCCATACGAATTTGAGTTTTGGGAGAGAGAAAAGAGAGAGAAAAGAGAGAGAAGGACTTGGAGATCGTTGCCGATCTTCCTCCTCCTGCTTTGGCTTGCTACACGGCGTACACCGCTCTATTCTAGACGCTTTCCCGGTGTTTTCCACCTCATTTGAAGGTAAGAAACCCTAACCCTAGGTCTGATTTGAGTTGGAATCGAGGTAGGATGTATACCGACTAACCGATTCCGCTCTTTAGGCTAGAAATCGCCCGTAGACGGAAGATCCTTTACCCTTGCTGATTCGTTCGGTTTCCAAAGGCAAAGGTGAGGACTTTAAGTGCATAAGTTACGGTTTTCAACGCTTTCAATGTCAGATAATGGTAGATTCATGATCTGCATGCAATTGCACATGTACAAAGTGCTTTCCGTTTCCTGTTTCGATTAACGTTGTAGAAATTGGAATTTCACATACTCTAGGTATACGTAGAAATACCGTATACGTATTTTTTTTGGAAAAACGTTTGACATGTTTATTTAATGTATTATTATGTGTTATATGGATAAAATACTAATTTGGTGAAAGAAATTGCTGAAATACATGTTCGTGTGTAAATGCTACGTATGTTGAAATTGTATATTCTAGAAATACCGTATATGTATTTTTTTTGGGAAAATGTATAACATGTTAATTTAATGTATGATTATACAATATATGTATAAAATACTAGTTTGGCGAAAGGAATCGCCAAAATACATGTTCCCTTGTAAATGTCAAGTATGTTGAAATTGTGTATTCTAGAAATACCGCATATGTGTGAATTTTGGAAATACAATTGTAATGATTATTTGCTTTATGATTATGATATACATGGGTAAAATACTCACGTGGCGAAGGGACAACCCTAACACGTATTTTGCTAACATACGTCACGTATGTTGGAATAGTGTATTATAAGTGTTTGTGAAAATGACTGAATGAGTATGGAATCCTCATTCGTGCTCGCCATGACTAATTGTCATGGATTCATGATTGTTGTATTGGCGATACCCTTTTGACGAAAGGATTTGCCCTAAATCACGCCACGGCCAATAGACACCATATATGCTAAAATGTGTGGCCAAGTGTTTGTGGAAATGACTGAATGAATATGGAACTCGGATTCCTGCTTGCCATGACTATCTGTCGTGGGTGTATGCGTGTTATGATTGGGGCAACTCCCTAGGGAAAGGATTTGACCTAATGCCTATGTGATCGACATATGTCATGTATGTTGATGTATGTTTGTTTAAGTGTTTCTTGAAATGTCTGAATGAGTAGTAGTTAGCAAATTGTAATGTATAAGGGTGTTGAGATATGATTCTCAACCTCTTTTAACTATGTGTATGATCTCCTTGGATTGTTGTGTGATTAGGAATCGAACATGTATAAACTCATGCTTGTGTTGTGATTCATAACATGCTCAACTGCTTTATGATTATAATTATGTAATGCATATGTTTAAATTCATATTTACGTTGTATGATCCGTCATGGGTGATGGGGGAGCGGAGCAACGAGTGCGTGCAAATGCCCGGCAGCTCTAAACGGAAAATACCATACCTTGATTGTATGAGTGGAAATCTTGATTCACTATTGCTTTATCTATCTGCACTTGATTGTGTTTGGGGCTATGATTATAGTCCAGACAATCGGTACCAGAATTGAATTCGTGGTTGCGATTCATTTACCACGTGAGATGTGTTCGACGAACCCGAGTCGTACTTCGGTTGGCGATAGTGGTCGGCCACGCGAAGTGCTTATGCACTTCATGTCGTTCAACTTGTTGTGCGCTCGAGCTAGCCGAGCTCGTCAAGTAACCCGATTTGTCTAATGTATGTTCACCATGTTTGGTCGCCTCTGCTTGAACCTAGGGTACCAAACTTACCAGTGAAATCCCTTTTAACCATGGTACCTCGATCCGCTAAGACGCATGAGCCGGGCATGGTGGTATGGGACACCGTGGTCGAGTGTCGCCTACGCCTGGGTCATGTGCCTCCCCGTAGTGACCATTGCGCAACCAACCTCGTGAGCCGATTATGGTGGTATGGGACACTATATTCGAATTTGTCGATACTTACGGCGAGAGCCGAGTACGGTGAGACCGTGCTCGTGCCGACGGCGCGACGAGTCCTCCGTAGTATCTTCGAGTATACTCCAAGTGTCTCCGTGATTGGCGACGAGTCTTTCACAAAGAACTAGAGTATGAGTTGAGCCGAGTACGGTGAGAGACTGTACTCGAGCTGACGGCTAGTGATTGGGCCAAGTACGGTGAGACACGTACTTGAGCTGACGGCCAGCAATTGAGCCGCATACGGTGAGATCTGTATCCGCGCTGACGGGTGACGAGCCCTTTGCGATGCCTTCACTACGCCTCTCAAACCATAATATCGTATGAGATTAACTAGGATTGACGACCCTAGAATGGATCATGTTTGGGAATGATACAAGGGAGGTACCTTAGTTTCCCAATACTGCTGTTTGAAATGGACTAATAAAAACTTGGTAATCATGAGCATCATCGCACCGCATGTGCTTTGTAGATGTGGCGCACTGAGGGAGTTAGCATTCGCGAACGTAAGATGATGTCGCTTGAGGGTGGTTTGGCAAGGGCATACAGCATCATGTCATTTCATTTTCGCACTTAACAAGAGTAGTTAGAAATGTTTGATTTGTCCGCTTTATCATTTGCTTGATTGAATTGACAACATGTTAACCTATGCTTTCTTGTTCCACCGAGTTGATCACTCACTCCCACGTTACATGACGGTGTTGTACACACCAACCGATTTGTTGAGTTTCGGTGTGATGGCGATGCTTGTGAGGCAGAGCCGGACTACTTCTGTGATGATAGGAGGAATTCTCCTATCTCAGTATCTTCTCTGGCAGTCAATGAAGACCGATATTGTATTGACGGGGCTATGGTACATGGGATAGGAGGCATTACACTTCCTCACATTTGGTACATTTTAGAACTGCACTTGTATTTATTTAACCTGGTAATGTTATCACACTCTGGAGACTCATCATAAGTTATATATTTTATCTATCTATCACAGTCTTCCGCTTGCAAATTTAACTGCCTCTCGGAGTATGATATGTGTTTTGGCTTAATCTCACTCATGTTCAATGCACGAATACAGTCAACATTCAATCATCATTCATTTTGTTGCATAAGTGATGTTCTGGAACTCGGAAGTTGAGTTTATGCTCGACCCCCGATTTTCAGGGCGTTACAGTACGACTCTAAAACTCTTAAATGACTCTACAGGTAAGAAAATGGATCCTAAATTGTATCGCTGTATGATACATAGTCTACTGTATTTAACTGCGAGTCGACCTGATATTGCATTTAGCGTAGGGATTTGCGCTAGATATTAATCTGACCCTAAAGAGTCACATTTAAGTCTTGTTAAGCGGATTATGCGATATGTCGCAAGTTCAGCCAATTTGGGGTCTTTGGTATCCACATGATACTAGTGTTCAATTAGTTGGTTACATTGATGCTGATTGGGCTGGTAACATTGATGATAAGAAATCAACCAGTGGTGGTTGTTTCTATATTGGGAATTGTTTAGTTTCTTGGCAAAGTAAGAAACAAAGTTCCGTATTGCTCTCTACCGCTGAGGCTGAATACGTTGCAGCAGGTAATGCATGTACTCAGCTTGTATGGATGAAAATAATGTTAAGCGATTACGGAATTACATAGGACTCTATGGTTTTATATTGTAATAATTTCAATGCAATTAATACATCTAAAAATCCAATCCAGCATTCATGAACCAAGCACATTGACATTAGATATGACTACATTCATGAATTAGTAGAAGAAAAGACAATTTCTTTGTAATACATTCCGACCGAGACTTAACTTGCTGACATTTTCACTAAACCGCTCGACAGAAGTAGGTTTAATAAATTAAAATTTGATCTTAGTATATGCAATTTGAGTTGATTAAATTATGCACTTCTGTATCATATTGTATATATTTATTATTTTAAATGGTTAGAATTTCAAATTATGTGAAAAATGTACATTTTTGGCTGTGCACAACCAGTCGAGTGCATACTCGACCAGTCGTGACACGACCAGTCAAACATGTCCTCGATCATTTGTGTAACGTAGACTGGTGTTTTATTTGGGGGAAAATCCCTCTTTTCGTCATTGGGTTTCTTCTCCAACGAGTCCTAGCTCGACCGGTCGAACCCATGTCCCTAGTTTTTCAAGGTTAGTGCTTTATTTCTATTTTCCTTATAGATTCAAGTTCTTATCACTTCTTTTTCATCTTTGGAGTGATTTATTTCTTATTTCATTGAGGTTTTGGGGGTTTTCTTCTCCAAAATTTGATTTTGAGAAAACCCACTCTACTTCTTTTACAACCTTTTGATTCCTTAATTTCCTAGGTGCGGAAGGTAGATGCAAAAAGAAAAGTTCTCGTGGTCCTTCAACTTCCAGATTGACACTTATCACAAGGCGCCACCTTCGATCACCCGAAGATGATCCCTCCTATGTGCGGGATTTAAGGTTGCGCAATGTTATAGTTGAACGACTTGTTCATGTTGAACATCTTGCTCCATTTGAAATCCTTCCTCTTCTCCAATCTGTAGGATGGGCTAACATTCTATATTGGGGTGGGCCGGCATACTGATCTATTGAGCAAGCTATGTATGCATGTATTTCTGATTTTTTAACTGAAATTTTAACTTTTATTATAGTAACTAGAGAATGTCCATTTGAAGTAGACCGACATATGATTTCTGGTCTAATAGACATACTTGTCATTAATGAAGGTATTCCAATTAGCACTCTAGTAGCTAAACCATCTGAATCAGAAAAACGCATACTTACTAGAGCATTGTGTAATATAGATGCGCAATGGAGTCGAAATGGGAATGCGCTTGCTTCAAAGTATTTGTTACCCAGATACAAGGTCCTTCACAGGATATTTATTTAAAATCTTTATCCACGTTCTGGTAACAAAATCGAACTCACTTCTTTCATGGTTCGAATTCTGCATTTCATCATCTCTGGTACATCTGTATGTTTTCTTTCTTTAATCTGTCATTCCATCATACAATTCCGTCTCCATCCTGTATACAGTGATATCCTTTTTACATATCTTATGACTGTAATGGCCACCCATATGTTAGTGGCTATGCCTTTTGGAGAGGTTTCTATTCATCACATAATCTTCAACAACTCAAATATAAACAAGATGAATTTGAGGTTGGCCACAGGCTAAGTCAATGTAGGTGCTGGTGGAAATGATGCCGCAAATGAAGAAGAAGAAGCTGGTGATTTACCTCCAGATGACATTAACATGGACGATATTTTTGATGAGATTGAATCAGACTCTGTTAATGATCCTGATTATCAGCCTTCTGATTTCACTGAGAGGTTGCATACTCTTGAGGAACAGGTGGCTCAGATTTGTGTAACCCAAGATTTGCAATTTGCTTATATGCGTAAATATATAAGACACATTAATAAGTGTTTACATCAAATTGATTCATCTATTCTTACTCCCTTTTCAGGATCTGATTAGTATTTTCTAATCTTGGTTTGTAATAACTTTAATGATTCTTGGATTTATTTTGTCTTTTGAGATAGTACTTGAACTTGGTTTAACTTAGTTGTACTTGGTTGAACTTGTTAATTATGTTTGAACATGACTTGCTTATGGATTTAATATTTTGACTATCTTAATCATCTATTCCTCACTACTCTTCTTATTCTTTCTCCTTTATCTACTACACTTCTATTTCTTGATTCCTTTGTCATATTGTAACAAAAAGGGGGAGAATTTTGTCAATGCTTGTATATGGCATGTGGATTGTGGATATATTAGATTGTGGATGTATTGATTGTGAATGATTCTATTTTCTGAAGGGAAGTTAAGTAAGGGGGAGTATTGTTGGTGGCATTGATGCACATTGATAACTAGTGCATGATTCTTTAACCAGGTTATAACTGGTTTCTTGTTGTAACTGGTTTCTTTTTATAACTGGTGCATGATTCTTTGTACGTATAATGCTTATGTTTTTATGAAGTATGGTTTGTCACAAATTTGACAAAGGGGGAGATTGTAAGTGTTATGGTCCCTAGCTCCTATAATTGTCAAATTTTGTAGTGCTAAAACCTCTCTTGGAATTTGTGTCTTGTATAGCTCATCTATATAATGAAGACTGTGCATCACTCAAGAACAAAGATCTTTACTTCAAGAATACAAGTTTACATGGTCATGTTCAAGTACAACAACAAGTGTGAGTTCAATGTTTCAAGATTCATAGATCAAGCTCCAAGTCAAGACAAAGTCTTTTACTTTGAACCTCAAGCTCAAGACTCGAGATATTTCAAGTTCAAGCTTCTTAAAGTTATAAATTCAAGTTTCAAATTGAAGCTTCAAAAGGTTTCAAGTCCAAGCTTCATCATGTAATGATCATAAGCTTCGTGAACTTCAAAGATCAACTATTAACAGAAGGAAAAGGAGTTTCAATGTTTATACATCATGTATAAGGTATGAATGACCCTAGATTGACCTTAAGGTAGGTCATTTTCAATACATAATTCAATTAAATCATTTTATAAGTGAATAGACTGTTTCTCGACTAGTCTTGGACTCTGTTCGACTAATTTTAGCACTGGCTTGACCAGTCTAAGAAATTCTTCGACCAGTCCTAAAGTTGTTGCAAAATTTTAGAATTTTTTGTTAAGCCTCGACCAGTCCTGGAGACTGCTCGACCGGTCGTGTGAACAGTGTCCGACTCGTTCTCGACTAGTCCTGCAGCCACGACTCAAAGTCCAACAACTAAATTTGGTTCCACACGACCAGTTGTGGACAGGTCACGACCAGTCGTGGAGGTCCCTCAACCAATTGTGCAAAGCCTACGACCAGTCGTGGAACGACTTTATCTTATCGTGCTCAAAATTTCAAAAATCTATTGGTCCTATGACCAGTCGTGGAGACCTAAGGACTAGTCGAAGACGCGATTTCTTCACTTATAAATAGAGCATGAATTTCAGAGTTTTTTATTCAATTCAAGCTAATTCAATTCGTCACTTTGAGAGATAAGTTAGTCATCTTTTTAAGCTATATTGTGCTCATTTAATATTCTCTTAATTTAGCTTTTCTATATTTGATTTTGTATTCTTTATTCCAATCATATTTAAAGAAGGAATTGAGACTTACCCTTTTCTTAGAATCAAAATCAAATAGAGCTAGCCCAACTTGATTTAATCTAAAATCAATTTAGAACCTAGAACCATTTCATATGTGAGTGTGAACATTGAACTTCTATGTTGAACTTCTACTCCGATTTGGTTCTTTCGAGCTGCGTCAAAAAGAGAATATCTAGGTATTTTACAGTTTTTGTAAATTTCTTTATTTTAGTTTCATTGAGATTGTGCTAGAAAAATCTCTCTATTTTAGTTTGTCTGAGGTGATCCAGAAAACTCAAAGTGTGGGGTTTTAGGTGAACCTGGAAAAACCTATTTTCATAGTGAACTCTAATATCTACCGTGTGAGGATATTAGGAGTGGAGTAGTTGTGTGGCTGTCTTTCTAAATAGTTGGTGTACACACAAGCGAACCACTATAATTTCTGATGTTGTGGTTTGATTGTTTATTTCTTTTTATGGATGATTGTAATTTCTCTTTTTACATTGTGGAGAATATTGTAATTTCTTTTATGCAAATGTGGAGAATGTTGTAATAGCTTAGATTTCTTTCCTTGCTATTTATTTCTTTATTCCTCTGTATCAGTTTGAGTTTTTGACACAAACCGTTCTAGTAAGGTTGTCCTGTTATAAACCCTTGGTTTTTATGGTGTAAGGTTGTCCTTAGAACAACATCTATATTAACCTCTCAATACTCGTTCTTTTAAGGTTGTCTTTAAATTTAATATTGTGGAATTATATATTGCTATCAGTATTTAATTTATTTAAATTCCGCTGTCTTTTTTTTTTATAATTTGGCATAATCCTATTCACCCCCCTCTAGGACATATAGCTCTGCCTTTTCAATTTTGGACTGCTCCACGAGGATAGTTATGTTCTCTATACCAGACTTGCCGCGGTCACGTTCTGTATACCAGGCTTGCCGAGTACCACGTCATCTTAGACTACTCCACGAGGACAGTCACGTGCCGATTATCGATGTTGATCATTAGTGCCGATTATCAAGGCCTACGCCGGTTATCGATACTGATTATGAGTATGTGACAACATAACATCATAATACATGCTCATACGCATTCTCTACATGCTTGTGATGAGATGAGTGATTGATCATAGCACATGTCATTGGGCAGATTGTTATGGGACTCCCTGGTAAAGGGAGATGCCCACATGAGCGCATGGTACGCGCATAATTGCTGTATGACTGGATTGCGTGATTCATGCATCTCGCATTGTGTAATATGTATACTATACGCCCTAACGACATCAGGGTTATAGCCTCCACAGGCATATCGTGGTTGACAGGATTGGATACCAAAATATTGTTCTACATGGGGTGCTATAGGTATCCCTAGGTCACAGTCCTTAAACCCTTATGGTACCAAAAAGTTGCTCCAATGTTTAGACCGATTAGGTGCATGAGTACTGAATGTCCATTACCAGAAGACCGCTCTTTCCACTATGTCATAGTCGGTTGGAAAAGGGTGTGGCCTTACCCGCCCGAGTGGGGGGGGGGGAGGGGGGCAAAGCTAGGATGAGTTTAACCAACTCGAGGAATGGGTCTGTTATCGACGAGTCGGGCCCGATATTAGCAGACGGATAGTGAGGTCTCTTCCACTCACCTTGTTGCACGCGATGGAGCGGCAATCTGGTTTCGAGTGTACTAGACCCCGGTGATATTTCAGAGTTGAGCTGTATTAATATGTGGACTTAGATGAGGATTGGTGTGCTTGGTTTTCATCTCGCATCGCACGACCTTGGTATGACCAACATCATTCATGCTTTGCATCGCATGGCCTTGGTACGACCAATAGTATTTATGGATTCATCAGCATATTTCACATTACTCTGATATTGCATAATTGTATTACTACATTGCGCACACACTTTCACCGCCCTTTAAGCTTTCCATAAGCTTATGCATGATCGTTGCGTGCAGGTGATGTTGGACTGCAGCAGCGCTGAGGTAAGAGCGCTTAGCAGATCATCTTGGAGTTTTTTTATTCATCATCATTGTATTTCCCTTTACGCGCTTTGTACTTGTAAATTTTCGATCATAGTGGAAATGTGATGGAGTTTTTAGTTGTTGTTGTGGGTTATGCCTTTAGCTATGCTTATTACGAATCAAACTGGTGTTGAAAATTCTCCTCATAGCATCCCAGGATCGGAACTTAGAAAATGAGCGTCGGGAGCCGAGAATGGGGTTTTACGGAGGCTGTCGATGCCGGATTCGGTGATTGAGAATTTTGTGAGCCCGATTTCCGAGTTTGGGGTGTGACAGAAGTTTGTGTCAAAGCATAACTTGGGAATAACTGAAAACAATATTACATGTCTACCATGAGTTTAGAATAATTAAGTCCCAAAGTCCGGATAGCTTAAACAATCTTCTGTTATAGACCCTTAACATGCGTGCCTTCGGGAGCTTTCAAAGTTGACATGCTCCTTTACTCTTTCCTGTAGGTCATGCCGCCTAGGAGAGTGACCCGATCGACTCTCGCTCCACCACCTGAGCCTTCCGCTCTACCACCTCCGACTCCCGCCCTACCACCTACGATCCTCACTCCACCACTAGAGATTCTTACCGCCTATCCTAAGGATGCCGCTCCTTTACCAGAGACTGGTACAGATCCGACCGTACCGTGAGTGCCTCTTGGTTACAGCAGATGTTGCAGGCTGTGACGGACGCCCTTCAGGGGTAGGGCAGGCACCCTGTCGTTTCGCCAGACTAAGCAGAGCAGGAGCGCGCGAGCGCCCTTCTTCGAGAGTTCCGATAGCTCGATCCCTCGCGTTTCTAGGGCGAGCCAAACTCGATAGCAGCTGAGAGATGACGCTCCGATGTGGAGAAGATATTGATACGATGGGATGTACGACCCAGCGGCGAATTCAGTTAGCTGTGTTCCTTCTCTAGGGTGAGGCTGAGCACTGGTGGACATCAGTCTCCCGAGCAGCAGGCGCCAATTTTGAGTGGACCTGGGAGGACTTTGTTGATCGGTTTGACCGACAGTATTTTCATGATCACATCTAACGACAGCGAGCATTGGAGTTTGAGGCCTAGGTGCAAGGTGATATGATGGTAGCTCAATATGCGGCTCGTTTTGTAGCACTGTCCAGATTTGTGCCATATCTGGCAGATGATGAGGAGCGGAGGGCCCGCCGATTCGAGAACGGCTTGTGTTACAGTCTTCAAGGTAGTGTTATTAGGCATGAGCTCCCGACTTTTGAGGGAGTGGTACGGAAGACTCAGAGTTTTGAGGCTGAGTGGGCTGGTTCTAAGAGTGATCGCGGTCAGAGGAGAGACCGGAAGAGGCAGGCTCTTTCCAATGATTCCCAGCAGCGTCGACCACAGTAGAGGCGCACAGGCCACCTAACCTTCTGAGCGCCAGCAACACCTCTAGCACCACCTCCGAGGCAGTTCACCGGCACCTGTTTTGGGTGCGGTGCGACGGGGCACCGTATGTGGGAGTGTCCCCGTCCCTAGTAGCAGCAGCAGCCGAGAGGTTTACAGCTGCAACAAAGACCCTCACAGCAGCAGCGACAGCAGCCCCCACCACCGAGGCCCCCTTAGTAGCAGCATCAGCACCAGCCTCTGAGGTCGCAGCAACAGAGGCAGCAATTTCGACCGCCTCAGCGACAGCAGTAGTGGCAGCATGCTCAGAGGGGATAGACACCTCCTCAGTCGGCTCAGGCTAGGTTCTGTGCGGCTCGGCATGATCCGCAGTCATCTGGAGGAGTCGTTAAGGGTATACTTCCAGTCTTTGCATGCATCGCTCGAGTTTTATTTGATTCCGGTGCTTCACACTCGTTTATGTCTGAGAGATTCTTTTGTTCGACTGGTTATCGACAGAGTCTGCTCGAGAGAGGTTGATCGTATTGACGCCATTGGGGAAGACTACAATATTAGGCCGCTTCTGTTCGTCTTGCCCCGTATTAGTGGGAGAGATTTTCTTGCCTGCCGACTTGTACGTGCTGCCGATGTTAGATTTCGATGTTATCTTGGGCATGGATTGGCTTGCCGAATATCACGTCATCTTGGACTGCCCCGCGAGGACAGTAACGTTCTGTATACCAGGCTTGCTACAGTTTCAGTTCATTGCAGAGCCACAGGGAGAGCCATTGTCTTGCTTGATGTCCTGCGCCGTTGAGAAGCCTATTGCCGCTTGTACTGATCAGTTGCCGATTGTCTGTGATTTCCCCGACGTGTTTCAGGAGATTCCGGGATTACTGCCTCGTCGACACACCGAGTTTTTGATTGATCTCGTGCCCGGTACCGCGCCTATTTCGAAGGCCCCGTATCATATGACACCGTTGGAGTTGTGAGAACTATAGAAGCAGTTGGACGAGTTGCTCGAGCTAGGCTTTATCCGTCTGAGCAGCTCACCGTGGGGAGCGCCGGTACTCTTCGTGAAGAAGAATGATGGTTCGTTGAGGCTCTAAGTGGATTATCGCGAGCTCAACAAAGTCATGATCAAGAATAAGTACCCACTCTCGAGGATTGATATGAGTATGATATGGGTTGTAGTTGTAATATGAGTACTCTTTAGCGGTCGATTTCCAATTATCCTTTCCATTCTATTTTTTATGCATTAAGAAAGTCATTTCATACGGAAGGCAAGGAGAAACCCATCATCAGAGGACGAGCTCTACCATCTAACTATCACCTGATTCATTTACACTTTGAGCGAGTGGTCGAATAAGCGACCGATTTCCTCAGATATCATACTCAGTGTTTTCCTACTTTGGCACTCGGGATCTTTAAATTGGAAATGCAATCCCAATTCTGGTACGCCTACGCACTTATCAACTGTGCTACAGAGATGAACGTCAAAACAACTACTAACAGTATGGTCCACCTAATATCTGTATCTGCTTGGTTTTTGGGACTACGAGTGGTAAAAATGGATGGACAACTTGTGCATTACGAGGTGCCCCACAGTAGGGATCCACTCAAGCCGAGCCCTCATCCATTAGGGCGTGTTTGGGCAGTGGGATTAGGTGGGATGGGATTCATCTGGTCCTGTGCCAATTCCACTCCATGTTTGGGAAGAATGGAAAAGCTTGAAATTAGATTCGATGGAATTACATTGGGTCCTGTGCCAATTTCACTCAATTTTAGCAAGTTGTGTAGGTCCCACCATGACGTGTGGGCTATATCCACACCGTCCACCCATTTTTCGAGATTATTTTAAAGCATGGGCCAAAAAAACAGGTAAATTTAAAGCTCAATTAGACCCCACCATAGAAAGCAATGGGGATTGAATACCACCATTGAAAACTTTTTGGGGCCACATAAGTTTTGGATCTACCTCATTTTTAGGCCCATGCCATAAAATGAGGTTACAAAACAAATGAATGGTTTAGATATAGCATGTGTGTTATTCTCATTAATTTCAAATGATGGTGGGTATTTCTATTAAGGGCGTGTTTGGCCGGGTGCTGGATGTGGGTTATCCTGGGATTAGGAGGGTTATCCTGTGCCATCTCATCCCATCCCCCGTTTGGGATGACGGGATGTACTTCATCTCGTAAACACCGCCCTTTAGATAACATGGATTCTGCCGATCCCAGGATGTGATTTTTCTCCTCTATGTGGGGCCCACCAAAATATAAATGAGATATCTACTCCGTCCATCATTTTCACCAACCTACATTTAGCCATAAATCTGTTTTAAGGAAAATATAAAACAGTGAGTGGGCACACCATAAGAAGTAGTGTAGATGCAAACCCATCCATTTGGGATGGTCCAAACAAGTTGTGTATCCCATGGGCTATCCCAAACCCATGGGATCAAGGGATAAACACTGACACCACCATCATTACCTTAAAATCCGTTCCATCCCACCTAATCCATGGAATTGGTTTGGTCAAACACGCCCTAAATGTACTACCGTATTACATAACAAAGCATGAAATTAATCTTATCCCATGGTAACAAGGGAGAATCCCTGCCATGGGTAATAATTATGTTTTTTGAATCCCATCTCATCTAATCCCTTCTAATCCCACCGCCTAAACGCGCCCTTAGGGCCTGTTTGATTTTCAGTGGCCGGGTAAATACCCGTGAAAATATATAATAATTACTTCCTCCCTATTTACTTCTCATTTTCCGATGTTTGATGTGAGGAGATGCAGTTTTGACACAAAACCCAATAATGTCACGGTATATTTGTGGGTCCCATTGTGATTCATATCGCTTATTTAAACCGTTAATTTATTATGCCTCATGAATTTATAATATGAGCCAAAAATAAGGCATATCAGAAGCTCAAGTGGACCACACAATAATGAAAAGGAAATCAAACACTTACCGTTAAAAACCTCTCAAGTCCACTGTTTCTTTTGGTGTGGGCCATTTGAGAATTCAATCTTGCTCATTTTTCGGCTCATGGCTTAGAATATTGTGTTAAAAGGTCTGGACGGAATAGATTTATAATATGCATTATATCATTATATCGGGGTCCATAAATTTAAAATAATTCTTTTAAACCGGATTTCAAGGTGAAAACTGCCGTGATTTTTCAGAGGAAATTCATACGAACGAAATGGTAATAATTACCATTTTCACGGGTATTTACCCCGCCCTGAAAATCAAAGAGGCCCTTAGGCTATTACCTCTGCCTCACCTAATCCGCGTCGTACCGAAACCGAGTGCCCGGAACATGGCCCACACGTGAGAACTGAAAACGCGAGTAGCGGACAATGGGGCCGGGGACAGCAACAAGAAAAAGAGCAGGTCAAAAAGATCCAAAAAGAAACTTCATCACTAGCACTCTCACTTCCACTAAAACAAAATCACACTCTTCCCTCGCGCCGATCCAGTTCTCTCTCTCTCTCTCTCTCTCTCTCTCTCTCTCTCTCCATTTGCCTTTTGCAGCTTTACTAAAGAAGAAAAAGCGTCTTCAGCAGCACAATTTCGACGCTTTGCGTTGTGAAAGCTCCCCCTCCTTTTCTGTAGCTAGGTTTGAATGTCCCCTTCTTTGCCTTTCCCTTTCCCTTTTTTTTTTGTCCATCATTTCTTGTTTGGTTCTGTATTTGTAACAAGTGGTTGTTTGGGCCTGCTTTTTATCTTTTCCTAGCATCTTCTTTTGATATTTGTGGGCGTATGAAATGTGGGTTTTGGGGGGGAGGAGTTGCATTTCATGTCGGTTCTGGGATTTTTCTTTTAAAGGAAGTGTAATTTGTTTTTTTTTTTTTTTTTGAAATTTAATTTTATTTCTTTCTATTTCTCTGTTTCGTTTTATTTTTAAAATGTTTGTAACGTGAAGGATGATTAGGTCTTCTGATTTCTAAATGAGTTTGGTGAGAGGACTGTTTTGGTAGTGTTTGGATGTACCTTGTAACGCTACGGTTTCTGCAAATGCCAGTGACCTTCATCCAGTTCCGCTTTTTGTGCTGTGTCTGGTGGCCCCAAGTTGCGTTCTGAAAAATATTGTGATCAAGATGATTTCTTTTCTCTAGTCAGACTAGACTCACATTCTTTTGTGATTTGAGTCGGATTGACTACTTCACATTTCTGCCTTACATGTTTTTCTGGATTCTTATGCAGGAGCAGGACTGAAGTAGTTTCCAAGGGTTTGAGATTTGGTTGGATTAGTCCTGGAACACAGCGCTTTTTGCTGTTGGAATTTATTTTTGATGGGTCGAGATTTGGGTCCTTGGGATAAGATTGGAACAAGTCTGCCATCTTATTTGGAGAACTAAGTATTGCGTTTTTCAGTGGATTGAGATTGCGGCCTGTGTGACCAACGATAATGGAGGAAATACAGTCTTATTCAGAAAACTACAGGTCATCTTCCTCATCGGCGAGTAGTCCCACCAGTAGAGTCCCGTCGAGTTCTTTCTTCTACCTTCGTAAACCGGGTTCTCTACGCCAACCCATCTCATTTGAGGACTCCCCGGAGTGGGAGGACACAGAAATCGATGTTCGGGTTGAGGAAGAAGGGGGTGACTCAATCAATGCCGCGACAGCAACAGCCTCCCCATCCCTCTCTAAGCTTAATAGTGGGTCGCTGCTATCCCCGCCATTGCCGGAGGGTTCAATTGTTGCGAGGAAGATTGCAGGGGCATCGGTTGTGTGGAAGGACTTGACAGTTATGATTAAGGGGAAGAGGAAGTACTCCGATAAGGTCGTTAAGAGTTCCAATGGATACGCTCTGCCGGGGACACTTACTGTTATCATGGGTCCCGCAAAATCGGGGAAATCCACATTGTTGATGGCGCTTGCAGGTTTGTGTTATCTAGCTGATTGCTGTTATTTCTGATATTTGTCCTTTTGTTTTCTTTGTTGATTTCTACATGAGCATTTCAATTTGTTGTATTGACGTGTCATTGAAGGTTAAAAGTGGAAGCTAACGTTTGTTCCAGTCTTACTTTAGGAAGACTGCGTGATTCTGCTAGAATGTATGGCGAAGTGTTTGTGAATGGTGCAAAGTCCTCCTTACCTTATGGTTCATATGTAAGAGCTCAGTCATCTCACCCGTGGTTTCTTTTCGTTCCATGACTCAACTTCTTGTCATTTTTTTTCTTAATTTTAACATGCTGAAAATGTGTGCTTCATGTCCACATCTACTTGGTGCTCAACCAAATGCTTGTACACAATCAGTGTTTTAAATAGCGGTAGTGTGTTGCGTAGCGTTCAACCCTCTGTAGCGTGTAGCGTAAGCTACACAATACTTTTATTTTTTATTATTTAAAAAAAGAAAAATATGATAAATATTAAATAGCAAGAAAAAAGCAAAATATATAAATGTCACATTCTTCAGTGGGCCCCACCTGGGCCATACCACACATACGCACATCACAGTAGGCCCCACGTGGGCCATAACATATAAAATAATGCAAATCCACCCCTTCATGCACCTCAGTGGGCCTCACGTGGGCCATACCATAGAAAACAATGCAAATCTACCCCTTCAAGCACCTCAGTGGGCCCCACGGGGGCCATTCCACAGAAAAAAATTTATATCTATAGAGATAGTGAAAAAGAAATGAAAAAAATTATAAAAAACAAAAAAACGCACAGTAACCGGCATTTTAAAAAGGAAAAAATGAGAAAAAATTCAAAATACCAAGTTATTTTCATTGTACATTGAAAAAAATTCAAAAAAAAAAGGAGCGTGCGTACCTATTTTTGTCTCAAGATGAGGTCGAATTAATGAAATATGCAAAAGTTGAAGCTCCACAGCCGATCGCAATTGGAATAGGGGAAATTCGATTTCTCCGTCATTTCTTCTCCATTGTTGATGAAATTGCACCAAATGGAGCTCCTTGTAGTCTCCAACAATCGGCCAAAGAAGCCCCTTTGAAGGGCCTTTTGATCGTAAGATTGAAGAGGGGGGAGAGGAAGCAGCGTCGGTTTAGGGCCGACTGTCGAATACACTGTTCGAAAAGGCTAAGTGTTTTTTGTTTTGTTTTTTAATTTTTTATTTTTAACTTACTGCTGTGGTGTGAGTTCACCACCATTTATGGCAGTGAAAAAACAAAAAAAAAAAAAAAAACAGGTAGCCCGCGCTACCTGCGATACACGCTACGACCCCTGTAGCGTGTGCTACAGGGGATTTACGCTACGTAGCGATTTTGGAGCACTATGCTACGTAGCGTACGCTACCTGTGCTACTGAAAACACTGTACACAATTTTCTACTCGTTGCATGAATGATCTACACCAAGATCCTCGTGGCCTGTTGAAGCAATGGGTTAATTATTATCGTCACCATCATCGCCGTCATCGTCAACGTTGTCATCAGCAAGGTGACGGTGGCCGTAATGGTCACCACTGTTACCAATACGAGTATCGATTGTAACAACTGATACGGGGCCGTAACGGTCGTTACGACCTTCGTAATGACCGTTACGACCCCTATAACGGTTAAAAAAAATTTGTTCAAAAAATTCTGAAAAAATATTTAGAAAATCTAGAATAATGTAAATATTCAAAATCTATATATATATATATATATTTTTGTTTTGAACATTTTATGGTAGTGTAATGGTCCACTCTTTGGTGAGAGAGTTGTATTGGGTTTTCTGGTGAATTTATGAACATAGTTGTCCCCCTAATGTTTACACATCACAATCAAGCATTAGAATTAGAAATTGGAAAAATGCATATATACCACTTTTTGGAATGCTGTAAAAAGTTATTTGGAATGAGAAAAGTGAAAAAAATAAGGAAGAAAATAAATTTACATAGAAAAAAGAAGTGGTCGTTTTTCGACCGCTATGGGATTAATGGTCGTTTTGCCCCGTAACGGTCGTAACAGCACTTGTAATGGCCGATACGGTCCAAAAAACCAACTGCCCCATTTCACCCCTGTATCACGTAATGGTCATGGCCATTACGTTACCTATATGTATCGGCCTTTACGGCCGTATCGTAATGGATATGGAACATTTGGGTCATCATCATCATCATTATCATTAATTGTTTTCTTTTACTATGCTAGCATTGTTGGTTCATCTTTGATGCAATCGCCTCACATCCCACATGTGCATGCTCTGCAAGTGTGCACAAGAAAGGACCTACTTGCCATTTTAGGCAAATCTCTAAATTAGGAAATATCTTTACTTTCCATTTCTTTTAAATCTTTACATTAGCTAGTTTCCTTTGATATCTTTATATTAGGTGAAAAGTAATCTTTGAAATTTCTTATTTAAGTGGTTTCTTATTTAGGTAGTTTCCTATTTTTCAGATTTTTGCTAGCTAAGGAATTTTATTTTTTGATTCCATAGTTTTTATTGCATATATTAAGGACTGATTATAAATAAGGCCTAGGCCTATGGAATAAGATAAGTTGAATGATATTCTCTTTTATGAAAATTCTTGTATTTTTTATATGGTAGTTGTTGAAGGGGGGAAGTGATCTCTAGTTAAAGACTAGTCTACTAGAGGATTGTTGAGTTTGCTCACAATCTTGCATTCCTAATCTCTAGCATTCGGCTAGAGGATTGTTGGTCCTTTCCAACAATCTCTTTCTACTTTTCTTTAATCTATTTGCTTCACCTTTCGGGGTTTGCATTAATCATCATTTATCGTTTGTGTCTATATATCATGGTATTAAAAAACGGTTACCTAACGGCCGCTATTTAACTGTAATGGTGTGACCTGTTACGCAATACAATGTCGTAATGCTGTTCTTAAATAAATAGTCCACATTGATCTGACATAGGATGATACATTTCCTTTCTTTCAAAAAGTGACGGGGGCTGTAATGGCTGTTGCAGCCTGTATTGTAACAACCATAAGGCTGGCTGGTATGGCATCTGTTTCTGTTATTGAATACCTTGATATAAATGTATAATTTTAGCTTAGGCAATTGGACTAATTTCTGATACATCTTAGCATGTAGGATAAAACTGACTCATCTTTGGTCTAGCACCCGAATTCGATCTCGCTTCCTCTTACACTTTGTTTAGTAAAATCATAGAAGATTTTTTTTTCTTTGAATTTAGTTTTACCTTTTATTCCATTTTTTAAAGCAACACAAGTTTGTTAAAAAAGAGAAAGGTCACTATCCATTTAGGCAATGGATAGCGTTGCAAATGTAGACGTGTGAACAATTCTTTACCTAGAGCATCTGCCTAAGTGTTAGCCTCCTTAGAGATCAGATTAAAGGAAATTGTAGATAGCCATACCTATAAAGCGCCTTTGATTTCATTTACAATGAATTGTAGTTCCTAAGGTGGTGATCTAGACTAAGACCATTTGAGATTGGGTTGGCGTATCTATAACATAGAAAGTGAGGGGTTAAGAGAGAGGAGAGGAAGTACGTCCGATTCACTAGGTTCTACCACTGCAGGGCCCAATCATACTCAGAATCAGAGTTTGATCCTGGCTCAGAATGAACACTAGCTATATGCTTTGTGTTCGATATATTGACAATTTTATTGATAATATCACTGAATACTGCTATCACCAGCCAGGCGATTCCAAAACTCCTGTAAATGTTAATATTTCTAGTTATCTGCGGTGTTATCAATACGCAAAGTCTTTTTCAAACCCTCATTTGTATCGACGATATTATCACTAATGCAACTTGATGTGGAAGGGCGAAAAAAAATAAAAATTACTTTTTTTTTTTTGGATTTGGGTGGGGGGTGGGATTTCAACCACTCTTTTTCAAGTTTTGTGATTCTAATCACTCATTTGGGGGAAAATCAACACTTGAAAGCTTTGATGGGCTGGAACACCGGATATAAGGAAAAAATGCTTTTATTTCTATTTTTGGTATCCATGTCTATGCATGATTCTCATGCATTGAGATGAATTTAAGTTGAAAATCAAAAGATTTGGGGGTTGAAAATGGGGAAATCCAATTTCCCTCCATTTTCTCCCCTAAAATAACTAATTGAGGGGCCTAAATTTTAGTATGTTGATGAATGTTGGCCGATCTACCAATTCATGTAAATTTTTTTGTTCTTTAGAATTTAATTTAATTTTTTTTTTAATTTTAATATTTTAAAATTTTGGAAATTAATTAAAAAAATTGTTTTAACTGGAACAAATAACCTCAACATATTTTTCTTAGATAGTTGTTTTGGTTTATTCCCATTTTATTTATGGTTGTATGTTGATGATTGTTGAGGTCAATTTCTTGGGAAATAAAGATTTTAAAAATATGATAAATAAAAAATATGTTTATTTTTTTTTTCATTTCAAAAATTATTTTTTTCATGGGCGTATGGTTGTATCATACAATGCATGCATCTCTGTGTGCATAGATGGATGCATGCATGCATGTATGTATTGTATGCATATGCTTGTATGTGCGCATATATGGATGGATGGACCATGTATATGTGTATGTATATTATATGTATGCATGGGTGGATGTATGTATGTATTAGTGTATGTATGCATGGATGGATTTATTAATGTATGTATGCATGGATGTATTGATGGATGGATAGACATGTATGGATGCATGGATGGATGGATGTATTAGTGTGTGTATGTGTGCATGGATGCATGTTTGTATGTATGTATGTTTGTATGGGTGTATGCATGGACGGGTGTATGTATGCTTGTATGGATGTATGCATGGATGGATGGATGAATGTTTGTATGGATGTGTGCATGCATGGATGGATTATTAGTGTATGTATGCGTGGATGGATGGATGTATGTATGTATGGATAGACATGTATGTATGTATGCATGGATTTATCAATATATGTATATATGCATGGATGGATGAACAAATGTATCATTGTATGGATGGATAGACATGTATGAATGTATGAACTAATTTTGGCTACTATTGCACTGATTGTTTTTGACAACACATGCTTCAGGCCCCTATTAAATGGAAACTTATTATGTATGGTTCTTTTTTGCAAATTTTTACTCCTAAATATGTAAATATGTTTATTTTAGCATCTCTTGAAGCTTCATTAAAAAATTCCATCTTTTCCCTATGTTTTCCCAATGTTTCCCTCAATTAGAAATACATTTCTTGGTATTGGCATTAATATTGGCAATATCTATACATGTTTTTGTATCCTTGGTCAACGATACATGTAATGATACTGATACTACGGACGCTGATCTAAACCCAAAAACCCATGGGATAGGATAGTTAGAGTCGCCTTCATGATAATGGTTGATGCTACTGCCAACCTTTACCAACATCTGATGCAGGACAACTAACCACTTGCTCTAAAAGCTCGAACTGATAGACCATGGCAAATCAATCCCTTTATCTCATAGTACAGGCCCCACATCCCATGGGTTAGGTCCTTGGCTGAACCCCCCTTGTGGGCCCCACATCACATGGGTTCCACCTCACACGGGTAGGGCCCGCCTCACACGAGCCACTCGCCTTACGTGGGCCGCCCACCCCGAGTGTGCCCCTGCATCCAACAGGCTACCCCACTCGAGCCCGGTGTGAAAATGCCTCTACATTAACTTCTTTCCACAACCTTATCTCGGTCTAAATAGCCTCCATTTTGGCTCAATTAGATCATGGATCCCAACCAAGTACGAAAACACGAGCTTAAACTTTGAGCTCATCCTTAACGACTACCACTCCAGATTGCCCATGATTCCCAATGAAACATCCCTCACCATTGAGCTTTCACCACCTAGATGGGGGAGGGTTCTATCCACTTCCCTAGTCGGATTTTTGTCATAACCATCAGTAACCTCATACCAATTTCATATCAAATCAGACCTAGAAAACCCATTTACAACACCAGCCATCCTGCCTCTACTGCTGAGTGACACTTAGATATTTTCCTTCAAAATGTTGATGGAAGTTGACACATTATTGAAAATTCCCCCATCTAGATGCTCCAAAGAGGAGCATGATGGAGCCTCCATAGGACTCTTCCCATTTGATTGCTCTGAGTATAGTATGTAAACTCCTGAAATGTGCCATATGTGAGGGTGGCAAACTGTTTATGATATATATGCGGGGTACCACACATGTAATACTTATCTTTTCTAACTGCCTTACTACTAAAAAATAAAGGGTTTGAGATAGAGGGATGTACGGTGGTATACTCTTCTCCCTATTGGATCCTATTGTAGCCTTAGCTGGTATAGCGGTGGGATGGTGAATGGACGTTTTTTAGGTTTTGGATGTGTTCCATTGGCTCTTCTTTATCTTGGTGCTATTGTAGGAATTGTGTGGCAGCTTCAAGTGGATTTTTAAGATAGTATGGGCCGTGAGATCAATGCCAAAGTGCTGAATTATGGGGAGAGCTCAATAGTGTGAGGTTGAAGTGGAACAATCTGTTGTGCATGGGTGGGAACTTTGTAGTCTGTTTCCTCGAAGAGAGGAGAAGAGGCGACCATATCACATCATGCATGTGGGAGTTCTCTCACTGAATCGATGATCATGGGCTGATAGCTCTCCCCTTGTGTGGTGCTGATTCACCTGGTCAAATAACCAAGCAAATTTGGATACATCTCTTCTCAATAGGTTCTTGATATATGCTAAGTGGGAGAACACTACCCATGTGTTTTTTAGTGTGGTGCCCTGAGACCCACTTCGGACCACTTCTTGGTTATCTTGGAAACAAGCGAGGGATGCTGGGAGCCTTTCGCTTTTCCTTTTAAGTTGATGTGGCTTGAGGAGGACGGGCTCGCTGCTGAAGTTAAAGAATGGTGGTCGCCTTCAATAGAAGGGTGGGTCAGCCACAAATTGATGTTAAAGTTGAAAAAGCTATAAGGCTTTGTTAAATAATGGACAATGGCTTGATAGGCCTGTTCGATGTCTTTGAGCTGATCTCGAATTTCTTTAAGCTCTGCCCCCACGGGACCTCGTTTTCTGCCGTGACTGTTCGGTTGTTGTCCCTAACTCCATATTTTGGTCGTCGGGGAGGGCATGCTGCCTCTCCAGTTTCCTCATGATGTGGTCAATGTTGCCGGTCAGGGCCTCTACTTGGTTTTCCAGAGAAATGAGCTTGCTTCACCTGTTCTAGGATCTCTGTGCGATTACTGGTGAAGGGGGGTCAGGCTGGGGGCCTGACTGTGAAGCCTGAAGATTCTCAAGTTGTTCCTCCCGCATCGGCTTGGCGGCGGCCAATGCCCTTCCCTTTTTCTTAGCCATCGAGGTGGGAGAAGGGGAAGAGTGGTTGGCCTTGCTGATGTTGGGGAACTTTAATGATTTCGTTGTTGGTTCCTACTTCTCACAGACGGTGCCAAACTATTATCGCTCGGATCTGGATAAACCCGCAGCTTCACCTGCAGGCTATCGGGTACTTGCACAAGTAAAGAACAAAGGGCAATGGGGGCTCCAGTTGTGGCCGGGGACCCTTCGATACGTAAGTCAGGTAGGTTAAACAAGAGTAGGTGTAGCCGAAGTTGGGGTTTTTTGTGCATACCTTTCTCCCAAGGCAAGGGGCGTATTTATAGGTTCTTTAGACAGTTTGCGTATCTCAGTGGATATGTCAGACATGCTGGAAGGGTCCGTATTTGAGTAGGAATATGCTTCTGAGAATATCTCCAATCTTGCCTCGATCGGCGTGATCTTCGGCTGGGATCTCGTCGGATCAATCTTGGCCTGGTTCGATGCGGGATTCTCTCTGGACATTTCTCATCCGTGGTCAAGGTCGGAATGATCAGGTCGGTCGATAAGTTTTATTACTGAGTTCCGAGCCTGTTCTGTCGATTCTTCGCCAACATTGTCTTGGCACCCCCTCATGACGTATACATGTCCCATGTCGTCAGTTAGTTCGGTTTTTCCCATAACAATCAATATATTTAATACTTAAGATATGTCAATTTGGGGATCAGTTTTGCATGAAACTTCAAATGGGGATTTTACATGAATACCTTATCAACTTGAGTGAAGCAAAACATGAAAGAATAATCAAATCCACATCTAAGCTATCAAAGAAATTGTTTTATATCTAACATGAGACCTCCCTCATACCAATTTTGTTGTGATTTTTTAATTGAGGAAGTGTAATAGTTTTCAAAAACTAAATTTTAATCATGCAAGATCAATCCCCATATAGATATAAACAAATTGGATGGTTTAGATCATGCCTTGATGCTGCAAGATTTTTTTTATGCCAGGAATCTATGCTGCAAGATTTTTTTTATGCCAGGAATCTATGTCGTTCATTCTTAAATTGAGATATCTCCTTAATTGATCCCCAATCAAAGAGTAGAACCAAACCCTCTAATTCTCTACTATATAGGGTTGTAGATAATGGTTAGAGAAGAGGGGTTCTTGATCAGATGAACCAACAGGTGATGAAGGGAAGGGATGACTCTCTCTCTCTCTCTCTCTCTCTCTCTCTCTCTCTCTCTCTCTCTCTCCCCCTCCCTCTCCCTCTCTCCCCTACTATAGACGTCCACTAGAGGGGATAGAAGGGGTGGCGTTTTGGGCCGTCCTATAATCTATTCCCCTTGAGAATATGATCCATTTCTAGGATCAACTCTAGGATTTTAGACTTTCAGTGTAGCACATGTTTTGGGGCTTTGTCATCCTATGAACTTTAGTATATCTCCCACAACATCAAAATTCCATTGTCCTGCCTAATCCACATACCTAAATAGACATATGTCATTCCACTTTATTGTGGCATTCAATTCAGGCCTCTAAAACCTAATGTAAGGCTCAAATTGGATATCAAAAGACCTGACCATCATACTTCCATCGAGCTTGATAAAAACAAATCTATGGTGAAAAGAAAAAATCTAATGGTTGAAAAGCTTTATAAAACCTTTTAAAAACATTCAATGATGCTAGCTAACTAGTTCAAGCTTGATAGAGCATTTAAAAGGTTAGATCTACCCACTAAACTTGTCTCGGGCAAAAAGTGGATTCCGTTTTGAAGTACATCGGGCCTCAACTGAATCTTAGCATGAGAACCCAATAACACTTGTGTGTCGGCCACTGATGTAGCATCAAAAGGTGTATTCAAAGCCCTGCCTCACATACAGACCCCTAAAGTCCCTTTGCAATCTCGGGTTTGAGGACAAGTCTTGGCTGGTGCATGATTGAGTTGATCTAATCCAAGCTTAATGGGTACTCTTTGTTAGGAACTTGATGCTATCCATCCAATATAGGTATTTAATGGCCTAAAACTAGACCTTGATAAAGAGATGAGCATATGTACTCCCATGCGTGAAGGGCGACAACAATTGAATGCCCAATGGTAGAGATTTTGCCAACTTCATCGATTCACATCACATAGGATGACCGTAAACAAATTAGGAATAAACTAAACCTGCCAGGATGGTATGGATGATTCCAGGTACTCAAAATATGGAACATCAAATCTCCAATAGCCCACCTAGGTAATATTTCCATTGAATTCTTTTCCCAAGGCACAAAAGAGATTTCATAACAAACCCTTATAACCCATTAATTCGTCCAAGTTTCCAATCACAATTAATAACAAAGCACATAAATAAGTTGGTCACTTGTGACCCTCTACCATTCACCAATGAAGGTCACTAATGACCAAGTTCTAATCAACAAAATATTAATCGAGTAAAATTAGCTTCGTAGGGTAAACATAAAGCCAACAGGATCCACTTTACAAGTAGGTTGAGTCAATTGATTTGGACGATGCGGAGCGTTAACTTGATCCTAGCATAACAAGGTAGCATCATAAGGCATCAATGTTAACACTTTTGTAGACAAAGTGATATCTCCCCACAGTTCTTTTGACCCATTAACGAGGCAGTAAGGCAGACAAGGATTGAGATGGTATGAGACACATAGTGGTTACACTCATAGCAACACTAATACAGAGAGCGACGGAGGGGAGGTGGTGGCGGCGATGGTGGTGGCAATGGTAGTGACTGACGGCAATGATGACAATGATGCAGTGACTGTAACGATGTTCGTAATGGGAGTTCAAGTCAAATGTTTCTTAGCCCCATTCATTGGGGAGAGGGCCATCGACAATGCCACCCAAGACCCATATCAGGGTTCTCATCTTGTCGCAACAAGAGCTTATTAGCCTTCAAGTAGCCACTTCGGAACAAGCGGCTAAGTGATAATTGACTTTGATGTGTTTAGTTCTTTCGTGATAGAGTAGATTGTTTGCCATGTGTGAAGCAGCTTGGTTATTACAACATAACTGCATAGGTACATGCAATGTAAATCTCGTTTCTTGCAATAATTTCTTGATCCACATCAACTCACAAGAGCTATGAGCAGGGTGTCCCAAATCGGTTACGTATCGGCCTACGTAACGGCCGATACGTAACGGTAACGGTGGGAACCGTTACGCGATACGGGGTCATATCGGCCGATGCCCGATTTTGCAACCGTAACGGCCGTTACGGGTCCGTTACATGTGCATAACGGCCAGCATCGACCAGTAACTACTGTTAAAAAAAAAAAAAAAAAAAAAACAACATACCTCTTCCTTTTTTCTTTTTTTCTTCTTCTTTTCTTCTTCTTCTTCTTCTTCTTCTTCTTCTTCTTCTCAGTGCAAAATGCATGGCCGGCCCTGTGGTGTACAATTGCCATGCTGCCATGCCTACTACCATCTTCTCTTCTTCTTCTTCTTCTCTCTCTCTCTCTCTCTCTCTCTCTCTCTCTCTCTCTCTTTCCCTTTTTTCTTCTCTCTTCTTTCCCTCTTTTTTCTTTTCGGTTTCCCTCTCTCGGCCTTTTTTTTTTTTTTTTTTTCCTTTTCAGGCGTACCGCGCACCAGCGCGTGTAGGTACGTGTCACGCTGGACGAGCGCTGACACTCCTCGAGCTCCGAGTTGTACGAACGGTTCAAAGGAGATCAACGTTATATGGGCTCCACAGTGATGCATTTATTACATCTACACCGTTCATCTATTTTCAGTGATCATTTTAGAGTACTACCCAAAAAATAAATTATATCCAAAGATCATCTGGACCACACCAAAAATAGCAGCAGAGATAATATTTTCACCGTTAAACAATTCGTAGGGCCCAGGGTAACGTTTATTTTTCGTCCAATTTGATCTGATCAAACATGAGTGGCCCCACCATGATGTATATATTTTATCCATGTCGGCCATCCATTTTGCCACGTCATTTTAGGTAAGGATTTAAAAAATTAATAATATCCAAATCTCGGTGGACCACACCATACGAAAGTGATGGTTATAGAATGCTCACCATTAAAATTTTCTTTAAGGTCCACTTTAATGTTTATTTTCAATCTAACCTATTAATTGGGTCACACTGACGTGGATGAAGAGAAAACACACATGTCAGCTTGATCTAAAACTTTTATAGCCCCCAATAAATTTTTAATGGTGAACGTTTAATTATTGTTGTTTCTTATGGTACTGTCCACCTGAGCTTTAGATGTGCCTCATTTTTGGGCTCATACCCTAAAATTATTTGGCAAAATGAATGGACGGTGTGGATATAACACATTCATCACAGGTGGGGCCCAAAAAAATTTGACACATGTGCTACACTTCACAATCCAAGTCCCGCCTAATTCGAGCCTTAAAAAATTGTACACGAAACATATGTTAACTTAAAATTTAGCAATTAAATTATGGACTGCAATTGCTAACTCACAATGCCAAAATCAAATTGTTTAAATAGTTTTAATTGTTAATTTGTGGACTTTTATTTTTTAAAATAAGGCCTTTTGAATTTTTTCATGATTCACTATCCAATAAATGTCCACCAATTCATAAGTGGAATAATGACAATAAATTGCATGAATTTGAGGCTGATTTGGTGTATAGATTGGTCCTCCAAGTCAGCCCCAAATTGGCAACGCCATCTACCTGAATTTAATTTAATTTTTTTAAAGAACTATTGGGAGAAATAATATCAAGTTGTTAAATATATAAATTAGATATTTAGAAAATTAAATATATGAATTTTGTAGTCAAATTCAGGTTAACTGGTTCATAAATTCATCAGACAGTCCGATACAACTTCTCACCAAAGAATGGACCGTTACACCACCATAAATATGTTCCAATTTATAAATGAATGCATATTTGGAATGCTTAGAATATTCTGGATTTAATCCATATTTTTTCATATTTTTTTGACAAAAAAAATAAATTGCGCCGTTACGGACCGTTACGCCCCCGTATCGCCGTTACGCCCCCGTATCGCCGTTACGCCCCCGTATCCGTATCGGTTTCGGAGGGCACCGGTACGCCAACCGATACCGATACGGGACACCTTGGGTATGAGCGATTGCTCTGTACTTTGCTTCGACACTCAATCGGGCCACCACAATCTACTTCTTGCTCTTCCATGTGACTAGATTTCCTCCTACAAATGTACAATATCCAATAGTGAATCGTCTATTTGCTAAGAAACCTACCCAGTTTGCATCTACATATCCTTTGACCCGAAGATGACCATTATGTTTATACAAAATTCCTTGGTACTCCTTTAAGGTAATGCAAAATTCGAATAACTGCTTCCATGTGAGGTGGTCTTGGTGCCATACACACTCACTACATAGGATATGTCTGGTTGAATAATAGTTAAATAAGTTTTCAAACCAATCTTTTGTACCTTAACGAATCCTCCACTGCATCTCGTGAATCATGTACATGCTTATGATTAGGATCCATTAGAGTGTCAACTGGCTTGGCCTGAAGAAGACCCGTCTCCATGAGTAAATCCATAACATATTTATGTTAAGATAGATTAACCCATAACATATTTATGTTAAGATAGATTAAATCCTTTGAATCAATCTACTTCTATACAAAGAAAGTATCGAAGATGACTTAGATCTTTTGTGAGAAAATGTTGTTGAAGATACTTCTTTAGTTCTTTAATCCACTTGTTCTTGCTTCCAGTAACAGCAATATCATCCACATATACTACAAGTACAATGAGACATGAAATAGCTTTTTGTACAAAAATGAAATGATCAGCATCACTTCCAACAAAGCAATAATTTAATATAACCTTGCTGAACTTGTCAAACCATGCTCGCAGAGAGTGTTTGATGAGGACATCATGTCACGTACACCCTTACGTACGTATCAGAGGAGGAAGTGGGTTGCGCCTATTTCCCTGTGGCTAGGCGAGTACCTGTGATCGTACTGAAGACCCCATGTGCACGTGAGAGCATCTGGAAGACCCCACACTGGGAAGATGCACATGGGCTGCTTTATGGAGTGATTTAGACCGTTGGATCGGAGGGACATGGTGATCGGGCCATTGGATCGCATGGATCACATGATCGGGCCATTGATCGTTGATCGTCTACATCATTTTTAGACTTTATCATATTTTAGGATTTAGTTTTTGATTATTTTATATTTGGACACATTATGGGTGTTTTAGTTGATTTTATTTAGACTAGGGCTATTTTCATTAAAGCTCACAAGACAGGTGGACTTCTGTAATTTTTGAAACTTCTTGGATCTATAAAAAGAGGAGGGCGTGTGACCTCTCCCTCATTGAATTTCGTGATTAAAAAAGACAAAAGCTATTGCTTTCTTTCCCATTTTCATGTGATTTGAAGATACTTCCATGCGATTTGGAAGGAAGATTGGTGTGGGGCTAATCTTCATCAATGGAGGTGCGAGGTCTCTATCTATCCCCACATCATCTTCTCTTTTCTTCCCCATCCAGGTATTCTCTTCAAGTTCTTAATTCTCCTATATCAAATCTTCGTTTTCTCCAAAAACCCAACTTTCCCATACCCATCCACAAACCAAACCCTAACCGCTCTAAACCCATCCTCCCACGTCACATGTGTGACCGTACGACCGCATGTGTGAATCCCACCTGCCCCTTTTAGCTTTCCACCTTCATTATATCAAAACCCTATTCCTCCATCCCTGAAACCCCAACCCTAAACCTAAAATCCCTAACTTTCCTTAAATTACCTAAATCTTAATTTTCACCCTAGAATGTATTAGGTTCCTTATTTTAAAATAGACTATACCCTATGCTAATTTGATGTCTCTACATCCATTAGATCCTAGTTTCATTTTATTTAATGATCTTATGTTACGATGTTCGTAACTTAGGTCAGTATTACGCATGATTTTCTTTTGATTTTCATGATATTTGTGATGAATATAGCGATGTTTGTGTTTTTTTTTTTTTTTTTTTTGTTAAATATTTTAATTCGGTTATTTGATCTCACATGTTACTTAGTTTATGCATCAGAGAACAGTTTTAGCGTAGTTCAGTCTATTGTCAATCCGACTTTGTGGTGAAAATTTTCTACAGAAACCCTTTACTCAAATTAAAAACAAAAATTGTTTAGGTTTCGGGCGCTCTGCCCAGCGTGACTAGCTCTGCAAAGAGGACATATTTCGTTGAGTTAGTCAGCCTTTTTTCTAGATTTTGTTGAGTCCTAATATAGATCTAGGCCATATAGGATTTTTGTGCCGCATCTAGGTTAGAGTCACATTTAGGGTTTCCTTTTAGAGTTTCCTTGTGTATGCCTACTCGTTCAGGACGTGGTTTTAGTTTACATCCCACTATGAATCTAGAGCAGATTGCCGAGGCCCTTAATGCTATCAATAACCGTCTGACGACCATCAAGCGCACAATAGAACCACTGCCACTCAATTAACTGCGACCAATGCACTCGTCAATCAACTTGAGGCCTCCTTACAGGAAAACCCTGACACTGGGGATGACGTTCAATCTCAGGCTGGAAATCAAGTTGATAGGCAGGAGCATGATCGTGGCCAAGGTGTTGGCCATGGTCGAGCACACGTGCCACCACTACGTGAGGAGCGTTATGATCTAGATGCACAAGTCATGAAAGGTGTGAAAGTTGATGCCCCCAGTTTTGATGGTCGCTTGGACCCCAAAGCATTCCTTGATTGGTTGACAGACATAGACCACTATTTTGAGTGGTATGATATGTTTGATGCCCGTCGAGTGAGATTTGCTAAGATGAAGTTGGTGGACTAGGCCAAACTTTTTTGGACCAACATGGGGTGTAAAATTGAAAGGAAATGAGAGTCCACAGTTGTGCATTGGGCCGAGATGAAAGAGGTCCTTAAAGAAAAATATCTCCCTTTTTCTTATCGTCAGAGGCTCCTAGACCCTTGGCAGGCTTTGTGCTAGGGATCCATGACCGTTCTAGATTACATCGCTAAGTTTGAGGAGTACATGATGATATGTTTGATGCCCGTCGACTGAGATTTGCCAAGATGAAGTTGGTGGACTAGGCCAAACTTTTTTGGACCAACATGGAGTGTAAAATTGAAAGGAAAGGAGAGTCCACAGTTGTGCATTGGGCCGAGATGAAAGAGGTCCTTAAAGAAAAAATCTCCCTCTTTCTTATCGTCAGAGGCTCCTAGATCCGTGGCAGGCTTTGCGCCAGAGATCCATGACCGTTCCAGATTACATCGCTAAGTTTGAGGAGTACATGATGCAATGTGACATTGAGGACCCGATAGTTACATTGTCCAGATTCAGGATGGGCCTCTGATTTGAGATCCAACGAGAACTTTATTCTCGTGATGTTGGTACACTGGAGCACATGTACCAAGTGGTGCAAGACATTGAACACTACCTCAAGGCACCAGTTGGTAAGCGTTATGACTCTTGGGATCAAGTGTCAAGACTTACTCTCAAGGGACTAAGCCTAAAATGGGGAATCAGTCTAGGCCCCAAATTGGGTCCCAACCCAACCTTAGAGATGTCAAAGGAAAGGGGATATAGGGGAGGTGAGCAAACGCAATGCTTCAATTGCCATGGGATTTGTCACTTTGCACATCAATGTCCATCAAAAGAGGAACAAAACCCTGGTAATTGATGATGGTGAGAAAGAAGGAGATGAACAGGGCGATCTTGAAGAAGAATTTTATCAACCCAACATCAATGGTGCTAGTGATGAAGAAGTAGAAGGAGAAGAGACTACACCACTTGCAGTAGTTAGGTGTGCCTTGACCAATGCTAAGGAGAATGATGATTGGCGTCGGACTACGATATTTTACACCTATGCAAAATGTGGAGAAAAGAATTGCAAGGTGATCGGCGATGGTGGCAGTTGTACCAATGTGGTCTTCACTAGCACTTTGTCCCGTTTGGGGTTGAAACCTAAACCACACCCTTAGCCCTATGAAGTGTCATGGGTGGATGCATCTTCTATACTTGTTACCCGGCAATGTCTTGTGCCCGTTAATTTTGGATCCTATTTAGAATCGCTGTGGTGCGACGTCTTACCTATGGATGTTGGACACATCATTTTGGGACAACCTTAGTTATATGACAACGATGTGACGATATACGGCTGCTCAAATGTATGTTCATTCATGCATCAAGGCAAAAAATTATCTCTAGTTCCTCTCCCACCAAAGAGCAATGCGGAGAAGAAAACTAAGGGGATGTAACGCCCTGAAATTCGAGGGTCGAGTATGAACTCAACTCCCGAGTTCCAACGCATCACTTATGCAACATACACAATGATGGTTAAATGTTGTCTGAGTTAGCGCAATAAACATGAATGAGATTATACCAAAACAAAGAATTCATACTCCAGATTCAATTGTATAAAGGCAAGCGGAAGATCGAAATTTTATATTCAAAATATGTAAAGTATCAAAATTTTGTGAACTTCGAGTATGAGTACTAACTGAGTACCAATATACACGTATTGTTTCTAAGTCAAAATCAAAATACAATCCTCAAAGAGGCCTCAGTAAATCCCGCGATGCGTGGGCCTAACATAGCCGTCGAGTACCGCATAAAGGAGAACTCCTCCCGATCCTCCTCGAAGTCGAGCTCCGGCCTCCCGAACGTAGGCGCCATCTACACCGCGACAGAGTCCGGTGGGTGTTGCAAACACCGTCCCGTAACGTGGGAGTGAGTAGCTAACTCTGTGGAACATTAAAGCATAGGTTAACATGTTATCAAATCAATCAAGCAAGAATGATAACGCAGACAAATCAAACATTTCTAATTACTCTTGTTAAGTGCAAAAATGATATGACATGATGTCGTATGCCCTTGCCAAACCACCCTCAAGCGACATCATCTTACGTTCGCGAATGCTAACTCCCTCGATGCGCCACATCTACAAAGCACATGCGGTGCGATGATGCTCATGATTACCAAGTTTTTATTAATCCATTTCAACCACAGATTGGGAAACTAAGGTACCTCCTCAGTATCATTCCCAAACATGATCCATTCTAGGGTCGTCAATCCTAGCTAATCTCATACGATATTATGGTTTGAGAAGCGTAGTGAAGGCATCGCAAAGGGCTCACACCGTCGGTCACGCGGATACAGATCTCACCGTATGCGGCTCACCATCGGCCGTCACTCAAGTACATATCTCACCGTGCACTGCTCAATCACTAGTCGGCGTCACCAAGTACAGGTCTCACCGTACTCGGCTCAACTCATACTCTAGTTTTTGTGAAAGACTCGTCGCCAATCACGTATTACACTTGAGTACACTCGAAGATACTACGGAGGACTCGTCGCCCGTCAAAGACGAGCACTGGTCTCACCGTACTCGGCTCTCGCCAGAAGTATCGACAAACTCGAATATAGTGTCCCATACCACCATAATCGGCTCACGAGTCCGGGTTGCGCAATGGTCACTACGGGAGGCACATGACCCCCCGGCGAGGCCGACACTCGACCACGGTGTCCCATACCACCATGCCCGGCTCATGCGTCTTAGCGGATCGAGGTACCATGGTTAACGGGATCGCCATCGGTAAGTTTGGTACCCAGGTTCAAGCAAGAGCGACCAAACATGGTGAACATACATATACACTCCGGTTTACTTGACGGGCTCGACTAGCTCGAGCGCACCACAAGTTGAGCGATATGGAGCGCAAAAAGCACTCCGTGTGGCCAACCACTATCGCCAACCGAAGTACGACTCGGGTTCGCCTAGACACGTCCGTTGTGGCGATATGAATCTCACCACAACCGCAAGTCTGGTACTCGGATGCTTGACTATAGGCATAGTCCCAAACTCAAACAGTTTTCATCAATAACATGTGGAGTAAAGCATGGTAAACAATCAATACAAGCATGTTAGCAGGCATGTTATAAAGCATGAAGTAAAGCATGAAGTAAAGCATGTTATAACGCAGGTTGTAAAGCACTATACATATAGGGATACGATTACATACACATCACAAGTGAGTGGTTATAGCGAACCACCGCGTGGAGGGGATCCTACATGTCTCTAAGGGAGTCGGGAATCCCATATCAGCACCTCTCTAAGGCACTAACACTCAAGCATTTACGTACACAAGCATCTACACAAACACTTAGAATACCCTATTCAAACATACATGATGTATGTTAGCAAAATACGTGTTAGGGCTATCCCTTCGCCACGTGAGTATTTTACCCATGTATATCATAATCATACAGCAAATAATCATTACAATTGTATTTCCAAAATTCACACATATGCGGTACTTCTAGAATACACAATTTCAACATACTAGGCATTTACAAGCGTTAACATGTATTTCAATGACTTTTTCGCCAAACTAGTATTTTATACATATATTGTATAATCATACATTAAATAAACATGTCATACATTTTTCCAAAAAATACGTATACGGTATTCCTAGAATACACTATTTCAACATACGTAGCATTTACACATGAACATGTATTTCGGCGATTCCTTTCGCCAATTTAGTATTTTATCCACATATCATATAATCATACATTAAATAAACATGTCAAACGTTTTTCCAAAAAAATACGTATACGGCATTTCTAATATACCTAGAGTATGTGAAATTCCAATTTCTACAACGTTAATCGAAACAGAAACGGAAAGCACTTTGTACATGTGCAATTGCATGCAGATCATGAATCTACCATTATCCGATTAATTGAAAGCGTTGAAAACCATAACTTATACACTTAAAGTCCTCACCTTTGCCTTTGGAATTCCAACAAATCAAGAAGGGTAATAGAGCTTCCGTATACGGAGATTTCTAGCCTAAAGAGCGGAATCGGTTAGCTTTTACACAACCCACAACGATTCTACCTTGAATCGGACCTAGGGTTAGGGTTTCTTACCTCCAAATTTGGATACCGCACGGAAATCACTTAACTGAGCGGTGTAGGCCGTGTGGTGAATGAAAGCAAGAGGAGGAAGATCGGCGACAAATTCCAGGCTATTCTCTCTCTTTCTCTCTCTCCCTAGAGTTTTTCTCCCAAATTCGTATGGTGTGAGAGGGCTGATCTAAGCTCCTTTTATAGCCAAAAACATCCCTAAAACAGACTCGGGTTCAAGGGTTACCGCTAATATAGGATATTCGTCACTTTTCCATTTCAAAAGGGAAGTTCGGTAGCCCTCCTTGAACCAAACGTCGACTTAAGCTCACCATCGATGGATCTACGTGGGATTACGTTTTTGACTCATTCGGATACGCAGATCGCACGTGGCGGACCACTTTCGATTCGACGGTCGGTGGGCCACGATCGAAATTCCAAGTACATGTAAATGTTCGAAATTTTTCTTAATCCGAGGGTGTAATTTGGTCCGATTCTCGACGGTCAAAGTTGTTAATATCGACGCGTCAACGAACGATGCCGATCACTATTCCAGATATTTATTTTGGCATATGAATAGTGTTTTTCACACTACCTCACTCCGATTCGAAACGAATGGCCGTGGAACATCGGATAAGGCTGATTTTTGAGATGATTGTTAAGCCCAGTGGGCGGTCCTAGTTCCTTAGCTTCGGGTTAATCGGAATCCCGATGTGCGATCCAGACCTAATACGAAGTTTCGTTTCATTCCCGAGAGCAGACGGGAAATGAGTTTGGTTCTAAACTTTAGGGTAACCTAGCGTCACTTGTTCTGCAAGTTTTGGGTCTTGCAGATCGTATTTAAAGCGATCCTAACGGATTTCACGACAAATCGAGTTTAGTACTTAGTTAACTTTGTTAAATTTCTAAAGGATTTCATCCTACGTGATTTCTGGTCGAGGTGGTACTCGACCCAATGTACGGAAATTTTCAGGTCGTTACAGGGGAAGTCAGGTAACCCAACGGAAACGAGAAAATCCCAAGCTAAGTCCTTTCATGTGATCAACGCTAAGGAGTTTGAGAGGGAGACTACGGTGGATTCAGTGGTGTACGCCTTAGTGGTGAGAGAAATTACACCTAAGGTGAAGCCAATTATGGATGAGTTTCACGATGTATTTCCAGAGGACTTACCATATGAGCTTCCACCCATGAGGGACATCCAGCATGCTATCGATCTTGTCCCTGGGTCAACTCTACCAAACCTTCCTCATTATCGAATGAATCCTACGGAGCATGCAGAGTTGAAGAGACAAGTAGATGAGCTCCTCAGAAAGGGTGTCATTCAAGAGAGCATGAGTCCATGTGCCGTACCAGCGCTTCTCGCGCCCAAGAAAGATGGCATGTGGTGCATGTGTGTGGACCGTCGAGCCATCAATAAAATCACAGTCAAGTATCGGTTTCCCATACCACTTCTTGATGATATGTTAGACATGATGGCGGGTGCCACGATCTTTTCAAAGATTGACCTCAAGAGCGGGTATCACCAAATGCGTATACATCCAGGAGATGAGTGGAAGACAACCTTCAAGACGAAGGATGGGCTATACGAGTGGCTAGTCATGCCCTTTGGCTTGACTAACGCCCTGAGCACATTTATGAGAGTGATGACCCAAGTGTTGAGACCCTTTATGGGTAAGTTCCTTGTGGTGTATTTTGATGACATTCTTATCTATAGCACATCAAAGGAACAACACCTCCACCATTTGAGGCAAGTTTGCGGGGTCCTCAGAATTAGAAAGCTATACGCCAACCTTAAGAAGTGTATATTTATGTCAAAGAGCGTTATCTTCTTAGGGTTCATTGTATCATATGAGGGCATAAGAGCGGACCCTGAGAAAGTCCATGCCATAGTTGAATGGCTTGAACTGCGCAATATTCACGAGGCGCAAAGCTTTCATGGCTTGACAACTTTTTATAGTCGGTTCGTTAGAGGATTTAACTATATTATGGCTCCCATCATGGATTGCATCAAGAAAGGGGAGTTTGTATGGACTAAAGCTGCCTCTAAAGCTTTTAAGGAGATTAAGGGCAAGATGAGCAAAGCTCCCGTCATGTGCCTTCCAGACTTTTCTAAAGTCTTTGAGGTCACATGTGACGCATTTAGGGTAGGTATAGGTGGTGTGCTCAGTCAAGAAGGGCGCCCAGTTGCTTCCTTTAGTGAGAAGTCGAATGAGGCAAAGCAACGATATTTCACATATGACAAAGAGTTCTATGCGGTCGTCCAATCCTTGCGCCATTAGCGACATTATTTATTACCGCAAGAATTTGTCTTGCTCTCTGATCACGAGGCATTACGTTATCTCAGTTCCCAGAAGAAATTAAACCCTAGGCATGCCAAATGGGTCCAATTTCTTTAGGAATACTCTTTCATCCTTAAACATAAGGTTGAGGTCGAGAACAAGCCTGCTGATGCCCTTAGTCGTCGTGTGGCGCTACTCCAAAGTATGAGAGTGGAAGTGACTGGGTTTGATTGGCTGAGAGGAGAGTATCCTACATGCCCAGACTTTGGTGAGTTGTATGCGTTACTGCGAGACAGTCAGTCAATTGACAGTCGCGGGTTTGTCATCATCTATGGGTTCCTATTTAAAGGTGACAGACTCTGCATTCCTCCTCCCTTCGTGATTTCCTAGTATGGGAACTTCATGCAGGAGGGGTAGCTAGTCATTTGGGGAGGGATAAGACCTTTGCTCTTGTGGAGGATAGATTTTATTGGCCAAGTCTCAAGCGAGATGTAGCCAAGATTGTTGGGCAGTGCAGGACTTGTCAACCAACAAAGCAGAGGAAGCAAAATACAAGATTGTATACGCCTTTGCCAGTACCCAGTGTTCGAAGTATCGGTATCGCTACAAGTTTCGTTGGCCAGGTATACGGAAACAATATTGATATCGTTGATAACTGGAAATGTGGGGAACCATGGGAAAAACAATGGAATTTTTAGTGAAATTTCAGGAGATTTTAAAATTTACATATTTGCATATTTAAAAATAAAAAATTTTCAAAAAAAATGCATACATAACAAGTTACCATTTAATGGGGCCTTAAAAACATGTGTTGTTGTAAGAAATCAGTCCAACCATCCCATCCAGCCTATTTAACCATCCAACCTTCCATCAATATTGCAAAATATCAACGACACATGATATTTCACCAAGAACTTATCAACAATTGGGAAGGAAGTGGAAGATTGTGGTCTCAATATTGCACATGTTGCAATATTGATAATATCGAGATTTTATTAATATTATCAATGACAAATTGAACACTACATACAACCATGTGCCCATGAAAAAATTTTATTTCAAAATTTTTTCTACTAAACAAAATTTTGATGATATCAATTCTTTGGCGATATTATTGAAATATCGTCGATACACTTATGATACAAGCATTACCTAGAATTTATATAGTCGAAAATATTGGTGATACATTGGCGAGATTGATGCATTGGTAATACAAGCGACACTTAGAATTTACATAGTTGAAAATATTGGCGATTACATTAGTGATATTGATACGTTGGCGATACTTAGCGATACATTGCTAATACCTTGAATTTTTTATACTACCAGCGTTATCAGTATCGCTACTAGTGTTATCGGTATCACTGAGCTAAAGATAAAGATAATATCGGAGTTATTTCGATAATATTGGAGATGATTCGAACACTGCCAGTACCCCATGCTCTGTGGCAGGATATTAGTATGGATTTCATGTTGGGCTTACCGAAAACTATCAAGAAACACGATTCCGTATTTGTGGTTGTGGACCGTTTTTCTAAAATGGCCTATTTCATTTCGTGCTTGAAAATGTTAAATGCCTCTAATGTGGCTAAGCTTTTCTTTTGGGAGGTAGTGCGTTTACATGGTCTACCTAAGACCATAGTGTCTGATCATGATATGCGCTTTATGAGCTATTTTTGGAAGACACTAAGGCACATGATGGGGACAAGGCTTCAATTTTCATCTGCCTATCACCCTCAGACAGACAATCAAATTGAAGTTGTCAATAAGAGTCTTGGAAATCTGCTTAGATGTCTTGTGGGTGATCACGTCCGAACTTGGGATACTGTTTTGCCTATAGCCGAGTCAGCATACAATAGTTTCATCAATAGGTCCATAGGCATGAGTCCATTTGAGGTTGTGCACTACAAACCTAGGAAACCTGTAGAAGTCATACCTATGTCTGTGTCCCATAGGCGATCTGAGTCCGCACATGAGTTGCGTAGTGAGGTTAGGAAACGAATTAACGTAAGTAATGAAAAATACAAAGCGTTTGCTGATTCTCATCGTAGGTTTCATGAATTCCAAGTAGGAGATTATGTCATGGTTCGCATGAGGCCTGAGTGGTTCCCACATGGGGCCGTTAAAAAGTTATAAGCGCGTAACGCAAGACCATATAAAATAATGCAGAAATTGGGTCTTAATGCGTATGTAGTAGACCTTCCACCTACCATGGGAGCTAGTTCTACTTTTAATGTGGAAGATCTAGTATAATACAAGGGTTGTGCCACTTCACCTGTTGATCCATCCACAGACCCTCCCACAAACCATGACCTAGTCCCAAATCCATGACCCTTACCTGACCAATCATCCGAGCCATTACCACCTTTACCTTCCTTGCCTACTTGAAGCGAACAGATAGAAAACATACTGGATACTCAAGCAGTTTTCACTCGACATGGAGGATTTTGGAAATTCCTTGTCAAGTGGAAGTACATGCCGATCTCCGACAGTACGTGGATTACAAAGGATGAGCTATAGCATTTAGATCCAGACATTTTGGAACGTTACAAGAGTTTTAGTCCGCCAGAGGCAAACTCTTCTCAGCCGAGGAGAGTTGATGAGGACATCATGTTACGTACATCCTTACGTATGTATCAGAGGAGGAAGCGGGCCGCGCCGATTTCCCTGTGGCTAGGCGAGTACCCGTGATCGTACTGAAGACCCCATGTGCATGCGAGCATCCGGAAGACCCCACATTGGGAAGATGCACATGGGCTGCTTTATGGAGTGATTCAGACTGTTGGATCGGAGGGACACGACGATCGGGCCATTGGATCGCATGGATCACATGATCAGGCCATTGATCGTTGATCGTCCACATCAGTTTTAGACTTTATCATATTTTAGGATTTAGTTTTTAATTATTTTATATTTGGACACATTATGGGTGTTTTAGTTGATTTTATTTAGAGTTGGGCTATTTTTGTTAAAGCTCACAAGACGGAGATTTTTGTAATTTTTGAAACTTCTTGGATCTATAAAAAGAGGAGGGCATGTGACCTCTCCCTCATTGAATTTCGTGATAGAAAAAAAAAGAAGAGAAAAACTATTGCTTTCTTTCCCATCTCATGCGGTTTGAAGATACTTACATGCGATTTGGAAGGAAGATTGGTGCGAGGTCTCCACCTATCCCCACACCTTCTCTTTTCTTCCCCATCCAGGTATTTTCTTCAGGTTCTTAATTCTCTCATATCAAATTATCATTTTTCTCCAAAAACCCAACTTTCCCATACCCATCCGCAAACTAAACCCTAACCGCCCTAAACCCATCCTCCCACACCACACGTGTGACTGTACGGCCATACGTGTGAATCCCACCATCCTCCCACACCACACGTGTGACTGTACGACCATACGTGTGAATCCCACCTGCCCCTTTTAGCTTTCCACCTTCATTATATCAAAACCCTATTCCTCCATCCTTGAAAACCCCAACCATAAACCTAAAATCCCTAACTTTCCCAAAATTACCCAAACCTTAATTTTCACCCTAGGATGTATTAGGTTTCCTATTTTAAAATAGAGTATACCCTATGCTAATTGGATGCCCCTACATCCATTAGATCCTAGTTTTGTTTTATTTAATGATCTTATGTTACGATGTTCGTAGCTTAGGCCAGGATTACGCATGATTTTCATGATATTTGTGATGAATATATTGATTTTTTTTTTTTTTTTTTTTTAATTATCTTAATTCGGTTATCTAATCTCACATGTTACTTAGTTCATGCATCAGTCCTGCATCACTGTTTTAACCCATATATTGCCTTTCACAGTTTACGTACTATGTCAAATTCCCCCTGAGCATCAGATTTGGGAGGTTTCTCTATAAGATCACCATGAAGGAAGCATTTTTTACATTAAAGTGGAAGAGGGGCCAACCACAATTAACAGCTATAGACAATATAACCCAAATAGAATTCAACTTATCCAGAGGAGAGAATGTTTCACTGTAATTAACACCAAGTGTTTGAATATTCCCCTAGCGATTAGGCAAGCCTTCAACCGTTCAACCGTACTTTCAGGATGATACTTGATTGTGTAGGCCCATTTGTAACCCACATCATGTTTACTAGTCGAAAGAGTGGTGAGTTCTGAAACTTATCATGGCTAGACTCCAACTGATGGACAAAACAAACATATCCAAAAATTTTAGGAGATAAAAGAAACAACAAAGTATCGGGGAACAAAACTTGATAAAGTGATTGACCCTTTAAAATAGATGAGGGCATCCAATTTACCAGAAATATGCTGCGGGTACTGCATCACTCAAATAACTCTTAAGAACATTCATGTGAATTAAGAGAGCACAAGTTACCTCGAGGAGACGATTTTTCCATTCAATCCCGTTTTGTTGTGGGGCGTGTGAACATAATGTCTAATGTAGGATTCTTGTTTTAGGGAAAAAAAAACTTACTAAAAGCTTTAGACATGTACTCCTTGCATTATCAGACTGAGACATAGGCGCTTTCGAATTAAACTGATTTTGCACTTCCATGTGAAAAGTCTTAAAAATAAAAAATAATTCAGATATATATTTCATTAAATAAAGTCATATCATTCTCAAACAATTATTAATAAATGTAACAAAATACTTTTAACCCAGACCTACAAGATATTTTAATTGGACCCCAAACATCTGAATAAATTAAAGAGAAAACAACTAAACAACATTTCTCATTACATGGTGGAAAAGGTGATGATTACTCAACTTACACACATTACACTCTAGACATGACATCAATGACAAGGAAGAAATGACACTCTTAAGAAATTTCAAGGATATATGACCGAGATAATAACATCACTGATAAGCTAAGATGTTTTTATGTGCTGTTGCATGCGCCCACAACATCACAATCAAGTAGTATAGCTCGTAATGCTCATATCTTCTACCAATCTTCTTCCTTGTCTTTTAAGTCCTGGAAAACATGATATGAATGATAGAAAGTGAAGCAACAATTAAGGGATTTGGTTAGTTTCCTAACAGACAAAAGGCTTGAAGGAAATTTTAGAACAAAGAAAAGAGAGGATAATGAAAGAGAGGGACTTGCATGAATGGTACCCATTTCACATAATTTGGAATGTGTGCCATATGCTAAAGTGACAATAGAGCTTCTTAATAAGCCATCAATAGACAAAAAAAAAAAAAAAACACATTAGATTGACTTGTTATATGGTCGGATGCTCCAGAGTCAATTACCCGTGGAGTATGAGACTTGGATCTTAAACAAGCCATACTTGAGGTCACAAATGTAGCCGCATAGGTGGAAGTAGCTGTAGAAGTAGTAGGAACATACTGATTTTGTAGATTGTTCAGTAAATTAGAATATTCTTCATAAGTAGAGTAACCATCTCACTAATCATACGTGTCTGTGGAGCAATAGATATAGAATTAGTCAGAGGCCCGCTGATCTCTAGTGTGGGAAGCTTGATTAACCCATGTAGGCTTCCCATGGAGGTCCTAGCATTTTTCAATGGAATGATTGGAGAGCCACAATACGTGCACTTCCTACATCTGCCACAGTCACTTCCCATGTCAACATGACCACTTCTTCCACAACGGCCACCACCATAGAGTCGAGCTGTCATTAGCACCGGTTCTTTCCACATTCCTTTAAGTTTGGAATAGTATTCACCAACAATTTATCTCCTTGTTAGAGCTCGGATATTTCTTTATATAACTAACAATTACAAGAGATGATTTTATTAGATGAATACATCTCTTGTAGAACATCCCACACTACCATAGCTGTATGCAGAAACATGACATTTGCACTTATGGAGGGTTCCATATTATTCCATAACCAGGTCATAATTTGGGTGTTTTCCTATATTCATTGGTCATAAGTATTGGATTCTTCATCATATTTCCTTGTGGTCAGATATCTCAAGTTTCCCTTGGTTTTGAGAAAAATTTGGATTGGCTTAGACCACTGTAAATAATGTCCCATTTAACATAATAGACGTTATCTAGACCCCTAAAAATCAGATGAGTTATATAAATTTAGATTTCAGGTCACCTTTTTTATTTTTATTTTATCTCCATAACAATTAAAAGAAAGGTGCCTCATAAGCACAAACACGAGCTGACCTAATCCCAATTGATGAACACCATAATTGAACACTTCACACGATGCACATATCACCTTAGACAAAAGATTCAGCCCACGGGTCCACAACTTCCAACTGCCCACGAAAAAATATAGTCATGAATACAATGTCCAATTTTGGAAAATAGCCCACACGAGAGTACATATCATTCAAGAAATCGATGACTTCATTTTCCCATGCACACGGACCATTACGAAAAGCCTGACATACAAAAGGAATTGTAGATTTCTTAAGAAATTTTCAGCACAAGCAAGATAAGGGGCACCATGGGATGAAAGAAAAGAAGAAATAAGAACATTTAGAGAAGAAGAAAGATTAGAAATGATGTAGCTTTGATACCATGTAAATTACTTGCAAGAGAGATGAAATAGACAAAAAGAAGGAAAGAGGAGAAAAGAATGCAGTCGGTGTTTGAAATAGTGTGTAGCGTATAACATACCATTTGGCCCTCTGAAGCGTGTAGCGTAAGCTACACGATACTTTTATTTTTTAATTAAAATAATTTAAAATAGGATAAATAATATAAATAAATATAAAAATAGCAAAGAAAATTAAAGAAAAGGCATAGGATGTTAAATAGATCACTAACAAAAGAACAAAAACAAGAAAGATTATACAATCTCCCAAGTCTCTAGTCACAAATTTGTCAAGTACGAGTTCCATAATGTTCATGTAATCAAACCAGATTAAAAATGTTAAACATTCTACTCTAAACTCTAGACTAGAGGTCATCTACCTCGTGATCGTCATCGTCATCATCATCATCATCATCATCCATTCCTCCACTAACCCTTTCGTCATTAATGTCTTCATCTACATCATTCACCTCTTGTATATCCTTATCTCTCTTGTACTATAGGAGCAAGAAATCATCCCATAGGACCACCTACACATTAACAAGAGATCCATTGGAATTCTTTTTTTAAGAAAAAACATATAAAATATCATCTTGAAAGCTGTAACTAAAAGTACTCACTTAAAAAGAGTTGTAGCCTTTCTTTTATTGGAGAATGGGGTAGGATTTGGATCACCATCTGATGGTGCATTGCTACTAGCTGGATTATCAAAATCTAGAATAGTAGTGATGGCGCTAACATCAAATGCTGCCTGTCTATCCTCTCCAAGCCAAGATGTATCTCTAGGAAAAGTGGGGTCTTCTTTCTCAGTAATCCTCTCTATAGGGTCCACTTTAGCTCTCCTCTTCATGCTTCTCCCCCTTAACTTTGTATTGTACATGACATAAACTAAAGAATTCAACTTTTGTTGCTCCAGTCCGTTCCTCTTCTTTGTTTGGACCTATCATATAATGATTCACATAAAAAACTTATTAATATACTAAATAACTAATTTAGATTTTAGAATATATCAAACTAATAGAAAAAGAAACTTGCTCAAAAGTACTCCAGTTTCGTTCACAACCCGAAGCACTACATGTGAGACTTACAATTCGGATTGCAAATCTCTCAAGTTGTGGTGTTCTTTCTCCAAAGCGTGCCCACCAATCATCTACACATTAATTCAAGAAAAAATATTAGATGTTTTCATCAATTACACAAACATATTATGCATAATGAATATAAAATTGCAAATATAAAATCACATGGTGAACGATTAATCATGGTATCTATCGCTAACTCAGAGCCAAGATCCCCTCTTTTTAATTCTTATTCATCCAATTGAATATTGACAGTAACGTGATCTTTCCTATCAGGGATCATCCTCAACATGCACTCATATGGCCTACTTTTTATCTAGGGGTGTGAAGAGAACTTGTCCGAATACCATATATGAGGATTTAAAACATATCGAGCCGCATGCAAAGGGTGATGAAGTTGTGGAGTCTATCTTTCATCTATCTTATTCCAAATTAGAAGTTGATTTCTTTTCTACTTGATTGCAATTGAATGCAATATTCTCCTTTGAATCCACTTTGCTTAACACACTCACCAATGGCATGGTGCTCTTCACGCACAAAGAAACTTGTGGCCAAAACTTCGGATCAAATATTATAATAGCTCGTACTTTCACTCATTCTGGCTTTTTAGCCCAAGCACAAGATGACCACTTCTCTGATGAAAACATGGCTTGAAGAGCTGCTTTTTGCTTATAAAGATTTCGAAGGGTGAGGTATGCAGTGGCAAAGCGTGTCACTGCTGGCTGCAGAAGCTTGGTATTGTTTGTAAAGCTTCTCATCATGCTAATAACTATCCCATGCCCATAATTATGAATTTTGTAATTTCTCTTGCCTTCTCGAGTGTCTCGGAGTCATCTTCATCTTTCCTATATCTTCCAACATCAAGTCTATGTAATACGCAACACATGGAGTCCGATATAACATTTTTCTTCTCCATCAACTTCTTCCTGGCACTCACATGGTTTGAATGGTTATCTATAATAACCTACGTCACATTCTCTTCCCCAATTTCTTCTACAACATCGTCAAGATACTTAATAAATTGCCATCCTTTATAGAATCCAAAGCATCGATGGACTTATAAAACATTATTCCAGCTGAGCTATTCATTAAGAAATTGATGATGCTTCTATTTTTCCCATCCGTTCAACATCAGACATAATTGTGCACCATATGTTTTCTAAGATTCCTTATACCACTTCATTAATTCCTCAACATTATTTACTTCCTCCTTGAGTGTCCATGTCCTCATCTCATGCATAGATGGTGGCTTTAAACCTAGTCCAAACTTTCCAATAGCCTCACACAACAAGAAAGTATGGGCTATTGCACAAGTTGAATGCCAACGCATTCACATAGAATAATGTCTCAATCACCCTACAAACTTCTTTTCTCTCTTCCTTCTTCCACTTTGAATTTAATGTATCTTGTCGTTGTTCACTATTTACAAATTGGTCCATTGGACCCTGTGTTCTTATTGGTTGGCTTACCATGCCAGAACCAGAACCAACACCACTATCATTATCACCACCCCCGACGCTACCAGACTTCGATAAATATGCTGATCCCCCTCTCCCAATGTCACGGAACACCTCATTTTTTTTTTCTTCATGATGATCCTTAAGGGCCTTTGCACCCTCAAACTTTGCTTCTTCTGTTACTTCCAGGCACGGCATAATCCCAACATGGGTTTTGGCCAACTTTAAGCACTTCACTCCTCCCGTACACCTTTGCCTATAAAACTTGCATAGTACATAATTCCTATGTGTTTTTTAGTGATCATCAATAACATATTTCCATGCAAAATCTCTCTTTCTCTTTGCCTTCCAACATCTCTAATCTCTTCTTAATTTACTGAAACATCACAAATTCACGTATCAACAAATATACACAATTTTTTGTAGGGCCACAACCACACTATTGGAAGAAAATAGGTGAACATTAAGCAACTAAAAGATTAACGGTAATAAGAATTCAGTTAGTCAGTCCTAAAACAGTGGTTGTAGTGTATGCAACACTAAAACATGCCATTTTGAATTTTCCATGCAAAACGGGTCTCTAAATGGGCCATTTTCATGCAAAATGGGTCTACAAGTGGGCCATTTCAATGCAAAACAGTAAAACAGTGACCTTACGCAACCAATACTTGTCAAACAAGCTTATTCCACATAACTGACATCCCCAAGATGGAAAAAGAAAACGGCAACCATGCAGACAAGAAAAATGAAAAAAAAAGAAGTGTCAATCAAATATGAAAAAGAAAGAAAGAAAAAAAGCATAACAATATAACTGAGGTTGATACTACTTCACATACCTTTATACTCTTTCAAATCAAGAAAAAATCTTAAATCGGAAGGCCCACTGCCGCACGAACGTCAGATTGGGGAAATCTTTTTTTTTTTTTCTCTGTTTTTGGTTTTACACCCGTTGGAATTCCACCTGTAGTATCCTCTGATATGGCCGATCAAACCCCTAAAATTTTGCTTCAAACGGATTTGTATTTTGAAAAATCGAAAATCTTTTTTTTTTTTTTTTTTTTTTTTTTTTTTTTTTTTTGTGCGTTGGAAGCAACGCTGCTAGAGTTGAGTAGTGTTTTTAAAACCCTTTTGAAAGAGGTTTAAGTTATAGTTTTTCTTTAAAGACTTATGAGTTTGGTACTACTTATCATACTTGAAGTCTCTCCAGTTGTACAATTTCAAGCCCCAAGTCAAATGGTTAAGATTGTCCGATGGGTGTAACTGCATGGATGAAGAGTCAGCACGATAGGGACCATAATTTGGATGGTCCAGATTGATATAAGGTACTGCCACGTGTGATGCATGTGAGTTGCAACCATTTCCAAAAGACCCCGAAGACTAAGATTCAGAATAACTAAAAAAGAGAGAGAGTTGCTGGTAGTGTATGCTACCAACAATACACACTACACACTATGTAGCGTATGCTAACCCTCCATAGCGTGCGCTTCATGGGAGGCACATTACCAGCGTGCGCTACGTAGCGTTTTAACTAAACGCTACACTACACGCTATGTAGTGTACGCTACCAAAAACAGTAGTACTAATATTACAAGAAAGCCCTTCTAGCCTCATCTCTTAACATGCCCCCTCAAGCATATATATATATATATCTGTGTGTGTGTGTGTGTGTGTGTGTGTTATAAATAGTAAACAAAGATCTTAAGAGAGAACTTGTTCATGAATGAAGTGTCTGTCAACTTCAATATGCTTGGTATGGTCATGCTGAATTGGATTTTTTCTATACGTAGTACGAATGGCTACCTTGTTAGCATTTGCCTTGATTCTCAAGTCACACAACAAAATTTTCAGCTATAATAACTGTGCTACGTGTGTCATAGCCCCATACTCTGCTTCATCGCTAGACTTAGCCACGACATTTTGTCTCTTGCTTTTTCAAATGACCAAATTTCCTCATACATAAGCACAATATCCTGTAGTCGACTTTTGTCTTCTACACCAATGGCCCAATTTACATCTGTGTAGGCCTTTGTGCATATATGACCATGATCGACCATGATCTGCAAATAAAAGACCCTTCCCCAGAGGAAGGAAGAGACAAAGGAGAAGTACCTAGTTCCTTCATGCAGCCCAATTATTTTTTCATTGGAATCACCTTACAACTCCCATTGCAAAAGCAACGTTCGGCCTTGTACACAACATGGCGTACATTAAGCTTCCTATTGTCGATGCATGGGAAATCTTTTGTTTTCCTATATAACCTAGAGGGTTTTATGTAATAGTATATACAAGGTGTTCCGTATCCGTCAATGTTTTAAATATTGTTATCGCGTGATGTATCACACCCTTGGGATACGAATAAATATCGGTTATCGCATTGGATATTCCAATTGTATCGCGTAATGTATCGTTGTTGTTGGGAAACATGGGAACATTGGGAAATTGGTCGAATTTTTTAATCAAACTTCAGGGATTGTTGAAAAAGACATCAATACACACTTAGAAATTAAAACATAACAAAAAAAAAAAAAAACACATAATAGAGGTTTCATTTGTATGGGGTCCTAATATATGTACTTTCCAACTGAACTAATGTGAGTATATTCAAAGTCTATTCTTATAATTTATAAACGTAAGAAGACATGTATGGAAACACAAGCAATACATTCAAAAGCAAAAGAAGAATTACTAGATCAGGTTACATACATGTTTAATTTTGTGTTTGGATACAAAGATTGCAATCGATTTGTGAGAAATTGAGAAATTTCGATTTGTCTCAATTTTCCGCAACTTGACCCATCTCCCCCAAATCTTGAAATCGAAGTTCCAAATCCATGATTTTTCATGGAAAACATAAAGAATAATAGATTTGTAACCATTTGAAACTGGTTTAACGTGATTTACAACAAAAACATGAATCGAAAATTGAAAATACTCACTTGATCAAATAGGTGCGATATATTGGCACTACATGTGCGTTTCGTATTGCATAGGTGGGATACAAGATATATCGTGTGATATATTGGTTGATATTGTTGATATTTAAAACATTGGTATCTGTTACATTACGACCGTAAAGGCTGATACGTATAGATAACGGCCATGACAATTACGCGATACGGGAGCGAAAAGTTGCAGCTGGTTTTCTGAGACCATGTCGGCCGTTATGGGGCATAACACCGTTACCCCTGTAATGGTCGAAAAATGGCTATTTTTTTTCTCATTTAAATTCATTTTTCTCTTCATTTTCCCACTTTTCCTATTCCAAAAACTTTCCTAAATTATTCTACAATATATTTCAACCATTTTTTGACGCAGGACAACCCTAATTATGATGCATGCTCATGAACATAATTAAACAGCGGAAATAAAAGGAATAAATGATCTAAAATTCTAGCAGTAATCATCATAATTGAGAAAATCATAAAGGAAACATGCAATGGAGCGGGCCATCATCACAACCATGGGGTATGGCATTCAATTATTACTTAGGTTAGATCCGGCGAGGGATAAGACCTCCCGATCTTGCATGGTCACACCCAATCGATCAATGAAGATCACTAGTCTGAAGAACCAAGAAGTTTCTCGGATTAGGGATTTGAGAATTTGGGGGTTTAGGGTTTAGATCGGTTCTCAAGATTTTGATCGAAGAAGGATTAGCCAAAACTGGAAAATAGAAAGAAGAAAATAATTACCTTGAAGAAGTTGGAGGGGCACAAGAAGAAATTAGAAGAGGAAGATCAAGGGAAGAGAAGAAACACCATTAGAGAGCAGAGAGGAAGGAGGCAACCAAAGGGTTTGCTTTTCATTAATCAATAGTTAAATTCGAGTTTAGGGCTTTAGCCCACTTAAATAAGCAAATAAAGACATAAAATTACTAAAAGGCCCCTAGAATAAGCAAATAAAGACATAAAATTACTAAAAGACCCCTAACTAAGCAAAAATGCGCAAATAACATAAATACGGGAAAGTTCGGGCGCTCGGTCTTTTTTCTCCAATCATCCTTCACATGTGTCTTCCTTGAGTGGGGTCTTCTATATGTCCAATCACATGTGAAAGGTCTTCAGCTCCTCAATAGTCGCCTATCCACAAGGACGACACGTGTGGTTGGCGCTTTCTTCGTTGGTATACCTTGAATGCGCTTGTGTTCGCATCATTTTTACTATATTTTTTAGGATTAAAACTGTAGATTGAAGCGATTTGGGCAAATAGAAAGTTCGATGGCCATTTTTTTCAAAAAGTAAAGTGGTATTTATGCATTTTTCTCCGATTTCTAATTCTAATGGTTGATTGTGATGTGTAAATATTAGAGACACATAACCATGTTCACAAATTCACCAAACAGCCAGATACAACACTCACTCTCACCAAAGAGTGGACTGTTACGCTATCATAAAAATGTTCAAAACAAAAAATCAATACATATTTGGAATATTTACATTATTCTAGATTTCTAAATATTTTTTCAGAACTTTTCAGGCAAATTTATTTTTTCAACCATTATAGGGGTTGTGGCAGTCGTTACGCCACCGTATCGGTAATAGTGGTGACCGTTTTGGCCACTGTTACCAATACGGAATACCTTGAGTATATAACTCATCAATTATAATTTTTTAGTGTTCTAGAAATGGCTGAGATCATCCACTAGCAAAGGGAAAGGACCTGTTTGGTAGACGTCTAAAAATGAGTTTGTTTCATTTTCGTTAATCATAATTGCGTATTAGAGATCATATTTCTTTTTGGTAAGGATTAAAAATAATATATTCAGCCAATTTCAGAAGGGCGATACAGAATTCCTACTTATCTATCCTGTTCTTAGTTTTGCAGGGATATGTTGATAGAGATGATAGCTTGATTGGGTCTCTCACTGTCAGAGAGATGTTATATTACTCGGCACTTCTGCAGCTTCCTGGTTTCTTTTCTCAAAAGAAAGGTTTGGTAGAGGATGCAATCCTAGCCATGTCCTTGGGGGATTACTCAGACAAACTCATTGGTGGCCACTGTTATGCGAAGTGTCTCCCTTGTGGTGAGAGGAGGCGCGTCAGCATTGCTAGGGAGCTTGTGATGAGGCCACACATCCTATTTATAGACGAACCTCTTTATCATCTTGACAGGTTTCTTCAAGGAACTTTATTAACCCGTTGTTATTTGGTTTTAACATTATCCTTGCGTAGTATACTTGTACCATGTTCTCCTTCTGGTCAAAGTGTTGTAGTCATGATTTTTTGTTGTGCAGCTCCTGCTGTTTTAGTTTAATGTTACTACTCTTCTTTCCAGTGTGTCCGCACTTCTGATGATGGTGACGCTGAAGAAACTTGCAAGCACTGGTTGCACTCTTATTTTTACAATGTACCAGAGTAGCACAGAAGTATTTGGCCTCTTCGATAGGATCTGTCTGCTTTCTAATGGCAATACACTATTTTTTGGAGAAACATTAGCTTGCCTGCAGGTGTGTTTCTATCAATCAACTAATCTGGTGTTTTCCCTGTTTCCTTATGTTGGGTTTGCATAGAAAAGACCTTGATATTTTGGTGTTTTGTGGACCCTGTTTCTCCATTTTCAGTCACCGCTTGTCATCTTTTCTTCCTTTCAAGAAATTCAGCATGCAATTTATCTATCACAACGGTTGTTGGTCATATTTTTGTGGAATATGTGAAATGCAAATTTGGTAGGGTGGACTGGCATGAAGTTATGGTCCTTCATAAGTGTAATGGCAGAACAGGATTCATGTAGCTGACCTCTACTATTGGGATAAGGCTTAGATGATGATGATGTGAAACGCGAATTTGCATTCATCAACTAACATCTTGTTTTTCAAATGAAGAGATCTACTTTTTTCTTCCTTTGTCTTTTGTAAAGGTTGAACAAAGTGAATAGACTGATAGAGCATGCCACAGACTATTTCTATTTCCTTAGACATGAGAAGAAAATTAACTTAACGTCAGATTTTTCTTCTTCTTATGTAGCACTTTTCAAATGCTGGATTTCCTTGCCCCATTATGCAAAGTCCATCAGATCACTTCTTACGAGCAATAAATACAGATTTTGACAGGATCATAGCCATGTGCAAGAATTGGCAGGTATCTGTTTGAAAATAGAATGTTCTAATTTGGTGTTTCCACTTCTATGTTGTTGCACATCTAGATAGGAGCACACTGTTATTTGTCTTAGTGCATTGCAAAAGGGTTTCAAGCATATGACTGACAAGGAAAAGGGAACAATTTTACCAGGATGACCATGGTGACTTTTCATCAGTGAATATGGACACGGCTGTTGCAATCCGTACCCTTGAAGCTACGTATAAATCATCAAGTGATGCTGCTGCAGTTGAATCAATGATACAGAGACTCACTGAGAAGGTGCTTTTTGCTCTCTTTACATGGTTCTTTTTCTCCTTTATTTCCAGATAAATTGTAGTGAAATATTAGATACCTCGACTTTATGAAGAACCTTTGGTTGGGGATGGAATAGGAAATGCACTGAATTAGTGTGTCCTAGAGTCCTAGATGAGAAGTTATTGTCATGCGAAGATGCCTGTGTGTGTCTCTGTGCAATGTTTTCCATATCATTGTCGCGTAATGTATCTCACCCTTGGGCTGCGGATACATATCAGCCTTCGCATGGGATATGTCGGTTCGATTGCATTAATGCATCGCTGTTATTGGGAAACATGTGAAAATATTGGGAAATTGGTCAAATTTGTCAATGAAACTTCAGGAATTGTTAAAAAAAGACATCAATACACACTTAGAAATCAAAACATCACAAAAAACAAGTGTACATAATAGGTTTCCTTTGTATGGGGTCCTAATCTATGCTCTGTCTGACTGAATTGATGCAAGTATATTCAAAGTCAATTCATATAATTTATAAATGTAAGAAGACATGTATGAACACACAAGCAATATATTCAAAAGAAAAAGGAGGAAAAGTAGAAATATACCTATGAATAATGTGTGTGGTTGCGGCTTAGACCCACAGAGCTACAGGGTGGCTCAAAATCATCATCTCCATCTTGATGGGGCTGAGCATAATACCACTGCTCGACAAACTGACAGTATTATGCCCAGCTCATGGTAGAATGATACTAGTGAAGATCCTCTTTAACATAATGCTGGTACTCTCCGATTTGAGGAAATTTGGAAACATTTTGATTTTTTTTTTCAAATTTCTGCAGATTGGCCCATCTTTTCCAAATCCCAAAATTAGAGTGTATGTGACGATGAGTTCATCAACACTCCTAAATACTTTGAAATAGGGGCCAATTGACTGCTGATTGAAGGGGGTTTGGATGGTTTTTGTTTTTTTATTTTTCATTTTTTCTGCCCTCAGACCTAAACTTCCCATGCGTTCATGCGATATCTGTCGATATCGTTGAAACAAAGTATTTTTTGTGAAGGACTGGTCGCGATATCTCGCAATATCTGCAAGACCATGCAATATATTGTGATATATCATGCAATGCGAAATTTTTAGACAATACTTGGGCATTTCGTATCGCACAGGTGGGATACAAGATATATTATGGGATATATCAGCCGATATCGTCGATGCTGAAAACATGTCAACGTTGCAAACCTTACATCCCTACCACTAGGGAACAAGCTGACCTGCTAGTCCTGCTTCATGGGGATGCTATTTTCTGCCATGGTGTCCTTCATTTTCCCACTGAAATGTATCATTTTGACATAGCTTCCATCAATACCCTATTAAAACTTGTTTTGAATTGTATCTGTAACAACTGTTTTGTTTGTTTGTTTTTTTCCCACCAATATCTTCGTTCTCTTACTTTTCTTTCTGAAATTTGAGCTTTAGAGGTTATCATGTGAGATAAAAAGTTATTTTTATTTGTACTGGAAATGGCTGAATGAACCAGTTGGAATGTGGCTTATTGGTCCACACTAACTAATCTTCAATTGACATGCTACAGGAAGGTCCACTTCTCAAGAGCAAAGGAAGGGCTAGTAATGCCACACGTGTAGCTGTTTTAACGTGGAGGTCATTATTGATAATGTCAAGGGAATGGAAGTATTTCTGGCTTCGACTTGTTCTATATGTGCTTCTCACACTCTGTGTTGGAACCATATTTTCCAACCTAGGTCATTCTTTGTCATCTGTAGGGGTGAGTTTCTTAAATTTGAACATCAACATTGAATTATCCTTGGAGCCTGTAATGAATCGAAGAATATTATTGCTGATTTTCTCAACATCTTCGCAAAATATGTAACGCCTTGAAAATGGAGGGTCGAGTAGCAACTCAACTCTCGAGTTCCAAAACATCACTTATGCAACATAGAAAATGATGATTAAATGTTGTCTGTGTCAGTGCAATAAACATGAGTGAGATTATACTAAAACAGTAATTCATACTCTAGATCAATTGTATAAAGGCAAGCGGAAGACTGAAACTGTATATATAAGGTATGTAAAAAAACAAAATCATCTCGATCTTCAGAGTATGAACACTGAGTAACCATATACACGTATTGTTTCCGAATCAAAAAGTCAAAATACAACTAGAAGTAGCCTTGCAATCCCCGCAATCCAGTCGGCCTAAGCGAAGCCGTCTGAGTATTGCATAAACGAGAACTCGTCCTAGTCCTCGTCATCATCTGGCTCAGCCTCCTGAACCGACGTGTCATCTATACCTGCGGTAGAGTCTGGTTGGTGTGTATACAACACCGTCTCGTAACGTGGGAGTGAGTAGCTAACTCAGTGGAACAATAAGGCATAAGTTAACATGTTATCAAATCAATCAAGCTGTAATGATAAAGTAGTACAATCAACAATCCTAGTTACTCTTAATTTAATACAGGTATGAAATGACATGATGTATGCCCTTGCCAAACCACCCTCATGCGAGCCATCTTACGTTCGCGACATGCGTTCATCCCTCAGTGCACCACATCTACCAAGCACATGCAGTGCAATGATGAGCATGATTACCGAGTTGTTATTAGTCCATTTCAAACAACAATATTGAGAAACTAAGGTACCTCCCTTGTATCATTCCTAAACATGATCCATTCTAGGGTCGTCAGTCCTAGTTAATCTCATACGATAGTGTGTTTCTAGGTCGGCGCAAAGGTCGCCAAGGTACATTACGCATGAAGGTTACACCACTCCCCATCACTTTTTAACGGTTCATCACTATACAGATACAAGCCTAGTTCATACTCTATACACTGCGGCAAAACTCGTCGCCTCACCGCAAATTCAGAGTATGCTCGAGGTTACTACAAAGGGCTGCTAGGGCTGTTACGCACAAAGGTTACACCGCTCCCCCATCACCTTATCAATGTAGGCCAAAAGCACGAATAGTGTCCCATACCACCATAATCGGCTCACGAGTCTGGTTGCTCACTGGTCACTACGGGGAGGCATGTGGCCCTAGCGTAGGCCGACAGCTCGACCACGGTGTCCCATACCACCATGCCCGGCTCATGCGTCTTAGCGGATCGAGGTACCATGGTTAACGGGATTTCACGGGTAAGTTCGGTACCCTAAGTTCAAACATAGGCGACCAAACATGGTGAACATACATAAGACAGATCGAGTTACTTGACGAGCTCGGCTAGCTCGAGCGCACGATCAATCGAACGACATGAAGCGCAAGCACTTCGTGTGGCCTAACCACTGCCGCCAACCGAAGTACGACTCGGTTTCGTCTAACACCTCTCTCGTGACGAGTGAAACTCAGTCACGAATTCCATTCCATTACCGATCGCTTGGACTAACTCATAGCCCCAAAGTCAATTCATTGAATCAAGTAATCATGTGAGTCTAGCAAGACAGTAATGCATTTCATAAACATAAGTCATGAATTCAACAATCACATAAGCATGTAATGAATTACAACATAAACATGATTATGCACACAATCATTCCATAAGTAAAAACAACAAACCATACATTAGGGCGTACATATAGGAAACCATTCACACAATTAAAGTAACCGAGATTTGTATCTCGATCCACACACAAAATGTACCAGGTGAACACTAGGACATTCAAACAATTTCACAAACACATAGACTGCGTACATCACTATACGTGATGTATGATGATCGTACATGTGCTAGGCCAAATCCTTGCACTAGTGGACTGCCCCGCCTACCGTGAACTTGTACCCATGATGAATGATCACCGCATGCATGGATACAAGTTCCATGGGTATTGGAACATTTTCACAAACACTTAGGCCACATACTTTACCACATATTTACTGTTTTTGCCGGGGAGTGATTTCGGGCAAGTCCTTTCGCTAAGAAGTTGTTACACATGTACCAAGCATATATTTACGACAAATAAACATGTTAAGCACAATTCCAAATTCCAAACATTTCCAAACATTTCAACATATGCATAGATTAGGGTAAATCCTATATAGTTCATGTAAACTCGGATAACGAAACAGACGACACTTTCTACATGTGGAATAGCATCCTTGTCATGAATAAATCATTCACTGACATTGAAAGCCTTGAAAACCATAACTTATATACCTAAAGTCCTCACCTTTACGCCTTTGGAGCGTAAGAACTCGATAGATTCATGCAGCTTTCATATGTGGCAACTAGGCAACCTAGAGAATGAAATAGGTTAGCTATTTCATCACTTACAACGTCTACAACCCTAAATCAGATTAGGCTTAGGGTTTTCTTACCTAGAAATGATGTAGAGATCGCCGGGAAAATGGCTAGAATTGAGTGGTGCAGCTTGTAGAGCGGCTGGGAAAAAGGGCAGGGAGAATCTCCCACTTCTCTCTCTTTCTCTCTCTTTTCTCTCTTCTCTCTCCTAGGTTTTTTTTTTTTTTCCAAATTCGTATGGGCTGTATGAGAGGGGTTTTAAGGTCCTTATATAGGTTAGAACATAACCAAAGTAGACCTCAAGTCAAGGTATACTTAGGTTATAACCAAAGTCGCACTTTCCTGTCTCAACGGAGCACTTCTGGCGGCCCCTTTTTCGTGTGCGGTCGGACTTAAGCTCACTAACGCTGGATCTACGTATGGTTAAGGTTTCGTCTCAGTCGGGATTCTAGATCGTAAATGGCGGACCAGTTTCAGTTCGACGGTCAGTGGACCTCGATCGAAAATTCCGAGTACATGGATATGTTTGGGGAAATATCCCTGATCCGAGGGTGTAATCTGGTCGATTTTTGACGGTCGGTTTGCTCAATACTGAATTGCAAGCGAAACGTTCCAGATTTATTTAATTTGGATTTAAATTAGAATTAATTTCACATTTTTCACACTCCTCGCTCCGGGCTCACGGTGAGCACTTCTGGACATAATTAGGGCTTGGTTTCCGGGGTGGTAGTCAAGTCCAACTAGGCGATCACATCGATGTATTTTGGGAACAATCGGACTTTCGACCCGCGGTCTAAATCCAATACGAAGTTTCAACGCGTTCTCGAGAGCAAACGGGAAGAGAGATTTCTCTTAGATTACACGACAACGTAGCGTCAATGAATCTGCAAGTTTTGGGTCTTGCAAATCGTATTTAATGTGTTCAAGGTGGATTTCATATGAACTCTAGGTTTTCACTAGGTAAACTTTGTCTAATTTCTAAAGGAATTAATCCTAAGTGATTTCTGGTCAAGGTGGTACTCGGGTCTTTGTACGGAAAATTCCGAGTCGTTACAAAATATACATTATAAGCATACATGCGTATGCTTGTCTTAAATTCCGCTATAATCTTTTTACTTAACATGGTTTCTTATAGAAGAAGCTTTTTGCTATCTCAAGGAATTAGCTCTTTCCACATCAATAGAACGAAAAAGCCCACTGCAGGATTGCAAATTCTCCTTGATCAATGCATCTGGATGGTGGGTATTTGGAGATTTTTGGCTGTCATTCTGGCTCACGTTAAATGCAGTTGTTAATTGGTGGGGAAGCAACTGAAAGGCTATGCTAATAAAGCCTCCAATTCAAGAAGAAATTATACCTTATGTAGGAGTATAGAGGCACAAAACTTAGCCTTTGCTGTGGGCAAGGGTGTATAAGTATAAGAATGCAGAGTATGTGCAGGCATGGAGATCTTTTCTTATTCGACCTCTCTTAGTTGCAGGTCAGAGTTACAGCAGTATTTGTCTTTGTATCACTCACTTCACTTCTCAGCGTTGCTGGACTACCTGCTCACATAAAAGAAATCAAGGTAAAACTTTTGTGGAATCTTTGCTTAAGAACTTTTGTTTAAGATTCAGCTATCATTTAGTATTGTTCTTGTTACTTCTTTTTTTTTTTTTTTTTTTTCTTTGGGTAGTCTTCGAACTCCAGAGCCAGTCTGTGGTGTCATATTTCAGATTTTTCTCTTCAGTACCTCTATTATGTTGCTGTGCTCGTGTCTTTGGCAAAACTAGTCATTGACAGTTTGACATAATGGAGCCTGTGTCATGTTTGTCTCATCACTTATGCCAGTTTTGGTTTGAGTCTGTCAGTCATTCATCAATTGTTACATGATGTTGGCGTAGAATCTTGGATTTACTCTCTCAGTGAAGCATTGTTAACAAGCTTGCGAATAGTAAAGAGAGGAAATTATAAGGTCATGATGCATCTAGATGTGCATGCTGTCTTGATATGCCAAGTTCAGAAAGTGGGCCGATGGTTTGGCGATCCGGATCATTGATGTGTACCTTGCCATGTATAGGAGATAACCCACAGTCATTCTAACTGGTTTGGAGCAGAACTGGTGACCAAAATGGGCTGGGTCACCTCAAAACCCAGTCAGTAATAAAGAAAAGAAAAAGGAGAAGTAATTACCTCCATCAAAGTGACGACTTCTACTCGTAAGATGTTAATTTCCTCTGTTTTTCATCTTTTTAGCTGATGCATATTTCTTGGCCAAAACAGGCCAAGCGGATTTTTAAACATTGCCTGCAACTCTCTTCTGTGGAAGATTCTAGCCCTTTGATCAAAGGTCTGCAGATAGACGGCTGAGTAAAAGTTTGTGGTTATGGTCCGAGAAAAAAGGGCATAGGTTGGATGGCTTGGATCTTGCCACCCACTGTGTGGCATCAAATGGTCTGGTTCACTGAAGCATGATCCCTGCCTGACATGGCAAGTCAGGATGGTATGCATATCCTGACCTTGAGAAAAGAACCGATTGTCAGTTTCCTAATCATCCTTGTGCTGAAATACTTTTGCTTTATACAGAACAGATGGTTTTCCATTTCTATTATTTGTGCTGCTCGTAGATTTTGCATTTGCGGGATGTTACTCTGCGGGCAAACCTGATGCATAAAGAGGAACTTACAACCATGTCATCTATCTATTGGTAACAGGATCTATTCAGTCGATATGTATGGTTTTTCGCAGGCTTGGAATTTGCAAAAGATGGGCCAAACAAATGTTTTCATAATCATCATCATCTAAGCCTTATCCAACTAATTGGGGTTGTCTACATGAATCCTTTTCCATGATACCACTCTATCAAGGCCCAGAACTTCAGTTGGGCCATAGGCAATCAAGTCTTTTCCAACTACCTCCACCCATGTCCTTTTGGGCCTTTCCCCTTCCCCTTTTAGAGCCCTCAACTTATACCAGTTCACTCTTTCTAACTAGTCCAGTTCTTGGTCTCCGTTTCACATGACCAAACAATCTGAGTCTACTTTCCCTCAACTTATTACCTATTGGTGCTTCTGTTAAATTCCTTGAATGCATTCATTCTAATTCTTATCCTTGTCTTGCCACTCATCCATCTCAACATCCTCATTCCATCTGATTCTACACTCAACCAATGAACATGTTATTCCTTAACTACTCAACATTCTGTTGCATAAAGCATAACTGGTGTTATAACTATCCTATAAAATTTTCTCTTTAGTTTGAGTGGTACACAATGATCACATAATACTCTGGAGTTATATCTCCACTTTTTTGAACTTGTTGATTGTAATCAACCTATGTCATAGATTATTCGATAGCGCTTAATCATAATAAACCTATGTAACATTGGCCCTGTGGTAGTTTTATGTTCTCATTGCTAGTCCCCAGCCCGGATAAAAGAGTGTTGCATCAGGTTGGCAGCTAACATCAGACTTAATCTATAACTTCCAACATGAATCTGAACAATATGACAAATGATTTGAGATTTGTCTCTTTTATGTAAGAGAGTTGGAAATGGGAACTTGTGATCACTGGTCTTGAACTTTTCTTGTAAAACCTAATCCTTAATCTTTTGCTTTCTGTCTTGCAGATATACATCCATGAAGAGTCAAACCAGCATTCAGGGGCATTAACATTCATACTCGGGCACCTTCTTGCCAGCATCCCATTCCTATTCCTCATCTCCATATCCTCGAGTCTGATCTTCTACTTCCTGGTCGGGATGAGGGATGAGTTTAGCTTGTTGATGTATTTTGTGTTGAACTTTTTCATGTGCCTATTGGTTAACGAAGGACTCATGCTAGTCGTTGCTTCTATTTGGCTAAAGCTTTTCCAGAGCATCTTGACGTTGTCATCTCTACATGTATGTCCACACCCTTACTACAAATTTAGGGGTGATTTGGTTACTGAAAAAGTTTCATTTGGACAGCCTTGTTTGGACACAGCACGTCCACGGGTTGTCAGAATCATTTTTCGGATATGTCACTAATTTCAATGAAACCAAGGACAAGCTTTTCTGAAAAACTAACCATTATTGTGGATTGGGCAATCCTGACACGAAGTCGATTTTAGCCCATTTCCCATATACATGAAGGAGCAATGATCTTTTGTACACATGCGTGGCACACGTGCCACATTTTCCATGTAAGCGGCATGTATGAACGTGCCATAAGTGAGACCATTTATCTTCAACCACCATACATGTGTCAGACCTATATGTACATACACACGTGTCCCATGCCATGTGTCACTGTGCATGTTCAAGAGATTGACATGTGTCCATATATCTTCAAGTAACTCATGTGTCACATATACCATTATTAATCTACAAATGCACAACATATGACCATGCATTAATCTACAAATGCGCAACATATGTCCACATGTGCCTAATGTGTATAAGAGCGGCATATGCTTGCTCAAATATAGTGTTGTGGATGATATAACAAAATAATCGATTCAAACAAGCCTGTTCAGACACTCTTGGACAAATGTGTCCAAATAGTTCGATCTGAACCCAACTTTGATGCTACTTGATCAGTCTATGTAGGTTGAAGAAATTCAATTCTGACAATCATATTTTCCTGTTATTCTCAGGTTGTTATGATGCTTGCAGCTGGCTATTTCAGAATACGAAATGATTTGCCTGGACCTGTGTGGAAGTATCCGATGTCCTATATTGCTTTCCATACTTATTCCATCCAGGTAAGCAATTTCCTCACCTTTCCTGCTAATACTGATTATGGATAATGATCATATTACAGTAATATGTGATGCATAACCCATATACATGAGACTTTTGAGACTTTCATGCATGAGGAACCATCCTACCATTACCAGAGGATGGTGCCGTCATTCGCATGATCACTCTGGTTGTATGTGTGGTGTGCATGTAACTTGATCCAAACCGTCAAGTCTGTAACGGTGATAGGTCCTAACTAAAAGATCACACCAAGTCTATCATCATAACTTTCTGCTGATGACTATCTAATGGACATTTAGAAAGCGGAAGGCAATGCATCCAATGGAGCAAGCAAATGCCTATTTATCTGACTGTCAAGATTGTCCAGTAAATGTGATTTTTGGGTTAAACACCACCCATGGTGGGGCCTCATGGTTTAGATTGAAGTACATGCATGCTTAGGTGTGGTGGGTGTGTGCATTTGTATTTTAAGTGACAAACGCAATGCTGATAATGATGATTAAAAAAGTATGTAGCTTTTTGTTGCATGGTACTGCTTCCCATCATTGCTATCCTAAAAGTGTTTTCCTGATAAACCATTTTCTATGTTTCATATTTTCAGGGACTATTAGAAAATGAGTACATTGGAACTTCATATGCAGTTGGGCAGGTAAGGGCCATTTCAGGTGTGCAGGCTCTCCGTGCATTTTACAATATATCTCTTGGTAGAAATGCAAAGTGGGGAAATTTACTGGTCTTGTTTCTAATGGCGGTTGGGTACCGTGTTATATTGTTCATTTTGCTCTATTTTCATGTAAGGAAAAACATAGCTGCCTGTAGATTTTATGGGCTTAAAAGGAACATGACAACGAAGGCGAGGTGAAAACTGTTTCATCAGCAGTCATGTATTCAGCAACTTTTGTAATGCAGCTTGTACGCTCAGTTTTGTTATAAATAGATGTTTTATTCGAGTGAGTCTGAAACTGTGGTTTGATGTGGTACCCAACCAATATAATCGGGCTGTACTTTTTGGAATTCCGGCCTTGGAGAGAACCCTTGTAAAACATTTTATTTTATTTTATTTTTTTAACAGGCTTTTGTTGAGATACTGGGCACAGGTGGTGCATTGACCGGGCTCACGAGCTTCAAGTTGTTGGATTTGGGCCACTTTGGTTCCCACTTATACAATCCTAGTTGGTGGGTCACACACGTACGAGTGGCACTGCTTCGAAGAGAAGCTTTTTATGGTGAACTATACCCGTGAATTTTTATTTTTTTTTCTTTCCTTAACCATAGGGAATTTCCTTATGCAGGAAGATTATTTGTACAACTCTCTTTTTACCCCATGAAAGGATAAGTTGCTTTCACCAAACTTCAAAGAAAAAAGATAGTCCATGCATAAGGAGATAAAAAGGAGAGTACATGATTCCTTTCCCCTATGCAATCTCAACTGTAGCTGATCTCTTTGGCCACCATCTAGGCTATTGGATCTGATGGGTTGTTTCGACAAGAAATGACTGTATTGCGATTGGAATATATGTATTTAATAATAACAAAGGAAAATGAAAGAACATTCATCATCGGATATTTTATTGATTCTAAAGTTTGTTTATGTTTTCATATTTTCCTTGATTCCAATACAAAGTATGTTCGATGAATACAACAACAATAGTAATAGAAATGGTTCGAATAATGATTTCGGCTGTATTCCGGCTTGCGATGTATTTGTCTTTATGAAAGATGAATCGTGTGGATTTGAGAATCCTTTAGAATCATTTATTCCTCTTTTGATTCGCCTGGGATGATAATCTTAAAGGCGATAATTAAATTCCATTGAAGATCATTGCCTTTACGAAGAACCAACAAAACATATGCATGAGGATAATCCATTAGATGTGTTGCGCACTGCGCAATGGGTTCCTATTGCACGCGCTTGTGCGACAGGTGCTTTCTTGTGTTTCCTTCTTCTTCTTCTTCTTCTTCTTTTGTGGAATACCTGGAAGATGCCTTTGAGAAATCTTGAATTTCTTTAGAATCCTTTGGAGTTCTGCACTTGTGAATGAATCAAATGAAGGGGGGAGGAAGGTCTTTATAGGCAACCTTGCGAACCCCTCCTGCGCTAACATACTTCATTGCACGCACAATGGGTCACCATCCGGCCCATGTAAAACCTCTGTACTGTACAAATTAAAAATCTCCTCTTTTCCCTTTCTTCCATGTCTTGATTTCTATAATTTCATTACTTCTTTCTTTCTAATTTTTGTGCCCCAACAGATGCCCTCTTGATCCTCTATTATTTTTGTTTCAAAATGAATGTGGGATCATCCTCATTCTACACAAAAATTTCCTTTCTCAACTTGTTGCTTGGTCACATGCAAAGCAATGTGCTATCAAGTCCGCCCAATAGCTGGTCGGGTCTTGCCAGGCTATATATACTAGCACTGCATCACTTCTAGTTAGAAATTTTCTTCCGGCGGAAGCTCTTGCACGCAATAAAACTCCCGCGCAACACTTATTTTTGCACAACCGAACACCTACACAACTGACCTCTTGCGCAACGGAGATCCCGCGCAACACTTCTGCTTCAATAGATTTTTCACTGAATACCTGAACACTTTCGAAATTTTGAAAGTAATCTAAGATGGCTAGGACCCCTTGTCGTTCCTCAAGGAGGTGTAACTCCTCCCCAGCAATCCGCATCTACAGCCCTTGCTCCTTCAAATGAAGACTGTCCCAAAAAGAGGGTGAAAATCACGAGGAGACAACTTGCTTTTTTCAAAGAACCTGTTCTTATGGTTCTTGACTTCTTTGATTGCATATATGCCTTGGCCACTCATATCCGTGACGCGATAATAATATGAGATATCGAGAGACCCCTAAAGGAAGGTCAAGAAGTTGATTGGGAAACGTGGCTAAAATCGACTACAAATATTTCCTATGGATAGTCTGCGACCTCCTACCAGAGAAGATACTCCACCCCCTTCTCAAAGAAGAAGTACTAGGCTAAGGGACAACAACTTCAGGACAAAATTAAGGAACATAACAAAAAGCGGCTTCAGAACTCCTAGGAGAGTGTGAAAGTTAAATAGGACGTAATCAAGTTTAACATTCCTTTTAGAGACAAGATGATCATTATTCCCATGAATATCCATCGTCACTTGTCTATCCTCCAAAGTAAACCCACCGACCAAATGACTCAGAAACAGGCTCATGTATACTGCGAATTGGACCATGAAAGAGCCGCAGATCCTCAAGGGTATTTTATCAAGGAGAGGGTCGAGGCAAAAGATACGTGATATCTCCCCCATGTGATTCCTCATCCCCTGCTATAACCCACATACTCTGTACCCCCATGCACTCCTACGAGACAGTGTAACAACGTTTTCGCGACCAGAGTTCCTTGTGCAGTAATGAGGAATTCTGCACCCACGACTTTTTATCCTTGTGTGCTTACTATTCTGACAGGATGAAAGTGATATTGAAGAAGCACGCCGCAGTGTTAATCGAGATCGGCCTCTATAATGCCATCGAGGTTACCTCAAAATATTTTTGCGAAGATACAATGATTTTCAAGGGCTTCCTTGAGTATTGGTGCCCGACAACTATGTTTTTTTCATTTGCTGGTGGGTGAAGTCAATATCACCCTATGAGACTTGTACAGAATAGCGGGGCCCCCTATAATCGGTCGTTTCTTTGATAAATTCGTGCCAACCAACGAAGAATTTACACACTTCTCTCCTTCTTAAAGGCAGCCATTGGTCTCGAAAATGATTATAGAGCTATTCAGAGAGATGGCCAAATTTCCTGATATTCGGAAAATACCCCATTTTTAATGGCTCGCCCACTTTACCAAAGTATTGTGGTATATTTCTCGATTTCCCTTGTCACTATTCTTATCATATTTATATAAGATTTCTCTACTATTGAATCTATCATATTCTGCACTCCTTTCATAGCTTCAAGAATAGCCAGTCTCAAGACATGGAGAGAATCTACGATAAAAGATCAGGGCCCGTGCTGAATACAACTCGTACGGTGAGCTAGCAGCTTTCCTAGCATATTGGCTCAGCCCGATTGTACTTCTAAGCTCAAAGTGGAAGATGCGGTTAGGCCTATTGTATTTGTGGATACTGGGGCATTGGCAGAGGGCCGCAAATACTCACTAGCTCCTCCAGTCCTCTGCTCACTTTATAGGGCTTTCGGTGATGTAGCCATACACTGTAAAAGTTCAGCGGTCGGAGCATCTTCTGCATATACACCGTGGCATTATCTTTCAGGATGGCTTGGTGTATATTTTCTGTGGACATACGACGAACCATAGAAGGCTTACGTCGATCCGAAACACCTCCCTCTTTGGCATTATTAAAAACAGGTGATGTTCAAGAAGACTTGTGATCGGGTGGTGGACAAAATCGAAACAACGAACATTATTGATTTCTTTTAGTTCCCATTTTCGAAATATGCCGATGATAAAGATATGATAGACAATGACTCTCTTTCGTCAAGCGAGCGAGCATTTTTCATTTCCATTCGATCGAGCAGCCTTCCCTTGAGAGAAGGGAATGAATTTTGGCGAGAGCCTTATTACCTGAGTAGGTTCACTCGTCAATTTGGTTACGACTAGACAATGCCAGAAGACAGCGGGGCTATGACATGCATTATGAGTAGTTATGGTGTGGGCCCATACAATTGGGCGTTGATCTGGAAACAATCAAATCTCATTTTATCATCCCTGGCTACAATCATCGCGTCCATTCCTCCTATTGTTGGATGAGGTGGTGGGCGCATCAATTCTTCCTCATCCGTCGTTGCTTACTTGTCAATTATCCTGTCTAGGTTCCTCCATCGAAGTTGAGGAGCTACTGAGCAGGTCAAGGGATCGGGTACATCATAGAGAGAGATCATGCCCCGCACCCGACTAGGCCTGTTTCAAAATTTCCTTGGATGAACCCATTCACCAAGTGAAGGCGGTGAATACCCTTGAAGGGTGGATAGCCCATGGGACTTCTCGAGACCTTTTACGGTCACCTAGAGGAGAACCTGTTGAAATTGGTGTTGCAGACCCAACAGAAATTCCTCAAACATCGGCGGCTGCTTTGTATTCTCCCACTCGAGAGGCAACCAAGAATATTAAGGATAGAGTTATATCTCCAGCTATATCAATCCCGCTTCAGTAAACCCGTTAGAGTTTTTCATCTCTAGTGACCCGATCTCAAACGTGGTCCCAAGCTCCTTCAACACATTAGGGTTGAGAAGATATATTTTTAATCCCTACTATCGCAGAGGAACTTGTATGGGCTGATGAAGTGGGCCCTTCCAGGAAGGGTATGTAGGTGATCATCGAAGAGTCGGAATCAGGGGCCTTGTCGTTAGAAGATGGAGATGGAGAATCGTCTTCTAGCAGCAATTCTTCTACTGAAGATGGTTCCTTTTCTGCCAGAGATTCAAAGGAGGAAGGAGAGCTAGATATTGGCGAGGAAGATGATACTACTGTCGAAGCTACTACAATCAATGAGGAGATACCACAAGACACATCTATCCCTCAAGCAACAACAACAGTGGCTCCTGCAGAGGAAGATGAGCCTCTGGATTATGGGGAACATCGCTACTCGCCAAGAGATGATATATTCATATCATTTAGTGCCAACTATTCGCCTCTCCCGCTCGAATTGCCTCATACTCCGAGAGCTGGTACTGCGTTTGTTCCAGACATTCTTCCTAACACTATAGAGGCAGACCAAGGCGCATCGGGTCTCCCCTCTTCCAGAACAAAACCCACTCGGGCGACGGAAACATCTCTTACTTCTCTAGTTCGCCCACATACTGTTGGCTGCGAAATAATTTTTTCAACGGAGCTGATCGATGCAATTACTCCTACCACAGTTAATTCTAGTACTGGAGTCAGAGCACCATCTTTTGTAGATATGGTAAAAGATGTTCTGGATCTTTCATCTTTCTGAGTGGAGATGAGGTCTTCGATAACATCAACCTCTATTCCTCTTGCCCTACTGTTGAGTGTCAAATATTGTGTATTTTTGCCTATTTATATCTTGGTTTTATGAACATGATACTGCTTAAAGGTATATTTTATGCATGCTTGTGTTGCAAGGTGAATCTGAGAGCTTTGATTGAAAAGAATGCTAAAAGTATTGATTTAATAATCAAGAATCACTAAGCCAAAGTTTGGATCTTAGAAGACTAATGATGAAGAATTCACTGCGAAAGATCCAAGTACAAAAGTTGAAGAAAGGACTTAAAATATCGCAGAATCTATAACAGAAACAGACAGGTTTAGTTCGACCGAACTTACACAAAACAGTCCAGCAACAAATGAAGGATTTCAGAAGCTAATTCAGTTCAGCCGATGGACAATTAGGTGCGACCAAAGGCAGGATTCGGTGCGACCGAAAGTGCATAAAAAGCTCCAATGATGAAAGAAGTTAAATCGGCTCGACCAAAGATTAATTCGGTTCGACCGAACACATCTCGGTCCTACCGAAATCGAACAACTACTGAAACAGAATCCTTTCCAAATTCAGACTCGACTTTGGTCCGACTGATGCGTAACGCAACTACATAAATTGAGGCGGTTTCGCGATCGGATTGCGAAAATTCCAAGTCAGTGCGTAAGGTGGAGCTTCACAACTATAAATAGGAATCCCTAGGGCATTCCTAAGGATCATCTAGGGTTTAAGGAGTGGAGCAAAAGGGCGTAGAGCCGCCACCAAGAGTTTTTTTCTTTTTCCTTGGTAGTTTTTATGCTTTTCTTAAGAGTTCTTAGTTCGATCATGTCTATGGTTGGCTAAACCTCTTAGCTAGGGCTAAGAGGTGAAGCTTGTAACGTGATTGGGATGTTTACTTTGCTTTAATTCATGTTTATGTTGAATTTTATTGATTTCTAGTTGATTTAAGGAATATTTTTCAATTTTCAATGGTTTATTGTGACTTAAATTATAGTAGAGTCTGTGATAGCCTTGAGTATCTTCTTTTCTTATTTAAGATTGTGGGATTGGTAAATCTTGTTGTTTGCCATTGTATCTTGGGCATGGTTGGGTGATGGAATCCCTTCCAAATCTCTACAATCCTCTTCCATTGAGGCTAGATCAATGAGAAGTTCAGAGATTTGATCATCTCTCTTTCCAATTGGATAAGATAGGACTATAATTCCAATTGGATCTCTTGAATCAAGTAATGTAGCTTCTCGATAGCTACAAGTGGATCCTTGGCACCCAAGTTTCTACCTTTAAATTCACAAATTTCAATTACGTCATTCACAATTACTCTTTCTAAATATTCAGATTTAGTTTTAGATCTTCTTCTAGTTTTACTTCTAGTTGCTTTAAAAAACGTACAAGATTAGTCCCTGTGGATTCGACCTCGGTCTCATCGAGATTATTACTATATCGCGACCCTACACTAGGGGTTGCGAACAAATTTTTGGTGCCGTTGTCGGGGACTACGTTGCATTTTTTTTTTTTTTTTAATTTCATTAGTTTTAGAATTAGGTTAAGATTAGAATTAACTTTCTATTTTATTTTTAGGTTAGGAATTTTTCTGCTTTGTTTTTAAGAAACTAACTTTGTTCTCTGCTTTGTAGGATCCTAACCTAGCATCTTCTATCTAGTAACTTCGTTCTAACTTTCTCTCTCTCTTACTTCCTATTTGCTGTAATTTTCAATTCTTAGATTTTAGGTTAGATTCTGAACTTGAAAGCTAAGGGTGTTTCATGCCCAAGTGGGTTCGTGACAATACTCTACGTCTTTTGAGTGAAAGAGGATTAGTCGAAGGGTTGCCTATCCGTCGCAGGACTGAACATCACTTGAGATCCTCAGAGTCAATAGAAGTGATGGTTACTAATCAACCTGCAATTCAACCTCAACTTCCAGTTGAAGAGGCTTAGGATGAGAATGAGGTGCATCATGCACCTCCGCCTCGTACTTTACGAGACTATTTACAATTGGTGGGGGTGAGCACACCTTCCTGTATGATTTTTTCAGAAAATGCAGAAAATATAGATATCAAGCTAGGAGTGATCCAACTCCTTCCAAAGTTCCATGGACTTGAATCTAAAAGTCCATATCTACATTTGAAAGAGTTTGATGAGATAATAGCCACTTTATATTTTCCTAATGTGTCTGAGGACACGATCAGGCTGAAACTCTTTCCTTTCTCCTTAAAAGAAAAAGCTAAGATGTGGTCGCATTCACTACGTCCACGATCTATTGGCAGATAGAATGATATATGACAAGGGAGTTCATAAAAAAAATTCTTCCTATACCATAAAACGAACACCATCAAAAAGTCGATCATGAACTTCGCCCAAAAGGAAGATGAAACATTCTTCCAATGTTGGGAGCGGTTCAGTGATCTTATCAGTTCATGCAGGACTAACATCTTCCATGAAGGATTGATATCTTCCATGCGCCAATTTGTCGAGAGATGTGCAATGGGGAATTCATGAACAAAGATGTCGATGATGTGTGGGATTACTTTAACAAACTCGTTGAAACCGGACAATCATGGGACATCTCCCCAAGACCTAACACCACTTTTAAGCCTACTCAATCTAATGAGAAGGGCGGAATATACTTATTAAAAGAGGAAGACGATGTGAATGCTAAAGTGACCAGTCTCACAAGAAAACTCGAGGCCATGAAACTTAAGAAGGATAAGGCTAAGGAAGTTATCTGCGGTATTTGTACTTGTAATGTTCATACAACTAAGAATTGTCCAACAATACCTGCTTTTTAAGAAATATTGAACAAGTAATCAAATGCCGTGAACAACTACTAAAGGCCTTTTAAAGGACTCACTTCAAATACATATAATTCAAGTTGGAGAAATCACCCAAACTTCAGTTGAAGGAATGGACAAAATTCCTAACCAATTCTTAAATCAAGGGAAACCTCAAGAGGAATTGGTTCAAAATCCTCAAGAGCTCATCCAGCAAAATACTCTCTAAGCCTTACAAGAACTTACCAAGGTTATACAAAAGATAGACTCACGTGTTACGGTTATGGAGGTGCTGAAAACCTCTAGCCAACTTGCAGGATATTCTAGAGGTGCTGAAACAAGTGAAGGTCAATATTCCTCTTCTGGATGCTGTAAAACAAATTCCTTCATATGTTAAATTTCTGAAAGACTTATGCACAACCAAGAGGCAGCCAAGTATCAAAAAGAAAATTTTCCTAACAGAAAAAGTGAGTGTCATCCTCGAGTAAGATGTGCAACAAAAATATAAAGATCCATGTAGCCCAACTATCACTTGTATAATTAGGAATCACCAAATTGAGAACACACTTTTTTACTTAGGAGCGAACGTAAATCTGATCCCTTACTCGGTCTACGAATAACTGGGTATAGGTAAATTAAAACCCACCTGGACTACATTACAACTTTTTGATGGCTCAGTTCGTGTACCAAAAGGGATGATTGATGATGTATTAGTCCAAGTTGATAAATTCTACCATCTAGTGGATTTTATTGTCCTGGATACTTAGCTCATCGCAGACATGAGCACTCATATCCCCGTCATACTTGGCCGCCTGTTCCTTGCTACATCTAATGCTATCATCAATTGTAAGGCCCATATCATAGTCCGTACTGTTCATTAAGATCCCGCGGTCCTACCGATCGAATTCCGGCAACTCGCGACCCGTAATTGGCGTTTGCGTGCGACCCTAAGTCGCATCCTGTATATCTATGACGACTTGACTCAAAACTTGTATCCTAGCAACCGCGCCGTCACCGTGTCTCACGTGCCGATGCGGTACCCAGGCTAGGAGTTGTGGGGCCACGTTTATTTCGAAGAAAACACCACGGGTTGCAAATCTCAAGAGAATTTCTACAACCCATCACATTAATCAATCAAGTACACATCTTATCACAAGTACAGGCAACCCATAGCCTACCCATCTCTCTCCCATTCCCAAAGTCAACTCTCTCTCTCCACCCATCCCTTATACCCATCACCCATCACCCATCACTCCACCTTTTCATCCCATCACTTCTCTCTCTCTCTCTCTCTCTCTCTCTCTCATTTCTCTCTTCACTCCCAAACAACCAAAGAGAGCCAACATCCAAGCTCTTCCCAAAGAGAGAGCCTAGTGTGTGGCCCACTTCCTACCCCATGATCTCACCATCCAACCCTTCAATCTTTATCATCAACCCTTAAAGAGAGAGCTTATGAACAAAGGATTCTAATGAGCTAAAGAAGAAGACAATCGGTGGGTGATCTTCGAATTTCCACTACTGATTTCTATTTGTGGGCCCACTTGTGGTGGAACCCACTTGATGTATGCATTGTATTTAATATAGGGAAGGCCCATAGTGGCGGGGTCCCTCCCCTTCACATACACACACACACACACACACACTCTCTCTCTCTCTCTCTCTCTTTTATGGTGATATATGTGTGTGGCCTGCCTGATGTGATAAAAATCTAGACCATCCAGTTTATGGAGCCCACCTTGCTGCCCATTTTTAGGCTAGTCCAGATGAAGGAAAACACAAGTATCAGCTTTATCCCAAAGCTGTGGTGGGCCACACGTGTGGACCCACCTCATGCGAGCGTTTTATCTGGACCGTCCATACGGCCAGCAGCATAGTTGCTGCTTGATGTCAATAAGCTCTGTGGGCACCATGAGGTATGTTATATCCCACCGTCAGTTCAGACGTCCAGCCATCTGGACGTTGGATTCTTTAAAAAAAAATAATAATAATAACATAATAATAATATTAAATAATGTATTATATATATATAGGCATATGTGGTGGGCCCCACGTGGGACCCACCTACTTGGAAAAGGGATTGGCTGGTGTATGTTTACAGCAGCTATATAACTGTTGTATTAACGTCACCAAGCAGTGTGGGACTCACCATTGAAGTATGTATCTTACATCCTCACCGTCCAATATCGGGATGGTGGACCTGGCACGTGTGGTGTCCACATCGTCCAACAGGTAGGACGGTGGGACTCCACTGTGATGTATGTGTTCTATCAAGGCCGTTCACCCCAGGACGTAGGGCCCAACGCGATATATTATCCAGACCGTTCATCTAGATGGTGAACCAGCGGACCCACAAGCAGCAATAGCTGCTGTATTGACGTCTGCAAGCTCTGTGTGTCCTGTATGATGTATGTGATCCACCTATCAGGTGGACCACACTGCAAATAACAGTGGGGGATTGAACGGTTACCATTGAAATCCTTTAGGGATCACAGGAGTTCTGGATCAATATGATATTTATTTTTCCTCTTGATTCAGGTCTTTGTGACCGTATGAACAGATTGGATGGAAAATATACGTTATGGTGGGCCCTGGTGATTTTAAGGGAGGAAATCATTATTTCCACTGTTATTTGTGGTATGGTCCAGATGATCTTCCGATGTGATTCATTTTTGGGTAATGCTCTAAAAAAAGATCTCTAAAATAGATGAATGGTGTAAATGGCGAGGCCCATTGGTGCGGCTTGTAGATGTGGCCCACTTGATGTATACGAGGCCCATTGGTGCAGCCCATGTGATGAGGCCCACCTTGATGTATTTGTGGCCCATCCATGACGCCCACCTTGATATATTTGTGGCCCATTCGTTAAGGCCCACCTTGATGCAATTGCGGCCCATTTGATGAGGCCCGATGTGATATATATATTGGCCCATATGATGAAGCCCACTTGATGTATATGAGGCTCATTGGTGCAGCCCATGTGATGTGGCCCACTTGATGTATATGAGGCCCATTGGTGTGGCCCATGTGATGTAGCCCACTCGATGTATATGAGGCCCATTGTGATGTATTTAAGGCCCATGGGTTGAGGCCCAATGTGATGTATATAAGGACCATGAGTGAGGCCCAATGAGACGTATATGAGGCCTTTGTATGAGGCCGAATGTGATGTATATGAGGTCCATTGCGATGTGTGATTCTACCATGATGTGTGTAATGATGTTTATGGCGGGCCATGCCTTGGGAGCTATCACGCCTCAAACTCGGAAACCGGGCTTACAAAATTTTCGATCGCTGAATCCGGTGCTGATAGCCTCCGAAGTACCCCATTCTCGGCTCCCATCGTACATACGCCAGATTCCGATCCTGGGATCCAATAAGGAGGATTTTCTAACATACATTTATCTTGTAATAAGCATAACCACAAGATTACCCGAATCATAAAGGCAACATCATCATCACATATCCACTATTATAAACAGTTGAATACAGTGCTGAAAGGGAAATACATATGTCAAAAATCAAAGCTCCATAAGTCTGCTGCACGCTCCAAGCTCAATGTTGCTGCAACCTAACGCCACCTGCCGCATCTATCATGCATAAGCTTATAGAAAGCTTAGTGGGTGGTGAAAGTGTGTGCGCAAGATAAGTGCCCAGTAAGCAATATCAAAGTAATCAGAATAAATGGAAGTACTGACAAGTCCATGAGTCATACAATATCAGAGTACGCAATGCAAATCAGCTATGCAGATGAGGAATCAAAGAGAGTTAAATATTAGATACCGAGGATACAATGCCATAAATCATACAATATCGAAATAAGCGGAAATATACTGATAAGTCTATGAGTGCCATTAGCCGTACCAAGGCTATGCAATGCAAGGCATAAGTGCTAACAGCCATATCAATGCTAAGTACTGCAGATGCAATGTAATATGCGGTGTGAATGAAATGACCAAGCTGGAGTGAAGTCGGGATGATAGTACGTAGTATCGCAGGCTATGGGGTTCATCACAAGGGACTTCTATCCAAACCAGTCCCATACCTAAATTTAGATAGCCAAACTCAATGTAGTAGACTCCTGAACTCAAGTTAGTCGCGCGCCCAACCAAAATTCTGGCCATGCGAAGGTACACAACGTTAGTTGTGCACCACCAGTCCGAGTGGATAGTGAATGAATGAATGAATGAGTATGCAATTCCTGCCTAATAAGTCCACATATCAGTACGGTTCTTCTATGGAAAATCACCGGGGTCTATTACACTCCAAACTAGATTGTCGCTCCATCGCGCGCAACAAGGTGGGTGAAAGAGACCTTGTGACGCCCCGTCACTGTGGTCACATGTGGACGGGCCCCAAGATGTTGACAGGCTACTATGTGGCTGGCAGGCTATTGTGCACACAGTGAAGGTGAAACTTTATCTCACATTGGAAGTGCCGTCTAAAGTTATGGTGGTTATATGTGGAGTTACCACCCTATACTGTATGAGGCATTTTGGGGGTGACCCCAAGAACAAAACCGTGCGGGCTGTACCCAGAGCGGACAATATCATATAGCGTGGGCGTGGGATGTTACAAATGGTATCAGAGCTGAGGACGGCTCTGCCCTCGGTGGGAGATATTGTGATGCCTTGTCACTGTGGTCACATGTGGGCAGGCACACGTGGGCGGGCCCCAAGATGGCTGGCAGGTTACTGTGTGGCTGGCAGGCTATTGTGCTGGCAGGTTACTGTGCACACAGTGAAGGTGAAACTTTTTCCCACATCGAAAGTGTCGTCTGAAGTCGTGGTGGTTATATGTGGAGTTGCCACCCTATACTGTATGAGGCCTTTTGGGGACGACCCCAAGAACAAAACTGTGCGGGCTGTACCCAGAGCGGACAATATCATACAGTGTGGGCGTGGGCTGTTACAGACCTCATTATCCGCCTGCCAATATCGGGCCTGGCTCGTCAATAGCGAACTCATTCCTTGAGCTGGTAAGACTCAGCCTAGTATTGCCCCCTCCTCTTGGGCAGGTAAGATCGTACCCCCTTCCAATCGACCACGACACAGTGGGAGATGCGGCCTAACGGTATACAGTCCTTATGCGCTCATGCATCCACTCGGTCTAGATGTTAGAGTAACCTCTGAAACCAAGAGGGTTCTGGGACTTTCACTCAAGGATATCTATAGCATCCCATGTAAAACAGATTTTTGGTGTCCCATCTGGCCATCCACGATATGCATGTGGAGGCTACAGCCCTGATGTCGCTAAGGTGTACGGTAATCATAGTCACACAATGCGAGATGCATGAGTCACACAGTCCAATCATGCATCAATCCTGCGCATACCGTGCGCTCATATGGGGCAATTCCACCCATCAGGGAGTCCCATGAACAACCTGCCCCATGGCATATGTAACGGTCAACCATATCTCATATCAAACATGCAGATGATGCATATGAGCATGTATCATGATGCTATGCTGTCACATACTCATAATCGGTATCAATAACTGGCATCAACAATCGGCCTCGACAATGTGGACATTTAACCAACATTGCCCCCAAGGGGTGGCCCACATAGAGCTTAACATATAGTGGACCCATGGCCTCACAAAGGGCCTGATATACAACACCATGGGCCTCACTCAAGAGCCTAATAAACATCACGATGAGCCTTTAACATGGGCCTAACGTACATCACAATGGGCCTCAAATACAACTCGCATATAGATCACATAGGTCTCGACAATCAGCCATCGACAATTGAAATCGGCCCTGATAATCAAAATCGGCTTCAACAATCGGAATAGACACTCGGAATCGACCTCGACACTTAGCCTCGACAATCGAAATCGGCCTATACAATCGGCCTCGGCAAATCAGAATCAGCCTATACAATCGGCGTCGACAATTCATAATCGACATATACAATCGGAATCGATCGATAATCAGAATCGACAAATCAGTCACGTCAATTGAAATCGACAATTGGTCACGACAATCTGAATCAATCAATAATCAGAATCGGTGAATCAGTCACGTCATTCAGAATCGGCAATCGGTCAATCAAAATCGATCGATAATCAGAATCGGCAAATCGGTCACGTCAATTGGAATCGGCAATCGGTCAATCGGAATCGATCGATAATCAGAATAGGCAAATCGGTCACGTCAATTAGAATCGGCAATCGGTCACGACAATCGGAATCGATCGATAATCAGAATTGGCAAATCGGTCACGTCATTCGAAATTGGTAATCAGTCAATCGGAATCGGTAATCGATCAATCAGAATCGATCGATAATCAGAATCGGCAAATTGGTCACGTCAATCGGAATCGACAATCGGTCACGACAACCAGAATAGATCGATAATCAAAATCGGTGAATCGGTCACGTCATTCAGAATCGGCAATCGGAATTAGCAATCAGTCAATCATAATTGATCGAAAATCAGAATCGGCAAATCGATCACGTCAATTGGAATCGGCAATTGGTTACGACAATCGAAATCGATCAATAATCAGAATCAGCGAATTGGTCATGTCATTCGGAATCGGCAATCAGTCAATCGGAATCGATCGATAATCAGAATCGGCAAATCGGTCATGTCAATCAGAATCGGCCTCGATAATCAACACCGATAATCAGCAGATAAACAAGGCGGAGTCCATGAATGATAAGTCGAGCAGCCATAGTATAAAGATCGGCACTCGGCCGTGGTTATATCAAATCCGATAGCATAGAGTCATCCGTCTACGGTGAATGGACCCACTTATTTGGGTTAACCCATCAAGAGAATGATGAGAATGGGCCTAACAAGGCCTAAGGCAAGGTCATAATGTGGACATCCAACCATCATTGCCCATGCATGTGGACATCTAACCAGCATTGCTCCCAAGGAGTGACCTACATAGGGCCAAACATATAGTGGGCCCATGGCCTCACGTATAATCTCAATGGGCCTCATTTACGTCACATAGGCCTCATCATATGGGCCAACATACATATCATCGGGCCTCGAATACACAACAGGTGGGCCTCGCACCTGGGCCTCAAATATATCATATGGGCCTCGAATACATCACAATGGGCTCGCCCATGGGCCTTGAATACATCTCAATGGGCCTCTTATGTCAAGCGGGCCACATCACACGGGCTGCATTATATGGGCCGCACCAACGGGCTTCATGTACATCAAATAGGCCGCACTGATGGGCCTCATGTTTGTGCCACATATACATCACTATGGGCCCCATAACTAGGCCTCAAATTAAAGTGGGCTGCATCAATGGGCCGCACTAATGAACCTTATATACATCAAGTGGGTCGCATCAATGGATGACATAGATATACAATACATTTATGACGGCGGGCCGCGCAAATGGATGGTCATAGATGTAAAATAGGTGAGCGGCGTGGAATACATCACATAAATCAAGTGGGTCCCACGGAACTTGCTGATGTCAATACCTCAGTTATCAAGCTGGTGTGAGGTACTCCAGTCAATCCGCATCCATCGTCCATGGATTGGACGGTGTGGATGCAATACATTAAATCAAGGTGGGCCCCACACGCTGCCATGGTGGGGCCAAGGTGGAGAAACGCATAGATCATGGTGATGGTGAGGATACAACACTTACATCATGGTGTGATCTACAAATGACGTGGATAAAACACTTACATCAGGGTGGGGTCCACGTACGTGGCCCATCATGTCAGATGGATGGGCGGTAGGGATGCAGCACATGCGTCATGGTGGGGCCGGTCACCAAATGAATGGACGGTAGGAATATCACGCCTGCTGTACCATCCAGCACTGGACGGTGCAGATGCACCCACACATCATGGTGCAGTCCACGTAGTGGCCCACCAGAGGCGTGAATCTACTTCACTTTTCGTCTCAAGCCAAGACGAGCTGGCCATATGGATGGACGGCTGGGGTATGCCGTGCACATCAAGGGGGGTGGGTCCCACGTACGTGGCTCCTGCCATTTATATAGCATCCAGTCCGTTCGTCAGGTGGGTCCCACGTAGGAGTGGCCCACCAAAGTAGTATATATATATACCCAATACGGAAATTTCTGCTATCTCGGATAAAGGTGGGTTCCACGTGAGAGGGTGGCCCACCATAACAGACCTATAATATATATATAAATATATTTATATTAGATGATATAATATCATATGTTATATATAAATGCACGTGTGTCTGTGAGAGGAAGGGAGATGCCAGCGTCCAGGCCCTCTTGACGCTAGATGGACGGCTGGAGCTGCTGCACTATTGTGGGCCATCTCCACACGTGCAGCACGTGTGGAGTGGTCCCACTCCCTGCCGTTGTATGATAGGGTCGTACATTATGGTGGGGTCCACACATGTGACCCACATCAAATCCGGCTGGATCAAACTGATACTTGTGTTTTCCTTCATTTAGGCCCGTCCAAAAATGGACTGCCATGTGAGCCACTCGGTGGAGGGCATAGATAAAATACATACTTCATGATGGGCCACACACACACATATCATCATCCATGAGAGAGAGAGGGAAAAACGAGAAGGGGAGGGACCCAACAATGCATACATCAAGTCGGTCCCACAACAAGTGGGCCCTTAAAAATCAAAATCAACGGTGGATCACCCACCTATTGGCCTCCTTCTTGGTCCGATGGAATGCCGAACTCCTTAGCTTTGATCCTAACGAAAGAGATGAAGTTTGGATGGTTGAGATGGGAGATGAGAGGGTTAGAAAGTGGGCCACATATAAAATCCTCTCATGGAGCTTTGAAGAGCTTGGACGTTGGGATTTTTAGTGTTTTAGGGTTGCTTGGAAAAGAATGGAGAAATAAGAGAGAGAGGAGATGGGATGGAGTAATGGATGGGAGAGAGGGATGGGTGTGTAAGAGATTGTTGACTTTAGGGATAGGTTGTGTAAGAAGGGTATGGGGTGTGTAAGAACTTTTTGACTTATGGGGTTGCTTGGGGATGGGTGTGAGGTGATGTGTACTTGACATTTACTTGACAGATGGGATTGATTGATTGATTGATTGATGTGACATGTTGTAGAGATTCTCCCGAAATTCGTATGTGCGACGTTTTTCTCATACTGAACGTAGGCCTACATCTCCCGGCCTGGGTATTGGCTCGGCGCGCGAGACATGGCATCGGAACCGCGACGACGGCGCGGTCACAAGGGTACAAGTCTCGGTTTAAGGCTACTCAGGTTTGCAGGATTCAGCTTAGGATCACGTGCAAACGTCGGATAAAGGTCGAAGGTTGCCAGAATTCGACTGGGAAGACCACGGAAGCTTACAGAACGGTACGGTCTAAGATACGGGTCTTACAAAAGCAATGATGGTTTGACGTCCACATTGTAAAAGTAATGATGGTTAAATATCCACATTATAACTCTTCCTAAGGCCCGTTGTTAGGCCCATACTTGTTCTGTGTATGCCGTCCAGGCCCATCTTCGTTATGAAAATAGTTCATCACCATATAACATGCTTAATATAACTTCATGATTTATGCCCATACGCGTCATATGCATGCTTGATATGAGGAGTGACTGATCATAGCATATGTCATTGGGCAGATTGTTTATAGGACTCAGTAATAGGAGTTGCCCACATGAGCGCGCGATATGCGCAGGATTGTTGCATGACTGGACAGTGTGATTCATGCATCTCGCATCTTTGTGACATGATTACTGTACGCCCTAGCGACATCTGGGCTGTGGCCTCCACAAGCATATCGTGAATGACATGTTCAGACACCGGAAATACTGTTACTAGCATCAGGGCGCTATAGATGTCCCTGGGTGAAAATCCCTAAATTCGATGGTACTAGAGGATGACTCCAACGTCGAGACCGATTGGATACATGAGCGCACGAGAGCCGAATACCAGAAGGTCGCGTCTTCTACTGTGCCGTGGTCGGTTGGAAGGGGGTGTGGGCTTACCCGTCCAAGGGTAGGGAGCATTGCTAGGCTGAGTATGATCGGCTCGTAAATGGGTCCGCTATTAACGTGCCGGATAGGTATTGACAGACATTGACTAGGAGGATAGTGATGTTTCTTTTGCTCACATGGACTGCGCTCCTGTGAAAGGGGCAGTCTCATTTGGAGTGTATTAAACTCCGGTGATTATGCAGCGTGAGAACTGTACTGATATTTGATGCTGTAGTGATGAGCTGCATTGATATGTAGATTCGGATGAGGACTGGTATGCTTGAGTTGCATTTCGTATCGTATGGCCTTGGTATGACCGACATTATTCACGCCTTACATCGCATGGCCTTGATATGACCGATAACATTCATGCCTTGCATTGCATAGCTTTGGAACGACTGATAATATTCATGGATTTGCGAGCATATTCTGCATTATTATGATATTGCATTCTAAGCACGCTTATATTGCGCACACACTCTTGCCACCCCCTAAGCTTCGTATAAACTTGTGCATGATTGATGTGTGCAGGTGACGATAGGACGCCGCAACAACATTGAGATTGGAGCATGCAGCGGACTTCTAGAGCTTCCGATTCTGTTATTGTATTTCCCTTTATGCGCATTATACCTTAAAGTTTTTAATCATAGTGAATTTTGTGATGGTGTTTTTGTGGTTATTGTTCGTGGGTTATACTATGGTTATACTTATGATGGAACAAATTCATGTTGTAAATCTTCGTTGTAGGATCCCAGGATCGGAACCTGGCATATAGGTGTCGGGAGCTGAGAATATGGTACTACGGAGGCTGTTGGCACTGGATTAGGTGATCGAGAATTTTGTGAACCCGGTTTCCGAGTTTGGGGCGTGACATCAATTGTAGGAATGGGGTCATGAATTTGTCTTTTAGAAATATGACATTGAAGCTCAATATCTTTTTCAACATGAGCGGACAGGCAAAGGATGATGACGAGGCCCACGAGATTAATATGATAGACTCTTTCGTGGAAGATAGAGCTCTGATGACCTTATCCTCTGATCCTCTAGAGACGTGCTTGGCCCACTCTCCTAATTTGGATGATGATATAATTAAGGAGATGGATTCCTTGCTTGATGTTGTGCCGGTACTTGAAGTTAACCGGTGGAGCTTGACCTACAACCTTTACCTTCTAATCTTAAATATGTCTATTTAGGTGAAAATGAGACATACCCAGTGGTAATTTCTTCCCACCTTGTTCAAGAACAGGAAAGTATGCTTATCTCTACTCTCATTGAGTATAAGGGAGCCCTTGGATGATTGATCGCGGACCTCAAGGGAATTGACCTTTTGATTTGTATTCATTGCATTCATTTTGAGGATAATGCGAAGACCTCCCCGGCAACCATAATGTAGATTAAATCCAAACATGAAGGAAGTGGTTAAGGCTGAAAGTACCCTGGTTTGTCAATTAGCATGAGTGTTGAATTAGCTAGACTGCAGAGCCTCATAGGAAGATCGTCAAAGCGTTTGCCTCAACCAGATGTGTGCCTGAACTCGCCACAGGTAAATCTAAGCCTCACATCTCATGTCCCAAAACACCAGGTAATTAAAACCCTTAAAACAAATTAGAACATCATAGGGTTTGTGTTAGAAAACTTTTTCAAAATTTAGAAAATCTCTAAGTTTTCTAGCTCTGACGATTTTATCGATATAATGATCGATATTATCGACCTGCGCTGTCGATGTCCTCGATGCCTAAACAATATCATCGAAATGAGGACAAAATATGTCCAACAACCACATACTCATCTGGACGGAATTATCAATGGATCGATATACCTATCAATATTCAAATCTCGAGTCTATCGAAGTTGATTCGATAAAATTGACAGCAGAGAAAACGAGTCCCTGTTTTTACTAAGAAAAATCATAAGATCGTCGATATATCGAGGTCCTCCTCGATATCATCGGAATTCAAATCTCGATGATATCGGAAGGCCTTCGATGATATCGATCTTGGACTCACAAATTTCCAGCAAAATTTTCAGGCTATTTTATCTTTGATCGAGGGTCACTCAATAAAATCGATATTCAAATATCGATGATATCGATATGGTATCGATTGCATCGAACATTGACATAAACTGTCCAACAAGCTTAATAGAAAATCCTTTAGATCTATCGATGCATCGACACAGCTATCGATATCATCGACATTCAAATTCCAATGATATTGAAGGTCCCTCTATCATTCTTGTAAACCTGAAATATTTCAAGGCAAGTCTCTCTCATTTTCAAATATCGAAGAATCAATCCTCATCTCGACGAAATTGGAGTTCGAAATTCAATGACATCGACACTTGTTTCGATTCCATCGACCAGCTGGCAAAAGGTTTCAAAAGTGTATGACACTTAAGTTTGTGTCATCGAGCGGTCCATCGATACAATCGAGTATACGCTCGATGATATTGAATCCACTTGATGATATCAAACTCTGTCATAAATGTGATCGTTTTATATCCGTTTGAACTTTTTGCCTATATAAGGAGGACTTGTCTAGTATTGTTGGCAGAGAAAGAAAAGAGTGCTTTTGAGTGTTTAACCTTAGATCATATACCCAAAGCCTTTTCTCTCATGGGAGTTCATCCTCCAATCCACCCTCATCATTGATATTCAATAGAGTGGGTTGGGGAATGAACTTTCACATTCAAGGATCCTTCAGCGACCACCTTAATGGCAAATCATTAAGCTAGGATGCCTTAAATGCATAGATGATTGGAATCACTCTATCTCCTTATAGGAAAATATTTGAGAGTAGGATTCCATCATAACCTTGACCCAACCTGTCGCCATGCATTGGTACATCTTCTGAGTTGCGGATCAAGGAAGCTGAAGTTCTTCATCAAAGGAGGAGATCTTCAACAAATGCGCTGAAAGGGACTCATCTGCTTATCTGTAAGTTATTAGAGTTTAGAGGACTCTTGTGATTATTTCTTTGTAGGATTGGGTCTAAGGTGTTTCTCACCCCTTGCAAGTCCTCTTGGAGGCCTCTGGCAGGAGTGTACATAGTGGGTGCGTTATGTTGACCATTGCTCTGTGGAGAGTATAAACAGTTAGGGGCTTGTGGAAGATCCTTGGACAGTGTGCCTAAAAGTGGGTGCGTTATGTTGACCCTTACTCATGAGAGCATAAACAGTAAGGTTCTTTGTGTGGATCCTTAGCCAGTGTGCCTAAAATTCGGTGCTATGTGTTGACCCTTGCTCGTGGGAGCATAAACAGTCAGCCTAGGTATAGGTTGTAAAGGTTAAAGGTGAATCTGATTTAAAACCTTGGGTTTGGGGTGAACTGTGTGAAACCTCCTTAGTAAAATCTGGCACACTCAAGGGTTGAGTGCGTCTGCCAGGAGTGGAGTAGACAAGTAGTCGAACCACTATAAAAATGACTGTGTTTGAGATTGCTATTGTCTTCCATTTGCTTATGTGATTTCATTAAATACCTGCATATTTAATTATCTGAGATCACACCTCACACACATGCACAGTCATATCCATCATGAACTAATTTGCATATTGTTCATCTCTCAAATAGTTTGTGATTGGATCCTCTACCGGGCTTGGAAGCCAGTAGAGTTACCTTCGAGTAATCCTAATGTATGCTTGCTGTTAGGATTAGAGTAATAGGATTTTAAATTATTGTAAAACTTCATAAAAGTCCTATTCACCCGCCTCTAGGACATATTGACATATTCCTACTTCAACTAAAGCGGTCATTATCGCGATTTCAAAGGCCGAGGTGCTTAAGTTGTTGGATGTGGGTATTATATATCCCACAGCAGATGATTCAGGAATAGCTAGAATGGCTACAACAATGGCAGCATAGGATCTCAATTTTCTTAAAATTGATGAAGATTACAAAGAAGAACAAGAAGTCAAAGGTAAGTTATTTTATTTATTTAATATTTTTATCGTCATTCTATTGTTTCTCTTTTTATTTAAAAAAATTAAGATTTTTTTTTTTGTTCATTATTTAATTTTCTAATTTATTTGGTTCTTTTTTCTTCAAAAAACGAGTAAGAAAAATAAAGAAAGAGAAAGAAAAGAAGAAGGTAAGTTATTTTATTTATTTGATATTATTATTTTCATTCTCTTTTTATTTTCAAGAGAAGAAGAAGAAGATATTGAGGTGTATTTTTTCTAATTTATTTGTCTTTTATTTAAAAAAGAAAATAAACGAAGAAAAAGAAGAAGAAAAAAGGAAATAGAAGAAGAAGAAAATATCGAAGGTTTAAGGTCATTTTCATCCATAAAAAAGACAGGGTGTTAGCAGTCTAAAAATAAAGTTTTAAAAAGCTGCCTATTTACTTAATTAAAATATACGGGGTGTCAGGATCCTTACTCTTGCACTGGTGGTAGACTCTCAGGAGTTTCAACACCTAGTAAAGGGTTCAAGTATCCATAGGTGGTGAAATCCCACTACGACATGTGTGGGCGTGTGTGTGCATCCTTATTGTTAATAAATCTGAAAGTCATTACACTTGTCAATAGTTTGGTTCTCCGAATTCTTATAAATAAAAGCTTTCTAAGTGCGAATTCTTTTATATGTCGAGCTCATGGGAACTCCCCATGAGGTCGAGCTATCTGGGCCCCACCATGATGTGTGTCGAACATCAACACCGTGCATTTGATGGGTTCCCTTTAAATTATTTGATATCCTAAAAATCAGCCGTATACGGAACGCTGGTGGGCCATACCATCTAAAATCATGTGAAGACATGCCTAAAACATATAAAAGCACTTGGTGGGGCCCACCTGAAATTTGGATGCGTCTGAAAACTTGGTCGGACCCCTCATCCAAGTGGAACACACATAATGGATAGGCTGGATTTGTGAACCACATCTCAATGGGCCCAAAAAATGATTATGAATGTTTTAATGGAGGGTAACTCCTCTCGACTTTTGTATGTGGTGTGGCCCACACAAGTCACGCATTGACTTGATTTTTAAGCCCCGGGCCTACCATGGAATGGTGCATCTGACTGATGGGGTAGATGTTTGACACGGATCATGGTGGGGCCCACACAGCTTGATCTCATGGGGAGTTCCCATGAGCTCGACAGTGTGTGTATATATATATATATATATATATATATATATATATATATATATATATATGCGCGCTCGAGCTCACGATAAGCTCCCGGGAGGTCAAGCTGTGTGGGCCCCACCGTGATGTGTGTCGACCATCAACACCGTGCATTTGATGGGTCCCCTTTAAATTATGGGATATCCCAAAAATCAGCTATATACAGAACTCAGGTGGGCCATACCATCTAAAATCATGTGAAGACATGCCAAAAACATATAAAAGCACTTGGTGGGGCCCACTTGAGTTTTGAATGCTGTTGAAACTTAGTCTGAACCCTCATCCAATTGGGACGCACATAATGGATGGGCTGGATTTGCAAACCACATCTCGGTGGGCCCAAAACATGATTATGAATGTTTTAATGGTGCACGGCCCCTCTCAACTTCTGTATGTGGTGTGGCCCACACAAGTCACGGATTGACTTGATTTTTGAGACCAAGGCCCACGATGGAATGGTGCATCTAACTGATGGGGTAGATGTTCGAAACGCATGACGGTGGGGCCCACACAGCTCGACCTCATGGGACATTCCTATCAGCTCGAGCATATATATATATATATATATATAGTATATATATATTATATATATATATATATATATATATATGGAAAAGGTACTATGCGCTCAAGCTCATGGAAACTTCCCATGAGGTCGAGTTGTGTGGGGCCCACTATGATGTATGTCAAACATCAACACCGTTCATTTGATGGTTCCCCTTTAAATTATGGGATATCCCAAAAATCATCTGTATATGGAATTCAAGTGGGCCATACCATCTAAAATCATGTGAATACATGCCTAAAACATATAAAAACACTTGGTGGGGCCCAACTGAAATTTAAATGCATCTGAAACTTGGTCTGACCCCTCATTCAAGTGAAACACTCATAATGGATGGGCTGGATTTGTGAACTGCATCTCAGTGGGCCCAACAAATGATTTTGAATGTTTTAATGGAGGGTAACCCCTCTCAACTTTTGTATGTGGTGTGGCCCACACATGTCACGGATTGACTTGATTTTTAAGCCCTAAGCCCACCATGGAATGGTGCATTTGACTGATGGGGTAGATGTTCGACACGCATCACGGTGGGCCCACACAACTCGACCTCATGGAAAGTTCCCATGAGCTCGACCGCATATAACCTTTTTAATATATATATATATATATATATATATATATATATATATATATATATATATATATATATATATATATAAAATATTCCTTTTTTCTTTTCCTCCCTTTGAAAAACATGTACTCGGATTATTTTAGGACGGCATGTTTGCATTTTACCATCAGTGGTCCTACACATGTGGCCAATCGAAGTGTATGGGAACCAGGCATCTCACAGGAGCAGTCATCCTCCCCGTAACCTTCTCATTCTTTTTCCCTCTTACTCTTGTTGACCAACAGCTGGGCCCCACCTGATGAACAGCACGTAATGGGAGCTGGAAGTGGACTTAGCAGGGGCCCCTCGATTTGCTAGGGATTTGATGAGAAAAACTTTTACACTCCGATAGAGGATGATGGTTGATCGCTTCCGCTTCTAAATTGCACATGTGGCATATGTCAATTTTAATCAAACCGTTCAAATCCTTGGTCCAATTTAGATGGCTGGCCAATTTACAAATTGATGGACATTTAATATGCGGTCTCAATGAATATATAATATTCTGCAGCTGAATTCTAAAACAAGTTATAATCAATATTTAGGATTTTGTTCAAACAAATCCAAATTTCGTACTATGAATTACCTAAAGCAGATCCCGAAATTTTTGACGGTTTAGTTTTGACTTAATATATATGTCAGGTATAAAGTTTCTGAGCGCCGGTGTATGGACAATCATAAACTTCGGAGTATCGAAATAACTTCCCTTGTGATAATGCCCCGCATGTTATTGAGAGAAAAATGACCTCACAAGCACCACCACGACCACCTCTTCTCCTCATCTTTACTGTAAATCTCATTAGTTTGTCTGCCTTCAAAGCAAGATGCTTCTTCTCTCTTACTTTCCCAATGGTAAGTCCTCCTTCTCATCTTCTTCTTCTCCTCCCATCTTTTGGTGAAGTTCTTTCCCCTTTTCTTGTCTACTATTGTGAATCTTTCTATAAAAGTATACATAATTCTTCCAAATCTGGAGAAATTCTCAGCCCAATTCAAATTCTATTATGATTTTCAGATACCTTTAGTTCAGTTTCTCCGCTGATACTTTTCAGAAGTCTCTGAAACACCGAGTTCTCTCCAAAGAAAAAAAAAGGAAAAAAAAAAAAAAAAACTATTTCAGTTTGAGAGAATTTTCTAAAAGCCTACTTGGGTTTTCTACAAAATTCAAAAAAATCGATCCCAAAATCTAGAATTTCTCAAAAGATCTTTCATAGTTTGGAGAGTTTAGCAAAACCCATTTCAGAAAATTTCTAATTCACAAAAAAAGAAACCACGTTGGATTTTCCATGGATACCCTCCTCAGAACCCACAACAAACTTGAATTGCTTCACCCAATTCATGGGTTTGCAGAGAAACACAGCTTCTCAAACTCCTCAAAGCTTCTCCACCATGATTGTAGATTTAAACTCAAGAAATTTCAGAAGGAATGGTGTCGAAATGGTTGTGTTAAGGCCAATGGCAGTGCTCTTTTGGAGCTTGTTCCTGAAACGAAGAAAGAAAACCTAGAATTTGAGCTCCCCATGTATGACCCATCCAAGGCCCAAGTCATGGACTTGGTGGTAGTTGGTGGTGGGCCCGCAGGGCTCGCTGTCGCCCAGCAGGTCTCCCAAGCAGGCCTCTCGGTCTGCTCCATCGACCCATCACCAAAGCTGATCTGGCCGAACAATTACGGCGTCTGGGTGGATGAGTTTGAAGCTATGGATCTTCTTGACTGCCTTGACACCACCTGGTCCGGTGCCGTTGTGTTCATTGATGACCGGACCAGGAAGTACCTTGACAGGCCATATGGCCGGGTCAACCGCAAGCAGCTCAAGTCTAAGATGATGCTGAAATGCATCACAAACGGCGTCCTGTTCCACCAGGCGAAAGTGGTTAAGGTTATTCACGAGGAGTCTAAGTCCGTTTTGATTTGCAATGATGGGGTCACCGTTCAGGCTAGGGTGGTCCTTGATGCCACAGGGTTCGCACGGTGTCTTGTCCAGTATGATAAGCCGTATAATCCTGGCTACCAAGTTGCCTATGGGATCCTCGCGGAGGTTGAAGAACACCCATTTGAATTGGATAAGATGGTCTTCATGGATTGGAGGGATTCACATCTTGATTACAAGATTGGATTGAAAGAGAGGAATGAAAAAATCCCAACATTTCTTTATGCAATGCCTTTCTCATCAAAGAGGATTTTTCTAGAAGAGACTTCGTTGGTTGCCCGGCCCGGTCTACGGATGGAAGACATACAGGAGAGGATGGAGGCTAGATTGAAGCATTTGGGTATCAAAGTGAAGAGCATAGAAGAGGATGAAAGGTGCATTATCCCAATGGGCGGTCCTCTTCCGGTGCTCCCCCAGAGGGTTGTAGGAATAGGTGGTACTGCAGGTATGGTGCACCCATCTACCGGGTACATGGTAGCCAGGACTCTTGCAGCAGCTCCAATAGTTGCAAACTCAATTGTCCAGTACCTCAGTTCCGAACGGGCAGTTCTGGGGAATGAATTGTCTGCAGAAGTTTGGAAAGATTTGTGGCCGATAGAGAGGAGGCGACAGCGGGAGTTCTTTTGCTTTGGAATGGATGTTCTGCTCAAGCTTGATTTGAAAGGGACAAGGAGGTTTTTTGATGCCTTTTTCAATCTTGAACCCCATTATTGGCATGGATTTTTGTCATCGAGGTTGTTTCTTCCGGAGCTTGTGTTTTTTGGGGTTTCCTTGTTCTCACATGCCTCCAATACTTGTAGGTTAGAGATCATGGCAAAGGGCACTCTTCCCCTGGTAAATATGATTACCAACTTATTGCAAGACAGAGATTAGGATGATTTGATTTTTATCAGCTGTATCTTACTCTTAATTGCTGAATTGTATCTATATCTAAGGGCATGTTTTTCTGTCAACCTTCAATGTCAGTTAAACCACTCTAGTAACGTTGTTTACTTTATTTTTTTCTTTTAATCTTTCTTATAACTTTTAGGAGGAGATGCATTTCCTGAGCTTATAGCTGTTGGGCCTGCTCTGTTCATGTATTCCCTCAGTAATTCTGCATAGAGTTCAATGACAAAAGTCATCTTTTCTTTTGTTTGTTTGTTTGTTTGTTTGTTTTTTTTTTTTTTTCCGGTAAATATGATCAATATCTCGTTAAAAGTGTTGAATGGAAACCTGATAACCTCACTTGATTTCCATCTGGTGCTGGGTTTCCATACAAAATAGTGAGTTGACAGTTACACCCATTTTGATTTTCAAAAGCCAATCCAATTTGGCAGCTGAAATAGTATGACTGTCAATTCCTCAAATGAAAGATCGGTGAATGAAAATTGAAAAGAGTGAGCTGGCTGTCTTTAAAATAATATATAATTAACATGATCGGTGATTCTATGAATTCTTCTTAGCTTATCTTTTTTCTTTGGTGGGTAACTTTGAAATTTTAATAAAGGTGAAAAAAAGGAAGAAGGAAAGAACACTACGAAAAGAAAAAGGAACACTAAACAGCCAAAAGAAACCCAACAAAGCATAGTGAGAAGACAAATGGTAGCTGCTGCCATCTCCTATTGATGACGGAAAGAGAGGCGCTAACTGCACCCCCTTAAGATAGATGATTTGCTTCTGAATTGGCATTGTGATGCACACATATAAATCATTATCGATTAGATTAGCCAGCTTCCTTTTGCATCTCTTCATTTTGACCCATTTCATAACGTCACTTGAGTCTCCTTCTACAACTATTTGCAATATATTAAATTCCAAAATTACCTTAATCCCCTGAAGCAAAGTAGTTGTCTCAGCGTAGTTGGTGTCAGTTATTCCAAGATTCTAATGGACCCCAAGAACTCTAAAATTGTCATACCCCCTTTGATGACCAAGAATTCTTGTTACCTTATCTTTCTCTGTGGCGCCCTGGTGGACCCTCCTATTATCGCTAATAACTGCTAGACGGGACAGGTTCTTCAGGGATTGCACATGGCCCCAAAATGACCAGAAGCAGTCCAATCAAAGGGATACCAATTGGAAAGGAGAGAAATAGTGGTTCAGTCGATTTTAATCATATGGTTTTGATCATCAGATCAAGATGATTTCCAGTTCCAGTGAAAAATGTGGTGGAACCTTTCTATTAAATGGTCCATTGTGGCCATAGGGGGTCCATCTTGATCTAGCGGAAGAATTTCTGTTGGATCATCGTTCTAATTAGCAGTTGAATGTAGAAAAGCCAATTAAGCATAAATAAATGCTAAATAATAAAATAAATAAAATCACTCAATGCCTAACTTAAAAGGATCACCCCAAGAATAAGCCAAATTTCCTTGGTTTGAAGAAATTCAGTTGAGTTTATAAAATTCTCTTAGTATAATAACCAAAAACATCTGCAAGTGTAGATATCTCATCCCATTGCCTTTAAAGTGACAATCTAATGAAACTTTGGGGCAATATACTATGCTGAAACATTGGCGGCAGTATCACGGATGTTCACATCGGAGACTTTTCCCTCCTATACAAAATCATAACACCACCTTCTGAATTCTTATTTAGGAGAATACTGTCATCCTTCTGCACTTGTTATTTTCATCTTCTAATCAGTATGGTTCGTGACTTTGCTGTATATAGTCACTGCTAGAACATCTTTAGCACTTTCTGCAGGGGTCCATTTGGCATAAATTCACAGCTACAATAAAGTTTTACTGAGCTAATAAATAATTAAATAACAGAAATTCAGTCATCGGGTATGATTTTCTGTACCATTTCTGATAATTTTTGCCGCATTTTTTTCTCTCAGATGATTGTCGTCTTATTATTAGAGATCAATGAGCTCTACTAAACCCACATGCATGTACAAAGCTGTTAACACACATGCACGACACCACATGTGCCAGCCTGGGAAAATAAATTTAGGATGAAAAACATAATTAATTGAAGTTCTCTTAACTGTCTAACTATTCCTGACATTGTGGCCCGCCTGCTGAATAAATATATCTTTATTTTTTGGAGAAAAATATACATGGTCACAACCACCTTATGGATCCTTAGATATTACTCCTTTCATGGGTGCTAACGTGTGCATTAGCAGCCTTGTAGAATGTGTGGGCTTAGCAAAGCTCAAAATCACAGTTAGGTATTTATATATGTGTATTTTATCTTGATGGATAGCCTACTTGTCTTGGGCTGCGTTTGAATGCAAAGCATATTGAATCATGAACATCAATTTGATAAAGAGGAAGCGGCAAAATTTACTGAGTCCTAATCACTATACCAATGAAATGGTCTTCACATTACAGTTATGTGTTCCCTTCCATATCTAAATTGAAAGCAAAGTAGGAGGCCAGATCCTCTCTATGAATGCTATTGGAGGAATACACTGGTTGTTTCCACTTTATTAGACATAAATTGCAGTTCAATTCCATTCGTCGATTCAGGAAAATTTGGCAAGTCTGGTGGCCAAACGGTTGGGCCTTTTTTTTTTTTTTTTTTTTCTAGTGAATCCCCTGTGATCCGCCACTGACTTGGAGAACTAGTTAGGCCTGTCCGGTTGACACCTAGAAATGAGTCCATCTCATTTTAGTTAACTGTCGTTATGATTTTAGTTAACAGTCCTTATGATTTTTTTTCGTTTTCTTTTTTTTCGAAAGATGTTAACAGTAACTATATATCTAATATATAGTTACTATTGACATGAACTCATTATGTAGAGATCGATCTCTAATACATAATTACCGTTAATTAAAATGAGAAAAACTCCTCTTTAGGTCTCTATGTTTACGAACCCCAAGTGCAGGGTTGCGAAATAATAATAACTCGGTGAGACCGAGGTCGAATCCACGGGAAATAGGAAACACAGTCTAGAACTAATTTAAGTCTAATGTGTTTATCTAAGTTTTTAATCTAATGAGATAGAGAGTAGAAATTAATAAAGATAAAAGACTAAGAATTCAGGAATTCACTTATAGCAATCTCAATATCAATTTACTAATTCAATGGATAACTCAATTGGAATTAAAGTCCTATCATATCCAATCAGTAGATAATTTTGTTAAACTATCATTTATGTATCAAAAAAGATTTGAACTTCAATTGAACTAGTTCTCACATAAATTATCAACATATTGATCGTAGAGAATTTAAAGCATATACCATGCCCAGAGTCAATAATAGATCAATGAAATTTACAGATTAATCCATTGCAAAAGAGATTAGAAATTATTCTTAGCTTTCCTAAGCATCCAATGTACCCGGAGTCAACAATGGATCAAAATAAATTAAAAATAAATCTTCATTCAAACCAAACATCAACGAATTGTTCAACACTCAAATCAAATAACTTCAATTAAAGTAAAATAAATATTAAGAAGAACTACAAGCTTCATCCCTTAGCCTTAGCTAAAAGGTTAACTAGTCATAGCTAACTTAAAAACAAAGAAAAAACTAGAAGATCTACTATAACTCATGAAGAAATCGAAGTGGAAGGATGTTTTCGGTGCACCACCTAGTTCATCTTTTCCTTTCCAAACCTTAAAAGATGATTTGGAATAGCTTAGGGATTCCTTTAAATAGTTTTGGAACTCAATCTTTCGCACCACCTCGGAAAAGTTCGCAAATTGTCTTTGAATATACATAGTTACTGCGGCTCCAACGGAACCTTCAATGACATCGAAGGATGGATGAATATGTCTAGCAAGAAAATCAAAATTTCTTTGATTTTTGCAATGGAACTGAAGTTAGCTTGGATGGCATTGAAACTGTCCTCGATGGCATCAACGTTATTTTTGTAATTTTTCAGGATTATGTTTTTATGGCCCTGGAATTTCATAATATGATTTTTCTAGCCCTTGGTTTCTTCACTTCAAATCTTCGATTCCTTCATCCCTCACTTGGTTTCCTTGGATCTTTGGTATGTGAATTCTTTATTAATGACTTTCAAGTCGCCAATTATTCATTATATTCTTTTGAGCTCTAAATCCATCCTTTTAAGTTCATATTCATCTTAGACTTTCGAATCACCTCGTATAACAAAAACATATATAATTAAATCAAATCAACACTTAAATGCCCGCAAAAATAATGTAATTGAAGAGTTAAATATACAATATGTGAGTCTCAACACACCCTCCAACTGGTATTTTGTTAGTGTCGAGCAAAATATGCGAAAGATATTTCGAAAACAAAAGAATGATTTCCATAAGTTCAAGTAGTTTTAAAAATAATCTAAATTATAGAAATCTAAAATATATTAATATTGAGTACTATCTTATCCTAAACCTTAGCACTTTTTAAATCCCCCAATCAAGTTCTAAGCATTAATCCTATAATCAAAACCATTCTAAACCTTGAGTTCCATGAGTGTATATTGAAGTTTAAATTTGACACAACCAATGGTTCAATTATCCACTTTCATGATGACATTGATAATCGAAAGAGTTCAAAACAATCAAAATTAAAACTAAAACTTGCCTTACAGTTCAACACTATATTCTTCCAACTTTTTATTTTTTCCATCGACGACTTTCACACTATTTTCACTTTTTTCTTCTTTTCAACAATACTTAATGAACTTTGACAGGTAGCCTTTTTTCGACGGCAACTGTTTTTTAGCTAGGTATTACTTCTTTCATCTTCTTTTTCCATTTTTTTTTATTTATTTATTGTACATGATTGACAAATTACCTAGGTTTGGTTCATATGATTCTTAATAATCATCAAGTTAATAATTTAATATTAAAATTAAACTTTAATGTGTAAACTAGATATGATATGTGAAATCATGACTCAATCGATATTTAAAAACTTCAAATTAAGAATTGATAACTCAAACTTATCTTTAGAAATCTAGCAAATAACTAAATTTCAGAATTCAAAAATCCTTACCATTATTTTATCATTCTAATCTCTACATTATCTTCAAAATCACCTAAATTCATAAAAAAATTCAATTTTTTTTTTTAAATTTCATTAAAAAATTATATCTATTTTTTTTTTTCGCAATTCAGCACAAATCACGAATAGAAGAATTTCCAAAGTAAAACCTACCACCAACCTAAAATATACATTGTACATTGTCCTCAATGTATAATCATATGTAATAAGAGAAATATTGAGAGCAATGCAAATAAAGATGAGTAGATGAGAAGTACCTAAAAGTCGATAAACAAATGGATTAGTGCGATCTTCCTATCTAAAGATGTTTCAGTAACTATACTAGACCTAACAAACTAATCCTAATAAAATAAATTAATCCTAGAAAAGGAATAAAGTCCTAATCCTAAACTAGGAAAGCAAAGAAAAACTACTCATTCTTGATAGATAAGTTCCTCCTCTGGTCAATATCTTAATAAATTTCTCAATATGTTTCTCAACAAAATCATTCAAAAACCCTTTTTGCAATATGCTTGGATCTTTTGGAGCATGATTATCTAGAGAAATTTATGAACCTCAGCGTAAAGTTTTCTTTTAATCCCCTGAGGTATCCAAAGTGGATAATATTTACTTGCGGAAGAAAAGTTTTTAATATTAATACACCACGGTGAATGAGAGACTACAATTAGGTGAAATTCAGAAAAATTCCCATTAAACAGTGTAGTCTCAACACATTCCGAAGTTTCAAACTTTGATTCGAATTTTAGCTTCTCCTCCTTTAATGGTAAACATTATGAATTTGTAGAATGAGGGGTTTTAGAATAATGATTCCCCAGATCAGTATCATCTACCGATGTATTGTCTTGTAAGGCATTCACTATGTTTTATTTATTTATTTATTTTTTAAATCATGTTATCATTAAAATCCTCTAAGTGAGCCAAGCACACTTCTAAAGAGTTGGGACATTCAGTTGAAAGGGACTCATTCTCCACATTGAAATCAAGCATGTCATGTGGGTGGAGTAAATTGTCATCATTATATTTGAAAAGTACCAATGGTTCTTTATTATTAACTTGGACTATCATTGAGATTGACTCTTGGGAAAGTTGAATTGTATACTCATGATCATAATCCAACTCCTCATTTTCAAATTCAGTATACTCCACAAGCGAGTTGGAATCACTTTCCTCGCATTGTGTTTCTAAATTGGGATGAGGCTGAGTTAAACTAGCCTCTTCCTCATCAATTGGTTGTGGCTGAATTTATTGAATGGGGAGGATTCAAGCAATTCTAATGGTTTTCTAATGTTTACGAATGATTGCATGACATGTTGGTTGAATTGTTCTTGAGCATCTATGACTTTCTGAAGTGAATTCTCTTAGATTATTTCTGGTTGGATTTCATAAGTAGGGGATCCAAGAAGATAGTCATTAGAATCTATGGTTGGTTCATCTCTCCAATTTAAACTCTGATGTTTCCACTAATTGAAATCATATGGGTTATATGTGGGAGTATTTGATGGTTGTTGGTAAGCGTTATCATCCCTGTAATAATCATGCATTGTCTTATTAACTGGTGGATGATAATTATTCTCTCTCATATATTCTTGTAGTGACTTCTTAATCGGTGGAGCACCATATCCTGGTCAGTACTCGATCATAGTTTTAATTAATTTTCGAGACATACGTTGTTTCTTAACATAATCATCTGACAACCCTTCAACGAATCTCTCGTCTCTTAGAAGTTGGTTAGAGTATTCATGTGCCCACTCTTACATGAACATGGTGAAACTCTAATAGAAATTCTAAAAAGAAAAAATCCTACAACAATAAGGAAAGTAAGTAGATGGAGTAATGGAGGATGTTACAGGAAGAGAGGAACTAGAATGAAGATCCTATAAAACAGAAACAGTAAACGATGCTAGTAATGTTAGGAAAAAAAAAGAAGAAGATAAACTTTGAAAATTGGAAAATTAGAAAAATTCAGAAAACATGAAAAATCTAACTTAAAACAAAAATCAAACATAGAAAACCTAGACCTAATTATGTTCAGTGCCACTCCCCGCCAACGGTGCCAAAAACTTGTTCACGAACCTTAAGTGCAGGGTTACGAAGTAGTAATAACTTGGTGAGACTGAGGTTAAATCCACAAGGAATTGGGAACACAGTTTAGAACTAATCTAAATCTAATGTGCTTGTATGATTTTGTAATCTAGTGAGATAGAAAGAGTTGAAACAAATAAAGATACAAGACTAAAGATTCGGTAATCCACTTATAGCAATCTCAATATCAATGGATAACTCAATTGGAATCGAAGTCCTATGATATCCAATCGGTATATAATCTGTTAAACCATCATTCATGTATCAAAATAGATTTAAACTTCAATCGAATTGGTTCCCACATAAATCACCAATATGCATAACCATCAATCATCCTATAAACTGTTTACTATAATTCAATTTGTAGATCATTCTGTTTAACCATCATTCAATCGGTACATAATTTTGTTAAACCATCAATCATCTTATAAATTGTTTACTATAATTAAAGAGAAGAATAGAAAAAAAAAAAAAGATCTGCAAATTTTAAAAAGGGTAAGGTTAATGAAATTGATCCCTATGTTTGAAAAATGAGAAGGTTTATTTGGTTAGATTCATCTGTTAATGTGGTTTCCACATGTCTTGTACCAATATGCCTATGATTCAATGAATTGATCCTTCAAAATTTTTAGCACACAAGTTAACACTCAAGAATATAGGGATGGTTGATGCCCTCCCTTGAGACTTGATGTGAGGCCCGTATCCTAGTCCATATCATTCCTTAGACTTCCGCGGTCCTCTCGGTCAAATTCTGGTAAACTGCGACCTATAATCGGCATTTGTGCGACCCTGAGTCGTACCCTGTCATTTTGAGTCGACTCGACTCGAAACTTGTACCCTTGCGGCCGCGCTGTCGCCGTGGTTCCAACGCCATGTCTCACGCGCTGATGCAATACCAGGCTAGGAGTTGTGGGCTCGCGTATATTTCGAGAAAATGCCGCGCGTTGCAAATCTCGAGAGAATCTCTACAACCCATCACTCTATCCTATCCCCAAGTACACAAGCTATCCCCTAAGTCAACTCTCTCTTACACAACCCATACCACCCATCACCCATCACTCCATCCATCACCCATCCCTCTCTCCTTGTATCTCCTTTCTCTCTCATTCTTTCTACCATTTTTCCAAGCAACCCCAAGGAGAGAATCGTCCAAGCTAAGGAGAGAAAAGAGAGGAGCCTAGTGTGGCCCACTTCCTACCACCTAATCTCCCATCCTAGCCATCCAACCTTCATCAACTTCCATTAAAGGGAAAGCCAAGGAGTTTAGGAGTCCAAGAAGCTAAGAAGGAGCGAAATCAGTGGGTGATCTTGGGATTTCCACTGTTGATTTCTATTTGTGGGTCCACTTGTGGTGGGACCCACTTGATGTATGCATTGTATAGGGAGGGCCCATAGTGGCGGGGTCCCTTCCCTTCACACTCTCTCTCTCTCTCTTCCTCTCTCCCTCTCTCTCTCTCCCTCTCTTTTGTAGTGGTGTGTGGCCCACCTGAGGTGTCCATACATCCAAACCGTCCCCCCATTTGACCGGACATGGGACCACATTGATGATGTATTCCATCCACGCCGTCCGTCCGTTGGACATCCAGGACGCCTGGATGGGAGTAGGGAAAACACAATATCAGCTTGATTTAAATCAGGGGGGCCACGTGTATGTGGGACGCACCTCTGATGTATGCCTTTCATCCATGACTGGCCACCATGTGGGGACCACAATGATGTATGTGCTTTAGATCTAGGCCGTCCGTCCAGGGCTTGGACGAGAGCCAACCATGGTGTAAGTGTCTCATTCACGTTGTCTGTCTTTGGATCCCATCCACGTGGCCCACCATCTTGCACGTGTGAGATCCATACCGTCCACTGACTGGAACGGTGGACCCCACGCATGATGTATGTATCTTGCATCCACATCGTCCAGACCTTGGACGGTGGGGATCGGATTGGCTGCTGTGTGTTACACAACATTACAGCTGCGGTATTGACGTCAGCATATTCTATGGGGCTCGCGCATGTTATATGTATTTTATCCATGCTGCCTAGCAGCGTGGGCCCCACACATGTGTGGACTCCACACGTGATGCATATGTTTTATATCCACACCGTCCATTGCTTGGACGGTGGGAACCCATCCCACATGTGGGGCCTACTTTGAATGGAAGTGGATTGGCTGGAGTACCATATACCAGCTATATAGCTGCTATAGTGACGTCGCCAAATTCTGTGGGACCCACCGTTGATATGTTTTAAATCCAGATCGTCCATCTAGATGTGGGGCCCTTGATGTATATGTTTCATTCATACCGTCTAGATCAGGGACCTACCTTGATGTACGTGTTTTATTCACACCATCCATTTGCAAGGACGCTAGCAAGTTCTGTGGGTCCCGCATGTATGCACACCATCCATCCACTCCAGCAATACAGCTGCTGACTGACGTCAGCAAGTTTCGTGGACCCCACATTGATGTATGTATTTTGTGTCCACACCGTCTATTGCTGTGTGGGTCGAATCACGAGGTTTGTGTTAGATCCAAACCGTCCATCCACTTTTCGAGATCGTCTTAAGGCCTGAGATTAAAAATGAGGCAGATCTATCAGGTGGACCACACTGCAGAAAACAATGGAGAATTGAACACGAACCATTGAAATCCTTTAGGGATCACAGAAGTTCTGGATCAATATGATATTTGTTTTTCCTCTTGATTCAGGTCTTTGTGACCGTATGAACAAATTGGATGGAAAATAAACGTTATGGTGGGCCCTGGTAATTTTAAGGGTGGAAATCATTATCTCCACTATTATTTGTGGTATGGTCTAGATGATCTTCCGATGTGATTCATTTTTGGGTAATGCTCTAAAAAGATCTCTAAAATAGATGAATGGTGTAGATGGTGCGGCCCATTGTTGCGGCATGTCTTGATGTATATGAGGCCCATGTGATACGACCCACTTAATGTTATGAGGCCCATTGGTTCTGCCCATGTGATGTGGCCCACTTGAAGTATATGAGGCCCATTGGTGCGGCCCATGTGATGCAGCCCACTTGATGTATATGGGGCCCATTGGTGCGGCCCATGTGATGCAGCCCGACTTGATGTACATGAGGCCCATGAGTGCGGCCCAATGCCATGTAGGTGAGGCCCTTGTGTGAGGCCCAAAGTGATGTATATGAGGACTGATGTGATGCGTGATTCCACCATGATGTATGTAATGATATTTATGATGGGCCATGCCTTGGGAGCAATGATGGTTAAATGTCCACATTGTAACTCTCCCTAGGGCCCATTGTTAGGCCCATTCTTGATATGAGTAGGTCGTCTAGGCCTATCCTTAATATGAGGAGAGTATATTATCATCATATAACATGCTTAGTATCCATGCCCATGCGCATCATATGTATGCTTGATATGAGGAGTGATTGATCATAGCACATGCCATTGGGTGGTATATTATGAGACTCCCTGAGAGACGGAGTTGCCCTACATGATCGCGCGACATGCGCAGGTTTGACACGTAACTGAATAGTATAGCTCATGCATCTCGCATTTGTATGACATGATCACTTGGCGCCCTAGCGATATCAGGACTGTGGCTTCCATAGGTTCATCGTGGATGACTAGATGGGATACTGAAAATATTTGGTTCTAGCACTGTGGGCACATAGGATGTCCTTGGGTGAGTCCCAGAATCCTCTTGGTATCGAAGGATACTCCAACGTCTAGACCGAGTGGATCCATGAGTGCCCGAGTGCCGAATACCAATAGGCGGCGTTTCCGACTGTGTCGTGGTCGATTGGGAGGGGGTGTGGCCTTATCCGCCCGAGTGAGGGGGCTGTAAGTTAGGCTGAATATGAACATCTCATAAATGGGTTCACTATTGACAAGCTGGGTAAATATTGGTAGACTACTGGATAGGTAGATAGTGAGGTCTTTTCCACTCGCTAGTTGTGCGGCTAGGGAGGCGGCGGCCATTGTGGAGTGTACTAGACCCCGGTGATATATCTCAGAGATGAGCTATATTATTATGTGGACTTACTGAGTAGGAGTTGCGTACTCAGCATTTGACTCATTCATTCATTCATTCACTATCCACTCGGGCTAGTGGTGTGCAATCAAGTCATCTTGTGTACCATCGCAGTAGTCAGGATTTTGGTTGGGGCGCACAACCAACCTGAGATCAGGAGTTTACCACATTGAGTCTGACTATCCAAATTTAGGTATGGGACCGGTTTAGATAGAAGTCCCTTGTGATGGATTCCATAGCCTGCAATACTACGTACTATCATCCCGACTTCGCACTCTAGCTTGGTCATTTCATTCGCACCGCATATTGCATTACATCCGCGGCATACGACATTTTGAGTTGCTATGTTTCTGCATTTATATGGCCTAGATGAGGTTGATGGTATTCGTGGACTCGTTAGGATTTGCATATTGCATTGAATCCTCAATATATGATATTGGCTTATTATGTTTTTGCATTGCATAGCCTGAATAAGGCTGATGGTATATATAAACTTACCAGCATGTTTCCGCATTGCTCTGATATTGTATATTTGACACTTATCTTGCGCATACACTTACACCACCCTTTAAGCTTTTTATAAGCTTATGCACGATAGATGCATACAGGTGGCATTAGGTCGCAGCAGCATTGAGCTTGGAGCGTGCAATTGTCTTCTTGAGCTTTGATTATTGATATATATGTATTTCCCTTTTAGCACTGTATTCAACTGTTTATATTAGTGGATATGTGATGATGATGTTGTCTTTGTGATTTGGGCAAATTTGTGGTTATGCTTCTTATAAGATAAATGTACGTTGAAAAATCCTCCTTATAGGATACCAGGATCAGAATCTGGCGTATGGGCGTTGGGAGTTGAGAATGTGGTACTATGGAGGCCGTCGGCATTGGATTCGACGATCGAAAATTTTGTGAGCCCAATTTTTGAGTTTGGGGCGTGACACTTGAAGTCAAGCTCTACTCAGGTTTTGAACTCTAAGAAGGCATTTGGATGGTAAGTTACTTTATATAAGTTACTTATGCATCGAGTAGCTTATTTTAGTTTATACTTATCCGTACTTATCCAAACGTAGTTATCATCTAAAAAGGAGAAAAGTATGTTTAGTTTCCCACATCGCATGAGTAGTTATCCCTCATCTTTGTTTGGTCCAACGTTGATATACACCATGTAACGTCCTGAAAATTAGGGGTTGAGCAAAGCTCAGCTCCCGAGTTCCAACGCATCACTTATGCAACACAGATAATGATGATTATGATGAGAGCATTGAAACATGAATGAGATTATACCAAAACAACATATCATACTCCAGAGACAGTTAAATTTGCAAGCGGAAGACTGTGATAGATATATAAAATATATAAACTGTGGTGAGTCTCCAGAGTGTGATAATGTTACCAGGTTAATTCATTACAAATACAATTCCAAAATATACCAAATGCGTAAGGTCCTCTAGTCAACATCCCTGTAACCCCGTTGATCAAGACACGGCTCACATGAATCCATCAGAATACAACACATACAAGAAGGCATCCTCGTCGTCGCAAAAGTCTGGCTCCGCCTCATAAGCATCGCCATCACCTGCGGCTACAAAAGGGTTTGGTTGGTGTGTACAACACTGTCCCGTAACGTGGGAGTGAGTGATCAACTCAGTGGAACAATAAAGCATAGGTTAACATGTTATCAATTCAGTCAAGCAGTAATGATAAATCAGTACAATCAATATTTCTAAGTACTGTAATTAATGCAAGGATGAGAGGCAATAATGATGCATGCCCTCGCCAACATACTTCCTCGTGCGACACCATCTTACATCCGCGGCATGCTGTCACCCTCAGTGCTCCACATCTTCCAGGCACATGGAATGCGATGATGAGCATGATTACCGAGTTGTTATTAGTCCATTTCAAACAGCAGTATTGGGAAACTAAGGTACCTTCCTTATATCATTCTCAAACAATGATCCATTCTAGGGTCGTCAGTCCTAGACAATCTCATATGATGGTGTGTTTCTAGGTCGCTGCAAGGGCTGTCAGGGCTGTTACACGTAATCGTTACACCACTCCCCCATCACCTTATCAATACAGGCCTAATTTATACTTTGTTACTACAGGAAGGCTCGTTGCCTCACCACAGATTTAGAGTATGCTCAAGGTCACTACACCAGGTACGGTCAGGACTGTCAGGGTTGTTACACGGAATCGTTGCACCACTCCCCCATCACCCATCAAAGCAATGTAGGCCGACAGCTCGAATATAGTGTCCCATACCACTAAAATCCGCTCATGAGTCTGGTTGCTCAATGGTCACTACGAGGAGGCTCGTGGCCCCAGCGTAGGCCGACAGCTCGACCATGGTGTCCCATACCACCATGCCCGGCTCATGAGTCTTGACGGATCGAGGTACCACGGTTAACGAGATTCCACTGGTAAGGTTAGTACCTCAGGTTCAAACAGAAGCGTCCATATATGGTGAACATACATAAGACAGATCGAGTTACTTGACGAGCTTGGCTAGGTCGAGTGCACAACAAGTTGAACGATATGAAGTGCATAAGTACTTCGTGTGGCCAGCCACTATCGTCAACCGAAGTACGACTTGGGTTCGTCGAACACATCTTGCATGGCGAATGAATCTCAGCCACACATTCATTTCCATTTCTGATTTCTGGACTATAATCATAGCCTCAAACACAATCAATCCTTATTCAGAAGCATGTAGAGTAAAATAGAATAAACAAAGTAATTCAAGCATGTTATAAAGCATGTTATAAAGCACAATAACAGGAAATACAAACACATATATTTCATAAGTAAGCAGTTAAATTAAACAAACAACATGGAGGAAATCATATACATCTTTAAGGTAGCTGAGAATCCTATCTCAACACCTACCTAAAGCATAATCCTCAAAGTACTTACTCTTACAAGCATTTTCACAAACACTTAGGATACACTCTTTCAACATACATAGCGTATACTAGCAAAAACATATATTAGGGCGAACCCTTTCGCCAAGTAAGTATTATACACATATATAGCATGTTCATACAGTAATTAATTATGGCAAACACACTTTCAAAATTTATACGTATACAGTACTTTCTACAAATACGAAGAATACAGTATATTTAACATAGTTAATGTATAACCGAAAAGCGAAACGGACAGCACTTTGTACATGTGCAATAACATACAGATCATGAATCTATCATTATCTAACATTGAAAGCGTTGAAAACTATAACCTATACGTCTAAAGTCCACACCTTACGCCGATAAACGCGTAACGGAGTCAGTTCGTTCACCCTCGCTTTGTCTAAGGCACAACGATAACCTAAGACATGAAATAGGTTAGCTATTTCATCACTTGCAACAATCATAACCCTAGAACGGATTAAAGTTAGGGTTTCTTACCTAGAAACGAAGCTGGAATCGCCGGAAAAGCGATTAGATCGGAGTAATTAAGCACGTAGGATAGTTGGGTAGGGTATCAAGAAGAATCCCTCACTTCTCACACACTTTCTCTCTCTTTCTTCTCTTCTCTCCTAGGGTTTTCTCAAATTCGTATGGTGAGAATGAGAGAGGGTTTAAGGTCCTTATATAGGCCTAAAACTCTCCAAAATAGACTTAGGATCAAGGTATACTTAGGTTATGTCCAAAGCGGATTTGTTCCAGCTTAACGGAGCACTTCTGGAGCCCCCCCTTGAGCCAAAGGTCGGACTTAAGCTTACTGACTATAGACTAGGTCGAGTTAAGTTTTCGTTCCAGTCGGATTCTCAGATCACGTGTGGCGGAGCAGTTTCAGTTCAACAGTCACCGAATCTTGAACAGGGTTGCAAGTACACGGACATGTGCTAGGAAATATCTCTGATCCGAGGGTGTATTTGGGTCAGATTCTGACGGTCTGATTGCTTATATTTGGCCCGCAAACATCAAGTCTCAGATTACTTAAATTTCATTTAATTTCTAAAGAAAACCCAGTTTTATCACACTCTTCACTCTGGGCTCAAGCGAATAGCCGTGGGATATTGTCTGGATTTGATTTCCGAGATAGTTGTCAAGCCTAGCAAGGCGGTTCTAATTCTATAACCTCGTATCATTCGGACTTTTGATGTGCGGTCCAGATCTGATATGGAGTTTCAATGTGCTCCCGAGAGCAGTGGGATAATGAGTTTGTGTCACGCCCCAAACCCAGAAATCGGATTCACAGGAATCCAAATCGCCGAATTCAGTGCCGACAGCCTCCGTAGTCCCCCATTCTCGGCTCCTAGCGTCCATACGCCAGATTCCAATCCTGAGATCTTACAAGGAGGATTTTTTTTTGTACATTTAACTCGCAATAAGCATAACCACGAGATTACCCATTTCACAAAGGCAACATTATCATCACATATCCACTAATATAATCATTTGAGTACAATGCTGAAATGGAAATACATAAATCGAAAATCAAGCTTCAGAAGACCGTTGTACGCTCCAAGCTCAACAATGCTGCAACCTAACATCACCTGCACGCATCTATCGTGCATAAGCTTATAGAAAGCTTAGAGGGTGGTGTAAGTGTGTGCACCAGGTAAGTGCCAAGTAAGCAATATCAGAGTAATCAGAGTAAGCGGGAATACTAACAAGCCCATAAATCATACAATATCAAAATACGCATTATAGAACATCTATGCAAATGAGGAGTCATAAAGAGTCATACATCAGATGCCAAGGATGCGATGCAGTACGCAATTCCTAATGAGTGCACGAATACCGTCAGTCGTATCTAGACCGTATAAACGCATAAACATAGTAGCCCGGAATGTCATATGCAGTAGATGTAATGCGCTGTGTGGTGCGAATGGAATGACCATGCTGGAGTGTGAAGTCGGGATGATAGTACGTAATATCGCAGGCTATGGGGTCTATCATAAGGGCCTTCTATCCAAACCAATTCCATACTTAAATTTGGATAGTCAGACTCGATGTGGTAAACTCTTTATCTCAGGTTAGTCGCGTGCCCAACCGAAATCCTAGCCATGCGAAGGTACACGTAACAAATAGTTGCGCACCACCAGCCCGAGTAAATAGTGAATGAATGAATGAATGAATGAGTATGCAATCCTGCTCAATAAGTCCACATATCAGTACGGTTCATCTCTGAGATCATCACCGGGGTCTATTACACTCTACGCCAGCTTGCCGCCCCTATCCGAGTGCACAACTGGGTAAGTGGAAGAGACCTCACTATCTGCCTGCCAATATCGGGCCCAGCTCGTCGATAGCGGACCCATTCCTCAAGCTGGTCAAACTCAAACTAGATATTGCCCCCTCACTCAGGCGGATAAGGTCACACCCCCTCCTAACCGACCACGACATAGTGGGAGACGCGGCCTACTGGTATACGGCCCTCACGCGCTCATATATATCCACTCGGTCTCGACGTTGGGGCGTCTCCTGGCCACGGAGGTTTAGGGATTTTCACGCAGGGACATCTATGGTGCCCGTATGTTAGAACCAAACTTCTGGTGTCCCGTCTGGCCATCCACGATATGCCTGTGGAGGCTACGGCCCTGATATCGCTAGGGCGTACAATAATCATAATGCAAGATGTATGAGTCATACAATCCAGTCATGCATCAATCCTGCACATACCGAGCACTCATGTGAGATAACCTCCGCCTATCAGGGAGTCTCATAACAACATGCTCAATGACATATGCAATGATCAACCACATCTCATAAGAAACATGCAGATGATGCGTATGGGCATGTATCATGATGCTACGCTGTCACATACTCATAATCGGTATCAATAATCGGCATCGACAATCGACCTCAACAATGTGGACATTTAACCAACATTGCCCCCGAGGGATGGCCCTCAAAGATCCTAACATATGGTGGACCCATGACCTCACACAAGGGCCAAATATACAACACCATGGGTCTCACTCGAGAGCTTAATACACATCACGATGGGCCTTTCACATGGGCTTAACTTACATCACAATGGGCCTCAACTACGAGTCGCATATACACCATATAGGTCTCGACAATCAAAATCAACACTCAGACTGGGCCTCGATAATCGAAATCAACGCTTAGACTCAGCCTCGACAATCGGAGTCGGCCTCTATACTTGGCCTCGACAATCGGGATCGATTGATAATCAGAATCGGCAAATCGGTCACGACAATCGGAATTGGCATTCGGCCATGACAATCCGGATTGATCGATAATCAGAGTCGGCAAATCGTTCACGACGATCGAATCAATCGATAATCAGACTCGGTAAATCGGTCACAGCAATTGGAGTCGATAATTGGTCACGACAATCGGAATCAATCGATAATCAGAATCGACAAATCGGTCACGTCAATTGGCCACGACAATCGGGATCGATCGATAATTAGAATTAGCAAATCAGTCACGACAATCGGATCGATCGATAATCAGAGTCAGCAAATTGGTCACGACGATCGGATTGATTGATAATCAGAATTGGCAAATCGATCACGGTAATTGGAGTCGGTAATCGGCTATGACAATCGGATCAATCGATAATCAGAGTCGGCAAATCGGTCACAACGATCGGATCGATCGATAATCGGTCATGATAAACGACCTCGATCGCTAATCGGCAATCGGTCATGATAATAAAAAATCGGCAATCGGTCATGATAAACGGCCTAACAAAGGGCCTAAGGGAAGGTCACAATGAGGACTTTCAACCATCATTGCCCATCCATGTGGACATTTAACTAACACTGCTCCTAAGAAGTGGCCTATATAGAGCCAAACATACATCGCATTGGGCCTTGTTCATGGACTTCATGTACATTACAATGGGCCGCAATACATGGGCTAAAAAAAAATACCTCTCATTGGGCCTTACCAAATGGGCTGGAAATACATCACAATGGGCTATGACCCATGGGCCTCAGATATAACAAGTGGGTCGCATCAATGGACCGCACTAATGGGCCTCGTATACATCAAGCGGACCACATCAATGGACCTCATATACCAATAGGTGAGCCCTACTCATGGGCCTCAAGTACATAACATGTGGGCCCTACACATGGGTCTCATACACATCGCAACGGATTGCTCACACAAGCCTAACATACATCAAGTCGGGCATCATCACATGGGCCTAATATGCATCGTAATGGGCCACTCACATGGGCTTAATACACACCACGATGTACCACGTCAAAAAGGGCCATAAATACACAACAGGTGGGCCCTGCACATGGGCCTCATAAACATCAAATGGGTCGTATGACACGGGCAGCTCCAATCAAACACGTACGTCACGGTGGGCCGCATCACATGGGCCTCACAATGGGCCTTAGATTCTTACAGGTGGGCCCTATCATATAGGCCTTAATTACAAGCAGGTGGGTCCCATCTGGCAAAACAGGTGGATGATTTGGGTAAAACACATATAAGGTGGGTCCACAATGGACGAACGGTTAGGATCTAGTACATACATCGCGGATGGGCCCACGCGGCACCGTCTAAATCGACAGTGTGCGTATACAGCACAAACATCACGGAGGGTCCCACCGTCCTCAATCAGATAGATAGACGGCTAGGATGTAATGCATGTACATCAAGGTGGGTCCCATCCCACATGCGGTACATGTGGGGTGGGCCCCACACAATCTGAAAACAGGCGGATGGTGTGTGTGAAACACATACATGTTGTGGGTCTGCACGGATAGACAGCACAGCTAGAACACGTATCATGGTTGGAACACATTACACGTGGCAGGTGAGGTTAGGATGCGTACATCAGGGCCCCAACAGATCAGCTGACGTCCATCAAGATGGACGGTCTTGACATGACACATACACCCAGTGGAGTATCCCTGCACCGTCCAATTATGGCCCAGCAAATCAGCACTATCTAAGCATTGGACGGTGCTGGTAAGGCACATACAACAAGGTGCATGGACGGTGAGATCTAACATATACATCAGGTATGCCCCACAGCTACTGGCAGCGTGGATGCAACACCTATACACGTGGGGTCCACAGCTGCTGGCAGCGTGGACAAGGCATACATCACGGTGAACTCCATCCACATGGAAGGATGGCTCATATAAAACGCTTACACTATGGTGGGCCCACCCTCAAATGGATGAACGGTAGGATGTACAGAGAGGTGGGTCCCACATATTGCTGACGTCATCTGACAGCTATAAAGCTGGTGTGAGGTTCCCAACCAAACCGCATCCACCGTCCAGAAGATCTGGACGGTGCAGATATAATAAATACATCAATGTGGATCCCACCCACACGTGTGGGGTGGGCCACGGATGGACAGTGCGATGAAACACATATACCATGGTGGCCTGGCACCGTCCAGCACATACAGCACCGTCCAAAGGACTAGACGGTGTGGTGAAACAAGTACATCACAGTGGGTCCCTGTCCAGCGTGGACATACATCATCAAGTGGGCCACACGTAGATATAAGCCACATGCATCATGGTGGTAGGTCCACATAACTTGCTGGCGTCCGGGGCAGCAGCGGCTGCCCACTGCACGGACCCAGTAGATGGACGGTTTTGTTTCCCCTTGCAGTCTGATATTTATTTCCCCTTCATCTGAGCCTATCTAAAACGGACAGCCTGGATGCAACAGGTGGTCTCACCGTCTAGATCTGCTGGACGGTGTGGATCCACACACATTCATCAGGTGGGCCGCCATAGGAGAGAGAGAGAGAGAGAGAGAGAGAGAGAGAGAGAGAGAGGATGGTGGAGGGACCCCGCCACTATGGGCCCCTCTTTATCAAATGCACACATCAAGATGGGTCCCACATCATGTGGACCCTACATCAAAATCAAATAAAACGAACACCCACAAACAAAGAAGATTCACCCACCTTAGATTTCTCCATCCTTCTTCCGCCAATGCATGCTAGAGCTCCAATTGAACAATTTCAACGGTCGGGATCAAACTTGGATGGTGGAGATGGGAGATAGGAAAGTGAGCCACACAAGCTCTCCCATGGAAGCTTGCTTGGACGTGGGATGCTTGCTTGGAGAATGAGAGAGAATGAAAGAGAGAGAGAGATGATGGGAGAGAGATGGTGAGGTGATGGGAAAGTTGACTTTAGGTAAGGGTGATGTAAGAGGGGGATGGGTGCTTGTACTTGACTTGATGAGATGGAGTACTTGACTTATGACATGATTGATGGGACATTCTCTTGGGATTGTAAAGTGCGGCGTTTTCCTCGAACTGAACGCGGCCCACATTTCTTGACCTGGGTATCGCATCGGCGCGCAAGACGCGGTATCGGAATCGCGGCGATGGCGCGATCGCATTGGTATAAGTCTCGGGTCGAGCCGACTCAGACTGACAGGATCTGTCTCAAGATCATGCGTAGACGTCGGTTACAGATTGCGAGTCACTGAAATTCGACCGGAATGACCGCGAAAGTCTATGGAATGGTACGGGCTAGGATGCGGGTCTTACAGTTTGATCCTAGATTTTAGGGTAACCTAGCGTCAATGATTCTACAAGTTTTGGGTCTTGCAGATCGTATTTAAAGTGATTCAAGCGGATTTCATGGCTAATCTAGTTTAGCACTTAGTTACCTTTGAAGGATAAGGTAGTGAAAGGTGAGATTTGTGAAGGAAAATAGTTAAAAATTGATTTTAGACTGTGGGATTGAGTTCTGACAAGTTAATAAGGTGCTAGGAGAGACCCATTGCCTAAGGACGTCTAATTCCACGTTGGCAAAAATCTGGAATGTTATAATCTACCCCCCTTAAAAATAATTTCGTCCCCGAAATTGGCTAAAGGTAATAAGCAAGAATTCTATTATTTCATTTGCCTAAGATTTATTAATTTTAAGTTTATATGCGCGGTAGGGTGTATATTGTGCATGCTAGTCTAGTACATTTTAGACACTACTCCCCTTAAAAATTTATTTCTTTATCCCTTGTTTATTCCCTAATAAGTTGATACAATTTATTCCGTTATCTATTTGACATCTTGACGACAATTCCCACCTATTTAGAGTAAGATAGCTATTTTCAATGTTTGACCAACACGGAGAGACGGTTATAGTGGGCTTGATCCCGATACATCGATCATCTACCTGGCCAGGGTAGAAAGCTCAACGTATCCCTTCCTAGTCCTGGTGGCTCCTGGTCTTCTGCTCGGCCAAGCAGTGAGTCCATTGGTAGTCACCCAGGATTGAGAAGCTGCGAACGCTTCGCAGTTTATATTTCAGTAACTCCGTAGTCCGATCACTCTAAAACCTTAGGGAATGTCCATCATTGAAAGGTTTAAATGTCCTATTTCTTGGGTTGCCCTTTAGGTCTTGGTCTAAGAGAGTCCTCGTTATTATCTATGTCCAAGAAAATGGTGAATCAAATCTTACTAGATCATCCTAAAACGGTTTCTCATAGTAGAACTTGTTAGGGCTTCTATTATGTTTGTATTCAACGAGCACAGTTGTAGATGCGTTGACCTTGGCTATTGTAATTCGGTTCATACCCATTGTTAGGCCTATTCTGTAATATGAAATTGTTTAACACTTAAACCCTAATTGCTTTACATTCTAAGGAAGATTCAGATCCTATTTAATGACCTATTCCTACGTATAGTCTGGATCAATTCCATTCGATCATGGGCCAGTGGGGCAAGGGTCCACCACGTTTCCGCTGCGCCACCCAGATCAAAGAGGTGTATTAGCCGACCTAACTAGATTGAGCTCATAATGTTCTACCCCCCTTAAAAATTTATTTCTACCTCCAGGGTTCAAGATCTATGTCCTGATCCGTATATCGGAACAAAGTGTAATTTAAGACCTATCCTTGACATGAAATGGGATACGATCTCCCAATACATTGGTCTTCCTTCCATCGATGATGTGTACTATGACATTGGTACCTATGGTCATAGAAAGGAGCTAAAGATGATGGGTATGTGGTTGATTCAGGGACAGGTGTGAGTTTGGGGCAAGATGCCTAATTCTTCCAAGGAGTTTTGTCACGGTCCAGACTTATCCTATTTAATCATGTCTAGCTTAACAGGCAGGCTATCTTTCTACATTCATATGCACAATATGTATGCCGACATGACATGTAATTTGGGACCTATTTCTTAACTGTCTGTTGCCCATTTGGGGAATTTCTTAAGCTTAAAAGACAAAGTCTCTATCGGTTATATACTCCTAACACTTCTCAAAGGCGAAGTTATAAACTTTTGGTTATAAGTGGTCGGCCCAACACGGAAATGATGTTGTGTAATGGGTCTGAGTCGGTTAAGCCGAACAACTAAGTCTATTATTCAATTGGCTTAGCATAATTAATTAGTCCTTTACCTTCCTTAGCCTATCCAGTAGCTTAGTCGCAACGTATGAGTAGCGGTAATCCACTAGTTGTAATCCAAAGTCTATGCTTACATGCCAGATGATTTCATACCCTTTCTAATACAAGAAATTGTTTATCGCTTAGGACCAAATGTTGTCTGATTGGAATTGAGTTGCCCGAACCTGAATGTAACTACACTCGAGCACTACACACATGCTCGTATTATCTAAGGAGGTCATAGGGTTCGCATTATTAATTTGTTGGATTTCTTATATGGTTAGGTTTGTCGAAATCTAAGAGCACCGCTCTAGGTCCAAAACTCCAAGGGCCTATTTGGCCAGTGGTCTTAAGTTGTATTTAATGGGCTTGCATTGCTAATCCCTCCTCGGGATTGGGAGTGGCATGGTTGGTAGGAGGGTGAGTAGGGATTAATTTTATAGGCTTTGGAAAATGAGCCTTGTGTTGGAAAGTGTGAGATGGGATTTCCAAACCCCATGATGATGAATTTTTAAGTGTAATTTGAAAGGAAAACCCAGGATATACTTTTCATTGCATACATTCCAAACATGGTATTGGAAAACATAGGATACACCCAATCTAGGGACAATATCTTACACATACATTTATTGTTACTTTTACAATTCTATCTACCTTACTCACCTGATGCAATTGGCCGAACGGGCCTTAAACGTCCTAACATTTGGAGGTTGTGAAGGTTATGAGACACAAATGAAGATACATGTGAGCTAATACAACCAGGGCTTCAACCACTTATATCATTCTACCAAACATTACACTACTAGGCCTATCAACATGAAATTACAAACATATCCTAAAGCAGCAACCAAAACAAGCTACAAACATCGGCATAGATGACTAGGCATCCGAGTCTGGCGATGGAGGAGGGGCACCCTTTTTCTTTCCCATGAGAGAAAGAAAGGTGGAGATCGAAAATATGGCCGTAATGAGCTCAAAGAAGGCCATGAAAAATAAAGACAAGGGGTAAAAGGAATGGGGTTTGATGGGTTGTTTGAGTTGTGAGGAAATGAGCCACAAAGAGGGGTTTGTGAACTTAAGGCAAGTGAAAAGAAGAAGATGGGAGATGTATGCAACGCGACTATGGAGGGCAGTTGGAAGCATAAAATGATGAAGGAAATCAATTTCCTAGGAAGGGGAAGATGGGATTTGAGGTTTGCACGATTTTGAGACCAAAAAGAGAGTGTAAAGGCTCAAATGAAAGGGAAATGAGAGAGACTGCAGCTGTAGGAGGGAGTTTTCGAATGGGTAACGACGGTCGTGCACTAAAGCGGAAAGAGTGATTGGAGGGGCGTTTTCTATGAAAAATAAAAAATTTTGCGGAGAAAGGAGAGCTTGGAGGGGAGGGTTTGGACTGTTTAAAAATGAAACACCACACATCAGGGGGCCACACTAGTCCCCAAACTCGGTCGGCCTGACCGGCCCGCCTGGCCGAGCCCGCTGACCGGCGAGGCCTCGTCGACTGGGGGAGGGCCTCGCCACCCTCTGGACAAAGTGGCGATGGCTCACCACTTGGGCGAGGTCCTTGTGACCCCTAGGCCCCAAAAAGATGTGGGTCCCACCCTGGGTCCCCCCGGAGGTGCCCCATTTTGTCCCTGACTCCGTTTTGAGCCGTATCAGGGCCAATTTGCAAACCGAAATGAGTTTATGTGACGTGTAGCATATGATTTTAGGGTAGGAGGCACTAATCTATCCAAATAACCCATTTATCTGGTTATATTCCAAAAGGTTAAGGGTCAAAACCCATTTTATCCATTTATTTCCTATTTATGGTAAGTTTTAGTTTCGGTATCGTTCTTCATCATTTATACCCCAGGATGGGTGTGTATTACGAATGTGTTTAAAAGAAATGAAGCATACAGTGGTGGAGGGTGAGATTTTGAAGGAATTGGATAAAAAGGGGTTTTAGGCTTTGAGAGTAAGTTTAAGGTGTTGTGGTTGATTCACAACCTAAGGACATTCGTTTCTAGGGAACGACTCAAACCCTTCGATTGACGGCCTAGAGGCGACTTAGGTCGTTTCGGGTGATCATGGGTGTGTACGGCCCAATCTCAACGGCCGATTTCGGTCAGTTTCGTCGTTCGGCGAAATTGAAAAATTCTAAGTCGATTCCTACGTTCCGTCGCTCCCTCCTAAGTCAGAGTGTGTTAGAGTGCATCGTGTGACCATAACCTAGATCTGGTTTAATCCAAATCATGCTCTGATACCATCTTGTAACGCCCTGAAAATTGGAGGTCGAGCAAAGCTCAGCTCCCGAGTTCCAACGCATCACTTATGCAACACAGATAATGATGATTATGATGAGAGCATTGAAACATGAATGAGATTATACCAAAACAGTATATCATACTCCAGAGACAGTTAAATTTGTAAGCGGAAGACTGTGATAGATATATAAAATCTATAAACTGTGGTGAGTCTCCAAAGTGTGATAATGTTACTAGGTTAATTCATTACAAGTACAATTCCAAAATATACCAAATGCATAAATTCCTCTAGTCAACATCCCTGTAACCCCATCGATCAAGACACGGCTCACATGAAGCCATCAGAATACAGCACATACAAGAAGGCATCTTCGTTGCCGCAAAAGTCCGGCTCCGCCTTATAAGCATCGCCATCACCTGCGGCTACAACAAGGTCTGGTTGGTGTGTACAACACCGTCTCGTAACATGGGAGTGAGTGATTAACTCAGTGGAACAATAAAGCATAGGTTAACATGTTATCAATTCAGTCAAAGCAGTACAATCAATGTTCCTAAGTACTGTAATTAATGCAAGGATGAGATGCAATAATGATGCGTGCCCTCGCCAACATACTCCCTCGTGCGACACCATCTTACGTTTGTGGCATGCTGTCACCCTCAGTGTAAGCCCTGTATCCTAGACCGTACCGTTACGTAGGTTCCCGCGGTCTTTTCGGTCGAATTTCAGCAACCTTCGACCCTTAACTGGCATTGCCAGCGACCTTGATTCACACGTCGTTAATCTGATTCTACTCAACCCGAGACTTATACCATTGCGACCGCGCCGTCTCCGCGGTTCCGATGCCGCGACTCGCGCGCCGAGGTGATACTCTGGCTAGGAGATGTGGGCCAGTGTTCGATGCGAGGAAAATGACGCGCATGCGAAACCCAAGAGAATCTCTACGAGATGTCACATCAACCATCCATCAATCAATCTCATTAAGGGTGAAGTACACATCACTTTTCACCCATTTTCAAGTAACCCCAAAGTAAAAAAGTCTCTTACAAGCCCATACTTTTCTTACACTAATGGCCACAAAAGTCAAAAAGTCTCTTACACCCATCACTCACCACATCTATCACTCCATCAAACATCACCCATCTCCCTCTCCCTTTTACAAACCTCTCTCTCTCATTTTCAAACTTCATTCCCAAGCAAGAGAGAAAATTCCATACGTATGAGCCTCTCCCTCTCCTTCAAAGCTCCAAGTGTGGCCCACCTTTCCATCCCAAGATCTCCCATCCTAGCCATCCATTCCTCATCTCCTCTATTGGAATCAAAGCAAAGGAGCATAGGAAGCCTAAGGTGCAAGAAGAGCCGGTGGGTGATCGTAGATTTCATTTTTCATTCATTTTGTTGATTTAAGGGTCCATGTAGTGGGACCCTCCATTATGTATGCTTAAATTCAAGAGGGGCCCATAGTGGCGGGGCCCCTCCGATATTTTCAATCTCTTCCTCTCTCCCTCTCTCTCTCTCTTTCTATGATTGTGGCCCACCTAATATGTATGTTATCATCCATGCCATTTTCGGTGGACCCCATCCATGTGGGACACACCATGATGTTTTTGTACTATCCCAACCATCTATTGGGGGCCCACCTTAAGGTGGCTAACAGTGGGAGTGGCCGTCAGTGAAATGTGAACTGAGGTGGGCCCACTCAGCCCCCTTGCTCAGGTAGTAGACCGAGTGGAGATACTCGTTCCAGCACTGGAGGTCTTGGTATTGCTGCCTGTGGGGTGGCTAACATGGACTGTGTGTGGCTAACGTGGACTGTGTGGACTGACATGGAGTGCGTGAACTGACGGTGGGGGGTCAGGGGAATCCATCCACACCGTCCATCCATTTTGATGGCCGCACCATCACACACGTGTGGTGCTCCCATCGTCCAAGGTCGCTGGGACCCACCCAGTCCATTAGCTCAACTGGCAGACGGTGTGAAAGATACCTCGTTTTAAACACTGAGGTCTTGGTTCCCCAGTGGGGTGGCTGACTATGAGTGAGAACACGGTGGGGTCCATGGGACCCCATCCACGCCGTCCAACCATTTTGGTGGGCCACACCATCACGTGTGGTGTCCACCGTCATTAGACGGTGGGACCCACCTCGTGCGGGCCCTCGTTGGACACCAAGATCCATAGCTCAACTGGCAGCGGAGTGGAGACACCTCGTTTTACACTGAGGTTTTGGTACCGTCCCTGTGGGGTGGCTAACGGTGATGTGACCACTGATGTGGGGCCCACCTGACCTTTGGGTGCAGCTGAAACTTGGTCGGACCCTTCATTCAAGCGGGACACCCACAATGGATGGGCTGGATTTGTGGACCCCATCTCGGTGGGCCCAATAGAATGTTTTACATGGAGGGTAGCCTCCCAACTATCTTATCTGGCGTGGCCCACACGAATCACGGAATGACTTGATTTTTGAGACCTAGGCCCACCCTGGAATGGTGCATCTGACTGGTGGGTTAGATGTTGGCAAACATCAACGATGGGGCCCACACCGATCAACCTTATGGACGTTAAAATCAGCTCAAGCGCTGTACCTTTCCCATATATAATATATATGGTGGGCCCTACGTGGACCACCTCTGTTGCTGTCAGGAAGGCAGTAGAAAAGAAAAAAAATAGAAAAGAAAAGAAAAAGAAAAAGAAAGAAAAAGGTAATAGGGGCCACGTGCCCTCTCTCTCTCTACATCTCTCTCCTTACACCTCTCTCTCTACACATCTCTCTCTATCTTTCTCTCTAGCTCTCTCTCTCTGACGCTCTCCTATCTCTCTCTAGCTTTCTCTCACTCTCTCTGACGCTCTCTCTATCTCTCTCTAGCTCTCTTTATCTCTCTCTATCTCTCTCTCTATCTCTCTCTCTTAATCATCCTCAGTAGTCCCTGGTGCTGTGTTTGTGCATCCAAGTGGTCCATATGGTGAGGCCCACTTGTTTGTATTGTTAGGCTCAGATCCGAGGACCATTTGGTGCATACAAGGCTCAAGTAGCGGGGCCCATTTGTTGTATATATATGGCCCACATGAGAGGCCCATCGGTATGGCCTATTTGATTGCATGAGGCCCATTTGTGCTCTAGATGGGCCCACTTGATTTGATTCGGCCCATTCGAATCGGCCCATTGAGTGAGGTTCCGCCAGGATGTTTGTGTTGATGTTTCTTTTGGCGGTCATGCCTTGGGAGCAATGTTGGTTTGACGTCCACATTGATGGGCAATGATGGTTAGATGTCCTCATTGTGACCTTCCCTTAGGCCTTGTTAGGCCATTCCCTTCATGGGTTAACCCAAATAAGTGGGCCCCATTCGCCGTATGTGATTGATCGATTTCGATTATCGGTGCCGATTACCGGTGCTGAATATCAGTACCGATTGTCGAGACCGACGCCGACTTTTGACCCTGATTATCGGTGCCGATTACTGATACTGATATCGGTACCGATTGTCGAGGCCGACGCCGATTATTGACCCTGATTAGCGGTGCCGATTACCGATGCTCGAGGCCGACGTCGATTATCGATATCGAGTATGAGCATGTGACAACATGATATCATAATACATGTCCATACGCATCATCTGAATGCTTGTAATGAGATGAGTGATTGATCATAGCACCTACCTTTGAGCAGATTGTTTATGGGCTCCCTGATAGGTGGAGTTGCACTACATGAGCACACGATGCGCACAAGATTACTGCATGACTGGATTGTGTGATTCATGCATCTTGCATCGTGTGACATGTGTACTGTACGCCCTAGCGACATCAGGGTCGTAGCCGCCACAAGCATATCGTGGTTGACAAGATTGGATATCGAAAATCTTGTTCTACATGAGGTGCTATAGATATCCCTGGGTGAAAGTCCCTAAACCCTTATGATACCAAGAGGTTACTTCAACATTTAGACCGAGTGGGTATAGGAGTGCCGAGTGTCGATTACCAGACGGCTGCGCTTTCCACTGTGTTATGATCGGTTGGGCGGGTGTATGGCCTTACCCGCCCAAGAGGAGGGGGCAATGCTAGGCTGAGTTTGACCAGCTCGAGGAATGGGTCCGCTATCGACGAGCCGCGCCCGATATTGGTAGGCGGGTTGTGAGGTCTCTTCCACTTACCTTATTGCTCGCAATGGGGCGGCAATCTGGTTTAGAGTGTACTAGACCCCGGTGATATCCCAGATTTGAGCTGTATTGATATGTGGATGTAGATGAGGATTTGTATGCTTGAGTTGCATCTTGCATCGCATGGCCTTGGTATGACTGACATCATTCATGCCTTGCATCATATAGCCTTGGTACGGCTAGTGGTATTCATGGATTCATCAGCATGTTCCGCATTACTCTGATACTGCATATCTGCATTACTACCTTGCGCCCACACTTTCACTACCCTCTAAGCTTTCTATAAGCTTATGCACGACCGTTACATCCAGGTGACGTGAGGACGCAACAGCGCTGAGGTAGGAGTGCAGAGAAGATCATTTTGAAGCTTTTGTCTAGGGAGGCTGTCAGCGCCGAATTGGGCGATCGAGAATTTTGTGAGCCCAGTTTTTGAGTTTGGGGCGTGACAGAAGTTGGTATTAGAGCATAACTCAGGAATAACCAAGAACAATATTACATGTCTGCTATGAGTTTGAATGATTGAGTCCTTAGTACGGATAGCTTAGCAATATTTTATTACCGACCCTTAACGTGCGTACCTTCCTGAGTTTTCAAGTTGATAGGCGACTTCGATCTTCCTATAGGACATGGCGCGGCAGAGAGTGACCCGATCGACCCTCGCACCACCACCTGAGACTTCCGCATCACCGCCTGAGACTCCTGCACTACCACCGACGATGCCCGCTCCACCACCAGAGATTCATACTGCCCAGCCTATGGATGCAGCTCCTCCACCAGAGACCGATGCGGATCGGACCGTATCCGTGAGTGCTTCCTAGTTACAACAGATGTTACAGGCTGTGACAGCTGCACTTCAGGGATAGGGCAGACACCCAGTCGTTTCGCCGGCCTAGGCAGAGCAGGAGCGCGCGAGTGCCCTCCTTTATGAGTTTCGATAACTCGATCCCCCACGTTTTCAGGGTGAGCCAGACCCGATGGTAGCTGAGAGATGGCACGCCGATGTGGAGAAGATATTCGAGACGATGGGATGCACGACTGAGCGGCGAGTCTGATTAGCCATATTTCTTCTCCATGGTGAGGCTGAGCACAGGTGGACGTCAGTCTCCCTAGCAGCAGGCGCTGATTTTGTGTGAACATGGGGGGATTTTGTGGATTGGTTCGACTGACAGTATTTTCTTGATCACATTCGACGACAGCGAGCGTTGGAGTTCGAGGCCTTGGTGCAGGGTGATATGACTGTGGCTTAGTATGAGGCCCATTTTGTAGCGCTGTCTAGATTTACACCATATCTAGTAGATGATGAGGGGCGGAAAGCCCGCCGATTCGAGGACGGTTTACACTACGATCTCCGAGGCCGTGTCATTGGGCATGACTTCCGACTTTCGAGGGAGTGGTACGGAAGGCCCAGATTTATGAGGCTGAGTGGGCCGGTTCTCAGTCCGATCGCAGTTAGAGGAGAGACCAGAAGAGGCTCGCTCCTTCCGGTGACTCGCAGCAACATCGACCGTAGCAGCAGAGGCGCATAAGTCGCCCAGCCTTCCGAGCACCAGCAGCACCTCCAATACCACCTCCGAGGTAGTTCATCGGCACCTATTTTGGGTGCGATGTGACGGGGCATCGTATGTGGGAGTGTCCCCGCCCTCAGCAGCAGCAGCAGAGGCCCCCACAACAGCAGCAGCCGAGGGGTCCATAGCAGCCTCCACCATAGCAGCAGAGACCCGCACAATAGCAGCGACAACAGCCCCCACCACCGAGGCCACCGAGGCCACCGAGGCAGCAGCAGCAGCATCAGCACCGGCACCAACCTCCGAGACCGCAGTAGCAAAGGTAGCAGTTTCGACCGCCTCAGCGACCCTAGCAGCAGCAGCACGTTCAGAGGGGACAGGCACCTCCCCAGCCAGCTCAGGCTAGGTTCTACATGGCTCAGCAGGATCCGCAGTCATCTGGAGGAGTTTTTGAGAGTATGCTTTTAGTCTTTGCATGTGCTGCACGTGTGTTGTTTGATTCTGGTGCATCGCATTCTTTTGTGGGCGAGAGTTTCTGCCGATCGACTGGCCTACCGTTGGAGTCTACTCATGAGTGTCTGTCAGTATCGACTCCCTTAGGGAAGACTGCAGTATTGGGCCGATTTTGCTCATCTTGCCCCGTTCTAGTCGGGGATACCTTTTTGCCTGCTGATCTGTTTGCATTGCCGATGTCCGAGTTCGATGTCATCCTGGGCATGGATTGGCTTGTCGAGTACTGTGCAGTCTTAGACTGCTCCGCGAGGACCATCACATTCTGTATACCAGGCTTGCCGCAGTTTCAGTTCGTTGCAGAGCCCCAAGGAGAGCCATTGTCTTGCTTGATGTCCTGCGCCGTTGAGGAGCCTGTTGCCGCTTGTATTGATTAGATGCCGATTGTTTGCGATTTTTTCGATGTGTTTCAGGAGATTCCGGGATTACCGCCTCGTCGACTCACCGAGTTTCAGATTGATCTTGTGCCCGGTTCCACGCCTATTTCGAAGGCCCCATATCGTATGGCACCGTTAGAGCTGTGAGAACTGCAGAAGCAGCTGGACGAGTTGCGCGAGTTGGGGTTTATCCGTCTAAGCAGTTCGCCGTGGGGAATGCCGGTACTCTTCGTGAAGAAGAAGGATGGATCATTGAGGCTCTGCGTAGACTACCGCGAGCTCAACAAGGTCACGATCAAGAACAAGTACCCACTCCCGAGGATTGATGATTTGTTTGATCAGCTGCAGGGTGCACAGTTCTTTTCGAAGATTGACTTGCGTTCCGGTTATCATCAGATTCGGGTCCGAGAGGAGGACATTCCGAAGACGGCTTTCAGGATGCGCTACGGTCATTTTGAGTTTCAGGTCATGACCTTCGGACTGACCAATGCACCTGCGGTCTTCATGCAATTGATGAACAAGGTCTTCTGGCCTTATCTCGATCAGTTTGTTGTAGTCTTCGAGGACCCGTGAGGGGCATGAGCAGCATCTGGAGGTTACGTTGCAGACCCTCCGCGCACACTAGCTGTATGCGAAGCTGGAGAAGTGCGAGTTCTGGCAGGAAGAGGTGAAGTTCCTCGGTCACGTGGTGATGAGGGTGGGAGTCGCAGTGGACCCCTCGAAGGTTGAGGCAGTGCGTCAGTGGGGCCAGCCACGACCACGTCCGAGATCCACAGTTTCCTTGGTTTAATGGGCTATTACCGGCGTTTCATCGAGGGCTTCTCCCGTATTGCAGCCCCGCTGACCAGGTTGACTCGGAAGGGTGCAGAGTTTATTTGGAGCGACGCCTGCGAGCGAGCGTTTATGGAGTTGAAGGACCGTCTGACGTCCGCTCCTGTTCTCACTCTTCCCTTTAGGAGTGATGGATTTATTGTATTCACCGATGCTCGCATATTGGGTTGGGTGCTGTCCTGTTGCAACACGGGAGACCAGTGGCCTTCGCGTCTCGCCAGCTCAAGATCCATGAGCTGAACTACCCCACACATGATTTGGAGCTGGCTGCAGTTGTCTTCGCACTGAAGGTGTGGAGGCACTATCTCTATGGGGTTAGGTTCGAGCTCTTCTCCGACCACAGGAGCTTGAAGTACCTCTTCTCGCAGTTTGAGTTGAACATGAGGCAGAGGCGCTGGATGGAGCTCCTGAAGGATTATGACTTCGATTTTCAGTACCACCCGGGCAAGGTGAACGTGGTGGCGGATGCCCTCAGCCGTCAGCCATGAGGCCTGGTGGCACATATGATGATTCAGGAGTGGCGGATGCTTGAGAATGTGGTAGAGTATGATTTTGAGTTCGGCCTGCAGTCTTCTATCGTGCAATTATCGAGCCTGTCGATTCAACCCTCTCTTGTCGCAAGGGTGATCGAGGCTCAACAGGGTGATGAGTCATTGCAGAGTTATATGGCAGAGGCAGCATCTGAGAGTCAGGTAGATTGATAGATTGGTACTGATGGTGGACTTCGCTTCAGAGGTCGATTATGTGTCCCGGATATCCCTGAGTTACGCAGAGATCTTATGACCGAGGCGCATCGATCGCAATTTTTTATCCATCCTGGCTCAACGAAGATGTACCGTGACATGAAGCGACAGTATTTTTGGATGGGGATGAAGCGCTAGATCGCCAGTTTTGTGGCTGAGTGTGACACTTGCCAGCGTGTCAAGGCCGATCATCAGAGACCTCCTGGTCTATTGCAGCCGCTGAGTATCCCAATGTGGAAGTGGGAGCACGTGTCGATAGATTTTATTATTGGTTTGCCGAGGACTCAGCGCGGTTATGACTCCATTTGGGTCATTGTTGATCGTCTAGCGAAGTCGGCACATTTTCTTGCGATTCGTGCAACTTTGCCTTTGGACCGGCTTGCGAGGTTATTCCTCAAGGAGATTGTGAGACTGTATGGCGTTCCAGTTTCGATCGTTTCTGACCGAGACCTGAGGTTCACGTCTCAGTTTTGGAGGAGTTTTCAGAGAGCAATGAGGACTGATTTGCAGCTCAGTACTGCGTACCATCCGCAGACCGATGGCTAAACCGAGAGGGTCAACCAGATCCTTGAGGATATGCTTCGGGCTTGCGTGATTGATTTCGGGGGTAGCAGGGATGAGCATCTGCGATTGACTGAGTTCGCATACAATAATAGCTATTAGGCGACCATCGGCATGACTCCTTTTGAGGCACTATATGGCAGACCGTACAGATCACCGAGTTGTTGGACTGAGGTTGGAGAGCGCCGTCTCTAGGTCCCGAGCTTGTGCAGGAGACTCAGAGGCTATCGATATCATCAGGCAGAGGATGCGCACAGCTCAGAGCCGGCAGAAGAGTTTTGCTGATCGTCGGCATCGTCCCTTGGAGTTTGATGTAGGGGACCATGTGTATCTCAAGGTCTCGCCCATGAAGGGCGTAGTTTGTTTTGGAGCGAAGGGCAAGCTTGCCCCGAGATTCATAGGACCTTTTGAGATCACTAGGCGCATTGGCGCTATGGCCTATCGGCTTGCCTTGCCATCTCAGTTGTCTGGTGTTCACAACATTTTTCATGTCTCTATGTTGAGGAAGTGTGGGTCAGACATCGTTCCTGTTATTGATTGGCAGTTGTTAGAGGTTCGTGAGGACACTTCCTATATTGAGTAGCCAGTTCGTATCCTTGATCGGAAGGAGCAGGTCCTCCGGACCAAGGTCATTCCATTGGTGAAGGTTTAGTGGGGTCACCATTCTGTTGAGGAGGCTTCTTGGGAGTGCGAGGCCGAGATTTGAGAGCGTTATCCCCATCTCTTTGATGATTGATCAAGTGATGTATTTTATATATTATCTCTAGTTTTATATGATGATATTATGTCTCTTCTTCCTCACGAGTTATAACTAGTTGCGATGATTGTGTAAATTTCGAGGACGAAATTTTTATTAGGAGGGGAGAGCTGTAAGCCCCGTATCCTAGACCGTACCGTTCGGTAGGTTCCCGCGGTCTTTCCGGATGAATTCTGGCAACCTTCAACCTTTAATCGGCATTGTACGTGACCTTGATTCACACGTCGTTAATCTGATTCTACTTAACCCGAGACTTATACCATTGCGATCGCGCCGTCTCCGCTGTTCCGATGCCCCGACTTGTGCGCCGAGGTGATACGCTGGCCAGGAGATGTGGGCCAGCGTTCGGTGCGAGAAAAACGACGCCCGTGTGAAACCCAAGAGAATCTCTACGAGATGTCACATCAATCATCCATCAATCAATCCCATCAAGGGTCAAGTACACATCACTTTTCACCCATTTTCAAGCAACCCCAAAGTAAAAAAGTCTCTTACAAGCCCATACTTTTCTTACACCAATGGCTACAAGAGTCAAAAAGTCTCTTACACCCATCACTCACCACATCCATCACTCCATCAAACATCACCCATCTCTCTCTCCCTTTTATAAACCCCTCTCTCTCATTTTCAAACTTCATTCCCAAGCAAGAGAGAAAATTCCATACGTATGAGCCTCTCCCTCTCCTTCAAAGCTCCAAGTGTGGCCCACCTTTCCATCCCAAGATCTCCCATCCTAGCCATCCATTCCTCATCTCCTCCATTGGAATAAAAGCAAAGGAGCATAGGAAGCTTAAGGTGCAAGAAGAGCCGGTGGGTGATAGTAGATTTCGTTTTTCATTCATGTTGTTGATTTAAGGGTCCATATAGTGGGACCCACCTTGATGTATGCTTAAATTCAAGAGGGGCCCATAGTGGAGGGGCCCCTCCGATATTACCGATGTCTTCCTCTCTCCCTCTCTCTCTCTTTCTATGATTGTGGCCCACCTAATATGTATGTTATCATCCATGCCATTTTCGGTGGACCCCATCCATGTGGGACACACCATGATGTTTTTGTACTATCCCAACCATCTATTGGGGGCCCACCTTAAGGTGGCTAACAGTGGGAGTGGCCGTCAGTGAAATGTGAACTGAGGTGGGCCCACTCAGCCCCCTTGCTCAGGTAGTAGACCGAGTGAAGATACTCGTTCCAGCACTGGAGGTCTTGGTATTGCTGCCTGTGGGGTGGCTAACATGGACTGTGTGTGCTAACATGGAGTGTGGACTGACATGGAGTGTGTGAACTGACGGTGGGGGGTCAGGGGATCCATCCACATCGTCCATCCATTTTGATGGGCCGCACCATCACACACGTGTGGTGCTCCCACCGTCCAAGGTCGCTGGGACCCACCCAGTCCATTAGCTCAACTGGCAGACGGTGTGAAAGATACCTCGTTTCAAACACTGAGGTCTTGGTTCCCTAGTGGGGTGGTTGACTGTGAGTGTGAACACGGTGGGGTCCATGGGACCCCATCCACGCCGTCCAACCATTTTGGTGGGCCATACCATCACGTGTGGTGTCCACCGTCATTAGACGGTGGGACCCACCTCGTGCGGGCCCTCGTTGGACACCAAGATCCATAGCTCAACTGGCAGCGGAGTGGAGACACCTCGTTTTACACTGAGGTTTTGGTACCGTCCCTGTGGGGTGGCTAACGGTGATGTGACCACTGATGTGGGGCCCACCTGACCTTTGGGTGCAGCTGAAACTTGGTCGGACCCTTCATTCAAGCGGGACACCCACAATGGATGGGCGGGATTTATGGACCCCATCTCGGTGGGCCCAATAGAATGTTTTACATGGAGGGTAGCCTCCCAACTATCATATCTGGCGTGGCCCACACGAATCACGGAATGACTTGATTTTTGAGACCTAGGCCCACCCTGGAATGGTGCATCTGACTGGTGGGTTAGATGTTGGCAAACATCAACGATGGGGCCCACACCGATCAACCTTATGGACGTTAAAATCAGCTCAAGCGCTGTACCTTTCCCATATATAATATATATGGTGGGCCCTACGTGGACCCACCACTATTGCTGTCAGGAAGGCAGCAGAAAAGAAAAAAATAGAAAAGAAAAGAAAAAGAAAAAGAAAGAAAAAGGTAATAGGGGCCACGTGCCCTCTCTCTCTCTACATCTCTCTCCTTACACCTCTCTCTCTACACTTCTCTCTCTATCTTCTCTCTAGCTCTCTCTCTTTAGCTCTCTCTCTATCTCTCTCTAGCTTTCTCTCACTCTCTCTTTGACGCTCTCTCTATCTCTCTCTAGCTCTCTTTATCTCTCTCTATCTTTCTCTCTTAATCATCCTCACTAGTCCCTAGTGCTGTGTTTATGCATCGAAGTGGTCCATATGGTGAGGCCCACCTGTTTGTATTGTTTGGCCCAGATTCGAGGACCATTTGGTGCATACGAGGCTCGAGTAGCGGGGCCCATTTGTTGTATATATATGGCCCATATGAGAGGCCCATCGGTACGGCCTATTTGATTGCATGAGGCCCATTTGTGCTCTAGATGGGCCCACTTGATTTGATTCAGCCCATTCGAATTGGCCCATTGAGTGTGGTTCTACCAGGATGTTTGTGTTGATGTTTCTTTTGGCGGTCATGCCTTGGGAGCAATGTTGGTTTGGCGTCCACATTGATGGGCAGTGATGGTTAGATGTCCTCATTGTGACCTTCCCTTTGGCCTTGTTAGGCCATTCCCTTCATGGGTTAACCCAAATAAGTGGGCCCCATTCACCGTATGTGATTGATCGATTTCGATTATCGGTGCCGATTACCGGTGCTGAATATCAGTACCGATTGTCGAGACCGACGTCGACTTTTGACCCTGATTATCGATGCTGATTACCGATACTGATATCGGTGCCGATTGTCGAGGCCGACGCCGATTATCGACCCTGATTAGCGGTGCCGATTACCGATGCTCGAGGCCGACGTCGATTATCGATACCGAGTACGATCATGTGACAACATGATATCATAATACATGTCCATACGCATCATTTGCATGCTTGTGATAAGATGAGTGATTGATCATAGCACCTGCCTTTGAGCAGATTGTTTATGGGCTCCCTGATAGGCGGAGTTGCCCTATATGAGCGCACGATACGCATAAGATTGCTGCATGACTGGATTGTGTGATTCATGCATCTTGCATCATGTGACATGTGTACTGTACGCCCTAGCGACATCAGGGCCGTAGCCGCCACAGGTATATCATGGTTGGCAAGATTGGATACCGAAAATCTTGTTCTACATGGGGTGCTATAGATATCCCTGGGTGAAAGTTCCTAAACCCTTATGGTACCAAGAGGTTGCTTCAACGTCTAGACTGAGTGGGTGCAGGAGCTTTGAGTGTCGATTACCAGACGGCTGCACTTTCTACTATGTCGTGGTCGGTTGGAAGGGGGTATGGCCTTACCCGCCCGATAGGAGGGGGCAATGCTAGGCTGAGTTTGTCTAGATCAAGGAATGGGTCTGCTATCGACGAGCCGCACCCAATATTGGTCGGCGGGTAGTGAGGCTCTTCCACTTACCTTATTGCGTGTGATGAGGCGGCAATCTGGTTTAGAGTGTACTAGACCCCGATGATATCCCAGATTTGAGCTGTATTGATATGTGGATGTAGATGAGGATTTGTATGCTTAAGTTGCATCTCGCATCGCATGGCCTTGGTATGGCCGACATCATTCATGCCTTGCATCGTATAGCTTTGGTATGGCTAGTGGTATTCATGTATTCATTAGCATGTTCCATATTACTCTGATACTGCATATCTGCATTACTACCTTGCGTACACACTTTCACCACCCTCTAAGCTTTCTATAAGCTTATGCACGACCGTTACGTGCAGGTGACGCGAGGACACAACAGCGCTGAGGTAGGAGCACAGAGAAGATCATTTTGGAGCTTTTGTCTATCATCATTGTATTTCCCTTTATGCTCATTATACTTGTAAAGTTTTTGATCATAGTGAAAATGTGATGGAGTTTTTGGTTGTTGTTTGTGGGTTATGCCTTTGGTTATGCTTATGAAGAATTAAACTGATGATGAAGATCCTCCTTGTAGCATCCCAGGATCGGAACCTGGCGTATGGGTGCTGGGAGCCGAGAATGGGGTTCTACGGAGGCTGCCGGCACCGGATTCGGCGATCGGGAATTTTATGAGCCCGGTTTCCGAGTTTAGGGCATGACACTCAGTGCTCCACATCTTCCAGGCACATGCAATCCGATGATGAGCATGATTACCGAGTTGTTATTAGTCCATTTCAAACTGCAGTATTGGGAAACTAAGGTACCTTCTTTATATCATTCCCAAACAATGATCCATTCTAGGGTCATCAGTCCAAGACAATCTCATACGATGGTGTGTTTCTAGGTCGCTGCAAGGGCTGCCAGGGCTGTTACACGGAATCGTTGCACCACTCCCCCATCACCCATCAAAGCAGTGTAGGCTGACAACTCGAATATAGTGTCCCATACCACCATAATCGGCTCACGAGTCTGGTTGCTCAATGGTCACTACGGGGAGGCTCGTGGCCCCAGCGTAGGATGACAGCTCGACCATGGTGTCCCATACCACCATGCCCGGCTCATGAGTCTTGGCGGATCGAGGTACCACGGTTAACGGGATTCCACTGGTAAGGTTAGTACCTCAGGTTCAAACAGAGGCGTCTAAACATGGTCAACATACATAAGACAGATCGGGTTACTTGATAAGCTCGGCTAGCTTGAGTGCACAACAAGTTGAATGATATGAAGCGCATAAGCACTTCGTGTGGCCAGCCACTATCGTCAACCGAATACGACTCGGGTTCGTCGAACACATCTCGCATGGCGAATGAATCTCAGCCACGCATTCGTTTCCGTTTCCGATTGCCTGGACTATAATCATAGCCCCAAACACAATCAATCCTTATTCAGAAGTATGTAGAGTAAAGCAGAATAAACAAAGTAATTCAAGCATGTTATAAAGCACAATGCAAACAGGAAATACAAACACATATATTTCATAAGTAAGCGGTTAAATTAAACAAACAACATGGAGGAAATCATATACATATCTAAGGTAGCTAAGAATCTTATCTTAACACCTACCTAAAGCATAATCCTCTAAGTACTTACTCTTACAAGCATTTTCACAAACACTTAGATACACTCTTTCAACATACATAGCGTATACTAGCAAAAACATGTATTAGGGCGAACCCTTTCGCCAAGTAAGTATTATACACATATATAGCATGTTCATACAATAATTAATCATGGCAAACACACTTTCAAAATTTATACGTATACGGTACTTTCTACAAATACGAATAATACAGTATATTCAACATAGTTAACGTATAACCCCAAAATGAAACGGACAGCACTTTGTATATGTGCAATAACATACAAATCATAAATCTATCATTATCTAACATTGAAAGCGTTGAAAACCATAACCTATACGTCTAAAGTCCGCACCTTACGCTGATAAACGCGTAATGGAGTCAGTTCGTTCACCCTCGCCTTGTCTAAGGCACAACGACAACCTAAGACATGAAATAGGTTAGCTATTTCATCACTTGCAACAATCATAACCCTAGAACGGATTAGGGTTAGGGTTTCTTACCTAGAAACGAAGCCGGAATCGCCGAGAAAGTGATTAGATCGAAGTAGTTAAGCACGTAGGATAGTTGGGTAGGGTATCAGGAAGAATCCCTCACTTCTCACACACTTTCTCTCTCTTTCTTCTCTTCTCTCTCCTAGGGTTTTCTCAAATTCGTATGGTGAGAATGAGAGAGGGTTTAAGGTCCTTATATAGGCCTAAAACTCTCAAAAACAGACTCAGGATCAAGGTATACTTAGGTTATGTCCAAAGCGGATCTGTTCCAGCTCAACGGAGCACTTCTAGAGCCCCCCTTGAGCCAAAGGTCGGACTTAAGCTCACTGACTATGGATCTAGGTCGAGTTAAGTTTTCATTCCAGTCGGATTCTCAGATCACGCGTGGCGGAGCAGTTTCAGTTCAACAGTCACCGAATCTCGATCAGGGTTGTAAGTGCATGGACATGTGCTAGGAAATATCCCTAATCCGAGGGTGTATTTGGGTCAGATTCTGACGGTCTGATTGCTTATATTTGGCCCGCAAACATCAAGTCTCAGATTATTTAAATTTCATTTAATTTCTAAAGAAAACTCGGTTTTCTCACACTCTTCACTCTAGGCTCAAGCGAATAGCCGTGGGACACTGTCTGGATTTGATTTCCGAGATGGTTGTCAAGCCCAGCAAGGCGGTCCTAATTCTATAACCTCGTATCATTCGGACTTTCGATGTGCGGTCCAGATCTGATACGGAGTTTCAATGTGCTCCCGAGAGCAGTTGGGTAATGAGTTTGATTCTAGATTTTAGGGTAACCTAGCGTCAATGATTTTACAAGTTTTGGGTCTTGCAGATCGTATTTAAAGTGATTCAAACGGATTTCATGGCTAATCTAGTTTAGCACTTAGTTACCTTTGAAGGATAAGGTAGTGAAAGGTGAGATTTGTGAAGGAAAAGGGTTAAAAAGCGATTTTAGACAATGGGATTGAGTTTTGACAAGTTAATAAGGTGCTAGGAGAGACCCATTACCTAAGGACGTCTAATTCCAGGTTGGCAAAAATCCGGGATGTTACACACCATCCATCATATACGCCAAACCTTTGATGTGGACCGTCCATCATGTGGGGCCTATCTTCATTATGAACATCCACCTTATGAGGTTCACCTTAAATATGAGCTATCCATCATCTAAGGCCTGCTTTGGATGTGGGCAGTCCATCATGAAGGCCTAACTTTAATGTGGACAGTCCATCATGCATGATCTAACTTTGAAGTGGGTCGTCCATCAAGTAAGGCCCACCTTGGATGTGGGTCATTCATCATAAGGGGCCAACATTCAATGTGAATTGTCTTCATTTGGTGCCCACCATCAATGTTATTGTTCATAATGTAGAGCCCGCAATTTAATATTCATTGCCCATAAGGTAAAGCCCACCTTTCATGTGGACTATCAATCATGTGAGCCACACCTTGGATGTGGGCCATTCATCATCGATACCTTTGATGTTGATTGTCCATTGTGGGGCCCACCTTGATGTGGGCCATCCATCATGTGGACCCCACCTTCGTTGTTGGTCGTCCATCATGTAGGGTTTGCTAGAGAGGTGGGCCATTCATCATGATAAATTGACCTTTGATGTGGACTATCCAATATGTGTGGCCCACCTTGATGTGGATCATCCATCATGTGGGGCCCATCTTCAATGTCCTTGTCCATCATGTGGGGTCCATGTTCAATGTTATTGTTCATCATGTGAGGCCACCTGTAATATCCAAGGGCCCTCATGTGCCCACTTTTGATATGGACCATCCATTGTGTGGGCCCCACCTTCAATGTGGGCCATCCATCATGCGGGACCCACTTTATATGTAGGCCATTCATCATTAGGAGACCACCTTTGATACGGAGAATCCATTAGGTGGGGCCCACCTTTCATGTGGGTCATCCATAATGTGGGCCCACCTTTGATATGGACTGCCCATCATGTGGGCCTCCATTAATAAGGGTCATCCATCTCATTAAGAGAGAAATGAAGTACAAGAGTTAAAAAGTTGAAAAACTAAAAATAAAAACTTAACGGAATAAGTAACTTTCATCAATTAAGTTAATTTTTAAATTGTGCTTACCAAATTAGGTTAAAAAAGTAATTTATTAGCTTACCTAAGTTTAAAATATATATATATATATATATATATATATATATATATATATATATATATATATATATATATATATATTTTAAGTTATTGAGTGGTATCCAAATGGGCCCTAATAATGACTTAACTTAAGAAGTAACTTATTTGGTGGTATCCAAACGCCCCACATGTAATATAAGTTGTGCTAATGAAGTAATTACTTTCAGCATCGCATGCCAAATGAGCTGTTATTATCTCACCTGTGACATGGAGGGGAAATGATAAAACATTTTTGTTTCTTTGAGATGCATCAAAAGAAGGTGGATGGGTTCTTGCTGAAACCATTACAATTCCCCGAGACTTCCAAAAAGTTGAAATAGCCATTTAAGAGAGTGATCTAGCAGAGGTTATGTAGGCGTTCAGTTTTGTCATCCATCTATATTAGTGAATACAAGTTGAATTTGTATATAATATTCAGTCTTGCACAGATTGTGTGTTCATGTTTAGTCCAATGTATTTCCAAATGTTTGAGAAAAACTCTAATGAGGGTAGAAATGGTATTCCACGTCGACCAATGTCACAAAAAGTCTCTTTCTATTGTTGATCTTCACACCGGCAGCCTTTAATCACCGATCCTCACCCTTCATCAGCATTTAATATTCGATCTACACAGTTCATCACTAAATCCATGAAGTATGCCTCTCCATGTTTACTTGAAATATTTCTAAATCTGAAGTAATACATGACAATTTGAAATAAATTTTCTTTAATAGGAGTGAAGAATGTTTAACCACAGGGAATGTGATTTTTCTACGTCATGTTAAATCTTGATGATTTCCGCTAACGTGTCAATGCATAGATTTGGTAAATATACTTGATGGTGCGTTTTGTTGCACTTAATATCATGAAATTTCAGCACCCTAAGGAAGTGGGGGAAAATGATTATCGCTATCAAACAAACATGAAAAATTAATAATTCATACAAATGATGCAAAACTGCAGCATGCCGAGAGACAAATGTCTTGAAAGGAGGCTTGAACGACTGACTATGATAAAGACGATAAGCCATGTGACATGTGCTACTGCCTCAATCTTTTCCACAGAACCGACAAAATCCACGTGATCTGCGCATCACACAGCTCTTTCAGCTCGTAAAGCTAAAGCTTGAAGTCTCTACTTGACGCAGGCAAGGACGCGAGGTCGAGCACCGTCTTCCTCTTCCGAATTCACGGAACTTCTCCGGACTCCTTATATAGACTTCTCGAATTCACAATAAAAAGAATAAAAAAATAGAAAATAAATTTTATAAAATTTGAAATTAATTTATGTCTGATATGTATATCCCAGTTACACCATTAATACAGAAAAAAAAACCCAAAATTGGTAATTACCAAAGATAACATAATTCTAACTCTAATAAAAATCTTAATTCTAATAAAACTCTTCTAAAGCCTAACTTCTAAAAATAAAAATGCCAAATAAACTTTTGCTAGAAGAGTCATAGCATAATTAAAGTTATTTCTAAAAAGAAAGAAAATCTAAAACTCTAGAAATAGAAAAATATTAAAAATTCGGAAATACTAAAAATAGTAATCGTTAATGCAAAAATCTTATTCACCCTCGCTGAGCCGTTGGACCTTCACATACCTGCGCAGGAAGGAGACAAAGGAGACCCTGGCTCGAGCAGGGGACCCTCCGATGCTAAAGTCAGGCTAGGAATTTAGGTCTTAAGTAGTGGTGATGAGTTTTGGGTGAGAGATTTTGCGTACCTTTTCATGTTAATGGCCCCCCTTACTTATTGTGTTCGTGGGACGGAGTGGCCCGCCATCTCAGGCAAGATGTTAGCTGTTCATGCAAGATGTGCACGAGTGATGGATGTCGACAGTTATACAATAATCACGCAGTGGACGGTTACGTGTGAGTGATGGGCGTGACGGTTATTTGAATTTGCGCTCATCTGAAGAAGATCATTCACCGAGCCGAGGAGGGAGGTCGGCACAATTCTGGTTGGGATATCATAAGTTGGTACAACCTCCTTTACACCGAGGAGGGAGGTTGTAGTGCAGCCTGGTATGTGCCGAGTCATATGGCACGCCATCACTCCCCAGCTCGGTCATCAAGAGCCCTTAGTGTCGAGCCGAACTGAATCCTCAGTCATCTGCGTTGAGACCGAGCTAAACTGATCGATTGGTTGGCTAATTGTTGTTGCGAAGAGCTCAAAATTTCTGCATTGGTCGGCAGCCGTCGAACCCTCATTCGTCTGGGCTGTTGATCTTTTCGAGTAGAGGGGTATATTTATCACCTCGATAGTTTTCTTTTCTCAATGAGCCCATCACCTCGTTGAGTTGACCACCCCCCCTAAATTCATCCTAACTGAAGGTGTGAAGCCCAGCCTTTCCGGATGGGATGTAGGAATGTGTGCTCGTTAGCCCGAGCCGACCCTGAAGGTAGTTGGACTGCATTTTCCTATAACAGTAATATTTTTATAAAAATTCATTTATGAACTGAAAGTGTGCATTTTCTAACAAAACGGACAGATGCGACCCACTTTAGTGGGTCGGTTCACCTCGAATGGCCCATTTCAGTAAAGATTGATAGGTTGTGCACCCCGTAATGATACTCGAATGAAAAGTTACAGTCAATTTATGGTCTACCTTTTTTTAGCCTAACCATGCTAGGAACGTATCTGTGACACGTTCTACATCAGACCCCTCCACTTGAAAAAAAATGCGTCCTCAAGATATGTAAGGGACTTGGCTCATGATTTTGAGATAACTTCTGACGTCGATGTTTATTAGTATTTTTTTTTCGCACTTGGCATTAGGCTCTTGAGCTGATACAATACATGTACTCTACTTTCTTTGACTTGACTAGTATCGATTAGTTCTTTCACTTCTGCTTTCAAGATCTCACATTCTTTTTAATAATGCGAGCAATTAGGCAGACTTTAAAATTGTTAAAACTGCTACATTAGAAGTATGAAAGTATGTCTAAGTGTCCTAGAGGGGAGTCAATAAGACTTTTCAAAAATTATTTTCTTATAACAACAAATAATGCCTAACTTTAATTAAAACGAATAAGGCAAAGTAACTATATGGTTTTTAAGCCAATAGAGGGTCCAAACACCTCGGCTTATACAAGATTTTCATGTAAAGAAACAAGCCTATAAAGATAGTGTATATAATAATGTGTGAGATGTGATTCCTATTAGTACTTATGCATTTACTAAATCATGCATCATAATAATCATTTGATAGACATAAGCATAATTAGATCAATGCACAAAAAGCAATCCCAAACACAATCATATATAGTAGTTCGGTTACTTGCCTACTCCACTCCCGGCGGATGCACTCTCTCCTAGAGTGTACCGGATTTTACTATCCAATAGTTTTAAATCAGGTTAACCTTGAACCTTCACAACCTACACAAGGTTAACTAAGGAACCTACACAAGGTTGCCTTAGGTGCCTACACAAGGCGACGAATCCTACATGAGGACACAACTAGGAGCTTACACAAGGAAACCTATGCCTACACAAGGCAACACGTCCTTCACAAGGATAGCACGTCCTACACAAGGACCATATATTCTCCCGTCGGAGGCCTACAAAGAGGTCTTGGCAAGTTTGTCACTCAAACTCTGAATCCCAATCCTACACAAGGAAAGGTCTTCAGACTTAATGGACTCCTTATACTTACAAATAAGTGAGTGAGCCCCTTTCTTGCACAATCTGAAGGTCTTCAATGTTGATGAAGAGTCTTCATCTCACTTGAACTGCAACCACTTTTGATGCTTTGATAAATGCTTTGAGGTCATGAGGTTTAGGGTGTTGTTCTTCTCTATTTAGATGATGTGATTTAAACACATAGAGAAGATTCCCATAAGATATGCATTTAAGAGTTCCAACACAAAGATTTGTCTATTGAGTGCTTTTGGAAACTCATTAAATGCTAGAGTTTATAATTCAATCCAAGCAATGAAGATGTGAGTAAATGCTTATGACTAGGATTGAATGACGAACTCTAATGGGAAAGAGAGAATGAGGACAAAGGTATTAATTCTTGAAGCAACTTTCTCAAACTCTCTTAAATTCTAGCTCATTTTACGAGAAGCAAGCCATGTGTATTTATAAAGTTGAAATCCTAATGGTCAAAAAATGAGCAAAAATCTGTCATTGTCGATGCTATCGAGTAGTCTTCGATTACATCGAAATTTGATGTTCTCGAGCCTTATTCGATTGCATCGACATTCTACACTCATATATTCATTTTTGTGTAGAACAGTTCTGCTCGCTCTTATCAAGCACCTTTCGATTCTATCGACGTGCATTTCGATGTGATCGAGAGGAGGTTCGATCCCATCATATTCTCTTTAGAAAAATTATCTTTGGTTGCTGGAAGATTTTGTCCCAATTTTTGATACAATCGATCACCCCTCGATGCTATCAAATTTTGAAGTTCAATGGCATCGAAGAGTCTTCATTGTAATTGAAAAAGTTGAATATACCTGGATAGCTTGTTGAACAAAATACTCATGATTTTTGATGCAATCGAACAATCTTCGATTCCATCGATAAGTTACTCTCGATGTGATCGAAGGTGACTCAATTACATCGATGAATACTTAGTGAATATTTTCTATGTAGAGGGAGTACCCTAACGTCGATTCAATCGAAGCTAGTTCGATGCTATCGAAATTTGAATTTTGATGACATCAGACTTTGCTCGATATAATTGACAACTCTCAGCAGATGATCATTTTGTTACAGGACAGAATGAGCTTGTTTATCGATTCTATCGAACATGTCTTCGATTACAAATCGATGCAATCGATTTTTCCTGTATAGTTTGTGTTTATTCCTCTAATATTCTAACTGGTCAAAACTTAAGCTTACCGAAGATGATTTTAAGAATTGTTAAGGGTAAGACTAAGTTGAATGGGGTCATATACCTTGAGGGTCTGGTTAGGGAAGTGAGGCTTCATTTACTATTGAATGTGAAATATTGTATAGTTCTCCCTATTTATACCTTGGTTTTATAAACATGATAGTGCATGTTTTCATGTGCGAGGTGATTTCAAGAGCTTAAGGTGAAATTGATGCCAAAAGGAAGATTTATGCTCAAAAGATTACTAAATGAAGATTTAGAGATTTTGAAGTCATTAATGAATAATTCACATGCCAAAGATCTAAGAAAACCAAGTGAGGAATGAAGAGAATCAAAGATTTGAAGTGAAGAAAAGGAATACTGAAATTGTCCTGAAAACAAACATATTCCTGAAATTGTCTTAAAAAAGTAAATTCTGAAACTTAGAGTCTATTTTAGGTGTGCAGAGTGAAGTTTAATTTAGCAAACTGCAGAGGGTGCATAAATTTGAAGCGGTTTCTAGATTTTTCCAACTTGGTGCAAAAGTTGGAGTTCCACAGCTATAAATAGGACTCCCTAGGATGCTTCAAAGCATCTTCTAGGGTTTGGAAAGGTCTCAAGGAGCATAGCATAAGGGTAGAGCAACTGCCAAAGAGTTTTTCTTCTTTCTTAGTTTATTTTTCATGCTTTGTTTAAGAGATTTGGTTTCAATCATGTCTATGGTTGGCTAAACCTCTTAGCTAGGGCTAAGAGGTGAAGCTTGTAACATGTTGGGATGTTTATTTTGCTTTGATTCTTGCTCTTATTGAACTTCATTGATTTCTAGTTTGATATTAAATGAATATTTTTAGTTTTCTATGTTTTATTGTGACTCAAATTACAGTAGATGTTGTGATAGCTTTGTATATCTTCTTTTTCTATTTTGAGATAGTGAGATTGGTAAATCCCATTGTTCACCATCGTCTCCTGGGCATGGTAGGGTGATGGAATTTCTTCCAATCTTCACAATTCTCCTCTATTGAGAATTAGGTCAATGAAAAGTTCAGATTTGATTGAAATTGCTTTATCTTCCAATTGGATAAGATAAGACTCTAATTCAAATTGTGTTTATTGAAACAAGCAAGGTCGCATCTTAATAGCTACAAGTGGACCCCTAGCACCCTTGTTCCCACCTTTAATTAATAGTTTAAACATTATTCACATTTACTCTATTTTATTCCAGAATTCAGATTTAGATCTTCTAGTTCTAGTTCTTTTCAGAATACGTACAAGTTTAGTCCCTGTGGATTCGACCTCATTCTCATGAGTTATTACTACATCGCAACCCTACACTTGGGGTTGTGAACAAGTTTTTGGAGCCGTTGCTGGGGACTACGACTATGTTTTTCTAGAATTAATTGGTATTATAATTAGGTTAAGATTAGGATTTATTTTTCTGCTATGTTTTTAGGTTAAGATTTTTTCTAAAATTATTTTTAGAAACTAACACTGTTTTCTATTTTGTAGGATTACTAACATAATAACTCTTATTCAGTAATTTTGTTCCAACTCTCTCTCATATTTTTTTTAGATCTCTTATTCGTTTTAGTTTTTTTAGTTTAATTATTTGGTTACTTGAGGGTTGTGTGTGTTTCATGCCCAAGTGGGTTCGTGAGAACACTCAACGTCTCTTGAGTGAAGCAGGATTAGTCAAAGGGTTGCCTATCCATCAAAAGATTAGACACCACTTGAGATCCTCTCAATTAATTTAAGTGATGGATGCAAATTAACCTCAACCTCAACATCAACCTCAACCTCAACCACTAGTTGAGGAAGTTCAAGATGAAAACGAGGTGCATAATGCACCCCCACCTCGTACTCTACGCGATTATTTACAACTGGTGGGGGTGAGTACACCTTCCTGTATGGCCTTTCTACTCAATGCAGGAAACATGGATATCAAACTTGGAGTGATACAACTCCTTCCTAAGTTTCATGGACTAGATTTTGAAAGTCCATATTTACACACTAAGGAGTTTGATGAGATAGTCGCTACATTATACTTTTCAAACGTGTTTGAGGACACAGTGCGACTTAAATTGTTTCATTTTTTTATTGAAAGAGAATGTTAAGACGTGGATGCACTCCTTAAAGCCAAGATCCATCGACACATGGGCTAAGATGACTCGGGAATTTCTCAAAAAGTTTTTTCCGTTTCATAAAACTAACACTTTAAGGAAGGCAATCATGAACTTTGCTAAAAAAGAGGAAGAGAACTTCTTCCAATGTTGAGAAAAGTTCAAAGATCTCACGAATTCCTGTCCACATCATGGCCATGAAGTATGGCAAACAAAAAGTTTTTCTATAACAGATTGACTTCACCAATGCAACAGTTCGTAAGATGATGTGTAATGGTGAATTCATGAACAAAGAGGCCGATGATGCGTGGGATTAACTTAATCAATTGGTAAAAAATGCACAATCATGGGATACCTCTCCGAGACTCACCACTTCTAAGCCTACTCAATCAAAGGAAAGGGTAGGAATTTATGTTCTAAAAGAGGAAGATGATATGAGTGCAAGAGTGACCAATCTCATAAGAAAATTCGAGGCTATGGAATTTAAGAAGGCAAAACCTATCAAATCTAATAAGGCTGTGGAATTTGTTTGTGGTATTTGTGCTTGTAACATACATACAACTAAGAATTGCCCAACAATTCCTTCTTTTCAAGAGATATTGAATAAGCAATCAAATGCCGTGAATAACTACTAAAGACCTTTCAGAGGACCCACCTCAAATACATATAATTCCAGCTGGAGAAACCATCCAAATTTTAGTTGGAGGAATGGACAAACGGCTAACCCACAAGTGGCCCGTACTCAATTTTTAAATCAGAAGAGGCCTCGAGAGGATACGGTTCAAAACTTCATGCAAAACCAAGAATTATTCAACCAGAATATGGTACAAGCATTCTAAGATATTAAAACAACAATGGAAATGTTTGCATCGTCCATTCAAAGGATTGAGTCACACTTAGCGAGTAGGGAGAAAGGGATGTTTCCAGCCCAACCTCTCCCCAATCCAAAGCCACAATGTGAAATTAGTGACCCAAGCTCTTCAAATCAAATGGAGCAAGCCAAGTCTATCACTGTAAGTGCAATAATTATTTGCCACTTTTGTTGTCAAATTTTGTGGTGCCAAAAACATAATCTATGTCTTGTGTAGCATGTTGGCGTATATGTTCAAGTCACTGCATCAACGCTGTAATTAAAGAATGGTGATCGACTTCGAGAAATTCTAGTTCAAGTTCTTTGACTACTTCTGCAAGTTTTACAAGAACTACATCAAAAGGCATGGTCTTGTTCAAGTTTCAAGTACTACTCAAGATGAAGTCCAAGCTTACGAAGATCTCAAGTTCAAGCTACATTAGAGATTTCAAGCTTCACAATCTTCAAAGGTAAACCATTTTTATTTGAAAGTGAAGACTCAATGTCCATACTTCACATTTAAGGTTTGCATGACCATAGTTTGACCTTAGGGTAGGTCATTTTGAATACATAATTCATATAGAATATTTTTATAAGTGTTTGGTCTGTTCTAAGACCAGTCCTGAACTCTATTCGACTAGTCCTAAAATTGGCTCAACTAGTCCAAGAAATTCGAAGACTAGCCCTAAGTAGTTGTAAATTTTTGAAATTTTTTGGTTGAGCTTCAACCAGTCCTGGAGTCTGTTCGACTGGTCGTAGGAACAGTGCCGACTCATTCACGACTAGTCCTGCAGCTACGACTCAAACTCCAGCAACCATTCTTGGTTTCTCACGACCAGTCGTGGGATGGTCACGACCAGTCGTGGACATCCTAAGACCAGTCGTAGAACGGTTTTCTCTGATCGTGCTTAAAATTTTAAAATGCAGTTCGACCTATGAGCAGTCGTGGTGGCCACACGACCAGTCGAAGATGCGATTTCTGCAACTATAAATAGAACACGAATTTCTGAGTTTTTCAGGAATTAAATTCAAGGAAAATTAAGGCATCACTCTGAGATAAGTTTGTGTTCATTTTAAGCTATTTTGTGCTTATTTAAGATTATCTTTTGTTAGCTTTATTTATTTGATTTTGTTTGTTTTCCAATCTGAATTGAAAAGAGGAATTGTTGTATTACTTCTTCTTGGAATCAAAATCAAATAGAGTTAGCCTATTTGGTTTAATTTAAAATCAATTAGAACCTAGAACCATTTCAAAGTGAGTATTGGACAATTGAACTTCTATATTCGAACTTCTACTCTGATTAGTTCTTCCGGGCTACTTCAAAAAGGAGAAATTCGGCTATTTTACATTATTGTAATTTACATTCTTTTTGGTTTCTTTTGAGATTGAGCCAGAAAAATCTCATTGTGTTGGTTATCTGAGGAGAGCCAGAAAACTCAGAAAGTGGAGTTTTTGAATTGTGTAAGCCCATTTGAAAGACACAATTGTGAAGGTATTAGGTGAACCTGTGAAACCTATTTTCATAGTGAACACTGATATCCCCTGTGTGAGGATATTAGGAGTGGAGTAGTAATCTGTGTGGCTGTTGTTTAACAGTTGGTGTACACACAGGCGAACTACTATAATTCTCTGTCTTGTGGTTTGAATGGTTATTTAATTTCTGCATCTTTTATCATTCAAAGCTGTGGAATGTATTTGTGGATGTGAATGTTGTAATCTTTTACATTTCAAGTATTGTGAGAATGTTGTAATAGTTTAGAATTTCAATTCTTGCTATTTCTTTTATTCCATTACAGTTTGTGTTGTAATTTTCTATTTGTTCTAGTAAGGTTGTCCTTGCCATAAACCCTTGGTTTTTATGGTGAAAGGTTGTCCTTAGAACAATTAGTATTTGAGATTGATTTATATTCTGTATTGTGGATTGTTATCTTTTATTTTCTTGACTATCTCATTATTTTATTCTGCTGTTGAAGTTTAAATTTGGCATAGTCCTATTCACCCCCCCTCTAGGACTTATAGCTAGGCCTTTTCAATCACCACTCTTAGGAGTGGAAAGACAATTGACAAATTTATTCCGGTAAGGGCTGAAAAGCTTAAGGACCCTAAAGAAGATAAGAAAGATAAACCTAGCATTACTCCACATAGGTTAGAACCGGAACCTCAAAGTAAGCCGATTACGCCATTCCCTCATCGGTTGATTGCACCAAAACCTCTATCTAATTCTCAAGATATTCTAAAGGTGTTTAAATAAGTGAAGGTCAACATCCTCTACTGGATGCCGTTAAACAAATCCTTTCATATGCCAAATTTCTAAAAGATCTATGCACTACCAAAAGATGACAAAACATATAAAAGAAAATCTTTTTAACAGAAAAAGTGAATGTCATCCTCAAGCAAGATGTGCCACAAAAATATAAAGAGATAGCCCAACTATCACTTGTGTAATTGGGAATTACTGGTTTGAGCATGCACTTCTTGACTTGGGGGCGAGTGTAAATTTGATTCCTTACTCGATCTACGAACAACTGGGTCTTGGTGAATTAAAATCCACCCATACCACATTACAACTTGTTGATCGATCAGTTCGTGTCTGAGATGGATGATCGAGGATGTGTTGGTCCAGGTTGATAAATTCTACTACCCAGTAGATTTTATTATTCTGGATACTCAACCCATTGTTGATGTGAGCACTCAGATACTTGTCATTCTTGGTCACCCATTCCTTGCTACATCAAATGCCATCATTAATTGTAAGAGTGGTATTATGAATCTATCTTTCGAAAATATGACATTGGAGCTCAACATTTTTTTCAATATGAGCAAACAGTCAGAGGATGATGACGATACCCATGACATTAACATGATCAATTCTTTCGTGAAAGATAGAACACTTTTAAATCAATACTCTGACACTCTAGAGACATGCTTGGCCCGCTCCCTTGATTTAGATGATGATACGATTGGGGAGATGGATGCCATGCTTGATGCTATGCCGGTACTTGAAGTTAACCGATGGAGGCCACAATTTAAAGAATTACCCCAAACTAATGTAATGCCTCTATTGTCTAGCCTCAAAGCGCCAAAGCTTGACCTAAAACCTTTGCCCTCTAATCTTAAATATCTTTATTTAGGTTAAGATGAGACATACCTGGTGGTGATTTCTTCCCACCTTGAGTAAGAATATGAGAGTATGCTTATCTTTACTCTCATTGAGTATAAATGAGCCATTGGATGATTGTTTGCGGACCTCAAGGGAATTGACCCTTTGATTTGTACTCACCACATTCATCTTGAGGATAATGCGAAGACCTCCCAACAACCACAATGCCGATTAAATCCAAACATGAAGGAAGTGGTTAAGGCCGAGGTACTTAAGTTGTTGGATGTGGGTATCATATACCCCATATCCGATAACCAATGGGTGAGTCCAACTTAGGTGGTTCCTATCACGCCCCAAACCCAGAGATCAGATTTATAGGAATCTCGATTGCTGAATCCGGTGTCGACAGCCTCCGTAGTACCCCATTCTCGGCTCCTAGCGTCCATACGCCAGATTCCGATCCTGAGATCCTACAAGGAGGATTTTTTTTTCTAACTTACATTTATCTCGTAATAAGCATAACCATAAATATACCCAAATCATAAAGGCAACATCATCATCACATATCCACTAATATAATCATTTGAATATAATGCTGAAAAGGAAATACATATATCAAAAATCAAATTCTAGAAGACCGCTGCATGCTCCAAGCTCGTTACTGCTACAACCTAACATCACCTGCACGCATCTATCGTGCATAAGCTTATAGAAAGCTTAGAGGGTGGTGTAAGTGGGTGCACAAGGTAAGTCCCAAGTATTCAATATAATGTCATCATTAAACAGAACCGAAAATGCTAGTTATCCATAAATCTTACAATATCGGAATAAGCAAAATTACTAACAAGATCATGAATTACCAGAGTAAGCAGAAATACGGACAAGTATATGAGTCAATCAATATTAGAATACATAATATAGAACAGCTATGTAAATGAGGAGTCATAAAGAGTCAAATATCAAATGCCGAGAATACGATGCAGTATGTAATTCTTAATGAGTCCATGAACAACGTCAATCGTATTTAGACCATATAAATGCAGAAACACATTAACCCAAAATATCATATGCCATGGGTGCAATGCAATATGCAGTGCGAATGGAATGACCATGCTGGAGTGTGAAGTCGGGATGATAGTACGTAGTATCGCAGGCTATGGGGACCATTACAAGGGACTTCTATCCAAACCAGTCCCATACCTAAATTTGGATAGTCAGACTCAATGTGGTAAACTCCTGATCTCAGGTTGGTCACACGCCCAACCGAAATCCTGGCCATGCGAAGGTACACGTAACAAATAGTTGTGCACTACCAACCCGAGTGGATAGTAAATGAATGAATGAATGAGTATACAACTCTTGCTCAATAAGTCCACATATCAGTACGATTCATCTCTAGGATCATCACCGGGGTTTAGTACACTCCAAATGGCACTGCCCCTCTCCCAGCAGCACAGTCCAAGTGAGCGTAAGAAACCTCACTATCTGCCTGGCCAATAGTCTGCCAATACCTATCCGGCATGTCGATAGCGGACCCATTCACGAGCTGGTCAAACTCAGCCTAGTATTACCCCCTACCCTCGGGCGGGTAAGGCCACACCCCCTCCCAACCGACCACGACACAGTGGGAGACGCGGCCTCTTGGTATTCGACACTCGGGCGCTCATGTATCCACTTGGTCTCGACATTGGGGCGTCTCCTGGCCACGGAGGTTCAGGGATTTTCACCCAGGGACATCTATGGCGCCCGTATGCTAGAACCAAACATTTTCGGTGTCCCGTCTGGCCATCCACAACGTGCCTATGGAGGCTACGGCCTTGATGTCGCTAGGACGTACAGTAATCACAACACAATGCAAGATGCATGAGTCATACAATCCAGTCATGCATCAATCCTACGCATGCCGTGCACTCATGTGAGATAACCTCCGCCTATCATGGAGTCTCATAACAACATGCTCAATGACATATGCAATGATCAACCATATCTCATAACAAACATGCAGATGATGCGTATGGGCATGTATCATGATGCTATGTTGTCACATACACATAATTGATATCAATAACCAGCATCGACAATCGACCTCAACAATGTGGACATTTAACCAGCATTGCCCTCAAGGAATGACCCACATAGAGCCTAACATATAGTGGACCCATGACCTTACACAAGGGCCAAATATACAACACTATGGGCCTCACTCAAGAGCTTAATACACATCACAATGGGCCTTTCACATGGGCCTAACATACATCATAATGGGCTTCATCGTCTGATCCTCAAATGCATCACAATGGGCCTCATCACATAGACCTCATATTCATCACATTAGGCTTAAAACACGGGTCGAATATACATCATAATGGGCCTCAACCATGAGTCGTATATACACTATGTAGGTTTCGACAATTGGCCTCGACGATGATATTGACCTCGACAATCGAAATCGACACTTGGAGTCAGCCTCAACAATCGGAGTCGGCCTCGATACTTGGCCTCAACAATTGGAATTGATCGATAATCAGAATTGGCAAATTGGTCATGTCAATCGAAATTAGCAATCGGCCACGACAATCGGAATCGGCAATCGGCCATGATAATCAGCCTCGATCGATAATCAACAATTGGCCATGACAAATCAGAATTGGTAATCGGCCTCGATCGATAATCGGCAATCGGCCACGATAAATCAGAATCGATAATTGGCCACGACAATCGGAATTGGCAATCGACCATGATAATCGGCCTTGATCGATAATCGGCAATCGACCACGACAAATTAGAATCGGTAATCGACCACGATAACCGGCCTCGATCAATAATCGGTAATTGGCCATGGCAAATCAGAATCGGCCTCGATACTCAAAATCGATGATTAACATCGACAATCTGCACCGACAATCAGCATCGATAATCGGCACCGATAATTAGCATATAAACAAGGCGGGTTTCATAGATGAACAGCCGATCAACCATAATATAAAGATCGGCCCTCGGCCGTGGTTATATCAAATTCAATAGCACGAAACCATCCGTCTAGGGTGAATGGGGCCCACTTGTCTGGGTTAACCCACAGGAGAATTTTGAGAATAAGCCTAATAAGGCCTAAGGGAAGGTCACAATGTGGACATCCAACCATCATTGCCCATCAATGTGGACATCTAACCAACATTGTTCCTAAGGAGTGGCCTACATATAGAGCCAAAACATATAATGAGCTCGTGGCCTCGCATAAGGGCCATATACACATCAAGTGGGCCGCATCGCATGGTCCTCGAATAAATCATAATCAGCCTCACCCACGGGCCGTGAATACATCACATTGGGCCTCACCCACGGGCCTCGAATACATCACATTGGGCCTCGCCTACGGGCCTTAGATAAATCAGATTGGGCGGTTTGGATCACGTGAGGTTCATGTCCCACGGACAGCATGGAATGAAACACATCCATCAAGGTGGTTCCCACCTATCAAACAGATGGACAACATGGAATAAAACACGTACATCATGGCAGACCCACTGTCCTATGCTAAACGGTGTGGCAAATACATCACCAAGGTGGGCCCTATGTCCAGGGATGGGCGATGTGGATACAGTAAATACATCAAGGTGTGGCCCACGACATCACTGGACGCTGTGGGAGAAACACATACATCATGGTGGTGTCCCACCGTCTCACGTCCAGATGGATGGTGTGGGATCAAAACATACATCGTAGTAGGGCCCACCCTCCAGATAGCTGGATGGTGTGGATAGAATACTTATAACTAGGTGGTCCACCGTCCAGATGTTGGATGTGGGGGTACAACATGTACATCATATCAGGGCCCTTCGTAGCACCATCCAAATAGGTCCAGCACCGTCCAGCACTGTCTGGACGGTGTGAATCAAACACATGTATCACAGTGGGTCACACCGTCCCACACAGTGGACGGTGTGGATTAAAGCATACATCATGGAGGAGTCCCCCAGTGGGACAGCTTGGATAAAACCCATACCTTATGGTGGGGTCCACAACACTTGCTGACGTCAACCCATCAGCTGTACGGTTGGTGGATGGACGGTCTGGATGTAACACATACGGGCAAGGTGGGCCCCACTCCTCACACGTGCAGCGGTGGGCCCACAACTATCAAAGCATATGGACTGTGTGGCTAACACACGAGCATCATGGTGGTGTCCACCATCCAGCCATCTGGACGGTGGAATAAAACACATACATTGCGGCATGCACTACCGTCCAGTCCTCTGGATGGTGGATGTAAAATATATGAGTGACATTGATAAGCACATGCATGTGGTGTCCACACATGTGTGGGTCCCATAGCTACTCTTCAGCATGGATGAATCACATATATCCTGAGTGGGGTCCACAGGACCTGCGGCTACAATACAGCAACTATAAGCAAGCTGGTGTAAAACACACCAGACAATCCATTTCTCATCAAGTGGGTCCCACCCTAGAAAACAGATGGACAACCAGGAGAAAACATATACAGCACGATCGGGCCACACATCACTGAAAACGGTGGTCCCCACCGTCAGATGGACAGTGGAATAAAATACATAAATCCTGATGGGTTCCACCATCTGGACAGCCAGACTGATGGACGGTTTGGATGTAACACATACATCTTGGGTGGTGCTAATCTGCATCGTTGTAGATGGAGGGCTGGAAGAACACATACATCATGGATCCCACGTCCACGTAGATGGCAGGGGGTGAAACACGAACATCATGGTGGCTCCCACGTGCTGGGCTACAACATGTCAGCAAGAGAGTTCCACCGTCCCAGCCTGCTGGACGGTGGGGATAAACCCATGTACATTAAGCAGGTCCCACCATCCTTGCCTCTGGATGGTGGACACATAACATATACATCAAGGTGGGTCCAACCCACACATGCAACATGTGTGGGGTGGGCCCCACACCTCTACTAAATGTTTGGACGGTAGGATCTAACACATACCTTGTGACGGACCTACAAAACTAGCAGCATTAATCCTGCAGCATTATGCTACGTGGGACCCACCGTCTTGGCTTCAACGGACGGTGTGGATCAGCACATTATTAAGGTGGCCTCATAGAATCTGCTGACGTTAATTTCAGCAGCTGAATTGCTGCGTGGAAGAAATAATAACCAATCTATCTCCTTCATAGATGGATGGTTTGGATTAAATACATAAATAGGGGTGGGTTCACGTTCTTGATGGACGAACGGTGTGGATGCCACATGTGTGGGCCCCACGCCCAGATGAATGATTTAGATAAAACACATCCATTATATGAATCCACCGTTCATTACTAGATGGTGGAAAGTGTGGATATAAACACATATAGCATGTGGCTCCATCGTCCATTGCTGGACGGTGGTAGATTCAACGCATCATCAAAGTGGGGTCCACGTCCCACGTGCTGGACGGTGGACCCAACACATCAGGTGGGCTCTACCGTCCTAGTTAGACGGATGGATGAAACCCATAAATCAGGTGGGCCACACGACATCACAAAGAAAGGGGAGAGAGAGAGAGAGAGAGAGAGAGAGAGAGAGAGAGAGAGACCGGATGGTGGGGGGAGGGACCCCGCCACTATTAGGCCCTCCCTTGAACAATACATACATCAAGATGGGTCCCACCATGTGGGCCCTAAATCCATAAATCAACTAAAAAAAGCACCCACCTTTGATTTCTTCTTCCTTCTTTCGCCAACACGATCTAGAGCACTAAGGAGATGATTTCAACGGTCAAGATGTTCTTTGGATGGGGGAGATGGGATGTAGGAAGTGAGCCACACAAGGTTCTCTCATGGAGTTCTCATGGACGTGGGTTGCTCCCATGGGAGTTGTTTGGAATGAGAGAGAAGTGAGAGAGAGAGAGGAGTGGTGAAGTGGAGTGATGGGATGAGAGTGAGTGATGGAGTGATGGGAAGTGATGGATAGGTGTACTTGTGTAAGGGAGAGAGTTGACTTTATGAGAGAGGTGGTTGTACTTGGGGATGGTTGCTTGTACTTGACTTGATTTGATTGATTGATGGGATTGATTTGATATGTTGTAGAGATTCCCTTGGTATTTGCAACGTGCGGCGTTTTCTCGAACCGAATGCAGGCCCACATCTCTTGGCCTAGGTATCGACTCGGCGCGCAAGATGCGGCATCGGATCCGTGGCGACGGCGCGGTCGCAAGGGTACAGGTCTTGGCTCGAGCCGACTCTGGAAAATGGGATACGACTCAGGGTCACGCAACTGCCGATTATAGATTGCGAGTCGCCTGAATTCGACTGGAAGGACCGCGGAAGCCCACGGAATAGTACGGCTAGGATGCGGGTCTTATAGTTCCTACGAAGTCTGGAATCACCATCGTAGCAAATGCCAACAATGAACTCGTGCCAACTAGAGTTACTAATGGTTAGAGAATGTTCATTGACTACAGAAAGTTGAATATCGTAATGAGGAAGGACGACTTTCCTTTGCCCTTCATTGATCAAATCTTGGAAAGGCTAGCTGGTCACTCTTACTATTGCTTCCTTGACGGATATTTGGGTTACATTCAGATAGAGATAACATTTGAAGATCAAGAAAAGACCACTTTCATATACCCCTTTAACACCTTTGCTTACCAAAGGATGCCATTTGGACTGTGTAATGCCTCCGTCACTTTTTAACGATGCATGTTGAGTATATTTTCTGACATGGTGGGGTAATATTTAGAGGTCTTCATGGATGACTTCTCTATCTTTGGTCCATCCTTCAACGAGTGTTTGAAAAATCTGAAAAATGTACTGAAGCGATGTGAGGAAAAGAATTTAGTACTAAATTGGGAGAAGTACCATTTCATGGTTCGTAAGGGAATTGTTATTGGAATATCATTTCATCCAAGGGAATTGAGGTAGATAAGGCTAAAATTGATCTTATCTCTAACCTACCTTCACCCAAGAGCATACGAGATGTGCGATCCTTATTAGGACACATTGGATTTTACAGACGATTTATAAAGGAATTTAATCACCTCTCTCGTCCTTTATGCAATCTACTTCAAAATGATGTACCATACGAGTGGACTGAGGAATGCCAGGAAGCTTTCACTAAGCTCAAAGGCATGTTGACTACCGCACCTATCATGCAACCACCCAATTAGAGCATTCCTTTTGAGATATGTGTGATGCGTTTGACTATGCTATTGGGGCAGTGTTAGGCCAGAGAAAAGAAAAGAAGCCCTACATTATTCACTATGCAAGTAAAACTTTAATCCTGCGTAAGTGAACTACTCTACTACGGAGAAGAAAATCTTAGCCATACTGTTCGCTTTGGACAAATTTAGGTCCTACTTGATCTGATCCAAGATCATCATCTACATTGATCATGTAGCGTTGAAGTATCATCTCTCTAAGAATGATGCTAAGCCCTGCTTGATAAGATGGATCCTCCTACTCCGGGAATTTGATTTGGAAATAGGGGATAAAAAGGGAGTAGTGAACGCAGTGGCTGACCATCTTTCGAGACTTGATCTTCTCAATTTCCTTGAAACGCCACCTATAAATGATATGTTCCCTAACAAACAATTGTTTAAATTCTCCCAATTACCTTGGTTTGCTAATATTGTTAATTATCTTGCCATAAGTTTCATGCCGACTCATTAGAATGCATAAGATAAGAAAAAAAATTCTTCGCTGAGGTTCGTATGTTTTTCTGGGATGACCTATATTTATTTAAATATTACCAAGACCAAATTCTAAGGAGATGTATGCCAGACAATGAACACCAAAGTGTCATCTCCTTCTATCATTTGTAGGTCTGTGGTGGTCACTTTTCTAGTAAAAGACCACAACCAAAATTCTGTAGTGCGGCTTTTACTGGCCACTATGTTCAAGGACACTCATGAGTTTTGCAAAGCTTGTGAGCGTTGTCAGAAATTAGGTGTATTGTCCCATCGAAATATGATGCCTTTGAACCTCATTCTTATCATTGAAGAATTTGATTGCTGGAGCATCGATTTCATGGGGCCATTCCCCCAATCCTTTGGGAATTTGTACATTTTGCTATCAGTAGACTATGTCACTAAGTAGGTCGAAGCGATCCCGTGTCGGAATAATGACCATCGTACGGTCATTCGATTTTTAAAAGAAAATATCATTTCTCGGTTTAGAAGGCCTCAGGCCATCATTAGTGATGGAGGTTCACCCTTTTGTAATAGGCCATTTGAAAACTTAATGAAGAAATATGACATCTCTCATAAGGTGAGCACTTCATACCACCCGTAGACAAGTGGGCAAGCTGAGATTTTCAATAGGGAAATTAAACACATTCTGGAGAAAACGGTTAACCCTGATCGTAAGGATTGGTCAATCCATTTGATCGATGCTTTATGGGCATACCGTACAGCTTTTCAGACCCCCCATTGGAATGTCTCCCTTTAGACTAGTTTATGGAAAAGCTTGCCACTTGCCTGTAGAGTTGGAACATAGAGCCTATTGGGCTATTAAAAATTTAAACTTCAATTTGGACAATGCTGGTTCACCGTGCAAACTACAGTTGAATGAACTTGAGAAAATCTGGAATGACACATACGAGAACTCGAGAATTTATAAGGATAGGATGAAGGTGTTCCATAATAGGAACATCCTTCAGAAATCATTCATAACTAGTCAAAAAGTCCTGTACAAATCTCGGTTACACCTTTTTCTGAGTAAACTCCGATCTCGATGGACCCTCCCTTTCAATGTTACTAATGTCTATTCATATGGGGCCATTGAGATAAAGAATCTAATGAATGACCATGTTTTTAAAGTGAACGGACATCGTTTAAAGCCATTTGTTGAGAAATTTGACTCAGAGGACATATCCATGCTTTTAACTGATCCCGTGCACTAGGATTGATCTCCTAATCTGATGGAGGTGTAGTTAGTTTTTATTGTTTTAGTGGCATTTAGGGTTAGGATAGTTTGCTTTCAGTTTGTTTGAGTCTTTGTGCTAACCCATCTTCACATTGAGAACTTTAGAAAAGCTTCAATCCCCTTTCTTCAGGTACTATATTTCCATCACTTCTCATTTCTTTTCATTGTCTCATATGCATTGCGTGCTTATACACACACACACATTGAGGATAATGTAGATTTTAGGTTGGGGGTGTGGATTAGGTAAATTAATCAGTGTTTTCTTAATTCTGAGCATTTTTTTTTTGAAATTTTCAATGTTTCAAGTTGAAATCTGTTTGGAAAATGATAAATTATGTATGTAAAGAATGTTTTGAGTAAGATGATAAGATTGAGATTAAATTTTGAATTGTTTGAGTTTGGTCAACTAAGTAGTTTATCACCTATAGTTCTTGCAATGAATTGATTAAGAGGAAGTTTGAATATCATGTTAATCTAAGTCACACAATACGTTCAAGTTGCTTTCTGTGAATTATGCTAGAATTTGTTATTGTTAGTATGTGAAGCATTGATAGATGATTGTGAATTAAGTCTGGAGAATTTTATCCACCTCAAAAGATGAAAATAATCAGTAAAAAAAAAATAGTGAGATCGACAAAATGATCATATATGATGAAAAGACTGGAAAAGAATGAAAAGATTATAAAAGAATGAAAAAGAATGGAAGGTTTAAAAAGAATGAATAAATAAAAAGAGACCATCGATATAAAATAAAAAACTGAAAAAAGAAGGAAAATAGGATGAGTTCAGAATCACTTGATTATTCAATTAATCTTGAGGTGATGATCATGGCTAATATTATGTAATGATAATATACTTTTATGGAAAGTAAATTGATATTCACTAAACACATTAGGAAAACTTGATATATGAACTTGTGCTCTAGATTGATTGATGAAGAATTTATTTGATTGATTGCTCATTTGATTTGACTCTAGGTTTACAAAATTTCACTCTCGCATCTTTGGATTATACTCATTCATACTCATTTACGCAAATGATTGTTTTCTTGAAGAGCTTTTAACATTGAGAATTAAAGATCACTTCAAACATGTTTTGCTTGGGACTAGCAAAATGTTGGTTGGGGGGTGTGTTGAGTATGAAATATTGCATATTTCTCTTCATTTATACCTTGGTTTTATAAACATGATAGTGCTTAATCGATTTAATTATGCATGTTTTTATGTCCGAGGTGATTTTGAGAGCTTAAGGAGAAAATGATGCTAAAATGAAGATTTATACTCAAAAGATTATTAAATGAAGATTTGGAAGTCATTAATGAATAATTCACATGCCAAAGATCCAAGAAAACCAAGTGAGGAATGAAGAGAATCAAAGATTTGAAGTGAAGAAAAGGAATACTGAAATTGTCCTGAAAACAAACATATTCATGAAATTGTCCTGAAAAAGTATATTATGAAACTTGGAGTCTATTTTAGCTGTGCAGAGTGAAGTATATTTTGAAAAACTGTGCAGGGTGAAGTTTAATTTAGTAAACTGCGGAGAGTGCGTAAATTTGAGGCGATTTCTAGATTTTTCCAATTAGGTGCGAAAGTTGGAGTTCCACAACTATAAATAGGACTCCCTAGGATGCTCCAAAGCATCTTTTAGGGTTTGAAAAGGTCTCAAGGAGCATAACATAAGGGTGGAGCAGCCGTTAAAGAGTTTTTCTTCTTCCCTAGTTTATTTTTCATGCTTTGTTTAAGAGATTTGGTTTCAATCATGTCTATGGTTGGCTAAACCTCTTAGCTAGGGCCAAAAGGTGAAGCTTGTAGCGTGTTGGGATGTTTATTTTGTTTTGATTCTTATTCTTATTGAACTTCATTGATTTCTAGTTTGATATTAAATGAATATTTTCATAATCAAATTACAATAGATGTTGTGATAGCTTTGGATATCTTCTTTTCCTGTTTTAAGATAGTGAGATCAGTATATCTTATTGTTCACCATCGTCTCCTCGGCATGGTAGGGTGATGGAATCCCTTCCAATATTCACAATTCTCCTCCATTGAGAATTAGATGAATGAAAAGTTCAGATTTGATTGAAATTACTTTATCTTCCAATTGGATAAGATAAGACTTCAATTCAAATTGTATTTATTGAATCCAGCAAGGTCGCATCTTAATAGCTATAAGTAGACCCTTAGCACCTTTGTTCCCACCTTTAATTGATAGTTTAAACATTATTCATAATTACTCTCTTTTATTCTAGAATTCAGATTGAGATTTTCTTCTAGTTCTAGTTCTAGTTCTTTTCAGAATACGTACAAGTTTAGTCCCCGTGAATTCGACCTCGTTCTCATGAGTTATTACTACATCGCAACCCTACACTTGGGGTTGTGAACAATTACCTATTTGGAGCACTCGAGGTTTTTCCTGGTTGAGGTCTTGATCTTATAATCTTCATGTTGGGGCTTATTTGTACAACTGACTCAACACTCATGTATATTGACAAACCAGGGCACTTTTAGACTTGCCCCTAAGATATGATCAATGTGGTTTTATATATCTGCATGGGAGGTAATTTATTAGGGAGTTAATCGAGCACAACTGCCTTAAACTCCTACAACACTGGTTCCAAATCCTCTGGGATGTTCACAGGCTCCACATATTTTTTTTATTTTTAGCTAATGCACATGTATCTCCCATTTTCTAAGATTGTTTAATAAAGGCCTGTTCAGTTATTAGAGATTGTCCATCCACATTAGAAATCTTGGGTTAGTTCTCCATTCCCACAGGGGCCATATGTTTGTCACTGATGAATCTTGTGGCCTATTGCAACTCCGTTTCGACGTGATCATCCCTCGCCGACAAATTATGGGACTTCTCTGCATATTCCCTTACTAATTGGTTATCCTGTCAATAATTTTAGTTTTATTAGAATAATACTTGATCGTAATCTCTAGGCAAGAATCGCATGCGCAACAATTGCTTCATCAGCGATGACGTGCGGATTGACGCTTCATTTGTCTCATCTGTTCGAGTTAAAGTTGTTCTCACAATTTGCCTATCAACTTGTGGGTCACGAGTTTAACTTTCTTTTCTTCCACGATGTCCATGTAGTCGAAAAAATGTTCAACTTTAAGCAACGAGTCGAGGAATGTAACGCCCTGAATTTCAGGGCCCGAGTAGAAACTCGGCTCCCGAATTCCTGGGTGCCACGTGTGCCCTAATGGGCTTTAAATTTTAATTACATTTGGATGATCTCATAAGCAATGGAGATTTTAGCAATGCATGAAGCATAAGTAAGTCATAAAGTAGTATCAAGTGCCACTAAATATAAAAATATTCAAACCACAAATCCAAAAATATCTAAACAGGGAACTAGTCCCACCCATACATATGTCCCAAAGTGACTAGGGCCCTGGCCCATACCCCATGATCGCCTGAACCAGGACTAGAAAGATCTACGGAAAATCTAGAAATACGCTCGCTCCTCCTCACGTCCACGCTGGCGTCCCCCACTGTATTCAGCTCCGTCATCTCTGCATCTATAATAGGTTCTGGTTGGTGTTTTAAAACACCATCCTAGAGTGGGAGTGTTCTACATCAACTCAGTGGTACTATTAACTATAAGTTATACAAGTTATCATGCACAAGAGTAAATTTAGTAAAAAAACATTCACAAAACCCTAGATACTTTGATTAATGTAAATTATGGTTCAATGATATGATGCATGCCTCTCACCACAACACTCCCTCTTGCGACAACATCTAACGTTCGCAAACCAACACTCTGACAAGCGACCTCGACTACCTAATTGCAAAAGTAGCCAATGCATGCAATTCACATGTTAGCCGAGTTGATTAGTTAGGTTCATTCATCCAGCAGGTTGGGGAAATCGAGATGCCCTGATGGATTGTTGCCCTAATCGGATCGCACAGCTCTAATGGCCATGGACGTATGACACTCGCGATCCTTAGCTCTTATGGGTTCGTCAATCCCATAGTTCTCAAACTCATACGAAAACAATTAGGACTCCAGAGTCCTGCTCGTAGTCACTACGGGTAGGTCGTCACCTCAGCATAGGCCGACAGCTTGGGTATAGTCTCTCATACCACCATACCTGGCTCATAAGTCTTTGGTGCTCATTGATCACTACAGGGAGGTTCGTCACCCCAGTGTAGGCTGACAGTACGGGCATAGTGTCCCATACCACCATCCCCAGCTCATAAGTCTTATGGGCCATAATTATGGTTACTAGTGGGTGCAAGGATCACAGGGTACCTCAGGTTCAATCAGGTGTGTACAATCATGGTTAACATCCAATGATGGCCAATAGTGGGCTAATATGCCGCCATAAGATGAACCATAGACTGTACGGCCTAAGAACGATGTCTCGTGTAGTCTAACTACGGCCGACAAGTCCCGGTTTGACTAGTCGGGCCAAACTTGCCTGTCGGTTGACCTAACGGAAAGGTTGCCCAAGGGATTCCGGTTGATCGGCCGATCCATAAGGGAACATGTGCATAGGTGGATAACATATATTCAACAATTTCACAAGTGACAAGCATATTTCAGCATTCTAGGCATATGGACAGCAACATGCTAAACTACGTAAAAAATCTGCATGTGAAGAGTAAATATTACAATTTCAGCAGAAATTGGAGATCAGGATCAACATATTCCATCAATTTAGCAAAGATAGACATAAAAGTGCACCTACTTGTGCCCTAGTTTATCAAGTTACGTGAATGATGGGTCAGACTGTCTACAGAGCTCGATACGAAGATTATTTCAAGCGTCTGCCTCAACTGGATGTGTGGAAGCTCGCAATTGGTAAATTATAGCCTCACATCCCATGTCCCAAAACACCAGGTGATTAAAACCCTTAAAACAAGATAGACATCTTAAGGTTTTTGTGGTGAGAAAAATTTTTGCAAAATAGAAAAATTTTTAAGTTTTTCTCGCCTTGTTGATTTTATCGAAGCACCCTTGATATGATCGACCTGCACTGTCGATGTCCTCGATACCTTAATGATATTATCGATAAGGGGACCAAAAATGTCTAGCAATTAAATATTCATCAGGACGGATTTATCAATGTATCGATACACCTATCGATATCATCGATAAAAGCACTAAATATGTCCAGCAACTTCACAATAGATCTAGACGAATTATCGATGTATTGATAAACATATCGATATCATCGATATTTAAATCTCGAGACCATCAAGAGTGGCTCGATAAGATAGACAAGCAGATTTCCGGCGCCCCTATTTTTTAAAGAAAATTGTAAAATTCTTCGATAGCATCGATGCTCTTCCGATATGATCTAAATTTAAATACCGATAAGATCGGAGGACCATCGATGATATCGATAGTGGGCACGCATTTCTTATAGCAGTTATTTTAGGTTATTTTTAACTATGATCGGGGGCCCTTCGATATAATCGATATTCAAATATCGATGATATTGACATCAGTTCGATTGCATCGAATAAAGCCATAAACTGTATAGCAAGTTCAAAGATAAATCAACTGGATTTATCGATGCCTCGACACTGATCTCGATAGCATCGACATTCAAATTCCGATGACCTCGACGGTTCCCTCGATCATTCATGAAAACCTGAAATATCTCAAAGTAAAGTCTCTCTCATTTTTCATGTGTCGATCAATCGATCCTGTCATCGATGGAATTGGAGTTCGAAATCCGATGACATCGACAATAGCTTCGATTTATCGACCTATTGGCAAGAGGTTTCAAAAGTGTATGACATTGAGTCTGAGTCATCGAGCAGACCATCGATGCTATCGAGAGTATACGCTCGATGATATCGAACCTGCTCGATGATATCGAACTCTGTCATAAATGTGACCGTTTTATATCCGTTGGAACTTTTTGCCTATTTATAGAGGACTTGTCTTTTGTTGCTGTAAGAGAGAATAGAGAGAGCTTTTGTATGTTTCAACTTACATCTTACACCCTAAGCCCTTTCTCTCGAGGGAATTCATCCTCCAATCCACCCTCACCATTGATATTCAATAGAGTGGATTGGGGAATGAACTTCCGCATTCAAGGATCCTCCAGCTACTACCTTAATGAAAAATTATTAAGCTGGGATGCCTTGAATGCATAAGATTGGAATCGCTCTACATTCCTGATAGGAAAATATTTTGATAGTAGGATTCCATCTTTACCTTGACCCAACCCTAAGCCTAGTCTTGGTATATCTTTTGTATTGCGGATCAAGGGAGTAGAAGACTCTTCGTCAACAAGGAGGAAGAGGTCTTCGACATTGTGCTTAACGGGACTCATCAACTTATTTGTAAGTATCTAGAGTCCAAGAGGACACTTGTGATAATTCCTTTCAAGGATTGGGTCTTAAGTGGTTCTTACCCTTTGAAGCCCTCGTAGGAGGCCTCCGGCGGGAGTGTACGCTGTGGGTGCGTTATGTGGACCCTTTCTTTGTGGAGAGCACAAACATCTGGTTAGGAGTGAACCAGTGAAACTCCAGGGTTAGAGGTGAACCGAGCAGAAACCTCTAGGTGCGTTGTGTGGACCCTTACTCTATAGAGAGCATAAACATCTAGTTAGGAGTGAACCAGTGAAACTCCAGGGTTAGAGGTGATCCAAGTAGAAACCTCCATGTAAAGGTTGAAGGTGAACCTGATTTAAAACCTTAGGTTTGAGGTGAACCCTGGGAAACCTCCTTAGTGAAATCCGGTACACTCAAGGGTTGAGTACGACGGCCGAGAGTGGAGTAGACTTATCGTCGAACCACTATAAAATGACCGTGTTTGTGATTGCTTTCTCTATGTGTGATTCATGACAATGCATTCATATTCGTATATCTGATCACATCTCACACACACACAGTCACATCCAACATAGACTAAATTGCATATTACTATATCTTGATTAGTTTGTGATTGGATCCTCTACTTGGCTTGGAAGTTAGTAGAGTTACATTTGAGTAATCCTGAAAGTTGCATACATGATAGGATTAGTGTGATAGGATTTTTAAATAACTCATAAATCTTTAAAAGGTCCTATTCACCCCCCTCTAGGATATATTGGCATATTCTGACTTCAACTCAAGCGGTCTTCACCGCTATTTCAATTGGTATCAGTGCAGGTCTCTCTTTAAGGGTTTCATCGCCTAAAGAGTGATCTTGAGTGAAGTTGGAATCATGTTAAAAAATGTCCAAGAGGGTGTAATAAACCAGAATAGTTGTCTAGTAATCCATACAGCCATGAAAGTCAGAAATAGTTCAAAGTGGTATCTGGACAGTGGATGTTCCAGACACATGACTGGTGACCAAACACACTTTTGTGAGTACTCAAACTTTGTTGGGGGATCTGTCACATTTGGTGATGGAAGCTCATCCAAGATAGTTGGACAAGGAACTATAGCAGTACCGGGTTTTCCAAAGATCAAACATGTACTCTGTGTAGAAGGCCTGAAACATAATCTCCTGAGTATCTCCCAAATCTGTGATAAAGAATATCTTGTCACTTTCTCAAAGGATGTGTGTAGAATTTTGGATCATACAGGAAAATCTCTCATAAAAGGTTTACGTACTAGCGATAATTGTTATGCTATTGAAAGTACGAGTGAGAAGGGGCTATCCACAAAGTGTAACATGGCTGTGAAAAATGAATCCAAACTATGGCACCAAAGGTTAGGGCATGTCTACTACTGAAATTTGGCAAAGCTCAGTTCAAAGAATCTGGTAAGGGGACTTCCCAAGATTAGAAAAGAAGAAAAAGTTGTCTGTGGAGAATGTCTAAAAGGAAAACAGATAAAGGTCAGACACAAGAAAACAACCTCCATAGCAACAACAAAACCTTTGGATCTGCTACATATGGATCTAGTTAGACAAACTAAAGTGGAAAGTCATGGGACGAAAAGATATTTCCTGGTGGTAGTAGATGACTACACCAGATTCACTTGGGTCACATTTCTTCGAGAAAAATTAAATGATTTTGAGGAATTTGTGATTCTGGCAAAACGACTCCAAAATGAAAAAGGATACGGGATCAACCGCATCAGAAGTGATCATGGTGGGGAATTCGAAAATGAAAAATTCAAAAAATATTGCAATGAGAAAGGGATTCATCATAAATTCTCAGCTCCAAAAACCCCACAGCAAAATGGAGTCGTTGAAAGAAAAAATCGAGTACTGCAGGAGATGGGGTTCGTTATGCTAAATGGGAAGGATATGGATAAAAGTTTTTGGGCTGAAGCTGTCAATACTGCTGGCTACATCATAAGCAGAGTATATCTTAGAGCAGGCTTAAACAAAACTCCATACGAATTATGGTATGGAAAACTGCCTAGTGTTAAATATTTTTGAGTCTTTGGTAGCAAATGTTATATCTTGAGAGATAGAAATCACCTAGGAAAATTTGAATCTAAAAGTGATGAAGGAATCTTCTTGGGGTATGCCATGAATAGTCGTGAGTATAGAGTATATAATCTAAGAACTCTCACTATTTAGGAATCAGTGAATGTGGTAATCGATGATCAACCCCATGAAGAAGAGACACCAGTGAATGAATTAGAAGATGATGGGGAATCATGCATATTGGAAAAACTCGAAAACAAAACTTTATCACCCAGTGAACCACAACCATCATTTGACGTTCCGATTATCAAAGATCATCCTCGAGAACAAATCATTAGAGACCCCAATGCTGGTGTAAAAACCTGACGTCAGATGGAGAACATCTATGGTCATTTCTGCTTTACCTAAAAAATTGAGCCTAAAAACATTGTGGAAGCTCTTCAAGACGAACACTGGATAAATGCAATACAAGAAGAACTTCAATAATTTCAAAGAAATGAGGTATGGAATTTGGTTCCCAGACCACTCGATACAAATGTCATTGGAACAAAATGGGTCTTCAAGAATAAATCTGATGAATCAGGAAATGTGATTAGAAACAAAGTACGGCTTGTAGCTCAAGGGTACTCACAGATAGAAGGCATTGATTTTGATGAGACATTTGCCCCTGTAGCTCGCCTTGAGTCTATCAGAATTCTTTTATCCATTGCATGTGCATTAAAATTTAAACTATTTTAAATGGATGTTAAGAGTACTTTTCTGAATGGAGATCTTGCTGAAGAAGTATATGTGAAACAGCCCAAGGGATTTTCAGATCCTAAGTGTCCTCAATACGTTTATCGTCTAAACAAAGCCCTCTCTGGTCTGAAACAGGCACCTCGTACTTGGTATGAACGACTGACAAAATTTTTTTTGGACCATAAATTCTGCAAAGGGAGTGTTGATAAAACTCTGTTTACCCAAAGAACAAAAAACTCATTGCTTATCGCACAAATTTATGTGGATGATATAGTTTTTGGGTCAACATGTGAAGATATGGCATATAAATTTGCTGACCTCATGAAATCGGAATTTGAAATGAGCATGGTTGGTGAACTGAGCTTTTTTTTAGGTTTGCAGGTTAAGCAACTACATGATGGAATCTTTATCTGTCAAACCAAATATGCGAACGATTTGGTAAAAAGGTTTGGTCTTGAATTTGGTCGTTCCTATCACACTCCCATGAGCACCACACTCAAACTTTCTAAAGATACAAATGGCAAGAGTGTGGATCAACACCTCTACTGGAGTATGATAGGTAGTCTACTATATCTCATAGCTAGTCGTCCCGACATATCTTTCAGTGTAGGTGTGTGGGCTCAATATCAAGCGGATCCTAAGGAATCCCATTTAACGGTTGTTAAGAGGATCATTAAATACGTAGCAGGGATTCCAGCCTATGGACTGTGGTATCCATTTGAAACATCCACCATCATTGCCGGATACTCTGATGCCGACTGGGCAGGTAATTTAGATGATAAAAAAATTACAAGTGGAGGATGTTTCTATATTGGAAACTGTCTAGTCGCTTGGCAGAGCAAGAAGCAAAACTCGATATCATTATCCACTGCTGAGGCCGAATACATTACCGCCGGAAGCTGCTGTGCACAACTTCTTTGGATGAAACAAATGCTGTTGGACTACGGGATTGAACAACCCACAATGAGTCTTTTCTGTGATAACACAAGTGCAATCAACATTTCAAAAAATCTGGTTCAACATTCTCGGACTAAACACATTGACATTCGTTATCATTTTATTCGAGAACTTGTTGATGACAAGATTATCACATTGGACTATGTTTCCACAGAAAAGCAACTCGCGGACATTCTCGCCAAACCTCTTGATACAAAAAGGTTCAGTGACCTTCAAAAATCCATTGGGGTCTGCATTCACTAAATCTCAGTAAACTTGTGACACATAGGTAAATCCTTACACTGGGACATTCATGGTTATACGACAGACACACGTCTAAACTCTTTACATTAACCATGATAGTTTTGAGCTGAAAATAAGTTTTTTTAAATAACTGTTAAGTTACTGCTGTCTGTGGCAGTATATTTCTTTTGGAGATATGGATATAATTGCCAATCTTGGGCAGTCTATTTTGGATAATTGGATAACTTTAGTCTTATTTTGGATATGGCTGAATAGAATTCTTATCATTAATGCCATATTTTTTTTCCTTGGTTTATCAAGTTCTGGAATGCATGTGACATCCGTAAATGAATATTTTTCACTACTCTATAACTGCTATATCTTATCTAATATGCATTCATTCTGAGATTGATGTTTGGCTAAAATGCGTTAACTTTTAAAACATCAATGATTTGCTTCTGCCTGATGGTTCTCCCATATGCTTTAACACTTCAGTCAATATCACTTTGCTATACCTTTGCCAATGACTTACAAAAAGGGGGAGAATAGGTCAAAACACCCTGAGCAGAAAATTGTATATCTAATGTTGTTGCAGGTGTTAGGGGGAGCAACTGCACCAAGAAAGGGGGAGTTTTGAAGAAAGGGGGAGCAAATACTTCTAGAATGTGTACATGGGGTAGAAAACTTACAAAATTATGTAACTGCATGTACACACAATTTAGGGTGTGTCTATAAGTGTTCTAGGGTGTTTTGGGTATTTTGTCACATAATTGACAAAGGGGGAGATTGAAAGTGCACCTACTTGTGCCCTAGTTTGTCAAGTTACGTGAATGATGGGTCAGACTGTCTACAGAGCTCGATAGGAAGATTATTTCAAGCATCTGCCTCAACCGGATGTGTGGAAGCTCACAATAGGTAAATCATAGCCTCACATCCCATGTCCTAAAACACCAGGTGATTAAAACCCTTAAAATAAGATAGACATCTCTTAGGGTTTTTGTGGTAAGAAAATTTTTTGTAAAATAGGAAAATCTCTAAGTTTTTCTCACCTTGTCGATTTTATCGAAGCACCCTCGATATGATCGACCTGCACTGTCGATGTCCTCAATACCTTAACGATATTATCGATAAGAGGACCAAAAATGTCCAGCAACTAAATATTCATCTGGACGGATTTATCGATATAACGATACACCTATCGATATCATCGATAAAAGCACTAAATATGTCCAGCAACTTCACAATATATCTGGACGAATTATCGATGTATCGATAAACATATCGATATCATCGATATTCAAATCTTGAGACCATCGAGAGTGGCTCGATAAGATCGACAGACAGATTTTCGGTGCCCCTGTTTTTTTAAAGAAAATTGTAAAATTCTTCGATAGCATCGATGCTCTTCCGATATGATCTAAATTCAAATATCGATAAGATCGGAGGACCATCGATGATATCGATAGTGGACGCATTTCTTATAACAGTTATTTCAGGTTATTTTTAACTATGATCGGGGGCCCTTCAATTTAATCGATATTCAAATATCGATGATATCGACACCAGTTCGATTGTATCGAACAAAGCCATAAACTGTCCAGCAAGTTGAAAGATAAATCAGCTGGATTTATCGATGCCTCAAAGCTGATCTCGATATTATTGACATTCAAATTCCAATGACCTCGACGGTTCCCCTGATCATTCATGAAAACCTGAAATATCTCAAAGTCAAGTCTCTCTCATTTTTCATGTGTCGATCAATCGATCCTGTCATCGATGAAATCGGAGTTCGAAATCCGATGACATCGACAATAGCTTCGATTTATTGACCTATTGGCAAGAAGTTTCAAATGTGTATGACATTGAGTCCGAGTCATCGAGCAGACCATCGATGCTATCGAGAATATACGCTCGATGATATCGAACCTGTTCGATGATATCGAACTCCGTCATAAATGTGACCGTTTTATATCCGTTGGAACTTTTTTCCTATTTATAGAGGACTTGTCTTTTGTTGCTGTAAGAGAGAATAGAGAGAGCTTTTGTGTGTTTCAACTTACATCTTATACCTTAAGTCCTTTTTCTCGAGGGAGTTCATCCTCTAATCCACCCTCACCATTGATATTCAATAGAGTAGATTGGGGAATGAACTTCCGCATTTAAGGATCCTCCAGCTACTAGCTTAATGGAAAATCATTAAGTTGGGTTGCCTTGAATGAATGAGATTGGAATCGCTCTACATTCCTGATAGAAAAATATTTTGAGAGTAGGATTTCATCTTCACCTTGACCCAACCCTAAGCCTAGTCTTAGTATATCTTTTGTATTGTGGATCAAGGGAGCAAAAGACTCTTCGTCAACAAGGAGGAGGAGGTCTTCGGCATTGTGCTTAACGGAACTCATCAACTTATTTGTAAGTATCTAGAGTCCAAGAGGACACTTGTGATCATTCCTTTTAAGGATTGGGTCTTAAGTGGTTCTCACCCTTTGAAGCACTCATAGGAGGCCTCCGGCGGGAGTGTACGCTGTGGGTACGTTGTGTGGACCCTTACTCTATGGAGAGTATAAACATCTGGTTAGGAGTGAACCAGTGAAACTCCAGAGTTAGAGTTGAACCGAGTAGAAGCCTCTGGGTGCGTTGTATGGACCCTTGCTTTATGAAGAGCATAAACATCTGGTTAGGAGTGAACCAGTGAAACTCCAGGGTTAAAGGTGATCCGAGTAGAAACCTCCATGTAAAGGTTGAAGGTGAACCTGATTTAAAACCGTAGGTTTGAGGTGAACCCTGGGAAACCTCCTTAGTGAAATCCGGTACACTCAAGGGTTGAGTGCGACAGCCGGGAGTGGAGTAGACTTATCGTCGAACCACTATAAAATGATTGTGTTTGTGATTACTTTTTCTATGTGTGATTCATGACAATGCATTCATATTCGTATATCTGATCACATCTCACAGATACACATAATCACATCCAACATAGACTAAATTGCATATTACTATATCTTAATTAGTCTGTGATTGGATCCTCTACTTGGCTTGGAAGCCAGTAGAGTTACATTTAAGTAATCCTGAAAGTTGCATATATGATAGGATTAGTGTGATAGGATTTTTAAATAACTGATAAATCTCTAAAAAGTCCTATTCACCCCCCTCTAGGACATATTGGCATATTCCGACTTCAACTCAAGCGGTCTTCACCGCTATTTCAGGATAGTCATACACCCATATACAATAATTTAATTCGCATGTGTTGTAAATGCTAAATTATAAATCTAGTACCTAGAGTTGTCAAATTTTGTTGTGCCAAATCATTTAGAATCTGTATCATGTTTTGATGAGATGATTAGATCAACTTCATGCATTTTAAAGTTGTCTAAGTCTTCGTCAAACTTCTCTATGTATTCAAGTTGAAGAAATGTTGTCGAAGTTCAAGATTTCAAGCTCAAGTACATGTACAAGTTCAAAGGCTTAAGTTTAAGTTAATCTTCAAGTTCAGTACTTTAAGAACTCAAGTCTTTACTCAAGCTCAAGTTCAAGATTTGAAGACAAGCTTCAGGGATTTCAAGTGTGTGCATTTACAGAGCGAACGATGTTTCAATTGTTCAAACTCACAAACAAGGTATGGATGACCCTAGATTGACCATAGGTTAGGTCACATTCATTGTATATGCTATGTGGGTCAGTTCATAAGTTTATAGGTCATTTCCTCGACCAGTCCTAGTCTTTGTTCGACTAGTCCAAGCTCTAGCTTGACCAGTCCAAGTGTTTTTCGACCAGTCCAAGGTTTGTTGTGAAAATTTAAAATTTCCTGTTGGACCCTCAACCAGTCATGGAGATTGCTCGACTAGTCGAGTGAACAGTGCTCGACCAGTCGTGCAGGCTTGACTCAAAGTCCAGCAAGGTTTTTGGGTCCCACTCGACTAGTCGAGTGCATTGCTCAACTAGTCGAACAGGCCACTTGACCAATTGAATAACGACCTTATCTTATCGCGCCACAAATTTTGAAATTTGGTTGGTCCTTCGACCAGTCGAATCAACCCTTAGACCAGTCGATAGAACAATATTTTCACTTATAAATAGTGGACGAATCTCAAAGTTTTTCATTCATTCCAAGCAATATCAAGTCATCACTCTGAGAGATAAGTTCCTGCATTTCTTAAGCTATATTGTGTTCATTTTAAATTCTCTTAAATAGCTTTTTGCATTTGATTTTTTGATCTCCATTTAACTTAATTTCATTAAAGAAGGGAATTGTGATTTTACCCTCTTTGAGATTAAAATCAAATCAAGCTAGCCCAAGCTAAATTAATCTAACAATCATTTAGATTTAGAACCTTTCATTTGTAAGACTGGACATTGAACATCTTTGTCTATATTGGATTAGTTCTACCGGGCTTCTTCAGAAGGAGAATTTCAAGATAAGTACCATTTACATTTTGTATATCTTTTATGGTTTGTGAGGTTGTGCCAGGAAAATCTCATTTTTGGTTTTGTCTGAGGTAATCCAGAAAATCTCAGAGTGTGGGGTTTTTGTAATTGTGTAAGCCCATCTAAAGACACAATTGTGAAGGTTTTAAGGTGAACCTTGGAAAACCTTTTTCATAGTGAAAGCCAATATCCTGTGGGTGTGGATATTGGGAGTGAAGTAGTTGTGTGGCTATTTTTTAATAGTTAGTGTACACACAAACAAACCACTATAATTCCTAGAATCGTGGTGGATGTTCGGATTTGCTTATATGTGTGAATGTTGTAATTTACTTTGATTATTTGTGGTGAATGGTGTAATTTATTTTGTGCACTTGTGGTGAATGTTGTAATAACTTAGTTTATTTCCTTTTCCTCTTTATTGGTTTGAGTTTTTGATACTTACAAATGTTCTAGTAAGGTTGTCTTGCCATAAGCCTTTGGTTTTTGGTATTAGGTTGTTCTTAAAACTAAGTTTGTATCAACCTCTTAAGACTAGTGCATTTGAGGTTGCTATTTACTTGTGCTTCTTTATTATTTGATTGTGATAGCTATCTATCTTTATATTTCACATTTGTTTTTAATTTGGCATAGTCCTATTCGCCCCCCCCCCCTTTAGGACGTTTAGCTTAGCCTTTTCATGTGCCAACATGAATCATACAATTCAGCAAGGTAACAGAAGCCAAGTGCAACAATTTCAACAAATCAACAGGTAGATAAACAATGCATCCAATCTACGCCTAGCAATTGCATGTGATGAAGTTCAAGATACTAAATTAGCACTATATTTGGGGAATTGTACACATGATTCCTAATAGACCAACAAACCGACATTCACACATCAGGGAGTTCTCGGGACCTAAATCTCTCTCCCAAATTTAGGGAAAACCTATGTTTATGTTCCAAATCAAGAAGTTTCAAAAATTCAGCAACATGCAAATACATACACCACTCACATTCACTAAGATCTACACTAGGCACGATAATAGGCTGCCTAAAGGTAATGGTCCGCACCTCTTGTATATTGGAGGTCCTTGGAGTCGCTCTAGTGGCGATGGGTTCACAAATTTGATGTGTCTAGGCCCTGCACCAATGAATTACATGTCAAGACGCATACATGTGACCTTAGCTTAAGATAAATGGAGGAGAAGTCGAGATTGTTGCCTTGAATCGGCCACACCTCGTCTCTACAGTGGTAGGGCCGAGGTTTTCGGCATGCGGCAGTGGTAGGGGTGCAGGAATTTCAATTCCCTAGCTCCCTTGCACATGCATCCTCCTCTCTCTCTCTTAGCTGCTAGAAATGGTTGTAGAAATGAGGGAGAGAGGGCTGAAATGGGTTATATACCCTGATTTTTATTTCAGTTGGCCCTGAGTTCTATTAATTCCTTCAAATGGCCCTATGAGACCTATTTCTAACTGTTGGGCCTGTCCTGATGGCCCCCTGGTCCATCTAATTTATGGGATAGGTGCCCTATGGCCCGATGAAGGGTTGTGTAAAGTTTAACAGTAAACATACATGGAGTTTTATCATAAGGTTCCAATTTACGATCAATGGTCACTGTTTCTCGATCGGGGGTCAAATTTGACGGACGAGTGCAGAGAAATATCTTCAACCTATGGTGCAAATTTGGGTGAAATCTAACGGCTGAAATGTCATAATTTATTGTCCTAAGTGGCGGGACTATTTGTTTTAAAATTCAGATTTTTGGCCAATACTTGGGAGAGTTGCATTTTACAAGTGCCGATTGGATGACGTAAGTTGTCTGTTTTCAGGAGTCGTTTGAGTCCATTTCCCACGATGGACAACAAGCCCAGTGAGATGGACATTACTCTATAATTTCGAAACTAGCGGCCCACTAACTAGCGGTCTAGAGCTTGTTCAGATAATCAGGGTACTTCTGGAATAAATTGGGTAGGGAGATTTCTTTGGGCGCAGTGGTTAAAGTATGGATTAACTAAGTTCATAGTATGACCTATTCGAAATTAGCAAAAATGGTGATTCATTCATGATCACTCGAAACTGTCGGTTTTAGGGCCTGTTCGGTTTTCCAATTACCACAGTAGTTGGCTGTAAAGAATGTCATAATTACTTTTACATGTATTACTAATGATTTGAGCAGTACCGGTTCACTGCTTTTCCATGTTTGTTTTTTGGAAATTTTCGGGTGCAATAGACGGTGATTCACGGGTCTTGTGTTTGGGTAGACAGTGTAGTAGTCACGTCAATTCATTTTTGCTCTTATGGTGTCCACTATAGCAGCTCTACAACACTGCAATCAGTTGTTTGAATGTTCATTGCATTAACAAATTGGTGTCCACCACTAAAACGACAGTGTCTTCATACGCAGCAAAAGACGGTTCGTCCTAAAAATGCTATTTATCAAAGCAATCTACCTTGCAGAGTGTCAAATGAGGAAGAGGAATCCGTACTTATCGGGGAATATGCGTAGGTGGTGGGGTAGATTTCAGTAGCTGTAAATGCAGCGGTCCGTTGAAATAAGGAAGCACTTGATATAATAGAGAAAAAAAATCCACCACCATGCAAATAAGGGTTTCTCCAGATCTAAGAATTTCCAAAAGAAGACAGATGAAAATCCAATCTTTCCAAGAGCCAGATACAGAAAGCGACTGCTTTTGAGATTAGATCTGGAAGAAACCAGTAGAACTAAGTCAAGATTAGAGACGGAGCACCCCCATTTGAATAATTGTATAGGTATGGGGAGCCTCTTTTTGAAAGAGAATACCAAAAGCCCTCTTCTTATTCGTTGCTTGTTACCTCAAATGTAACAAAAAGAAGAACCTTTCCTTTCAGTAAAAACATCGAGCACCTTCAATGCAGAGAAAATAAGAACAAAGAGAAAAGGAGAGAATGAAAAAGGAGAGAAACGCTTCCTTGTTTACAACTTTCATCCGCCACTCGTTTCTACCTTTATCAACATCTCCGCCGACACATTAGACATGTCAAAAACCCTCTCCCTCTCTCATCCCCTCTCTCTATCTCGTAATAAAGCTAAGAAAGGGAATGAGAGAAAGAAATAAAGATTGAGAGATAGTGATAAAGTGGAAAAGATTTTAACCGCTAGATTTTAACCGCTAGAGATTCCTTCTTGGTGAGGTTATTGTGATTTCCCAAACCTATAAAAAAAGAAACGAAAGAGAGAAAACTATTTAAGCGAAACCCACCCCTTTCTTTTCCTTTTTTCTTCTGTTAAAAAACTAGCGATCAAAGAGAGGCTTCTAATGAAAAAAATTAAAAAAGAAAATAGGATAGATAGAGAGACCTTCGAAGAATCACAGCAAAAAACAGCTCATAAAAAAAATAAACTATGAGAAGTTTGTATAAATGGCTAATCACGGATGCACGAGAGAGGATTCTCATGACTCCGATCCTGGCCGGTTTACCTGAACGGAGTGATGAGGAAGAAAGAAATGGGATATGTCATTTTCAGCTACGGGTGAGGAAGAAGAAGGAAAGTACGATTTTGTAGCTATTTCGGACGAACCATCTTTGATTCTGTTGTCCTGCGGACTACGTAGTCTCTCACGTACGGATTAGAAAATATCAAATGCAAATCCCTTTTACCTGCACGTCTGTTGGATTTGGGCGGCCGAGTTAGTTTCGAATACTGCCGTTTCAGATTTCACTCGATTACCTGAATTTATAAATAAAAAATGAACGTCTTTAAGAAGTCATTCTGACTTCTTTACAGCCAAGTGACGGTATTTGTTAAATCCAAATAGGCCCTTAGTCTAAAAGAGTAACTGGGTTGATTTGATTTATTAATTGAGATTTGGACCATAGCTGACTCGGCTTTGGGTAGATTTTTAATTTAATTACGGTGGTTTGATTAGTCAATGTGGCAGGTGGGTTAGATTTGGGCCCTATGGGAACAAATCATGGGGCTAAACTCGATGTTTAAGTGATCGGTTGGATTCATTGGTTTTATACGGTGGATCAATCCTATTTGTATGGTTCTTTATTAGTACCAGCCCCATATAAGCCTATCTCGAGTGTCAAGGGTCAGCAAGTGACGACGTGGTTAGTTAGATAAAATTTTTTTAAAGGATTTTTGCTAATTCAAAATAGTGAAAATTTGGGGTGTTACAAGGAAGTTCTTAAAGTAGAGTTGGCCATTGAAACTAAGAAGATCAACTTTCATCTTGAATTCTTGATCCGATCGATCTATTTGATCAATGCCTCGTCTAGGATGTTGTAGAATCATATTGTTGGATCCCACCTTCTTAGGAGTGATCTTATGGTTCATTGCCGGCAGCAATCAGTGCGATTATGAGTTCTAGTGTCTATTGGGGACAGATTACTGACATGAACACAAAACTGCTCTATCGCCTCCATCAAGCGATCGATGGAAGCTTACAGCCCTTGCATGACTTGTCGATCCTCTCGCTGGGAAGCTTCTATTCTTTCTGAAACATAACGAATCCCTGGATCACCATCCATAGGATTTTGGTCTACACCTTCGTTGTTTGCCATAAGCCCGAGGGGAGTCCTCACTCTGATACCAATTAACGTAGGGATGAACGTGATGAGGTCGAGTACCATCTTCCTCAAGGGGATAATTGTTCTGAATCTACGAAACTTCTTTGGATTCCTTATAGAGACTTCTCGAATCCACGAGGAAAAGAACAAGAAAATAGAAAATAAATTCTACAAAATTTGAAATTGATTGATGTTTGATATGTATGTCCTTGTTACACCATTAATATAGAAAAAACCCAAAATTCATAATTACCAAAAATAGAAAAATTCTAACTCTAATAAAAATTTGAATTCCAATAAAACTCTTCTAAAGCTAAATTTCTAAAATAAATGTTATGGAGAAAAACAAATTGACCTATGGAAAAAGGTCAGGTCGGAACCTTACACGCTCAATCAAGCAAATAATAAGCCCTTCCATTCTCCTCTCTCTAAGTTAAGAAATTGCCTTCGGCTTCGATATGGCCAGCTCCGATGAAGAGATAGAGAGGGAAGGAGAGGAACCAGATTAGCTCAGTCGCCATGGGAGTCCGCTTCTTACTCAGAGTCCGTCGCTGAGGAACATGCCTGCAAGAGCACCACCTTCGTCGACTCCAAGATCTACAGAGTTCGTCAAGAACGCTCCGTTCCTTTGCCTGACAATGATGACGACGACGACGAGGAAGATGACAATGACTGCAGTGCATCTCAATCGGACAAGCGACTCCGAAGCCGAGAAGGAGATGAGGTCAAGCTCGATGTCCCATCATGAAGCTGGAAGCACCACAAACCTCAATGTAGCCCAACTGCTTGACTAAGGAGACAGGTCGGCATGGCCCAGGTCGGCATGACCCAAGTCGACATGGCCCAGTTCATCACACTTCAGGTCGACGCAGCCCGCCTCCTATCAAGGCCTGACCACATCCACACAAGATCCTAGCCAAAGATTCACGAAGCTTATTGCGATAGAGATCCGCCCAAGGTCTTTGGAGGATACACGCTTGGGATCCCTAAATCTTTGCTAAGGATCTCAGGAGTTTCCCCATGCATTTGGATTCCGAATCCCTCTACAATACGCACCTACTAAATAGGGAGATCTCCTCCATGTCATCACCTCTCATAAAATATAAATGGAGATGCCTCTAATGGTGAACGGTACGCATAATCTTTAGCCCAAAACCCATAATACTCAACTAGACCGAGATTCCTTTCCTAACTTAGGCATCGGAGGGTCCCTTACTCTAGCTAGGGTCTTCCTGGTCCATCACTTGTGCAGGTACGCAGATCCAAAGAGGGCTAACCAGATTTTTGCATCAACAGTTTGACACTGTTTATGGGAATGATGTCGAAAGTTGTTCTCACCTCATCAAAATTCAACAATGGCGAAAGGGAAGAAGAAAGCTCCAGCCTCCTCGGTTGCACCTTAGGGTGTTGTATATGTCCTTGGGTGAAAGTTCTTAAACCCTTGTGGTACTAGTAGGATGCTTCAATGTCAAGACTGAGTGGATAACATGAGCGCTCGAGTGCCAAATACTAGTAGGCCACATCTCCCATTGTGTCGTGGTTGGTTGGAAAGGGGTGTGACCTTATCTGCCCAAGGGTAGGGGGTTGTAAGCTAGGTTAAATTTGACTAGCTCATAAATGGGTCCGTTATCAATGAGCCGGGTGGGCATTGGCACACCATTGGCAAGGTGGATAGTGAGGTCTCTTCCACTCACTTGGTCATGTGCGCGATGGGGCGACAGCTAGTGTTGAAGTGTACTAGACCCCAGTGATGTTTCCAGTGATGAACCATACTAATACGTGGACTAGTTAAGGATGGGCATGCTTGCATTACATTTCTAGCATATGACATTTGGCCATATAGGCCTTGCATTGCATAGCTTTGGTATGGCTAACATCATTTATGGACTTGCCAGTTTAGCCTTCTATTATTTCCTCTTACTCTGACATTTGTATGGTTGGCACATGCATTACACACACACGCACACACTCTCTAAGCTTCATAGTAAGGTTATGCATGTTCGTTACATGCAAGTTATATTAAACCACAGCAGCATTGAGGCAGGAGCATATGCTCGATCTTTTGGAGTTTTGTTATATCATATATTTTCCTTTCAGCACTGTACTCAATGATTATATTAGTGGATATGTGGTGATGATGTTTTATGACTTGGGTACATTCGTGGTTATGCTCCTTTTAAAAAAAATCACCTTGAAAATCCTCCTGGTAGGATCCCAGTATCGGAACCTGGCGCATGGGAGCTGGGAGCCGAGAATGGGATACTACGGAGCCTGTTGGCACCAGATTCGTTGGCTGAGAATTTCGTGAGCCCGGTTCCCGAGTTTGGGGCGTGATAGATATCAACGGTTCTCCCTGCTTGGGCTTAGAGAGTAACAGAGGTGATCCCAAGTATCGCTTGAGTTGCTGAAATGCCAGTTCACACTCTTCAGTCCATTCAGTTCTTGTCTTTCCTTTCAAGTGTCGGAAAAATGGAAGGCACTTGTCGGTATCTTTAGAAACGAATCAATTGAGGGCCGCATCTCTGCCTATCAGACATTGTATCTCCTTTGTGGTCTCGTGCGAGCTCATATTTAACAGAGCTTATATCTTGTTGGGATTTTCCTCAATGCCCCTCTAGTTCACCAGGAAGCCGAGGAACTTTCCCGAACTGATACCAAAAGCGCACTTATTTAGTTTCAACTTCATCTACTACCTTCTCCAAATAGCAAACATATCTTACAGGTCAACCACATGGTCAGTGGCTTTGATACTTTTGACAAGCATATCGTCGACATAGACTTCCATGGAACATCCGATCTGTCAGGTGAATATTTTATTAACGAGCCGCTGGTACGTGTCCCCAGTATTTTTCAGCCTGAAAGGCATGACCTTATAGTGTAAACCCCTTTGTCGGTGACAAAGATCATCTTCTGCTTATGTAAGGGTGCATGATGATCTGATTATAGCCTAAGTATGTGTCCATGAAGCTCAAGAACTCGTGCCCGGTCGAGCCGTGGAAGGGGAAAACTATCCTTTGTGCAGGCTTTGTATAGGTCAGTGTAATCAACACATACCCGCCACTTCCCATTTGACTTATTCACCAAAATGGCATTGGCGACCGAGTCAGGGTAGTAAGTTTCTTCGATGAATCTGGCTTCTAAGAGCTTACCGACCTCCTCACCAATAATGGTGTATCGTTCTGGGTCGAACACTCATCACTTTTTCCTTACTGGTCGATGGTCAAGATTAACATTTAGTTTGCGGACGATTACATCCAAGCTGATGCCAGGCATGTCCTGGTAGGACCATGCAAGGACATCAACATGACATTGTAGAAGGTCCACAATCTGGTCATCGGGAGGTAACAATGAGCCGACCTGTCCAGTATGGGTTGGGTCAGATTCAGAAAGAGGAACTGTTATGAGATCTTCCACAGGAGAACCTCTTTTATAGAATTCTTCTTGAGGATCAAGGGAAGTGATGACCATAGAACGGTGTTGTCGCCTGTTCTTAGAGTTGTGGAATAGCATTGATGAGCTTCATGCTGGTCTCCTTTGACTTGTTTGACCCCGTGCTCAATCAGGAATTTTATCGTGAGATGGTAAGTAGACACCACTGCCTGCATGGCGTTCAAGGATGGGAGTCCAAGGATGACGTTGTAGATAGAAATGCAGTCGACCACAAGGAAGTCGATCATCTTCATGATCTGATTTAGTCCTTCTCCTGCAGTTACTGGGAGCTAAATAGTCCCCTTGAAAATTACCTTTCCTTATTAAATCTGAGTAGAGGAGTTCGGATAAGTCAGAGTCGGGATCTACCAATTCCCATTTTGTCGAAGGCGACAACAAAGAGAATATCAGCTGAGCTGCCAGTGTCCACTAGAATCTGGAATACCTTATAGTTAGTTATGGTCATAGCCACCACTAGGGCATCGTCATGCAGGTGGTGGATCCTGCAGGCGTCTCCTTCGGTGAACATTAGCTCGCAGGGGGCCATCTTTTACTCTTTTGGAGGGTAGTAGGTTAGGTTGATATGCTGCTCTAAGCTATTATGGGCGATGCTCTGAGCATGAGCTTTATGAGCTCGGTTTGAGTCTCCTCCTCCGACAGTTCCACCAAAGATGGTGCAGATTTCTCATGTGGGCTCATTGTTATTCCTATCAATCTATTGCCCGTTCCTCTGATCTAGATGATCTAGTCGTTCTTCTCATCTACTCACATATTCACGTAAGTGTCTAGCGCGAATAAGGGCTTTAATCTCCTCTTTCAGGTCGAAGAAATACTAGTAGCGTGATCGTGGTCAAGATGGAAGTGGCAGCACTTGCGCTTGTCTTGCTTGTCGGCGTCCGTCTTCATTCAGTTCGGCCACCTTAAGAGCCTTTTGTCCCGAATTTCCATGAGGACCTACTCAGTAGTGGTGTTGAGAGGAGTATAGGAGTGGGACTTACTCTCAGGTTGTCGACTTGGTCTCTTCCTGGATGAGTCGTCTTCTCTCTTCCTTTTGTTATTCATGCTAGGTGAGGGCTCGTCCTTCCGCTTCTTGTCATTGGTCGAGCTTCTGGCACTCTAATTAGCCTTACGGAAGTTGAACAACTCCTCGACATTGGAGTACTTCTGGGCTCGGTTGAGGAGGTCGGCTAAAGTGGTTGGAGGATTTTTGTCGATTAAGAAGAGGAATTGGGAATCCTTCCAACCCGCCACCATGACAGCCAGGGCTATTTGATCCGAGTAGCCCTCCACTTGCATTGCTTCTTGGTTGAAAAGCTTGATGTAATTTCTGAGCAACTCATCTTCTTTTTGAGTAATAGTAAGGAGGTGGGTTGCAGGCTTCCACCTACCCTTTCATCCAATAAACTTGGTGATGAAAGCTTTGCTGAGCTGTGCGAATGAGCTGATGGAGTTAAGGGGAACACTTTGCACATTACCAAAGTTGAGGCACCATGAAGCTTTATCCATGCCCTAAAAGACTCTAGATGCTCTACAAGGTCGTTAGACCCAAAGTATGGGGTGAGTTGTGGCATCTTGAATCCAACCGGATGCTGAGCTCACATGATGTCGTCAGTGAATGGTGGTTCGGTTTCATCCAACATAACTTCGACGGAGGTCGGAACTTGTACATGATAGGCCTCACGTATGTCATCGATCTGACCTCGTAGCTTCTCAAGTTCCACTTCCCAAGGAACATTATTTTCTCCGACATCCTCAGGGGTTTTCCCACGCCTTTAATTCTCTAGCGCATGTCTTAGGTCAAAAGTAGGGAGATCGGTCATTCAAGCACTTCGGGTAGGTATTTGGTTTGGTTGCCCTCACTGCTATTTGACTGCTTAAGGGACTTGTGGTACTTTTGGAGGTCGAGACTGTTCGGTGGTAGCATCTTCCTCCACTACTCGACCAAGAAGTTGATTGTGTCTCTTTAGCATTTGCATGAGTCGATTTATATTCTCGTTTAAAGTATCGACTCGATTTTCCAGAGAGACGAGCCAACCTGCTCGGTTGCGGGGTTTTGGAGTAGGCACCGTAGGGGCGAAATCAGCTCGTTGTTGGGAAGATTGACTGCCTTGATCCGTTGATGACAGCGCTGGAGTGGGCATGGCTGCTGGAATGGTGGTTAGCACCTTCTTCCCTCCTTTTTCCATCGCAGATCTTATAGAACTTAGGTAGGATTCAGATGGCTTCAACGTTGCTTCCCACAGATGATGCCAAACAGTTGATGCATTTTTTTGATGCTCCGTTTGGTGGACCTTCGAGAACCTGCAAGTATGGAAGACGAAAGAGACAAAAGAGACCCTAGCTGTAGCAGGGGGACCCTCCAATGCTTAAGTTAGAAAACAAGCTGGGTTTAGTTGAATTAGGGGAGCGTAGGGAATGCGTGAGAATACAAATGACGTACTTTGTCCTGTAGATGAAGGCCCTATATATAGGGTTAGAGTTAATTACATAGAGAGAGGGAGAGAGGTTTCCTGAATTAGAGGCGTGTGCTCAGTGGACATCTTGAAAAGGGCGAGCTCCAAGTCCTGGAGGGGGGGGGGGGTGAATAGGACTATGCCAAATAAAAAATAAAATGTGGAAAATAAACTCAAAAAATAGAAATCTATAGTAACCTCAAATGCACAAGTATTGAGAGGTTGATACAAACGTTGTTCTAAGGACAACCTTACACCAAAAAATAATGGCTTATGGTAGGACAACTTGATTTCTAGAACGTCGGTAAGTATCAAAAATTCACACCAATACAGAGGTAAAAGAAATAAACCTAACTATTACAACATTCACCACAAAAGCATAAAATAGATTACAACCTTCACACACATAATCAAATACAATCATCCACCACAACTCTAAGAATTATAGTGGTTCGTGTGTGTACACTAACTGTTCGGAAATAGCCACACAACTACTCCACTCCCAATATCCACACCCACGGGATATTGGCTTTCACTAAGAAAGAAGATTTTCTAAGGTTCACCTTAAAACCTTTATAGATGTGTTTTTCAATGGGCTTACACAGTAAAAAATCCAACGCGGAGATTTTCCTGGCTGATCTCAGTCAAAACCACAAATAGAGATTTTTCTGGCTGAATCTCATAAACCAAAAATATAGAAAATTGAAATATAATACTTATCTGAAGAATATTCTTCGATGTAGCCGGTAAAACTGCTTCTTTGTAGATGAAGATGTTCAATGTTTAATCTCACAAATGAAGGGGTTCTAGGTCTAAATGAATTTTAAATTAAATCTAACCTTTGGCTACTTGGATTCAATTTCTTGGATTTTAAAAAGGGTTAAAGCAAAACTCCCTTTTATATCAAATAGAATGAAATCAAGAGATCAAGAAATTAAGAAATCAAAAAGCTATTAAAATAAATTTTAAATACCGCATAATAGCTTCACAATAGTGGAGACTTAACTCTTAGAGTGTTAACTTGAATTGGCTTGGAATGAATGAAAAAAATCTGAGAAATGTCCTCAATTTATAGGCTGCAATTCGGTTCCCTCAACTGGTCTAAGGTTCAGCTTGACTGATCATGGCAGAACCAACTTTCAAATTTTCTGGCGTGATTAGATAAAACAAATCCTCGACTGGTCGAGTGGCCAGCTCGACTGGTTGAGTGGCTAACTTGACTAGTCAAGCACAACGCTCGATTGGTCGAGTGAATAAAAATTACGTTGCTGGACTTTGAGTCGAGTCTTGGTCGACTGGTCGAGCCAGAATTCACGACCGGTTGAGCAGGGTACTCAACTAGTCGAGGACCTACTAGAAAATTTTAAAAATTTCAATTTCAATTTGGATTGGTCGAGAAAAACCCTGGACTGGTCGAGGCAGTGCCTAAACTTGTCGAACCATGACTAGGACTAATCGAAGCAAAGCCTAAAATAAGTACTATGACCCAAATTAAACATGCAATGTTAATGACCTAATCCTAAGGTCTTTCTAGGGTCATGTATACCTTAAATGTGAGTATTGAAATTGAAACATCGGTCGCTTCGGTCGATAGGACACTTTGAAGTACATGAAGCTTGACTTTGTATACATGAACTTTTGTCTTGAGCATGTGACTTGAGACTTGAGCTTGATGAAATGTATCTGAACTTGAACTTGAACTTAAGACAGTGCACTTGGACTTAAGTACTTGGACTTGGTGAACTTCAACTTGTTCTTGTAGTTGAACATGCATAATTGTAGCACACTAAATGTCGATATAGATAACATGAATCTCATCTTCGAATGAAGGTGAATTTTCCATCTATTTGAACTTAAAGGTGAACATTCCATCTATCAAAACAAGTCAAACATTCCGAAGTGTTTCAGCACAACAAAATTTGACAATCTAAGGTGCTAGATTTATAACATAGCACTTACAATCTCCCCCTTTGTCAAATTTATGACAATACCAACTTACAGAAGATTAACCTATTATAATACACAAATTCACTCAATTCACATTAAATCTAACAATCACGACTCCCCCTCAGTCAACTCCCCCTCAACTTGAGCTCAATAGACATCTCTACATCTCTACATATACATATTCAAAAAATATTCCACAAAGCCATATGCAAATAAACATCTCTACATCCACTTCAGAACCACAAAAAAAAAAGAAGTAATAAAGTAATCATATACTACACAATTTCTCCCCCTTTTTGTCACAAAAATGACAAATGAAGAAAAGATGAAAAAATATGGGAATGTGGTAGCTAAATATGTAAAGAGAGTAAGAAAGAGTGTGAAAGTTAGCAAATTAAAACATAATAGAATAGAGTAACCACATCACACATAGTTAAACATGTCTAAATATAAGAGTCACCAAGAAGAGTAAAGTTAAGTAGTTAATACAAGTCTAACAAAAGAAAGAGAACTAATCAGAACCAGATGAAGAGGGAGGTGGAATAGATGGATCAATTTGGTATAATCCCTTATTGATGCGTCTAAAATACCGAAATGGAATGAGAAGAAGATGCTCGAGTAGGTTTCTTCTTCAGTATACCTTCCATTGCAAGAGAAAATAAGAAAATGTAAGAAAGGATTTAAGGGTTTCAAACCCAATAGATTTTCCCCTAAAATACCAAGGAAATCACAAGGAAACTTGAAATAAAGACAAAAATCAAGCTATATGACAATCAAGGAACCCAAATCTGAAAGAAAAATGAAAATGATGCACATACCGAGTAGTAATCGAAGGTGGGTTCGATCAGTTAAAGAAGGGGCTTGAGAAGAAGAAGAAAGAAATGGAGAAAAAATGATTTTTAACATTAAAAAGCCCTCCAACTACGCACCATGACTGGTCGAGTAATGCTCGATGGGTCGTACCTCGACTGGTCGAGTATGTACATGACCGGTCCTGTAAGCACAAAAATGTACAATTTTATTAATTTTAAAATCTGAAAGTTTGCAAAAAAAATATACAAAAATAGAACATGCAAATATGATAAACTCAAATCGAATCACATATACCAATATCCATTTTTAATTTAGAGTACCTATTTCTGTTAAGTGGTTTAGTGAATATATTCGCAAGTTGATTTTCAGTTTGAACATAATCCAATGAAATAATTTTATCTTCCATTAATTCCCGAATATAATGATACCGAATGTCAATATGTTTAGTATGGGAATGCTGGATGGGATTCTTAGATATATTGATTGCACTAGAGTTATCGTAATATAGAATTATTGTGTCTTGCGCAATGCCGTAATCGTTTAACATTCTTTTCATCCACACAAGTTGAGTACGGGCATTTTCGGCTATGATATATTTAGCCTTAGCTGTGGATAGGGGTACGAAACTTTATTTCTTGCTATGCCAGGAAACCAAACAGTTCCCAACATAAAAGAAAACACCGCTAGTGGATTTTCTATCGTCTATATTCCCAGCCCAGTCAACATCCGAATAACCAGCTAAATGAACATTAGTATCATGTGGATACCATAGGCCTAAATTAATCGAACTTGCGACATACCTAATAATCCTCTCGACAGCAATTAGGTGAGAGTCCTTAGGATCTTATTGATATCTAGCACAGATACCTACGCTAAATGCTATATCAGGTCGATTCACAGTTAAATATAGCAGACTACCAATCATACTGCGTTACAACTGAGGATATACACTCTTACCTGTTGTATCTTTAGAAAGCTTAAGAGTTGTACTCATAGGAGTATCAAAGTGCTTATCACTTTCAAAACCAAACTTCTTAACCAAGTTTAGAGCATACTTGGTTTGAGAAATGAAAATACCGTCTTTAAATTATTTTACTTGTAGACCTAGGAAGTAATTCAGTTCTCCCACCATGCTTATTTCAAACTTGTACTTCATCAACTTTGCAAACTCAGTAGACAGGTTAGAACATGTAGAGCCATAGATAATGTCATCAACATATATCTGTACTATAAGCATGTGTTCATTATTTTTTTTAACAAACAGAGTTTTATCAACACTCCCCATAACGAAGTCATGACTTAGTAAAAACTTAGTCAATTTCTCGTACCATGCCTTGGGAGCTTGTTTTTAAACCATAGATAGCTTTTTTCAGGCGATACACATGATTAGTGTGTTTAGGGTCTTCAAAATCCTTAGGTTGTTCAACATAAACCTCTTTATGTAAATCACCATTCAAGAAAGCACTCTTGACATCCATTTGATAAATTTTAAATTTTTTGAAACAAGCAATGGATATGAATAATTTGATGGATTCAAGATGAGCTACTAGGGTAAAGGTTTCATCATAATCGATTCCTTCTATTTGTGTGTACCCTTGCACAACCAGTCTTGCCTTGTTTCTTATGATATTCCCTAACTCATCAGATTTATTTTTAAAGATCCACTTGGTTCCAATGATGTGTTTATCAGCTGGTCTAGGAACCAAATACCACACATCATTTCGAATGAATTGATTCAGTTCATCTTGCATGGCTACTATCCAGTTTTCATCAGTAAGCGCCTCTTTTACATTGGCCAGCTCAATTTGGGAAGTAAAAGACACATAATTACATATGTTTTCTAATTGTTTTGTGTACACACACCAGTGAGATGGTTACCTAGTATTTGATCAGTAGGGTGATCTTTAACTAATCTAAGTGATGATTTGACTTGATGAGGAGTCAGGTTTGTCAATTATATTGACTTCATTATCTTCTGAACTTGTGGTTGGAGTATTCAGGTGATCATCAATAACCACATTTGTGGACTTCTGAATAACACCTATTCTCTTATTGAGAACTCGATATGCTCTACTATTTAGAGCATACCTTAGGAAAATCCTTTCATCACTTTTAGTGTCGAACTTCCCTAAATTTTCGCAGTCACGCAAAATATAACACTTACTGCTAAAAGCTTGAAAGTATTTAACTGTGGGCTTCTTTCTAATCCACAGTTCATATGCTGTTTTATCTTTTGATTTTCTAATATAAACATGGTTTATTATATAGCATGCAGTGTTCACAGCTTCAGCCCATAGATTTTTAGGTAATTTCATGCTATTCAACATTACATTAGCCATTTCTTGAAGCACACGGTTTTTCCTTTCAATAACCCCATTTTGTTGAGGTGTCTTAGGTGCAAAAAATTCATGCGATATTCTATGATCGCTACAGAACTTCTCAAAATTGCTATTATTAAATTTTGATCCATGGTCACTTCAAATTTTAAAGATATTCGTTTCCTTTTCAGTTTGGATACGCTTAAGTATCCTTTTCACTTCATCGAGAGTTTCAAACTTCTCTCTCATGAAAGCTACCCATGTATATCTGGTAAAGTCATCCACAATTACTAGAAAGTATTTCTTTCCTCCTCGACTCTCCATTCTAGTTGGTCCAACAAGATCCATGTGGAGGAGTTCAAGGGGTTTAGATGTGGTGAAGGAGTTCACTTTCTTGTAACTACTCCTTGATTGTTTCTTGATTTGACATTCGTCACAAATATTATCCATTTTTTTCAACTTGGGTAGACCTCTTATTAAATTGACCTTGCTCAGTCTATATAAATTCTGGTAGTTTACATGTCCAAGGCGTTTGTGCCATAACTCAGTCTCATTGGTTTGGACCATATAATAAGATAATTTAGACGAGCTAGAATCACTTACAATATAGTAATTTTCAGATGTTCTTCGACCATTCAATATCACACAACCTTTCTCATTTGAGATCTCGTATCCTTGATTAGTGAATTTAACACTATACTTATTATCGCATATTTGAGAAATCCTCAAAAGATTGTGCTTAAGACCTTCTACGAATAAAACATTTTCAAAAGGAGGAAGGTTGAAAAATTGAACTGTACCTTGGCCAATTATTTTACAATTGCTTCCATCACCAAATGTGACTGACCCATCAGTCATTTCTTTATAGTTGGTAAACAAATCTCTGTCACCTGTCATGTGTCTAGAGCAACCACTGTCTAGGTACTACTTTGATTGACTCATAGCCTTAAAGGCGGTGTGGGCAACTAGACATGTAACCTTAGGGACCCATTTCATTATCATTTTGGGTTTTGGAGCACTATTGGTTTTCCTTCACTTATAATTGTTATTAACCCTCACATTTGAATTAGATTTCAGAAGCTCCTTAAGTAAATATACAATCTTCTCAGCTAAGGGGTTATAATTCTGATTTCTAAAATTGATATGGTTGACATTAGGTTTGGTAGCTTGAAAAGTTTTAAGATTTTTGAAACTATTTTGATTTAAGCTTTTCCCTTTTGAGTTGGAGGACTCTCCTTTAACAAACTTAGGAGTAATCTTATTTTTCAGAGGCATGTTTTTATCATAGCCTAGAACCGTTCTATCTCCACACTTTCTTGATCCGGTTAGTAATTTTTCTAGTTTAGGGTCTCCCTGGGCATACGTCCAAGTATCCTTTGAACTCAAGAGGGAAGAGACCTCCATTTTTAGTTTCTCATTTTCTGATTTTAGGTTTTTAAGTGAGATGTTTTAAAATCTAAATCACATTTATTTTTTTTAAAACAATCAGAAATATGCAACTTTTCTAAAACTAAGTTTTCAAAATCCTCTTTTAATTTTAGAAACTTTTCTTTTTGAAGTTTAAGCTTGACAACAATCTTACAACTCTCCCTGTATAGGGCATTGTAGGCATCCTGAAGATCGTCTTCGTTTTTAGGGTCATTCCTCGGATTTTCATATTGAGATGTATCACAACTATCTATAGAAGTGACTCTGGCTAGATTCATTAGGGCCTTGACTTCACTTGTAGATTCGGGTTCTAAATCATTCAACTTAGAAGAAGCTTCAGAGGAGGACGATTCATCCCACGTGGCCAACATGCCTTTTCTCTTTGGCTTGTCCCTTTTAGGCCACTTATTTGCCAAATGCCCATATTTATGGCAGTTGAACATTGGCTGTCTTTTAGTGATTTCCAATTTTTACATTTACCATTTTTCTTCTCAGAGGGTTTTTGAAAATCAACTCTCTTTTTGCTTTTAAAAATCTTATAAAACTTTTTAGCTAATATGGCCATATCATCCTCTGAATTTTCACAATCAGAATTACTATCTCGAGAAATACATTTGGATGATTTAAGGGCTATAAATTTACCTTTTGGAGCTTTGAAATTCAACTCGTAGGTTTGAAGTGAACCAACAAGTTCCTCCACCCTCATATTATCAGTGTCTCTAAGTTCCTGAATGACAGTCACCTTGGAATTAAATTTCTCAGGAAGTGAGCGTAGTATTTTTATACAAACTTTGCTTTTTTGGATGTTATCTCTAAGACCCCACATAGAGTTAACTATGTCATTCAGTTTTGTATAGAAGTCTATGAATGATTCATTTTCTTCCATACGTATTTCCTCAAATCTAGTGGTGAGGATCTGAACCTTAGACTTTTTGACAATAGTCGTTCCCTCATGTGTCATTTCTAAGATATCCCAAACTTGTTTTGTAGTATCACAAGATATAATTCTTTTGAACTCATCTGGTGATAGTGCACATGTGATTGCATTTAAAGCTTTGGCATTAGCACTGCTCTCATTTTCTAAGGTGTGGTCTATAAATAATAAGGCGATACTTACATGGACTTGGTTCCATCACTACCTAGAACTTTAGTCATTGGTGGTTTCCATTTGGTAACCATTGCTTGCCACACACTTTCATCAATGGATTTCAGAAAGGTTCTCATCTGGGCTTTCCAATAAGTATAATTGGAGCCATCAAACGGTGGTGGCCTAGTAATAGAAAGACTATTAAAATTTGACATATTAAGAGCTCGAGATCGCTTAGCTCAAGAAATTAATCCAATGGAATGAGTTATTAGACTCTGATACCACTGAAAAGGGCGACCTCCAAGGGAATAGGACTATGCCAAATAAAAAATAAAATGCGAAAAATAAACTCAAATAGTAAAAATCTAAAGCAACCTCAAATGCACAAGTATTGAGAGGTTGATACAAACATTGTTCTAAGGATGACCTTACACAAAAAACCAATGGCTTATGGGTCCTTACTCTTACTCGGGTGGTAGACTCCCTGGAGTTTCAACACCGGGTCAAGGGTTCGAGTACCCACGATGTGTGTGCGTGTGGCGTGAATGTGTAGGGGTGTGTGTGGGTGTGTAAAAAAAAAGTATCAAAAACTCAAACCGATATAGAGGCAAAAGAAATGAACTTAGCTATTACAACCTTCATGATTCACCACAAAAGCATAAAATAGATTACAACATTCACACATATAATCAAATACAATCATCCATCATAACTCCAAGAATTATAGTGGTTCGTGTGTGTACATTAACTGTTCGAAAACAACCACACAACTACTCCACTCCCAATATCCACACCCACGGGATATTAGCTTTCACTAAGAAAAAAGATTTTTTAAGGTTCACCTTAAAACCTTTACAGATGTACTTTTCAATGGGCTTACACAATAAAAAACCCCACGTTGAGATTTTTTTGGCTGATCTCAGTCCAAACCATAAATAGAGATTTTCCTAGTTGAATCTCACAAACTAAAAATACAGAAAATTGAAATATAATACTTATCTGAAAAATGTTCTTCGATGTAGCCGGTAGAGTTGCTTATTTGTAGATGAAGATGTTCAAAGTTCAATATCACAAATGAAGGGGCTATGAGTTTAAATGAATTTTAAATTAAATCTAACCTTTGACTACTTGGATTTAATTTCTTAGATCTAAAAAAAGGTTAAAAGCAAAACTCCCTTTTATATCAAGTAGAATGGAATCAAGAGATCAAGAAATTAAGAAACCAAAAAACTATTAAAATAAATTTTAAATACCTCACAATAGCTTCGCAATTGTGGGGACTTATCTCTTAGAGTGGCAACCTGAATTGGCTTGGAATGAATGAAAAAATCTGAGAAATGTCCTCAATTTATAGGCTGCAATTTGGTTCCCTTGACTGGTCTAAGGTTCGGCTCGACTGGTGCTGGCAGAACCAACTTTCAAATTTTTTGGCACGATCAGATAAAACAGACCCTCGACTGGTCAAGTGGCAAGCTCGACTTGTAACATCCCAGATTTTTGCCAACCTGGAATTAAACGTCCTAAGACAATGGGTCGATCCTAACACCTTATTAACTTGACAGACCTCAATCCCACAGTCTAACATCGCTTTTTAACCCTTATCCTTCATAAATCTCACCTTTCACTACCTTATCCTTCAAAAGTAACTAAGTGTTAAACTAGATTAGCTACGAAATCCACTTGATCCACTTTAAATATGATCGGTAAGACCCAAAACTTGTAGAATCATTGATGCTAGGTTACCCTAAAATCTAGGATCAATCTCATTACCTAGTTGCTCTCGGGAGCACATTGAAACTCCGTATCAGATCTGGACCGCACGTTGAAAGTCCAATTAACGCAAAGTTAAATGGTTAGGACCACCTTGTTGGGCTTGACAACCATCTCGGAAATCAAATCCAAATAGTGTCCCACGACTATTCGCTTGAGCCCGGAGTGAAGAGTGTGAGAAAATGTAGATTTCTTTAGAAATTGGGTCTCATTTAAGTAACCCGAGACTTGTCACTTGTGGGCTTGTTATAAGAAATTAGACCGTCAGAATCTGACCCAAATACACCCTCAGATCAGGGGAAATTTCATACATATGGCAGTGAACTTGTGGCCCTGATCGAGTTCCAGTGACCGTTGAACTAAAACTGGTCCGCCACGGGCGATCTGTAAATCCGATCGGACTGAATACGTAACTTGACCTAGATCCAATGTCTGTGAGCTTAAGTCTGACCTTTGGCTCAAGGGGGGCCTCCAGAAGTGCTTCGTTGAGCTGGAACAGCGTCACTTTGGTTATAACCTAAGTATACCTTGACCTGGAGTCTATTTTGGTGATGTTTTAGCTTATATAAGGACCTTAAAACCTCTCTCATTCAGCCCATACGAATTTAGAAGAAACCCTAGGAGAGAGAAGAGAGAAAAGAGAGAGAAAGTGTGAGAGAAGTGTGAGCATCTCCCTGCCACTCTACCCTGTCGCTATACAAGCTTAACCATCCCTTTCTAATCATTTTCCTGGCGATTCCGGCTTCTTTCGTAGGTAAGAAAACTTAACCCTAAGCTGTTTTAGCGTTTTCAAGAGTGTAGGTGATGGAATAGCAGACCTATTTCATGATTCAGGTTGTTGATGTGCCGTAGACAAAGGCGTTGGATTCAAACTGGTTTTGGTTCACATTAACCGACAAAAGGTGCAGACTTTAGACATATAGGTTATGGTTTTCAACACTTTCAATGTCAGATAATGATAGATTCATGATCTGCATGTTATTGCACATGTACAAAGTGCTGTCCGTTTCATTTTTCGGTTATACGTTAACTATGTTGAATATATTGTATTCTTCGTATTTGTAGAAAGTACCGTATATATATAAATTTTAAAAGTGTGTTTTCTATGAATAATTACTGTATGAACATGCTATATATGTGTATAATACTTACTTGGCGAAAGGGTTCACCCTAATACCAGTTTTTGCTAGTATACGTTATGTATGATGAAAGAGTGTATCCTAAGTGTTTGTGAAAATGCTTGTAAGAGTAAGTACTTAGAGGATTGTGCTTTAGGTAGGTGTTGAGATAGGATTCTTAGCTACCTTAGAGATGTATATGATTTCCTCCATGTTGGTTGTTTAATTTAACCGCTTACTTATGAAATATGTGTATGTAAACATTATATTGTGCTTTATAACTTGCTTTATGACATGCTTGTTGAAATGCTTGAATTACTTTGTTTATTCTTCTTTACTCTACATGCTTCTGGTCAAGGATTGATTGTGTTTGGGGCTATGATTATAGTCCAGGCAATCGGAAACGGAAAAGAATGCGTGACTGAGATTCATTCGCCATGCGAGATGTGTTCGACGAACCCGAGTTGTACTTCTGTTGACGATAGTTGCTGGCCACACGAAGTGCTTAAGTGCTTCATATCACTCAACTTGTTGTGCACTTGAGCTAGCCGAGCTCGTCAAGTAACCCGATCTGTCTTATGTATGTTCACCATGTTTGGACGCCTCTGTTTGAACCTGAGGTACTAACCTTACCAGTGGAATCCCGTTAACCATGGTACCTCGATCCGCTAAGACTCATGAGCAGGGCATGGTGGTATGGGACACCGTGGTCGAGCTGTCGGCCTACGCTGGGGCCACGAACCTCCCCGTAGTGACCATTGAGTAACCAGACTCGTGAGCCGATTATGGTGGTATGGGACACTATATTCGAGCTGTCGGCCTACACTGCTTTGATGGGTGATGGGGGAGTGGTGCAAGATTCTGTGTAATAGCCCTAGCAGCCCTGACCGTACCCGGTGTAGTGACCTCGAGCATATTCTAAATATGCGGTGAGACGACGAGCCTTCCCGTAGTAAAAGAGTATAAACTAGGCCTGTATTGATAAGATGACGAGGGAGTGGTGTAACAATTTTGTGTAACAGCCCTGACAGCCCTTATAGCGACCTAGATACACACCATCATATGAGATTGTCTAGGACTGACGACCTTAGAATGGATCATTATTTGGGAATGATATAAGGAAGGTACCTTAGTTTCCCAATATTGCTGTTTGAAATGGGCTAATAACAACTTGATAATCATGCTCATCATCGCATTGCATGTGCCTGGAAGATGTAGAGCACTGAGGGTGACAGCATGCCGCGGACGTAAGATGGTGCTGCATGAGGGAGTATGTTGGCAAGGGCATGCATCATAATCACATCTCATCCTTGCATTAATTACAGTACTTAGGAATGTTGATTGTACTGCTTTATCATTACTGCTTGACTGAATTGATAACATGTTAACCTATGCTTTATTATTCCACTGAGTTGATCACTCACTCCCATGTTACGGGATGGTATTGTACACACCAAACAGATCTTGTTGTAGCCGCAGGTGATGGCGATGCTTATGAGGCGGAGCCAGACTTTTGTGACGACGAGGATGCCTTCTTGTATGTGTTGTATTTTGATAGCTTTACGTGAGCCATGTCTTGATCGACGGGGTTACAGGGATGTTGACTAGAGGACCTTACGCATTTGATATATTTTGAAATTGTACTTGTAATAAATTAACCTGGTAACATCATCACACTCTGGAGATTCACCACAGTTTATATATTTTATATATCTATTACAGTCTTCCGCTTGTAAATTTAACTGTCTCTGAAGTATGATATGCTATTTTGGTATAATCCCATTCATATTTCAATGCTCTCATCATAATCATCATTATCTGTGTTGCATAAGTGATGCATTGGAACTCGGGAGCTGAGCTTTGCTCGACCCTCGATTTTCAGGGCGTTACAAGATAGTATCAGAGCATGATTTAGATTAAACCGGACCTGGGTTATGGTCACATGACGCACTCTGACGCACTCTGACTTAAGACGGAGCTACGAAATGTAGAAACCGACTTAGGATTTTCTAGATTCGCCGAACGGCGAAACCGACCGAAATCGACCGTTGAGATTGGGCCCGTACACACCCATGATCATGCGAAATGATCTCGAATCACTTCTAAGCTGTCAGTCGATGAGTTTGAGTCGTTCCCTAGAAATGAATGTCCTTGGGTTGTGGGCCAACCACAACACCTTACACTTAATCTCAAAGCCTAAAACCCCTTTTTATCCAATTCCTTCAAAAGCTTACCCTCCACCACTGTATTCGTCATTTCTTTTAAGCACATTCATAATACCCACCAATCCTAAGGTATAAATGATGAAGAACAATACCGAAACTAAAACTTACCAGAAATAGGAAATAAATGGATAAAATGAGTTTTGACCCACAAACCTTTTGGAATCTAACCAAATAAATGGGTTAGTTGGATAGATTAGTGCCGCCTACCCTAAAATCATATGCTACGCATCACATAAACTCATTTTAGTTTACAAATTGGCACCGAAAATGCCTCAAATGGAGTCAGGGGCCAAACAGAACACTTAAAGGGGGACCCAGGGTGGGACCCAGAGTTTTCTAGGGCCTAGGGGCACGAGGACCTCGCCCATGTGGCGAGCCCTTGCCCACCTGTCCAGGGGGTGGCGAGGCCCTCACCCGGTTGGCGAGGCCTCGCCAGTCAGTGGGCCCGGCCGGGCGGGCCGCCCGGGCCGATCGTCTTTGGGGTCTAGTGGGACCCCCTGAGGTAGGTCCCGTCCACTGTAACCCTCCCAGACACCTCTCTCCTTCACAAACTCTACCCCCAAGGTCTCTTTTCTCTTCCAAGTTGTTGTTTCCTCTCTCAAATCTCCCTTCCATCTACCCATTTCATGATTCCCTGGCCAAACACACACACCATCACCGTTTTCTACAATAGCCAACTTCCAACCTCTCCATTCTCTCTCATTTGAGCTCATATGTCTCCCATTGGTGGCTCAAAATCGTGTAAGCTTCCTAACTTATCTCATTTCTTCACTTTCCTTCTTCAAACCCTGTCATTTGGGCCTTTACAATCCCTGTTGAGGCTCAAATCTGTGGAGACCCAAAGATCTCATCCCTTTCCTCCCTTTTCTTCACTTTTCCATGGTTCTATTTGAGTTTATTACTCCACTTTTTCAATTTCCTCCATTCTTTCTCTCATGGGAAAGAGAGAGGGTGCCCCTCCTCCTTCGCCTGACTCGGATGCCTGGTTATCCATGCCGTCACCTTGTAGCTATTGCTGCATTAGGATCTTTGTGTTTTCATGTTGATGGGCCTAGTAGTGTAGTAGTTGGTAGAATGTTTTAGATGTTTGAGGACGTTCAGGGCCCGTTCGGCCAACTGCATTAGGTGAGTTTAAGGTGGATAGAATTGTAAAGGTAATAATAAATGTATGTGTAGGGTATGGTCCCTAGATTGGGTGTATCCCATGTTTTCCAATACCATGTTTGGAGTGTATGCAATTAAAAGTAAATCCCGAAATTTTCTTTCCAAGTACACTTAGAAATTCATTATCCTGGGATTTGGAAATCCCATCTCACACTCTCCCACACAAGACTCATTTTCTAAAGCCTATAAAATTAATCCCCACCCACCCTCCTACCAAACATGCCACTCCCAAATCCCGAAGTGGGATTAGCAATGCAAGCCCATTAAATACAACTTAAGACCACTGGCCAAATAGGCCCTTGGAGTTTTGGACCTAGAGTGGTGCTCCTAGATTTCGACAGACCTGACCGTATAGGAAATCCAACAAATTAATAATGTGAACCCTAGAACCTCCTTAGTTGGTGTGGTCATGTGTGTAGTGCTCGAGCGTAGTTACATTCAAGTTCGGGCAACTCAATTTCAATCAGACAACTTTGACCCTAAACGATAAAATAATTTCTTATATTAGAAAGGGTATAAAATCATCTAGTTTATAAGTATAGACTTTGGATTACAACCAGTGGATTACCACTACTCTTAAATTAAGACTAGACTACTGGTTAGGCTAAGGAAGGTAAAGGAGTAATTAGTTATGCTAAGCCAATCGAATAATAGACTTAGTTATTCGGCTTAACCGGCTCAGACCCACTACACAACTTTCCTTCCGTGTTGGCCTGACTACTTACAACTAAAAGTTTATAACTTCGTCTTTGAGAAGTATTAGGAGTAGATAGCCGATAGAGACTTTGTCTTTTAGGCCTAAGGAATTGCCCAAATGGGCAACAGACAGTTAGGAATTAGGTCCCAAATTACATGCCATGTCGGCATACATATTGTGCACATGAACGTAGAAAGATTGCCTGCCTGTTAAGCTAGTCATGATTACATAGGATAAGTCTGACCGTGACAAAACTCCTTGGTAGAATTAGGCATCTTGCCTTAAACTCACACCCGTCCCTGGGAATCAACCTCAACACCCATTATTTTAGCTCCTCTCTATGATCATAGGTACCAATGCCATAATACGCATCATCGATGAAAGGAAGACCATTGTATTGAGGGATTGTTTCCCATTTCATGTCAAGGATAGGTCCTACATTACCCCTTGTTCCGACATACGGAACAGGACATAGATCTTGAACCCTGAAGGTAGAAATAATTTTTAAGGGAGGTAGAACATTCTGAACCCAATCTAGTTAGGTCACCTAATACACCTCTTTGATCTGGGTGGCGCAGCGGAAACGTGGTGGACCCTTGCCCCACTAGCCCAGGATTGAAAGGAATTACTCCCAGTTATACGCAAGGTTAGGTCATTAAATAGGATCTCAATCTTCCTTATAATGAAGTCATCGAACGAAATCAATTAGGGTTCAAGTATTAAACAAATTCATAGTACAAAATAGGCCGGGTGCGAACTAAATTACAATAGCCAAGGTCAACGCATTTACAACTGTGCTTGTTGATTACGAACATAATAGAAGCCCTAGCAAGTTCTACTATGAGAAACCATTTTAGGATGAACTAGTAAGATTTGACTCACTGTTTCCTTGGACATAGATAATATTGAGGACTCTCCTAGGCCAAGACCCAACGGGCAACTTTATAGATAGGAAATTTGAGCCTTTCAATGATGGACATTCCCTACGTTTTTAGAGTGATCAGACTACGGAGTTACTGACATATACCACTACGAAGTATTCGCAGCTTGACTCAATTCTCAATCCTGGGTAACTACCAATGGACTCACTGTTTAACGAGCAGAAGACCAGGAGACACCAGGACTAGGAAAGGATACGATGAGCTTTCTACCCTGACTAGGTAGATGATCGATGCATCGGGATCAAGCCCACTATAACCGTCTCTCCGTGTTGGTCAAACATTGAAAACAACTATCTTACTCTCAACAGATGAGAATCGCCGTCAAGACTCCAAATAGATAAAGAAATCCATTGTAGCAAACCATCAGGATATAAGTAAGAGATAAAGAAATAAATTTTTAAGGGGGATAGTGCCTAAAATGTACTAGACTAGCATGCACAATATACACCCTATCGCGCATATAAACTTGAAATCAATAAGTCTTAGGCAAATAAAATAATAGAATTCTTACTTATTACCTTTAGCCAATTTCGGGGACAAATTATATTTAAGGGGGGTAGATTGTAACATCCCGGATTTTTGCCAACCTGGAATTAGACACCCTTAGGCAATGGGTCAATCCTAACACCTTATTAACTTGACAAAACTCAATCGCACAGTCTAACATCACCTTTTAACCCTTATCCTTCACAAATCTCACATTTCACTACTTTATCCTTCAAAAGTAACTAAGTGCTAAACTAGATTAGCTACAAAATCCATTTGATCTACTTTAAATATGATCTATAAGACCTAAAACTTGTAGAATCATTGACGCTAGGTTACCCTAAAATCTAGGATCAATCTCATTACCCAGTTGCTCTCGGGAGCACATTGAAACTCCGTATCAGATCTGGACCACACGTCGGAAGTCCGATTAATGCGAAGTTAAATGGTCAGGACCACCTTGTGGGGCTTGACAACTATCTCAGAAATCAAATCCAAATAGTGTCCCACAGCTATTCGCTTGAGCCCGGAGTGAAGAGTGTGAGAAAATGTAGATTTCTTTAGAAATTGGGTCTCATTTAAGTAACCCGAGACTTGTCAATTGCGAGCCTGTTATAAGAAATTAGATCGTCAGAATCTGACCTAAATACACCCTCGGATCAGGGAAAATTTCATACACATGGCAGTGTACTTGTGGCCCTGATCGAGTTCCGGTGACCGTTGAACTGAAACTGGTCCGCCACGGGCGATCTGTAAATCTGATTGGACCAAAAACGTAACTCGATCTAGATCCAATGTCTGTGAGCTTAAGTCCGACCTTTGGCTCAAGGGGGGCCTCCAGAAGTGCTCCGTTGAGCTGAAACAGCCTCACTTTGGTTATAACCTAAGTATACCTTGACCTGGAGTCTATTTTGGTGATGTTTTAGCCTATATAAGGACCTTAAAACCTCTCTCATTCAGCCCATACAAATTTGGAAGAAACCCTAGGAGAGAGAAGAGAGAAAAGAGAGAGAAAGTGTGAGAGAAGTGGGAGCATCTCCTTGCCACTCTACCCTGCCGCTATATAAGCTTAACCATCCCTTTCTAATCATTTTTTCGACGATTCCGGCTTCGTTCGTAGGTAAGAAAACCTAACTCTAAGCTGTTTGAGAGTTTCCAAGAGTGTAGGTGATGGAATAGCTGACCTGTTTCATGATTCAGGTTATTGTTGTGTCATAGACAAAGGCGTTGGATTCAAACTGGTTTCGATTCACGTTTACAGACAAAAGGTACGGACTTTAGACGTATAGGTTATGGTTTTCAATGCTTTCAATGTCAGATAATGATAGATTCATGATCTATATGTTATTGCACATGTACAAAGTGCTGTCCGTTTCATTTTTCGGTTATACGTTAACTATGTTGAATATACTATATTCTTCGTATTTGTAGAAAGTACCGCATACGTATAAATTTTGAAAGTGTGTTTGCTATGATTAATTACTGTATGAACATGCTATATATGTGTATAATACTTACTTGGTAAAAGGGTTCACCCTAATACCTGTTTTTGCTAGTATACGTTATGTATGATGAAAGAGTGTATCCTAAGTGTTTGTGAAAATGCTTGTAAGAGTAAGTACTTAGAGGATTGTGCTTTAGGTAGGTGTTGAGATAGGATTCTCAGCTACCTTAGACATGTATATGATTTCCTCCATGTTGGTTGTTTAATTTAACCGCTTACTTATGAAATATATGTGTATGTAAACATTATATTGTGCTTTATAACTTGCTTTATGACATACTTGTTGACATGCTTGAATTACTTTATTTATTCTGCTTTGCTCTACATGCTACTGGTCAAGGATTGATTGTGTTTGGGGCTATGATTATAGTCCAGGCAATCGGAAACGGAAATGAATGCGTGGCTGAGATACATTCGCCATGCGAGATGTGTTCAACGAACCTGAGTCGTACTTCGGCTGACGATAGTGGCTGGCCACACGAAGTGCTTAAGCACTTCATATCGTTCAACTTGTTGTGCACTTGAGCTAGCCGAGCTCGTCAAGTAACCCAATCTGTCTTATGTATGTTCACCATGTTTGGATGCCTCTGTTTGAATCTGAGGTATTAACCTTACCAGTGGAATCCCGTTAACCATGGTACCTCGATCCGCTAAGACTCATGAGCCGGGCATGGTGGTATGGGACACCGTGGTCGAGCTGTCGGCCTACGCTGGGGCCACGAGCCTCCCCGTACTGACCATTGAGCAACCAGACTCGTGAGCCGATTATGGTTGTATGAGACACTATATTCGAGCTGTTGGCCTATACTGCTTTGATGGGTGATGGGGGAGTGGTGCAACGATTCCGTGTAACAGCCCTGACAACTCTTACCATACCTAGTGTAGTGACCTCGAGCATACTCTAAATCTGCGGTGAGGCGACGAGCCTTCCCGCAGTAACAGAGTATAAACTAAGCCTGTATTAATAAGGTAATGGGGGAGTGGTGTAACGATTCCGTGTAACAGCCCTGACAGCCCTTGCAGCGACCTAGAAACACACCATCATATGAGATTGTCTAGGACTGATGACCCTAAAATGGATCATTGTTTAGGAATGATATAAGGAAGGTACCTTAGTTTTCTAATACTGCTGTTTGAAATGGACTAATAACAACTCGGTAATCATGCTCATCATCGCATTGCATGTGCCTGGAAGATGTGGAGCACTGAGGGTGACAGCATGCCGCGGACGTAAGATGGTGTCGCACGAGGGAGTATGTTGGCGAGGGCATGCATCATAATCGCATCTCATCCTTGCATTAATTACAGTACTTAGGAATGTTAATTGTACTGCTTTATCATTACTGCTTGACTGAATTGATAACATGTTAACCGATGCTTTATTATTCTACTGAGTTGATCACTCACTCTCACATTACGGGACGGTGTTGTACACACCAACCAGACCCTGTTGTAGCCGCAGGTGATGGCGATGCTTATGAGGCGGAGCCGGACTTTTGCGACAACGAGGATGCCTTCTTGTATGTGTTGTATTTTGATGGCTTCATGTGAGCCGTGTCTTGATTGATGGCGTTACAGGGATGTTGACTAGAGGACCTTATGCATTTGGTATATTTTAGAATTGTACTTGTATTAACCTGGTAACATCATCACACTCTGGAGACTCACCACAGTTTATCTATTTTATATATCTATCACAGTCTTTCGCTTGCAAATTTAACTGTCTCTGGAGTATGATATGTTGTTTTGGTATAATCTCATTAATGTTTCAATGCTCTCATCATAATCATCATTATCTGTGTTGCATAAGTGATGCGTTGGAACTCGGGAGCTTTGCTCGACCCCCAATTTTCAGGGCGTTACATGACTGGTCGAGTACAACGCTCGACTGGTTGAGTGAATAAAAATTGCGTTACTAGACTTTGAGTCGAGTCCTGCTTGACTGGTCAAGCCAGACTCCGCGACCGATCGAGCAAGGTACTCGACTGGTCGAGGACCTACTAGAAAATTCTAAAAATTTGAATTTAAATCTATATTGGTCGAGAAAAACCCTAGACTGGTTGAGCCAGTGCCTGGACTAGTCGAACCAAGACTAGGACTAGTCGAAGCAAAGCCTAAAATAAGTACTATGACCCAAATTAAACATGCAATGTTAATGACCTAATCCTAAGGTCTTTCTAGGGTCATGTATACCTTAAATGTGAGTATTGAAATTGAAACATCAGTCGCTTCGGTCGATAGGACACTTTGAAGCACATAAAACTTGACTTCGTATACATGAGCTTGTGTCTTGAGCATGTGACTTGAGACTTAAGCTTAATCAAATGTATCTGAACTTGAACTTGAGCTTTAAGCTTGAACTTGAACTTAAGACAATGCACTTGGACTTGGTGAACTTCAACTTGTTCTCGTAGTTGAACATGCATAATTGTAGCACACTAAATGTCGATGTAGATAACATGAAGCTCATCTTCAAATGAAGGTGAATTTTCCATCTATTTGAACTTGAAGGTGAACATTCCATCTATCAAAACAAGTCAAATATTCCGAAGTATTTTGGCACAACAAAATTTGACAATCCAGGGTGCTAGATTTACGCACTTACAATCTCTCCGCGAGATCAGCAGAGGCATGCATTCAGCGGATGTTTCTTAACGGTTTGACGAGATCTTCGGCGGAGGTAAGATCGAGCGGTCGAGGTCGGGAGATGCAGTAGGAAATCGAGGTCGAACATTTGAGTTGCTCTCTATGAGATCGAAGACGGACATCCGAGCTGTCCTCTATGACCTTCCCGAGGGAGAGTATCCCGAGCTATGCTTTCTAGTAGCTTACGGTTTGGTCTTTCTTCAACCTGCTCATGCGTGAGGATCATAGTTGAGCGTCGAGACCGAGATGGATCACGGCTCGAGGGCTCTTCCCAATAAATGATTCAAGCTAAAGCTCGAAAATGGATAGGAGCGTGGAAGGAGATCGGTGTTTGATAGAAGTAGAGATACTTCTTCTAACGATTGAGGTTAAATTTACACCAAGTTTTCTAAGTAATGGGTTTCCACTTCTGGTCGTTAAGGAGCTCATTGGTCATGATTGGCATTGGTCGTCTATGCAGAGTACACAAATGTCCAAGCTGACCTCACAATTTTTACCAGTCCATTTTCACTCATAACAAATATTATAATATATAATATATAATATATAATTTATATAATTTATTTAAATATATAAATATTTACAAAATATTTATATTAAGTGAACCTGATCCGAGTTAAATCGATTCAAACTGAGTCAAGTTCGAGTCAAGTTCCAAGCTGAGTCGAGTTGAGCTCAATTTACTTTGGACTTTTGAGCTTAAAAAATATGCTCCACTCGACTCAAACCCAATTTTGAGCCGAGTCCAGTCAAGCTTTTCCGAGTCCAGTCAACCAGGTTAACTAAACTAAGTTCACGTACAACTTAAAATAAGAATAATAAATAAATTAATTGATAAAATCCTCTGATAGTCTTACTAGTGGGAATATCGTGAAACTGCTCTTAAAACCTCTCAAGTTCAAACGGTGTTACCATGCTGAACTTTTTCTATTTGCATTTCATCCCGTGAGTTACGACTTATTGACGTGGTTGATCAAAGATACATGCAACGTACACAAACCTCTGAACCAATGGTTGGTATTCCATCTTCATTGTTCTTTACAAAGCGCCCCATATGCGTACTTTGTTGATCCTAGAATGTAAGATAGAATCTGACGGAGCGAGTTGATTTCACATACACAGCATGATTATTCGGTATTCGGATTATGAATCGGGTTATTCGGGATTCGGATTCGTTAGCCACCTTCCAGTACCGACATCTAAAAGCTCTATGGGCCCACCATGATGGATGTATTTTATCCACACCATCCATCCATTTTCCAGCTCATTTTAGGGAATGAGCTAAATCATGGTGATTGAAAACCCACCATTAAAAACTCCTTTTAACTCTAGAAAAGTTTTAGAGCAAGCAGACATTTGTGTTTTAGCAAATAAACATTAGAGTAGGCTTTTAACGTTGGGTATTTAATAACCCATGTTTGGTGTGGTGTGGTCAACCGGAGATTTGGATCTGCCTGTTTTTTGGGTTCATGCCCTAAAATAAACCGGCACAATGGATGGACAGCTTGGACACATACATAATGGTGGGCCCACAAAACACCTAGAAGTTATTCGACTGAACTAATGATGGAGGGATTGGATTTATCCTACGACTGTCCCACGGCAGAACATGCGGGGGTATATAGACCGGAAGCGGATTAGTTGTTGCACCACAGGCCACTGACATCGTGGTGTATTGATGTCACCAAGTTTTGCGACCCATCATTTTGGTCCAGTGAATTGAACGGGATTACATGTAGAGCTGGGCATCTGACCGAGTCAGATCAGATTGGGTCCAACTCGATTCGGTCCGAAATCTACACGGGCTGACCCGAACTCGATCCGATCCCGGATCAAGTTCAGGACATCTGACTCGAACCGATCCGATGCACGGTTGGTGTGAGGCCCGTATCCTAGACCGTACAGTTCTATAGGCTTCCGCGGTCCTCCCGGTCGAATTCCGGCGACCCACAACGCATAGATAGCATTTGCGCGCATTCCTGAGTCGTACCTTGTCAATCTGAGTCGGCTCAACCCGAGACTTGTACCCTTGCGACCGCGCTGTCGCCGCGTCTCGCACGCCGATGTGATACCTTGGTCAGGAGATATACGCCCGCGTTCAGTTCGAGGAAAACGCTGCGCATTTGCAAACCTAAGAGAACTTTTAAATCAATCCCATCAATCAAGTACACATCACCTCACATGTCAATTACATGTCCCATCCCCAAAGCAACCCCAAAGTCAAAGCAACCCATCCCTTACATGTTAAGTATACATCACTCACTCACTCATTACTCCATCACCCATCCCTCTCTCTTTATAACTCTCTCTCTCCCTCGATTCTCTACCCATCTTCCAAGCCACCATGAGAGCAATCGTCCAAGCTCCCCAAAGAAGATTTTTGTAGCCTACCTTCCTACCACCCAATCCCACCCTCCAAGCTTCATCTCAATCGTTGAAATTCATCCCTTGGAACTTTAGAACGCATCAGTGGAAGGAGAAGTCCAAGATCTAACGGTGGGTATTCATAAGCATTTGGTTTTGATAATTTGAGGGCCCACTTATGGTGGGACCCATCTTGATGTATGCATTGGATAGAGAGGGGCTCATAGTGGCGGGGTCCCTCCCCTTCTCACGTTTCTCTCTCTCTCTCTCTTGATGTGTGACCCACCAATGATGCATGCATTTCATTCTTGCTGTGGGGCCAACCGTGATGTTTATGCCTTGCATCTGCACCGTCCAGAGATCTGGACGATGGAAACCCATCTAGATGTATGTGTTGTATCTGTACACCGTCCATCCACGTTGATGTGGACCCACCTTGGATGTATGTATTTTATATCCACACCATCCAGATTGTGTTGGACGGTGCTGGACAGCATGGATGGTGCTGTGCAGGGCCCACCACGATGTATTGATTCATCCGTTCATTTAGACCGATGGTGTAGGGCCACCGTGACGTGACACATGTGTTTCATCCAAACCATCCATCCTTTTGCTGGTGGGCCAGCGGCCAGTAGCCAACAGCCAATAGCTGTTGCTGCAGTTGCAATCAACAAGTTCTGATAGTCCGAGCATGTGGGACCCACCTTGGCCGTGAAGCAGATTGGCTGGCATACCACACACTAGCTATGTAGTTGCTGTAGGTGGGGTAACTCCACACCTCTGTATTCTAGTGGTGGGACCCACCTCTGTATTCTAGTGTAGTCCAAACCGTCCATCTGGACGGTGGGCTAGCCCACCCAATGACATCATCAAGTTTCATAGATCCCACATGAGGTATATGTTGTATCCTAACCGTCCATCTCTCTCTGGACGTGGGCCACCTCACCAACTATAAAGCTATGTATTGATGTCAGCAGTCCTATGGGACTAATATCCACAGCATCCATCTGTTTTTCTTACATGAGCCCCACACGTGTGGGGGTGGGACCCACCTTGCTGAATGTATCCACACCGTCCACTGTGTGGGATGGTGTGACCCACTATGATATATGTGTCTTATCTCCATCGTCCAGTGATCTGGACGGTGGACACTACCATGATGTATTTATTTCATCCACACCATCCAGATTGTGCTAGACGGTGCTGGACAATGTTTGGACAGTACTGATTTACATAGACAATGTTTGGACAGTACTGATTTACATAGACAATGTTTGGACAGTGCTGATTTACATAGACAATGTTTGGACAATGCTGATTTACATGGACAATGTTTGGATGATGCCGTGGGCTCCACCGCAATGTATGTTGTACCCACGCTACCCATTTGGTGGGGCCCATTTGCTATATATGCGGGGCCCACCTGTTATGTATATTAGGCCCATGTGATGGGGCCCACCTTAGTGTACGAATTCTATATTCACACCATCCACCTTTGGACGGTGCCACGTGGGGCCTACCATTGATGCATGTATTGTATATTTATGTCGTTAATTTGTACAGCTACCATGATGTTTGTGTTGCATGCACACGGTTCATCCACTTTTCGAGGCCCATTAGTGCAGCCCATTAAAGCGGCCCACTTGATGTATATGAGGCCCATTGGCGCGGCCCATTGATGCGGCCCATTGATGTATATGAGGCCCATTGGCGCGGCCCATTGATGCGGCCCATTGATGTATATGAGGCCCTTTGGTGCGGCCCATTGATGCGGCCACTTGATGTATATGAGGCTTATTGGTGCGGCCCATTGATGGCCCATTGTGATATATGTTAGGCCCATGTCATGCGACCCATTGTGATGTGTATTAGGCCCATGTTATGCGGCCCATTGTGATGTGTATTAGGCCCAAGTATGTGGCCCGTATGGCAAGACCTGATGTGGCATATATGTGGCCCTTGAGTGAGGCCCAATATGACGAATGTGCAGATCGATGTAATGTATGATTTCACTATAATGTATATAATGGTGTTTATGTGGGCCACTGCTTGGGAGCGATGTTGGTTAAATGTCCACATTGATGGGCAATGATGGTTAGATGTCTACATTGTGACCTTCCCTTGGGCCTATTGTGAGGCCCATTCTTGTTATGAGTAGGCTGTCTAGGTCCATCCTTGATATGAGGAGAGTACACGATCATCTTATAACATGCTTAGTATAGCTCCACGATCCATGCCCATGCATATCATATGTATGCTTGATATGAGGAGTGGTTGATCACAGCACAAGCCATTAGGCACATTATTATGGGACTCCATGATAGGAGGAGTTGTCCACATGAGCGCACGGTATGCGCAGGATTGCTGCATGACTGGATAGTGTGGCTCATACATCTCACATTGTGTGACATGACCACCATACACCCTAGCGATATCAAGGCCGTAGCCTCCACAGGCATTTCTTGGATGGCCAGATGGGATACTGAAAATCTTTTCCACACGGGGTGCTATAGATATCCCTGAGTGAAAGTCCCGAAACCCTCTTGAATCCAGAGGTTGCTTCAATGTCTAGACTTAGTGGATGCATGAGCGCATGAGGGCCGTATACCGTTAGGCTGCGTCTCCCACTGTATCGTGGTCGATTGGAAGGGTGTGCGCCCTTACCTGCCCGAGAGGAGGGGGCAAAGCTATGCTGAGTTTGGCCAGCTCGAGGAATGGGTCCGCTATCGACGAGTCGGGCTCGATATTAGCAGGTGGATAGTGAGATCTCTTCCACTCACCTTGTTGTGCGCGAAGGGGGGGGGCAATCTGGTTTAGAGTGTACTAGACCCCGGTGATGATCCTAGAGATGTAAAGTATGATATGTGGACTTACTGAGCAAGAGTTGTATACCCAGCATTTTACTCATTCATTTATTCATTCATTCACTATCCACTCGGGCTGGTGGCGCAAAATCAAGTCATCGTGTGTACCTTCGTAGTGGCCAGGATTTCGGTTAGGGTGTGTGACCAACCTGAGATCAGGAGTCTACCACATTGAGTTTGGCTATCCAAATTTAGGTATGAGACTGGTTTGAATAGAATTCCTTGTGATGGACCCCATAGTCTGCGATTCTACGTACTATCATCCCGACCTCACACTCCAGCTAGGTCATTTCATTCGCATCGCATATTGCATTACATCCGCAGCATATGACATTTTGGGTTGCTATGTTTCTGCACTTATATGGCTTAGACGGACTTAGTAAGATTGCATCCTCAATATATGATATTTGGCTCATTATGATTTGCATTGCATACTCCGACATTGTATGATTATGGTATTGTATTGAATACTTGACACTTATCTTATACACACACTTCACTACCCTCTAAGCTTTCTATAAACTTATGCATGATAGATGCGTGCAGGTGGCGTTAGGTTGCAGTTAAGCTGAGGTAAGAGCATGCGGTAGAGCTTCTGGAGCTTTTGACATTTATCTTGCATTCCATTTCATGTATTGTACTCAAGTTTTTGATATTAATGGATATGTGATGATATGATGATAATGATGTTGCCTTTGTGATTTGGGTAAACTTGTGGTTATGCTTCTTATGAGATAAATGTATGTTAGAAAATCCTCCTTGTAGGATCCCAGGATCGGAATTTGGCATATGGGCACTGGGAACCGATAATGGGGTATTATGGAGGCTGTCGGCACCGGATTCGATGATCGAAAATTTTGTGAACCCGGTTTTCGAGTGTGAGGCGTGACAGTTGGCCTGACCCGAACCGAGTCCGACTCGGTCAGGGAAACCGAGTCGAATTAGGTTGGGTACGGTTCGGATCGGGTTGGGTCTATTGGTCAAACTATAAGGTATGTTATAACACTCTGTCCATTCCATACCACTTTTTATGCCTATGTGCACGATGATTGACGCCCTTAGCCAGACCTGGACTAGCCGTGCATAGTGCACACTCGACTGACCGAAACCCTAAGGCTTCGAAACCGATTTCATGTTCGCCGCCTCATTGCCGCTATTGCGTAGGTACCACCCATGCATTTGTACAACGCTCCGTTAGTGAGATACGCTGTGAAGAATCGTTAGTATATCATGTGCGCATGGTGCCATGTACTCCATTCCACACAGGTACACAATACATGCCATACACACATGTACATGTCATACATGGGTGAGAGAATCTCTACCCATGTGTGTGATGTCACACACCCATACCTCTCCTCTCTCATGTGCATGCAAAGTTAACTTCTTTCCATACCATATCCTATGCATGACATCATCACACCATGCCATCCCATCCTCCTTTAATCCACCATTAATTACAAATCATGAATTAATTGTCATAATCTTAGTCTAAGCTAACCAAGATCACATTAACTGAATCTAACTACATTTTAACAAATTCTCTACAAATAGTCCTTCATCCCTTAGCATTTCACCATTTTTTATATAAGAGAGAGAGAGAGGAGTGATCTTGGTGAGCCATCAACTCCATCAATTCCATCTCAACCATCCATCTAGTCCATTAAGGTGAGTACACCAACTCCACCCTTGGTTTGTTTATTATTATTATTATTATTATTATTATTATTGTATGATTATTAATGGTGACGATTTGATGATAATGATGTGAGCAATGGTGTGGATACATAGGAGAGTATATATAAAAAGATGATAAAAAATGGTGATGATATGATGATAATGATGTGTTTAATGGTGTAGATTCATGAGAAAATACATATAAAAAGATTAATAATAAAAAATAATTATTTATAGATTCTATGTGGGACCCATTGATAGTGGGCCCCACTAGAATTTTGTAGGCCATCCAAACTGTCCAAAGTGTGGCCCATTGGGCTGGCCAAACACACACACACACTCACACCCATGCACACATGTGCACACCACACCATAAAAATAAATAAATAAATAAAATTTAAATTAAAAAAAGGAGCGGATGCTGTTGTTGCCAGCGTCCAGAGGACGCTGCAGCAAGCAGCCTCCTTGCCGCTACTTGAAAAAAAAAGGGGAAGGGGCTGTGGGTCCACAACGGGTCCCACCTATGATGTATACGTTTAATCCATGCCATCCATCCGATTCCCTAGTTCATTTTAGGCCTTGAGCCAAAAAATGAAGCCATTCCAAATCTCTGGTAGGCCACACCATCAAAATTATTGTTTTAATAGCGATAATCTATTAGGGCCTGTTGTAATGTTTCTGTACGTCAAAATATATCGAATATTGGGCTTATTGAAGCTGTCACGAGCCTGGGAATCTTATAGACAGACTTGATTTTCCTGATGTGGGCCCCACATATGAAAAACTACTGAAAAATAAAAAAAAAATAACTGACGCTGCGCTGTTAGCATCCAACTGCTTGGAATGTAGGCAGGGACCATGGGTCCCAAACATAGGCCCCACCATGATATATGTCGAACATCAGCACCGTGCATTTGATGGGTCCCTTTTAAATGATGGGATCCCCCAAAAATTAGCTGTATATGGAACGCAAGTGGCCCACACCATAAAAATAATAATAATAATAATAATATTTAAAGCTGGATAAATCAAGATTTGTGGGTTTGATCATGAGGTATGTGTTATATCCAAACCATACATCCATTTGGCAATCTTGTCTCAAGGCATTAGAAAAATAAAATAAAATAAAATAAAATAGATCTATCTATCAAGTGGTCCACACTATAAAAGCAGTAGGGGATTGAACATGTAATGCCCTGAAAATTGGGGGTCGAGTAGTAACTCAACTCCCGAGTTCCAAAACATCACTTATGCAATGTATATGCTTATGATTAAATATTGTCTATGTTAGTACATTAATCATGAGTGGGATTATACCAAAACAGTAATTCATACTCCAAATCTAGTTGTAAAATGCAAGCAGAAGACTGAAAGACATAAATAAACATATATAAGTCAAAAGAGCACGAACGGTCTCCAGAGTATGAATGCATCACTGAGTCACCATATACATGTAATAGTCTCAAAATCAAAATGTCAAACAGTACAACTACAATGATAATCCCTGTAGCCCCATCGATCCGGATGGCCTAAGCGAAGCCTCCGGAGAACTACATATAAGAGAACTCATCCTGATCGTCATAGTAATTAGGCTCCGCCTCTGGGGTCACGTCGTCAACTGAAATCAAGACAGAGTCTGGTTGGTGTTTAAAACACCGTCCCGTAATGTGGGAGTGAGTGATCAACTCAGTGGAACTATACAGCAAGGGTTAACATGTTATCAATTCAGTCAAGCAGTAATGATAAAGCAGTAAAATCAAACATACCTAGATACTCTTATTAATGCAAGAATGATATGAACAATGATGCATGCCCTCGCCTACACTCCCTCGTGCGACACCATCTTATGGTCGTGGCATGCTTTCTTCTCTCTATGCTCTTCAACCCGGGTACATGCAGTGCAATGTTATGAACGTGATTACCGAGTTGTTATTAGTCCTTTTCATACAGCAGGATTGGGAAACTAAGGTACCTCCCTTATTTCATTTCCCAAACAATGATCTATTCTAGGGTCGTCAGTCCTAGTAAATCTCATACGATGTTGCGGTTCTAGGTTGCTGCAATGGGCTCGTCGCTAAATCAGTACAGGCCTAGTGTATACTCTGATTACTACAGAAAGGCTCGTTGCCTCTATGCAGGTTCAGAGTATTCTCGATGTCACTACAAAGGGCTCGTCACCAAATCGGTGTAGGCCGACAGCTCGAATACAGTGCCCCATACCACCGTATTCGGCTCACGAGGTGATGTTGCTCACTGGTCACTTCGGGGAGGCTCGTCGCCCCAGCGTAGGCCGACAGCTCGACCACGGTGTCCCATACCACCATGTCCGACTCATGAGTCTTAGCGGATCGAGGTACCACGGTTAACGGGATCTTCTACGCAGACATAGAATACACTAAACTCTACAAATTTCATATATAACTGAATCGCAAAACGGACATCGCATTTTGCATATGAAATAACACCTACATCATGAATCTATCATTATTCGACATTGAAAGCTTTGAAAACCATAACCTATACATCTATAGTCCGCACCTTACGCCGTAAAGGCGTAACGAATTCGCTAGAAACTCTAAGACTTTGTCAACGATGGTACATCAACCTATAGCATGAGTTAAGTCAGTTATCTCGCCACTTATAACAATTGAAACCCTAGAACAGATTAGGGTTAAGTTTTCTTACCTAAGAACGAAGTCAGAATCGCCGGAATAACGATTAGATAGGGATGGTTAAGTGCGTAGAATGGCAGGACAGAGTACCAGGAATCTTCTCCCACTTCTCTCACACTTTCCCTCTCTTTATTCTCTTCTCTCTCCTAGGTTTTCTCAAATTCATATGGAGTGAATGGGAGAGGATTTAAGGTCCTTATATTGGCCTAAAATAGATGGAAATGGCCCCAGGGCCAAGGTATACTTAGGTTATGTCCAAAGAGTATCTGTTTCAGCTCAACGGAATACTTCCGGAGCTCCCCTTGAGCCTAAGGTCGGACTTAAGTTCCCTTATGATGGATCTAGGTCAAGCTGAGTTTTCAGTCCGATCGGGTTTACAGATCGCCCGTGGCAGACAGTTTCAGTTCAACGGTCCACGATCACCGATCAAGGCTACAAGTACAGTGACCTGTGTATTAAATTTCTCCTGATCCGAGGGTGTATTTGGGTCAGATTCTGACTGTCTAAATCCTTATATTCGGCCTGCAAGCGACAAGTCTCAGTTGACTTAAATTTAGATTTTTATTTTTTAAAATATTCACGTTTCTCACACACTTCACTCCGGGCTCAAGCGAATAGCCCCGGGACACTATCTGAACTTGATTTTCGAGGTGGTTGTCAAGTCCAGTAAGGCGGTCTTAATTATATAACTTCATATTAATCGTACTTTTGACGTGCGGTCTAGATCGTACCTTTTCGTACTCCTCGAGAATCTGAGGGTAGTTCTTTCTGACCTCGGCCTCTCTCTTCCAAGTAGCCTCTTCCTCAGTGTGATGCGTCCACAATACCTTCACAAGTGGGATGACCTTGCTGTGCAACACCTGCTCCTTCTTGTCTAGAATACGCCTCAGACGCAGTACATATGTAGCGTCCTCGCTCAATATACCTACTCCCACTTGATAATGTAGGAAGAGTCAGGAACGTATTTCTTCAGCATAGATACATGAAATATGTTGTGTATACCAGCAAGTAGTGTGGGCAAAGCGAGATGACATGCCACCACACCCACTAGATCAAGTTTTTGAAATGGGCTAATGAACCGCAGTGTAAGCTTCCCCTTTTTGCCAAAACGCAAGACTCCCTTCATGGGAGAAACTCGGAGGAACATGATCCCCAACTTCGAACTCTAGCGGTCGCCGCCTCATATCGGCGTAGCTCTTCTGTCTGCTCTGCGCTATAAAAAGTCGATGCTTGATAATGTCGATCTTCTCTAAGGTTGCCTGTACTAACCTGGACCAATCAAACTATGCTCGTCAACCTCTGCCCAGTAATGCGGTGCTCGACAGGGGTGCCCATACAAGGCCTCGTAAGAAGCCATGCCAATACTCGCCTAAAAACTGTTATTGTAGATGAACTCTACATACCAGAGACAGTCATCCTAACTGTCCTTGAAGTCCAAAACACAAGCCCACAACATATCCTCCAAAATCTAATTCACCCGCTCCGTCTGCCCGTCGGTCTGTGGGTGGAACGTGGTACTGAACTTCAACTTTACACCCATCGCTTCCTGGATACGAGTCCAGAAGATGGATATGAATCACGTGTCTCGGTCCGACACGATCTCTAGAGGAACTCCATGTAGATGCACTATTTCTTTGATGTACAATTTGGCCAAGTCGTCTGCTGAGTTTGAAACTCTGATAGGGAGGAAATGATCCGATTTCGTTAACCGGTCCACGATCACCCAAATAGAGTCATAACCCTTCCTTGTCTCCAGCAGCCCTGATATGAAATCCATAGAGATGAAGTCCCACTTCCATTTAGCTATGGGCAGGGCTGAAACAGTCCAGGAGGTCGGCGATGTTCAGCCTTGACCTGCTGGCACGTGAAACAACAGGAGACATATTCTTCTATATGAGCCTTCATATTGTCCCACTAATACGACCTCTTCATATCTTGATACATCTTCGTGCTACCAGAGTCATCGCAATCTTTGAACTGTGAGCTGCCTCGAGAACTTCCTGTCTCAAATCATGAATGTCTGGGATGCATAGGCGGCCAAGGTAACGCAGGCCCCCATCTATGCCAACTCTCCACTCGGAGTCCTCATCATTGGTAGCTTGCTCTCGAAGCTCAGACAATTGCACATCCCCCTTTTGGGCCTCGATAATCCTGTCACCAATAAGTGACCACACCCGAATGTGCGCGACACTCTCGAATGGCTCCTCCATGGTGAGTTTCTGCTCGAAGTCCTGCACGAACTCTACCATATCCCACTCTGCTATCATTAGCGGAGCCGCAAATGCTATAGCCTTCTTGCGGTTCAACACGTTTGCCACAAGGTTGGCCTTGCCAGGATGGTAGGAGACCTCGAACTTGAAGTCCTTCAAGGTTTCCATCAATCGGCGCTGCCTCATATTTAAGTCCCACTGAGTGAATATATAGCGAAGGCTCTTGTGGTCGTAAAAAAGCTCGAACTCCTCTCCGTAGAGGTAGTGTCTCCAGAGCTTCAGTGCAAAGATGACGGCTGCCAGTTCCAAGTTGTGTGTAGGGTAATTCTCCTCGTGCTTCCTTAACTGTCTTAAGGCATATGCGATCACCTTGTCCTTTTACATAAGGACACACCCCAAACCAACATGAGACGCGTCGGTATATATCGTATATTTGACCCCTTGCTCTGACAATACTAGCACAGGGGCGGACGTTAACCTGTCCTTCAGCTCTTGAAAAGATGCTTCCGCCTTCTCATTCTAGGCGAACTTCAGACCCTTTCGAGTTAACTGAGACAAAGGTCTGGCTATCTTTGAGAAGTCCCAAATGAAGCGTCGGTAATAGCCTGCCAAGTCCAAAAAACTCCACACCTCAGTAACCAAACTAGGCTGTTTCCAGTCTTGAACTGCGGCTACCTTAGCAAGGTCCACCGCTATCTCTTCCTTGGACACCACATGTCCCAGGAACTTGACTTCTTCTTTCCAGAAGTCACATTTCTTGTACTGTGTGAACAACTGGTTCTTCTTTAGAGTATCCAAGACTGCTCGTAGGTGTTCCTCGGGCTCTTCCTGACTCTTAGAGTATATCAGGATGTCATCAATAAATACGATGACGAATCAGAATAGAAACGACCGAAACACCTTGTTCATTAGGACCATGAATACGGCCGGTGCGTTCGTAAGACCGAAAGACATCACGAGGAACTCGTAATGCCCAAAACTGGTCCTCATCCCTGACGCACAACTGATGATACCCTGACTGTAGATCAATCTTTGAAAAGTATCGCGCCCCTTTCAACTGATCAAACAGATCGTCTATCCTGGGCAAAGGATACTTGTTCTTCACGGTCAATTGGTTCAACCTGCGGTAATCAATACATAATTATAGTGACCCATCTTTCTTCTTGACAAACAACACAAGTGCTCCCCAAAGAGACACACTGGGTCGTATGAAGCCCTTCTCTACCAGCTCATCAATCTATTTCCTCAGTTCCTCCATCTCACATGGAGGCATCCGATACATAGGTAATGAAATGGGGGTCGCACCGGGCATAAGATCAATAGTAAAATTGATCTCATGCCAAGAAGGTAATCCAGGGATCGTCCTGAACACATCCTCAAAGTCCTGAACTACTGACATGTTCCTTAACGTCGGCCCATCAACATGCTCTAGTACTCTAGTAAAACAGCGTAACATCCAACACGACATGGCCAACTAACCTGCACTGGAAAAGTAAAGACTGTGCCGTCAGGTCTGTTGGCTGTCACGACCCGATTATCACAATCAATCTCTGCCTTCATCTCGGTGAGCCAGTCTATACCGAGGATAATGTCGTAGTGCCATAATGGGGCGACAATGAGGTCAACGAATACTGTCCTGCTACCCAAGTCTACTGAGCAACCCTCACACGTCCGTGTGACATCCGAAAAAGTCTAGTGAGCCTCACTCCCTTCGTGAGAGTAGTATGTAAAGCTAGACGCTTAACTGCCGCACATGAAATGATGGAGGTAGTAGACCCAGTGTCCACTAATAAGAAGACAGGAGTACCTTGGACATGTGTAGTGACCGCAAAGGCCATAGGTGCTAAAGGTGTTGTCAGTGGTTCTTCCGCTGTAAGTGCATGAACGCGTGCCTGCTGAGGTTGGTTAGGCTGAGGCACCATAGGTCGCTGAGGCGGCCTAAATCGAGGTGCAGGGGGCCTGAAGGATGGATGTGCAGGTGTTGTCCGTAGGGGTGGTGCTGAAATGGCCTAGGGAACCTGGTGGTTGATCCTCTACTGTGGTGAAAACCCACTGTCTCTCATACGTGCAAAATAGCTCTCCGCAGTGTGACTTGGTCTCCCACAGTAAGTGCATGTCACACCCGGGCGCCTCATCGGAACTATTGGTGCAGTAATCTTAGGAGGAGAGTCGGTACGGGGTCTCTTGCCGAAGAAAGGCCTGCTCGGCATATTTGGTCATGGTCTAGTAACCATAGCTCCACGAGAACATGTCAATCAATTCCCATCCTGCTCTGCCCGCATAGACATGTGTACTAGCTCAGCATAGGAGGGTATACTAGTACAACACATCTTCGACCGAATGTCAGGTCGCAGGCCCTCGGAGAAACGTCGCATCCGCATCTGTGCGTCAGCAAGTATAGTAGGGACGTATCTACCCAACTCTGTAAACTGGTGCTCGTACTCTGTCACTGTCATGCCTCCCTGTCTGAGGCGTAAGAACTCATTCTCCTTCTCATGCCGATACGTCTGGGGATAGTACTTCTTATGAAAGCAGAACTTAAAAGTTGCTCATGTCTATATATAGCCAACTGCAACTGTTGGTAGAACACTATCCCACCACAAGCTAGCCTCCTTTTCAAACATAAAGGTGGCCAACTAGACCTGCTCCTACTCTGTACAATGTAGCATCCTCAGCATCTTGGAGATGCGGTCGAGCCAATATTCGGCCTCCTCGGATCTGTGAGAACCCGTAAAGGTAGGAGGCCTCAAGTGCTGGAATTGCTCGAGGAGACCACTCGTACCCAGATTTCCCGTAGGGTATGCATCAGGTGCAGGGGGAGGCACACCCTCATCCTGAGCAGAAGGCCCTATAATCTCAGCAGGGTGTACAGATGGTGAAGGTGGAGTCTGTAAGTGTTATAGTCTATATCCCTATCGGTTGTCAAATTTGTGATGCCAAAATCACTGTTATATATCTTGGATAAGTGAAGCTCTCTCAAAGATCAACATTCATGAATAAGTAAAGATCACAACAAGCAAAGCTCACAAGTACAAAGATCAACCTTGACTGCAAGTACTGCTCACAAGACAAGTCTCAAGAATGTATGATTCATGAAGTGTACAAGGTAGTTCATAATGAACTCAAGACACTTTCAAGGCTGAGCTACATCAAGATTTCAAGATTGAACTGCATCAGTTTGAACTATATCAAGACATCAAGGCTTAAACTTCAAGGTCACTTGTTCCTAATGTTTCAATGTCCTTACTTCTTGTTGAGGTTTGATTGAGCATAGTTTGAGCTTAGGAGTAGGCCATTTTGGATACATAAGTCATATGTATATGTCACTTGAGTTTGGGTTGTTCGAGGACTTGTCCTAGACTTTCTTCGACTAGTCCTAGCTTTGCTTCGACCAGTCCAAGAAATTCCTCAATCAGTCGTGAGTTTGTTACAAATTTTGGATATTTTTTGTTAGGCTTTGACCAGTCCAGGAATCTCTTCGACCAGTCGAAGGAACAGTGTCGACTGCATCTTCAACCAGTCGAACATCTTCGACTCAAAGTCCAACGATTATTTACAGGGTCTTCGACCAGTCGAAGGAGACCTTCGACTAGTCGAAGGTGACCTACGACCAGTTGAAGGAGACCTTCGACTAGTCGTAGAACGGTCAAAGCTTATCGCGCCCGATTTTTTCAAATCTGTTACTTCTTCGACTAGTAAAAGAGCTCCCTAGACCAGTCGAAGACGTGATCTACTTACCTATAAATTGAGCACGAATCTCAGAAGAATTCAAGGAATCAATTAATCCATTCAAGCCAATCTTCGTCAAACTTCTGAGAGATAATTCTGTGCTTCATCTAAGCTAAGTGTGCTTATTTAATATTCTCTTTCTTTAGCTTTATTTAATTGATTTTGTTTCTGCTATTCCAATCTAATTTGATAAGAGGAATTGTTATTTCCTTTCTTTGGAATCAAAATCAATTAAGGCAAGCCCTTTTTGGTTTAATTTAAAATCTGTTAGAATTAGAACCATTTTAATTGAGTACTGGACATTGAACTTGGACATTCAATCATCTACTCTGACTTGGTTCTACAGGGCTGCTACAATGAAGGAGATAATTGGGTACTTTACATTTAATTGTAAATTCCTTTCTGTTTTGGTTTCTTTTAAGATTTGCCAGAAAAATCTTGTTGTATTGGTTATCTGAGGAGAGCCAGGAAAACTCAGAAGTGGGGTTTTTTAATTGTGTAAGCCCACAGATAAAGACACAATTGTAAAGGTTTTGGGTGAACCTATGAAAACCTATTTTGTTAGTGAACGCTAATATCCTCTGTGTGAGGATATTAGGAGTGGAGTAGCATTCTGTGTGGCTGTTGTTTAACAGTTGGTGAACACACAGGCGAACCACTATAATCCCTTGTGTTGTGGTTGAATGATTTACATTTCTAATCTTTAATATTTATTTGTGGGATGTATGTATGGTGGTGAATGTTGTAATCATTTAATTCAAGCATTGTGGGAATTTTGTAATAGTTTAGAATTTACTTTCTACTATTCCTTTATTTACTTGAAATTCATTTTCCTTTAAAGTTGTTCCAGCAAGGCTGCCCTGCCATTTTTATGGTGTATGGCTGTCCCTAGAACAATACATTTGTGATTACAATTTATTTCAGTTTGTGCTTATTTCTGTATTCCTCTTTGATTTGAGATTTAATACAAAGATCTTTCTAGAAATAAGGTTGTCCTACCATAAACTCTAGTTTTTGGTGAAAGGTTGTCCTTAGAACAACATTTGTATCAACCCCTCAAGATCGGATTTTTGAGGTTACTTTACTTTCCTGCACTGTGATTTATTTTGGCTATCACATTCTTTTTAATTCCGCTGTTATAAGTTTTATTTGGCATATAGTCCTATTCACCCCCCCTCTAGTACATATAGCTAGGCCTTTTCAAGTGGTATCAAAGCTTAATAGCTCGTTCTTATTACTTTTTATTTAGATTTATTTCCTGAGCTAACGATCTAAGCTATATAAAAAGATGTCAAATTTTGAAAGCCTTTCAGTCACTAGGCCTCCACCATTTGATGGCTCCAACTATGCATATTGGAAAGCCAGAATGAGGATCTTCCTAAAATCAATGGATGAGAGTGTGTGGCGAGCACAGTGACCGAATGGAAAACTCCTACCATTGAAGTAACTGAATCCGACGGTTCAAAAACTATGTCCGTACCTGCTTATTATTTATGGACCACCCTTTAGAAAAGTGAGTATAGTGCCAATGCTAAAGCACTAAATGTAATCACTTGCGCACTATCACCGGATGAATTCAAAAGAATCATATCCTATGATATTACAAAGCAAGCCTGGGATATACTAGCAATGACACATGAGGGTACATCAATTGTCAAAAAGTCTAAAGTCCAACTCCTCACAACCAAATTTGAAGAAATTCATATGGAGGAAAATGAAATGTTTATGGACTTTTACACTAGACTAAATGACATTGTAAACTCAATGTGGGGTCTTGGTGATAAAATCCCTGAAAGTAAAGTATGTGCAAAGATATTACGCTCACTTCCTAAATGGTTCAATTCTAAAGTAACCGTGATCTAGGAACTTCGTGATACGGATAATATGAGGGTAGAAGAACTACTTGGTTCTTTGTAAACCTATGAGTTAAACTTTAAAGCTCCTAAAGGTAAATCTATCGCACTAAAATCCTCTAAATATAATTCAGAAGAAAATTCTGATTCAGAAGATGATATGACTCTTTTAGCTAAGAAATTTTACAAGATTTTCAAAAGTAAGAAAATGGTTGATTTTCAAAAATCAAATGATAAAAAGAAGTTTAGACCCAAAACTCGAAAATCTTTGAAAGATAGCCAATGTTATAACTATCAAGAATATGGGCACTTAGCAAATAGATGTCCTAAAAAGGACAAACCCAAGAAGAAGGGTATGTTGGCTACATGGGATGAATCATCTGATTCTGAAACTGAGTCAGGCAATGAAGTTAAAGCACTTATGACTCTAGCCAAATTCACATTTTCAGATAATGATTCAACAAGTGAAGAAAATCTGAGTAATGAATGTGAAAATGAAGATGATCTTCAAGACGCTTACAATCCCTATATAAGGAAAGTTGTAAAATTGCTATCAAACTTAAACTTCAAAAAGAAAAGTTTTCTAAACTCAAGGAATGTTTTGAATAACTTGTCTTAGAAAAATCACAAATCTCAGATTGTTTTGAAAAATTAAAATGCGATTTGGAATTTAAAAACTCCCTAATTGTTGATTTGAAATCTGAAATTGAGAAACTCAAAAATGAAGTAACTTCTCTTCTGAGTCTAAAGGACACATGGAAATATGCCCAAGGTGATCCAAAGTTAGAAAAACTTTTATCCGGATCAAGAAAATGTGGCGATCTATCCGGGTTGGGCTATGATAAAAATTTATCTCCTAAACAAAAGTATACTCCTCCCATGCTTGTGAAAGGAGAGTCCTCAAACTCAAAAGGGAAAAATGCTTATCAAGGTTTTTCTAGAAATTCAAAAACTTTTCAAAAACCTAAAAGCAGCCATGTCAACTTTAATCAGAAACGAAATCCACTAGCTGAAAAGATAGTAGATTTACTCAAGGAGCTCCTAAAATCTAACTCTATAGGTTATTCTTACAACTATAATAAATCCAAAACTATTATGAAATGGGTTCCTAAAGTCGCCTGCTTGGTTGCTTACACTGCTTTCAAAGCAACAAGTCATTCAAAGTGGTACCTAGACAGTGGATGCTCCAGGCATATGACCGGTGACAAAGCTTTATTCACGGATCTAAAAGATATGACTGATGGTTCAGTCACATTTGGTGATGGTAGCAACTGCAAGATTATAGGCCAAGGTATGGTTCAACTTTTTAATCTTCCTGTGTTTAAAAATGTTTTATATGTTGAAGGCTTAAAACATAACTTGCTTAGCATATCTCAAATATGTGATAATAACCATAGTGTTCGGTTCTCTAATCAAAGCTGTGAGATACTAAACAATAAGGGTTCTATAATATTAACTGGACGTAGAACGTCTGAAAATTGCTATATTATTAGTGAATCCAACTCATCTAATCAAACATGTTACATGGTCCATACAGACGAGACAGATTTATGGCACAAACGTCTTGGACATGTACATTATCGAAATTTATATAGATTGAGTAAACGAGAACTTATAAGAGGTTTACCCAAACTTCAGAAATTAGATAAAATATGTGGTGAGTGCCAGATAGGTAAACAAACAAGGAACTCACACAAAAAGGTGAATTCAAATACCACATCAAGACCACTCGAACTTCTCCACATGGATCTAATTGGACCTACCAGAACGGAAAGTCGTGGTGGGAAAAAGTATATCCTGGTAATAGTTGATGACTTTACCAGATTCACTTGGGTAGCCTTCTTAAGGGATAAATTTGAAACCCTTGAAGAAGTAAGAAAAGTTCTCAAAAGGATTCAAATTGAAAAATCTTCTCAAATCAATAAGATTCGTAGTGATCATGGATCTGAATTTGAGAATAGCAATTTTGAGAAGTTCTGTAATGACCAAGGAATATTACATGAATTCTCAGCTCTCAAAACTCCACAACAAAATGGAATTGTGGAAAGAAAGAATAGGGTACTTCAAGAAATGGCTAATGTCATGCTGAATAGCATGAAGCTCTCTAAAAATCTTTAGGCTGAAGCTGTCAACACAACTTGCTATATTATTAACCGAGTCTACACTAGCAAAGAAAATAATAAAACGACTTACGAATTATGGTTCAATAAAAAGCCTACTGTCAAATACTTTCGAGTTTTTGGCAGCAAGTGCTATATTTTACGAGATTGTGAAAATTTTTAGAAAAATTCGATACAAAGAGTGATGAAGGGATTTTTCTAGGATATTCCTTAATCAGTCGTGCTTATAGGGTTCTGAACAAAAGAACTGGTATGATTCAAGAGTCCATCAATGTTGTCATTGATGATCACTTAAATATGCCAATCCCTAATTCAGATAATGATGAAGTTCTAATCATTGATAAACCCGATACTTCATCAACTCAGACTGACTCTGAGTTGAGGACTGTTAAAGATCATCCAATACTCAAATTCTTGGAAACCCTCTCACCGGTGTTCGCACCCGTAGACAACTTGAGGATATATGTAATTTTGTATATTTTACATCCCAAATAGAACCATCTAATGTAAAAGTAGCTCTTACTGATGAGAACTGGATTGTTGCAATGCAAGAAGAACTTAACCAATTTGTAAGAAATGATGTTTGGTATCTCGTACCAAGACCTAAAGATAAACACATCATTGGAACAAAATGGATTTTCAAAAATAAGTTTGACGAGTGTGGAAATATAATTAGAAACAAGGCTAGACTAGTGGTACAAGGTTATACTCAAATTGAAGGAATTGATTTTGATGAAACTTTTGCACCAGTAGCACGTCTTAAATCTATCAGACTATTTATATCCATTGCATGTTTTAGAAAGATAAAGATATATCAAATGGATGTGAAAAGTGCTTTTTTAAATTACGATTTACATGAAGAAGTATATGTTGAACAGCCAATGGGTTTTGAAATGTGTATCGGCTTAAAAAGGCACTTTATGGATTAAAACAAGCACCTAGGGCATGGTATGAGAAACTAACAAAATTTCTTTTAAGTCATAATTTTCAAATGGGATCTGTTGATAAAACTTTATTTGTTAAAAAACATAATGATCATATCTTAATGGTACAGATTTATGTTGATGATATCATTTATGGATCAACTTGTACTGACTTGACTACTAAGTTTGCAGATTTGACGAAATCACAGTTCGAAATGAGCATGGTTGGGGAATTGACTTATTTCCTTAGATTCCAAGTAAAGCAACAACCTGAAAGAATATTCATTTCTCAATCTAAGTATGCTTTAAATCTAATCAAGAGATTTGGATTTGAGAATGGTAAGAATTTCGATACTCCCATGAGTATTACCCTGAAACTCTTAAAAGACTCTAATGGTAAAAATGTTGATTCAAAACTTTATCAGAGTATGATTGGTAGTTTGTTATATTTAACTGCTAGTAGACCTGATATTTCTCTAAGTGTTGGTATTTGCGCAAGATATCAATCTGATCCAAAAGAATCTCACTTGATTGCTGTCAAGCGGATTATTAGATATGTCGCAAGTACTGTAAATCTTGGTCTCTGGTATCCTCATGAGACTAGTGTCCAACTTGCTGGGTACTCAGATGCTGACTGGGCTGGTAATCTAGATGATAGAAAATCAACCAGTGGTGGTTGCTTTTACATTGGAAATTGTTTAGTTTCCTGGTTTAGTAAGAAACAAAATTCTATATCACTTTCAACAGCTGAAGCTGAGTATATCGCAGCTGGTAATGCATGTACACAGTTTATTTAGATGCAACGAATGCTAAGTGATTATGGAATTAAACAGGATTCTATGTTATTATATTGTGATAATTCCAGTGCAATAAATATTTCAAAAAATCCTATTCAGCATTCTCGTACTAAGCACATTGACATTAGATTTCATTATATTCGGGAATTGGTAGAAGAAAAAGTTATATCTCTGGAATATATTCCTACCGAAGATCAGCGAGCTGATATTTTCACAAAACCTCTTGATAAAAGCAGGTTTAAAAAGAAAAAATTTGATCTTGGCATGTGTATTTCAAAATGATTATTTATGCCTACTTGTATCATAGTGTATATATCTGCTAGATTTAATTCCAATTTTTTTAAATTGTAAGAAATATGAAATTTTGGACATCCTTCGACCTGTCGTGAGTATACTCAACCAGTCGACCTTCGACTGGTCGTACATACCCATGACCAGTCGTAGATCTCGAGAATCACTTGAAAATTGGAGTTTTTGCTTTCTTCCTCATTTCGTTTTTCTTTTCTAAAGAGCCGAGCTTCGACTTGTCGAACCCACTGTTCTTGTTCTTCAAGGTTAGTGTTTCATTTACGATTTTCTTACAAATCTGTGTCTAGATTGCTTTCTTTTCTAACTTGAAACTTTCTATTTTGGATTTCATTGAGATTTGGGGTTTGAATTTTGAAAAATCTGTTTTGGGTAAACCCACTTCTCAATCTTTTGCAACTTCTTATTTCCTTGTTATTGTTGTTGCATATGACTTCTAGAGGTAGAAAAACTACTTCTCGTGGTCCTTCTTCTTCCTCCAGATCGACCAAGCGTCATCTTCTTGTTCCCAATAATGATCTATCTTATGTTACAGATATTAGATCACGCAATGTTATTGTTGAACATCCTGTTGATATTAATCATATTGCACCTTTTGACATCCTTCCTATACTTGAAGCTGTAGGTTGGGTTAACTTATTACATTGGGGTGGGCCTACATACCAGTCCATTGCCCAATCCATGTTTACATGTATTAGTGACTTCTCACATGATAATTTAACTTTTAAAATATCTACTAGTGAAGGGCAATTTGACATTGATCGTCATTTAATTTCAGCCCTCATGGACATTCCTGTGAATGATGAGGGTATTCCTATTCATAACTTGACTGATAAACCCTTAGTTTCTGAAAAACGTATGCTCACAAGAGACTTGTGCAACATGGATGTTCATTGGACTCGTAAAGGGAATGCGCTTCCCGCAAGGTATTTGTTACCCAAATACAGAGTTCTCCACAGAATCTTTGTGTCTAATCTGTATCCTCGTTTGGGTAATAAAACTGACTTGGCTTCATTTATGGTTCGTGTTATTCATGCTATTTCCAGTGGTACTCAGATTTGTTTACCATCCTTAATCTGTCATTTCATTCTTCAGTTTAGACTCCATCCTGGTCATAGTGACATTCCTTTTGGTTATTTAATGACTGTATTGGCTACATATATGTTAGTCGATATACCGGTTAATGAGGCACCTATCCATCATCTGATTTTCAACAATTCTAATCTCAATAAGATGAAGCTGGAATTACTTCCTGAACAAGGTGGTGATGGTGGTGGTGGTCATGAAGAAGCTGGTGATGACATTAATATGGATGACATCTTTGAGGAACTGGATTCTGATTCAACAAATGATTCAGATTTTGAACCATCTGATTTTGATGCACGTCTGAGTACATTGGAGGGTAAAGTTGAGAATATAAATGTAAAGATGAAAAACATGTCTGTTGCTCATGATTTACAATTCAAGTACATGCGCAAATATCTTAAGCAATTGAACAAAGGCATGCACCAACTTGATCCCTCTATTCCTGCTTCGTCATCTAGTTCTAGTTCTGACTAGTCTATATGGGATTTTCTGGTCTGTAATAACTTTAAAACTTAGCACTAATTTGACTGATTTGGAGATTGGATACTATTTTCTGATTAGTTTTATGCTGGGTATTTGTTCTTTGTGAAACTATGCTGATTTTGAGTTGGATACTATCTGTTTTTCTGCTATAATATCCTCATTATTACTCTCATATATCTCTTTTTAGTTCTCCTTGTTGTTGTTTCCTTTGTCATATTGTGACAAAAAGGGGGAGAATGGTTTGTTCTTAACAATGTGATTGTGAGAGGAGTAGCTATGTTACTCAGGGGGAGTAACGATGTGATTATGAGTGGAGTGGTTGAATGTTGAATATTGGGGGAGTATATCTATATTTGAAACTAGTTGAATAAACTGGTTGAATGTTGAATATTGATTTGCAGGTAAGCCAGTTAACTGGTTCATGATCCTTTAACCAATTGTTTTACTCTATGTTTATCTTGGTTATATGTTTTGTCACTAATTTGGCAAAGGGGGAGATTGTAAGTGCTATAGTCTATATCCCTGTCAGTTGTCAAATTTGTGATGCCAAAATCACTGTTATATATCTTGGATAGGTGAAGCTCTCTCAAAGATCAACATTCATAAGTAAAGATCACAACAAGCAAAGCTCACAAGTACAAAGATCAACCTTGACTGCAAGTACTGCTCACAAGACAAGTCTCAAGAATGTATGATTCACAAAGTGTACAAGGTAGTTCATAATGAACTCAAGACACTTTCAAGGCTGAGCTACATCAAGATTTCAAGATTGAACTGCATCAGTTTGAACTATATCAAGACATCAAGGCTTAAACTTCAAGGTTACTTGTTCTTAATGTTTCGATGTCCTTACTTCTTGTTGAGGTTTGATTGACCATAGGTTGACCTTAGGAGTAGGCTATTTTGGATACATAGTCATATGTATATGTCAATTGAGTTTGGGCTGTTCGAGGACTTGTCTTAGACTTTCTTCGACTAGTCCTAGCTTTACTTCGACCAGTCTAAGAAATTCCTCGATCAGTCGTGAGTTTGTTACAAAATTCGGATATTTTCTGTTAGGCTTCGACCAGTCCAGGAATCTCTTCGACCAGTCGAAGGAACAGTGTCGACTGCATCTTCGACTAGGCGAACATCTTCGACTCAAAGTCCATCGATTATTTACAGGGTCTTCGACTAGTCGAAGGAGACCTTCGACCAGTCGTAGAACGGTTAAAGCTTATCGCGCCCAATTTTTTTCAAATCTGTTACTTCTTCGACTAGTCGAAGAGCTCCCTAGACCAGTCGAAGACGCGATCTGCTTACCTATAAATTGAGCACAAATCTCAGAAGAATTCAAGGAATTAATTAATCCATTCAAGCCAATCTTCGTCAAACTTCTGAGAGATAATTCTATACTCCATCTAAGCTAAGCGTGCTTATTTAATATTCTCTTTCTTTAGCTTTATTTAATTGATTTTATTTCTACTATTCCAATCTAATTTGATAAGAGGAATTGTTATTTCCTTTCTTTGGAATCAAAATCTTTAATCTATTAAAATCTATTAGAATTAGAACCATTGTAATTGAGTAATGGACATTGAACTTGGACATTCAATCATCTACTCTGACTTGGTTCTACCGGGCTGCTACAACGAAGGAGATAATCAGGTATTTTACATTTAATTGTAAATTCTTTTCTGTTTTGGTTTCTTTCAAGATTTGCCAGAAAAATCTTGTTGTATTGGTTATCTGAGGAGAGCCAGGAAAACTCAGAAGTGGGGTTTTTTTAATTGTGTAAGCTCACAGACAAAGACACAATTGTAAAGGTTTTGGGTGAACCTGTGAAAACCTATTTTGTTAGTGAACGCTAATATCCCCTGTGTGAGGATATTAGGAGTGGAGTAGCATTCTGTGTGGCTGTTGTTTAACAGTTGGTGAACACACAGGCAAACCACTATAATCCCTTATGTTGTGGTTGAAGGATTTACATTTCTAATCTTTAATATTTATTTATGGGATGTATGTATGGTGGTGAATGTTGTAATCATTTAATTCAAGCATTGTGAGAATTTTGTAATAGTTTATAATTTACTTTCTGCTATTCCTTTATTTGCTTGAAATTCAGTTTCCTTTAAAGTTGTTCCAGCAAGGTTGCCCTGCCATTTTTATGGTGTATGGCTGTCCCTAAAACAATACATTTGTGATTACAATTTATTTCAGTTTGTGCTTATTTCTGTATTCCTCTTTGGTTTGAGATTTGATACAAAGATCTTTTTAGAAATAAGGTTATCCTACTATAAACTCTGGTTTTTGGTGAAAGGTTGTCCTTAGAACAACATTTGTATCAACCCCTCAAGATCAGATTTTTGAGGTTGTTTTACTTTCCTGCATTGTGATTTATTTTGGCTATCATATTCTTTTTAAATCCGCTATTATAAGTTTTATTTGACATAGTCCTATTCACCCCCCCTCTAGGACATATAGCTAGGCCTTTTCAGAGTCGCACTTCCACCCTGAGCTAGGGCCCCTGCAATAGTAGCTAAGAGCTGCTGGTGCTGCTGGTGCATCATCGTCATCAACTGCTCCAATCTATCTGCAGGTGGGGCTGACTGAGGCACATGCTGCGTCTAAGAAGATGCACGGTTCTGCTCATGAACCGGTGGTGTGTACAGTAGCGGTCCAACTACAGGACCAATAGAAGGCTGAGACTCAGGTATAGTCTTACGAACCGGGCCCAAACCAAGGTCGGTACAACCATCACTCTGGAGAGGTGCCTGATCCATCGAACTAGCAAGTGCGAGGCGTGTCATGCTCCGCTTGACCTTCCGTGGCATGCCCTATATGACATAGGGTGCAATTTGTGTAAGATGTAGCATAATAATACATAATCCTTTAAGCGTTCTACACACTTCATAGTAAAAGGGACTGTATGCATTTCATTCACCAAAATTTATCATAATACATGAAATATAGAGTTACATGAATCATGACAGAAGATGCATATGAGCTAATACAACCAAAGCTTCAAACACTGAAAACATTCTACTCACTACTACACTACTAGGACCATCAACATGAAAACACAAAGATCCTAACACAGCAACAAAACAACCACACAGGGCGACGGAGTGGATGGCTAGGCATCCGAGTCTGGTGAAGGAGGAGGGGCGCCCTTATCCTGTAGACAGCACAGGATGGTTTTCAAGGTGCGAGTCACCTTCTTGAACTTATGCTTCACGAGGCCCCAAAGATCCATCAGATCCTGTCGTAGGACAACCTGACCCTCCTCAAGCTGAGCTAAACGGGCATCCTTAGCAGGCTGATCAGTGTCCTGCTCCAGTGCCGTAGGAGGGGAGCTCTCCTCCGTGTCCTGGGCCTCCTCTTCTTCCTCGTTTTCTTCCTTTTCTATTTCAGCTCCACCCTCTTCCTCACTCTCTTCCTCTTCACTCTCCATCTCATCCTCACTCTCCTCAAGTCGAGCTTGTTGTTGTCGTTGCCCAATTTTCATCTGATTGAGAGTAGTTTCACTGATGAAGTGTTGCGGTATTGGGAGTTCTGCGCCAAGCCCGTAGCCGAACTCGTGTGCAATCTTGCATATAAGTCGGCCGAAGGAGAGTGAATCAGTCCTTCTATTGGAGCGTGCACTAAGAACTATCTGTCCAAAACATATATAGGCATGCATAGCTTCTCTCCCTGCCCCGCTTGGTATAGAAAGTCTACCATCAAGCACATACACTCACTGCGATTGCTCCACCTGGGGTAGACGTTAAACGTGCAGATATGGTGGAGTAGACGAAAATCATCCGTCATGTTTGACGCCAGGAGGTTATTGTTTGGTTGTCATTACACCAGTCGACCACAAAGGAAATGCGTACGGCGATCCCTTTCACGTGCACTCTTCAGATTCTTCTCGCTCGCGTGGACTTGGCCAAGCACTATTCCCATGAGTTGAGCTATCAGGCCAGCGTCAATTGTGGCCTCCCGACCTCTCCCCGCAGGAATCTTGAACTGCAAGGGCTCCAGCGTAGGCTCTTGAATATGGGCATAGAATGCATGGACAGTGCCCACATTTGTGCGATATTTTTCCTCAAACACAGGGCCCCAACCGGCCTCACCTAGGCGCTCCAATAACAAATACTCCCCAAAGAGCCTCGCATCCACATGCACTTCAAAAAGGACCCTACGGTCCTCATAAACTTCATGCGATAAATCCGCCAGTAGAGCTCTTGGGAGAGGAGCTTGGGGATCGGGGTCCCGCTTAGTCCGTATCTCAGTTCAACGCTCGTGCTTGTGGTGGCGCCTCTCAGTCTCCTTGAACGAGTGGGGCGACTAGGCCCAGCTTCATCCACGACACCCTTTCTCTTTCCCATGAGAGAAAGAATGGTAGAAATTGAGAAAATGACAGTAATAATCTCGAATAGAGTCATGGAAAAGTGAAGAAAATGGAGAAAAGAGTTGGAGTCTTTAGGTCTCCACAGATTTGTGCCTCCAAAGGGTGTGTCAAGGCTCAAATGACAGGGGTTGAAGAAGGAAAATGAAGAGATGTGATGAGTTAGGGGGTTTACACGAATTTGAGCCTCAAATGGGGGGCTTAAGAGCTCAAATGAGAGAGAATGGAGAGGGTAGGCAGCAATGGAGAAGAGTTTACAGCAGGGTAGTGGAGAGGGTGCACGAAATGGAAGAGAGAACGCTTGGTGGGGTGATTTGAGAGAGAAACAAGAAGTTTTGAAGAAAAGGGAAAGCTTGGAGGGGTAGGTTGTGAAGGAGGGGCGACCTAGGAGAGGTTTAAATCCTAACCTCGTGCATAAGTGGGCCACACAACCCCCAAAACACGATCGGCCCTGTCAGCCAGCCCGTCCGGGCCCATTTGGCAGTGAGGCCTCGCCGACCTTTGGAGGTTTCGGTGAGGGGTCGCCAATGGGGCGAGGTCCTCCTGCCCCCTGGACCCCAAAAACATGCGGGACCCACCTTGAGTCCCCCTGAACTTGTTCGATTTGGCCCCCGAATCCGATTCGAGTTGTTTCGGAGCCTTTCGGGTATGTTTCTAATGTACATCTGTATATGTACATAATCGAGGGCTGAGATGAGCTGATTTACTATCTAAACTCATCGATAGACGGTCTAGGAAAGATCCGAGGTCGCCTTAAGCGATCACGGAGGTGTATGGACTTGATCTCGACGATTGATATCGATGAACTTCGTCAATTAGCGAATTCAGGAAAACCTAAGCTTGTTTCTACATTTTTCTTGCACCCACCTATGTCGTCATCGTACGTTGTGTGATCATAACCTAGGTCTAGTTTAATCTAAATCATGCTTTGATACCAACTTATAATGCCCTGAAAATCGGAGGTCGAGTAGCAACTCAACTCCCGAGTTCCAAAACATCACTTATGCAATATATATATGCTTATGATTAAATATTATCTGTGTTAGTACATTAATCATGAGTGGGATTATACCAAAATAGTAATTTATACTCTAGATCAAGTTGTAAAATGCAAGTGGAAACTGAAAGACATAAATAAACGTATATAAGTCAAAAGAGCACGATTGGTCTCCAGAGTATGAATACATCATTGAGTCACCATATACATGTAATAGTCTCAAAATCAAAATGTCAAACAGTACAACTACAATGATAATCCCTGTAGCCCCGTCGATCCGGATGGCCTAAGTGAAGCCGCCAGAGAACTGCATATAAGAGAACTCATCTTGATCATCATAGTAATCGGGCTCTGCCTCTGGGGTCACGTCGTCATCTGAAATCAAGATAGAGTCTGGTTGGTGTTTAAAACATCGTCCTGTAACGTGGGAGTAAGTGATCAACTCAGTGGAACTATACAACAAGGGTTAACATGTTATCAATTTAGTTAAGCAGTAATGATAAAATAGTAAAATCAAACATACCTAGATACTCTTATTAATGCAAGAATGATATGAACAATAATGTATGGCCTCGCTTACACTCCCTCGTGCGACACCATCTTATGGTCATGGCATGCTTTCTTCCCTCTGTGCTCTTCAACCCGGGGCACATGCAGTGCGATGTTATGAACGTGATTACCAAGTTGTTATTAGTCATTTTCATACAGCAGGATTAGGAAACTAAGGTACCTCCATTATTTCATTTCCCAAACAATGACCCATTCTAGGGTCGTCAGTCCTAGTAAATCTCATACGATGTTGCGGTTCTAGGTCGCTACAATGGGCTCGTCGCCAAATCAGTACAGGCCTAGTGTATGCTCTGATTACTAAGGAAAGGCTCGTCACCTCTACGCAGGTTCAGAGTATGCTCGAGGTCACTATAAAGGGCTCGTCACCAAATCAGTGTAGGTCGACAGCTCGAATACAGTGTCCCATACCATCGTATTTGGCTCACGAGATGATATTGCTCATTGGTCACTACAGGGAGGCTCGTCGCCCCAGCGTAGGCCGACAGCTCGACCACGGTGTCCCATACCACCATGTTCGACTCATGAGTCTTAGCGGATCGAGGTACCAAGGTTAAACGGAATTTCACTAATAAGTTTGGTACCTTAGGTTCAAGCAATAACGTCCATACATGGTGAACATACATCGGGCAAATCGGGTTACTGGACGAGCTCGACTATTACGAGTGCACTTGAAGTTGATTAACATGGAGTGCGTAAACACTCCGTGTGGCCTAACCACTGCCAACAACTCCAGTATGACTCGGGTTCGTCAAACACATCCTACGTGCCGAATGAATCTCAGTCACAAACTCAAAGCCCGTTACCGATTGCTTGGACTATACTGTAGTCCCAAACACATTCAATCCTTAACCAGTAAGCATGTGGAGTAGTCAGAGCAGAATTAACCAAGTAATTCAAACATATTAACAAGCATGTTATAAAACACACTGTAAACAGGAAATCCAAATGCATACATTTCATAAGTAAGCGATTAAACTAAACAACTTGCATGGAGGAAATCATACACATCTCTAAGGTAGTTGAGAATTCTATCTCAACACTCACCTAAAGCACTATCTCCTAAGTACTTACTCATACAAGCATTTTCACAAACACTTAGACTACGCTTAGTAACATATATAACGTATGTTGGCCAAAACATGTATTAGGGCGAATCCTTTCGCCGAGGAGTTGTTACACATACAACAAGCATATACACATAGTAGTTAATCATGGCAAACACTCTTTCATATTTCGTACGTACACGGTATTTTCTACACAGACACAGAATACACTAAACTCTACAAATTTCATATATAACTGAATCAGAAAACGAACATCACATTTTGTATGTGAAATAACATGCACATCATGAATCATTATTATTCGACATTGAAAGCTTTGAAAACCATAACCTATACGTCTATAGTCTGCACCTTATGCCGTAGAAGCATAACGAATTCGCTAGAAACTTTAAGGCTTCATTAACGATGATACATCAACCTATAGCATGAGTTAAGTTAGTTATCTCGCCACTTGTAACAATTAAAACCCTAGAACAGATTAGGGTTAGGTTTTCTTACCTAAGAACGAAGTCAGAATCGCCGGAATAACGATTAGATAGGGATGGTTAAGCATGTAGAAAGGCAGGACAGAGTATTACGAATCTTCTCCCACTTCTCTCACACTTTCCCTCTCCTTACTCTCTTCTCACTCCTAGGTTTTCTCAAATTCGTATGGAGTGAATGGGAGAGGGTTTAAGGTCCTTATATAGGCTTAAAACTGATAGAAATGGCCCCAGGGCCAAGGTATACTTAGGTTATGTCCAAAGAGCATCTGTTTCAGCTCAACGGAACACTTCTGGAGCCCCGCCTTAAGCCTAAGGTCGGACTTAAGCTCCCTTATGATGGATCTAGGTCAAACTGAGTTTTCATTCCAATCAGGTTTACAGATCGCTCGTGGTGGACCAGTTTCAGTTCAATGGTCCACGATCACCGATCAAGGCCACAAGTACACTGACTTGTGTATGAAATTTCTCCTGATCCGAGGGTGTATTTGGGTCATATTCTGACGGTCTAAATCCTTATATTCGGCCCGCAAATGACAAGTCTCAGATGACTTAAATTTAGATTTTTATTTTTTAAAATATCCACGTTTCTCACACACTTCACTCCGGGCTCAAGCGAATAGTCCTGGGACACTATCTGGACTTGATTTCTTAGGTGGTTGTCAAGTCTAGCAAGGCGGTCTTAATTATATAACTTCATATTAATTGGACTTTTGACGTGCGGTCCAGATCCGATACGGAGTTTCAATGTGCTCCCGAGAGTAACTGGGTAATGAGATTGATCCTAGATTTTAGGGTAACCTAGCATCAATGATTCTATAAGTTTTAGGTCTTGCAGATCGTATTTAAAGTGATTCAAGTGGATTTCACAGCTACTCTAGTTTAGTACTTAGTTAATTTTGTCTAATTCCTAAAGGATTTGATCCTGAGTGATTTCTTCCTGAGGTGGTACTCGGGTCTTTGTATAGATTTTTCTGAGACATTACAGAACGTCTACCATTGGAACCCTTTTTGGTCATAGAAGTTTTGGACCAATATGAAATTAGTTTTTCCCCTTAATTCAAGTCTTCGTGACCTTATGAGCAGATTGGATGGAAAATAAACATTAAGGTGGGCCCTGTAAATTGTTTAACGGTGAAATCATTATCTCCACTACTATTTGTGGTGAGGTCCAGATAATCTTTAGATGTGATTATTTTTGGATAATGCTATAAAATGATCTCTAAAAAAAATAAAAATAAAAATAAAAATAGATGAACTGTGTATATGTAATAAATACATCACTTTGGGACCCATGTAACTTTGATCTCCTTGAACCGTTTGTACAACTCGGAGTTGGAAGATATAGAATCACTTGCTGAGGTCCACCTGAAATATGGATGTATTTGAAACTTGGACTGAACCCTCAACCAAGTGGGACACACATAATGGATGGACTGGATTTGTGAGCCACATCCCTATGGCCCAACAAATGATTATGAATGTTTTAATGGAGGTAACCCTCTCAACTTTTGTGTGTGGTGTGGCCGACATGAGCCACAGATTGACTTGATTTTAAGCCAAGAGGCCCACGTAATGTCTACATCAGATTTACACCGTACATTATCTTTGATAGACCATTTTAGTACATGAGCCCAAAAATAAAACTGATCCAAATTTTAGGTAGGCTGCACCACATGAACAATAGAAATTAAACATTTACCATTAAAGACTCCCTGTGGGTCTACCACGATGTATTTGATTTATTGAGTCCATACATCATCCTTGACCATCCCATTGCATGGTATGGTTTCAAAGATCAGGCTGATCCAAAGTCCACCGAGACCGTATCACCTGAAACAGTAAGGAATGAACTCTTATTACTAAAATTTTCCTAGGGTCGAGATTAATGATGCAATGTATATCCATACCATCCATCGACTTCACCGGATTGTTGAAGCGGATCTTAACTTCAGGTGGGTCACACACAACTCAACCTCATGGGAAATCCCCATGGACTCCATCGCATAGGACCCATTGTGAATTCCATTGGTGTGTGGGCCCAAGAATATTAAGGCCCATTTTGAGCGAATGCCATGTGGGCCCATTAGTGGTAGCCTTGTTTGGTCCAACCATTGAGGCTCTTCGACAAGAGTTTATAATCTCCATGTGTTGAATGTATGACGAACTGGTACTACAATTTTTAAAGTAATGATGATTAATCCTTTAAATGGACTGATTGTGGACAACCATTGATCACTTGGCACTTTGGTTAGAGTGTGACCTTAAGTAGTAATATCATATGATATGTGTTTAAACCCTTAAACATGTTCAATTATAATAAATGTGTAGACTCTAGTTGTGTGAGGGTGCCTTATAAGTGTTTGGCCCTTTAATCATGTGAGCATGTGACGTATGTATGGCCACCTAATCATAGGCAATGGTGGAGTATATGTAGTATATGTAGTCATCTATCTGTATGAATGCGAAATACGCACAAGGCCACCTAACCATATGAAATCAAGTGGCATTGATGGTCATTCAACAACATAGGTTTGTGCTTATCGATATAGACACCGCCACTTGAATCACGTATGACCAAGTTGTACACTAGACCGAATGTGATGTAGGGTCATGTTACCCAAGCTAATGCTATCAAGGTCCTGTATTCTATGTGATGTGATCTTTAAACCGTAAATGGTATGATGAAATGTGGCTTTTGGCCCTTAACCATGTGACACCGAATATGAGTCATTAACTATGTGACATGTGAAGTGGTTGTAGTATAAGACTCATCATAATTGGTGTAGCCTTGTATTCATATGTAGGATTATGATTGCTCAATTATATTTGGATATTTTGAAATATGGATACTAGATCATGATAGTAATTGTATACATACTAAACTATGTGAAATTGTGGTACTGGCCGCCCGACTATGTGAAAGTTTAGTAAAGCGGTTGCCCAATTAGTGCAGCCCATTAATGCAGCCCACTTAATGTGTATGAGGCCCATTGATGTAGCCCACTTGATGCATATGAGGCCCATTATGATATATTTGAGGCTTATGTTTATGGTCCATGTGCCGAGGCCCATGTGATGTATATGCGGCCCATATTTGAGGTCCATTATGATGTGTATCCAGCCCGTGTTTAAGGCCCAATGTGATGTATATGAGGCCTATGTGATGAGGCCCATTATGGTGCATTTGAGGGCTATGCGATGGAGCCCATTGTGATGTATTTTAGGCCCATGTGAGAGGTCCATCGTAATGTGTATTAAGCTTTTGAGTGAGGCCCATGGTGTTGTATATTTGGCCCTTGTGTGAGGTCATGGGTCCACTATATGTTAGGCTCTATGTGGGTCATTCCTTGGGGGCAATGTTGGTTAAAATATTGTTGAGGTCGATTGTTGATGCCAGTTATTTACCGATTATGAGTATGTGATAGCATAACATCATGATACATGCCTATAAGCATCATCGACATGTTTGTTATGAGATGTGGTTGACCATTACATATGTCATTGGGCAGGTTATTATGAGACTCCCTGATAAGTGGAGGTTATCTCACATGAGCACATGGTATGCGCAGGATTGATGCATGACTGGATTGCATGACTCATGCATCTTGCATTGTGTGTTATGATTATGTACGCCCTAGTGATATCAGGGCCATAGCCTCTATAGGCATATCGTGGATGGCCAGATGGGACACCGAAAATCTGTTATTAGCATCGGGCTGCCATAGATGCCCTTGGGTGAAAATTTCTAAACCCTCTTAGTACCAAAGGACACCCCAACGTTGAGATCGAGTGAATATATATGAGCGCATGAGGGTCGTATACTAGTAGGCGATGTCTCCCACTGTGTCGTGGTTGGTTGGGAGGGGGTGTGGCCTTACCCACCTGAGGGAGTAGGCATAGCTAAGTTGAGTTTGACCAGGTCGTGAATGGGTCCGCTATCAACGTGCCGGGTAGATATTGGCTGACTACTGGTCAAGTGGATAATGAGGTCTCTTCCACTTACCCAATTGTGCACTTGATGGGGCGGCAAGCTGGTGTAGAGTGTACTAGACCCCGGTGATGATCCCAGAGATGAACAGTACTGATATGTGGACTTATTGACTAGGAGTTGCATACTTATTCATTCATTCATTCATTATCCACTCAGGCTGGTGGTGCGTAACTATGTGTTACGTGTACCTTCGCAATGGCCAGGATTTCAGTTGGGACACGTTACTAACCTGATATCAGGAGTTTACCACATCGAGTCTGACTATCCAAATTAGGTATGAGACTGGTTTGGATAGAAGTCCCTTGTGATGGGCCCCATAGCTTGCCATATTACATACTATCATCCTAACTTCATACTCCAGCATGGTCATTCCATTCGCATCGCATATTGCATTACATCCATGGCATATGACATTTTGGGTTACTGTGTTTTTGCATTTAGATACGGCTGGCGATATTCGTGAACTCATTAGGAATTGTATATTACATTGCATCCTTGGCATCTGATATTTGACTCTTTATGACTTCTCATTCGTATAACTAATCTGTATTGCGTACTCTGATATTGTATAACTCATGGACTTGTCAGTATTTCCGTTTACTCTGATATTGTATGATTCATGATCTTACCAGTATTTTCGATATTGTATGATTATGGCATGACAATATAATGATGAGATTTGATTACGAATGCGTGTAATACGGTTAGGGTTGTGGTATAGGAGAAATAAAAATATGACTTGGTGATACTGATAACATTGACTCGGAGTATTACTATGATGCATATGCATTGTATTGGCATTAACATCATACCTTATGTACTACACGCCTTTTACCATAAATGATTTCTTCATGGCATATTTATCTTGCTTGCATGTAGGACACACTGCATACACATGTGTACTCATTAGGCTTTTTGCCTAAGCTTCCTATTTTCCATTTTTTTCAGGTCAGGAGTAGCTTGGAAGACTTAGCTTTCTCGACGCAGTGTATCTATTTTTCGATTTGGCAATGTTGACGTTGTATACCTTTTGGAAAGCATTGTACTTATAACCATCAGGATTTATAATGGAGAGTGTTGCTTGGTATTTTGATCATGAATCTTCATGATCAAGTATTATTATATATGTTTTTTTTTTAAATTCAGTCAAAAATCTTCCTCGTGGTGCGTCGAACTCGGGACTTAGTGTATGGAAGTCGAGTGCCGGATTTAAGGCATCATGGAAGCTGTCCATCCCCAGATTTGGGGTGTGACATATGTGTTATATCCAAACCGTCCATCCATTTGGAGAGTTTGTCTTAAGGCTTGAGTCAAAAAATAAGACAGATCTAAAGATTAGTTGGACCACATTACAAAAAACAGTGGGGGATTTTTTTATTTTTTTTTACACACGCACACACACCCCCACACACTCACGCCACACGGACGCACACCATGGGATTTCACCACCGTGGGTACTCGAACACTTGACCCGGTGTTGAAACTCCAAGGAGCCTACCACCCGGGTAAGAGCAAGGACCCTTGAACGTTTACCATTGAAACCCTTTTGGAGATCACGAAAGTTTCAGATTAATACGAAATTTTTTTTTCCTCTTCATCCATGTATTTTTAACCTTATTAACAGATTAGATGGAAAATAAACATTATGGTGAGCCCTACAAATTTTTTAACAGTGAAAATCATTATCCTCCCTTCTATTTTTGGTGTGGTCCATTTCGGCTTTAGATATGATTCAATTTTTTTTTCAAATGCTCTAAAAGGATCATGAAAAAATGGATAAACGGTATGGATACAATAAATACATCATTATGGGGGCCATGTAATTTTGATCTCATTTGAGCCGTTCGTACAACTTGGAGCTCGAGGTGCGTCTCCGCTCGTCTTTACATGACACGTATCTACACCAGCTGTAAAAGCTGCTATGTTGATGTGTCGTACATGACATGTATCTACACCAGCTGTAAAAGTTGCTATGTTGATGTACCGTGCACGACATGTATCTACACTAGCTACGCGTCTCCACTCTTATTGTATTGAGTAAACTCAGTTGGGTGCACCGTGAATGTATGTGGTCTATCCACGCCGTCCATACATTTTTACACCTCGTCTAAGGGGTTGGGCCCAAAATTGAAGCATATAAAAGGCTCAAGTGTATCATACCATAAGAAACAGTGGGAATAATGATTTCCACCGTTGAAACCCTGCTAGGCCCCACAGTGATGTTTATTTATCATCTAACATGTTCATAAGATCATACCAACATGGATGAAGGGAAAATAAAAATATAAGCTTGATCCAAAACTTCTGTGGCCCCTAAGAATTTTTCAATGGTAGACTTTCAATTCACACTGTTTCCCACGACATGGTTCATTTGAGATCTGGATATGCTTCATTTTTAGGCTTAAGCCCTAAAATTATCTTATAAAATGGATGGAAGGAGTGGATAAAATATATAAATCACGGTGGACCCCACAAAATTTATTTAGTATGCTTAGCGTAGTGAGTTACTCAGTACGTAATCCGCTTCCCATGAAATTGCATTGGGGGCTCTTACTGTACTGAGTAAACTCTGTTGGGGCCCACCATGAATGCATGTGGTTTATCCACATCGTCCATTCGTTTTTCCAGATCATTTTAGTGGTTGAACCCAAAATTGATGCATATCCAAAGCTCAAGTGGACTATACCATAGGAAAAGGTAAAAGTATTGATTTCCACTATTAAAAAATTTATAACGCCCCAGTGATGCTTATTGGTCATCCAACTTGTTCATAAGATAAATATATGTGATAAATATACATAAGAATCACTATGGATTGGATCGGATCGGTCCAGATCGGATCCTTTCAGTTCAGATCAGTCCGGATCGACCACAATCTGAACTCGATCTGATGAATGGTCGGATCTGACCGATCCAACTGAACCGCACCAATCCAGGCCTTCGGTTCGGTTCAGTTCGGATCAGGTCGGATCCATTGGATCGGGTCCGTTTGTGCCCAACTCTAATTATATGGGATGAAATTCATGGAATCCCATTATTAATGACTAGGTAGGGATTTTTGGTGGGATAATGGGAGAGTTGTGAATCCAAGGATAAGGGGTGCAACGTTTGGATCCACTGTCCCATGTTACCAGCCCCTAGGATATGTGACTGGGTGTGTTTGGAAATGCCATGGGATGCACATGGAATGTGGGAATCCCATTGGTTGAATTGTTTGGAATGTGCGGTGTTTGGTAGGATGCACTGGACACAAGAACTGCACTTTTCATTATAACTCTATATTCATGGGTGCTCTCCCAGTTCAATACTCTTGCAAGTGGTATCGAACATCACGGTAAGGGGCCATGAAACCTGGTGAATGAGTGTATCCCACATTAACGATGAAATATTTTCCTACATTGTGTAAGAGGTATTATTTTTTCAGCAGTGTGTTTAGTATGATGTTACAATGAAAAGGATGACCAGACGTTGGTGAAAATCGATTACCATGTGACACAATTAGTGGATCATCACTTTGTGTCAAAGTTTTATGTAGAACCATTGCATCTGAAGTCGAACCTTCCCATCTGGCTAACACATATAATATTGTCATATCAAATTAACAAGTAGCAAGTACATTTTGAGACAAGATATCCTTCCTGTTGTGGAAGCTTGGGTGGTGAGATGTTTCCACGTGAGCAGGAATATGCATCCCGTCAATTGCACCAATACAATCCTATCTGGCGTTTTATCGAAATTCATTTATAAGATAATATGAAAAACATTAACTTATTTTAAAATAATAAAGAAAGAGCCCTACGTCAAAAATGGTACCTGGAAGTAAGTGGCCCGGTATGGATTTGATTTAATCTCAGTAGGGGTGTCAATGTCGGCTTGCTTAACATATTTATGGTATAGAGAGACTATTATGTCTAAAACTTGGTGAAAGTGATGGCTTACGGAATGACTAGTTGTTCCTCAAGACTAACATTACGAGTATCGCATAGGTGTGTCCTCTCACACACTACATTACATAATTGGAAGAAACCTTCTCGTTTTCATCCTAAGCTGAGTAACACAATCCATGTCACTTGTATGAATGATAGAGTTGATAAATCTTGCCCGCTCTTAATCTCCTTAATGCACCGGTTGTCTCAACATGTAATGACGACAATATTCCCCAACAGCAGCAACGAATGCAACCATCGCAAGAACAACGACGGACTCGGCCATCTCTTCATCATCGTCGCTATCATCACCTACACTTATGGAAGTAAAATATCATAAAATGAGCTGTGAAAGCCCAAGTTGAATCTTCGGATAAGACACATAGATCACTAGGTGGCTCCACAGAGTTTACTTAATACGTGAAGCGTATGACGTTTCATCAGATGGCCCACACTCAGAGGCATATCCGTGGTTTAAAGCAGATATGAAGAGTTGTGTTTATTGAATAAATGGATAGTATGGTGTATGTGAATTGGAAAAGCACCAATACAATCTCAGTGTTTCATCTCACAACTTATGTCTTTACGTAGTGGATGCCAGCACTCGAGAAATAGGAAACCTAGATTGACTATGTGTGTGCCAAACTCACCATCATGTGCATTATTCATCTTACTCGTACAACTCAACCGTTGAAGATTAGAACCAATCATTCTAGTTGGATCAAAGTTGTAGCTCGTTATGGTATTTCCCCCCCTATATAGGGAACAAAAATCCAGCTATGTATGCACAATTCCACATAGCGGATGTCTAATTCAAACAATCAAAAGGTTATTTTGGATCAATTACAATATTCAAAAAGACACCACAAAGTTGTACATTATATTCAACTTGTATGTCGATATTAGAACATCACACTAACTTTGACATAACGTGAACATCATGGTGGTTGTACTAGAAATAGAAAATGAGTTAGAACATACCTATTCGATCCAGCAACAACTACAAGAAACTAGTGAATTGCCGACCCTTGGGGAACCCTTTGCTGGCGGCTGGTATAACCGGCCGCAAGCAAAAGGTGCATTTAAAACCTAAAAAATAAAAACCACTCGATTTCTCTCATTTCACCCTTCCCCTCTCCCCGCTCGCGACGACTCTCTCTCTCTCTCTACCTCTGCCTCTCCCTCTCCGCTTGATCTCTCTCTCCCTCTCCCTCTCCCTCTCCACTCGATCTTCTCGCTCCCTCACTCTCTATGTCTCTCTCTCCCTCTTTTATTTTTTCTCTTTTCTTTGGTTTAGCACATCAAGGAGCATTCTCGCAACATCGTATCTTCTCTCTCTCTCTCTCTCTCTCTCTCTCTCTCTCTCTCTCTCCTTATCTATTCATATCAATTTTAGCATTTTTTAAACATTTTTTAGGAACAATCGAATCGGAAGTCCTTGATCAAAATTTTGGTTGTGACGAGTTGATTTTGAAATCCTAATTGGATTTTGAGATTTCCAACCACGATATGGGAATTCTAAAATCATCATCGGTCTTGTAGTTGGGAATCAAAATCCCCAACTGTCGATTTTGGAATCAAAATCGAAATCCCTAGTTTTCTAATTTCGGGATCAAAATCCGAAATCCCTAATTTTTTGATTTGGGAATCAAAATCCGAAATCCCTAAAATTTTGATTTGGGGATCATAAACCGAAATCCCTAAATTTGATTTGGGGATCATAATCCGAAATCCCTAAATTTCTGATTTGGGATCGAAACGAAATCCCTAATTTTTCGATTTGGGGATTGAAACCAAATCCCTAATGATCTATCCGTTGCATGTAGCGATCTATCCTATTGATATGATTGGGTTCATTTCCATTTTTTCAAATCGTTCATATAATCGGTCCCCTATTTTGAAGTTTCAAGCCATTCATCTGATTGGGGCTATGTTTAGTGATATAAGGCCCTCCTCATATGTTATGGGTCATTTTCATCAATCCAAGCACAGTGATATTTGAAGGTTTATCCTCTTTGTTTGACCCCCTATGTAGTGATCCACTATGTTGATGATATATTTGGGCGGATTTTAATCGATCCGAACTAATCATATATATATTTAGGTGATTTGAGTATATTTATATATTTACATACCATTGTCCCTTTGATCAGTTAGAGAAAATTTTTACCATAAGCTTATATTTTGTTTTTTCTTTTGATCAACAAGGTTAGATGGCAAACAAGCATTAGAGGACGCTTTAGCAAGGTTTTAATGATGGGCCTACAATCACTATCATCAACGTTTGTTTTCTGTGGTGTGTTGACCAGAGATTTGGACATGCATCAATTTTAGAATTATTTTTTACAAATCCCTCACCATGCTTGTCGACTTTTGCGCATGACATTTAATGTGTATTGTTCAACAAAGCCTCTTCCAGGAAAGAGGAATGCAATTGTGTAGTACTCAATCAATACCTTAGAAACTGCAGGCCACATTTTTACAAAGCATAGCACCAAAATTACATTGACCTATTAGTTTTAAGTGAAAGCCTTTTCATACTTCCAAAAGACCCCTAAATTGACCTATTAGTTTTTCTTTATTATTAGTACATTTACATCTACTTGGAGTTGCCTAAACCATAAACCTAATGTTCCTTTTTATATTAAGGCGCATGTCTTTTCAACATTGCTTTTTCATAGAAGATTCTCACCTAAAGATTGATTAAGCAAAATCATATTAAAAAAGCTAACTAACATTAGTTAAAGCTTTGTTGTCATGCAAATGACATGACCCAAAAAACTCTTTTTTTTTTCTTAATTTTCATCAAATACATATACATTACATTAAACTTTAAAAACCAACAAAAATTAGATTTTTTTTTAATAATCTCACGACAAAACGGCGATTCATGTCATACCTAATGACTATGATATATCCTACATGACAAGGTGGGCCACCTCATTAAATCCTCTCACACTTGAATAGTTTTCAATATGAACACTCATCTATCTACACATCCCTAGTAATTCCATAGATCTATGGTTTTAGCTGATTTCCTCCAATCAGTCTCATTATTTTAATCCACATTGTCTCCTTTGATTGCCATAATGCCAAAAACTATAGTTAGGTGTGCCCATATCTGCCCTTAATTCATGCAAGCTTGTCGGAGGTGTTGTACATGGAAGGACATGGACCAACCTCATATGATTGAAGGCATTGCATGGCCCACCTCACCAGCATCTTCTGTTTTCTAGCCGTTGCTTGATACTCATACATTGGTGTAGATCCCAGTTGCATTTGATTAATGGGGAGGAGTTCTAAGCATGCTTAGCTGTATATGGGATTTCACCAGATTGAGGTCATTTATTTAAGTACAATTTGCCAAATGTTACACATGGTTGTTTTTTTTTTTTTTTTTTTTTAAATGACTACATGATCTTTGGTGGTCCACTTATGTTGTGGGACCCATTGGTGAATGATGATCACGTGAGTGTGGGGCCCACCTTGATGTGTGAGTTCTATGCAAGCTGTTCATTAGACAGAGCTCTGCATGGATAAGCACATCTCTCATGGGAAGGCAGAGCTCTCGCCTTGATCAATGGAAGGGATTGGAAGCTCCAAGGCATTTGAGAGGAGAAACAAGAGAGCAAAAATCTGGCACCATGCCCGAGACTTTTAGACAACGGGATTTTGAAAATGCCAAAGAATATTTGCTGATTCACTTTGTCTCTTTGCGGTCCACAAAGACTAAAAGATCTTTTTCGGTTTCTCGAACTTTGTTTTTGGATGATCCAATAGCCTCAATCTTTATTGGGTTTTCCAATTGAATGTAGACAAGTGCTCATTTTTTTGCAAACTTTTGTTAATCTTCCATCTATATGTCATGAATGGGTTTCTAGTTGCCTTGACTCATGGACTATGGCCCATGATATCAACGGTCTTGATAACCATAGACATGAATCACATGTACAATGGGGATATCGTAGTTAGCACTATGAATCACATGAATCACATGTACAATGGGGATGTTGCAAACTAGTCTATTTAAATACTTTTACCTTAGAAAAATATGGAATTCTCTCATTCTACCATGAATTGCTGATTGGGTTTACATGTCTTTATCTCCATAGCTCTCATCCTTGGAGATGGACTCTATAACTTCATCAAATATTGTCTTTCACCATCGAAGCTTCCATGGTAGATTGATATGGAAGGACCCGGCTATTTATGATTGTCATGTTGGGTACTCTCATCTTACATGTGCATGATGTTGATGCATGCATAATAAGCTTTATGTGGAAGAATGTGAAGGAGGTTAGTTTTATGATCTTGGGATTTTTTCTTACATAGGCATAACAATGTGCAGGTAATTCTTCAACCTGACATGTGGAATGTGACTCCATATGAAAGCTATGTGGGTGATGAATCTTTGTTATAATCTTGCTAAGGGTAATTGTACTTGCCTGGCCCAAGTGCCAGCTTGGCACATTCATGCAAATCTAGGCCATTCATTGAATGGGCAAAGTTAATTACATGCCCAGCCAAAAGATCGACTTGTCTCCTCATTAGGTGCCGCATACATGTACAAAAAGGAAAGGCCCTAATGTCTCAGCCGTGTCTCCCCATTGAACTATTGTCACATCTCGCTCCTTCCCTTCAATCATTATGAAAGCTTTTAATGGAGGAATATTCACCTTCTCCCCGAAAATTTTCGATTTAATCAAACCCAATTCACATTTGGGTGCATTATTGATATCTGTTTTGTTGGATGATCCTAAATCGATTAATGGATATCTGTTTGTTGAATCTAGTACCTTGGCTATTTTTCATTTTAACCATTTGTTGATGGCCACCAATTGGATAGTTAGGATCATCACTACAGTTTTGAATTTTGGGTTGTGACTTAGTATCTTGGTTGTGAGCATCTGTGTGGTCTGTCTTACCCTTTTATTGTTCAAATCTCTTCTTGAGATTGTGTTTGATCTGGTGCTTTTATCATGACAGAATATTATGCTCTCTCATCTTGTGACAGCGTTGATTCTGGGAACTCCATATTCGTGTTTTCAAAGCTAATCAGATAATTTGTAGTCTCTAGACCAGAAATGGTTAGCCGCATTACTACACCTATTCGAATGTGGAAGTTCCCGACATTTTCCGATGTGCATGATGGTTAACGCTTTTTTTTTCCCTATCTACTCATCCGACAATTGGGGCACTTGACGGTCGGTAAACATTTGGAACTTGTCTTTTCTCGGCAAAATTTCCTTTTTCTTTGTGACACTATTGAAGATGATTTTTGCTTTGCATTTCTCGCTTCTTTATGCATGTGCCATTTTGGTGCTTGTGCGTGTAATGTTGTTGCTTTGCCATGTGCGCATGGTCGTGCATGCCCATGTGGTGAGTGGTCAGGCAAGTGGCTTTTTATAGGACATTTATTTCAAAGTTAAAAAAAAACTTTTATATTTATTGTATATGGGTTAACGTATGCCTCAGAATCACTTAAATGACCTATTTAACAGATGAGAATATTCTGTTCTTAGGTTCAAGTTTGATGATGAACGGGTAACAAAAGAAGATATGAAGAGGGTATTAGAGGAGCAATATGGTGGTGTGGAAGAGGTGAGGATTTTCTGCAGAAGAAATAAACTCAGGTTAATGGATTGATTGATCCTATCCAATCAGTTATTGCTTCTTTATATTAGGAAAAAAATATACAAAGCAATTCTACTTCATATTTTCTCGTTTAGTTGAATTTGCAATTTTATTTGACATATTTAGTACTGTTTGGTAGATGCAAAAATGTGTTCGTCTCATTTTAGTTAACAATAATTATGTATTAGAGATTGTTATCGTATTACATAATCACTTTTAACATGAACTCATTATCTATTAGAGATCAAGCTTATTGCATAGTTTCATTTAATGAGATAATACAACAATAGCACAACCACTAGGCCCTTCTCCATCTAGTCATTCCCGCATGTGGCGCTCCCTCATCAGAAGTCACACCCTTTATATACCAACATAGGGTATGATACTATGGTCCTTTAACAAACCACTTGCCACTTATCCTATAGCTTTTTCTTGGATTATATATTCTCCTTGTTCCTGATGTATTGATAGTGATTGAACCTGATTTTACGGTTTCTTGTTATCTATCTACATTTTTTGTGGCCCAAATGATGTATTAGAGTATGCGAGAAATCTATATATGGTATTATAGTATGAGAAATCTAGGTAATACCGATTGACATGCCTATGCACAAGATCCATATCATTCCTTGGTAACAAAGTGCCCTAGAATGCTGACATCTCGCCAATGTTTTATTCCGGATTGACATGGCATCAAACCTTCCATCCATTTCCCCAATGGATAATAGTTTCTTTTCCTTCCTCTTACAAAATTTCTTTATCTATGACTATACAATAAGTAAATACTGATTGACTTTTCATGTAAGCAAGTAACGTGAGAACCTTTTGCCAGACTCTCCACTATTCTCGTATTTTCTTACGAATTGTGACTAAGATTTTATTAGAACTAAAATCAAAAATAATAGTCACATGAAGGGTGGAGAAGAGTGACAGTCATCAGCGCACAATGTACTAGGGAATGAGCACCACATAGAACATATTGGAGAAGCAACACCAAATACAACCAAATGACAACTAGGAAGTTCTCCAGTGTTCTCTACTCATTTGTTGTTCCAATTCGGATAATTTTTCGGTTTCTAATGAACAGTTACTTCTTGAATGTTTTAATTGTGCCTTTATGATGGACCCTTGATGGAAAATCTGTAATAAATTCTGTAATTTACTATAATTTTTCTTGTGCATGTGCAGAGGTCTAGACAATCAAGGTTTGAAGGGTTTCTTGCCTAACTGACATATCCAAGCTCCGTCATCTGCTGAGCATGTATATTCTTCAAAATGCACCCATTTCTTTTTATCTGGAGCCTTGAATAAGAATGTGCATCTTTATCTCTCTTAAGTTTTACAATATCCAAGTAATATGATCCTAATAAAATAGTTGCATAATCCTAGGCATTCATCTGCTTACTCCTACCTCAATATATGATGGAATGTTCAGTGTTTTTTTGCCCTTTGCATTAAAATAAAATAAAAAATTCATCTTTACCATGTTACTAATTTTTTGTCCCTTGGCTATTGTATAGAAACTTGAGTGGAAACAACATCCATGGACCAATTCCATCCTCAATTGGAACAATTCTTTGGGTTGAAACTTTGTAAGTAACATTCGCATTTGCTATTCCAATTGTGAACCTGTTTAGTGCTTATTTTATCTTTCTTTCTTTTTTTTTTTAATATTTTTTATATATAAATTTTTTTATAAATTTTTTTTAATGTAAACTGATGGTTCCTTTCTCTCGGAACTAGTCTGCATGGTTTTTCTCGTTCATGTCCTCTCGAAATAATATAGAAAGATATTTGGTATCTTACACTTCTTAATCAGATTTGTTTTGTGGGAAGTTGTTTGGTTGGAAATTTGATCACTAAGAATGAAAATATATCGGTGGTACTTTAAATAATTCGCTACCATCATCCGGTTTGCATTAAATTTTTTAGTTACGAGCTTGAATTGGTAGTTGAGTCCTGCTGCAAACCGTGGTTCAATTGTGGTGCATTAGTGGCTTTTGAACTTCCAGCTGACCAAGTTCTCCTGCCAATGTTTTTGGATGATACCTTGTGGCTTGTACCCACCACCCATATTTATTATAGTAGAATTCATTCTAGCCATGCATGCAGAGTTTTCTTTGTGCTTGTTATGTACTTTATCTTTGGTTTGATGCCATTATTTATTTCTTTGGGAATCACATGAAACCTCTCTTAACATCTGATGGATGAATAATCCTTGTTACTTTTCGTAGTTCCATCTGTCCCAACAGTTATTGAGGAATTTCTTTACGAATGGCCAAAAGTTTGTACAGGGTGATTTGGTTTTCAGATTTCTTACAAATGGCGCATGTCGTTCATTATCCAAACTGTTGATATTATGGCCCACACTGGATGGCCTATGCGCCGAAATTCACCAACATGGAAAAATCCCACCTTCAATTGGTAGCTAGCAAATAGATGGTCAAGAAAAATATGGCATTGATCAACCGAAAAATGGCCCCACCTGTAGAAACTGAAAAAATGTACTATACACTCCCACCTGGTAATTTTCTCAAGCTCCTTGTGTATTACGTATGGGCCTTTCATGACTCTTTTTCAATTCCTTCCTCATTTATTGGAAGAACTGACAACTCAACTGGAATTTATTAGTGAGGCAATTTTTAAATGTGAGGTTTATTTATGAAAATTGGAACATCGATCTATCTATGAATTTGTTTTGATATGTATGCATATGCCTGTTAATCTATGATGATGACATATACTGAACACTAAAAGAAATTTAGAAAAGTACCCTTAAACAATGTAACAAAGGATAACTAAGAAATGCGAAAGAACTGCTGCAACTCTCATCAAGTTGATGCACATTGTGGGCATTAGAAGTTTTCTCTATGTGCAATCAGATCTCTCCTTTGATAATATTTTAGCAAGTATTCTGGCAATGCTTCCAGGAGATGGAATATAAGGGAAGTTTTATCTTCAACAACGTAAAAGAATAATTCTTTTCTCTCTTTCTATTTTGTACTTCATGCAACCACAATCAAACATGATAAATTTTATGGTATTTTGAAGCGTGAAGCAAGACATGAAAAACATTGGTTTAGGGGAGGGAAATGATTTTTTCATCAACTATGGCCGAGATTCAGCCATCTGTTGCATACTTACATCCCAAAGATGGATGGAGACAATGCCCAAAATACTCCTCAATAGGATGAGTCATAACCTTTCAATTTGTGACCTAAAACAGATAATTAAGAAGAGAAATATATCAAAGGTCTACATTCAAGTGGAAGATGGAATCCAAGGATTTGTGGCTAGGATCTTCCAATTTGGGAGGTTCTGGGATGTGTTCCATCCACTATATCATAGAAGAAAGCATGGGCCCCACTTGTTACAATTGAAAACCGCTGAATGTATATATGGTTATGAAGGAGAGATTGCTATGTTATGCTTTGGGCACCTTACATGCTCGATTAAATGCCTAACGACCCAAACTTGCTGTATTGTCAAGAAATCTGCTATATTCGTGTCATTGATTTGGGTTTCTTCTGTCCCGTCTGTCTCTACCATACACATAATTAAAAACTTTTGGAATGTAATACTCTGCTGTATTCGCCATCTATTATAGTTTCTTTCTAAATGATATTAATTACATTATCCTCATGTCCATAGCTAATTTAATGAAAGAATTTAATCTTATGTTTCATCTGGTCCACAACATACGATGATTCACTAACAACCAGTCAGCACTTTTCCACAACCAATCACATTACCTGTAAGCTTTCTAAGATATATCTCCTCCCAATGGCGTGTCTTGGTACCTATCCTAAATTCCAAGCTAATTTAATCTATATGTTAATGAAGATTGATAAGGTCATCACCAAGGACATGTATGTTATCCTCAGATTTTGATTTTATAAGTGAGACCCATGGTTCAGAGGTCCAGACCATTGTACGAATATTTCCCATTCCTTTTTTTTTTTTTTTTTTTTGCCATATGCCTAACTACAAGTCAAACAAGTCACATCAAAGTCATCCTTTAGTATTAAATCCATGGATCCAGCAGACTATGAATAGAAACTTACCTGGAGAGCTAATATCCGATCCTCCACTGTATCTTTAACAGTTAGTGTGAAATGACCACACAGGCTGAGTACGCCCAATTCAATGTGCACTCATGTCAATAGCTTGATCTTTGGTAGTTGGGTTCCACCAAGGATCTAGAAGAATAATGCGACGAAAGAACCATGTTTAGACCGAGATTTCCACCTTCAATGACATGATCATGACCACCGAAGAAAAAAAAAAAAATCAAGTTTAAATCAATGTATAATACATTTCTAGAAGGCAATAGAAAAATAACAAAGGAACTTTTACAATATCTCATGCACCATGCATCTCTTAAAAAAAAAAAAAACGACAGGAAAGAAGAATAAAAAGAACCCATAAGGCTGAACTGAGCTTCATACTAATGACAACAATGAACTTTACACATTTCTGTGTAAGGCTGAAGTGTCAAACCTCTCGGATCAACTGCGGTGAAATCTTTAATGTCACCCTGTCTCTTGAAGCCGAGACATCCTCCCATCAAGTCTCTCAGATCGCATACATGATTGGTTTAATGAAATCTCAAGTAAGTCCAGCATGCAAGTCCATTGGGAGAAAACAATAGCCTTGTCAGGTAGTTCGATTACATTGTAGAGTTGAAAGATGTATTTGTTTTAGCATGGCCATTAGAGTAGCCTTGCTCTGAGATACGGTCATAAGTGCTTTCTATAGAGAGAGCTACATCTTTGCATCCCTCACAACTAACTGTGGAACTTAGATTCTTTAATTTACAAACTGAATGAAGAATCTCCATTGCGGATCCAATTTTAGAAAGCGCACAAACTCGCCCTTTTGCTTGGATGGGTCGGTGTATCCGGTTTTTTTTTTTTTTTTTACACACGCACACACACCCCACAGACTCACGCTAGTGGAATTTCACCACCTATGGATACTCGAACCCTTGACCGGGTGTTGAAACTCCTCATAGTCTACCACCCCAGCAAAAGTAAGGATCCCTGGTGTATCGGTTTTATTTGGTCATTGTAGCTGACAATTAGATTCCATGCTTACATTCCCAAATACTCCTATGCTAATTTAAAATCAAGGATACAGTATAACTGGTTTTCAATTTTGTAAAAGTTGCATGTTTCCGTGATAGAATGTTGGTATGAAATTCAAAATAAGTATCACATTTCCTGCTCTAATGTGCACGTGTTCTTTACATGTTTAGATGTGTGTTGGATACATATATGTTTGTTTATATTTCTGCATTATATCTTTCAACTCGTTTATTTTTGAGACATCTGACAAAATTGAAATGATACAGAGAAGACTAGCATAACTCCATATAAAAATAAAACATGCCCAGATTTTGAAATAGGCCAACTTATGGTTTTGAGCTTACAAATCATTGCGACGGTGCTCCTGCATTCCATCCACCTACCTAAATATAGAAAGAATATTATAGGAAATGATGGTATTGCGATGGGGCTTCTTTATCTTCTCCAAGATTCTATATTTCTTTTCACATAAATTTCAAGTGAAATGTTTCAGCTTAAGATCATAGTTAAATTTTTACCAGTGCAGCTACTAATATTTATGTATTCTACAGTTTGTATATGAATATTCATATTGGCCTTGGAAAAATTTGTATGTAGGTCTTTATGTTTATAATCATTCCATTGAATGGCCCATTCATAAATTCGTGCCTATATCTTCTATTTTAACTGCCTCAGTAGCATGTATAACTATTGACATGACCATGATAAGGTCGATAATTGATTTTTGGTAATTGTAATGATGGTAATCAATAGATAAATGGTACATATTACTGGGCTATGGGCCCCACTCACTACAAAAATGGTCTTTGTTGACGATTGGGGCCAACCCTTCACCGGCGCTAATTAGATTCGGGCGTTGGCAAAAAGGTTTGTATAAATATAAATTTCACAAACCCTATTACGCCACTTCTCTCCTCTCCCGGACTCTCTCCCTGACTCCCCACCCCTACTCTCTCATTTTTTCTCCCTCTTTCCTGCACTTCCACGCGGCTCCATACGTGCCATCACATCACATGTATGCAAGATCCGGGCCGTTCATCAGCCAGCCCCACTGGATCTGTCCTAGATCTCGAAATCAGATCGATCCACTCATCAGGTATGCCATACGTAGATGAAAGAATAGATAGTTAAAAATAGTTAGATAACAAACGGTCCACATCCAACGTACACGTTTGGCCCACCCAAGTAGTGGACCAGGATGCACACACGTGCCATTGGCACGTGGGAACAACTTCCCTGTTCTTATTCATTGTTTAAATTTCTGCATTTACAGTGAGAGATTCATGGAATCCTAGTATGTCTAGGGTTAGAAAAAATCTCTGTTTTCAAGTATTTGGCTCTGTTTTCATCCAAAGATAGTAACCTGTCATGAGATAATTTCAAGTTTATTTGGCTTTCATATTGTTTTGCAATTGCTTCCCTCAAGGCATGATCAGATTGCAATTGCTTCCCTCAAGGCATGATCAGATTGCAATTGATTCCCTCACTACTCAAATCCAATTGAAAAAAGGATCTTCCAATCTAGGAGAATTGGGGGTGTCATAAACGATGGGACCTGTCAAGTCAACAACTCAATCACCAAACTATATGCCCCACATGCATGGACTGTGAAAGCCCTAGCAAAATGTATGTTTGTTGAGGCTTTGACTATACAGTTCATCTTGAACTATATGGCCAACCGAGGATTTAGTTATCAATGCCAACATAGAGAAGCTAGATACGTGAGGGCACTGTGTCAAAATATGTCCTTGAGAATTGAAAACCTGGGAATTCTGTGCAAAGCCTAAGGTATACCTTTTGTTTTATGTAGTAATATGGGCTGCAGCTTCTTTTACAATTTGAATGTAGGTATACCTTTTGTTTTATGTAGTAAAACCCTTGAGACAACTGTGTTTTTTCCTTATTTTTATTCTACTTTTGAATATTTGCTTATTAGCGGTTGCTTTAATGTGGTTTTCCTCCCATTGTTGACTTGAAAGATGTGTTCTTTGTTGAGAATAATCTCGACTATTGATTCTTTTCTCGTGTAAAGACTCTGCTGGTTTTGGTTTTGATTTGGCTATTCTCGTTGTGTGGGAATTCTCTTTGGACAAAAAAAAACAACTCCTAAAATTTTAGTTGTCAGTTCTTGAGATGCAAGTTTCCACTCTTCATATTTGCTTTTCAATTTCAATTTGACTCAAGACATCAATTCATGCTAGTCATCAATGTTGTGAAATCCTCTGCTATTGTCCTACTTCAAACAATTCATTCATTTTTTGGTTGTTGCCTTTCGTCTATATATGATTTTGGTTTTGATGATTTGATCCTTTGAAAGTATGTGATTACTTATTCCTTTTACACATGGCTTAAACTTAATAATGACATGATTTTGCACTCAATCAACAGATCTATTTTAAGGATGTCTCCTGTTCTAAACCGAACTTGGTAAAAGCTCAAAGTAGTTCGCCAATTATTGATCCCCGTCTCTCTCCGGATGGAAGTATACTCGCTTACGTAAGAGATGATGAGTTGCATGTTTTGAATTTGTCATATGGTTAGCCTAAACATTAACATTTGGTGCTAGAGGAAATGCAAAGGTGAGGTTTGGTTCTTCCTTTCATATGTTCTCTAGTATTTTCTTTTGACACCAGATTATGTTTGTTTCAAATGTTGGGCTTGCTATCTAAAAGATCTAAGGCTAAAATTTTGATGTTTTTCTTGTGATATTTCCGGAAAAATCTCGCTGAAAATAAAACATTAAAAATATTATTGTAATTAATATATATATATATATGTATATAGATAGAGAGAGAGAGAGGTACAAATAAATTATTTTAATATTTTTTAAAAAGTGCTTTAAACCTGTGAAAATTTCATTGATAAAATTATAATCTGGATTTGATATTTGTAGGTATGTTATTGTTGGTGGTGGCAATGCAGCTGGCTATGCTGCTCTAACTTTTGTCGAACATGGAATAGCTAATGGGAGGCTGTGTATTGTGACAAAAGAGGTATAAATTTCTTGGAGGAATGAATGTTTTGTGTGAATTGTAGGATATTCGTGTAAAATAGCAATGCACCAGATTCAATGGGTTTAAAAAAATCATTGTTTTAGGTTTAAAATTGGAAGATGCCTTGACAGATATGAAGCTCTAACTGTTTATATTATCAAGAAACTCATTCAAGTGAAAAAAAAAAAAGGACATCCAAATCAGGGTAGCACAAGTGGGCTCATTTATTGGTGATCTAGACTGTTGATCTGATGGATCTCACCATGGATCAAATATGGCCCAAAATCGCCTTCATTGGAAGACCCTAGCTGTCAACTTTCAGCCTTTTTATTTTTTGTACATGTACTATTGTCGCATCTTCTTCTTAATCCGCCTTTTCGAAAGCCACTAGTGAATGGTTGGATTGTCCCATGGAGGCGATTGTTTTGAGATGTTCTATCCATGAGGTAAGTGAATCCATTAAATTTGTTTTGCAATGTGTTTCTTGTACTTTTTCGCTCAGAAATTTGTCTTCAATTTCACTTTTTTTTTTTTTTTTTTTTTTTTAATGATAAAGATTAGCTCAGTAGCTACGGTCCCACTATGGGTACGCAACTTTAGCTACGGATTTTATCCATAGCTTTTAGCAAATCGTGTAGCAAAAGCTAGCGATTTAGCGGCGTCCAAAGACAACACATAAGGTCTGGCCGTCGGTAAAGCCTTTACCGACTGAGGCTTTACCGGCTGTTAGCTAACCGCAGGCAAAGGCTTTGCCGGCAGTTTTCTTGGTCTTTGCCGGCGGTTTTGACCGCCGGTAAAGCCCAGTTTTCTTGTAGAATTAAAGGGTGAGACTTTCCGGCCAACGATACCAAGAGTAGGATTTGCATATAAAACATCTCCATAGTTAGTTACCCATCTAGAGACGTAGATGTAATTATGGAAAGGCCAATAGAATTTGCCATTGGACAAAATGATAAACACTGGTAGAATGAAATCACTCATGAATGTATGGTTTAGTGTAAATCAAGTTACTCTTTGAGAATAATGCCATATCAACCTATGGAATGGTAGACATTCCCAAATCAATCTATCATTAGGTGATCCACTACCTGTACTCATCAATCATGGTTTCCATTTGGAGCGTATAATAATCCACTACATAAGAAAATTCTGATTCCCTTAAATGACTATGCATATCAATTTATATCATATTTAATTTAATAGACCCACTGTACAGTAGTGACCACAATAAACAGAACTGGAAGTCAATCTACCCAACTTATAAACCTCAAAGCAGACCCATACATATTCATTTACATGTATGACAAAAGAAAAGAATATTACTTTTCTAAAGTTGTTTGATAGAAGGTGATAAAAAATAATAATAATAATAAAATAAAATAAAATAAAAAAATAAAGAAGCTGTGTGTAGGGTATCCTTTCCATGCACACAATTGCAATTGGACTTCCTGGTATCCACAACGCTCATCTGGACCATTCTATTAGGTACAATCCACTTTTCTTCTACTAACAACGTAAAAATCAAAGCAAATAGAAGGTTTTAGATCACCTTGGATAATTTTTTTTTTTTTTTATAAGGCAGTCTATGTATAGGTTCCCACGCACATATTAATGATATGGATCGTCAACGTGTCCAAATACAAGTAGATGCATGAAAAGGTTCCCATGCACATGGCCCATTACATCATTTCTCCTCAAACAGACCCATACATACTCAGCTACATCAGGATTTCTTGACATAATTCAAACATACCCGTATAAAAAGACCATATTAAAAGACTGATGAGTACAGATAGAAGATTCAGTTGCATGGTTTGAATACGTACCATAGCCAGCAGCACCAACCCATTTGTCTATTAATTGTCCAAATGAATCCATTTGAACAAATAGGCTTATCTCCACTCCAAGTAGATGTGAAGAAAACCGGCCATGAATTGTATGCATAAACAATATACATATATATGCTGCTTTAAAGGGTTACAGTCAATTAAAAAGTGCAACATATTGTTATTTCCTCTGTAATAACTTAGTCCTACAATCACAAAAATGGCAACATACTGCCATTTCCTCATTTCCTACAGCATGTCCCTCAGAAGCATGACCCCAAAATTGCAAGATATGCAATCCATATTCATTTAACCCTAACAGATTTGCGGGCGAAACCCACATAGGCAATCACAATCGATTATTTCGAGAAGATGGAAGATTAGAGAAGGCGCTGAGGGTTTCATCTTTTTCTTCTTTCCATTTTCAAACAATGCACCTCTTTTAAGAATGTACATAGAAATTATACAACTATTGTTTCCCGTAAATGGATTTGGACCACCAGAGATAGGTTCGTTGTTGAGGGTCAAATATTGCATATTATCCCCCATTTATTACTTGGTTTTATGAACATAATAATGCTTAATATCTTATCTTAATCATATTTGTGTTGCAAGGTGAATTTAAGAGCTTGGATTGAAAAGGATGCTAAAAGCATGGATTTAATGCTCAAGAATCACCAAGGCAAAAGAGGGGCCTTAGGAGACCAAGAACGGAGAATTATCATGCTAAAGATCCAAGGAAACCAAGTACAAAGGATAGAGAAAAGATTGGCAAGATCACACGTACAACAGCAGAAAAACAGCCAATTTCGGTGTTACCTAAGACAACTTCGGTAGCTACCTAAAGTGCACAAAATAGTCCAGCAATAAAATAGCTTAATGCAGTGCTAACTAAGCTTAATTCGGTACCATTGAAGTCAATTTCGGTAGCAACTTCGGTAGCATATTTTGCTACCTAAGCACTCCACACATACAATTTCAGATGCAAAAGATTTCAGATACGACTTCGGTGGTACCGAAATCGCCTAGACTTGTTGCGCAGGGCCGACGCGGATTGCGTAAATTGAGGCTTTCATAAGTGGTTTTCGAAAATTTCAAGTCAGTGCGTAAGAGGGGGAGGCACAACTATAAATAGGAGTCGCTAGGAAGTTTCTAGGCATCATCTAGGGTTTGAGGAGTGGAGCAAAATCATGAAGAGTGAAAAGGGCGAGCTCTCAGTCTTAGAGGGGGGGGGTGAATAGAACTATGCCAAATAAAAATAAAATGCAAAATATAAAAACAAATATCTGAAATAAATAACAATCTCAATTGCAATAGTATTGAGATGTTGATACAAATGTTGTTCAAAGGACAACCTTACACTAGAAACCAAGGTTTATGGTAGGATAACGTGATTTCTTGAACTCAGTAAGGATAAAAAACTCAAACTAAAGCAAGAAGCAATAGAAAGAAATCTAACTATTACAACATTCACCTCATGTACATGAAAGAGATAGAAGCATTCAACATATATACATCACATATAACATCCACCACAACTCTAAGAATTATAGTGGTTCGGTGTATACACCAACTGTTCGCAAATAGCCACACCTACTCCACTCCCAATAATTACAACCCACATGATATTGGCTTTCATTAAGAAAGAAGGTTTTCCAAGGTTCACCTTAAAACTTTTACAATTGTGTTTTTTAATTGGGCTTACACAATTAAAAACCCCGCACTGAGATTTTCTGACTGATCTCAGTCAAAACCAAAAATAGAGATTTTCTAGCTTATCTCAAAAACCAAAACAGAGATTTTTTGGCTAATCTCACAAACTAAATATAGAAAATAAAAATTACTTATCTGAAGATTCTTCTTCGATGTAGCCCGGTAAAACTGTTTCTTTAAAGACAAAGATGTTCAATGTTCAATCACACAAATATAAGCGTTTTAGGTCTAAATGAATTTTAAATTAATTCAACATTGGGCTACTTTGATTCAATTTCTTGGATCTCAAAAGGGATAGATCAAAATTCTCTTTTATAAAATCAAATTGAAGTAGCAAGAGATCAAGAAATTATAAATAAAAAAAGCTATAAAAGAATCTTAAATTACCGTACAATAATTTCACAATCACAGGGACTTAACTCTCAGAATGGTGGCTTGATTTGGCTTGGAATGAATGAAAATTCTGAGAAAAGACCTCTATTTATAGGTAGAAAAATGGTTCCTTCGACTGGTCTAAGGTCTCCCTCAACTGGTCCTGAGAACAACCAAATTTCAAAAATTCTGGCACGATCGGATAAAACCGACCCTCGACTGGTCGAGTGGAGCTCAAAATGGTTGCTGGAGTTTGAGTTGAGCCCCGTTTGACTGATCGAGCACTGTTCCAACAACTGGTCAAGAAGAGTGCTCGACTGGTCATGACCCTAGTAGAAAATTCTGAAATTTTAAGTTATTTCCTGGACTGGCCGAAACAAATCTTGGACTGATCGAAATAGGGCCTGGACTAGTCGAACATAGGCTAAGACTAGTCGAACCAAAGCCTATAAAAAGTATATTAACCCATGTAGAATACCCAATATGAATGACCTAATCCTAAGGTCTTTTTAGGATCATATATACCTGAAAGTTGAACATTGACCATGTAACTTCAGTTGCTTCTAATTGATCTTGTACTTAAAGTTCTTGAAGCATGATCTTGTACACTTGAAATTCTTGAACATTTGAAGTTCATGAACTTGATCTTGTCCATGTAGTGCCTTTGAGCTAACATATAGACTTGAAGTAGCACATGTGTAAGGCCCATATCCTAATCCGTATCGTTCCGTAGACTTCCGTGATCCTTCCCGATGAATTCCGGCAACCTGCGACCTATAATCGATGTTTGCGCGTGACCCTAAGTCGTATTTCGTAGATTTGAGTCGGTTAATCCGAGACTTATACCATTGCAACCGCACCGTCGCCGTGGTTCCAACGCCACTCTTACACACCGATTCAATACCCTGGTCAGGAGATGTGGGCCCACGTTTATCTTGAAGAAATGCCATGCATTTGTGAACCCAAGAGAATCTCTACAACCCATCCCATCAATCAATCAATCAAAGTACACAACCCATACTTTCTTTCTTCCCAAGTCAAGTAACCTACCCTAAGTCAACTCTCAAGTCAAGTACACCTATCACTCACATCCATCACTCACACCCATCACCTCTCTCTTACAACCACCATTTCTCTCTCTCTCTCTCTCTCTCTCTCTCTCTCTCTCTTTCTCTCTCTCTTTCTCTTCAAATTTTCTAAGCAACTAAAGAAATGCACGTCCAAGCATTTCCAAGGAGAGAAAAGTGCATTGTGTGTGGCCCACTTCCTATCCTAAGATCCATCATCCTAGCCCTTCAATCCTCATCACCTTCCATCAAAGTGAAACACAAGGAGTTTGGCGTTTCATCGGACCAAGAAGATTGAACGGTGGGTGCTTTATAGGTATAGATTTAATGCTTTGATGATGGGCCAAGTGAGGCCTACCGATTGATGGTATGGATTTTACTTTGGACCCTAGGTGTGGCCGATGGCCCACCTTGATTCTCATGATCATTCCATGATGGGGCCATTTTCCATGGACCCCATCATGATGTTTTTTTTCCTTACATGAATAGGGTCATCTATACCTTGCATTTTGGTGGAGAAAGGATCTCCACTGCTGATTTTGATCGGTGGCCCACATCTAATGGGAGCCACTTGATGTATGTTGTAAATCATGGAAGGGAGGGTCCATAGTGTCGGGGTCCCTCCATCACTTGATCTTCCTCTCTTTCTCTCTTCTCTCTCTCTCTCTCTCTCTCTCTCTCTTTTTCTCTTGTTGATGGCCCCATGATGTATGTAACTTATCTATGTCGTCCACCTTCGTGGGACCCACTTGATGGACGTGTTAGATCTACACCATCCAGGCTATGTGGGCCTTACCTTATGGTGATGAAAAATAGAAATATCAGATTGATCCAAATCAAGTGGGCCGTCCATGTGGGACCCACCTTGATGATATATTCACGCCATCCGTCCAGCATCCCTGGATGCTGGATGTGGGTTCAGTGAAGTGTGAACAGACAGTGGGATGTACTAACAACAACGAAAACTAAATATACTTAAGGTTTTAGGTGGGCCGCTCATGCAGGCCCCACCTTGATGTATGGGTACAATCCACGTCATCCATCCCATTCCCCAGTTCATTTTAGGCATTGAACCGAAATATGAGGTCAATTCGATTATCTGGCTGGCCATATCATAGAAAACAATGGTTTTTACCATTACAATTCGTTAGGGCCCACTCTGATGTTTCTATACACCAAAACACATCCAATATTGGGCTCATTTAGACTATATTGAGCCATAGGATCCAATGGGTGGGGTGGAATCTCCTGATGCGGGCCCCACCTAGGAAAAACCTCCATAAATAAATAATAATAATAATAAATAAGTGCGGCAGGTGTTGCCGCTGACGTCTAGAGGACACTACAGCAGCATCCTGCTGCTGCGCCGCTAGATGGAAAGGCCAGGGATTGTGGGTCCCAGCCACAGTGCATGTGTTTTATCTATGTCATCCAGCCATTTGTCGGGCCATCCATCTGCCGGACGGCCAGTGGACGCCACCCTTAATGTCTGTGTTACATCCAAACCGTCCATCCAGTTGGCGAGTTTGCCTTAAGGCTTGAGACAAAATGAGGCAGATCTGCTTATCAAGTGGACCATAAGCAAAAAGCAGTGGGGATTGAGCGTCTACCATTGAAACCCTTTTGTTGTCACAGAAATTATGGATCAATATGAAATTTGTTTTCCTCTTAATTCAGGTCTTTAAGACCTTATGAACAGATTGGATGGAAAATCAACGTTATGGTGGGCCATGATCATGAGGTGTGTGTTATATCTACTCCGTCCATTTGTGAGGGCCCACCTAGATGTATGTATTTTGTATTCACAACGTCCATTCACATGGCCCCCACGTGATGTATGTGTTGTACCCGAGTTGTCCATTTGATGGGCCCATTTAGAATGAGTCGGGCCCACCCTATTATGTTATATGTGAGGCCCATTTGATGAGGCCCAGGTGATGTATTTATGGCTTATTTGGTGAGGCCCAATATGTGTATTCAAGGCCCATGGGTTGAGGCCCAATGGGATGTATATAAGATCCATTGCAATGTATGATTCCACCGTGGTGAATATAATAATGTTTATGGTGGGCCATGCCTTGGGAGCAATGATGGTTTGACGCCCACATTGTAAGAATAATGTTGGTTAAATGTCCGCATTGTAACTTTTCCTAGGGCCCATTGATAGGCCCATACTTGTTGTGTGTAGGCTGTCTAGGCCTATCTTCGTTGTGAGGATAGTACATGACTTTATAACATGCTTAGTATAATTCCATGACTCATGCCATATGCATCATATGTATGCTTGATATGAGTAGTGACTGATCATAGCATATGCCATTGGGTAGATTATTTATGGGACTCACCGATAGGAGTTACCCACATGAGCACATGGTACGCGCAGGATTGCTGCATGACTGGATAACGTGATTCATGCATCTTGCATTTGTGTGTCGTGATCATTGTACGCCCTAGTGACATCAGGGTCGTAGCCTCCACAGGCACATCGTGGATGGCCGTATCGGATACTGAAAATACTTGGTTCTAGCACTGTGGGCACATAGGATGTCCTTGGGTGAAAGTCCTAGAACCTTTTTGGTACCAGGAGATGCTTCAACATCTAGATCGAGTGGAAACACGAGCGTCGGAGTGTCAAATACTATTATACTGCATCTCCCACTGTGTCGTGGTCGGTTGGAAGGGGGTGTGGCCTTATCCGTCCGAGTGAGGGGGTTGTAAGCTAGGCTGAGTTTGACCAGCTCGTAAATGAATCTGCTATCGATGAGTCGGGTAGGTATTGGTAGACTATTGGTCAGGCGGATAGTGTGGTCTATTCCACTTACTGGGCTGTGCGGCTAGTGAGGCGACAGTAAGTGTAGAGTTATTAGACCTCGGTGATATCCCAGAGAGAAACCGTACTGGTATGTTTACTTAATGAGGACTGGCATGCTTACTTTACATCTCGCATATGACATTTGGCTATGTAGGCCTCGCATCGCATGGCCTTGGTATGGCTGATAACATTCATGCCTTGCATCGCATAGCTTTGGTCCAGCTGATAGCATTCATGGACTTACTCGTATACTTTCATATTACTCTGATACTACATAATTGACACTCACCTTGTGCATACACTTACACCACCCTCTAAGCTTTTGTAAGCTTATGCATGATCATTGCGTGCAGGTGACGTTGGATCGTAGCAGCATTAAGGCAGGAGCGCACATCAATTTATTTTAGAGCCTTTTGATCACCTTGTATTTCCCTTTCCGCTTTGTACTTAAAGTTTTTGATATAGTGGATATGTGGTGATGTTGTTTTGTACCTTGGTTATGCTTGTGGTTATGCTTCATTACAAAAAAAAAATAACATTGAAAATCCTCCTTGTAGGATCCTAAGATCGGAATCTGGCATATGGGTGTCGGAAGCCTTGAATGGGACACTACGGAAGTTGTTGGCACCGGATTCGGCGATCGGGAATTTTGTGAGCCCATTTTTCGAGTTTAGGGAGTGACAATATAAACTAGGTCTAGAACTTGCACTTGAGGTAGCACTTTGACTTAATCTTGAATTTGAAGCCGTACTTGAACTTGAAGCAATACTCCATGACTTGAGTGTAGCACATCTTCACTTAAAGGTGAACTTTCCATCACTTCAACTTGAAGATGAACCTTCCATCACTTGTACAGGTCCATCAATCCAAAGTAGTTTGTCATAACGAAATTTGACAACTAAGGGTACTAAATATACAATATAGCACTTACAATCTCCCCCTTTGTCAAATTTGGGACAAAAACCAACTTGAAAGATCAACCTATACATACATAATGCACAAGTTCACAATTCCTCTTCATAAAGAAACTCCCCCTTAATCTACTCCCCTTGGTTTGAGCTTGGTGACTTGTTGTAGAGTACCTATTTTAACAAATACACATATATCCACCAATCAAATTTCCATAACCACAAAACCTGCAAAATTCTCCCCCTTTTTATCACAACTTGACAAAGGAAGATATTAACAGTAAACAGCCATAGATGTGATTATGATAATAGCAGTAGAATAAGAGTACAAAAAAAATGTAAAGTAGAGTTTAACATGATGATAGGAAAATAAGTGTTACAAAGTTAAGCATCCAAAATATCAAGCAGTCATACAAGTCCAGCAAAATATAAAGTCATAATCCAAGTTAGACATGCCCAAAATGTAAAGAAAAAGATCACTAATCTAATCCAGAAGAAGATGGAGGTGGAATAGATGGATCAATCTGATGGAGTCCTCTGGTAATGCGATGAAAGTATTTTCACATATATTTCATGGATGATTTATGACTCTCACGCAGATTGTCTTGAGAAATTTTCAAGGCATCCACCTTCTCTTCCAAAGAGCAAAGATGCTCATCAAACTGAGGTGCCTGAAAATCAGGATTAGCTTCGACATCGTCAGAATCAAGTTCATTAAATATATCTTCCATCATGGTCTCGGTTGGCAATGCATCTTCTTCACCAACTTCTTCTGCACCCAGATCTATTTGGCCTGGATTTAAGTTTAGGTTCATCTTGTTTATATTTGAGTTGTTGAAGGGGAGAACCGAAATAGGAGCTTCACCAGGAGGTATGACCATATTGTAGTGCATGGCTAAAGTGGTCATCAAATAGACGAAAGGAATATATCCGTGGCCCGGATGAAGAGGAAATTGAATAATAATGTAGCATATCAAAGATGGAAGACAGATGGGAATACTAGACACAACAGAATGTAAAATGTGAGCCATGAATGAAGTAAGCTCGGCTTTGTTTCCAAAGCGCGGATAGACATTTGCAATAAAAATGCTATGCAGGACCCTGTATTTGGGCAACATTTGATTGGCCCGAAGCACATTTCCATCATTCCATTCTGAGTCCATGTTACATAATTTACGAGTTACCAAACGTCTTTCCGATTCATTCAATCGATAGGCTAAATTTGGTATGGGTATACCATCATCATTCACATTGACGTCTAGCAAACTTGAAATTACATACCTATCAACTTGAAAATTGCCTTTCCTAAAGGTAATTGTGAAAGTCAAATTTTTAAGTGATACGTCGCGCATACAAGCAAACATACCCTGCGCAATGGAGCGGTATGCGGGTCCACCCCGATTCAAAATGTTTTCCCAACCTATAGTCGCTAGGATGGGAAGAAGTTGAAATTGAGCCAAGTGATTTGAATTGACGGTCCACTCAACAATGATCTCCCGAGTGTGAAAATCTCGCACATATACGGGATGTTCCTCGGGTGATCGAAGGGTTCGTACCCTAATAGGTGTAGAACGAGAAGAGGAAGCTCTAGTAGCTTTCTTCTTCGAGTGACCTTCCATTGCAAGATACAAAGCAAGAAAAACAACAATGGAAGATGGGGTTTGAAGCAAATCAGATTTTGAGCTAAAACCCCTTGCAAATCAAGAGAAAACCTCAAATCTACACCAAAATCTAGCAAGATATGCAAATGGGAACCCAAAATATGGAAGGAAATAAAAAATGAATCACTTACCAAGCACTAATCGAAGGTGGGTTTGAAGGGTCGGAGAAGGGCCGGATGTGGAAGAAGAGAAAATGGTGAAAAAAATTGATTTTTCCCTCTCATAAAGGGCCTCCAAACGCACAACTCAACCGGTCGAGTACAAGCTCGACCCGTCGAGCCACAACTGGTCAAGTATGTGCTCGACTGGTCGTGCAAGTATAAAATAATTCAATTTTTATTCAAAATTTTTGTATTATTTTACACCAATTATTTGCACAAAAAATATAACAAAAAAAATCATTGTATCTTGCGCAATACCATAATCATTGAGCATCCGTTTCATCCATACAAGCTGGGTACAAGCATTTCTAGCTGCAATGTATTCAGCCTCAGCTGTAGATAATGATATGGAACTTTGTTTCTTGCTGTGCCAGGATACTAGACAATTTCTAACATAAAAACATCCACCACTGGTAGATTTTCTATCATCTATGTTCCCAGCCCAGTCAGCATCTGTATAACCAGCTAATTGAACATTAGTATCACGAGGATACCAGAGACCTAGATTAGCCGTACTTGCGACATATCTAATTATGCGCTTGGCAGCAATTAGATGAGATTCCTTAGGATCTGATTGATATCTAGCACAGATACCTACGCTGAATGCTATATCAGGATGACTTACAGTTAAGTATAGTAAACTACCAATCATACTACGATATAACCGAGGATCTATACTTTTACCTGTTTCATCCTTCGAGAGTTTGAGAGTCGTACTCATAGGAGTATCGAATTTCTTACTGTTTTCGAATCCAAATTTCTTGGTAGTCCAAGTTTCAGATGCATCCAAATTTTAGGTGGGCTCCAATGAGTGCTCTTATATGTTTTAACATGTCTTCACATGATTTTAGATGGTGTGGGCCACCTGAGTTCCGTGTATGGCTGATTTTCGGGGGTGTCCCATTTTTAAAGGAGACCCATCAAATGCACAGTGTAAATGCTGGACAAGCATCAAGGTGGGGCCTATAGTGGGGCCCATTTCCCTGCCCGTGACAAGCTCCAGCATCGTCTGGACGCTAGACGTCAACAATGGGTTGACGCCCTTGCTATACATTTTTTTTTTGTTTTGTTTTTCTGTTTTGCCATGGTTTTTCATAAGTGGCGCCGACATCACGACGATCCACTCTGCCTACTAGGTTCCCTGATTCGTGACGGGCCTAATGAGTCCAATATTTGATATATATATATATATATATATATATATATATATATATATATTAACGTACAGGAACGTTATAGCGGGCCTTAACAGTTTATTACTATTAAAATAATCCTTTTAATCATGTGGCCTACCAGAGATTTGGATTGGCTTCATTTTTCAGCTCAATGCCTAAAATGAGCTGGGGAATCGGATGGACGGCATGGATTAAAGATATACATCATGGGTGGGGCCCATTGTGGACCCACATCCCAGCCCCTTTTATTCAAAAGCAACCGGACACTGCTTGCTGCAACGTCCAACGTCCATTCTCTTTCTTCCCTTTTTTTTTAAATTGTTTTTATTAATTTATTTAATGTAAATGTGGTGTGTGTCACATGTGTGTATGTGTGAGTATGTGTGAGTATGTGGCTAGCCCAATGGGCCACTCTTTAGACAGTTTGGATGGCCTACAAAATTCTGGTGGGGTCCACAATCAATGGGTCCCACATAAAGCCTATAACAATTGAAGTGTTGTATATTTTCTCTCATACATCCACACCATTATTCACATCATTAACATAATAATATCACCACTATTAACCATCTTTTTACATGTATTCTCCTATACATCCACACCATTAATCACATCATTATGATCAACATCATCTCCACCATACAAAAACACAACAAAAACAAAATAAGAATGAGTAGGGTGGGTGTATTCACCTTGATGAATTAGATGGATGGTTGAGATGGATGGAAGGGATGAGATTGATGGAGTTGATGGCCCACCAAGATCACACACACACACACACACACACACACTCTCTCTCTCTCTCTCTCTCTCTCTCTCCATGTGTAGAAAATGGAGAAATGCTAAGGGATTGAGGGGTATTTGTAGAGAAATTGATAAATTTTTGGTTAAGTTAGGCTAATGTGATTTATATTAGCTTAGGCTAGGATTATAAGATTTAATTCATGATTTGTGTTTAATGGTGGATTAAAGGAGTATGGGATGGTATGGTGTGATGATGTCATGCATGAGGTGTGGCATGGAGAAGAGTTGACTTTCCATGCACATGAGAGATGAGAGGTATGGGTGTGTGACATCACACACATGGGTAGAGATTCTCTCACCCATGTGTGGCATGTGCATGTGTGTATGACATGTGTTGTGCACATGTGTGGAGTGGAGTACACGGCGCCGTGCGCACATGATATACTAATTATTCTTCACGGCGTATCTCACAAACAGAGTATCGTACAGACGCACGGGTTGTACCTCCACGATCGCGACGATGGGGCGGTCGATATGAGATAGGTTTCGAGGTCTTGGAGTTTCGGTCAGTTGAGTGTGTACTATGAACAGTCAATCCATGTCTAGCTAAGGGCGTCGATCATCATGTACATAAGCATATAAAATAGTACGGAATGGATGGGGTGTTACAACACCCTCACACCACTAGAGTCTATATATTTGTTATAATTGAACGTGTTTAAGGGTTTAAACACAAATCACATGATTCTATTACTTGGGGCCGCACTCCAACCAAAGTGTCGAGTGGTCAAGTGTTCTCCATTCATTATATAATTATCAAATCTAGTGCAGGAACCCAATCCCACACGATTTAGGGTAGATGGCACATCACATGATCATGTGGTGGTAAACCACTCATGCCGCACAATTTCACATGGATCAAGGATGACTCATGCACCACAAGTTCATATAGCTTAGTAGTTACCTAATCATCACATGATCATGTAGTTTGGGCCACATATAATCACAAGTTTGTACATGCAAGGTGGACCGTATCAAATTACCAGATCCCATAATTCAGGACCACAAAAGTCTTTATATCCTCTCGATCTAGGTTACATCACCTTAGGAACAAGTCAAAAGATAAATAACCATCACTGCAGGCCCACCCACTAGACAGTGTGGGCTACTAGCTTTGGTCTTACTCTAAGTTTTGTACCATACTCTAAAACAAGCGGACATGTGGATGAACGATGTTGATATAAAGCACATGCCTCACATGGAATCTACAACGAACCCATGATCTAGACAGTTTTGATGACACATAAGAAGTACAGTGGACTCGATAATGTCTTTTAAAGGTAAATGCTATTGTCCCATGAACATGGTATACTAAGATTTGCATCTAATTTATTTTGAGTTAACATGAAGTGTTGGGTCCACTGAAATGGTGGAGTCCGCTTCCCAAATGGCTAAAAATGGATGAGCGGTGTAGATATGCAACACGTACACCTAAGTGGGCTACACATGCACCAATCCATGGTGGACTTGGGGCTTAAAATCAAGTCAATCTGTGGCTTGTGTGGGCCACATCACACACAAAAGTTGAGAGGGTTACCCTCCATTAAACATTCATAATCATTTATTGGGCCCACCGAGATGTGGTTCATGAATCCAGCCCATCCATTATGTGTGTCCCACTTGGTTAAGGGGTCATTCCAAGTTTCAGATGAATCCAAATTTCAGGTGGACCCCAGTAAGTGCTTTTATATGTTTTAGCTATATCTCCACATGATTTTAGATGGTGTGGACCACTTGAGTTCCGTGTATGGCTGATTTTTGGGGTAACCCATTATTTAAAGGGGACCCATCAAATGCACAGTGTTAATGCTCGACATAAATCACGGTGGGGCCTGTGGTAGGGCCCACCGTCCCTGCCTGTTCCAAGCAGCAGGACGCTACTTGCTGCAGCGTCCTTTAGACGCTGACAACAAAAGGTGTCCAACCCTTTGCTTTTTTGCAGTTTTCATAGGTGGGCCCCACATCAAGATGATTCACTTTGTCTGTTGAATTCTCTGACTCGTGACAGGTCCAATGAGCCCAATATTCGGTTTGTTTAGGTGTACAGTGTAAGACCTGTATCCTAGTCCGTACTGTTCCATCGACTCCCGCGATCCTTCCCGTCGAATTCCAGCAACCTACGACCTATGATCGATGTTTGCACACGACCATAAGTCGTATCCTGTAGATTTAAGTCAGATTAATCTGAGACTTTCACCATTGCGACTGCACCGTCACCGTGATTCCAACGCCGCGTCTTGCATACCGATCCGATACCCTGGCAGGAAGATGTGGGTCAGCGTTCAGTTCGAAGAAAACACCGCGCGTTTGCAATCCCAATAGAATCTCTATAACATGTCCCATCAATCAATTACTCAAATCAATCAATCAATCACCTCATGTCAATTACACACACCCATGCTTTCTTTCTCCACAAGTTAAGCAACCACCAAGTTAACCCATCTCTCACCTCACCCATCACTCACCTCACATCCATCACCTCACTTATCACTCACATCCATCACTGTCACTCCTTACATCCCATCTCTCCCTCTCATTTCTCAATACATCTTCCAAGCACCCAAAGAAACGCACGTCCAAGAATTCCATGTGAAAGAGAAAAGTGATTTTTGTGTGGTCCACTTTCCCATCCCAAAATCCATCATCCTAGCCATTCAAACCTCATCACCCTCCATCAAAGTGAAGCACAAGGAGACTGGCGTTCTAACGGACCGAGAAGATTAAATGGTGGATGCTTCTAGTGGTTAGTTTTCATGTTTTTATGATGGGCTAAGTGAGGCCTACCGATCGATGGTATGGATCTCACTTTGTACCCTAAGATGTGGCCGATGGCCCATCTTGATTATCATGATCATTCCATGGTGGGGTCATTCTCCATGGACCCCATCATGATGTTTATTTTCTTAATTTGCATCGATAGAGGTCATTTAGACCGTCCATTTTGGTTGAAGGAACTTCCACCGTTGATCTTTAATTTGGTGGGCCTGCATGTATTGGGGCCCACTTGATGTATGATTGAATGCAAGGGAAGGCTCATAGTGGCAGAGCCCTCCATCACGCATGTCCTTCGATCTCTCTCTCTCTCTCTCTCTCTCTCTCTCTCTCTCCCTCTCTTTTTCATTTATTTTCTTTGTGTGATGATGTAGTTGAGTGGCCCACTTGGACGGACCCCACCTTAGTGTATATCTTATCCACACCATACATGCATTTGGTGGCCCACCTGAGCAAGGCCCACCTTGTGCATGTGTTCTGCCAGACCGTCCAGCGTTCAGGGACGTCCAGGGTCGTTGGACGTGAAATGAAAACCCAAATATAAGCTTTGTTTCAAAGCTTATTGGGTGCGTCACTCATGCAGGCCCCCTCCTTGATGCATGTTGTTAATCCACGCTGTCCATTCCATTCCCCAGATCATTTTACCCGTTGAGCAGAAAAATAGTGTTGATCCGAGTATCTGGTGGGCCATAGCATAGAAAACAGTGGTTTTCACCGTTAAAAAAAAGCCACTTGATATTTCTACGCGCCAAAACACATCGCATATTGGGCTCGTTTGGCTTGTCTTGAGCCATAGCGACCAATAGTTGGTCAGATTCACCTGATGTGGGCCCCACGTGCGAAAAACCATGAAAAACAGGTTTTTTTTAAAAAATTATATAAATGCAGCAGACACTGCTGCTGTCAGAGGCGCAGGCAGCGCCTGCTGTTGGTGGGTAGATGGCAGGGTCCCATGGCCCCCATCATGATGTGTGTATGTCATCCAACCCGTTCATTATGTGGGCCCCTTCCTGAAGTAAGCCCCACCCAAAAATCAGCCACATCCAAAGCTCAGGTGGCCCACAACAGAGGAAATAGTGGTATTGAACGTTTGCCCTTGGTGCCTTTTACTCGGCCACGAAAGTTTTGGATCAAAATGAAATTTGTTTTTCTTTTTCATCCAGGTACGGGTGACCTTATGAATGGATTGGATGGAAGATAAATGTTATGGTGGGCCCCACGTGGAGCTCACAATGATATATGTGTTTTATTCTCACCGTCCAGTCGGACGGTGGAGCCCACGGTGATGTATGTGTTTCATTCGTACCGTCCATTGACGTGGACAGTGGAACCCACTCTATATGTGTTCTATCTGCACCGTCCACGCTGGACGGTGGGACCCGACTACAGTGTGTGTGTGTGTGTGTGTGTGTGTGTATATATATATATATATATATAGGAAAAGGTATTATGCGCTCGAGCTGATGGGAACGTCTCATGAGGTTGAGCTGTGTGGGCCCCACCATGATGTGTTTCAAACATCTACCCCATCAGTCAGATGCACCATTCCATCGTGGGCCTAGGTCTCAAAAATCAAGTCAATCAATCCATGACTTGTGTGGGCCACACCACATACAGAAGTCGAGAGGGGTCGTGCACCATTAAAACATTAATAATCATTTTTTGGGCCCACCGAGATGTGGTTTGCAAATCTAGCCCATCCATTATGTGTGTCCCACTTGGATGAGGGTTCAAACCAAGTTTCAGCAACATTCAAAATTTAGGTGGGCCCCACCAAGTGCTTTTATATGTTTTTGGCATGTCTTCACATGATTTTAGATGGTATGGCCCACCTGAGTTCCGTATATGGCTGATTTTTGGGATATCCCATAATTTAAAGGGGACCCATCAAATGCATGGTGTTAATGGTCGACACACATCACAGTGGGGCCCACACAGCTCGACCTCATGGGAGCTTATCATGAGCTCGAGCGCATAGTACCTTTTCCCTATATATATATAAAATATTATATTGTATATAATATTCTATATATATATATACTATATATAAATTATATATTATATTATATATAATATACATGATGGTGGGCCTTCATGTGGACCCCCACCATGATGCATGTGTTGCATCCAATCTGTCCAGCCACTTTAAAAGTTCATTTTATGGCACGGGCTAAAGAAGGTGTCAGATCCATAGTTCAATGGACCCCACCCTTGATGCACGTGTTGCATCCAAACTGTCCAACCATTTGGCAAGCTTGTCTTAACAGGCTTGAGACTAAAAATAAGTCAGATCTAAAGTTCAAGTGGACCTCACCATTGAAAATAGTGGAGACAGTGGCATTCACCATTCAAACCTCTTAGGAGCCACATTAGCTTTCAATTAAGCTTATATCTTGCTTTCACTTCATTTAGCTCTATGTTAACTTATGAATTTGGTTGGATCTCAAACACATCACGGCAGACCACTCCATGATATGATCATCCATTGAGGCCCACTTTGATGTGTTTTGTGGCCATCTGTGAGGCCCACCATGATGTACTTTGTGGCCCATTCGTCAGGCCCACTTTGATGTATTTTATGGCCTAATCGAGAGGCCCACTTTAATATACATGTGACTCATCAGGATGTATCTTTGACCCATGAGCGGGGCCCACCTGTTGTGTGTTTTGAGGCCCAGGTGCAGGGTCGACTATTATGTATTTAAGGCCCGTGTATTAAGGCCCACTTTGATGTGTATGAGGGTCCGTTATTGAGGCCCACCTTGATATGCATGAGGGCCCGTTATTGAGGGCCACCTTGATGTGTATGAGGGCTCGATATTGAAGCCCACCTTGATGTGTATGAGGGCTCAATATTGAAGCCCACCTTGATGTGTATGAGGGCCCGTTAGTGAGGCCCACCTTGATGTGTATGAGGGCCTGTTATTGAGGCCCACCATTATGTGTATGAGGCCCGTTGTTAAGGCCACCTTGACATATATGAGGACCATGTGATTAGGCCCATTTTGACGTATTCTAGGGCCCATGGGTTGAGGCTCATTGTGATATATTAGGGCCCATGGGTTGAGACCCATTGTGATGTATAAAGGTCGATGGGTTGAGATCCACAGTGATGTGTATAGGGCCTATGGGTTGAGGCCCATTGTGATGTGTTTGGAGCCCATGGGTAAAGGCCCATTGTAATGTGATTCCACCGTGGTTTATGTGTTGACCTTTATGGCGGGTCATGCCTTGGGAACAATGTTGGTTTGACATCCACATTGTAAGGATAATGTTGGTTAAATGTCTACATTATACTTCTCCCTAGGGCCCATTGATAGGCCCGTACTTGTTGTGCGTAGGCCGTCTAGGCCCATCTTTGTTGTGAAGATAGTTCATAAAATGCTTAGTATAACTACGCATCATATGTATGCCTTATATGAGGAATGTTTGATCATAGTGTACGCCATTGGATAGACTATTTATGGGACACCTTATGAGATGGAGTGCCCACATTATTGCGCTATACGTGCAGGATTGCTACATGACTGGATAGTGGGACTCATGCATCTCGCATATGTGTGACTTGATAATTGTACGCCCTAGCGACATCAAGGTCGTGGCCTCCACAGGCACATCGTGGATGGCTAGATGGGATACTATAAATATTTGGTTCTAACACTATGGGCACTTAGGATGTCTTTGGCTGAAAATTCCAGAACCTCCGAGGCCAGGAGTAGCCCCAACGTCTAGACTGAGTGGAACATCAGCGCCCGAGTGCCAAATACCAGTAGGCCGCATCTCCCACTATTTCATGATCGGTTGGGAGGGGGTGTGGCCTTATCCGCCCAAGTGAGGGAGCGATAAGCTAGGTTGAGTATGACCAGCTAATAAATGGGTCAGTTATCGATGAGTCGGGTAGGTATTGGCAGACTACTGGTCAGGCGGATAGTGAGGTTTATTTCGCTCGCTGGGCTGTGCAGCTAGGGAGGAGGCAGTCGGTGTTGAGTGTAATAAACCCTGGTGATTTCCCTAGAGAGCAATGATGAGTGTCGAATATTGCATATTAGACCTTATTATTACTTGATTTTACGTCATGATAATGCTTAATTGAATATTTTAATCATGTTTTTGTTACAGGGTGTAATTAGGAGCGTTGACTGAAAAAGAGTATTAAAAGTTTGGATTTGATGCTCCGAAGTCATCAGAGCAAGGGACGTACTTCAGAGGACCAATATTAAAGAATTTACATGCCAGGGATCTGAGGAAATCAAGCCGTTCACGTTAAAGATGCCTGAAATTGGTGCAACATACAAGATTACATGGTTCCCGCCATTCGATTGGCTCAAAACTTCATACATGGGATGAGGCTCATAAATTAACTGTACATATCAAATTTCAGCCCTCGGATCACTATGAAAGTACCCAAACTGACAAATCAGCCCATAAACCGTTGATTCTAGGCCCGCCTGATATCTGGAACTACCTCAAATTTGGAATCAACACCTTAATCTGGGAGACAAAATAGATGGACGATTCTGATTTCTGAGAAACATCACAGTGGGCCCTGTATATGTGGCCTGTACACCGTGCACAAATGCACCAGCCGTGCACCGCACCTTCACCTTGGTCAAACCGACCTCTAACACGCAGCTTCTTCTCAAAACGGCAATTGTCATTTTGCACGGACGGACGCTGTCCATTTTGCAGATATCAGTGGGCCCCACCCATGGCCTGTATGGTTGATCCAAGCCGTCCATCTTGTAGAGGAGGAAAAACCCTTCAAAAGAATGCTGATACTTTACACCCATGTGTGCACACGTGTACGGTATAGAGGCCACAAACGGACTGCCCTACAACGCTCTAAAGTGATTTTATTGTGATTTCTCCTCTGGACTGCATCAATGGACATTCAAAACCACCCATTATTGACTGAAATTTCGTCCTAAATCTAATGGACGTGGTGGATTTCCCCGAAAACACTTCTGTGGGGCCCACCGATCACGACAGCGAAAGAGTGCGAAAGCTTTCGTATATCCGCGAAATCCGATTTTCCAGGCGGTTGTGGCCCACCATCTTTGATCATATGGTAGATCTGAACTGTCCATCGTGTAGACCATCTCAAAAAGTCCCAGGAGACGTTGATTTTACTGACATCAGGCGGGGAACACGAGAGTTATGAAACCCCGAACTTGGCTGCAAAAAGGCTTTTGCTGTGCGTGCTACAGTTTTCCAAATCCAATTTCCACCACTCCAGCCACTCTATCAGCTATAAAAAGAGTTGTAAAACGTGGATGAAAGAGAAGCGAGAGCCGAGGGAGAACGTCGGGAAGAAAGATCCAGAGAGGAGTGTTTGGAAGAGAGAGAGTTTATTTTTATTTCCTTTATTTTTATGTTTTTCCTAGCTTAATCATGTTTATGCTAGGCTAAATTCAGGCTGAGATGAAGCCCTAATTTAAATAACTCTGGTTATATGTTGATTTTACCTTGATTCGATTGGTTTATTTCTTTCTCTAGTGTGCTTGATTGGCTTAAATTCTGTACTTCTCCATTTATGAACTTGACCAGAGTCTATATATGGATGTTGTCTGGATGCTTATTCTAGGTGCTTGTGTCTGAACATGAACAGGTTTCCTATAGAGGAAGAAACAGGGTGCTTTAATGAATTATACACACTATGTGCCCGACCAAGGACATGGGATGTGTTATTCATTGCATTGCTTTAGGAGATTAGACATTCTGTATGCCCGACTAAGGACATAGATTGTGCTTTCTTTATATAAGTTGTATCAATCTAGATTAGGGTGAATCAGCAGATAAAATAAGGGATAGGATAATTAGGGGTGGATTCGAAAGTCCTAGTGCTCTCTCTGATTAAATTTTCTTCCCTGTTCTCAATTGTTTTTCATAGAATTGTGCTTAGTAACTCGCTCAATTATTTGTTGGATTAGTTAAGGAGAATCATAGATTTGAATTGTGACGACCAGTCCTCGTGGGAACGATCTCGTAATACGTACTGTATCTACATCTGATTCGTATACTTGCGAGTTTAAAAATCATTTAAATCATGTTGGTTTAAATAGAACATCAAGCAACCGTACTGATATGTGGACTTATTGAGCAGGAATTGCATATCCATTCATTCATTCATTCACTATCCACTCGGGCTAGTGGTGCGTAACTATTTGTTACGTGTACCATCATATGGCCAGGATTTCAGTTGGGCGCGTGACTAACTTAAGATTAAGAGTTTACCATATTGTGTCTGACTATCTAAATTTAGGTATGGGACTGGTTTGGATAGAAATCCCTTATGATGGACCCCATAGCCTGTGATACTACGTACTATCATCTCGACTTCACATCCCAGCATGGTCATTTCATTTGCATAACATATTACATTACATCCGCAGTACTTAGCATTTTGAGTTACTATGTTTTTGCACGTCTATGGCATAGACAGACTTAGCAGGATTTACATATTGCATTGTACCCTCAGCATCTGACATTTGCCTCTCTGTGACTCCTCATTTACATAGTTGATTTGTCTTGCTAGTATTTCCGATATTGTATGATTTATGGGCTTATCATTATTTCTGCTTACTCTGATATCGTATGATTCATGATCTTGTTAGTATTTTCATTTATCTCGATGATGTATGATTCATGTACTTCATTATATACGTAGCACTTACCTTACACACACTTTCACCACCCTCTAAGTTTTTGTAAGCTTATGCACGATAGATGTGTGTAGGTGATGTTAGGTTGCAGCCGATCTGAGGGAGGAGCATGTGGTGGAGCTTTTGGAGTTTTCTTTGATATCTTCATATTGTATTTCCATTTCAGCATTGTACTCGAATGATTATTATTATGGGAAGATCCGAGCCCTTTACAATTCCAAGGCTTGATAGCATGTTGATTCGATCGGATGAATGACTAACAGCTCGACTCAGATCATAAGAGTGGACAATGCTCGACGGGGGTCTAGAGCCATTCTGGTTGACACCTTACTTACGGAGAGGATCGGGCCAACTCCATATTCTGAGGCGGGGGCAGACGCTCCTCAAAGCCCCTCACTTACTGAGGGACCGAGACGACTCCATATTTCGAGGAGAAGGGCAGACGCTTCTCAAAGCCCCTCACTTACTGAGAGGACCAAGTCGACCGAGCCGACTCCATATTCTGAGGTGGAGGCGGACGCTCCTCTAGCCAAACTTAGAAATTACTATAAACGAACGTGATCGGCCATTTCACCCATAGATGCGCTGAATGCGCAAGATATCTTACATGATCCTTGGTTTACACCCTGTATTTTCATGATCCGAAAATCTTCCAGATTGAGTGAATCTCGCCGTGATTAACGGGCCCAGATCATTCGACAACCAAGTATAAATGTACAGGGAGCCCATTGCTACAGGTACGCAATATCTCGCACTCCCCCTCCACCCAACTGAGACTTCGATTCCCTTGACCTGACTTAGGCATCAGAGGGTTCCTTGGCCTAGCCAGGGTCTCCTTTGTCCTCCATTTGTGTAGGACCATTGTTCATTCGAGGAGCGTTGCATGAAGTGGAGGGTGATCCAGATTTTGACCTCAACAATTATATTAGTGGATATGTGATGATGTTGTTTTGTGACTTGGTTATGCTTATGATTATGCTCCATTACAAGAAAAAATTCATACTGAAAATCCTCCTTGTAAGATCCCAGGATCAGAATCTGGCGTATGGGCACTGAGAGCCGAGAATGGTGTACTACGGAGGCTGTCGGCACTAGATTCGGCGATCGGGAATTTTGTGAGCTCGTTTTCCGAGTTTGGGGCATGAATACAGAAACATCACAGTGGGCCCTAACAGATTTGATAGTAAATATCACTGTTAAAAAAAGATTTTCAATTGTGTCGCCTACCAAAGATTTAGATTGACTTCATTTTTCAGCTCAAGGCCTAAAATGAGTTAAGAACTTGGATGGACGGTGTGGATCAAATACATACATCATGGGGGGGAACGGGGGCATTATTTAAAGCAGTTGGGACGCTGCTTGTTGTAGCGTCCTCTCTCCCTCCATATTTATTTATTTTGTGTATGGTGTGAGGAATGTGTGTGTGACATGTCATCCTAATGGGCCCAGCAAATGGGATGATTTAAATGATCTAAAAACATCATAATGGATTCATGCCCCCTAGTCAAATTGCTATTCATGTATTCCCTTCATCTAGGTCTTGAAATGTTATGGACATTGGATGAATACTAAACATCATGGTGGGGCCACGATCAACGGGTCCCGCATCATCATCATCAACAACAACAACATATTATCACCATGATCATCATCATCCATACCACAAAAGAATAAAAGACTAAGTGAAAGGGGGATGTACTCACCTTGATGGACTAGATGGATGGTTGAGATAGATGAGAGGGATGGGATTGATGGCCCACAAAGATCACTCCTCTCTCTCTCTCTCTTATGGTAGGAAAAATGGTGAGAATGTTGAGGATTGAAGGGGGTATTTGTAGAGAATTTGTTAAATTTGTGGTTAGGTTAGATTAATGTGGTTATGATTAGCTTAGGCAAGGATTATGGTAAGTAATGCATGACTAGGACTTAATGGTGGATTAAATGAGACATGGGGTGGCATGGCATGATGACATTATGCATAAGGTATTGTATGGAGAAGGGTTGACTTTAGATACATATGAGAGAGGGATGGTATGGGTGTATGACATCACACACATGGGTAGAGATTCTCTCACCCATGTGTGGCATGGTGTATGTGTGCATTGTGCACATGTGTGGAATGGAACATATGGTACCATGCGCACATGATCCACCAACGATTCTTCACATCGTATCTCACTAACGGAGCGTCGTACAGATGCACGAGTGGTACCTTCGCAATCGCAGCGATGGGGCGGTCGATATGAAATAGGTTTCGAGACCTTAGGGTTCCGGTCAGTTGGGTGTGCACTATGTTGGCCAATCCAGGTCTCACCAAGGGTGTCGATCATCGTGCACATAGTATAGAAAATGTACGGAATGGACAGGGTCTTACAATACAGGCAAACAGTTATAGGATGATGACAACTCCCACGATATTAACCTGATTGACACTTTCATGGAAAATAAAACACTTTTAACCTTATCCTCTGACCCTCTAGAGACGTGTCTGGCCCACTTCATGATTTTGGTAATGATATAATTAGGGAGATGAGGACCATGTTGGATATTGTGCTAGTACTTGAAGTTAATTGGTGAAGGCCACAATTTGAATAATTGCCACAAACTGATGTAATCCTCTACCGTCTAACCTCAAGGCACTGAAGCTTGACCTAAAACCTTTACCTTCTGATTTGAAATATGTCTATTTAGGTCAAGATGAGACATACCCGGTGGTGATTTCTTTCCACCTTGAGCAGGAACAGGAGAGTATGCTCATCTCTACTATCATTGAGCATAAGGGGGCCCTTGAATGATCGATTGCGGACCTCAAGGGAATTGACCCTTTAATTTGTACTCATCGCATTTATCTAGAGGATCATGTGAAGACCTCCTGACAACCACAATGTAGATTAGATCCAAATATGAAGGAAGTGGTTAAAGCTGAGGTTCTTAAGCTATTAGATGTAGGTATCATATACCCTATATCGGATAGTCAATGGGTGAGTCCAACTCTGGTGGTTCTTAAGAAGTCTGGAATCACCATTGTAGCCAATGCCGATAATGAACTCATGCCAACTAGAGTCACTACTAGTTGGAGAATGTGCATTGACTACAGGAAGTTAAATACCATCACAAGGAAGGACCATTTTCCTTTGCCCTTCATTGATCAAATCTTGGAAAGGGTAGCTAGTTATTCCTATTACTGTTTCCTTGACGGATATTCGGGCTACAACTAGATAAAGATAACCCTTGAAGATCAGGAAAAGACCATATTCACATGTCTGTTTGGCACCTTTACTTACCGAAGGATGCCATTTGGACCATGTAATGCCCTCGCCACTTTTCAGCGATGCATGTTGAGTATTTTTTCTGACATGGTGGGGCAATATCAAGAGGTCTTCATGGATGACTTCTCTATCTTTGGTCCATCCTTCAGTGATTGCTTGAAAATTCTTAAATGTGTTCTGAAGCGATGTGAGGAAAAGAATTTGGTACTAAATTGGGAGAAGTGTCATTTCATGGATCGTAAGGGGATTGTCCTTGAACATATCATCTCGTCCAAAGGAATTGAGGTAGATAAGACTAAGATTGATCTTATCTCTAACTTACCTCCACCCAAGAATGTACAAGACATGCGATCCTTTTTAGGACACGCTGGATTTTACAGAAGATTCATAAAGGACTTTAGTGACCTCTCTCGTCCTTTATGCAATCTACTTCAAAAGGATGTGCTATATGAGTGTAACGCCCTGAAAATCGGGGGTCGAGCAAAGCTCAGCTCCCAAGTTCCAACGCATCACTTATGCAACATAGATAATGATGATTATGATGAGTGCATTGAAACATGAATAAGATTAGACCAAAACAGCATATCATACTCTAGAGACAGTTAAATTACGCAAGCGGAAGACTGTGATAAATATATAAAATTTATAAACTGTTGTAAGTATTCAGAGTATGACATGTTACCAGGTTAAATATAGACATGTATACACAAAAAATGAACAAAATGAATATACATGGGTGTTCCAAAAGTGCAAACTAAAGTGTAATGGTGTCTAATCAGTAACCCTGTAATCCCGTCGATTAGAAGATAGTCTACATAGACCCACCTGATAGTTGTACACAGGAAAAACCCTCATCATCATAAAAGTCCGTCTCCACTTCATAAGCATCACCATCATCTGAAACTAAGACAGGGTCTGGTTGGTGTATACAATACCGTCCCGTAACGTGGGAGTGAGTGATCAACTCAGTGGAACTATAAAGTAGAGGTTAACATGTTATCAACTCAGTCAAGTAGTAATGATAAAGTAAACATATAAGACATTCCTAGATACTCTTATTAATGCAAAGATGAAATGTATTCATGATGCATGCCCTCGCCTACACTCCCTCATGCGACATCATCTTACGGTCGTGGCATGCTTTCTTCCCTCTGTACTCTTCAACCCTGGGAATATACAATGCGATGTTATGAGCATGATTACTAAGTTCTTATTAGTCCTTTTCATACAGCAGGATTGGGAAACTAAGGTACCTCCCTTATATCATTTTCCAAACAATGATCCTTTTTAGGGTCGTCAGTCCTAGTCAATCTCATACGATGTTGCAGTTCTAGGTCGCTGTAAAGGGCTCGTCACCTGATCAGTACAGGCCTAGTTTATACTCTTGTTGCTACAGAAGGGTCGTCGCCTCCATGTAGACTCAGAGTACTCTCAAGGTCACTACAAAGGGCTTGTCACCTGATCAGTGTAGGCCGACAGCTCAAATACAGTGTCCCATATCACCGTATTCGGCTAACGAGGCTGTGTTGCTCACTGGTCACTACGGGGAGGCTCGTCGCCCTAACTAGGCCGACAGCTTGACCACAGTGTCCCATACCACTATGTCCAGCTCATGAGTCTTAGCGGATCGAGGTACCAAGGTTAGCGGGGTTTTCACTGGTGAGTTTAGTACCTTAGGTTCAAGCAGTAGCGTCCATATATGGTGAACATATATAGGGCCAATCGGGTTACTTGACGAGCTCGACTAGTATGAGCGCACGTTGAGTTGATCGACATGAAGTGAGTAAGCACTCCGTGTGGCCTAACCACTATCAACATCCCAAGTATGGCTCAGATTCATCGACCACAACCTGTGTGGCGAACCAACTTTAGCCACCAGTTCGAGGCCTGTTATCGATTGTCTGGACCATAACATAGTCTCATACACATTCAACCTTAACCAATAAGCATGTGAAGTAATCAGAACAGGAATAACCAAGTAGTCTAATCATATTATCGAGCATGTTATAAGATGCAACATAAACGAGACCCGTACATATGCCTCTCACAAGTAAAGCGAAGAAACTAAACAACTTGCATGGAGGAAATCATACACATCCCTAAGGTAGTTGAGAATCCTATCGCAACACCCATATACAGTACAATTCACTAAATACTTACTCATACCAACATTTTATTAAACACTTATACTACACCTATCAACCTACATGACATATGCCAATTTTTAATATGTACTTGGACAAATCCTTTTGACAAGGAGTTGTCACATACAAAATCATCATGTACTTGCATCCCATAGCCACGGTAGGCACAAATCATGATTTCATACTCATTCAGTCATTTCAACAAACACTTAGACTACACCCTCCATCATGCATATTATATATTTAGTTATGATATATATTAGGGCAAATCCTTTCGTCAAAGTGTTGTCGCTTATACGACAATCATATATCCACGACAGTTAGTCATGGTGAGCAGGAATGTAAATTCTATACTCATTCAGTCATTTTCACAAACACTTAAGCTACACATAATAACATACACAACATATGTTGACATAACATGTATTAGGGCTAATCCTTTTGCCCAGGAGTTATTATACATACATCAAGCATACATAGATGGCAGTTAATCATGGCAAACACACTTTCAAATTTCATACTTATACGGTATTTTTTACAAATACAAAGAATATGCTAAACTCCACATATTTCGTATATAACTGAAACGCAAAACAGACATCGCATTTTTCATATGAAATAGCATCCACGTTAGGAATCTATCATTAACCGACATTGAAATCTTTGAAAACCATAACCTATACGTCTATAGTCTGCACCTTATGCCGTAGAAGCGTAACGAATTCAATAGAGACTCTAAGTCTTTGTCAACGATGGAATGACAACCTGTAGCACGAGTTAAGTCAGTTATTTCGCTACTTGCAACAATTGAAACCCTAGAACAGATTATGGTTAGGTTTTCTTACCTAAGAACGAAGTCAGAATCACTAGATTAGCGATACAAACGAGGCGGTTAAGCACGTGAAGCGGCAGGGATCGAATCCCAGGAGCAACCCCAACTTTCTCTCTCACTTTCTCTCTCTTTCCCTCTCTCTTTGCTCTCTTCTCTCTCCTAGGTTTTCCAAATTTGTATGGAATGAGAGAGAGAGAGAGAGAGAGAGAGTTTAAGATCCTTATATAGGCCCCGAAGTGATGGGAATGGCCCTAGGGCCATGGTATACTTAGATTATAGCCAAATGGGGGCTATTTTGATCCAATGGAGCACTTCTGGAGGCTCATTTTCTGCGTGTGGTCGGACTTAAGCTCCCTGACATTGGATCTAGGTTAACTTAAGGTTTCGGTCTAATCGGATTTACAGATCGACCGTGGTAGACCAGTTTCAGTTCAACGGTCCACGATCACCGATCAAGGCCACAAGTACACTGACCTGTGTATGAAATTTTTCCTGATCCGAGGGTGTATTTAGGTTAGATTCTGACGGTTTGAATCCTTATATTTAGCCCGCAAGCAACACGACTCAAATTGCTTAAATTGGATTTAATTTATAAAGAAACCCACATTTTCTTACACTCTTCGCTCTAGGCTCAAGTTGTCCGTTTCTGGATACTATCTGGATTTGATTTCCGAGATGATTATCAAGCCCAACAAGGTGGTCCTAAGTGCTTAGTCTCGTGGTCATCGGACTTTCGATGTGCGGTCTAGGTCTGATACGGAGTTTCAAAGTACTTCCGAGAGCAACTGGGTAATGAGATTGATCCTAGATTATAGGGTAATGTAGCGTCGATGAGTCTACAAGTTTTGGGTCTTGAAGTTTGTATTTAAAGTAGAATCAAGTTTAACACTAAATTTATTCTCGTTTAGTTTATAAAGGATTTAGTCCTATTTGATTTCTGCCTAAGGTGGTACTTGGGCCTTTGTAGTTTGTATATAAAGTGATTCAAGTTATTAATACTTAACTAAATCACACCCTAATTACAATAGAATAAGGTCCTAGGGCAGTTCTATACCCAAGGACGTCCATTGCCAAGTTAAGAAAATCCGAGGTGTTACAATCTACCCCCCTTAAAAATAATTTCGTCTCCGAAATTGGCTAAGGGTAATAAGTAAGGATTATTTCTTTTACCTAAGTTTTATTGACTTTAACATTTATATTCTAGGGTGTATACTATCTATGCTAAGCTGGCTCATTTTAGTCTACCCTCCTTAAAATTGTTTTGCCCTAAAATTGACTAAGGCTCCTATTAAGTTCGTATTCAATGAGCACAGTTGTAGATACACTAACCTTGGCTATTGTAATTCAGTTCATACCCATTGTTAGGCCTATTCTGTAATATGAATTAGTTTAACACTTAAACCCTAATTGCTTTCCTTTAAAGACTTCATTATTGACATTTTAAGGAAGATTCAGATCCTATTTAATGACCTAACCTTATGTCTCCTGGATCAATTTCCTTCGATCCTGGGCCAGTGGGGCAGGGGCCAACCACGCTTCTGCTGCGCCACTCTGATCAAAGAGGTGTATTAGCCGACCTAATTAGATTGGGCTCATAATGTTCTACCCCCCTTAAAAATTATTTTTTTACTTTCAAGGCTCAAGAATTTGTCCTGATCCGTATGTCGGAACAAGGTGTAATTTAGGACCTATCCTCAACATGAAATAGGAAACGATCTTCCAATACATTGGTCTTCCTTCCATCAATGACGTGTACTATGGCATTGGTACCTATGATTACAGAAATGAGCTAAAAATGATGGGTGTTGTGGTTGATTCCAGGGACGGGTGTGAGTTTGTGGTAAGATGCCTAATTCTACTAAGGAGTTTTGTCACGGTCCAGACTTACCCTCTTTAATCATGTCTAGTTTAATACTGTAAGATAATCTATACATTATTAGTACATAAGGAATTTGGACAAAATAGGCTAATGGGCTGACTATCCTTCTAAGTTCATATGAACAATATGTATGCCAGAATGGTCTATGATTTGGTACCTAATTCCTAACTGTCTGTTGCCCATTTGAGAAATTTCTTGGGCCTAAAGAGAAAATCTCTATTGGCTATATGTTCTTAACACTTCTCAAAGATAAAAAAATAAACTTTTAGTTGCAAGTGGTCGGGTCAACACGGAAGGAAAGTTGTGTAGTGGGTCTGAGTCGGATTCACAAACCGTCTGTCTAGCTAGGACAGAAAATTTGTCGTATCAGTTCTTAATCCTAGTTGATCCCGATCTTCTGCTTAATCAGAGCAGTGAGTTCATTGGTAACTACCAGGATTGAGAATTTGATTCAAACTACGAACATTTTGCTTATATATAGTTTCTCTACTTCGTGTTTTCGATTGTAATAAGTCCTTGAGAAGGCAATTCTAAGGGATGTATTGATTTGACCTAATGTTCAATCCAAGGGATATATATAAGTTTTTCCTATGCATGAATAGTTTCTACGTCAAATAAGCTTCCTAAGAGTTATTAAAGAAGCCTATAAGCATTAAGGGGATTCAACGAAAGAATGAGGTCTCACTCCAACCTAATCAAGTCAAATACTAAATCTATCTTTCAAATATCTTAGCATAATTTGTCTTTTACATTCCTTAGTATAACCAGTAGCCTAGCCTTAATTTAAGAGTAACGGTAATCCAATAGCTTGTGGGGTAGATGATTTCATACTCTTTCAAAGTCTACGCTCATACGCTAGATGATTTTATACCATTTCTAATATAAGAAATTGTTTTGATTGCTTAGGGTTTAAAAGTTGTTTGATTGGAATTGAGTTGCCCGAACTTTAATTTAACTGTGCTCGAGCACTTCACACATGACCATACTAGCTAAGGAGGTTAGGTCTTTCGAAATCTAGGAGCACCACTCTAGGTCCAAAACTCTAAGGGCCTATTTAGCAAGTGGTTTTAAGTTGTATTAAATGGGATTGCATTGCTAATCCCACCTCGGGATTGGGAGTGGCATGTTTGGTAGGAGGGTGGGATGGGATTAAAATTAATTTAATAGGCTTTGGAAAATGAGCCTTGTATTGAAAAGTGTGAGATGGGATTTCCAAATCCCATGATGATGAATTTCTAAGTGTAATTTAAAAGAAAAATCCCGAAGTTTACTTTTAATTGCATACATTCCAAACATGGTGTTGGAAACCATGGGATACACTCAATCCAAGGACAACACCTTACACATGCATTTGTTGTTACTTTTACAATTCCATCCACCTTAAACTCACTTAATGCAGTTGGCCGAATGGGCCCTAAATGTCCTAACATTTGGAGGTTGTGAAGGTTACGGGACACAAATTTTTATGCATAAATGGAAGGAAATGAAGAAGGTGAACAACTGTGGAGGGAGATTTCGAATGTGTGGTGAAGGTGGTGCATGAAAAGGGGAGAAGGAGCACATGGAGGGGGGGATTTGAGTGAGGATTTGGATGTTTCTTGAGGAAAAGAGAGCTTGAAGGAGTGGTTTGTGAAGGAGAGGCAACATAAGAGAGGTTTTAATCGAAACCCCATGCGTCAGTGGGCCACACAACACCCAGGAAGCGTCGGCCTGAATCGACCCACCCGGCCAGGCTTGCTAGGCGGCGAGGCCTCGCGGAACTGGCGAGGTCCTCGCCAACCTCTAGACCTTCTGGCGAGGGGTCACCGGTCCGACGAGGTCCTCCCCCTCCAACCCCCCCCCGTCCAAAAATGGTGGGGCCCACCTTGGGTCCCCATGGACTTGCTCGGTTTGGCTCCCGACTCCGTGTGAGCCATTTTTGGGTCCAATTTATAAACTGGAATGAGTTTATTTGACGTGAACTATATGATTTTGGGGTAGGAGAAGCTAATTTATCCAACTAACTTATTTATTTTGTTAGATTCCAAAAGGTTAAGGGTCAAAAACCCATTTTATCCATTTATTTACTATTTATGGTAAGTTTTAGTTTCGATATTATTCTTCATCATTTATACCCTACGATTGGTGTGTACTATGAATGTGCTTAGAAAAATTTGAAGGATGGGATGGTGAAAGGTGAGATTTCGAAGGAAAATGGTTAAAAAGGGACTTTACGCTTTGGGATTGAGTTCTGGAAAGGTAATAAGGTGTTATGATTGATCCATTGCCTAAGGACATCTCTTTCTAGGTTTAGAATTTGTCAACTAATGATTCAAACTCATCAACTGATGGCCTAGAGGTGACTTAGGTCGATTCACGTGATCAAAGATACGATATGGACTAAATTACAGTATTCAATCTCGCCTGTCGACGAAACTTGGGGTACTAATGTGGTTTCTAGATTCCATCGCCCCCTCCTAAGTCAGAGTACGTCAGAGTGCATCATGTTACCATAACCTAGGTCCAGTTTAATCCAAATCATGCTCTGATACCATCTTGTAACGCTCTGAAAATCGGGGGTTAAGCAAAGCTCAGCTCCCGAGTTCCAACGCATCACTTATGCAACATAGATAATGATGATTATGATAAGTGCATTGAAACATGAATGAGATTAGACCAAAACAACATATCATACTCCAGAGATAGTTAAATTACACAAGTGGAAGACTATGATAGATATATAAAATTTATAAACTGTTGTAAGTATTCAGAGTATGAACATGTTACCAGGTTAAATATAAACATGTATACACCGAAAATGAACAAAATGAATATACATGGGTGTTCCAAAAGTGCAAACTAAAGTGTAATGACGTCTAATCAGTAAACCTATAATCCCGTCGATTAGAAGATGGTCTACATAGACCTGCTTGATAGCTGCACACAGGAAAAACCCTCCTCATCATCCTAAAAGTCCAGCTCCGCTTCGCAAGCATCGCCATCATCTAAAACTAAGACAGGGTCTGGTTAGTGTGTACAACACCGTCCCGTAACGTGGGAGTGAGTGATCAACTCAGTGGAAATATCAAGTAAAGGTTAACATGTTATCAACTCAGTCAAGCAGTAATGATAAAGCAGACATATTAGACATTCCTAAATACTCTTATTAATGCAAGGATAAAATGTATTCATGATGCATGCCCTTGCCTACACTCCCTCGTGCGACACCATCTTACGGTCGCTGCATGCTTTCTTTCCTCTGTGCTCTTCAACCCAAGGCACATGCAGTACGATGTTATGAGCGTGATTACCAAGTTCTTATTAGTCCTTTTCATACAGCAGGATTGGGAAACTAAGGTACCTCCCTTATATCATTTTCCAAACAATGATCCTTTTTAGGGTTGTCAGTCCTAGTCAATCTCATACGATGTTGCAGTTCTAAGTCACTGCAAAGGGCTTGTCACCTGATCAGTGCAGGCCTAGTTTATACTCTTGTTGCTATGGAAGGGTCGTCGCCTCCACGTAGACTCAGAGTACTCTTGAGGTCACTACAAAGGGCTTGTCACCTGATCAGTGTAGGCCGATAGCTTGAATACAGTATCCCATACCACCGTATTCGGTTCACAAGGCTGTGTTGCTCACTGGTCACTATGAGGAGGCTCGTCGCCCCAGTGTAGGCCGATAGATCGACCACAGTGTCCCATACCACCATGTCCGGCTCATGAGTCTTAGCGGATCAAGGTACCAAGGTTAACGGGATTTTCACTAGTGAGTTTGGTACCTTAGGTTCAAGCAGTAGTGTCCATACATGGTGAACATATATAGGGCCAATCGGGTTACTTGACAAGCTCGACTAGTACGAGCGCACGTTGAGTTGATCGACATGAAGTGCGTAAGCACTCCGTGTGGCCTAACAACTGTCAACATCCCAAGTACGGCTCAGATTCATCGACCACATCCTGTGTGGCGAACCAACTTCAGTCACCTGTTCGAGGCCTGTTACCGATTGTCTAGACCATAGCATAGTCCTATACACATTCAACCTTAACCAATAAGCATGTGAAGTAGTTGGAACAGGAATAACCAAGTAGTCTAATCATATTATCGAGCATGTTATAAGATGCAACATAAACGAGACCCGTACATATGCCTCTCACAAGTAAAGTGAAGAAACTAAACAACTTGCATGGAGGAAATCATACACATCCCTAAGGTACTTGAGAATCCTATCTCAACGGCCATATATAGTACAATTCACCAAATACTTACTCATACTAACATTTTATCAAACACTTATACTACAGCTATCAACCTACATGACATATGCCGATTTTTAACATGTACCTGGATAAATCCTTCCGACAAAGAGTTGTCACATACACAATCATCATGTACTTGCATCCCATAGCCACGGTAGGCACAAATCATGATTTCATACTCATTCAGCCATTTCAACAAACACTTAGACTACACCCTCCATCATGCATATTATATATTAGTTATCATATATATTAGGGCAAATCCTTTCATCAAAGGGTTGTCACTTATACGACAATCATATATCCACGACAGTTAGTCATGGCAAGCACGAATGTAAATTCTATACTCATTCAGTCATTTTCACAAACACTTAAGCTACACATAATAACATACACAACATATGTTGACATAACATGTATTAGGGCTAATCCTTTCACCCAGGAGTTATTATACATACATCTAGCACACATAGACGGCAGTTAATCATGACAAACACACTTTCAAATTTCATACGTATATGGTACTTTCTACAAATACAAAGAATACACTAAACTCTACATATTTCGTACATAACTGAAACCTAAAACAGACATCACATTTTGCATGTGAAATAACATCCACGTTAGGAATCTATCATTAATCAACATTGAAAGCTTTGAAAACTATAACCTATACGTCTATAGTCCGCACCTTATGCCGTAGAAGTGTAACGAATTCGATAGAGATTCTAAGTCTTTGTCAACGATGGAATGACAACCTGTAGCACGAGTTAAGTTAGCTATTTCGCTACTTACAACAATTGAAACCTTAGAACAGATTAGGGTTAGGTTTTCTTATCTAAGAACGAAGTCATAATCGCTAGATTAGTGATACAAACGAGGTGGTTAAGCACGTGGAGCGGCAGGGATTGAATCCCAGGAGCAACCCCAAATTTCTCTCTCACTTTCTCTCTCTTTCCCTCTCTTTGCTCTCTTCTCTCTCCTAGGTTTTCCAAATTTGTATGGAATGAGAGAGAGAGAGGGTTTAAGACCCTTATATAGGCCCAGAAGTGATGGGAATGGCCCCAGGGCCATGGTATACTTAGATTATAGCCAAATGGGGGCTATTTCGATCCAACGGAGCACTTCTGGAGGCCCCTTTTCTATGCGCAGTCGGACTTAAGCTCCATGACATTGGATCTAGGTCGAGTTATGGTTTTGGTCCGATCGGATTTACAGATTGATCGTGGCGGACCAGTTTCAGTTCAACGGTCCACGATCACCGATCAGGGCCGCAAGTATACTGACCTGTGTACAAAATTTTTCCTGATCCGAGGGTGTATTTGGGTCAGATTCTGATGGTCTGAATTCTTATATTTGGCCCGCAAGCGACACGACTCAGATTACTTAAATTGGATTTAATTTATAAAGAAATCCATGTTTTCTTACACTCTTCACTCTGGGCTCAAGTTGTCCGTTTCTGGATTTGATTTTTGAGGTGGTTGTTAAGCCCAACAAGGTGGTCCTAAGCGCTTAGTCTTGTGGTCATCGTACTTTCGACGTGCAGTCCAGGTCTGATACGGAGTTTCAAGGTACTTCCGAGAGCAACTGGGTAATGAGATTGATCCTAGATTATAGGGTAATGTAACGTCTATGAGTCTACAAGTTTTGGGTCTTGCAGTTTGTATTTAAAGTAGTTAGGGCCCATTGCACAGAGAATCTATTTTAGCGCTAAATTTATTCTCGTTTAGTTTCTAAAGGATTTAGTCCTCTTTGATTTCTGCCTGAGGTGGTACTTAGGCCTTTGTGGTTTGTATATAAAGTGATCCAAGCTATTAATACTTAACTAAACCATGCCCTAATTACAACAGAATAAGGTCCTAGGGCAGTTCTACGTCTAAGGACGTCCATTACCAAGTTAGAAAAATCTGGGGTGTTACAATGAGTGGACTGAGTAATGTTAGGAAGCTTTTTCTACACTCAAGGGCATGCTAACCACAACACCTATCATGCAGTCACTTGATTGGAGCATCCCTTTTGAACTTATGTGCGACGCATCCGATTATGCTCTTGGGGCAGTATTAGGTCAGAGAAAAGATAAGAAGCCCTACATTGTACATTATGCAAGTAGAACCTTAAATCCTACCCAAGTCAATTACTCTACTATGGAGAAGGAACTCTTAGCCGTAGTATTCACTTTGGATAAATTCAGGTCCTACTTGATCAGATCTAAGATCATCATCTACATTGAGCATGCGACACTCAAGTATCTTCTTTCTAAGAATGATGTTAAGCCCCGCTTGATAAGATGGATCCTTCTACTCCAAGAATTTGATTTAGAAATAAAAGATAAAAAGGGAGTAGAGAACGTAGTGGCTAACCATCTTTCCTACCTTGATCCCTCTTATTCCCTTGAGACGACACATATAAATGACATGTTTCCTGACGAACAACTATTTAAAGTCTCCAATTCACCATGGTTTGCGGATATTGATAATTATCTTGCTATAGGTTTCATGTCAACACTTTGGACTGCACAAGATAAGAAAAAAATTCTTCGCAAAGGTATACAAATTCTTTTGGAATGATTTATATTTGTTTAAATATTGCCCAGACCAAATCTTAAAGAGATATGTGCTAGACAATAAACACCAAAGTGTCATCTCCTTCTGTCACACTCAGGCCTGTGGTGGTCACTTTTCTGCTAAAAAGACCACGGCTAAAATTTTGCAATGTAGCTTTTCCTGGCCCACTATGTTCAATGACACTCATGAGTTTTGAAAAGCTTGTGAGCGTTGTCAGAAATTGGGAGCATTGTCCCCTCAAAATATGATGCCCCTAAACCCCATTCTGATCATTAAAGCGTTTGATTGCTAGGGCATCGATTTCATGGGACCATTCCCCCAATCTTTTGGGAATTTATACATTTTCCTAGCTGTAGACTATGTCACTAAATGGGTCGAAGTGATGCCGTGCTAGAATAATGACCATCAGACGGTCATTAAATTTTTAAAAGAGAATATCCTTTCCCAGTTTGGAATGCCTCGGGCCATCATTAGTGATGGATGTCACACCCCAAACCCGAAAATCGGATTAACAGGAATCTCGATCACCGAATCTGGTACCGATAGCCTCCGTAGTACCCCATTCTCAGCTCCCAGCACCCACATGTCAAGTTCCGATCATGGGATCCTACAAGGTGGATTTTCCAACGTACATTTATCTCGTAAAAAGCTTAACCACAAGTTTACCCAAATCACAAAGGCAACATCATCATCACATATGCACTAATATAAACATTTGAATACAATGCTGAAAGGGAAATACATATATCAAAATCAAAGCTCCAGAAGTCAGCTACACGCTCTAAGCTCAATGCTGCTGCAACCTAACGCCACCTGCATGCATCTATCGTGCATAAGCTTAGAAAGCTTAGAGGGTGGTGTAAGTGTATGCGATGAACATGTCAAGTATCCAATACAATGCCATAATCATACAATATTGGAAATACAGGCAAGATCATGAATCATACGATATCAGAGTAAGTGGAAATATACTCGTAAGTCCATGAGTCATATAATATCAGAGTACGCAATGCATATCATAATGAGCCAAATGTCATATGCTGCAGATGCAATGTAATATGCAGATCCTACCAAGTCTGTCTAAGCCATATAAATGCAGAAATGTAGTAATCCAAAATGTCATATGCCGTTGATGAAATGCAATATGCAATGCGAATGAAATGACCAAGCTGGAGTGAAGTCGAGATGATAGTACGTAGTATCGCAGGCTATGGGGTCCATCACAAAGGAATTCTATCCAAACTAGTCCCATACCTAAATTTGGATAGTCAAATACAAAGTAGTAAACTCCTGATCTCAGGTTAGTCGCGTGCCCCAATAGAAATCCTGGCCATTGCGAAGGTACACGTAATAAATAGTTACGCACCACCAGCCCGAGTGGATAGTGAATGGATGAATGAATGAGTATGCAACTCCTGCTCAGTAGCCTGCCACCACAGTAGTCTTCCAACCACTGGTAGCTCGCCCAGGCCTCAACCCTGCCCACATCACACCCGTTCACATCAGCGTCCGCCCACGTGCCCCCGCCCACATATGCAACAGTGATGGGGTGTCATAATATCATGTCAGTCCTCATATCAAGTCCACATATCAGTACGCCGCTTCCCTAGCTGCATAGCCCAGCGAGTGGAAGAGATCATACTATCCACCTGACCAGTAGTCTGCCAATACCTACCTAGCTTGTCGATAACGGACTCATTTGCGAGCTGGTCAAACTCAGCTTAGCTTATAGCCCCCTCACTCGGGCGAATAAGGCCACACCCCCTCCCAACTGACAATGACACAGTGGGAGACGTGGCCTACTAGTATTTGGCACTCTGGCGCTCATGTATCCACTCGGTCTAGACGCTGAGGCGTCTCCTGAGCTCAGAGGTTTAGGGACTTTCATCCACAGACATCCAAAGTGCCCAGATGCTTGAACCAAATATTTTCAGTGTCCCATCTGGCCATCCAAGACATGCCTGTGGAGGTCACAACCCTAATGTCGCTAGGGCATACAGTAATCACAATTACATAATGCAAGATGCATGAGTCATACAATCCAGTCATGCATCAATCCTGTGCATACCGTGCACTCATGTGAGATAACCTCCGCCTATCAGGGAGTCTTATAACAACCTGCCCAATGACATATGCAATGGTCAATCACATCTCATAATAAATATGCAGATGATGCGTATGGGCATGTATCATGATGCTATGCTATCACATACTCATAATCAGTATCAATAATCGGCATTGACAATCGACCTCGATAATGTGGACATTTAACCAACATTGCTCCCAAGGAATGGCCCTCATAGAGCTTATCATATAGTGGACTTATGGCCTCACACAAGGGCCAAATATACAACACCATGGGCCTCACTTGAGAGCTTAATACACATCACGATGGGCCTTTCACATGGGCCTAACATACATCACAATGGGCTTCATCGCGTGGTCCTCAAATGCATTATAATAGGCCTCATCACATAGGCCTCATATACATCACATTGAGCCTTAAACACGGGTTGAATACACATCACAACGGGCCTCAAATATGGGCCACATATACATCACATTGGGCTTCAACAATCGGCCTCGATATCCGGCCTCGACAATCGGAATCAACCTTGATAATTGACCTAGACAATTGGCCTCGACAATCAGAATCGGCCTCGACAATCGGAACCGGCCTCGATAATCAGAATCGGTATCGACAATCAGAACCGGCCTCGATAATTGGAATCGACCTCGATAATCGGCTTTGACAATCAGAATCGCCTCGATACTCAGCCTCGATAATCAAAACCGGCCTTGACAATGGGAATCGGCTTATACAATCGAAATCGGTATCGACAATCGACATCGATAATCTGCCTCGATAATCGACACCGACAATCAGTATCGATAATCGGCATCGACAACCAGCACATAGAAAAGGTGGGGTCCATAGATGAACAAATAATCAACCGTAATATAAAGATCGACCCTCGGCCGTGGTTATATCAAATCCAATAGCACAGAGCCATCCGTCTATGGTGAATGGGGCCCGCTGATTAGGGTTAACCCACTTAGAGAATGGTGCGAATGGGCCGAACAAGGCCTACGGGAAGGTCACAATGAGGACATCTAACCATCATTGCCCATCAATGTAGACATCTAACCAATATTGCTCCCAAGGAGTGGCCTACATAAGGGATTCATACACGATGTAACGGCACACATACATCACATTGGGCCTCATCCATGAGCCTCGAATACATCAAATGGGTCTAATCTACACCGCAATGGATCGTTCACACGACCTAACATACATCAAGTCAAACCTAATCACATGGGCGTAATATGCATCGCAACGGCCACTCACACGGGCCTAATACACATCACTATGGACCGCATCACATGGGCCAGAATATATCACAATGGGCCTCAGCACATGGGTCATAAATACATCACATTGGGCCTCATCATATGGGCCTCATATGCTACACATCGGGCCTCATTATAAGGGCCTCATATACATTAAATTGGGCCTCACTTATGGGCCTTATGCAAGGGCCACACATGATCAAGGTAGGCCCCATGATTTGGACGGTTTGGAGAAAACACATACATTGCATAGGTCTCACCGTCCATACCTGGATAGTGGACTGCATGGATGAACACATGTATCATGATAGGGCCCATCATCCAAATCATGGTGGGCCACATCCAAAAGAAAGAGAAATCGATGAACGGCTTGGAATAAAACACATATATCATGGTAGGCCCCACATGGTACCATGGATGCATGGAGTGAATATAACACTTCATCCAGGTGGGCTTCACAAGTCCTGTCCAGATGGAAAGTGTGGATACATGATACATACATCAGAGAGGGTCCCACATGGACGGTGGGTATAAGACACATGCACCATGGATAGGATCCCACCATCCTACACATATGGATGGTGATGATGGGACCATGCATCATGGCCTGGCTCCACATGGCTGGGATGGAACACGTACATCAATGTGGGGTTCCACACCACCATCCAGGAATAGATGGACGTTGTGGATATAGAATACATACTACAAGGTGGGTTCCCACCCACATGTGTGGGGTGGCCATGTCCTCCAGATAGATGGACAGTCTGGATATAAAACATGCATTACGATGGGGTCCATCGTCCTGGCCAATGGACGGTTGGATGAAACCATACATCATGGTGGGGCACACAGCCCTTACTGACGTCGGTCAGCTATATAGCTGGTGCGTGGTAGCCCAGCCAATCCGTTTCCATCGTGAGTGGGTCCCGTGTGGGACCCATCATAACATTTATTTGTCATCCAATCTATTAATAAGGTCACATAGACCCGGATGAAAAGGAAAAAATAAATTTCATAATGATCCAAAGCTCATGGACCTATGGAGTTTCAATGGCAGACGTTCAATCCTACTATTTCTTATGACATGGGCCACCTGAGTTCCAAGTACAGCTGATTTTTAGGGTGGTCCACGGTTAGAAAGGGGGGCCACCAATGCACGGCGTTGATGTTCTACACCCATCATGGTGGGGCCTACGGCTGTGGGTCCTAACCCACCTCTAAACGCAGCAGGACGCTGTTGCACGTCCTCTAAACGCCAGCAGCAGCAGCCCCTACAGCTTATATATTTAATTTAATTTAATTTTTTATTTTTATTTTTGATTTTTTATGGTTTTTTTGTGGTAGGGCCCGCATTAGGTAGATCCACTCCACCCATTGGATTGTAGGACTCAAGACAGTCTAAATGAGTCCAATATGTAGAATGTTTTGGTAGGTAAAAACATCAAGGTGGGTCCTAGTAGCCTTGAACGGTATAAATCATTATTTTCTATGCTATGGCCCGCCAGAAAATCGGATTAGCTTCATTTTTCGGCTCAACGCCTAAAATGAGTTGGGAAATAGGATGGATGGCGTGGATTGAATTCATACATCAAGGTGGGGCCTGCATGAGCCGTCCACCCCAAGGCTTTGAATCAAATTGATATTTATTTTGTTAGTTCACGTCCAGCGTCCCTGGACACTAGACGATTTGGGCATAACACATGTTTAAGGTGGGCCTTGCTCAGGTGGGCCACCTAATGGCTGGATGGGGTGGATAAGACATACATCAAGTGGGGTACATCCGGGTGGGCCACACGGCCACATCATCACACAAAAATATGAAAGAGAGAGGGAGAGAGAGAGAGAGAGAGAGAAAGAGAGGAATATCGAGTGATGGAGGGACCCCGGCACTATGGGCCCTCCCTTCTATACATCAAGTGGGTCCCATTACATGTGGACCCACCGATCAAAATCAATGGTGGAGATCCTTTCTCCACCAAAATGTAAGGTCTAGATGACCCTATTCATGCAAGGAAAATAAACATCATGATGGAGTCCATGGAGAATGGCCCCATCATGGAATGATCATGAGAATCAAGGTGGACCATTGGCCATATTTAGGGTTCAAAGTGAGATCCATACCATCAATTGGTAAGCCCCACTTGGCCCATCATCAAAAGAACGAAATCTCATCCTATAGAAACACCCACCTATGCTTCTTGGTCCAATGAAATCCCTAGCTCCTCAGCTTCGACTTTAACGGAAGATGATGGAGATTGGATGGTTGGATGATGAAGATGAGAGGTAATAGGTGGGTCACACAAAGCTCTCTCATAGAGCTCTCATGCCTTAGATGGTTGCTTGCTTGAAAATGGGGAAGTGAGAGAAAGAGAGAGAGGATGGGATGTAAAGAGAGAGAGAGAAAGAGAGAGAGATGGGTGATGTGTACTTGACATATAAGGGATGGGTTTGTAAGAGAGAGTTGACTTAAAGGGAGGGGTGGTTGTACTTGACATGATGTGGTGATTGATGGGATTGATTTGACATGTTCTCTCTTGGGTTTTACAACTGTATGACATTTTTCTTGAACTAAACGCGAGCACACATCTCCTAGCTTGGATATCGCCTCGGTGCGCGAGACACGGTGTTAGAACTGCGACGATGGCGCGGTCGTACTAGTATAAGTCTCGAGTCAAGCCGACTCTAAAATATGGGATATGACTAGGGGTTGCACACAAATGCTATCTACCCGTTGTGGGTAGCCAAAATTTGACCAGGAGGACCACGGAAGCTTACAAAATAGTACAGGCTAGGATACAGGTCTTACAATAGAGGCTCGCATTTCTGTAATAGGCCATTTGCAAACTTAATGAAGAAATATAGCATCTCCCACAAAGTGAGCACTTCATATGTAACGCCCTGAAAATCGGGGGTCGAGTATAACTCAACACCCAAGTTCCAACGCATCACTTATGCAATATAAATAATGATGATTAAATGTTATCTGTGTTAGAGCAATAAACATGAGTGAGATTATACCAAAACAGTAATTCATACTCCAGATTAATTGTATAAAAGCAAGCAGAAGACTGAACTATATATATGTATGTAAAAGAAAATAAAATCATTTCATTCTCCAGAGTATATGAACCCATCTGAGTCACCATATACATATGTCTGTTTTATGAACAAAATGTCAAAAATTCAACTAAGGAGTAATCCATGTAAGTCCCATCGACCCTGGCAGTCTAGTCGAAGCCGCCAAAATACTGCATAAATGAGAACTCGTCCTGGTCCTCGTCATAGTCCGGCTCAGCCTCCTGAGTCGTCAGCTCATTTAAATTTGAGACAGAGTCTAGTTGGTGTGCGCAACACCGTCCCGTAACGTGGGAGTGAGTAGCTAACTCAGTGGAACAATAAAGTATAGGTTAACATGTTATCAATACAGTCAAGCAGTAATGATAAAGCAGTAAAATTAAACACTCCTAACTACTCTTATTAATGCAAGTATGAATGCAGTCATGATGGATGCCCTCACCACACCCTCCTTCGTGCGACACCATCTTACGATCGCAGCATGTTTTCATCTCTCAGTGCTCCACATCTTCCAGTCACATGCAATGCATGATGAGCATGATTACTGAGTTTTTATTACTCCATTTCAAACAGCAGGATTGGGAAACTAAGGTACCTCCCTTGTATCATTCCCAAACATGATCCATTCTAGGGTCGTCAGTCCTAGTTAATCTCAGACGATGGTGTATTTTCTAAGTCACTGCAAAGGCTGCCAGGGCTGTTACGCACAAAGGTTACACCACTCCCCCATCACCTCTTTAACGATTCATCACTATACAGAAATAGGCCTAGTTCATACTCTATATACTGTGGCAAAACTCTAAGGCTCACTGCAATTTCAGAGTATGCTCGAGGTCACTACAAAGGGCTGTCAGGGCTGTTACGCACAAAGGTTACACCGCTCCCCCATCACCTTATCAATGTAGGCTGACAGCACGAATATAGTGTCCCATACCACCATAATCGGCTCATGAGTCTGGTTGCTTACTGGTCACTACAGGGAGGCACGTGGCCCCAGCGTAGGCCGACAGCTCGACCACGGTGTCCCATACCACCATAATCGGCTCACGAGTCCGGTTGCTCACTGGTCACTACGGGGAGGCACGTGGCCCCAGCGTAGGCCGACAGCTCGACCACGGTGTCCCATACTACCATGTCCAGCTCATGAGTCTTAGCGGATCGAGGTACCATGGTTAACGGGATTTCACTGGTAAGTTTGGTACCCTAGGTTCAAGCAGTACCAACATGGTGAACATACATTAGACATATCGGGTTACTTAACGAGTCTGACTAGCTCGAGCGCACAATCATCTGAACGACATGAAGTGCATAAGCACTTCGTGTGGCCTAACCACTGTCGCTAACTGAAGTACGACTCGGGTTCGTCAAACACATCTTACGTGGCGACATGAATCTCAGCCATGATCTCAAATTTGGTACCGATTGTCTGAACTATAGACAAAGTCCCAAACTCAATCAATCCTTATTCGTAGCATGTGGAGTAAAATATAATAAACAAAGTAATTCAAGCATGTTAGTAAGCATGTCATAAAGCATGTTATAAGGCATGTTATAAAGCACTACATAAATAGGAATACAAACACATATATTGCACCAGTAAGCGGTTTAAGTAAACAACCTCATGGAGGAAATCATACATGTCTTTAAGGTAGTTGAGAATCCCATCTCAACACCCTCCTAAGGCATCAACATCCAAACACTTACTCACACAAGCATTTTCACAAACACTTAACATACACTATTTCAACATACTTAGTGTATGTTAGCAAACATGTATTAGGGCGAGTCCTTTCGCCAAGAAAGTATTTTACGCATATATAATATATTTATACAACAAATAATCATGGCAAACACATCTCTAAAATATATATATATATATATATACGGTACTTTCTACAATACAGTATTTCTACATACATAGTGTATATTAGTAAAACATGTATTTGGGTGAATCCTTTCGCCAAATAAGTATTTTATCCATATATCGTATATTCATATGACAAATAATCATGTCAAACACATTTTCAAAATTTATACGTATACAGTATTTTCTACGAATACCTAGAATATGTAAAATTCCATAATCTACATCTTTAAACAAAACAAAAAACAGAAAGCACTTTGTACATGTGCAATTACATGCAGATCATGAATTTATCATTATCTGACATTGAAAACGTTGAAAACCGTAACCTATACACCTAAAGTCCTCACCTTATACCGTGGAATCGCAACGGATCAGCTATGTTTTCCAAGCTTTCGTATTTGGTAGTTTGGTAGCCTAAAGAATGAAATAGGTTAGCTATTTCATAACCTACAACCAACACACCCCAAAACAGATTTAGGGTTAGGGTTTCTTACCTCAAAATGAAGTCGGTGTCACCGGAAAAGCGGCAAGAACGGAGTGGTGGAGCTAGGGTAAAGGTTAGAAACAGTAACAGGGAGATTCTCCCACTTCTCTCACTCTTTCTCTCTCTTTTCTCACTTCTCTCTCTAGGGTTTTTCTCAAATTCGTATGGCTGTGAGAGAGAGTGTTCTAAGGTCCTTATATAGCCTAAAATCTCTCTGAAATAGATTGTGGACAAGGTATACTTAGGTTATAACCAAAGCAGCTTTGTTTCAGCTCAACGGAGGATTTCTAGCGGTCCTCCTTGAGCCAAAGGTCAGACGTAAGCTCACCAAACTTGGATCTACGTGTAGTTAGGTTTTCGTTTTAGTCAGATTCCCAGATCACACGTGGTGGACCAATTTCAGTTCAATGGTCAGCGGGTCTCGATCCGAAATTCCAAGTACATGTAAATGTTTATGAAATTTTTCCTGATCTGAGGGTGTATTTGGGTCAGATTCTGACGGTCTGGTAGCTTACAAATTGACTGCGAGTAACAAGTCTCAGATCAGTATTCTAGATATTTATTTTGTAAAGAAACAAGTGTTTTCACACTCCTTCGCTCCGGACTCAAGCGAACAGCCGTGGGACACTATCTGGGTCTAATTTCCGAGATGGTTGTCAAGCCCAGCGAGGCGGTCCTAAGTCCTTAACCTCGTATTGTTCGGACTCCCGATGTGCGGTCCAGACCTGATACGGAGTTTCAATGTGCTCCCGAGAGCAGTCGTGTAATGAGTTTGATCCTAGACTTTAGGGTAACCTAGCGTCAATGATTCTACAAGTTTTCGGTCTTGCAGATCGTATTTAAAGTGATTCAATTGGATTTCATGGCTAATCTAGTTTAGCACTTAGTTAACTTTGTCAAATTTCTAAAGGATTTAATCCTAAGTGATTTCTGGTCGAAGTGGTACTCGAGTCATTGTACGGCAATTTACGAGTCGTTACATCATACCACCCACAAATAAGTGAGCAAGCTGAGATTTTCAATAGAGAAATTAAACATATTCTAGAGAAAACGATTTACCCTGACTGTAAGGATTGGTCAATCCGATTGACCGATGCCTTATGGGCTTACCATACTACATTTAGGACTCTCATTGGAATGTCTCCCTTTAGACTCGTCTATGGGAAAGCTTGCCACTTACCTGTGGAGATGGAACATAGAGCCTATTAGGCTATTAAAAATTTGAATTTCAATTTGGACAATGTTGGCTTGCTGTGCAAACTTCAGTTGAATGAACTTGAAGAGATTCGGAATGACGCAAACGAGAATTCGAGAATTTACAAGGACAGAATGAAGGTGTTTCATGACCATCACATTCTCAGAAAATCATTCACACTAGGTCAGAAGGTCCTTTTATCAATTCTCGGTTACATCTCTTTTCAGGAAAACTCTGATCTCGTTGGACCGACACTTTCACTATTACTAATGTCTATCCTTATGGGGCCGTTGAGATTCAGAATCCAAACAATGGCAATGATTTCAAAGTGAATGGACATCGTTTAAAGCCATTTGTTGAAAAATTTGATTCAGAGGACATGTCCATACCTTTGAATGATCCTGTTTACTAAGACTGACCTCCTAGTCTGATGGAGGTGTAGTTAGGTTTATTGCTTTATGTTATTTTAGGATAGTTTGCTTTCTGCTGTTTTAGGATAGTTTGTTTATCTTCTATTTGAGTCTTTTGTGTTAACCCATTTTTCACACTGAGATCATTGGAAAAGCCTCAAAATTCCTTCTTCGGGTACTATCTTCCTATCACTTCCCTTGTCTTTTCATTGCCTCTTTTGCATTACATGTTTATTTCTTTTACATTGAGGACAATGTAGATTTTAGGTTCGGGATGGGAGATTAGGTAAACTAATCAGTTGTTTTCTTAGTCTTTGAACAAAAATTTGTGGAATTTTTGAAAAAAAAAAAGATAGAATTTTTTTTTTTTAAGTTTAAGATGCTTAATGTTGATGATTTATGTGTCTTGAATTCAGTTATTTAGAGATTTTGAAGTGAGTTCGAATTACTAATCCATGATTGGGAGTTTTAAATGTTGATCGAGTCATGATGTCATATGTCACATCTAGCTTTCACATTAAAGTTTCAGTCAACATTGAATTGTTAACTGGGTGATTATTTAGCATGAAAGGAACCAACTTGGGGAATTTGTCCATCACGTTAAAAAAATAATAACAATAATACCCAGCTAAAAACAATTATTTTCATAAAGGCTATCTATTAAAGATCTTTAAAAAGGTTGACATAGCATGAAAGCCATTGATGGAAAAATCAAAAGATGAAGGAATAAAAGGGGAATTAAAAGATAAACTTTAAGGCAAGTTTCGTTTTAGGTTTTGGTTGTCCTGAATGCTCTTTTAATTATCAATGTTATCATGAAAATGAAGAATTGAACCTTTGATTGTGATAAGTCTAGACTCATTATGCACCTATGGAACTCAATGTTTGGAATGATTCTAATTAGAGGATTAATGCTTTGAACTTGATTATGAAGTTACCAAGTGCTACAATTTAGGAGAGAATAATGCTCAACATTGATGTATTTTAAAACTCTATTATCTGGATTGTTTTTTAAACCTCTTGAGCTTATAGAAATTATACAATGGTTTTTGAAATATTTTTTCTCATACTTAGCTCGGGACTAGCAAAATGCCAGTTGTGGATTGTGTTGAGGGTTAAATATTGCATATTATCCCCCATTTCTTACTTGGTTTTATGAACATGATAATGCTTAATGTTCTATTTTAATCATGTTTATGTTGCAAGGTGAATTTAAGAGCTTAGATTGAAAAGGATGCTAAAAGCATGGATTTAATGCTCAAGAATCACCAAGGCAAAGGAGGGATCTTAGGAGACCAAGAACGGAAAATTCTCATGCCAAAGATCCAAGGAAACCAAGTACAGAGGATGGAGAAAAGTTTGGCAAGAGCACAAGTAAAACAACAAAAAAACAGTCAATTTCGGTGCTACCTAAGCCAACTTAGGTAGCTACCTAAAGTACACAAAATAGTCCAGCAAGAAAATAGATTAATTCGGTGCCACCTAAGCTTAATTCGATACCACCAAAGTCAATTTCAATAGCAACTTCAGTAGCACATTTTGCTACCTAAGTACTCTGCACATACAATTTCATATGTGAAAATTTTCAAATATGACTTCAGTGCTACCTAAGCCAACTTCAATGCTACTAAAATCGCGCAGAGTTGTTGCATAAGGCCAACGCAGATTGCGTAAATTGAGGCTTTTTATAAGTAGTTTCCAGAAATTTCAAGTTGGTGCGTAAGAGGAAAATACACAACTATAAATAGGAGTCTTTAGGACATTTATAAGCATCATCTAGAGTTTGAGGAGTGGAGCAAAAGCGTGGAGAGCCACCACCAAGAGTTTTTCTTCCTCTTCCTTAGTTATTTTTATGTTTTTCTTAAGAGACTTTAGTTCAATCATGTCTATGGTTGGCTATACCTCTTAGCTATGGCTAAGAGGTGAAAGTTGTAGTGTGATTGGGGTGTGTGCTTTGTTTTGATTCATGTTTTGTTGAACTCTTTTGGATTCTAGTTTGATTATAAGGAATATTTTTAGTTTTTAATGGTTTGTTGTGACTTATAATAGATCTGCGATAGCTTTGAATATCTTCTTTTCCTGATTTGAGATGGTGAAATTAGCAAGTCCAGTTGTTCACCATCATCCCTTAGGCATGTTAGGATGATGGAATCTTTCCTAACCTTCACAATTTTCTTATGATTGGTTATGGGATTGGTAAATCCTATTGTTTGCCTTGTCTCCTGGGCATGGTTAGGTGATGGAATCACTTCCAAATCCTCACGACTCTCATCCATTGATGATTAGATCCATAAGAAGTTCAGAGATATGACAAATTTCTTATTACCAATCAGATAAGATAGGACTCTAATTCCAGTTGTGTCCTTGAATCAAGCAATGTAGCATCCCGAGAAGCTACAAGTGGATTCTTGTCACCTTAGTTCCTTTTAATTGATAATTTAAACCTTATTCACAATTAATCCTTTAAATTCAGAATTTTATTTTAATTCTTCATCTAGTTCTAGCTTAAGTTAAACTCAAAAGATATATACAGGTCGGTCCCTATGGATTTGACCTGGGTCTCACCAAGATTATAACTATATCGTGACCCTACACTTGGAGTTGTGTAACGCTCCAAATTTCAGGGGCAGAGTAGGAACTCAGCTCCCGAATTCTCGGGTGCCACGTGTGCCCTAATGAGCTTCAGATTTAATTACATATGGATGATCTCAAAAGAAATGGAGAGTTTAGCAAGGCATGAAGCATAAGTAAGTCATAAAGCAGTATCAAGTACCACTAAATATAAAAATATCCAAACCACAAATCCAAAAATATCCAAACTGGGAACTAGTCCCACCTATACATATGTCCCAAAGTGACTAAGGCCCTGGCCCATACCCCGTGATTACTTAAACTCGGATTAAAATGATCCACCGAAAGTCTAGAAATACGCTTGCTCGTCACGTCTACGCTGGGGTCCCCCAGCGCATTCAACTCCATCATCCCTGAATATATAACAGGTTCTGGTTGGTGTTTTAAAACACCATCCCAGAGTGGGAGTGAGTGATCAACTCAGTGGTACTATTAACTATAAGTTACACAAGTTATCATGAACAAGAGTAAATTTAGTGAAAAACATACATTCACAGAATCCTAGATACTCTGATTAATGCAAATGTATGGTTTAATGATATGATGCATGCCTCTCACAATAACACTCCCTCTTGTGACAACATCTAACGTTCGTGAACTAACACTCCCACAAGCGACCTCGACTACCCAATTACAAAAGTAGCCAATGCATGCAGTGCACATGTTAGCCGAGTTGATTAATTAGGTTCATTCATCCAGTAGGTTGGGAAAGTTGAGATACCCTAACGGATTGTTGCCCTAATCCGATCGCACAGCTCTAATGGACGTGGCCGTATGACACTCGCAATTCTTAGCCCTTGTGGGTTCGTTAATCCCATAGTTCTCAAACTCATATGAAAACAATTAGGACTCCTGAGTCCTGCTCGTGGTCACTACGAGGAGGTCGTCTTCCCAGCGTAGGCCAACAGCTCGGGTTTAGTGTCCCATACCACCATACCCGGCTCACGAGTCCTTGGTGCTCACTGGTCACAACGGGGAGGCTCGTCAACCCAGCGTAAGTCAACAGTATGGGCATAGTGTCCCATACCACCATCTCGTGTAGTCCAACTACAGCCGGTAATTCGCGGTTCGACTTGTCGAGCCAAACTTGCCCGTGGGCGGACCTAACGGAAAGGTGACCCAAAGGAATTCCAGTTGGTTAGCTGATCCATAAAGGGGCATGTGCACAAGTATGTAGCATACATTCAACAATTTCAGGGATAATACTAACATAAATTAACATATTTCAGAATTTCAACAATATGGACAGCAATACACTCAATTCCCATAAATTAACCGCATGCGACAAAGTCTAACTTACGAAATCAGTAACATTGGGAAATCAAGTTCAACATATTTCAACAATTCAGCAAAGTAGACAGCCATACACCCAACTTACACCATTTCAATAGCGTGTGCTAACATATAACATACAAATCAGCAACACAGGGGAAAATAAATGCAACATAATTCAGTCATTCGACAAGTGGACAATAATTCACCCAATTACCTCTATCAATTACATGTGGCAAAATTTAAGGTGCAAAATCAACAACATTAGGGAATTGCACACATAATTCCCTAAATTTACCAAAAATTCAGAAATCTACGTATCAAGGAAACTCGGGATCTAAATCCCTCTCCCCAATTTTAGGAAAATTCTATGCATGGATCCTAAACCAAACAATACATAAAATTCAACAACATGCACACATATCCTTCACACAAAATCACTATGATTTAAGCTAGGCACGATAATCGGCCACCTAGAGGTAATGGTAGGAAGGTGGGCCACACCTAGCTCTTTCTCATGGTGAGCATGGACATCCACCTCCCATGGTTGCTTGGGAGAATGAGTTTGAAATGAGAGAGAGAGAGAGAGGATGGGATGTAAAAGAGAGGGATGGGTGAGTAATGGGGTGTGATGGGTGAGTGAGTAATGGATGTGTACTTGTGTAAGAGAGAGTGTTAACTTTGGGAAGGGGTGGTTGTACTTAGGGATGGGTGTTGTACTTGACATTTGATTGATTGATTGAGTGACGTATCATAGAGATTCCATCGGTATTTACAACGGGCGGCGTTTTTCTCAAACTGAACGCGTGTGCACATCTCCTGGCCCAGGTATCGCCTTGGCGCTCGAGATGCGGCGTCAGAACCACGGTGACGGCATGGTCGCAAGTGTACAATTCTCTGGTCGAGCCGACTCTGGAATACGGGATACAACTCAGGATCGCGCGCAACTGCTATATACGTATCGCGAGTCGCCGGAATTCGACCGGGAGGACCGCGAAAGCCTATGAAACAATACGGATTAGAATACGAGTCTTATAACTCTTCCATCCTAATAAAAATTTCATCCTTGAAATTTACTATCACGCAAGACAAGGCAAGGGAGGAAGCATCGGTATAAACATATACAAGGCATAATCAATCTATAAACAATTAGCGCTCTCTAATCTGATGGTCGCGCCCTCAGGATGCCTCATCAACACTATGATGACCCCACTAATCCTCAGATTCCGGATCAGAAGCGATCGATACTGGAATACTATTCAGCCTCATAATCTCAACGGTAGGGAGCTAATCAAAAAAATCGCTAAGTTATTCGAACTCGGGGATCTAACCATTCTAGGTTCTCAACATTCATAGAGTGCATGGTAGCTATCAGTAGATATGTGATGTTATCTTCAGGTATTCCCAAGTTATGATCTGATACCAACTTCTGTCACGCCCCAAACTTGAAAATCGGCCTCATAAAATTTTTGATCGCTGAATTCAGTGCCAACAGCATCCATAGTACTCCATTCTCGGCACCCAGCATCCATACGCCAGATTCCGATCCTAGGATCCTACAAGGAGGATTTTTCAATATACATTTAACTTATAATAAGCATAACCACAAGTATACCCAAATCACAAAGGCAAGTCATCATCACATATCCACTAATATAAACAATTGAATACAATGCTGAAAGGAAAATATATATATATATTAAAGTCAAAGCTCCAGAAGACTGCTACACGCTCCATGCTCGACGCTGCTGCAACCTAACGTCACCTGTACACATCTATCATGCATAAGCTTATAGAAAGCTTAGTGGGTGGTGAAAGTGTATGCGCAAGATAAGTGTCGAATATGCAATACAATGTCATAAATCATACAATATCGAAATAGGTGAAAATACTGACAAGATCATGAATCATATGATATCAAAGTAAGCAGAAATATACTGATAAGTCCATGACTGTCATAAGCCGTACCAAGGCTATGTAATGCAAGGCATGAATGCAACAGTTATATCAATGCAGAAACATGGCAACCCAAAATGTTAAATGCTGAGGATGCAATGCAATATGCGGTGCAAATGAAATGAACAAGCTGGAGTGAATTTGGGATGATAGTACATAGTATCGCAAGGTATGGGGTCCATCACGAGGGACTTCTATCCAAACCAGTCCCATACCTAAATTTGGATAGTCAGACTCAATGTAGTAAACTCCTGATCTCAGGTTAGTCGCGTACCCTAAACAAAATCTTGACCGTTACGAAGGTACACGTAATAAATAATTGCACACCACCAGCCTGAGTGAATAGTGAATGAATGAATGAGAATGCAACTCCTGCTCAATAAGTCCACATATCAATACCGTACATCTCTGGGATCATCACCGGGGTCTAGTACACTCTAAGCTAGCGACCACCCCAGCCAGCCGCGTAGCCTAGTGAGTGAAAAAGACGTCACTACCCGCCTACCAATAGTATACTATTGCCTACCGGGCTCGTCGATAGCAGGCCCATTCGGGAGTTGGTCAAACTTAGCCTAGCTTATATCCCCCACACTCGAGCGGATAAGGCCACACCCCCTCCCAACCGACCACGACACAATGAGAAATGCGGCCTACTGGTATTCAGCACTTAAGCGCTCATGTATCCACTCGGTCTAGTCATTGGGGCGTCTCCTGGCCTCGGAGGTTTAGGGACTTTCACCTATGGACATTCAAAGTGCCCAGATGCTCGAACCAAACATTTCTAGTGTCCCATCTGGCCATTTACGACATGCCTGTGGAGGTCACAGCCCTGATGTCACTAGGGCGTACAGTAATCACAATCACACAATGCACGATGCATGAGTCATGTAGTCCAATCATGCATCAATCCTACGCATACCATGCGCTCATGTAGGATAACTTTACCTATTAGGGAGTCTCATAAACCATCTGTATTATGGCATATACAAGGGTCAATCACATCTCACGATAAACATGCAAATGATGCATATGGGCATGTTTCATGATGCTATGCTGTCTCATACTCATAATCGGTATCAATAACTGGCATTAACAATTGGCCTCGACAATATGGACATTTAACAACATTGCTCCCAAGGAATGACCCACATAGAGCCTAACATATAGTGGACCCATGGCCTCACACAAGGACCTAATATACAATACCATGGGCCTCACTCAAGAACTTAATACACATCACGAAGGGCCTCTCACATGGGCCTAATATACATCACAAGGAACTCCATCGCTTAGCCCTCAAATGCATCACAATGGGCCTCATCACATAGACCTCATATTCATCACATTAGGCCTTAAACACGGGCTGCATATACATCACATAGGTCTTGACAATCGGCCTTAATAATCGAAATCGCCCTTGACAATCGGAATCGGCCTATATAATGGCCTCGACAAATCGGCCGAACAAGGCCTAAGGGAAGGTCACAATGTGGACACTAAACCATCATTGCCCATCAATGTGGACATTTAACCAACATCTCTCCCAAGTGGTGGCCCACATAGAGCCAAACATATAATGGGCCCACAGCCTCACACAAAGGCCTAATATACAATACAATGGGCCTTACTCAAAGGCCACATATACACAATAGGTGGGCCCTGCTCTTGGACCTCAAATACATGACATGTGGGCCCTACACATGGGTCTCATATGCATCAAATGGGTCACGTATCTGGGCCTCGAATATATCAAATGAGCCATGCATCATTGGCCTAATACATATCATAATGGGCCTTATCACATGGGCTTATATACATAATAGGTGAGCTCTACACATGGGCCATTAATACATCTCAATGGGCCACAACCCATGGGCCTCAGTACATCACAATGGGCAACAACCTGTGGGCCTAAAATACAACAAGTGGGCTACATCAATGGGCGGCACCAATGGGCCTCATATACAACAAGTGGGCCCTGCACATGGGTCTCATATGCATTGCAATGGGTCATATCCCATGGTCATAAAAACTGATGGATGGTAAGGATAAAATAAATATACCATGGTGGACCGTAGCCCATGAACGACGTGCATACAAGACATACCTTAGGTGGGTCCATGAGCATGGCCCACCAGAGATTTGAATCTACCACACTTTGCACAGTGGTGTGCTCCACCTGATACTTGAATCAGTCTCATTCCCTGGCCCATGGCCAGTGAGTTGGGATGGACGGCATAGATATTACACATACCTCCATGGGGCCCACAGGGCTTGGGACATCAATACAGCAACTAGTTAGCTGGTGTATGCGTACACCAACCAATCCTCTTGTAGGGGGTCCCACGTAGGGCCCACCATAACGTTTATTTTTCATCCAATCTATCCATACGGTCACGAAGACCTGGATCAAGAGAAAAAAAAATTCATATGGATTCAAAACTTCTGTAACCCAAAAAGGGTTTTAATGGTGGACGTTGAATCTCCTGTTGCTTTCTGCCATGTGGACCACCTGAGCTTCCATCTACAGCTAATTTCAGGGGTTCCCCACTATTTAAATGGGCCACATCAAATGCATGGTATTGATGTCCAGCACACATCAAGGTGGGGCTCTGGTGGGACCCCGCCCCACCGTTAGAAAAAGAAGACACCTTGCTTGCAGAAGATCTCGGACCGCACGGCAAGAAGCAAAGCGTCACCCTCTTTTTTTTTCCTAAGGAATTTCTTAGGTGGGGCCCACATCGGGATAATATAGTTTGTCCGCTGGGTTCTATGACTCATGACGGATCTAATAAGCCCAATATTGGGTATGTTTCGGTGTGTAAAAACATCACAGCGGGCCCTAATAATTTATATCACTCAAAACCACTATCTTCTACTATAGGGCCCGCTAGAGATCTGGATTAGCTTCATTTTTTAGCTCACTGCTTAAAATGAGCAGGGAAATTGAATGGACGGTGTGGATCAGACACAAATGTCATGGTGGGTCCCACCGCCCTATCTGGACAGTGAGGACACCACACATGAGACACCTCACTGTCCCAGGACAGTGAGAAAACACATGCATTACGGTGGTTCCCACCATCCACAGATGGACGGTGAGGGTAAAACCCACACATCACGGTGGGGATCACACCCACGTCCAGATCGCTGGACGGTGTGTATTACATGCACACATCGGGTGGGTCCATGTACACGTGGCTCACCCATTAAATCAAGCTGATATTTGTGGATTCCTTCATCCAGGTTATCCATCAATGGCCAGTGAGAGGGGCTCCACCAACTGGATGTCCAGAAAATCTTGACAGCCTAGATTTTGGCTGAACCCATTAGGTGGGCCACACACTTCATCATCAACAACATAAAAAAATGAAAGAGAGAGAGAAAGAGAGAGGGAGAAAGAGAGAACGATGGAGATGGGAGGGACCCCGCCACTATGGGTCCCTCAAAATAAAATGCGTACATCAAGTGGGTCCCATTACAAGTGGGCCCTAAATAAAAAAATGAGATGATGAACACCACCGTTAGATCTCTTGTTCCTTCTTCTGCCAATGCATGATAGAGTTCCAATGGACGGACTTCAACGGTTGAGATCGATCATGAAGGGTGGGATTGGATGTAGTAAGGTGGGCCACACCTAGCTCTTTTTCATAGAGAGCTTGGACGTCCACCTCTCATGGTTGCTTGGGTGAATGAGTTTGAAATGAGAGAGAGAGAGAGGATGAGATGTAAGAGAGAGAGGGATGGGTGAGTGATGAGGTGTGCTGGGTGAGTGAGTGATGGATGTGTACTTGTGTAAGAGAGAGTGTTGACTTTAGGGAGGGGTGGTTGTACTTGGGGATGGGCGTTGTACTTGACATTTGATTGATGGATTGATGTGACGTGTTATAGAGATTTCATCGGTATTTACAACGCGCGGCATTTTCCTTGAACAAATGCGAGTCCACATCTCCTGGTCCAGGTATTGCCTCGACGCCCGAAATGCTACATTGGAACCACGGCGACGACACGGTCGCAAGGGTACAAGTCTTGGGTTGAGTCGACTCTAGATACGGGATACAAATCAGGATTGCGCGCAACTACTATCTACGCATTGCGGGTCACCGAAATTCGACTAGGAGGACCGCGGAAGCCTATAGAACGATACAGACTAGGATACGAGTCTTACACTGCGATCGCCTGAACTCGGACAAGAAGGATCCACCGAAAGTCTGGAAATATGCTTGTTCCTCCTCATCGTCCACGCTGGCATCCCCCAGCGCATTTAGCTCTATCATCCTTGCATCTATAACAGGTTCTGGTTTATGTTTTAAAACATCGTCCCATAGTGGGAGTGAATGATCACCTCAGTGGTACCATTTGAAAAGGCTGAGCTAAGAGTCTTAGAAGGGGGATGAATAGGACTATACCAAATTATAAATTTAAGTGCGGAATAATAAAGAAATAATTAAAGATAACACTTATCAATTCAAATAGTAGAAATGAATAACAACCTCAAATGTGCAAGTATTGAGAGGTTGATACCGATGTTGTTTTAAGGACAACCTTACAGCAAAAACCAATGACTTATGGTAGGACAACCTGATTTCTAGAACGGTTTGTGTATCAAAAACTTAAACAAATACAGAGGAATAAAGAATAAAACAGAAATAAATTTCTACTGCTATTACAACATTCACCACATGTGCAGAAAGTAAATTACAATCATTCACCACTTATGCAAAAAGTAAATTACAATCATTCACCAAAAAATGTTGAAAATAAAATACAACATTCAACCACTTAAGCACATGCAACCATTCACCACAACTCCAGCAATTATAGCTGTTCGCTTGTGTGTACACCAACTGTTAAAAAACAGCCACATAACTACTCCACTCCCAATATCCTCACACAGTGGATATTAGCTTTCACTATGAAATAGGTTTTCCAAAGTTCACCCAAAACTTCACAATTGTGTTTTCAAAGGGCTACCACAATTAAAAACCTACTTACTGAGATTTTCTGGCTATCTTAGTCAAAACCAAACATGAAAGATTTTCTGGTAATCTTACAAACCAAATAATGAAAATAGAAATGTACTTATCTGAAGATTTTTCTTTTGATGAAGTCCAGTAGAACTGATTCGAAGTAGATGTTCAATGTAGACGTTCAATATACAATCTCACATATGAAAGGGTTCTTAGATCTAAATGATTTTTAGATTAAATTGTCCAGGGCTAGATTGATTTGATTTTGATCTCAAAAAGGGTAAAATCAATATTCCCTTTACAAAAAAATTAGAATAGAATAGAGATCAGAAAATCAAATACAAAAAACTATTAAAAGAATCTGAAATACTAACTAATTAGCTTCTCAAATGTGGGGAGAAGTTCTCTCAGAGTTGTGATTTGAATATCTTGGAATTGAGTGAAAAACTCTGAAAATCATCCTCAATTTATAGGCAAAAATATTGTTCACTCGACTGGCCCAGTGGTCGGTTTGACTGGTTAAAGAATCAACAAGAATTCAAAATTTTGGGCGCGATAAGATAAGATCGCTACTCGACTGGTCGAGTGGCCTGCTCGATTAGTCGAGCCCTGCACTCGAATGGTCGAGTGGTACCCAGTTTGGTTGCTGGACTTTGAGTCGAGCCTGCTCGACTGGTCGAGCACTGTTCACTCGACTGGTCAAGTGGTCTCCACGACTGGTTGAGGGTCCAACAAAAATTCTGAAAATTAGTAACAAACCTTGGACTGGTCGAGGGAATTCTTGGACTGGTCGAGCCAGTACTTAGACTAGTCAAACATAGGCTAAGACTAGTCGAGATAAAGCCTATAAAATTATATAATGACTCAAATTAAGTATGCAATCAATATGACCTATCATATGGTCAATCTAGGATCATTCATACCTTATAGGTGAAAATTGAACAATGAAACATCGTTCGCTTCGGTTGATAGATTATCATGAAGTACTTTGAAGCTTGTCATCTTGAAGTACTTTAAAGCTTGAGCTTGAGAGCTTGTAACTTGAGTTTCAACTTGAGTATATGATCTTAAGCTTGAGAATATTACTTGAGCTTGAATTCTTTAAGTAATGCACACTGTCTTGATATAGTTGAAACTTGAAAACTTGATCTAGTACTTGAACTTCTAGATCTTGTACTTGAGCTACTTGAACTTGAATTTGAACTTCTTAAACTTGTACTTGATTGTAGGCAAGGATGATATAACATTGAGCTACACAAGATACAGATTTCAAGAGGTTTTAGCACTACGAAATTTGACAATCCTAGGAGCTAGATAAGATAGCATTTACAATCTCCCCCTTTGTCAAATTTGTGATTGTGACAAAACCAAATAAATAATATGATGCACATAGTAAAGATATGCACAATAAAGAATCATGCACCAGTTATAACTTGGTCAAAGAATCATGCACCAGTACTCAAAGAATCATAATCATGCACCAATACTCAAAGAATCATAATCATGCACCAATACTCTCCCTCAATACATTACTCCACAAAATCAAAGAGGAGAGGCAAAATCCAAGAGGAGAGGAGAAATTAGCTAGAGAAATTAGCTTCCTAACCACTGCTCTTCTCCACATTTGTAACATACATCCACTCTATAGAATCCAATATCATAATGAAATAGGCATATCAACACAAATTCTCCCCCCTTTTGTCACAATATGAAAAAGGAAAGAATGTATAAATGATGATGGAAACAAGAGAGCAAAGTGTAACAATAGAGAGAAGTTACGTCAAGATAACATAAATGTTGTAAGATAATCATTCAAACAAGTCCACAATAAGAACAAAACATGTCCAAGCATACAAAGTTAAGAGAAATCCACGTATAAAAGTTATTATAAATTAGAAATGCAAAACTAATCTGAACCAGAAGGAGCAGGTATGGAAGGATCGATTTGATGTAGTCCCTTATTAATGCCCCTCAGATATTTGTGCATGTATTTAAATTGATTTTCTTGGGACACATGCATACCTTTTACCTTTTCCTTAAGAGAAGGCAAACGTTCATCAAAATCAGACGGTTGAAAATCAGGATCTACTGTAGAGTTAGATTCAATCTCAACAAAGGTGTCATCTATATTGATATCATCTAGAGGCAAAGCATCCTCCTCTTCATTTGCTTCAGCTGCTCCACTAGCACCCTCATCAACTTGGCCTGGGGCCAACTTCAAATTCATCTTATTAATATTAGAGTTGTTGAAGGGTAGATCGTAAATTAGAGCTTCTCAACAAGTTTAACCACTAGACTATGGGCGGCTAATACAGTCATAAGATAAGCAAAAGGTATATCACTGTGACTTAGATGGAGACGAAACTTAATCATGATATAACAAATCAGTGAAGGAAGACACACAGAGACTCCAGTAATAATAGAATGAAGAATACGAACCATGAATGTAGTAAGCTCGGTTTTGTTACCAGATATAGGGTAGACATTTGAAATGAAAATCCTATGAAGAACCCTGTATCTGGGTAACATAAACTTAGAATCGAGCGCATTTCCAGTACTCCATTTCACAAAAAATTACATAAAACTCTAGTGAGCATTCGCTTCTCAGATTCAAAAGGTTTTGCTACAAGAGAACTAATGGGAACACCGTTATCATTAACTGGAAGGTCCATTAATCTAGAAATGAGGTGACGGTCCACATCAATTTAACCTTCTCTAGTAAACATAAGATTCTCAATAGAGAAGTCAGTAATACAGGCATACATGGCTTGCGCAATAGAGCAGAATGTCGGACCGCCCTAATGTAAAATGTTATCCCATCCTACAGATTGAAGGAGTGGAAGGATACCAAAAGGAGCCAAATGATCAATGTTAATTGTTTGTTCTACCATCATGTTGTGTAAGCGAATATCCCGCACATACTCGGGATCTTCCTCGGGTAACTGAAGATGGCGCACCGTGATAAGAGCGAAACGAGAAGAAGAGGGACCACGAGATCCATCTTCTTATTTTTACTCTCTATTACAACAAGGAAATCAAGGAATACAAGGATTACAAAAGAGGCAAGAAGGGTTTCAAGCAAAACAGATTTTTAGCTAAAAATCACCAAACAACCATAAACCTTGAAATAAATAACAAAATCAAGTAAATGGAAGTGCAAAGAACTCAAATCTATAAGGAAATTGAAAATGATGCACTAACCAAAGAGGAATCGAAGATGGGTTCGACCGGTCGTGGTAGGGCTTGTTGGAGAAGAAGAACCAAGTGAAGAAAAATGTGTTTTTTCCCAAATAAAAAGCAAAACTCGAGTTTCACAACTGGTCGTGTACATACTCGACCAGTCGAGCCACGACTGGTCGAGTGTGTACTCGACTGGTCGTGCACCATTGACAAGTTTCAATTATTCATTATTTTAAATTTTAAATTTTTAAAATAATAAATATATACATTATGATACAAAAAAAAACACAAATCATTAGTTCATTTTGCACATACCAAGATCAAATTTCAATTTTGCAAACCTATTTTTGTCGAGCGGTTTTGTGAATATGTCTGTAAGTTAATTCTCGGTCGGAATATATTCTAATGAAATTATCTTGTCTTCCACCAGTTCACGAATATAATGATATCTAATGTTAATATGCTTGGTTCATGAATGTTGAATTGGATTTTTAGAGATATTAATTGTGCTTGAATTATCACAATATAAAACCATAGATTCATACGTAATTTTGTAATCGCTTAGCATTCTCTTCATCCACAAAAGCTGAGTGCATGCATTACCAGCAGTAATATATTTAGCCTCAGCTGTGAAGAGCGATATGGAACTCTGTTTCTTACTTAGCCAAGAAACCAAACAGTTCCCAACATAGAAACAACCATCGCTGGTCGATTTACAATCATCAATGTTACCAGCCCAATCAGCATCCGTGTAAAAAGCTAATTGCATACCAGTATCATGTGGATACCAGAGACCTAGAGTAGCAGAACAAGCAACATATTGCAAAATGCGCTTAACAGCAATCAAATGTGACCCTTTAGGGTTAGATTAATATCTAACACAAATTCCTACGCTAAAAGAAATATCAGGTCATCTCGCAGGTAAATAAAGTAAACTACTTATCATACAGCGATACAACTTATGATCCACACTCTTACCTGCTAAATCCATAGAGAGTTTAAAGTAATACTCATTGGAGTATCAAAATTTTTCCCACTCTCAAATTCGAACTTTTTAACTAAGTTCAAAGCATATTTGGTTTAAGAGATAAAGAAACCATTAGGAAGTTGTTTGACTTGCAACCCTAGGAAATAGTTTAGTTCTCCAACCATGCTCATTTCAAATTTAAATTTCATAAGATCTGCAAACTCAATAGTCATGTTAGCACAAGTAGATCCATAGATAATGTCATCAACATAGATTTACACTATTAATATGTGATCATTATGTTTCTTTACAAACAATGTCTTATAAACACTCCCTATCACAAAGTTAAGTGTAACGCCCTAAATTTTTACCAACCTGGAGTTAGATGTCCTTAGGTAAGGGGTAGATCCTAACCCCTTATGAACCTCTCAAACCTCAAATCCTTTAAGAATTAGACAAAGTTAACTAAGTGCTAAACTGGATTAGCTACGAAATTCACCTGAATCACTTTAAATACGATCTGCAAGATCCAAAACTTGTAGAATCATCGACGCTAGGTTACCCTAAAATCTAAGATCAATCTCATTACCGAGTTGCTCTCGGGAGCACATTGAAACTCCGTATCGAATCTGGACTGCACGTCGAAAGTTCGATTTCGACGAAATTATATAATTAGGATCGCCTTGCTGAGCTTGACAACCATCTCAGAAATTAAATCCAGATTGTGTCCCGGGGCTATTCGCTTGAGTACGGAGTGAAGTGTGTGAGAAACGTGGATATTTTAGAAATAAATATCTAAATTTAAGTCATCTGAGACTTGTCACTTGGGGCCCAAATATAAGCAATCAGACTGTCAGAATCTGACCCAAATACACCCTCGGATCAGGGAATATTTCATACACAGGTCAGTATACCTGTAACCCTGATCGAGTTTCGGGGATCGTTGAACTGAAACTGGTCCGCCACGTGTGATATGGGAACCCGATTGTAACGAAAGCTTAACTCGACCTAGATCCGTAGTCAGTGAGCTTAAATCTGACCTTTGGCTCAAGGGGGGGCTCCAGAAGTGCTCCGTTAAGACGGAACAGCCCGTATATAGACATAACCTAAGAATACCTTGGCCCTGGGTCTAATTTGGTGAGTTTTGGGCCTATATAAGGACCTTAAATCCTCTCTCATTCTCACCATAAGAATTTGAAAAAACCCTAGGAGAGAGAAGAAAAGAAAGAGAGAGAAGTGGGAGAATCTTCTTGCTATTCTACCCTGGTGCTATACGTGTTTAACCATCGCTATCTAATAGCTTTTCCGGCGATTCCGGCTTCGTTCTTAGGTAAGAAAAACCTAACTCTAACCTTTTTTAGGGTTTCAATTGATACAAGTAGCGAAATAGCTAACATAACTGGTGATTTAGGTCATTATACTATCATGGACGAAGACTTAGCAATTCTATCACGCTCTTTACACTTCTACGGCGTAAGGTGCGGACTTTAAACATATAGGTTATGATTTTCAAAGCATTCAATGTCAGATAATGATAGATTCATGATCTGGGTATTATTGTACATGCACAATGCGATGTTCGTTTTGCGTTTCAGTTGTGTATGTAAACTATGGCATATCGTGTATTCTGTATATTTGTAGAAAATACCGTATACGTACAAATTTTGAAAGTATGTTTACCATGATAAATTACTGTATGAACATGCTATATATGAGTGTAATACTTACTCGGCGAAAGAATTCGCCCTAATACTTGTTTTGGCTAATATACGTTGTGTATGTTAATAAGTGTATTCTAAGTGTTTGTGAAAATGCTTGTATGAGTAAGTACTTAGATGATTGTGCTATAGGTAGGTGTTGAGATAGGATTCTCAACTACCTTAGTGATTTGTATGATTTCATTCATGTAAGTTGTTTAATTTAATCGGTTACTTATGAAATGTATGTGTGTAACGCCCTGAAAATCGGGGGTCGAGCATAAACTCAACACCCGAGTTCCAGAACATCACTTATGCAACAAAATGAATGATGATTGAATGTTGACTGTATTCGTGCATTGAACATGAGTGAGATTAAGCCAAAACAACATATCATACTCCAGAGACAAAACTTGCAAAGCGTAAGACTATGATAGATAGATAAAATATATAAACTATGATGAGTCTCCAGAATGTGATAACATTACCAGGTTAAATAATTACAAGGACAGTTCTAAAATATACCTAATGTGATGATGTGTAATGTCTCCTATCCCAAATACCATAACCCCGTCAGTACATTACCAGGTCTTCATAGACCTGTCAGAGGGATACAGATAGGAGAACTCCTCCTCATCACCATAGAAGTAGTCCGGCTCTGCTTCATAAGCATCGCCATCATCTGAAATTCAACAAATCTGTTTGGTGTGTACAACACCGTCCCGTAACGTGGGAGTGAGTAGCTAACTCAGTGGAACAATAAGGCATAAGTTATCATGTTATCAATACTGTCAAGCAGTAATGATAAAGCAGTAAATCAAGCACTCCTAGTTACTCTGATTAATGCAAGTATGAATGCAGGTATGATGGATGCCCTCACCGACATACTCCCTCATGCGACACCATCTCACGTTCACGCATGCTTACATCCCACAATTGCTCCACATCTTCCAGGCACATGCGATGCATGATGAGCATGATTACCGAAGTTTTTAATTAGTCCATTTCAAACAGTAGGATTGAGAAACTAAGGTACCTCCCTTGTATCATTCCCAAACATGATCCAATCTAGGGTCGTCACCCTAGTTAATATCAGACGATGGTGTATTTTCTAGGTCACTGCAGAGGTCGCATGTGGTACATGTTACGCACAAAGGTTGCACCACTCCCCCATCACCCCTTAAACGATTCATCACTATACGTAAACAGCCTAGTTCATACTCTATATATCGCGGCGAACCCTAAGGCGCACCTGCACTGACTTCGAATATGCTCGCGGTCACTACAAAGGGTCCGTCGTGGTACGTTACGCACAAAGGTTGCACCACTCCCCATCACCTTATCAATGTAGGCCGACAATGCGAATATAGTGTCCCATACCACCATAATCGGCTCACGAGTTAAGGTGCTCACGGTCACAACGGGGAGGCACGTAACCCAAGCAGTAGGCCGACAAATTTCGACCACGGTGTCCCATACCACCATGCCCGGCTCATGAGTCTTAGCGGATCGAGGTACCATGGTTAAAAGGGTTTTCACCTGGTAAGTTTGGTACCCTAGGTTCAAGCGAGCGACCAAACATGGTGAACATACATTAGACAAATCGGGTTACATGACGAGCTCGGCTTAGCTCGAGCGCACAACAAGTTGAACGACATGAAGTGCATAAGCACTTCGCGTGGCCAACCACTATCGCCAACCGAAGTACGACTCGAGTTCGTCGAACACATCTCACGTGGCGACATGAAACTCAACCACGATCTCCAATCTAAGTACCGATTGTCCGGACTATAATCATAGCCCCAAGCACAATCAATTGTCATCCATAAAGCATGTGGAGTAAAGCATGATAAACAAAGTAACTCAAGCATGATAAATAAAGTAATTCAAACATGCTAGTAGGCATGTTATAAGCATATTATAGAGCATGATATAGAGCATGTTGTAAAGCACAACACAAGCATGAGTTTGTATATATTCAGTTTCTAATCACATAGCTATTCAAGGAAATCATACACATAGTTAAAGGAGTTGAGAATCATATCTCAACACCCTTAAACATTACAATTTACTAACTACTACTTATTCAGACATTTCAACAAACACTTTAAAAATACAGGAATCAACATACATGACATATGTTGATCAGAGAGGTATAAGGCCAAATCCTTTCACTAGGGAGTTACCCCAATCTTAACACGCATACACCCATGACGGATAGTCATGGCAAGCAGGAAACCAAGTTCCATATTCATTCAGTCATTTCCACAAACACTTGGGCCACACATTTTAGCATATATAGTGTGTATTGGCCGTGGCGTGATTTAGGGCAAATCCTTTCGTTAAAGGGGGTATTGCCAATACAACAATCAATTATCCATGACAATTAGTCATGGCGAGCACGAATGAGAATTCTATACTCATTCAGTCATTTTCACAACACTTAGAATACACTATTACGACATACATGGTGTTTGTTAGCAAAACATGTATTAGGGCTATCCTTTAGCTAAGTGAGTATTTTATTCATGTATAATATATTACTACAACAAATAATCATGATAAATACATCTCCAAAATTTATACGTATACAGTATTTTCAAGAATACGCATTTTCAACATACATAGTGTATACAAGCAAACATGTATTACTACGATTCCTTCGCTAAGCAAATATTTTATACGCACATAATATATTTATACGACAATTAATCATGACAAACACATCGCTAAAATATACATGTATATGTACTTGTACAATACCGTATTTCTACATACATAGTGTTTACAAAGGAACATAGATTTGGCGATTCCTTTCGTAAACTAGTATTTTAATCATGTATTGTATAATCATATATTAAATAAATATGTCAAACATTATTCCAAAAAAACATTATACGGTATTTCTAAAATACGTAATTTCAACATACGTCGCATTTACAAGTGAACATATATTTTGGCGGTTCCTTTCGCTAAACTAGTATTTTATTCATATATTATATAATCATACATTAAATAAACATGTCAAATATTTATCCAAAAATACGTATACGGTATTTCTACGTATACCTAGAATATGTAAAATTTCATATTTCACAACGTTAATCGAAACAGGAAACGGAAAGCACTTTGTACATGTGCAATTGCAAGCAGATCATGAATCTACCATTATCTGACATTGAAAGCGTTGAAAACCGTAACTTATACACTTAAAGTCCTCACCTTTGCCTTTGGAAACGAAACGAATCACAAGGGTAGTAGAACTTCCGTATACGGGAGATTTCTAGCCTAAAGAGCGGAATCGGTTAGTTGTTACACATCCTACATCGATCCCACCTCAAATCAGACCTAGGGTTAGGGTTTCTTACCTTCAAATGAGACGGAAAACGCCAGAAAAATGCCTAGAATAGGGCGGTGTAGGCCGTGTAACAAGCCAAAGCAGGAGGAGGGAATCGGCAACAATCTCCAAGTCTTTCTCTCTCTTTTCTCTCTCTCCCTCTAGGGTTTTCTCCAAAATTCGTATGGCTGTGAGAGGGGCTGTTCTAAGCTCCTTTTATAGCCACAAACATTACGAAATTAGACTCAGGTTCAAGGGTTACTGCTAATATAGGATATTCGTCACTTTTCCAGCTCAAATGAGTGTTTCTGGTGGCCCTCCTTGAACCAAACGTCAGACTTAAGCTCACCATCGATGGATCTACGTGGGATTACGTTTTTGACTCGATCGGATACCCAGATCGCACGTGGCGGACCACTTTCAGTTCGACGGTCAGTGGGCCACGATCAGAAATTCCAAGTACATGTAAATGTTCCTGAAATTTTTCTTAATCCGAGGGTGTAATTGGTGTCCGATTCGACGGTCAGGTTGCTTAATACTGACGCGTCAACGAATGATGCCAGATCACTATTCCAGATATTTATTTTGGCATAGGAATAGTGTATTTCACACACCCTCGCTCCGGATCGAAGCGAATGGCCATGGAACATCGGATGGAGCTGATTTTTGAGATGATTGTTAAGCCCAGTGGGGCGGTCCTAGTTCCTTAGCTTCGTGTTAATCGGACTTCCGATGTGCGATCTAGACCTAATACGTTTCGTTTCATTCCCGAGAGCGGCAGGAAATGAGTTTGGTTCTAAACTTTAGGGTAACCTAGCGTCACTTGTTCTGCAAGTTTTGGGTCTTGCAGAACATATTTAAAGCGATTCGAACGGATTTCGTAGCTAATCTGGTTTCACACCTAGTTACTTTGTCTCATTTCTAAAGGATTTAGTCCTAAGTGATTTCTGGTCGAGGTGGTACTCAGGCCTTTGTAGTTTGTATATAAAGTGATCCAAGTTATATTACTTAGCTAGTTTAAGATAGTGTCTAGGGTGAAAGTTCCTAGAAAAATTGGAAGATCAAGGTGATGAATGGGTGAGGTTTGTGAAGGAAATGAGTTCAAAGGCGGCTTTAGACTTTGGGATTCAGTTCTGACAAGTTAATGAGGTATTAGGATCGACCCATTGCCTAAGGACATCTAATCCCAGGTTGGCAAAAATCCGGGGCGTTACAATGTGTTTATATTTCGTGTTTATATTGTGCTTTATAACATGCTTGTTAACATGTTTGAATTACTTTGTTAATTCTGCTTTGACTATTATACATGCTTTCTGGTTATGGATTGAATGTGATTGGGGCTATGTTATAATCCAGCCAATTGGTAACAGGCTTGAAGTCGTGGCTGAGATTCATTTCGCCACGTAGGACGTGTTAGACAAACCCGGGTCGTATATTGGTCGTCGCAGTGGTTAGGCCACATAAAGTACTTATGCACTTCATGTCGATTGATGCGATGTGTGCTCATGCTAGTCGAGCCCGTCAAGTAACCCGATCTGCCATTGTATGTTCACCATATATGGACGCTACTACTTGAACCTAAGGTACCAAACTTACCAGTGTAACCCCGTTAACCTTGGTACCTCGATCCGCTAAGACTCATGAGCCGGACATGGTGGTATGGGACACCGTGGTCGAACTGTCAGCCTACGCTGGGGCGATGTGCCTCCCTCTAGTGACCAGTGAGCAACCTAGACTCGTGAGCTGAATACGGTGGTATGAGACACTATATTCGAGTTGTCAGCCTACACTGATAAGGTGATGGGGGAGTGACGTAACGATTGCGTGTAACAGCCCTGACAGCCCTTTGTAGTGACCTCGAGCATACTCTGAACCTGCGGAGAGGCGACGAGCCTTCCCGTAGTAATCAGAGTATAAACTAGGCCTGTATTGATAAGGTGATGGGGGAGCGGTGCAACGAGTGCGTGTAACAGCCCTGGCAGCCCTTTACAGCGACCTAGAACCGCATCATCGTATGAGATTATCTAGGACTGACGACCCTAGAATGGATCATTGTTTGGGAATGATATAAGGGAGGTACCTTAGTTTCCCAATACTGCTATATGAAAAAGACTAATAATAACTCGATAATCACGCTCATAACATAGCACTGCATGTGCTCGGAAGATGTGGAGCACTGAGGGATGAACGCATGTCGCGGACGTAAGATGGTGTCGCACGAGGGTGATTTGGCAAGGGCATGCATCATGAATGCATTCCATACTTGCATTAATAAGAGTATTTAGGAGTGTTTGATTGTACTGCTTTATCATTACTACTTGACTGAATTGATAACATGTTAACCTATGCTCTATTGTTCCACTGAGTTGATCACTCACTCTCACGTTACGGGATGGTGTTTAAACACCAAACCAAACCCTATTTGAGTTTCAGATGATGATGATGCTTGCGAAGCGGAGCCAGACTTTTATGATGATGAGGAGGGTTTCTCCTTACACAGCTATCAAGTGGGTCTATGTAGACCATTTTCTAATCGACGGGGTTACAAGGTTGATGATTAGATGTCATTACACTTTAGTTTGCTCTTTTGGAGCACTGTTGTATATTCATTTTTGTCCATTTTTTGGAGTATACATTGATATATTTAACCTGGTAACATGTTCACACTCTGGAGACTTACAATAGTTTATATATATTTGATATATCTATCATAGTCTTCCGCTTGCATAATTTAACTGTCCTGGAGTATGATATGTTGTTTTGGCTTAATATCATTCATCTTTAATGCACTAATACGAACAACATTCAATCATCATTCTTTATGTTGCATAAGTGATGCGTTGGAACTAAGGAGTTGAGTTTATGCTCGACCCCCGATTTTTAGGGCATTACAAGATGGTATCTGTAAGACCCGTATCCTAAACCGTACCGTTTCGTAGACTTCCGTGGTCTTCCCGGTCAAATTTTGGCAACCTTCGACCCTTAACCGGTATTTGCGCGCTACCCTGATTCACACGTTGTCAACCCGAGTCGACTTATCCCGAGACTAGTGCCCTTGTGACCGCACCGTCGCCACGGTTCCGATGCCGCAACTTACGAGCCGAGGCGATACTCTGCCCAGGAGATGTGGGCCAGCGTTCAGTGCGAGAAAAATACCGCGCGTGCGAATTCCGAGAGAATCTCTACGAGATGTCACATCAATCATCTATCAATCAATTTTATCATGTCAAATACACATCACCTCACACCCTTCCCCAAGCAACCCCCAAAGTCAAAAAAGTTCTTACACCACCCCCAAAAACCACGAAAGTCAAAAAGTTCTTATACATCCATCACCACCACATCCATCACTCCATCACCCATCTATCCCCTCTCTTTACAACTCTCTCTCTCTCTCTCTTCATTTTCAAAATACATTCCAAGCAACCCAAGAAAACTCCACACGTCCCAGGCTTCCCCAAGCTTTCTCAAGCAACAAGTGTGGCCCACTTTCCTACCCCCCTCATCTCCCATCTCAACCATCCAAACCCCATCTCCTTCGTTGAAATCGAAGCCTAGGCGACTACCTTCTCATCGGACCAAGGAGTGGACGGTGGGTGATCTTGATCCCACATTTGTATTTTTTTTGTGATTAAAGGGCCACATGTAGTAGGACCCACCTTGATGTATATTTTGTATCAAAGAGGGGCCCATAGTGGCGGGGCCCCTCCATCCTCGCCGATCTCTCTCTCTCTCTCTCTCTCTCTCTCTCTCTCTCTCTCTCTCTATGATTAAGGGCTCATCTATGATGTGTGTACTTTATCCATGGCGTCCACCAAGTGGGCCACCTTGATCCCGATTGGGGCCTACATGACCGGAGGGTCACATAGGCCTGGATGATAGGGAAGAATAAATATGAACTTGATCTAAATCTAGTGGCCTACTATGTGGGACCACCATGATGAAGGCACATCATCCAGCACCGTCCAGCTTGCTGGACGGTGGCTGGGCGCTGGAGAGATGATATATAATATATGTATATATTTACATACGTATCTGGCATGTGGATATATTATTATAATATGATATTATATTATAAATAATATTATATATTATATAGTACATACACATGCACCGTACGTGTGGACCCTATGTGGGACCCACCTGTTTGGGACAGAGGGTTGGCGGGTGCACAAGCACAGCAGCTGTATAGCTGTCCGTCAACCCATCAGCTTGGGCCCACCTTGAAATGCATTGAATATCCCCACCGTCCATGGGCTGGGACGGTGGGTCTGACCATGTAAGGTGTATTATATACACGCCGTCCATCAGCTGTAGATCCACGCCATCCAGCTTCCAGATGGTGGGACCCACTGCTTTTTAACGTCAACAGTCATGAGGGTCCCACGTGGGATTCAGACCGTCCAGATAATGGGACCCAGATCCATAGCTTAAGAGGTAGACTGGGTGAAGGATACCTCATTCCAACGCTGAGGTCTTGGCGTGGATTCCCTAGTGGGGTGGCCCATGTGCGTGCAACCCCTGTGGTGTATGGGTCTTACCCACACCGTCCATCTGTTTTCATTCAACCAGACCGTCTGATGGACGGTAGCCAGCTGCAGCTGGCAGTTGCAGCGTCAACAGGCGAGGTGGGCCCTGGCCATGGGGTGCAGTTTGCATCCGCACCATTCATCATGCGGTGGGCCTTCCCATAGTTGCACGTGTGGGTCCTCCCCGTCCATAGCTTGGACGATGGGCCACATTGATTAATGTATTTCGTCCAGCGTCCATATGTTTAGACGCTGGTTGCTGTTATATATATATATATTATATTAATTATATATATAATATAAATATCTTACATCTTGTGGGCCACACCATGTGATCCTCACCCCGAGGTATGTGTTATATCCAAACCGTCCATCATCCTGACGAGCTTGTCTCAAGGCTTGAGACTAAAATGAGGTAGATCTATCAGGTGGACCACCATGCAGAAAACCATGGAGATTAAATGGCCACCATTGAAAACCTTTTGGGGTTAAAGAAGCTCTGGATTAATATGAAATTTGTTTTCCCTCTTAATCCAGGTCTTTGTGACCTTATGACCAGAATGGATGAAGAATATGCTGGGCCCTACTTGATGTATTTATGGCCCATCCATAGGGCCCACCCGGATGTATTTGTGGCCCATTGATACAACCCACTTGATGTGTATGAGGCCCATTGGTGCGGCCCATTGATGTGGCCCACTCGTTGTATTTGAGGCCCATGGGTTACGGCCCATTATGATATACTAGGGCCCATGGATCGTGACCTGTTGCAATGTATTCCTGACCCATGGGCAAGGCCCATTGTGATGTATTCATGGCCTATGGGCAAGGCCCATTATGACACGTATTAGGCCCATGATGCAAGGCCCATTTGATGTATTCAAGACCCATGTGTAGGGCCCACCTATTGTGTATTTGAGGCCCATGGGTTGTGGCCCATTGTGATGTATTTGAGGCCCATGGGCGAGGCTCGATGTGATGTATGTGTGGTCGTTACGTTGCGTATGAATCCCTTATGTGGGCCATTCATTCGGAGCAATGTTGGTTAGATGTCCACATTGATGGGCAATGATGGTTAGATGTCCTCATTGTGACTTTCTCTTAGGCCTTGTTAAGCCCATTCTTACCGATCCCGATTGACGTGGCCGATTACCGATTAGTAATCGAGACTGATTATCATGATCGATTGTCGTGACCGATTTACCGATTCTGATTACGATCGATTCCGATTGTCGTGACCGATTACCGACTACGATTGCCATGACCGATTTGCCGACTCTGATTATCGATTAATCCCGATTGTCGTGGCCGATTACCGATTCCGATTGACGTGTTTGATTTGCTGATTCTGATTATCGATCGATTCCGATTATCATGACCGATTGCCAATTCCGATTTATGTGACCGATTATCGATTCCGATTGACGTGATCGATTTGTCGATTCCGATTATCATGGCCGATTACCGATTCCGATTAACATGACCGATTTGCCGATTCCGATTATTGATCGATTTCGATTGTCGTGGCCAATTGTTGATTCTGATTGACATGACTGATTTATCGATTCTGATTATTGATCGATCCCGATTGTCGTGGTCGATTGCCGATTCCGATTGACATGACCGATTTGCCGATTCTGATTGACGTGGCTGATTGTCGATTCCGATTGACATGAACGATTTGCCGATTCTGATTATCGGTCGATTTCGATTGTCATGGCCGATTGCCGATTCCGATTAACGTGACCAATTTGCCGATTCCGATTGTCGTGGCCGATTGCTGATTAACGATCGATGCCGATTATCATGACCAATTACTGATTCCAATTGACATGACCGATTTGTCGATTCCGATTATCAATCGACTTCGATTGTCGAGGCTGATTGTTGAGGCCGATTGTTGAGGTCGAGTATTGAGGCCGATTATTGATGTCGATTGTTGAGGCCGATTGTCGAGGCCGAGTATCGAGGCTGATTCTGATTTGTCGAGGCCGATTCTGAATGTCGATTCCGATTGTTGAGACCAATTTCGTTTGTCGAGGCCGATTTCGATTTGTCGAAGCCGATTGACGAGACTTATGTGATGTATATGCGACCCATAGTTGAGGCCCAATGTGATGTGTATTCAGCCCGTGTTTAAGGCCCAATGTGATATATATGAGGCCTATATGATGAGACCCATTGTGATGCATTTGAGGGCCAGGTGATGTAGCCCATCGCAATGTATGATAGGCCTATGTGAAAGGCCATTGTGATGTGTATTAAGCTTGTAAGCCTGTATCCTAGTCCATACTGTTCCGTCGACTTCCGCAATCCTTCCCATCGAATTCCGGTAACTCGCGATCTATAATTGGCAGTTGCGTGCTACCCTGAGTCGTATCCCATTTTCCAGAGTCAGCTCGACCCGAGACCTGTACCCTTGCGACCGCGTCGTCGCCGCGGTTCCGACGCAGCGTCTCGGGCACTAAAGCAATACCCAAGCAGGAGATGTGGGCCTGCGTTCAGTTCGAAGAAAACACCGTACGTTACAAATATCGAGAGAATTTCTACAACATGTCAAATCAATACCATCAATCAATCAAGTACCATATCACATCACTCCCATCAATCTCACCCATCCCTAAGTACAACTACCCATCCCCAAAGTCAACTCTTCCCATCACCCATCCCTCTCTCACCATCCCTCTCTCCCATCACACTCTCTCATCTCTCTTATCTCTCTCATCTCTCCCATTCTCCTCAAGCAACTCCAACATCCATGGTTTCCAAGGAGAGGAGAGCTAGTGTGGCACACCTTCATATCTCTCATCTGCACCATCCAAGCCTTATCTCAACCGTTGGATCACATTCTTTGGAGTTATAGAACGCATTGATAGAAGAAGGAAGAAGAGCTTATGAGGTGGGTGCTTCTCTCTCTCTCTCTTCCTCATTTTTGTATGATGATGTGGCCATGTGGCCCACCCGGATGGACCCCACCATGAGGCATGTATTTTATCCTAGCCATCTATAGGTGGAGCCCACTTTATGTATATGTTGTATCCATACCGTCCATGCACATGGTGGCCCACCTGGACAGTACGTTTGAAGGTGTGGCCCACCTTAACATGTGTTGTACTTAAAGCCGTCCAGTGTCCCTGATGCTGGACGTCGTAGTGAAACGGGACTGACAGTGGCTGTACTAGCAAGCTAACAAAAAAAATATAATAATAATATAATATTACCTTTTAAGATTTTTGGTGAACCGCTTATGTAGGCCCCACCTTGATGTATGTATTCAATCCATGCCGTCCATTCTGTTTCCCAACACATTTTAAGCGTTGAGCCGAAAAATGAAGCTGATCCGATGTTCTGACGGGCCATAGCGTAGCAAACAGTGTTTTAACCTTTGAAAACCCACCCTGGTGGTCTTATACACGAAATATATCCAATATTGGGCTCTTTGGACTTGTCCCGAGCCCGAGAATCCAACCGACGAGGTGGATTGTCCTAATGTGGACCGTACCTATGAAAAACCTTGATAAAAAAAAAAAAAAAAAAAAAAAAAAAAAAAAAAACATATGTATCGATGTTGTTCTTTGTCGGCGGCCCGGATGACGCTGCAAAGAACCAACATCACCGGCCGGATCTTTGGAGGGATGATGGGCCCCACCATAGGTCCCACCTTGATGTATTTCGTACATCTTCACCATGCATTTGATGGGTCCCCTTTAAAGAATGGGTCACCCCAAAAATCAGCCATCCGAGGGACTCAGGTGGTCCACGCTTCAAAGCAGCAGGGGATTGAACGTCTACCATTGAAACTCTTTTTGGTCCCAGAAGTTTTGGATACAAATGATATTTGTTTTTCATCTTCATCAAGATCTACGTGACCCTATCAATAGATGGGATGGAAAATAAACGTTATGGTGGGCCCCACCTACATGGAAATGGACTGGTTGGCGTACCTCTCACAGCCATACATAGCTGCTGCATTGACGTCAGTGAGTTCAATGGGTCTGATTACGAAGGATGTGTAATGTAGACCGTCCATCTGTGCAGGTCCCACCTTGATATACCTGTTGCACAGTGGACCCCCACATGATGTATATGTGTTATATCCACTGTATGGACGGTGGGAATCCACCTTAATATATGTCTTTCATCTGCACAGTCCAAAATGTGGACGGTGTTGTGGTACCCACGTGATGTATCTGTGTGCACCACCATGTTGTATATGTTTCATCCACACCGTCCAAAATGCTTGAACGGTGCTGGACAGCGTTTGGGTGATGCCGTGGATCCCACCTCCATGTATGTTTCATATCCACATCGTCCAAAGTGTTTGGACGATGTTGGACTGTAACGCCCTGAAAATCGGGGGTCGAGCAAAGCTCAGCTCCCGAGTTCCAATGCATTACTTATGCAACATAGATAATGATGATTATGATGAAAGCATTGAAACATGAATGAGATTATACCAAAACAGCATATCATACTCCAGAGACAGTTAAATTTACAAGCGGAAGACTGTGATAGATATATATAATATATAAACTGTGGTGAGTCTCCAGAGTGTGATAACATTACCAGGTTAAATAATTACAAGTACAATTCCAAAATGTACCAAATTGTGTAAGGTCATCTAGTTGACATCCCTATAACCCCGTCAATCAAGACACGGGTCACATGAAGCCGCCAGAATACAGCACATATAAGAAGGCATCCTCGTTATCGCAAAAGTCCGGCTCCGCCTCATAAGCATCGCCATCACCTGCGGCTACAACAGGGTCTGGTTGGTGTGTACAACACTGTCCTGTAACGTGGGAGTGAGTGATCAACTCAGTGGAACAATAAAGCATAGGTTAACATGTTATCAAAACAGTCAAGCAGTAATGATAAAGCAGTACAGTCAACAATCCTAAGTACTCTTGTTAATGCAAGTATGAAATGCTATCATGATGCATGCCCTCACCGACATACTCCCTCATGTGACACTATTTTACGTCCGCGGCATGCGTTCATTCCTCAGTGCTCTACATCTTCCAGGCACATGCAGTGCGATGATGAGCATGATTATCGAGTTGTTATTAGTCCATTTCAAACAGCAGGATTGGGAAACTAAGGTACCTCCCTTGTATCATTCCCAAACATGATCCATTCTAGGGTCGTCAAACCTATATAATCTCATACGATAGTGTGATTCTAGGGCACTGCAAAGGCTACCAGGGCTGTTACACGCAATCATTACACCACTCCTCCATCACCTTTTTAACGGTTCATCACCAAATTGATACAGGCCTAGTTTATACTCTATTCACTGTGGAAAAACTCGTCGCCTCACCGCAAATTCAGAGTATGCTCGAGGTTACTACAAAGGGCTGTCAGGGCTGTTACACGCAATCGTTGCACCACTCCCCCATCACCTTATCAATGTAAGCCAACAGCACGAATATAGTGTCCCATACCACCATAATTGGCTCACGAGTCTAGTTGCTCAATGGACACTATGGGGAGGCTCGGGCTGACGCACTTGCAACACTACGAAATCCCAGCGTAGGTTGACAGCTCGACCACGGTGTCCCATACCACCATGCCCGGCTCATGAGTCTTAGCGGATTGAGGTACCAAGGTTAACGGGATTCACTGGTAAGTTTGGTACCTTAGGTTCAAGCAGTGGCGTCCAAACATGGTGAACATACATTAGACAGATCAAGTTACTTGACGAGCTCAGCTAGCTCGAGCGTGCGACAAGTTGAACGACATGAAGTGTATAATCACTTCGTGTGGTCTAACCACTACTGATAACCGACGTACGGCTCGAGTTTGTCAAACACGTCCTTCGTGGTGAATGAATCTCAGTCACGAACTCAAGGCCTGTTACCGATTGCCTGGACTATACAATAGCCCCAATCACATTTCATTGTAAATAATTAAAGCAGTAATGGATCAAGATTCAAATCATACAATCAAAGTCTGATATTATCCGCTTGGGGCTGTCAGGGCTGTTGCACGGAATCGTTACACCACTCCCCCATCACCCTTCACGGATTTTATAGAATACAACTTGAACATGTGAAGTAGTCAGAGCAGAATTAAATAAACAAGTAATTCAAACATATTAACAAGGATGTTATAAAACACAATGCAAACAGGAAATCCAAACACATACGTTTCATAAACCAGTAAGTGATTAAACTAAACACTTACATGAAGGAAATCATACACATCACTAAGGTAGTTGAGAATCATATCTCAACACCCTTATACATTACAATTTACTAACTACTACTCATTCAGACATTTCAACAAAAACTTTAGACTACATACATCAACATACATGACGTATGTTGATCACATAGGTATTAGGCCAAATCCTTTCACTAGGGAGCTGCCCCATTTATAACACGCTTGCACCCGCGACGAATAGTTATGGCAAGCAGGAATCCAAGTTCCATATTCATTCAGTCATTTCCACAAACACTTGGGCTACACATTCTTAACATATATAGTGTATATTGGCCGTGGCGTGATTTAGGGCAAATCCTTTCGTCAAAGGGGTATCGCCTATACAACAATCATATATCCATGACAATTAGTTATAGCGAGCACGAATGTGAATTCTATACTCATTCGGTCATTTTCACAAACACTTAGAATACACTTATTAACATACATAACGTACATTAGCCAAAACATATATTAAGGCGAATTCTTTCGCCGAGTAAGTATTACACTCATATATAGCATGTTCATACAATCATTTATCATGGCAAACACACTTTCAAAATTTGTACATATACGGTATTTTCTACAAATACGAGGAATACAGTATATTCAACATAGTTAACGTATAATCAAAAAATAAAACGGATAGTACTTTGTACATGTGCAATAGCGTGCAGATCATGAATATATCATTATCTGACATTGAAAGCATTGAAAACCATAACGTATACATCTAAAGTCCGCACCTCTTGTCGTAGAATCGCAATAGACTCGATAGATTTGCTAAGCTTTCGTACACGGCAGTTTGGCAACCTATAGAATGAAATAGATTAGCTATTTCATCATTTGCAATGTTCATAACCCTAGATCAGATTAGGATTAGGGTTTCTTACCTAGAAATGAAGTCAGAATCGCCGGGAAAGTGATTAGATCGTGATGATTAAGCTTGGAAAGCCGCAAGGTAGAGTATCGGGAAGTTTCTCCCACAACTCACACACTTTCTCTCTCTTTTCCCTCTTCTCTCTCCTAAGTTTTCTCAAATTCGTATGGGAGGAATGAGAGAAGGTTTAAGGTCCTTATATAGGTCCAGAACTCACGAAAATAGACTCGGGGTCAAGGTATACTTAGGTTATAGCCAAAGTGGGTCTGTTCCGTCTCAACGGAGCACTTCTGGCAACCTCCCTTGAGCCAAAGGTCGGACTTAAGCTTACTAACACTGAATCTAGGTTCAGCTGAGGTTTCGTTCCAGTCAGGTTTCCAGATCGCATGTGGCAGACCAGTTTCAGTTTAACAGTCAGCGAATCTCGATCGAAAATTTCAAGTACACTGACCTGTGTATGAAATGTTTCCTGATCCGAGGGTGTATTTGGGTCAGATTCTGACGGTCTGATTGCTTATATTTGGCCTGCAAACATCAAGTCTCAGATTACTTAAATTTTATTTAATTTCTAAAAAAAAACCATGTTTTCTCACACTCCTCACTCTGGGCTCAAGCGAATAGCACTGGGACACTATTTGAATTTGATTTCTGAGATAGTTGTCAAGCCCAGTAAGGCGGTCCTAACCGTTTAACTTCGCATTAATCGAACTTCCGATATGCGGTCCAGATCTGATATGGAGTTTCAATGTGCTCCCAAGAGCAACTGGGTAATGAGATTGATCCTAGATTTTAGGGTAATCTAGCGTCGATGATTCTACAAGTTTTGGGTCTTGCAGATCGTATTTAAAGTGGTTCGAGCTAATTCTATTGATTGTTTAGTTCAGTACTTAACCAAATTCCTCTCTAATTATGACAGAATACGATCCTAGGAAAGTTCTACGCCCCTTTCTGGCATTTTTAATTAGTATATCATTTTAATTATTTTTTTAGTAGTTCATCATCAAGTCTATTTCGTCTCCATCAAATTTCATTAGATTTCATCTTGTAGAAAAATTCTAAAAATTCTAGAAGCAGCAGCTGTCCAAACTAATGATTTTCAGATAGTTGCCACAACAACCTATATTTAACTATATTAAATATTTTATTAAATTTTTTTTACTTATTTTATATGAAACTAGGCTTATCAAGCTTCAATCTGGCTTTTGAATCACCTAAATCGGAGTTATAACGTGGGAGATACGACTTTTTTAAATCGTACCAAAATCGCAGAAAAATGTGGCCGAAAACGGACCAGCCAATGAACTGCGGCCCGCCCGGGCCTGCTGGACCGCAGTCGACCGCCGTAGGCGCGGCGCCGCCGCGGTTCGCTGGACTGTCTGGTGGTGGTTTTCGCCACGTGATTTTTGAAATGGGCGTATCTTGCGAACCGGAATGAGTTATTCAAGATGCAATATATGATTTTGGGGTAGGAGAAGCTGATCTATCCAAATAACATATTTATTCCATAAGATTCCAAAAGTTTAATGGTCAAAAACCCATTTTATTTATTTATTTACTATTTATAGTAAATTTTAATTTAAGTATTGTTCTTCCTCACCTAAACTTTAGGATTCATGTCTAATATGAAAGTACTTAGAAAAATTTGGAGAATAAGGGGGTGAAAGGTGAGATTTGGAAGGAGATGGGTTAAAAAGTGATTTTTGATTTAGGATTGAGTTTTGAGACATTAATAAGATGTTAGGATCGACCCATTACCTAAGGACGTCTAATTCCAGGTTGGCAAAAATCTGGGATGTTACATGGACAACCACTGAAAAGTACTGATTTACCTGAAAAACGTTTGGATGGTGTTGATTTCCTTGGACAATATTTGGACGGTGATGATTATCATTAGTGAACCATGTGCCCCATAGAATGATAGTGCACAGTGATACACATACTGCACCTACCACTATTGAAATGATTTTAGATATAATCCAAGCCCTCACCCACATTATAATGGGACCCACCATGATGCATGTGTTGTATTTATAACCGTACAACCATTTGAGAGATTGTTTTATGGCATGAGTAAAGGAATGAGTCAGATATGGAATTTTAGCGGACCCCACCATTTGAAATAGTGGGGATAGTGACACCCACCATTCAAAAATTCTTAAGGGCCATGGCAGTTCCAAGCAAGCTGATATTTTTTGTTTTCACTTCATCAATTTTAACTGATGATAGGTTGGATCTCAAAATACATCACAGTGGGTCCTACAAATGTTTTAACGGTGGGTGTGGCTGCTCCCATGGTTATCCGTGGCGGGCTATTTGTATTTTAACGGTGAAAATCATTATCTCTACCATTATTTGTGGTAGGTCCAGATGGTCTTTTGATATGATTTGTCTGGATAATTTTCTAAAATGATCTCTCTAGATGGATGAATGGGGTAGTTGGAGTGGCCCATTTGATATGACCTACTTGATGTATTTGGAGCCCATTTGGTGAGGCCTGATGTGATGTATATGGGCTCATGGGTTAAGGCCCATTGTAATGTATTTAGGCCCAGGGATTAAGGCCTATTGTGATGTATTTGGGCCCATGGGTTAATGCCCATTGTGATCTATTTGGAGCTCATGGGTAGAGGCCCATTATGATATATTTGAGACTACGGGATGTGACCCTTTGTGATGTATAGTAGGCCCGTGCCAGAGGCCCATTGTGATGTATATGTGGCCCGTATAATGTGGCCCACTAGATGTATGAAAGGCCCATGGATGTGACCCATCGCAATGTGTGTTAGGCTCTTGTGTGAGGCCATGGGCCCACGATACGTTTGGCTCTATATGGACCACTCCTTGGGAGCAATGATGGTTAAATGGCCACATTGATGGGCAATGATGGTTTAATGTCCACATTGTGACTTTCGCTTAGGTCTTGTTAGGTCATTCTCAACATTCTCTTAGTGGGTTAACCCTAATTAGTGGGCCTCAGTCGCCATAGACGGATGGTTTTATACTATCAGATTTGATATAACCACGATCGAGGCCGATTCCGATTAACGATTCTGGCTCCAATTGTCATGACCAATTTGCCGACTTTAATTATCGATCGATTCTGATTGACGGAACCAATAACCAATCGAGGCCGATTATCGTGACTGATTACCGATTGTGGCCGAATGTCGATTCTGCTTGTCGTGGCCAATTGACTGATTACCGATCGAGGCCGATTATTGTGACTGATTACCGATCGTGGCCGAATGTCGATTCTGCTTGTCGTAGCCAATTGACCAATTACCGATCGAGGGCGATTATTGTGAATGATTACCGATCATGGCCGAATGCCAATTCTACTTGTCGTGGCTAATTGACCGATTACCGATCGAGGCCGATTATCGTGACCGATTACCGATCGTGGCCGATTGCCGATTCCAATTTGTCGAGGCCGATTTTTGAATTGTCAAGGCCGATCGTCGAGACCTATATGATGTATATGCAACCCGTAGTTGAGGCCCATTGTGGTGTGTATTCAGCCTGTGTGATGTATATATGGCCCGTATTTGAGGCCCATTGCGATGTGTGTTCAGCCCGTTTGTAAGGCCCAGCATGATGTATATTAGGCCCATGTGAGAGGCCCATCATGATGTGTAGTAAGCTCTTAAGAGAGACCCATGGTGTTGTATAATTGGCCCTTGTGTGAGGTCATGGGTTCACTATATGTTCGGATCCATGAGGGCCATTCCTTGGGGGCAATGTTGGTTAAATGTCTACATTGTCGAGGTCGATTGTTGAGGCCGGTTATTGATACCGATTATGAGTATGTGACAGCATAACATCATGATACATGCCCATACGCATCATCTGTATGTTTGTCATGAGACGTGGTTGATCATTACATATGTCATTGAGCGTGTTGTTATGAGACTCCCTGATAGGCGGAGGTTATCTCAGTATGCGCAAGATTGATGCATGACTGGATTGTATGACTCATGCATCTTGCATTGGGTGCTGTGATTACTATATGCCCTAGCGACATCAAGGTCGTAGCCTCCACAGGCATATTGTGGATGGCTAGAGGGGACACCGGAAATGTTTGGTTCTAGCATACGGGTGCCATAGATGTCCCTGGGTGAAAATCTCTAAACTGTCATGGCCAGGAGACACCCCAACGTCGAGACCGAGTGGATATATATGAGCGCGTGAGGGCCGTATACTAGCAGGCCGCGTCTCCTACTATGTCGTGGTCGGTTGGGAGGGGGTGTGACCTTACCCACCTGAGTGAGGGGGCAATATCTCAATTGAGTTTGACCAGCTTGAGGAATGGGTCCGCTATCGACAAGCCGGGCCCGATATTGGCAAGCGGATAGTGAGGTCTCTTCCACTTACCCAGTTATGGGCTCAGATAGGGGCGGCAAGCAGGCGTAGAATGTAATAGACCCCGATGATGATCCCAGAGATGAACCGTACTGATATGTGGACTTATTGAGTAAGAGTTGCATACTCATTCATTCATTCATTCACTATCCACTCGGGCTGGTGATGCGCAACTATTTGTTACGTGTACCTTCACATGGCCAGGATTTCGGATGGGCGCGCGACTAACCTGAGATCAGGAGTTTACCACATTGAGTCTGTTTATCCAAATTTAGGTTTGGGACTGGTTTTGTAACGCCCTGGATTTTTGCCAACCTGGGATTAGACGTCCTTAGGCAATGGGTCGATCCTAATACTTCATTAACTTGTCAGAACTGAATCCCAAAGTCTAAAGCCGCCTTTGAACTCATTTCCTTCACAAATCTCACCCTTCACCACCTTGATCTTCCAATTTTTCTAAGAACTTTCACCCTAGACACTATCTTAAACTAGGTAAGTAGTATAACTTGGATCACTTTATATACAAACTACAAAGGCCTGAGTACCACCTCGACCAGAAATCACTTAGGACTAAATCCTTTAGAAATGAGACAAAGTAACTAGGTGTGAAACCAGATTAGCTACGAAATCCGTTTGAATCGCTTTAAATATGATCTGCAAGACCCAAAACTTGCAAAATCAGTGACTCTAGGTTACCCTAAAGTTGAGAACCAAACTCATTTCCCGGCTGCTCTCGGGAATGAAACGAAATTCGTATTAGGTCTAGATCGCACATCAGAAGTCCAATTAACACGAAGTTAAGGAACTAGGACTGCCTCACTGGGCTTGACTATCATCTCAAAAATCAGGTCCAGCCGATGTCCCACGGGCATTCGTTTGGATCCGGAGCGAGGGAGTGTGAAAAATACTATTCCCTTTACAAAATAAATATATGGAATAGTGATCTGGCACCATTCGCTTGCGCATCAGTATTAAGCAACCAGACCGAAAGAATCAGACTAAATTACACCCTCGGATTAAGAAAAATTTCAGGAACATTTACATGTGCTTGGAATTTCGGATCGTGGCCCACTAACCGTTGAACTGAAAGTGGTCCGCCACGTGTGATCTGGGAATCTGATCGAGTCGAAAACGTAATCCCATATAGATCCATGTGTGGTGAGCTTAAGTCTGACGTTTGGCTCAAGGAGGGCCACCAGAACCTCTCTTTTGAGCTGGAAAAGTGACGAAATACCTATATTAGCAGTAACCCTTGAACCTGAGTCTATTTTGGGAAAGTTTTTGGCTATAAAAGAGGCTTAGAACAGCCCCTCTCACAGCCATACGAATTTGGGATAAAACCCTAGAGAGAGAGAGAGAAAAGAGAGAGAAGAGCTTAGGATTTGTGGGAGAACTTCCTCCTGTTGCTTTCGATTATCGCACGGCCTACACCGCCTCTTTCCAGGCGCTTTCCCGGTGGTATCCACTCCGTTTGAAGGTGAGAAACCCTAACCCTAGGTCTGATTTAAAGTAGATAGGCTATAGGTCGTGAAAAGGCTAACCGATTCCGCTCTTTAGGCAAGAAAACTCCCGAATACGGAAGCTCACCAAACCTTACAGATCCGTTGTGATTCCAAGGGCAAAGGTGCGGACTTTAGGTGTATAGGTTATGGTTTTCAACGCTTTCAATGTCAGATAATGGTAGATTCATGATCTGCATGCAATTGCACATGTACAAAGTGCTTTCCGTTTTCTGTTTCTATTAGAATTGTAGAATCTGGAATTTCACATACTCTAGGTATTCGTATAAAATACCATATACGTATTTTTTTTAGAAATGTGTTTGACATGTTTATTTGTTGTATGGATATACGATATATGGATAAAATACTTATATGGCGAAAGGATTCGCCGAAATACATGTTTTACTAATATACACTATGTATGTAGAAATACTGTATTGTAAGGAGTGCCGTATACATGTATATTTTGGAAATGTGTTTGCCATGATTATTTGTCGTATGATTATATAATATATGGATAAATTACTTATTTGGCGAAAGGAATCGCCGTAATACATGTTTGCTTGTATACTCTATGTATGTTGAAAATGCGTATTTTAGAAAATACTGTATATGTATAAATTTTGGAGATGTATTTATCATGATTATTTGCTGTAGTAATATATTATATAAGGATAAAATACTCACTTGGCTAAAGGATAGCCCTAATACATGTTTTGCTAACATACACCATGTATGTTGTAATAGTGTATTCTAAGTGTTTGTGAAATGACTGAATGAGTATAGAATCCTCATTCGTGCTCGCCATGACTAATTGTCATGGATTCATGATTGTTGCATTGGCGATACCCTTTTGACGAAAGGATTTTTTCTAAATCATGCCACGGCCAATATACACTATATATGCTAAAATGTGTGGCCCAAGTGTTTGCGGAAATGACTGAATATGGAACTTGGATTCCTGCTTGCCATAACTATCCGTCGTGGGTGTACGCGTGTTATGATTGGGGCAACTCCCTAGTGAAAGGATTTGGCCTAATGCCTATGTGATCGACATATGTCATGTATGTTGATGTATGTTTGTTTAAGTGTTTCTTGAAATGTCTGAATGAGTAGTTGTTAGCAAATTGTAATGTATAAGGGTGTTGAGATATGATTCTCAACCTCTTTTAACTATGTGTATGATCTCCTTGGATTGTTGTGTGATTAGGAATTGAACATGTATAAACTCATGCTTGTGTTGTGATTCATAACATGCTCAACTGCTTTATAATTATAACTATGTAATGCATATGTTTAAATTTATATTTACGTTGTATGATCCGTCATGGGTGATGGGGGAGCGGAGCAACGAGTGCGTGCAACAGCCCTGGCAGCCCTAAACGGATAATACCATACCTTGATAGTATGAGTTAAATCTTGATCCATTACTGCTTTATCTATCTGCAAGTTATCATGTTTGGGGCTATAATTGTAGTCCAGACAATCGGTACCAGAATTGAATTCGTGGCTGTGATTCATTTGCCACGTGAGATGTGTTCTACGAACCCGAGTCGTACTTCGGTTGGCGATAGTGGTTGGCCACGCGAAGTGCTTATGCATTTCATGTCGTTCAACTTGTTGTGCGCTCGAGCTAGCCGAGCTCGTCAAGTAACCCGATCTGTCTAATGTATGTTCACCATGTTTGGACGCTACTGCTTGAACCTAGGGTACCAAACTTACCAGTGAAATCCCTTTTCACCATGGTACCTCGATCCACTAAGACTCATGAGCTGGGCATGGTGGTATGAGATACCGTGGTCGAGCTATCGGCCTACGCTGAGGCCATGTGCCTCCCCGTAGTGACCATTGAGCAACCAGACTCGTGAGCCGATTATGGTGGTATGGGACACTATATTCGAGCTGTCGATACTTACGGCGATAGCTGAGTACGGTGAGACCTGTGCTCGTGCTGACGGGCGACGAGTCCTCCGTAGTATCTTCGAGTATACTCCAAGGGTCTGTGATTGGCGACGAGTCTTTCACAGCAACTAGAGTATGAGTTGAGCCGAGTACGGTGAGACCTGTACTCGAGCTGACGGCTAGTGATTGAGCCGAGTACGGTGAGACCTGTACTCGAGCTGACTGCCAGCAATTGAGCCGCATACGGTAAGATCTGTATCTGCACTGACGGGTGACGAGCCCTTTGCGATGCCTTCGCTATGCTTCTCGAACCATAATATCGTATGAGATTAACTAGGATTGACGACCCTAGAATGGATCATGTTTGGGAATGATACAAGGGAGGTACCTTAGTTTTCCAATACTGCTGTTTGAAATGGACTAATAATAACTCGGTAATCATGATCATCATCGCACCGCATGTGCTTAGTAGATGTGGCGCACTGAGGGAGTTAAGCATTTGCGAACGTAAGATGATGTCGCATGAGGGTGGTTTGGCAAGGGCATACAGCATCATGTCATTTCATTCTCGCACTTAATAAGAGTAGTTAGAATTGTTTGATTTGTCTTGCTTTATATCATTCTTGCTTGGTGAATTGATAACATGTTAACCTATGCTTTATTGTTCCACTTGAGTTGATCACTCACTCCCACGATACGGGATGGTGTTCGAACACCCACCAGACTTTGTCGATTGCGAGATGGCGATGCTACTTTAAGGCGGAGCCGGACTTCTATGACGACGGGAATGCTTTCTCGTATATCTTTGTTTCTGGCGGCCGTGAGAGCCTTGCCTTGATTGTCGGGGCTACTGAGGATGTTGACTAGATCACACTACTCAACTTGGTATAATTTAAAATTATACTTGTAATTATTTAACCTGGTAACTTTATCACACTCTGGAGACCCACCACAGTTTATATATTTTATCTATCTATCACAGTCTTCCGCTTGCAAATTTAACTGTCTATGGAGTATGATATGTTGTTTTGGCTTAATCTCACTCATGTTCATTGCACTAATACCGATCACATTCAATCATCATTCATTTTGTTGCATAAGTGATGCGTTGGAACTCGGGAGTTGAGTTTATGCTCGACCCCCGATTTTTAGGGCATTACAAGTTGGTATCAGAGCATGATTTGGATTAAACCGAACCTGGGTTATGGTCACACGACGCACACTGACGCACTCTGACTTAGGAGGGAGCGACGGAATGTAGAAACAGTCTTAGACATCCCTGTTCCATCTAACGGCTAGTTCACTGAAAACAAACGCCGAAATCGAGTCCGTATTAACCCTTGGTCGCACGGGTCGACCTTAAAATGTTCCTAGGCCGTCTATAGAAAATTTTAGATTACAATCCACCTCACCCCAACCGTTGACAATCAGTAGAATATAGGATAGGCGTGATGAGGATAACTACTCCGAATCCTCGGAACTTCTCTGGACTCCTCGCAGAGACTTCTCGAATCCATGAGGAAAGAAAGCAGAAACTAGAAATAAATTCTAATAAATCCAAAATTGATTAATGAATGAAGAAAAATGAGTTCACAACCCTTTAAATGGGAATACCAAGTAATGGGAAGGAAATCAGAAACAAACTATAACTAAAACTCCTAGGTTGTGATGTCTACTAGTGCGCAAGGCTTTCAGCCAAAAATAGTAAGTGTCCTATTTGACTTCACCAAACCATTCTCCTAATTATTCTAAGCTCTTTACGCGATGAGCGCAACTCCTAAAGCGCAACAGATGAAGAGTAATCAAACGAAAATTACTATTTTAGTAAAACAAAATTAAAACAGGGAAATGACTGTCAATCGGAGGCTTTTTTCGCAATTCTGGGCTATGAAACCCTGCATAATAGGGTTGGTTGGCTTCATTAGCTCGTTCTACCCCAAATGCATATATTTTACGTCAGATAACTCATTCCGGATTGCAAGATATTTCCGGTTTACCCGAAACGACTCGAAACGGAGTCGGGGGGCCACACGCGTCAATCCGGAGGCAAACCAAGTGGACCCAAGGTGCATTTGGCACCTTGGGATGGTGGGGGACACAACCCCATTGCGGCGGCGCGGCGCCGGGCAAGGCGGACAGCGGTGGAACCGCGGTCACCGCGGCGCGCCGCAGTCGGGTTGGGCCGGGCTGGTCGGGCCGGGTCTGGTCATGGTCGGCCTGACCCCCTGGCATGTGTGGTGCGTGCAGAATTGCTGGGGGACCCCTATTTTGTGTCGTTTTGCCCCCCTCTCTCTCTAACGCCCCTCCAAGCCCACCTTCCTCTTTCGACTTGCTGTTTTCCCTCTCAACCCTTCCCTCTAATCACTCATTTCATCATTTCCGACCACAATCCATCCATCTCCATCAGTTACAACAATCCCTACCCCTCTACCCTCTCCGTTCTCTCTCATTTGAGCTTTTACATGCCCCATTTGTGACTCAAAATCGTGTAGCCTTCTAACCTATCTCATTTCTCCCTTTTACCTTCTTCATTTCCTACCTTTTTAGCCTTTACAATCCCTGTTGAGGTCAAGTCCATGGAGAACCAAAAACTCCAGCCCCCCATTTCCCCTATCCTCATTTTCCATGGCTCTATCCGAGCTCATCCATATGTTGTCTTGTAGTTTGCATGGGCTACTATCTTAGGGTGGTTATGTTTTCCTGTTGATAGGTGTAGTAGTTGGTAGAATGTTTTAAGTATTTGAGAACGTTTAGGGTCCGTTCGGCCAAATTACATTAGGTAAGTTTACGGTGGATAGAATTGTAAAAGTAATAATAAATGTATATGTAGGGTATGGCCCCTAGATTGGGTGTATCCTATGTCTTCCGACACCATGTTTAGAATGTACGCAAGTAAGAGTAAATTCCGAGAATTCCTTTCCAATAACACTTAGAAATTCCCCATCGTGGGATATGGAAATCCCATCTCACGTTTTTCCAACACCAGGCTCATTTTCCAAGGCCTATCAAATTAATCCCCTCCCACCCTCCTACCAACCATGTCACACCCAATCCCAAGGTAGGATTAGTAATGCGGTCCCATTTAATACAACTTAAGGCCACTGGCCAAATTGTGTTGAAGTGATAAAGTCCCTTGATATACATTAACCCACCACACTCTGATAGCTTAAGCTTTTGGAGTAAATGGTTGTTTGATAGATAGGCCTATAGAGTTTGGACCTAGAGCAGTGCTTCGACAGACCTGACAGTATAGGAAATCCAACCAATTGAGAACGTAAACTCTAGAACCCCCTTAGTTGGTTTGAGCATAGGTGAAGTGCCCAAGCGTAGCTACGCTATGTTCGGGCAACTCAATTCCAAATGAACAAACAATTTTCTTTATTAGAAATGATATAAAATCATCTGGTGTATAAGCATAGACTTTAGTTTACAACTGGTGGATTACCGCTACTCATCAGTTGAGCCTAGGCTGCTGATTAGGTTAAGAAATGTAAACGACAAAAAAATGCTAAGATAATTGAGTGATATACTTAGTGAGTTGGTTTGATTAGGTAGGAGCGAGACCCCGTTCCTTTGTTGAAATCCTCTTGATACTCATAGGCTCCTTTAATAACTCATAGGAAGGTTGTATGACATAGAAACTATTCACGCTCATAGAAAACTTATATATCCATTGGATTTAATGTTAGATCAAATCAATACACCCTCAGAATTGCCTTCTCAAGGACTTAGTACAATCGGGAACACGGGGCAGAGAAACTACACATTAGCGAGGTATTCGCGGTTTGGACCGAATTCTCAATCCTGGTAGTGACCAATAAACCCTATGCTCGATCAAGCAGAAGGTCGGGATCGGCCCCTAGGATTAAGGGCGTCTGACGATTTTCTGTCTTCGCGAGGCAGAAGGTCTTTGTATCCGGCTCAGACCCACTACACAATTTTCTTTCCGTGTTGGCCCAACCATTTACAACTAAAAGTTTATAATTTTGTCCTTGAAAAGTGTTAGGAGTATATAGCTGGTAGAGACTATATCTTTTAGGCCCAAGGAATTACCCAAATGGGCAACAAATAGTTAGGAATGAGGTCCCAAACCACATGCCATGATGACATACATATTGTGCATATGAACGTAGAAAGATAGCCTGCCTATTAAGCTAGACATGATTAAATAGGATAAGTCTGGACCGCGACAAAATTCCTTGGTAGAATTAGGCATCTTGCCTCAAACTCACACCCATTCGTGATAGCCCCTTTCTATAATCCTAGGTACCAAAACTGATGTAGTGGGAATTGTTGTCAAGACTACAGATAAGTAAAGAAGTAAATTGTATCAAAACATTAGGGCATGAGAAATGGATAAAGAAATATGTTTTAAGGGGGGTAGACTAAAATGAACCAGGCTAGTATATACCCTACCACGCGTAGGAACTCGAAATCAATAAGTCTTAGGCAAATGAAATAAAAGAAATCTTTCCTTATTACCCTTCGGCAATTTCGGGGATGAAATTTTGTTTTAAGGGGGGTAGATTGTAATGCCCCAGATTTTTGCCAATCTGGGATTAAATGTCCTTAGGCAATGGGTCGATCCTAATACTTCATTAACTTGTCAGAACTGAATCCCAAAGTCTAAAGCCGCCTTTGAACTCATTTCCTTCACAAATCTCACCCTTCACCACCTTGATCTTCCAATTTTTCTAAGAACTTTCACCCTAGACACTATCTTAAATTAGCTAAGTAGTATAACTTGGATCACTTTATATACAAACTACAAAGGCCTGAGTACCACCTCGACCAGAAATCACTTAGGACTAAATCCTTTAGAAATGAGACAAAGTAACTAGGTGTGAAACCAGATTAGCTACGAAATCCGTTTGAATCGCTTTAAATACGATCTGCAAGACCCAAAACTTGCAAAATCAGTGACTCTAGGTTACCCTAAAGTTTAGAACCAAACTCATTTCCCGGCTGCTCTCGGGAATGAAACGAAACTTCAGTATTAGGTCTAGATCGCACATCGAAGTCCGATTAACACGAAGTTAAGGAACTAGGACCGCCTCACTGGGCTTGACTATCATCTCAAAATCGGGTCAGTAGATGTCCCACGGACATTCGTTTGGATCCGGAGCGAGGAGTGTGAAAAACACTATTCCCTTTACAAAATAAATATACGGAATAGTGATCGGCACCATTCGCTTGCGCATCGGTATAAGCAACAGCAGACCGTCGAATCGGACTAAATTACACCCTCGGATTATGAAAAATTTGAGAACATTTACATGTGCTTGGAATTTCGGATCGTGGCCCACCGTTGAAGCGAAAGTGGTCCGCCACGTGCGATCTGGGAATTCGATCGAGTCGAAACGTAATCCCACATAGATCCATGTGTGGTGAGCTTAAGTCGACGTTTGGCTCAAGGAGGGCCACCGAGAACCTCTCTTTTGAGTGGAAAAGTGACGAAATACCTATATTAGTAGTAACCCTTGAACCTGAGTCTATTTTGGAGTGGCTTTTGGCTATAAAAGAGGCTTAGAACAGCCCCTCTCACAGCCATACGAATTTGGGATAAAACCCTAGAGAGAGAGAGAAAGAGAGAGAAGAGCTTGGGATTTGTGGGAGAACTTCGTCCTGCTGCTTTCGATTATCGCACGGCCTACACCGCCTCTTTCCAGGCGCTTTTCCGGCGGTATCCACTCCGTTTGAAGGTGAGAAACCCTAACCCTAGGTCTGATTTAAAGTAAATAGGCTATAGGTCGTGAAAAGGCTAACCGATTCCGCTCTTTAGGCAAGAAAACTCCCGAATACGAAAGCTCACCAAACCTTACAGATCCGTTGTGATTCCAAGGGCAAAGGTGCGGACTTTAGGTATATAGGTTATGGTTTTCAACGCTTTCAATGTCAGATAATGGTAGATTCATGATCTGCATGCAATTACACATGTACAAAGTGCTTTCCGTTTTCTGTTTCTATTAGAATTGTAGAATCTGGAATTTCACATACTCTAGGTATTCATATAAAATACCGTATACGTATTTTTTTTAGAAATGTGTTTGACATGTTTATTTGTTGTATGGATATACGATATATGGATAAAATACTTATATGGCGAAAGGATTCGCCGAAATACATGTTTTACTAATATACACTATGTATGTAGAAATACTGTATTGTAAGGAGTGCCGTATACATGTATATTTTGGAAATGTGTTTGCCATGATTATTTGTCGTATGATTATATAATATATAGATAAATTACTTATTTGGCGAAAGGAATCGCCGTAATACATGTTTGCTTGTATACTCTATGTATGTTGAAAATGCGTATTTTAGAAAATACTGTATACGTATAAATTTTGGAGATGTATTTATCATGATTATTTGCTGTAGTAATATATTATACAAGGATAAAATACTCACTTGGCTAAAGGATAGCCCTAATACATGTTTTGCTAACATACACCATGTACATTGTAATAGTGTATTCTAAGTGTTTGTGAAAATGACTGAATGAGTATAGAATCCTCATTCGTGCTCGCCATGACTAATTGTCATGGATTCATGATTGTTGTATTGGCGATACCCTTTTGACGAAAGGATTTTCCCTAAATCACGCCACGGCCAATATACACTATATATGCTAAAATGTGTGGCCCAAGTGTTTGCGGAAATGTGAATGAATATGGAACTTGGATTCACTGCTTGCCATGACTATCCGTCGTGGGTGTACGCGTGTTATGATTGGGGCAACTCCCTAGTGAAAGGATTTGGCCTAATGCCTATGTGATCGACATATGTCATGTATGTTTATGTATGTTTGTTTAAGTGTTTCTTGAAATGTTTGAATGAGTAGTAGTTAGCAAATTGTAATGTATAAGAGTGTTGAGATATGATTCTCAACCTCTTTTAACTATGTGTATGATCTCCTTGGATTGTTGTGTGATTAGGAATTGAACATATATAAACTCATGCTTGTGTTGTGATTCATAACATGCTCAACTGCTTTATAATTATAACTATGTAATGCATATGTTTAAATTTATATTTACGTTGTATGATCCGTCATGGGTGATGGGGGGGCGAGCAACGAGTGCAACATGACCTCTGGCGGCCCTAAACGGATAATACCATACCTTGATAGTATGAGTTAAATCTTGATCCATTACTGCTTTATTTATCTGCAAGTTATCATGTTTGGGGCTATAATTGTAGTCCAGATAATCGGTACCAGAATTGAATTCGTGGCTGTGATTCATTTGCCACGTGAGATGTGTTCGACAAACCCGAGTCGTACTTCGGTTGGCGATAGTGGTTGGCCACGCGAAGTGCTAATGCATTTCATGTCGTTCAACTTGTTGTGCGCTCGAGCTAGCCGAGCTCGTCAAGTAACCCGATTTGTCTAATGTATGTTCACCATGTTTGGACGTTACTGCTTGAACCTAGGGTACCAAACTTACCAGTGAAATCCCTTTTAACCATGGTACCTCGATCCCCTAAGACTCATGAGCTGGGCATGGTGGTATGGGACACCGTGGTCGAGCTGTCGGCCTACGCTGAGGCCATGTGCCTCCCCGTAGTGACCATTGAGCAACCAGACTCGTGAGCCGATTATGGTGGTATGGGACACTATATTCGAGCTGTCGATACTTACGGCAATAGCTGAGTACGGTGAGACCGTGCTCGTCTTGTGACGGCGACGAGTCCTCCGTAGTATCTTCGAGTATACTCCAAGGGTGTGTGATTGGCGACGAGTCTTTCACAAAACAACTAGAGTATGAGTTGAGCCGAGTATGGTGAGACCTGTACTCGAGCTGACGGCTAGTGATTGAGCCGAGTACGGTGAGACCTGTACTCGAGCTGACGGCCAGCAATTGAACCGCATACGGTGAGATCTGTATCCGCGCTGACGGGTGATGGGCAACATTTGAGTTCCGGTTCCACGAGAAGTATTACCCACAGACCTACAGACACGAGCGGGAGGATGAGTTTTTATACCTTAGGCAAGGAGGCATGACTGTCACTAAGTACGAGCATCGCTTTACCGAGTTGGGCCGCTTTGTCCCGACCATCCTTATTGATGAGAAGATACAGATACACCGTTTTTCTGGGGGTTTACGACCTGATATACGGTCGAAGATGTGTTGTATCAGTATACCTTCATACGCGGAGCTGGTTCACATGTCTATGATGGCTGAACAGGATGTGGATCGGCTGACCCGTTCTCATGGTAATATGGTTACGAGACCACTACCAGAGATGCAAAGCAGGCCTTTCCTAGGCAAGAGGCCTCGTGCTGACTCGCCTCCCAGGATCGCAGCGCCAGTGGCTCTGGTGGGGCGCCCTATTGTGACCTGTACGTATTGTGGGAGACACGGTCATCTTGTTGGGAGCTGTTTCGTGCGGATGAAGGATAGCGGGTTCTCTCCGCCGTAGATGATTGGTCGCTCACGCCCACAGGCTATATCGACTCCACCACTTCGGATGACACTTGCACATCCGTCTTTCAGACCACCTGCACCTCATTTTCGGCACCTCAACGACCCATGGTACCTCAGCCTAACCGGCCGCAGCAGGCGCGTGTTCATGCGCTTATAGCCGAGGACCAGATACTGCACCTTCCGCGCCTTTGGCCTTCGAGGTCACTGATCATGTCCAAGGTACTCCCGTCTTCTTATTGGTGGACACTGGGTCCACTACCTCTATGATTTCATGCACGGCAGTCAAACGTCTGGGTTTAGTTACTACTCCTATGAGAGGAGTGAGGGTTATCGCTGCTACAGGGACTTCATCTGAGGTTACTCGTATGTGTGAGGGTTGCCTGATAAACTTGGGTGGCAGAGTGATACTTATCGATCTGATTGTCGTTCCCCTGTTCCATTATGACGTTATCTTCGGTATGACTGAGATGCGAGCCGAGATAGACTGTGAGACTAGGGTGGTGACTGCCTATGGACTTGATGGCACGGCTTTTACTTTCCTTGTTTAGGTTAGTCACGCTACTCAGTTGCGATGTTACGCTTCTTCGTTAAAGGCTACTGATGTTTCGATGCTTTAGGATACGCCAGTAGTTCAGGCTTTTGCGGACGTTTTTGCACCGATTCCTGGGTTGCCACCTCGGCGGGAGATCGACTTTACTATTGATCTTACGCCCGGTGTGACACCCATCTCTTTACCGACGTATCGCATGCCTCCGTGCGAGATGGAGGAGCTGCAGAAACAGATTGATGGGCTGGTAGAGAAAGGCTTTATACGACCTAGTGTGTCTCCATGGGGAGCAACTGTACTGTTTGTGAAGAAGAAGGATGGCTCACTACGGTTGTGTATTGATTACCGTAGGTTGAACCAGGTCACCGTGAAGAACAAGTATCCTTTGCCCAGGATAGATGATTTGTTTGATCAGTTGAAGGGGGCACAGTATTTCTCGAAGATCGACTTGCAGTTAGGGTACCACTAGCTGTGCGTCAGAGATGAGGACGTGCAGAAGATGGCTTTCAGGACATGCTTTGGGTACTACGAGTTTCTAGTGATGTCGTTCGGTCTTACGAATGCACCGGCCGTGCTCATGTACCTGATGAACTGGGTATTTTGACCATTCCTATACTGATTCGTCATCGTCTTTATTGATGACATTCTGATATACTCTACGAGTCGGGAGGAGCACGAGGAGCACCTGAGAGCAGTGTTGATACGTTGAAGAAGAACCAATTATTCGCGCAGTATAAGAAGTGCGACTTCTGGCAGGAGGAAGTCAAGTTCCTCGGACATGTGGTGTCCAAGGATGGGATAGCAATGGACCTTGCTAAGGTAGCCACGATTTAGGATTGGCAGCAGCCGAGCTCAGTTACCGAGGTGAGGAGTTTCCTTGGTCTGGCAGGGTATTACAGATGCTTCATTCGGGATTTCTCGAAGATTGCCAGGCCGTTATCTCAGTTAACACGGAAGGACCTGAAGTTCGCCTAGAATGAGAAGGCGGAAGCAGCTTTCAAGGAGCTGAAGGACCGGTTGACGTCTGCCCCTGTGCTAGTATTGCCAGACCAAGGGGTTAAGTACACGATATACACTGATGCATCTTGTGTTGGTTTGGGTTGTGTCCTTATGCAGAAGGATAGGGTGATTTCGTATGCCTCGAGACAATTAAGGAAGCACGAGGAGAATTACCCTACACACGACCTGGAGTTGGCAGCTGTAATCTTTGCATTGAAGCTCTAGAGACATTACCTCTACGGAGAGGAGTTCGAGCTTTTCTGTGACCACAAGAGCCTTAAGTATATATTCACGCAGCGAGACTTGAATATGAGACAACGCCGATGGATGGAGACCTTGAAGGACTTCAAGTTCGAGGTTTCCTACCATCCTGGCAAGGCGAATCTTGTGGCAGACGCGTTGAGCCACAAGAAGGCTATTGCATTTGCGGCTCCGCTGATGATAGCTGAGTGGGATATGCTAGAGTTTGTGTGGGACTTTGAGAAGAAACTCACAGTGGAGGAGCCATTTGAGTGTGTCGCGCACGTTTGTTTGCAGCCACTTATTGATGATAAGATTGTCGAGGCCCAGAATGGTGACATGCGATTGTCTGAGCTTCGAGAGCAAGCTAGCGACGCTGAAGACTCAGAGTGGAGAGTTGGTACAGATGGGGGTCTACGATACCGTGGCCGTTTATGTGTTCCTGATATTTCTGACTTGTGAGAGGAGCTCCTCGAGACTGCCCACAACTCGAAGCTTACGATGCATCCTAGTAGCACGAAGATGTACCAAGACATGAGACGGTCGTATTGGTGGGATAACATTAAGGCCCAAATTGCTGTGTTCGTTTCTCATTGTCTGACGTGCCAGCAGGTCAAGGCAGAACATCACTGACCTCCTGGACTGCTTCAGTCCATGCCCATAGGAGAATGGAAGTGGGACTTCATTTCTATGGATTTCATATCGGAGTTACCGAAGACGAAGAAGGGACACGATTCCATTTGGGTGATTGTGGACCGGTTAACCAAATCGGCTCATTTTCTCCCTATCAGAGTCACGAACTCTGCAGACGAGCTGGCTAGATTGTACATCATAGAGATCGTCTGTCTGCATGGAGTTCCTTTAGAGATCATGTCGGACAGAGACACTCGGTTCACATCTATCTTCTAGACTCGTATCCAGAAAGCGATGGGTGTGAAGTTGAAGTTCAGTACGGCGTTTCATCCTCAGACTGACGGGCACATAGAGTGGGTGAATTAAATTCTGGAGGATATGTTGCGAGCATGTGTGTTGGACTTCAAGGATAGTTGGGATTACTGTCTTCATTACGCAGAGTTCGCCTACAACAACAGCTTCCAGGCGAGTATTGGTATGGCTCCATATAAGGCCCTGTATGGTTACCCTTGCAGAGCACCGCATTGTTGGGCTGAGGTTGGCGAGCGTAACTTGATTGGCCCAGAGTTGGTATAGGCGACCTCAGAGAAGATCGATATTATCAGGCGTCGATTTCTTACAGCACAGAGCAGGCAGAAGAGTTACGCCGATAGGAGGCGGCGACCGCTTAAGTTTGAGGTTGGAGACCATGTGTTCCTTAGAGTTTCCCCTTCATGAAGGGAGTCCTTCGATTCGGGAAGAAGGGGAAGCTCACACCGAGGTTTATCGGTCCGTTTCAGATACTGGATCGAGTGGGTGCTGTGGCATATCGTCTCACTTTGCCTACACGACTTGCAGCTGTACACAACGTATTTCATGTATCTATGCTGAAGAAGTACGTTTCTGATCCTTCACATATCATTAGATGGAAGTATGTACAGCTGAGCGAGGATGCTACATATGAACTGCGTCCGACGCGTATCCTTGACAGGAAGGAGCAGGTACTGCGTAGCAAGGTCATTCTACTTGTGAAGGTACTATAAACGCATCATTTAAAAGAGAAGGCTACGTGGGAAACAGAGGCCGAGGTCAGAAAGTTAGAAAGAACTACCCTCAGATTCTCGAGGAGTACGAAAAGGTACAAATTTCGAAGATGAAATTTTTGTTTAAGGGGGGTAGATTGTAACGACTCGTAAATTTTCGTACAATGATCCGAGTACCACCTCGACCAGAAATCACTTAGGATTAAATCCTTTAGAAATTTGACAAGTTAATTAAGTGCTAAACTAGATTAGCCATGAAATCCGTTTGAATCGCTTTAAATACGATCTGCAAGACCCAAAACTTGTAGAATCATTGACGCTAGGTTACCCTAAAGTCTAAGATTAAACTCATTACCCGACTGCTCTCGGGAGCACATTGAAACTCCGTATCAGGTTTGGACCGCACATCGGGAGTCCGAATAATATGAAGTTAAGGACTTAGGATCGCCTCGCTGGGCTTGACAACCATCTCGGAAATCAAATCCAGCCAGTGTCCCACGGCTGTTCGCTTGAGTCCGGAGCGAAGGAGTGTGAGAACACTTGTTTTCTTTACAAAATAAATATCTCAAATAGTAATCTGAGACTTGTTACTTGCGGATATTTTATAAGCAACCAGACCATCAGAATCTGACCCAATTACAGCCTTGGATTAGGAAAATTTTCATAAACATATCCATGTACTTGGAATTTCGGATCGAGATCCGCTGACCGTTGAACTGAAACTGGTCCGCCACGATTGATCTGGGAATCCGACGGAAATGAAAACTTAACTCCACCTATATCCAAGGTTGGTGAGCTTAAGTCCGACCTTTGGCTCAAGGAAGCTTGCCAGAAGTCCTCCGTTGAGCTGAAAAAGTGCCGCTTTGGTTATAACCTAAGTATACCTTGTCCACAAGTCTATTTCAGAGAGTTTTTAGGCTATATAAGGACCTTAGAACCCTCTCTCTCACAGCCATACGAATTTGAGAGAAACCCTAGAGAGAGAAGTGAGAAAAGAGAGAGAGAGTGAGAGAAGTGGGAGAATCTCCCTACTACCATTCCCTGTCGCTACACAAGTTGCACCACTCCATTCTTATCGTTTTCTTGACGATTCTGACTTCATTTCTAGGTAAGAAACCCTAACCCTAATCTGTTTTGGAGTTGTGGAGGTTGTAGGTTATGAAATAGCTAACCTATTTCATTCTTTAGGCTACCAAACTGCCGAATACGGAAGCTTGGCAAACATATCGTATTCGTTGCGATTCTACGGTGAAAGGTGAGGACTTTAGGTGTATATGTTATGGTTTTTAATGTTTTCAATATCAGATAATGATAGATTCATGATCTGTATGCAATTGCACATGTACAAAGTACTTTCTGTTTTCTGTTTCGATTAAAGACGTAGAATATGGAATTTTACATATTTTAGGTATTCGTAGAAAATACCGTATACGTATATATTTTAGAAATGTGTTTGACATGATTAATTGTTGTATGAATATATGATATATGGATAAAATACTTATTTGGCAAAAGGATTCGCCCTAATACATGTTATGCTAATATACACTATGTATGTAGAAATAGTGTATTGTAGAAAGTACCGTATACTTATATATTTTGGAAGTGTGTTTGACATGATTATTTGCTGTATAAATATATCATATGTGCATAAAATACTTGCTTAGCAAAAGGACTCGCCCTAATACATATTTTGCTAACATACACTAAGTATGTTGAAGTAGTGTTTGTGAAAATGCTTGTGTGAGTAAGTGTTTGGATGATGATGCCTTAGGTAGGTGTGGAGATGGGATTCTCAACTATCTTACAGACATGTATGATTTCTTCTATGAGGTTGTTTACTTAAACCGCTTATTTGTGAAATAATGTGTTTGTATTCTTGTTTATATGGTGCTTTATGACATGCTTTATAACATGCTTTATACATGCTTATGACATGTTTGTTAGCATGCCTGAATTACTTTGTTTATTACGCTTTACTCCACATGCTTTGAATATGGATTAGTTGCGATTGGGACTATGTTTATAGTCCAGACTTGAGTTCGTGGTTAAGATTCTTTTCGCCACGTAGAATGTGTTTGACGAACCCGAGTCGTACTTTAGTTGGTGATAGTGGTTAGGCCACGTGAAGTGCTTATGCACTTCATGTCGTTCAGTTGATTGTGCGCTCGAGCTAGTCAGGCCCATCAAGTAACCCGATATGTCTAATTTATGTTCACCATGTTTGGTCGCTATTGCTTGAACCTAGGGTACCAAACTTACCAGTGGAATCCCGTTAACCATGTTACTTCGATCCGCTAAGACTCATGAGCCGGGCATGGTGGTATAGGACACCGTGGTTGAGCTGTCGGCCTATGCTGGGGCTTCGAGCCTCCCCATAGTGACCATTGAGCAACCAGACTCGTGAGCCGATTATGGTGGTATGGGACACTATATTCGAGCTATCGGCCTGCATTGCTTAATGGGTGATGGGGGAGTGGTGCAACGATTCCGTGTAACAGCCCTGGTAGCCCTGACCGTACCCATTGTAGTGACCTCGAGCATACTCTAAATCTGCAGTGAGGAGATGACCTTCCCATAGTAACAGAGTATAAACTAGGCCTGTATTGATAAGGTGATGGGGGAGTGGTGTAACGATTCCATGTAACAGCCCTGGCAGCCCTTGCAGCGACCTAGAAATACACCATCATATGAGATTGTCTAGGACTGACGACGCTAGAATGGATCATGTTTGGGAATGATACAAGGGAGGTACCTTAGTTTCTCAATCCTGCTATTTGAAATGGACTAATAACAACTCGGCAATCATGCTCATCATACATTGCATGTGCCTGGAAGATGTGGAGCATTGAGGAATGCAAGCATACTGCGAACGTAAGATGGTGTTGCATGAGGGAGTATGTCGGTGAGGGCATCCATCATGACTGCATTCATACTTGCATTAACAAGAGTAGTTAGGAGTGTTTGATTGTACTGCTTTATCATTACTGCTTGACTATATTGATAACATGTTAACTTATGCTTTATTGTTCCACTGAGTTAGCTACTCACTCCCACGTTACGAGACGGTGTTGTACACACCAACCAGACTCTGTCTCAGGTGTAGATGAGATGACGACTCAGGAGGCTGAGCCGAACTACAACGAGGACCAGGATGCATTTTCATTTATGCAGTATTCTGGTAGCTTTGACTAGACTGCCAGGATCGACGAGACTTGTAGGGATTACTCCTTAGTTATATTTTTGACCTTTTTGAACATAAAACAGATATATGTATATGGTGACTCAGATGAGTTCATACTCTAGAAAATGAAATGATTTTGTTTCTTTTACATACATATATATACAGTTCAGTCTTCCGCTTGCCTTTATACAAATGATCTGGAGAATGAATTATTATTTTGGTATAATCTCACTCATGTTTATTGCTCTAACACAGATAACATTTAATCATCATTATCTATGTTGCATAAGTGATGCATTGGAACTTGGGAGTTGAGTTATGCTTGACCCCCGATTTTCAGGGCATTACTGTTTAACTCGTAGGTTTGTAAAAAACCAACCAGTTCTTCTACTCTCATATTATCCGTATCACGATGTTCTTGGATCGCAGTCACCTTTGAATTGAACCGTTCAGGCAATGAGCACAGTATCTTTGCATAGACTTTACTTTCTAGGATCCTATCACTAAGACCCCACATAGAGTTGATAATGTCATTCAATATTGTATAGAAGTCCATGAACGTTTCACTTTCTTCCATATATATTTCCTCAAATTTAGTTGTGAGGAGTTGAACTTTAGATTTCTTAACAATTGTTGTACCCTCGTGTGTTATTTCCAAAATATCTCAAGCTTGCTTTACAGTATCACGGGATATAATTCTCTTGAAGTCATCTGGTAATAGTGCGTAAGTCATTGCATTTAAAGCCTTTCAATTGGCACTACTCTCACTTTTCTGAAGAACGGTCCAAGAAAAATAAAGTGAGACTTTTACAGTTTTAGATCCATCAGTACCAGTCACTTCAGTGATAGGAGAGGTCCAATTGGTTACTGTGGCTTGCCACACGCTTTCATCCATAGATTTTAAAAAAATCCTCATTCTGGCTTTTCCAATAGGCATAATTGGAGCTATCAAAATGTGGAGGTATAGTGACTGAAAGGCTATCAAAATTTGACATCTTAAAAAGCTTAGATCGATGAATTCAGAAAATTAATCCAAAAATTAAAACGAGTTATTAGGCATTGATACCACTTGAAAAGGCTGAGCTAAGAGTCCTACAGGGGGGGGGGGTGAATAGGACTGCCAAATTAAAAATTTAAGTGCAGAATAATAAAGAAATAATCAAAGATAACACTTATCAATTCAAATAGCAAAAATGAATAGCAACCTCAAATGTACAAGTATTGAGAGGTTGATACAGATGTTGTTCTAAAGACAACCTTACACCAAAAACCAATGGCTTATGGTAGGACAACCTGATTTTTAGAATGGTCTGTGTATCAAAAACTTAAACAAATACAGAGGAATAAAGAATAAAACATAAATAAATTTCTACTGCTATTACAACATTCACCACATGTGCAGAAAGTAAATTACAATCATTCACCAAAAATGCTGAAAAATAAATTACAACATTCAACCACTTAAGCACATGCAACCATTCACCACAACTCCAGCAATTATAGTGGTTCGCTTGTGTGTACACTAACTGTTAAAGAATAGCCACACAACTACTCCACTCTTAATATCCTCACACAGTGGATATTGGCTTTTACTATGAAATAGGTTTTCCAAGGTTCACCCAAAACCTTCACAATTATGTTTTCAAAGGGCTACCACAATTAAAATACTGAGATTTTCTAGCTATCTCAGTCAAAACCAAAAATGAAAGATTTTCTGGCAATCTTACAAACAAATAACGAAAATAGAAATGTACTTATCTAAAGATTCTTCTTTTAATGAAGCTCGGTAGAACCGATTCAATGTAGATGTTCAATGTACAATCTCACATATGAAAGGGTTCTTAGATCTAAATGATTTTTAGATTAAATTGTCTAGGGCTAGCTTGATTTAATTTTAATCTCAAAAAGGGTAAAATCAATATTCCATTTACAAAAGAATTAGAATAGAATAGAGATCACAAAAACAAATACAAAAAAGCTATTAAAAGAATCTTAAATTCTAACTAATTAGCTTCTCAAATGTGGGGACAAGTTCTCTCAGAGTCGTGACTTGAATATCTTGGAATTGAATGAAAAACTCTAAAAATCATCCTCAATTTCTAGGCAAAAATATTTTTCACACGACTGGCCTAGTGGTCGGTTCGACTGGTCGAAGGACCAACAAGAATTCAAAATTTTGGGCACGATAAGATAAGATCGCTACTCGACTAGTCGAGTGGCTTGCTCGATTGGTCGAGTGGCCTGCTTGATTGGTCAAGCCCTGCACTTGACTGGTCGAGTAGGACCCTGTTTGGTTGCTGGACTTTGAGTCGAGCCTGCTCGACTGGTCAAGTACTGTTCACTCGACTGGTCGAGCAGTCTCCAGGACTAGTAAGGGCCCAACAGAAATTTCAAAAATTAGTAACAAACCTTGGACTGGTCGAGCCAGTACTTGGACTAGTCGACCATAGGCTAAGACTAGTCGAGATAAAGCCTATAAAATTATATAATGACCCAAATTAAGTATGCGATCAATATGATCTATTCTATGGTCAATCTAGGGTCATTCATACCTTATAGGTGAAAATTGAATATTGAAACATCGTTCGCTTTAGTTGATAGATTATTATAAAGTACTTGAAACTTGTCATCTTGAAGTACTTTGAAGCTTGTTATCTTAAAGTATTTTGAAGCTTGAGCTTGAGAGCTTGTAACTTGAGTTTCAACTTGAGTATATGATCTTAAGCTTAAGAATATTACTTAAGCTTGAATTCTTTAAGTAATGCACACTGTCTTGATATAGTTGAAATTTGAAAACTTGATCTAGTACTTGAACTTCTTGTTCTTGAACTTCTAGATATTGTACTTGAGCTGCTTGAACTTGAATTTGTACTCTTGAACTTGTACTTGATTGTAGGCAAGGATGATATAACATTGAGCTACACAAGATACAGATTCCAAGAGATTTTGGCACTACAAAATTTGACAATCCTAAGAGCTAGATAAGATAGCATTTACACCATTAACTATACGTTACACAAGTTATAATGCACAAGAGTAAATTTAGTTAAAAACATTCATTCACAGAACCCTGGATACTCTGATTAATACAAATGCATGTTTAATGATATGATGCATGCCTCTCACCACAACACTCCCTCTTGCAACAACATCTAACGTTCGCGAACCAACACTCCCACAAGCGACCTTGACTGCTCAATCGCAAAAGTAGTCAATGCATATAGTATACATGTTAGCCAAGTTGATTAGTTAGGTTCATTCATCCAGCAGGTTGGGGAAATCGAGATACCCTGACGGATCGTTGCCCTAATCCGATCGCACGGCTCTAATGGTCGTAGTCATATAACACTCGCGATCCTTATCCCTTGTGGGTTCGTCAATCCCATAATTCTTGAACTCATACAAAAACAATTAAGACTCATGAGTCCTGCTCGCGATCACTATGGGGAGGTCGTCACCCTAGCGTAGGTCAACAACTCGGGTATAGTGTCCCATATCACTATACCCGACTCAGGAGTCTTTGGTGCTCACTGGTCACTATAGGGAGGCTCGACACCCCAGCGTATGCGGACAGCACGAGCATAATGTCCCATACCACCATCCTCAGCTCATGAGTCTTGTGGACCGTAATTTATGATTATCTATGGGCGTAAGGGTCACAGGGTACCTTAAGTTCAATTAGGTGTGTACAACCTTGGTTAACATACAAGGATGGCCAACCAGTGGGCTAATATGCCCCCACTAGATGAACCACAGACTGTACGGCCTGAGAACAATGTCTCGTGTAGTCCAACTATAGCCGGCAATTCGCAGTTCGACTATTCAGGCCAAACTTGTCCGTGGGCGGACCTAACGAAAAAGTTGCCCAAAGGAATTCCAGTTGGCTGGCTGATCCATAAAGGGGCATGCGTGCAAGTATGTAGCATACATTCAACAATTTCAGGGACAATACCAGCAATAAATTAACATATTTCAGAATTTCAATAATATGGACAGCAATACACTTAATTCCCATAAATTAATCACATGCGATAAAGTCTAACTTACGAAATCGGCAACATTGGGAAATCGAGTTCAACATATTTCAACAATTCAGTAAAGTAGACAGCCATACACCCAACTTACACCTTTTCAATAGCATGTGGCAACACATAACATACAAATTAGCAACATAGGGGAAATCAAATGCAACATAATTCAGCCATTCGACAAGTGGACAACAATTCACCCAATTACCTCTATCAATTGCATGTGGCAAAATTTAAGGTGCAAAATCAACAACATTAGGGAATTACACACACAATTCCCTAAATTTACCAAAAATTCAGAAATCTACATATCAGGGAAATTCGGAATCTAAATCCCTCTCCCAATTTTAGGGAAATTCTACGCATAGATCATAAACCAAACAATACATAAAATTCAGCAACATGCACACATATGGTTCACACAAAATAACTATGATTTACACTAGGCATGATAATCGGCCACCTAGAGGTAATGGTCTGCACCTATGATTGACCAGAAGTCCTTGTGGTTATCTTAATAGTGCCGGGTTCGCAAATTTGACATATCTAAGCCCTGGTCAAGGAATGTATGTCAAGACGCATGCATGCGGCCCTAGCTTAAGAGAAATGGAGAAGAGGTCGAGATTGTTACCTTAGATCAGCCACACCTCGTCTCTACGGGTGCAGCGGTGGTAAGGGTGCGGGAATTTCAGTTCCCTAGCTCCCTTGCACATGCACCCTCCTCCACTCTCTCTCTATCTCTCTCTCTGTAACACCTCGTACTTTTGGTACTGAGGTGCTATCGAGTAACCCTACTTAGTGTAAGTATGAATCTAGCTTAAGCGAATGTTCATGTGCATTCCAGTCAAAATCTGACCGCTGAAAGCGGTTCCCATCCATACATCAGGCTATCCATCTATTATTCTTCTAGATGGACTGCCACATCATTAGAAAGACCCATTCTTAGGATTTTAATTTCATTGATACATAAATCTAACCAACCATCAGGGTTACCATTGTAAGGCCCATCATTCTTAAATGCAATCAGATTATTCTAGTCCATATTTAATTCCCACATCACGCCTAAACACCCGTTAAGATCCTAGGACCATTGATAAATAATTTTGAGGCAAACCGACCATTTAATTATAAAGCGAGCATTGCAGTCAAATTACAATGCGATGTGCATTTGCTCGAATAACTTAACCAAATGGTTGGATGGAGAGAGACTACAGCCTGGGAGTTTAACAGCTTAAGAATCATGTGAAAATGACTATTCAAATGCACCTACACTAGTCATGACCCCTAAAACCACTCTATGTCAAGTTAGAAGCTAACCGCCCATAGAACAAACTAAAATCAATTTAATCTTTATTTTTCAAATTCTATAATTTATCATTAAGAAACTATAATAAAGGTTATTCTGTGTTGTGAGGCCCATATCCTAGCCCATACTATTCCATAAGATTCCACAGTCCTCCCGATCGAAATTTCGGCGACCCGCGATCTGTTATCAGCATTTGAATGCGATCCTGAGTCGTGTCCCGTATGTCAGAGTCGGCTTGACTCGAAACTTGTACCCTTGCGACCGCGCCGTCGACACGGTTCCGACGCCACGTAGTATACGTCGAGGAAAACAGTACGCGTTGCAAAACTGAGGGAAACTCTATGACACATCACATCAATCCCATCAATCAAGTACACATCACTCCCATCACTCACACCCATCCCCAAGTACAACTACCCATCCCCAAAGTCAACTTTCCATCACATCACCCATCCCTCTCCTCATCACTCCATCACTCACATCACCTCTCTCTCTCTCTCTCATTTTTTCTCCCAAGCTCCATGAGAGCAACCCACGTCCATGGCTTCCACGAGGAGAAGTTAGTGTGGCCCACCTTCCTAACTCCCATCTCCACCATCCATGATCCAATCTCGACCGTTAAAGTTCGTCCATCAGAGCTCTAGGATGCTTTGGCGGAAGGAGGAGAAGATCATAGGTGGGAGATTTTTGTTTGTATTTGATGATTAGAGGGCCCACATATGTGGGACCCATCTTGATGAATGTAGAGGGAGGGCCCATAGTGGCGGGGTCCCTCCTCTCTCTCTCTCTCTCTCTCTCTCTCTCTCTCCTATTGTGGCCCACCTGCTGAATGTGTGGATCCACACCATCCAGTAGATCTGGACGGTGAGACCCACCTGTTGCATCCAGGCTGTCCGTTTTGGATAGGCCCAGATGAAGGGGAAATAAATATCAGCTTGATCCGAACCCCGGTGGCCCACCACCATGTTGTGAGCGATGATCCATCCATCCATGTGGGCCACACACATGATGTGCATGTTCATACTGTAACAGCCCAAATTTTTCTCAACCTGGAATTAGACGTCCTTAGGCAATGGGTCGCTCCTGACACCTTATTAACCTGTCAGAACTCAATCCCAAAGTCTAAAACCACTTTTGAACCCATTTCCTTCATAAATCCCACCCTTCACCACCTTGATCTTTCAATTTTTCCTAAGTACTTTCACCCTAGAAACTATCTTAAACTAGCTAAGTAGTACAACTTGGATCACTCTATATACAAACTACAAAGCACTAAGTACCACCTCAAACGGAAAGCACTTAGGATTAAATCCTTTAGAAATTTGACAAAGTTAACTAAGTGCTAAACTAGATTAGCCATGAAATCCATTTGAATCGCTTTAAATACGATTTGCAAGACCCAAAACTTGTAGAATCCTTGACGCTAGGTTACCCTAAAATCTAGGATCAAACTCATTACCCGACTGCTCTCGGGAGCACGTTGAAACTTTGTATTAGGTCTGGACCACACATCGGGAGTCCGAATAATATGAAGTTAAGGACTTAGCACCGCCTTGCTGGTCTTGACAACCATCTCAGAAATCAAATCCAGCCAGTGTCCCATAGCTATTCGCTTGAGTCCGGAGCGAGAGAGTGTGAAAACACTTATTTTCTTTCCAAAATAAATATCTTGAATAGTAATCTGAGACTTATCGCTTACAGGTCGGTATTAAGCAACCTGACCATCAGAATCAAGCTAAATTACACCCTCGGATCAGAAAAAATTTCATACACGTGTCAGTGTACTCGGAATCTCCGATCGACATCCACTGACCGTTGAACTGAAACTGGTCCGCCACGTGCGATCTAGAAATCTGACTAAAACGAAAACTTTACTTTACATGGATCTGAGGTTCATGAGCTTAAGTCCGACCTTTGACTCAAGGAGGCCTGCCAGAAGTCCTCCGTTGAGCTGAAACTAACCCATTTTGGTTATAACCTAAGTATACCTTGACCTTAGGTCTATTTCGATGAAGTTTTAGGCTATATAAGGACCTTAAACCATCTCTCATTTCAGCCATCTGAATTTGAGATTGAGAAGGGAGAAGAGAGATAGAAAGTAAGGGAGAATTGGGAGCTTCTTCCTGCCGTTCTTCCCTGCCATATCCAAGCTTAAACCACTCCGTTCTTATCATTTTTCCGGCGATTCCGGCGTCATTTCTAGGTAAGAAATCCTACCCTAATCTATTTTGGGGATTAGACAGTTGTAGGTTATGAAATAGCTAACCTATTTCATTTTATAGGTTGCCAAACTGCCGAATACGGAAGCTTAGCAAACCTATCGACTCCGTTACGATTCTACGACAAAAGGTGAGGACTTTAGGTGTATAGGTTACGGTTTTCAACGCTTTCAATGTCAGATAATGATAGATTCATGATCTGCATGCAATTGCACATGTACAAAGTGCTTTCTGATTTCTGTTTCGATTAAAGACGTAGAATATGGAATTTTACATATTCTAGGTATTCGTAGAAAATATGTATACATATATATTTTGGAAATGTGCTTGACATGATTAGTTGTTGTATGAATATATGATATATGGATAAAATACTTATTTGGCGAAAGGATTCGCCCTAATACACGTTATGCTAATATACACTATGTATGTAAAAATAGTGTATTATAGAAAATACCGTATACGTATATATTTTGCAAATGTGTTTGACATGATTATTTGTTGTATGAATATATGATATATGGATAAAATACTTATTTGGCGAAAGGATTCGCCCTAATACATGTTTGGCTAACATACACTATGGATGTTGAAATAGTGTATGCTAAGTGTTTGTGAAAATGCTTGTGTGAGTAAGTGTTTGGATGATGATGCCTTAGGTGAGTGTTGAGATGGGATTCTCAACTACCTTAGAGACATGTATGATTTCCTCCATGTGGTTGTTTACTTTAACCACTTATGAAATATATGTGTTTGTATTCTTGTTTATATAGTGCTTTATAACATGCTTTATAACATGTTTTATGATATGCTTGTTACCTTGCTTGAATTACTTTGTTTATTATGTTTTACTCTACATACTTTGAATAAGGATTGATTATGTTTGGGGCTATGATTATAGTCCAGGCAATCGGTAATGGAATTGAATTCGTGGCTGAGATTCTTTTGCCACGTAGAATGTGTCTGACGAACCCGAGTCGTACTTCGGTTGGCGGCAGTGGTTAGGCCACGCGAAGTGCTTATGCGCTTCATGTCGTTCAACTTGTTGTGTGCTCGAGCTAGTCGAACTCGTCAAGTAACTCGATTTGTCTTATGTATGTTCACCATATTTGGACGCTTCTGTTTGAACCTAGGGTACCAAACTTACCAGTGAAATCCCGTTAACCATGGTACCTCGATCCGCTAAGACTCATGAGCCGGACATGGTGGTATGGGACACCGTGGTCGAGCTGTCGGCCTATGCTGGGGCTATGTGCCTCCCCGTAGTGACCAGTGAGCAACCAGACTCGTGAGCTGATTATGGTGGTATGGGACACTATATTCGTGTTGTTGGCCTACATTGATAAGGTGATGGGGGAGTGGTGCAACGAATGCGAGCAGCAGCCCTGGCAGCCCTTTGTAGTGACCTCGAGCATACTCTGAATTTGCGGTGAGGTGATGAGTTTTGCCACAATGTAGAGAGTATGAACTAGGCCTGTTTCTGTATAGTGATGAATCGTTAAAGAGGTGATGGGGGAGTGGTGTAACCTTTGTGCATAACAGCCCTGGCAGCCTTTGCAGTGACCTAGAAAACACACCCTCGTCTGTGATTAATTAGGACTGACGACCCTAGAATGGATCATGTTTGGGAATGATACAAGGGAAGTACCTTAGTTTCCCAATCCTGCTGTTTGAAATGGACTAATAAAAACTCGGTAATCATGTTCATCATGCATAGTATGTGCCTGGAAGATGTGGAGCACTGAGGGATGAAAGCATGCCACGAACGTAAGATGGTGTCACACGAGGGAGGGTGTGGTGAGGGCATCTATTATGACTGCATTCATACTTGTATTAATAAGAGTAATTAGGAGTGTTTAATTGTACTGCTTTATCATTACTGCTTGACTGAGTCGATAACATGTTAACCTATGCTTTATTGTTCCACTGAGTTAGCTACTCACTCCCACGTTATGGGACGGTGTTTCGAACACCTACCAGACATTGTCTGATTTCAGATGGCGACGCTACTTCTGAGGCGGAGCCGGACCTTTGAAATGACTACGATGCCTACTTGTATTGGTTGTCTTCTGACGGCTTCCTGTGAGCCGTGTCCTAATCGACGGGGCTTTCTGGGATATTGACTAGAGGACCTTACACATTTGGTATATTTTAGGATCGTACTTGTAATTATTTAACCTGGTAATGTTATCACACTCTGGAGACTCATCATAGTTTATATATTTTATCTATTTATCACAGTCTTCCGCTTGCAAATTTAACTGTCTCTGGAATATGATATGTTGTTTTGGCTTAATCTCACTCATGTTCACTACTCTAATACAGTCAACATTCAATCATCATTCATTTTGTTGCATAAGTGATGTTCTGGAACTCGAGAGTTGAGTTTATGCTCGACCCCCGATTTTCGGGATGTTACACATACCCTCACCGTCCATCTGAGGAAACCCACCTCGACGTACATGCCTTTCAACCTAACCGTCCATTCATCTGGACTTGCTGGCAGCAGCATAGTTTTATTTTATTTTATTTTTTAAAATAAAAATTAATATATATATATATATATATATATATATATATAATGTGTTAATATATATTATTATATGGTGGGCCCCACGTTGGACCCACCTGTTCTGGAGAAGTAGATCGGCTGGGTACCGCATACCAGCTATGAAGCTGCTACAGGTGGGATTAATCCACACGTGTGGACCCCACTATGAAGCATGTGTTTTATCAACACCGTCCGCTTGTTTTTCCTTGGCAGGACCGTGGGACCCACTCCACACATGTGACACGTGTGGAGGTAAGGCCCACCTTGATGTATGCATTCTACTTTCACACCGTCCATCTGGACGGTGTGGTGTAAGGCCCACAGTGATGTATTATATATATACGTCGTCCATCTATTTGCAGGATGCGGAACCCACCTCACACGTGATGCACGTGTGAGGGTGGGGCCCACTATAATGATGTATTGTATATCCCCACCGTCCACGTGGACAGTAGGGCGGGCCATGAGGTATGTGTTGCCGCCGTCCATCTGTGCTGATTCCCAGCAGCAGCTACTGCTGCCTGCTGACGTCAGCATAGTTCTGTGGGCCCCAGGGCATGTGTTGTATCCACGACGTCCATCTAATTTGGATGTATTATTTTAAAGTATGAGCCTAATATGAGACAGGTCCAAATCTGGTGGGCCACGTGGACAGTGGTAACCCACCGTTGATGAATGTGTTGTATGTCCACGCCTTCCATCCGCTGGGCCCCACCTTGACATGTGTGTTCTACACATGCTATCCAGCATGTGGAGCCCACGTGTAATGTATTTGTTTTATCCAGTCGTACATCATTTGGACGGTGGAACACCACCCTGATGTATCTATTTTATCCAGCTGGTGAGGCCAGCTGCAATGCATACGACCGTCCAAACTCACGTGAGCCCACCATGCCGTACGTGATTCATCCACACTATCAGCATCTGGATGGTGGGACCCACCTTGACTCATCTAGACCATCCGTCCACTGTGGATCCACCTTTGATGTGTCTTAGACCCAAGCCATCCACCTGTTTTGCCATGTGGGTCACACCGTGATGTATTTATTTCATCCACACCGTTCAGATGTGCTAGAAGATGCTGGACAATGTTCGGACATGTTAATGAACATGGACAATGTTTGGACAGTGCTGATCACGTTAGTAAGCCATGTACCCTTATGATAGTATACAGTGATACACATGTTGCACCTGCAACTATTGAAATGATTTTAGATGTAGTCTAAGCTCTCACCCAAGTTATAGTGGGACCCATTGTGATATATATGTTGTATATTCACACCGTACATTGATGTGGCCCGACATAGTGTACGTGTTGTATCTACTCCGTCCATCCATTTTGACATGGGCCACACCTTGATGTATTTATTGTATCCACATCGTCCATCCCTGGACGTGGGGCCCACCTTGGTGATGTATCTGCCGCACCATCCAACATGGGACAGTGGCCCTACCATGATGTACATGTTTTATTGATGCAGCCCACTTGATGTGTATAAGGCTCATTAATGCAGCCCATTGATGCAGCCAACTTGATGTTTATGAGGCCCATTAATGTGGCCAGCCCACTTGATGTGTATAAGGCCCATTAATGCGGCTCATTGATGCAGCCCACTTGATGTGTATGAGGCTAATGTTTGAGGCCTAATATAATGTATACCCGGCCCATGTGTTGGGGCTCGATGTGATGCATTTATGGCCCATGTGTTGAGGCCTGATGTGATATATATATATATGTGGCCCTTGTGTGAGGCCATGGGCCCACTATGCGTTTGGCTCTATGCGGGCCACTCCTTAGGAACAATGTTGGTTAAATGGTCACATTGTTGGGCAATGATGGTTTAATGTCCACATTGTGACCTACCTTTAGGCCTTGTTAAGTCGATTATCGAGGCCGATTCTGATTATCGATCGATCCCGATTGTCGTGGTCGATTGTCGATTTCGATTGACGTGACCGATTTGCCAATTTTGATTATCGATCGATCCCGATTGTCGTGGCCGATTGTCGATTCCGATTGACGTCACTGATTTACCGATTCCGATCATCGATCAATTCCGATTGCCGTGACCGATTGCCGATTCCGATTGACGTGACCGATTTGTTGATTCTGATTATCGATCGATTCTGATTGTCGTGACCGATTGCCGATTCCGATTGACGTGTCTGATTTATCGATTTTAATTATCGATCGATCCCGATTGCCGTGGCCGATTGACATGATTGATTTGTCGATACCGATTATCGATCGATTCCGATTGTCGTGACCAATTGCCGATTCCGATTGACGTGACCGATTTGTTGATTCTGATTATCGATCGATCACGATTGTCATAGCTGATTGCTGATTCCGATTATCGAGGCCGATTTCGATTGTCGAGGTCGATCCTGATTGTCGTGGCCGATTGTCGATTCTGATTGACGTGACCGATTGTCGATTCTGATTGACGTGATCGATTTGCGGATTCTGATTATTGATCAATCCCGATTGTCGCAGCCGATTGCCGATTTCGATTGACGTGACCGATTTGCCGATTTTGATTATCGATCGATCCCGATTGTCGTGGCCGATTGCCGATTCTGATTGACGTGACCGATTTGTCAATTTCGATTATCGATCGATTCTGATTATCGTGACTAATTGCCGATTCTGATTGACGTGACTGATTTACCGTTTCTGATTATCGATCGATTCCGATTGTCGTGACCGATTGCCAATTCCGATTGACGTGATCGATTTGTTGATTTTAATTATCGATCGATCCCAGTTGTCATAGCGATTGCTGATTCCGATTGACGTGACCGATTTGCCGATTCCGATTGTCCAAGCTAAGTATCGAGGCCGATTATATAGGCTGATTTCGATTGTCCAGGTAGATTGTATAGCCCGACTCCGATTGTCGAGGCCGATTCTAAGTGTCGATTCCAATTGTTAAGGCCGATTTCGATTATCGAGGCCGATTTCAAATGTCGAGGCTGATTGTCGAGACCAATATGATGTCTATGCGACCCATAGTTGCGGCCCATTGTGATGTGTATTTGACCTGTGTGATATATTTGCGGCCCGTGTTTGAGGCCTGATGTGATGTATATGCGGCCCGTATTTAAGGCCCATTGTGATGTGTATTCAGCCCGTGTTTAAGGCCTAATGTGATGAATATGAGGTCTATGTGATGAGGCCCATTGTGATGCATTTGAGGGTCAAGCAATGGAGTCAATTGTAATGTATATTAGGCCCATGTGAGAGGCTCATCGTGATGTGTATTAAGCTCTTGAGCGAGGCCATGGGTCCACCATATGTTAGGCTCTATGTGGGCCATTCTTTGGGGGCAATGTTGGTTAAATGTCCACATTGTCAGGGTCGATTGTCGATGTCGGTTATTGATACCGATTATGAGTATGTGACTGCATAGCATCATGATACATGCCCATACGCATCATCTGTATGTTTGTTATGAGATATGATGACCATTGCATATGTCATAGTGCCGGTTGTTATGAGACTCCCTGATAGGCGAAGATTGTCTCACATGAGCGCACGGTAGGCGCATGATTGATCATGACTGGATTGTATAACTCATGCATCTTGCATTGTGTGTTATGATTATTGTACGCCCTAACGATATCAGGGTCGTAACCTCCACAAGCATATCGTGGATGGCCAGATGGGACACCGAAAATATTTGGTTTTATCATACGGGCGCTATAAATGTCCTTGGGTGAAAATTCCTAAACCTCCGTGGCTAGGAGACACCCCAACGTCGAGACCGAGTGGATACATGAGCGCCCGAGTACCAAATACAAGGAGGCCCCGTCTCCCACTGTGTCATGGTCGGTTGGGAGGGGGTGTGGCCTTACCCGCCCGAGGGTAGGGGGCATTGCTAGGATGAGTTTGACTAGCTCGTGAATGGGTCCACTATCGACATGCCGGGTAGATATTGGCTGACTACTGGCCAGGCGGATAGTGAGGTCTCTTCCACTTGCATGGTCGCGCGTCAGTGGGTGGCGATTTGCATGTAGAGTGTACTAGACCCCGATGATGATCCTAAAGATTAACAGTACTGATATGTGGACTTATTAGGCAGGAGTTGCATACTCATTCATTCATTCATTCGCTATCCACTCGGGCTGATGGTGCACAACTATTTCTTATGTGTGCTTTCGCAATGGCCAGGATTTCGGTTGAGACGTGCGACTAACCCGAGATCAGGAGTTTACCACTTCAAGTCTGACTATCCAAATTTAGGTATGAGACTGATTTGGATAGAAGTCCTTTGTGATGGACCCCATAGCCTGCGATACTACGTACTATCATCCCGACTTCATACTCCAGCATGGTCATTCCATTCGCACCGCATAAAAGCAGGAGATGGATGGCCCTAATAACCTAACCCACAACATGAAACATGATTATGATGTGTATGTATGTATGTGTGTGTATATATAGATATATATATATATATATATATATATATATATATATATATATAATTAATATATTATTTGAATAGAAACATGTGATGGTGTGCTTAGACATACAAATGATCCCCTAGGACATTTTGACCGTTAAAGGTCGAACTAGAACTAATCTAACCATTGGATTGACACAATCAATAATAAAAGGCCCTAATCAGTTTGTATGGCCCACCTAAAGTTTAGATCTACCTAACCTTTAGTTAGAGACACTAGTTGGAACCTCCAAAGAGATTGGACGGTGTAGATTTGAGAAATACACCATCATGAACCCCACCATAGGTTGCATGTGCACCACCGTAAGCATGCATTCGCAGTGCATAGGACCAAGGACGCTGGTCAATTAGGTTTAACCCGAAATTTTCCAAAAAAAAAAAGGAGAAATTTCTCTTTTCTTTCTTTTGTTGTTCCAGCCTACGGGCGATTTGAAAATGGACGTTTGTACATCAATCATCACCTCACACCGGGACGATCTGAACTGTCCATCATATTTCGAACAAACTGCTAACCAAAACCATGCCCTTCTCGCATGTGGGAACACGTGCACTTGCTCACGGCACGTAGCCAAACGTCCGACGAGATTGTGTTTCCAGCCCTCCTAAGATCACCCTACTGTGATTAATGTGGGCCACCTTAAGCCAATCCAAACCGTTCATCTTGTAGAGTATCACCGTCCCACCAAGTCCATGTCGTCCGTACACGTTCGTGCATCTGTGCATGTACACAAATGCGGGCTCGAGTGCAGGTGGGTGCGACAGTTTTTGAAAACGAAAACCCATTGGGTTGCCATATCAGCAATCCGCGTGCCTCTTTTTCCCTCGATCTCAGTCATCCTTCAAAACACCATCCCAGCCCCACATTTTGATGCCGAAAACGGGCAGGCAAATGCCTACTAGATGAGTCGGCGTGGGAGACATTTCCACCTCGTGAAAGTCTCCCTAGCGCAATTCGAGCCCTTGGCTCGAGTTCACAGACCATCTCAGCAGTAACGACTCGAAAAATCGTGTACAATGGCCCGAGTACCACCTCAGGCAGAAATCGCTTAGGATCACATCCTTTAGAAATTTGACAAAGTTAACTAAGTGCTAAACTAGATTAGCCATGAAATCCATTTGAACCACTTTAAATACGATCTGCAAGACCTAAAACTTGTGGAATCGTTGACACCACATTACCCTAAAATCTAGGATCAAACTCATTACCCGACTGCTCTCGGGAGCACATTGAAACTCCGTATCAGATCTGGACCGCATATCGAAAGTTCGAATGATACGAGGTTATAGATTTAGGACCGCCTCGCTGGGCTTAACAACCATCTCAGAGATCAAATTCAGACACTGTCTCACGGCTATTCGCTTGAGTCCGGAGCGAGGAGTGTGAGAAACATGAAAATAATTCCAAAATAAATAAGGATTTATGAAATCTGGCATATGACGCTTGCGGATCAGTATTGAGCAACTTGACCGTCAGAATCTGACCCAAATACACCCTCGGATCAGGGGAAATTTCATACACATGTCCACGTACTTGAAATCTCTGATCGAGTTTCACTGACCGTTGAACTGAAACTGGTCCGCCATGCGTGATCTAGGAATCCGACTGAAACAAAAACTTAACTCCACCTAGATCCAGAGTCTGTGAGCTTAAGTTCGACCTTTGGCTCAAGGGGGGCTGCCAGAAGTCCTCCGTTGAGCTGAAACTGACTCACTTTGGTTATAACATAAGTATACCTTGACCTTAAGTCCATTTTGGTGACTTTTTAGGCTATATAAGGACCTTAAAACCCTCTCTCATTCAGCCATACGAATTTGAGAAAAACCCTAGGAGAGAGAAGAGAGAAAAGAGAGAGAAAGTGTGAGAGAAGTGGGAGAACCTCCCTGCTATTCTCCCCTGCCATTCTTCAAGCTCAACCACACCATTCATATCGCTTTCCCAGCGATTTCGACCTCGTTTCTAGGTAAGAAACCCTAACCCTAACCTGTTTTGGGGTTTTGATAGTTGTAGGTTATGAAATAGCTAAGGTTACCAAACTGCCGAATACGAAAGCTTAACAAATCCATCGGATTCGTTACGATTCTACGACAAAAGGTGCGGACTTTAGGTGTATAGGTTATGGTTTTCAACGCTTTCAATGTCAGATAATGATAGATTCATGATCTGTATGTAATTGCACAAGTACAAAGTGCTGTCCGTTTCGTTTTTCGGTTATACGATAACTATTGTGAATATACTGTATTCCTAGTATTTGTAGAAAGTACCGTATACATATAAATTTTAGAAATGTGTTTACCATGATTATTTACTGTATGAATATATTATATATATGTATAACACTTACTTAGCTAGAGGGTTCACCCTAATACATGTTTTTGCTAATATATACTATGTATGTTAAATAGTGTATTCTAAGTGTTTGTGAAAATGCTTGTAAGAGTAAGTGCTTAGATAATCATGCCTTAGGTAGGTGTTGAGATGGGATTCTCAGCTACCTTAGAAATGTATATGATTTCCTCTATGATTGGTTGTTCAATTTAATCGCTTACTATGAAATATATGTGTTTGTATTTCTTGTTTACATTGTGCTTTGTAACATGCTTTATGACATGTTTGTTAACATGCTTGAATTACTTTGTTTATTATGCTTTACTCCACATGCTCTGAATAAGGATTGATTGCGATTGAGACTACGATTATAGTCCAGACAATCGGTACCAGACTTGAGTTTGTGGTTGAGATTCATTTCGCCACGTAGGATGTGTTTGATGAACCCGAGTCGTACTTCAGTTGGCGACAGTGGTTAAGCCACGTGAAGAGCTTATGCACTTCATGTCGTTCAGTTAATTATGCGCTCGAGCTAGTCAGGCTCGTCAAGTAACCCGATATGTTTAATGTATGTTCACCATATTTGGACGTTACTGCTTGAACCTAGGGTACCAAACTTACCAGTGAAATCCCGTTAACCATGGTACCTCGATCCCCTAAGACTCATGAGCTGGGCATGGTGGTATGGGACACCGTGGTCGAGCTGTCGGCCTATGTTGGGGCCACGTGCCTCCCCGTAGTGACTAGCTAGCAACCCTGACTCGTGAGCCGAATACGGTGGTATGGGACACTGTATTTGAGCTGTCGGCCTACACTGATTGGTGATGAGCTCTTTGTAGTGACCTCGAGCATACTCTGAATTTGCGGTGAGGCGATGAGTTTTGCCGCAGTGTATAGAGTATAAACTAAGCCTGTATCAAGTTAGTGATGAACCGTTAAAAAGGTGATGGGGGAGCGATGTAACGATTGCGTGTAACAGCCTTGGCAGCCTTTGCAGCGCCCTAGAACCACACTATCGTATGAGATATCTATGTTCAACGACCCTAGAATGGATCATGTTTGAGAATGATACAAGGGAGGTACCTTAGTTTTCCAATCCTGCTGTTTGAAATGGACTAATAACAACTTGGTAATCATGCTCATCATTGCACTACATGTGCCTGGAAGATGTGGAGCACTGAGGAATGAACGCATGCCGTGAACGTAAGATAGTGTCGCATGAGGGAGTATGTCGGTGAGGGTATGCATCATGACTTCATTTCATACTTGCATTAATAAGAGTAGTTAGGATTGTTCGATTGTACTGCTTTATCATTACTACTTGACTGAATTGATAACATGTTAACCTATGCTTTATTGTTCCACTGAGTTAGCTACTCACTCCTATGTTACAAGACGGTGTTGTACACCCCAACCAGACTCTGTCTCAGGTGCAGATGAGGTGATGACTTTGGAGGTTGAACCGGACTACGACGAGGACCAGGACGAGTTCTCGTATATGCAGTATGCTGGTGGCTTTGCCTAGACTGCCTGGATCAATGGGATTTATAGGGCTTACTTCTTTAGTTGTACTTTTGACATTTTGATCGTAAAACAGATACATGTATATGGTGACTCAGTTGGGTTCATACTCTGGAGATTGAGATAGTTTTGTTTCTTTTACATACAATTATATACAGTTTCAGTCTTTCGCTTGCCTTTATACAATTGATCTGGAGTATGAATTACTGTTTTGGTATAATCTCACTCATGTTTATTGCACTAACACAGACAACATTTAATCATCATTATCTATGTTGCATAAGTGATGTTTTGGAACTCGAGAGTTGAGTTGCTACTCAACCCTCGAATTTCAGGGCGTTTCAAGTTGGTATCAAAGCATGATTTTAATTAAACCGGACCTGAGTTATGTTCCCACGACGTACGCTGACGCCTTTTGACATATGAGGGTGCAAGAACAATGTAGTAACAGTCTTAGGCATCCCAGTTTTGTCCAACAGCAAAGTTCACTAAAACGAACGCCGAAATTGAGTCTATACCCAACCCTGGTCGCACGATCCCAAAACACTTCTAGGCCGTCTATTGACGGGTCTAGATCACAATCCACCCAACCACAGCTGTTAAAACTCAGTAAATGTCAGTTTAGATAAAAGACTTCTCGAAACTACCCAAATTTGGAACGAACGTAGTCGTGGGCCTTCCCGCACTAATCCAGAAGGACCCAGGACAGACCCAGGGTGTCTTTGGCACCTTGGGAGGGTGGTGAACACCGCCCTACCGCGGAGGTGCCGCGCCCGACCAATCGGACAGCAGTGGAACCGCGGTCACCGCGGTCGACCGCGGTCGGGTCTGGTTGGGCCAGGTTTGGTCAGGGTCGGTCTGACCCCAGGACATGTGTGGGGCCCCTGAAATTGCTTGGGGCCCCTATTTCTATTTCGTTTACCCCCCTTTCCTCATTTCTATCCTTCCAAGCCCTCCAACTTGCTGCCTCCTCTCTCAACTCTCCCTCTCAATTGTCAAAACTCTTATTTTCGGTCACAACCCATCCCTCTCCTTTGTTCACAGCATCCCTACCTCCCTATCCTCTCCATTTCTCTCTCTTATCTTCACTTTCCATGGCTTTCTTCGTCATTATTTCGGCCATTTTCTTCATCTCCACTGTCCTTTCTCTTATGGGGAAAAAAAGGTTGCCGCAGATGAAGCTGGGCCTAGCCGTCCAACCCGTTCGAGGAGAGGAGTGGACGTTGAAGCTAGCCCTAGCACAATTCGAGAGCATAGGTCGAAGCGAGACCTAGATCCCTAACTTCCGATAAGAAATGCTTTTCCGATAGGCTTCGAATACGGTTGTTTTGCTGACTGTAAGATTGTGTTTGAAGCTCACGTGGATAAGAGAATGTTTGGGCTACACCCGATGATGGACCGCTTGGTGGACATTGAATAGGGTCATATATTTGAAGGTGAGTCTCCTACATATGAGAACACGGTTCGTGCCTTCTACGCCCATATCATAGACCCATCGTTGGAGCCTCTTCAGTTCATTGTTTCTGTGAGGGGCATAGTACGCACAATTACTATGGTTGAGATGGCTCGGATCATGAACATCCCACGTGGTGAAGTGCTTCCTAATGACAACTTCTTCAAGAGTGTGCGAGAAAGGGATTGCCATACACGATACCTTTGTGGTTGACGGGTTTCTTGGACTCGAGGAAACTGTCTTTCATCGTCGAAGTTGACAGATGACTTCCATTTGCTTCACCACATTTTCACATATAATGTGTATCCACGGTGGGGTAACCGCACGAAGTGTACTCGGTTGATGATGGACTTCCTATATAGGATTAGACATGGGGACAACTTATGCCTGCCCACGTTCGTCCTATTTCAGATAGTTCAGGTCGTTCGATGTGTCAGGAACGACCTCTCGCTCCCATTTGGCCGCCTGATATGCAAGATGGCTCGAGATGTCGGCTATAGGCTTAACATGGAAGACCTTACACCAGTCCGAGTCATAAGTGAGGCTACTCTTAACAACATGAAAATCGGTCCTCGACAACGGCAAGCCCGACTCGACGAGTCTGGAGAAGAGTCAGATAGTGCAGGTGAGGAGAGTATTGACCTCGAGACAGGGAGCGAAGAAGGAAGCGGTGATGAGATACAGGAAGAAGAAGAAGGGGCTCAAGATACTGAGGAGAGCTCCCCTCTTACGCTACGCGAGCAGGATGCGTTTCAGGCTGCGAGGGATGCTCGTATGGTTCGCATTGAGGAGGGCCAATCCGCCCTGCGGCAAGAGATTGGGTAGGTTCGGGCCGAGCTTGGTGAGACCCGAGCCAAGCTTGAGGTGACCGAAGCCTTCATGAAGCGGAGTTTTAAGAAGGTGTCTCACACATTGAGGACTATCCTGTGTTGTGTACAAGACAAGGATGACCCTCCTCCATCACCTGACTCGGATGCCTAGTGATCTATGTTGTTGTTTGTAGTTTGTTTTGCTTATCGCTTTAGGCGGTTTATGTTTTCATGTTAATGGATGTAGTAGTTAGTAGTATGTTTTTGTAGTAGTTTGTAGCTCCCTTGCATCTTCTGTCATGATTCATGTAACTCTGTATTCCATGTATTATGACAATTTTGGTAATAAAATGCATACAACCTCTTTTGCTATGAAGTGTGTGGAATGCTTAAGTGATTATGTATTGTTTCGCCATGCTTTATCTCATATGCGATGTACCCTATATTGTATAGGGCATGTCACGGAGGTTTACGAGGAGCACGGCACCCCTCTTGCTCACTGACTTAATGGACCAGACTCCTTCCAGCAGAGGTGGTCTTACGAACGCAGGTTCTGTCTCAGATCAGCCTTCTGCTGGTCCTACTGGTGGACTGCCACCTTATACACCCCTGGTTCGTGAGTAGAACCGAGTATCCTCTTCGACACCGTATGAGCCGCAGGTTGCTCTACCTACTGACAGGTTTGAGCATATGATGATGCTGATGCAGCAGCAGCACCAGAAGATTCTTGCAGTCTTATCATCTCAGGGTGGGAGTGTGACTCCACCTTCGCCATCTATACGTCTTGCAGAGCCTATAGAGCCTCCTGCTCAAGCTGAGGATGTGCCTCCGCCCACACCTGCTACGTACCCTATGGGAGACGTGGGTACTCGCGGTCTACTCGAGCGATTCCAGCGCTTGAGGCCTCCGACTTTTACGGGTTCTCACAGACCTGAGGAGGCTGAGTATGGGTTAGATCGCATCTCAAAGATACTGAAGATGCTGCATTGTTCTGAGGCTGAACAGGTTTAGTTGGCCACCTTCATGTTTGAGAAGGAGGCTAGCTTATGGTAGGACAGCATATTGCGAACCGTCGCAGTGGGATATGTGTGGACCTGGGCAGCATTTAAGTTCCATTTCCATGAGAAATATTACCCTCAGGTCTACCAATACAAGAGGGAGAATGAGTTTCTGTGACTCAGACAGGGAGGCATGACAGTCACTGAGTATGAGCATCGCTTTACAGAGTTGGGCCGCTTTGTCCCAACTATACTTGCTGATGAGCAGATGCGGATTCATGCTTCTCTAAGGGCTTGCGACCTAACATCCGGTCAAAGATGTATTATGTCTATATACCATCCTATGCGGAGTTAATTCATATGTCCATTCAGGCGGAGCAGGATGTTGATCGGCTGGCACTCTCCCGTGGTGCTATGATTACAAGACCACGACCAGATGTTCAGAGCAGGCCTTCCCTTGGCAAGAGGTATCGTGCTGATTCACCTCCCAGGATCACAGCGCCAGTGGCTCCGATGAGGAGCCCTGTTGTGACCTGTACATACTGCGGGAAACTGGGTCATTCTGTTGGGAGCTGTTTTGCGCAGATGAGGGATAGCGGGTTCTCTCCGCCGCAGATGATTGATCGCCCTCACCCACAAGCTCTATTGGCTCCACCACTTCAGATGGCACCTACGCATCCGTCCTTCAGACCACCTGCACCTCACTTCAGGCCACCTCAAATGCCCATGGTACCTCAGCCTAACCGATCTCAGCAGGCGCGTGTTCATGCGCTTACAGCAGAGGAACCAGAGACTGCACCTTCAGCGCCTATGGCCTTCGAGGTCACTGCACACATTCAAGGTACTCTCGTCTTCTTATTGGTGGACACTGAGTCCACTACCTCCATGATTTTATGCATGGCAGTCAAGCGACTGGGTTTAGTTACTGCTCCTACGAGAGGAGTGAGGGTCATCACTGCTACAGGTACTTCCTCTGAAGTTACTCGTATTTGTGAGGGCTGCCCGATAGACTTGGGTGGCAGAGTGATACTAGTTAACCTGATCGTCATCCCCCTATTCCATTACGACGTTATCTTCGGTATGGATTGGCTCACTGAGATGCGAGCAGAGATCGATTGCGAGATTAGGGTGGTGACAGCCTATGGACTTAATGACACGGCCTTTACTTTTCCTGTTCAGGTCAATCACGCTACTCGGTTGAGATGTTATGCTTCTTCATTAGAGGCTATTGATGTTCTGATGCTTGAGGATACGCCTGTAGTTCAGGCTTTTGCGGACGTGTTTGAACTGATTCCTGGGTTGCTACCTCGGCGCGAGATCAACTTCATCATTGATCTTACACCCAGTGCGACACCCATCTCTCTGCCGACTTATCGTATGCCTCCATGTGAGATGGAGGAACTATGGAAACAGATTGACAAGCTAGTAGAGAAGGGCTTTATACGACCTAGTGTGTCTCCCTGGGGAGCGCCTATACTGTTTGTGAAGAAGAAAGATGGCTCACTACGGTTGTGTATTGATTACCGTAGGTTGAACTAGGTCACCATGAAGAACAAGTATCCTTTGCCCAGGATAGATGATCTATTTGATCAGTTGAAGGGAGCAAAATATTTCTCGAAGATCGACTTGCAGTCAGGGTACCACCAGTTGCACGTCAGAGATGAAGACGTGCAGAAGACAGCTTTCAGGACCTGTTTTGGGCATTACGAGTTCCTGGTGATGTCGTTCGGTCTTACGAATGCACCGGCCGTGTTCATGGACTTGATAAACAGGGTATTTTGGCCATTCTTATACCGATTTGTCATCATATTCATTGATGACATCCTGATATATTCCACGTGTCGGGAAGAGCACGAGGTGCACCTGAGAGCGGTGTTGGATACTTTGAGGAAGAACCAGTTGTTTGCGCAGTATAAGAAATGCAACTTCTGGCAGGAAGAAGTCAAGTTCTTGGGACATGTGGTATCCAAGGATGGGATAGCTGTGGACCTTGCTAAGGTAGCCGCGGATCAGGATTGGAAGCAGCCTGGCTTGGTTACTGAGGTGAGGAGTTTTCTTGGCCTGGTAGGGTACTATCGACGCTTCATTCGGGACTTCTCAAAGATTGTCAAGCCAATGTCACAGTTAACGCGTAAGGATTTGAAGTTCGCCTGGGATGAGAAGGCAGAAGCATCTTTTCAGGAGCTGAAGGACAGATTGACGTCCGCCCCTGTGCTAGTATTGCCAAAGCAAGGGGTTAAGTACACTATATATACTGACGCATCTCGGGTTGGTTTGGGTTGTGTCCTTATGCAGAAGGACAGGGTGATTGTGTATACCTCGAGACAATTAAGGAAGCACGAGGAAAATTACCCTACACACGACCTCAGCTATCATCTTTGTATTGAAGCTCTGGAGACATTACCTCTACAGAGAGGAGTTCGAGCTTTTCTGCGACCACAAGAGCCTTAAGTATATATTCGCGCAGCGAGACTTGAATATGAGGCAGCGCAGATAGATGGAAACCTTAAAGGACTTCAAGTTCGAGGTCTCCTACCATCCTGGCAAGGCCAACCTTGTGGCGGATGCATTAAGCCGCAAGAAGGCTATTGCATTTGCGGCTCCGCTGATGATAGCAGAGTGGCATATGCTAGAGTTCGTGCGGGACTTCAAGCAGAAACTCACCGTAGAGGAGCCATTTGAGTGTGTCACACACGTTCGAGTGCGGTCACTTATTGATGATAGGATTATCGAGGCCCAGAAGGGCGATGAACGGTTGTCTGAGCTTCGAGAGCAAGCTAGCGACGCCGAGGATTCCGAGTGGAGAGTTAGCACAGATGGGGGTTTACGATACTGTAGCCGCTTATGCGTTCCTGATATTCATGACTTGCGACAGAAGCTCCTTGAGACTGCCCACAAATCGAAGCTTGCGATGCACCCTGGTACACGAAGATGTACCAGGACATGAGACGGTCTTATTGGTGGGACGACATGAAGACCCACATAGCAGAGTATGTTTCTCATTATTTGACGTGCCAGCAGGTCAAGGCAAAACATCACCGACCTCCTGGACTGCTTCAGCCCATGCCCATAGCTAAATGGAAGTGGGACTTCATTTCCATGGATTTCATATCGGGGCTGCCGAAGACGAGGAAGGGACATGATTCCATCAGGGTGATCATGGATCGGTTAACCAAATCGGATCATTTTTTCCCTATCAGAGTTACAAACTCTGCAGACGACTTGGCCAGGTTGTACATCAGAAAGATAGTCCGTCTGCATGGAGTTCCCCTAGAGATCGTGTCAGACAGAGACGCGCGGTTCACGTCTATCTTCTGGACTCGTATCCAGGAAGCGAAGGGTGTGAAATTGAAGTTCAGTACTGCGTGACAGAGCGGGTGAACCAGATTTTGGAGGATATGTTGCGGCCTATGTCTTGGACTTCAAGGACAGTTGGGATGACTGTCTTCCTTATGCAGAGTTTGCGTACAACAACAGCTTCTAAGAGAGTATTGGCATGGCTCCATATGAGGCCTTGTATGGTCGTCCTTGCAGGGCACTGCATTGCTGGGCTGAGGTTGGTGAGCGTAGTTTGATTGGGCCGAAATTGGTACAGGCGACCTTGGAGAAGATCGACATTAACAGGCGTCGACTCCTGACAGCGCAGAGCAGGCAGAAGAGTTACGCCGATATGAGGCGGTGACTGCTTGAGTTCGAGGTCGGAGATCATGTATTCCTCAGAGTTTCCCCTATGAAGGGAGTCCTTCGGTTTGGGAAGAAGGGGAAGCTCACACCGAGGTTCATCGGTCCGTTTCAGATACTTGATCGAGTGGGTGTTGTGGCATATCGTCTCGCTTTGCCCACACCACTTGTAGCTGTACATAACGTATTTCATGTATCTATGCTGAAGAAGTACGTTCCTGATCCTTCACACATTATCAGATGGGAGCAGGTACAGTTGAGCGAGGATGCTACATATGTGTTACGCCCGACACGTATCCTTGACAGGAAGGAGCAGGTACTGCGTAGCAAAGTGATTCCACTCGTGAAGGTACTGTGGACGCATCATACAGAGGAGGAAGCTACCTGGGAGACAAAAGTCGAGATCCGAAAGAACTACATTCAGCTTCTCGAGGAGTACGAAAAGGTACTAATTTCGAGGACGAAATTTTTCATTAACTGGGGTAGATTGTAACGACTCAAAAAATCCCGTACAATGGCCCGAGTACCACCTCAGGCAGAAATCGCTTAAGATCACATCCTTTAGAAATTTGACAAAGTTAACTAAGTGCTAAACTAGATTAGTCATGAAATCCGTTTGAATCACTTTAAATACGATCTGCAAGACCCAAAACTTGTGGAATCGTTGACGCTACATTACCCTAAAATTTAGGATCAAACTCATTACCCGACTGCTCTCGGGAGCACATTGAAACTTCGTATCAGATCTGGACCGCACATCGAAAGTCCGAATGATACGAGGTTATAAATTTAGGACCGCCGCACTGGGCTTGACAACCATCTCGGAGATCAAATTTAGACAGTGTCTACGACTATTCGCTTGAGTCCGGAGCGAGGAGTGTGAGAAACATGAAAATAATTCCAAAATAAATAAGGATTTATGAAATCTGGCATGTGACGCTTGCGGATCAATATTGAGCAACCTGACCGTCAGAATCTGATCCAAATACACCCACGGATCAGGGGAAATTTCATACACATGTCCATGTACTTGAAATCTCTGATCGAGTTTCACTGACTGTTAAACTGAAACTGGTCCGCCACTCGTGATCTGGGAATCTGACTGAAATGAAAACTTAACTCCACCTAGATCCAAAGTCTGTGAGCTTAAGTCTGACCTTTGGCTCAAGGGAGGGTGCCAGAAGTCCTCCGTTTAGCTGAAACTGACCCACTTTGGTTATAACCTAAGTATACCTTGACCTTAAGTCCATTTTGGTGACTTTTTAGGCTATATAAGGACCTTAAAACCCTCTCTCATTCAGCCATACGAATTTGAGAAAAACCCTAGGAGAGAGAAGAGAGAAAAGAGAGAGAAAGTGTGAGGGAAGTAGGAGAACCTCCTTGCTATTCTCCCTTGCCATTCTACAAGCTTAACCAAACCATTCTTATCACTTTCCCGGCGATTTCGACCTCATTTCTAGGTAAGAAACCCTGACCCTAACCTATTTTGGGGTTTTGATAGTTGTAGGTTATGAAATAGCTAACCTATTTCATTCTATAGGTTACCAAACTACCGAATATGAAAGCTTAGCAAACCCATCGGATTCGTTACGATTCTACAACAAAAGGTGTGGACTTTAGGTGTATAGGTTATGGTTTTCAATGCTTTCAATGCCAGATAATGATAGATTCATGATCTGTATGTAATTGCACAAGTACAAAGTGCTGTCCGTTTCGCTTTTCAGTTATACGATAACTATGTTGAATATACTGTATTCCTAGTATTTGTAGAAAGTACCGTATACGTATAAATTTTGGAAATGTATTTGCCATGATTATTTACTGTATGAACATATTATATATGTGTATAACACTTACTTGGCGAGAGGGTTCGCCCTAATACATGTTTTTGCTAATATATACTATGTATGTTAAATAGTGTATTCTAAGTGTTTGTGAAAATGCTTGTAAGAGTAAGTGCTTAGATAATCATGCCTTAGGTAGGTGTTGAGATGGGATTCTCAGCTACCTTAGAAACGTATATGATTTCCTCTATGATTGGTTGTTCAATTTAATTGCTTACTATGAAATATATGTGTTTGTATTTCTTGTTTACATTGTGCTTTGTAACATGCTTTATGACATGTTTGTTAACATGCTTGAATTACTTTGTTTATTATGCTTTACTCCACATGCTCTGAATAAGGATTGATTGCGATTGAGACTATGATTATAGTCCAGACAATCGGTACCAGACTTGAGTTTGTGGTTGAGATTCATTTCGCCACGTAGGATGTGTTTGATGAACCCGAGTCCATGTGAAGAGCTTATGCACTTCATGTCGTTCAGTTAATTGTGCGCTCGAGCTAGTCAGGCTCGTCAAGTAACCCGATATGTTTAATGTATATTCACTATATTTGGACGTTACTGCTTGAACCTAGGGTACCAAACTTACCAGTGAAATCCCGTTAACCATGGTACCTCGATTCTCTAAGACTCATGAGCCGGGCATGGTGGTATGGGACACCGTGGTCGAGCTGTCGGCCTACGCTGGGGCCACGTGCCTCCCCGTAGTGACCTGTGAGCAACCCTGACTTGTGATTCGAATACGGTGGTATGGGACACTGTATTCAAGCTGTCGGCCTACACTGATTGGTGACGAGCCCTTTGTAGTGACCTCGAGCATACTCTGAATTTGCGGTGAGGTGACGAGTTTTGCCGCGGTGTATAGAGTATGAACTAGGCCTGTATCAAGTTAGTAATGAACCGTTAAAAAGGTGATGGGGGAGTGGTGTAACGATTGCATGTAACAACTCTAGCAGCCTTTGCAGCACCCTAGAACCACACTATTGTATGAGATTATCTAGGTTTGACGCCGCTAGAATGGATCATGTTTGGGAATGATATAAGGGAGGTACCTTAGTTTCCCAATTCTGTTGTTTAAAATGGACTAATAACAACTCCGTAATCATGCTCATCATCGCACTGCATGTGCCTGGAATATGTGGAGCACTGAGAAATGAACGCATGCCGCGAACGTAAGATGGTGTCGCATGAGGGAGTATGTCGGTGAGGGCATGCATCATGACTGTATTTCATACTTGCATTAATAAGAGTAGTTAGGATTGTTCGATTGTACTGCTTTATCATTACTGCTTGACTGAATTGATAACATGTTAACCTATGCTTTATTGTTCCACTGAATTAGCTACTCACTCCCACGTTACGGGATGGTATTGTACACACCAACCAGACTCTATCTCAGGTGCAGATGAGGTGACGACTCAGGAGGCTGAGCCGGACAATGACGAGGACCAGGACGAGTTCTCGTATATGCAGTATGCTAGTGGCTTTGCCTAGACTACTTGGATCGATGGGATTTATAGGACTTACTTCTTTAGTTGTACTTTTGACATTTTGATCGTAAAACAGATACATGTATATGGTGACTCAGTTGGGTTCATACTCTAGAGATTGAGATGGTTTTGTTTCTTTTACATACAATTATATACAGTTTCAGTCTTCCGCTTGCCTTTATACAATTGATCTGGAGTATGAATTACTGTTTTGGTATAATCTCACTCATGTTTATTGCACTAACACAGACAACATTTTATCATCATTATCTATGTTGTATAAGTGATGTTTTGGAACTCGAGAGTTGAGTTGCTACTCGACCCTCGAATTTCAGGGCGTTACATCAGCCATCCACGCCAGGGCAACTGTCACGCCCCAAACTCGGAAATCGGGCTCGCAAAATTTCCGATCGCCGAATCTGATACCACAACCTCCGTAGTACCTCATTCTCGGCTCCCAGTGCCCATACACCAGATTCCGATCCTGGAATCCTACAAGGAGGATTTTTCAACGTACATTTATCTCGTAAGAAGCATAACTACAAGTTTACCCAAATCACAAAAAGTAACATCATCATCACATATCCACTAATATAAACAGTTGAATACAATGCTGAAAGGAAAATACATATATCGAATATCAAAGTTCCAGAAGTCCGTTGCATGCTCCAAACTTAATGCTGTTCCAACCTAACGCCACCTGCACACATCTATCGTTCATAAGCTTATAGAAAGCTTAGAGGGTGGTGAAAGTGTGTGCACAAGTTAAGTGCCAAGAATGCAATACAATGCCATAAATCATATAACATCGGTAATACAAACAAGATCATGAATCATACGATATCAGAGTAAGTGAAAATACTGATAACTCCATGAGTCATACAATATCAGACTATGCAATGCGGATCGACTATGCAAATGTGGAATTATAGAGAGCTAAATATCATATGCCGATGATGCCATGCAATATGCAAATTCTGAAGAGCCATGAATACCATCAACCTCATGTAGGCCATACATCAAACCTGCGCGTATCGAGCGATCATGTGGGGATAACTCCATCTCACAAGGAGTCTCATAAACATCTCAGCCCAATGGCATATTCTTTAATCAATCACCCATCACGACATGCACACGAATGATGGGGGTCCACAGAAGGACGGCGGATCTAGTCCAAATATCAAGATAAGCTCACTGATTTAAAATGCGTCACGAAGTTAAGGAAAGAATCCAACTTATAGGCACCACAACATCGGATGATGCTTTCGATGTGGGACAAAGTTCTGCCTTTACTGTATGCATAGTAGCTTGCCAACACAGTAACCTGCCAACCACTGATAGCTCACTCAAGTCCTCATGCCCTGCCCACTCAGTGTCTGCCCACGTGCGCCAGCCCACATGTGATCACAGTGATGGAGCATCACAATATCCCCCACCGAGGGCAGATCCGAGTCTAAGTGCAATAAGTGGGCTTCCTTATCCTCTCTATCGCGTAATAAATTCAACTTCCTTAAAGGGCCCAATATACATAAGGTGGGCTCCAAGGTATAGGTATCATGATGTTATGCAGTCACATACTCATAATCGGTATCGGATGGTATACTCGTAATCGGTATTGATAACTGGCATCGATAATCGGCCTCGACAATCGGCCTCGATAATCATCCTCGACAATCGTCCTCAACAATCGGAATCGGCCTTGACGGTCGGAATCGGCCTCGATGAGAATGGGCCTAACAAGGCCTAAGGGAAGGTCATAATGTGGACTTTTAACCATCATTGCTCATCAATGTGGACATTTAACCAACATTGCTCACAAGGAATGGCTTACATAGAGCTTAACATATAGTAGGCCCATGGCCTCACACAAGGGCCTAATATACATCACTTGGGCCTCATACAAGGGCTACATATACATCACGACGAGCCTTACCAAATGGGCCAGAAATACATCACAATGGACCTTACCAAATGGGTCACAAATACATCACCTGGGCCTCATCAAATGAGCCTCATATACATCAAGTGGGTCGCATCACATGGGCCTCGTATACATCAAGTGGGTCGTATCACATGAGCCTTGTACACATCACAATGAGCCCCATTACTCGGGCCTATTATACATCACAATAAGACTCATTACTTGGGCTACAACGGGCCCCGCATATGGCCATAATGGGCTTCACATATGGTCACAATGGCTTCACATACATCAAGTGGGCCGCACCAATGGGCCTCATAAACGTCAAGTGGGCCGCAGCAATAGGAAGCACCAATGGGCCTTATATACATCAAATGGGCCACATCAATGGGCCACATATACATCACATCGGGCCTCATCACATAGGCCTCATATACAACACGTCGAGGTGGGCCCTGCACATTCCAAATGGGCCCCATCAGATGGTCAGTTTGGATCAAATACGTACACCACGTGGGGGCCATGTGGATGGACGGTACGAATATACAACACAACACAAGGTGGGTTGCATAAGTGAACGGCATAGATGAAACACGTACAACATGGTGGCCCACATTTCAATGGTAGACGTTCAATCTCGTGCTACTTTTGCAGTGTGGTCCACTTGATAGATGGATGGTGTGGATCACAAATGCATCATGATGCGCCCCACATAGCCGTCATATGGATGGCATGGAACAACACATCCATCATCGGGGTCGCCCACTACAGCACCGTCCAACAGTCCAGCATCGTCCAGACAGTCTAGACGGTGTTGATGAAACACATAAATCAAGTGGGCTCCACTGTCCCAGCTAGACGGCTAGATGAACCACAAAAATCAGGTGGGCCACACGGTCATCACAAAAGAGATAGAGAGAGAGGGAGAGAAATCGGAGTAGCGGAGGGGCCCCGCCACTACGGGCCCCTCTCTATCCAATGCATACATCAAGATGGGTCCCACCATAAGTAGGCCCTCAAATCACAAAATAAAATCACCCACCGTCGATCTCCTCTTCCTTCTTTCGTCAATGCGATCTAGAGCTCCAAGGGGTGCGATTCAATGGTCGAGATGGACTTTGGATGGTGGGATTGGGTGGTAGGAAGGTGGGCCTCACCTAACTTTTCTCCCATGGACATCCACCTCTCTCATAGTTGCTTGGGAGATGGAGTTTGAAATGAGAGAAAGATGAGAGAGACAGAGAGAGAGAGAGAGGTGATGTAAGAGGGTGATAGGTGAAAAGGTGAGTGATGGGAGTGTACTTGACATGTAAGGGATGTGTAAGAGAAAGAGAGTTGACTTTGGGGATGGGTGCTATACTTGACATGCGAGGTGATTGATGGGATATTTCTCTTGGGTTTTGCAAAACGCGGCATTTTTCTCAAACTGAATGCGGGCCCACATCTTCTTGCCCGGGTATCGCCTCCGTGCACGAGATGCAGCGTTGGAACCGTGGTGACAGTGCGGTCGCACTAATACAAGTCTTAGGTCGAGCTGACTCTGGAATACAGGATACAACTCAGGGTCACGTGCAACTGTCGATTACAGGTCGCGGGTCGCCAAAATTTGATCGGAGGACCGTGGAGGCCTACAGAATTGTACGGTCTAGGATATGGGTCTTACAGCAGCAACAACCCTAGTTTCTCTTTATGAAGAGAGCCTCTATCCCACGAGAAGTTGCCGCAACAGAGATTATCAAGGAGCACCAATGATATAAGGATTACGTCCGTAAATGGTGGGTCCCACAATAGTGTACGAACTCATCTGATCCATCCAGAAGGACCAGATCAATGGGATATACCACGAAGGAAGAATTACCATGTGAGATCCTTTCATCTTCTTTGTTCAAGTCAAAAACCCATCATCATGAAGTGGGCTTTAGCCATCGATCGAAGATGTCCATCTGACAGCTCAAATGGATAGGAACTCATCCATGTCATTAGATCAGAACCATACAAGTAGGATCCTACAGATCATGCATCTTAGCTTCCGCGGTTAAAGGAGGAGGTCGTAACTAATCCAATGATCAGTTACGATAGAAGGCATTAGAAGCTATTAAGGAGGCTATAAAAACCCTTCTGAAATAGGCTCCTCAAATCAACCCTAAAATCTAGGGAAGAAAATAAAAGAAAGAGAAGTAGAAAGGAAGGTAGGTGCGGCACTAAGTTCATGCTCCAACAAGCTAGTGCAGCACAGAGTTTGAGCTACAGTAACTCGTCCAGATGTAGCTGAGTTCGATGGCAGTAGTCTCCAACTAGCCTCAAGAGCTTTGGGTAATTAAGGAGAGAAGAATGAAAGGAAAAGAAAAGAGAAGCAGAAAGAGAAGGGGAAGAAGAAAGAGAGAGTGGGTCGCTGCCACTTTCTCGCTCGGTTCGACCTAACCCCAACTCGAGTTGGACGGGTTTGGTTAAGACCAGACATCTTCTAGTTTTGAGAAAGGAGAAATAGAGAAAGGAAGAAGAAAGAAGCAGAGGAAGGTGCAGCCATTACACTAGCTTGAGTCGACTCACTGTCGAACTCGTTGGAGACAGTTGGGTCCAGCAGCTTATGGAGTCAGGGTTGCTGGTCGGAAGAAGAGAAGAGAAGGAGATTAAAGGAAAGAAAGAAAAGAGGAAGGAAGAAAGAAGAGCAAGGGAAAGGGAGTCATTCCGAGTCAACTCGACTTGCTGAAACTCGTTGAGTCGAGTTGTGCGAGTTAGGCCGGTTCTGGTTAGTCCATAGACTTGCTGATGTAGGGTCTTGAGTAAGGAGAAAAGAAGAAGATAAGGAAAAGAAGAAAGAGAGAGAGAGAGAGAGAGAGAGAGAGAGAGAGTGAGAGTAGATGAGAGGTTGTGTCGAACTGAGTCAACTAATGTAAGTCAATTTTCTCTCTCAAAGTAAGTTGTTGATTTATTATCATAAATTGGTGTTACTATAGTTATTGCGATTATTAATTTTGTTTAGCCATTAGCAAGTTATGTATGCTAATATTAGTTATTATAAACAAATTACGACCATTAGATGTTAGATATTAGCATTTATCTATCATTCCTAGACATTCACATTTATAATAGATCACACCATTCATTACCATCATGATGATTGTTTTTCTACACTAGCTAAAATTGATTATAACACTAATGTTAATAAATACTTTATAATATTAAATTAAGGTTAAAATTAATTGCATACCAACTAGGGTTCAAACCCTAAAAATCTACCCTAGACTTAAACTCTAGGGTGAAATCCTAAATCTAATTAATCTAAACCCTAAGTTTATACTTAAGACGTAAATAGTAAGTTAAGTTTCAAACTAATTGTAGGATTTCATAATTCATGGTAGATCATAGTATCTATTATCGTGACTAGACTCATTATTGATAATTATGACTATTATCATTAGAAAATCTTATCATTTTCCTTATGGGATTAGTGTAATTCTTATTAATACGATTGTTAGTAGCAGTCCTTAACACATTATTGTTAGTAAGAATTTTTAGTATTATTACTTGTATTATTTAATAGATTATTAGTCGTTATAGGAATATTAGAGAACGTTGGTATATTTAATTATGAACTTGTGAATCACCATTATTAATATTGATTATTTAATACTTTTATTATAGTTATTACTTCATTCATGGTAAAAAAAAATAATAATACTAATCAGAGTTCAAATCCTAGCATCTAAGTTTAGGACTAAAACCCTAGGATGAAAATCCTAATTTTACATTAAAACCCTACAACAAATAATTCAAACCCTAGGCCACGATCTTAAACCTAGGTAACGTGTAGTACTTGGATCTAACTGTACAAGTTCGTGATTTGTGATAGGATTCAATTCTAAGGGCACAAGCACTTAGCGATGCTAGAAGGTAATTCGGTTCATCAGGTAATGATTCCTTTCCCTTGAGCTTTTCATTTTCCCATTAGCTTGAGTGATAGTTTCTATTTTAATTTTAATTGATAATTGATATCTTCATTTTGTAATCACATGTGTTAATTGTTGGAATTGGATTGCTAGATTACATGCTTAATATTTATCTTGCATATCTTCCTATGCGTATGGATTACTTGTGGATTGCTGTAACACCCCGAATTTTTCCTAACTTGGCAAGGGATGTCTTTGGATGTAGAACTGCCCTAGGACCTTATTCTGCTGTGATTAGGGCGTAATTTAATTAAGTATTAATAGCTTGAATCATCTTTTATACAAACTACAAAGGCCCGAGTACCACCTCAGGCAAAAATTATACAGGACTAAATCCTTTAGAAATTAGGCGAGTATTAGTTAGTGCTAAACTAGTTTACTTGTGAAATTTGCACTAATCACTTTAAATATGATCTGTAAGATCCAAAAATTGCAGAATCATCGACGCTACATTACCCTCCAATCTAGGATCAATCTCTTTACCCAGTTGCTCTCGGGAGCACATTGAAACTTCATATCGGACCTGGACCGCACGTCGAAAGTCCGATTACCGTGAAACTAAACTATTATGACCGCCTTGCTGGACTTGACCACCACCTCGGAAATCAAGTCCAGATAGTATCCCAAAGCTATTCGCTTGAGCCTGGAGCAAAGTGTGTGAGAAATGCAAATATTTTTAGAATTAAACTCAAATTTAAGTAATCTAAGACTTGTCGCTTGCGGGCCAAATATAAGGATTCAAACCGTCAGAATTTGACCCAAATACACCCTCGGATCAGGAGAAATTTCCCATACATGGCAGTGTACTTGTGGCCCTGATCAAGTTTCGGTGACCGTCAAACTGAAACTGGTCTGCCGCGGTCGATCTGTAAATCTGATCGGACCGAAAACTTAACTCGACCTAGATCCATGGTCAGGGAGATTAAGTCCAATTGTACGTAGAAGGGGGGCCTCCAAAACTGGTCTGTTGAGCCGAAACAGATGGGTTTTGGCTATAACTTAAGTATACCTTGGCCCTAGGGCCATTTCCATCAGTTTTGGGCCTATATAAGGGCCTTAAGCCTCACTCTCTCATCCCATACGAATTTGGGAAACCCTAGGAGAGAGAAGAGAGGAAAGAGAGCGAAAAAGAGAGAGAAGTGGGGATTCTTCCTGGGATTCTATTCCGCTATTCTACATGTCTATCCATCACTACCAAATCGTTATTCCAGCGATTCTGACTTCGTTCTTAGGTAAGAAAACCTAACCCTATCTATTCTAGGGTTTCAATTGTCGCTAGTAGCGAAATAGCTGACTCAACTCGTGCTATAGGTTGTCATTCCTTCGTTGACGAAGACTTCGAGTATCTATCTAATTTGTTACGCTTCTACGGCGTAAGGTGCAGACTATAGACGTATAAGTTATGGTTCTCAAGGCTTTCAATGTCGGTTAATGATTTATTCTTAACGTGGGTGCTATTTCACTTGCAAAATGTGTCGTTTGTTTCGCTTTACGATTATATATGAGCTATGTTGAATATAGTGTATTCTATGTACGTATTGAAATGTTTGAATATGTATGAAATTTGAATTTGTGTCTAACATGATTATTTGCCGTGACTATATGATTGTTACAACTCCCTAGTGAAAGGACTTGTCTTAAATCACGCCACGGCCAATATACGATATATGTTAAAGTGTGTAGCCCACGTGTTTGTGGAAATGATTAAATGAGTATGGAACCCGGATTCATGCATGTCATGATTCTCTACCTTAGGCATATGCGTGTGGTATACGGGGCAACCCCCTAGCCAAAGGAATTGGCCTAATACATGTGTGATTAACCTACATCATGTATGATGATGCATGTAGTGTAAGTGTTTGTAGAAATGTTTGACTGAGCTAGTCGTTACTAAGGAGTACCTTGTATGAGAGTTGAGATGTGAGTCTCAGCTACCTTAATTATGCATATGATTTCCTCCCTGTACGTTACGTTATGATGTCTGTTTTGTTTACAAAATGAATGTGTGTGAAATCATGTTTGGTTTGCACTTCACAACATGCTCATGTAATTGTAAGAATTGAATTATTTGTCATTACTGCTTTTGTTGTCTCATATGATTACTTGTTGAAATTGGATGAGTTTGGGACTATGATATAGTACAAGTAATCGGTAATAGGCCCTGCTTTGGTGGCTAAGGTTGTTTTCACTGCATTGGATGTGTTCGGTGAACCTGAGCCGTACTTCAATTGGCAACAGTGGTTAAGCCACGCAGAGTGCTTACGCACTTCATGTTGTTCAACTTGTCTTGCGCTCGGGCTAGTCGAGCTCGTCAAGTAACCCGATTGACCCGATGTATGTTTACCATGTTTGAACGCTACTGCTTGAACCTAAGGTACCAAACTCACTAGTGAAAACCCCATTAACCTTGGTACCTCGATCCGCTAAGGCTCATGAGCTGGACATGGTAGAATGGGACACCGTGGTCAAGCTATCGGCCTACGATGGGGCGACGAGCCTCCCCGTAGTGACCAGTGAGCAACTCAAACTCGTGAGCCAAATATGGTGGTATGAGACACTGTATTCGAGCTTTCAGCCTCCGTTGGTGCAGCCTGGCTGTGGTCCCTAATCAGGTTGGCAATGAGCCTTCGAAAATAGACTGCCAGTTGGTAAGGCGTTGGTGGAGTGACCTCGAGTATAAAATAGGCCTATCTCGGCACAGCCTGGCTGTGGTCTCCAGTCGAGTGGCGATAAGCCTTTGAAAATAGACTGCCAGTTGGTAGGGTGTTGGTGGTAGTGACCTAAACTTACCTATCGTATGTGATTAACTAGGATTGACGACCCTAGATGGATCATTGTTTGAGAATTGATATAAGGGAGGTACCTTAGTTTCTCAATCATGTTGTATGAAAAGGACTAATAAAAACTTGGTAATCACGCTTATAACATCGCATTGCATGTGCCTCGGGTTGAAGAGCACAAAGGGAAGAAAGCATGCCACGACCGTAAGACGGTGTCGCACGAGGGAGTGTAGCCGAGGGCATGCATCATTATTCATATCATTCTTGCATTAATAAGAGTATTCAGGGATGTTTGATTTTACTACTTTATCATTACTGCTTGACTGAATTGATAACATGTTAACCTCTGTTGTATAGTTCCATTAAGTTGATTACTCACTCTCACATTACGGGACGGTGTTTTAAACACCAACCAGACTCTATCTTGATTGCAGATGACGACGCGACTCCTGAGGCAGAGCTGGACTTCGAGGATGACAATGAGGCATTCTCCTACATGCAGTTTTTAGGCGGGTCTATGTATACCATGTTTTGAACGACGGGGTTACAGGGATGTTGATTAGACGCCATTGCACTTGTTATTTTGCACTTTTGGAGCACCCATGTATATTTTTTTTGTTCATTTTTGGAGTATACATGTATATATATAACCTGGTAACATGTTCACACTCTGGAGACTTATAATAGTTTATATATTTTATATATCTGTCACAGTCTTCCACTTGCATAATTTAACCGTCTCTGGAATATGATATGTTGTTTTGGTGTAATCTCACTCATTGTTAATGCACTAACACAGACAACATTTAATCATCATTATCTATGTTGCATAAGTGATGCGTTGGAACTCGGGAGTGAAGCTTATGCTCGACCCCCGATTTTCAGGGCGTTACAATTGCTTATGGAACTTAGATTGGTACATCAGTGGAAAACTCCCACTTATAAATGTACACCCATACTTGGGATGTAACTCGATTGAATGTGATTGTAATGTACCTTTGACTCAATGGTTATTGAGTAGTGGCTTGAATTGAATATTGATGTGGGCCTACCATTTAGGGGTTGTTGTGTCTCAGTGGTTTTTAAGGGTGGTCTTTTATCACATGGATTTGATATTGGCCCTATGTGGCTTAGTTTTGATAATTGCCTTATGTGGCTTAATTTTGATAATTGCTGTGTGGCTTAGTTTTAAAATTTGCCCCAGGTGACTTTGTTTTGGTATTTACCCTATATGGGTTTGATGTCTTATATTATGCAATCATGTGATAGTAAGCCCCATATACGGTAATATGATTGGCCATTAGTCGATGAGTTTTCATTAAACATCCTAATGTGGTAGTCTCATGAGCCGGAGATGGTGGTATGAGACCTATGCCCGAGCTATCGGCCTACGCTAGGTGGCGAGCCTCCTGTAGTGACCTTGAGCTTATTTAAATTGGTTAATTATAACTGGACTAATAATGGTTTGACTAATCATGCATACATAGCACAGACCAGCGTCAATCGCTATCGTACGTGATGTACGCACTCTGTCCGACTGGATGAGCATTCCTAAGTCGATGATTGCAGGGGTGACGAGCCCACTATCCGCATAAATGAGCATCCTCGGGGTAATGATTGCATTCACGCATTCATGCATCTAATAAGACTGCACATGTATTGTTTTGTATACCTTGTTATGTTTTTATAACTATGCTTACCTAATGCGGCGGTGTGTAATCTTGAGGGGAATTCACACTGAGTTAGTCACTCATCCATCAAATATATAACCATACAGGTGGCACAAGTGGCCCAGATGATATTCACGTTCTTATTAATGAGGAGCAAGCTCCAGGATTTTACATCCCAAGATTGTTGTAATTTCTTTTGTTTCATATGTAATATTATTTCATTTCTTAATTGTTAATTTTAGAAACATTGGTTGTATAAGTCATTATGGGCAGCTTCTTGTATATTTGAATGATCATGCAACTTTCCTTTACATTTGATTTGTCCATACTACGCTAATTGCTAACTTTGAATGATAAACAATATATATATATATATATATATGGAATTTGGCTCTTTATAGGTTAACACTCGGGTTTTTAGGAAACAGATCATAAACTTGGGTCCTGAGAACACGGGGCGTTACACACACACACACACACACACACTCTCTCTCTCTCTCTCTCTCTCTCTCTCTCTCTCCCCCTCTCCCTCTCCCTTTCCCTCTCTCAGCTGCTGGAAATGGTTGTAGAAATGAGGGAGAGAGGGTTCAAATGGGTTATATACCCTAATTTTTATTTCAGTTGGCCCTAAGTTCTATAAATTTCTTCAAATGGCCTTATGGGACCCATTTCTGACTGTTGGGGCTGCCCTGATGGCCCCAAGCCCATCTGATTTATGAAATAAGTGCCCCATGGCTCAATGAAGGGTTGTGCAAAGTTTGACGGCAAACAGACGCGGGGTTTTGTTGCAATGGTCCGATTTGCGATCAACGGTCACCGTTTCTCGATCGAGGGTCAGATTTGGCGGACGAGTGTTTGGAAATATCTTTGACCGATGGTGCAAATTTGGGTGGAATCTGACTACTGAAATGTCCTAATTTATTGTCCTAAGTGGCGGGGCCACTTGTTTTAAAATTCAGATTTTTGGCCAATACTTGGGAGAGTTGCATTTTATAAGTGTTAACTGGACGACGCAAATCGTCTGTTTCCAGGCGTCATTTGAGTCCATTTCCCGTGATGGACCACAAGCCCAGTGAGATGGGGATTACTCTATAATTTCGGAACTAGTGACCCACTAACAAACGGTCTAGAGCTTGTTCATGCAATTGGGTCATTTTTGGAGTAAATTGGGTAGGGAGATTTCTTGGGCACAGTCATATCTCAAGTTCACAGTATGACTTATTCGAAATTAAAGAAAATGGTGATTCGGTCATAATCACTCTAAACTATCGGTTTTAGGTTAAAAGAGTAACTGGGTTGATTTGGTTTATTAATTAAGGTCTGATTCATAGTTGGCTCGGGTTTATGTAGATCTCTAATTTAGTTACGGTTGTTTGATTAGTCGGTGGTAGGTCAGTTAGATTTGGGCCCTATGTGAACAAATCATGGGGATAAACTTAATGTTTAAATGATCGGTTGAATTCATTGGTTTTCTATAGTTGATCAAATTTATTTGTACAATTCTTTATCGGTACCAGCCGCGTATAAGCTCACCTAGAGCGTCAATGGTCCGTAAGTGATGACATGGCTAGTAATTAAGAAAAATTGTTTAAGGATTTTTGGTAAATCTAAATAGTAAAAATTTGGGGTGTTACAGGTTGTGAACATTCGTGATTGAAAAAATATGAAATAGACAGTTTCTATCAATTAGACCCCTGGGATTAAAATACCTATTTATGTTTTTAACAAATAAGAAAAAGATGAAAAGGGAAGAAGACTTCTTACCAAATCATGGAAAGAGATGTTACTACAAGACACCGTTCCACTATCTAAGGAAATAGGTGAAAAAATAGACCAAGGATAATACATATAGATCAAAGTGCATGCATCAGTCAATACATTCAATTCGAAGATGAAGAACAAAATAGACGGCGGAATCTCTTCAAATCTGTATGATTCAATGTGGCTACAAGGTCTGCAACAAGCATAAGAACGAACATGAATATGAAAATAATCTGAAGGAGAATATAATAGGAAGATAAGAGCCCCAAACACATCTGGAGCCAACTGCTCCTTTAAGGAAGCCATGGGTACCTATTTCTAAAGATGGAGTCCTCCCTCTCCCACAACGAATGGCGCACAACTTGGTTAAGTAATGCCGTCTTTCTCACCATTTTGGTCCAACACACTTGCCATTACAGTCAATGTGATGCGAAGATGAAATCCCATCCTTCAGTCCGTACGACGATTTTGGGAAGAGAAGATGAAATACCATTCCCCAGTTCGTGTGACAGTTTTGGGAAAAGAATGAGATGGGCTCGAGGATGGGATTTGATCAGCAGAGAATCCAAGGTGGGATATCGCAATCCCACCAAGATGATCCCACGTGCCACTTAAATGCAAATCTGCCGTATACCCACCGAGATCCAAACAAGGGCAATTTGATCCTACATGGGATTATATAATCCTATCCCTCGTATTATCCCGTAAACCAGATTCCCAGACTCGCCCTAGGTATGTATTTTATCAAAACCGTCCGTCCATTTGGTGTGCTTGCTCGAGCAATTGAGCCCAGAAATAAGAAAGAGACAAAGATCAAGTGGACCACAATGGATCACAGTGCAAAACAGCAGTGGTGGATTAAGCATCTGCCATTGAAACTTTCTTGAAGGCCACGTGAGTTTTGGATCAATTTGATATTTATTTTGCCTTTGTTTTTATTTTTTATACATGTCTATGTGACATTATGAATAGATTGGACGGAAAATAAACATTTTTCCGAGCCCTATAAATTTTTAACGGTGAAATCATTGCCCCATTGCTATTTGTGGTGTGGTCCACTTGAACTTTGGATATGATTCATTTTTTGGATCATGTACTAAAATGATCTGGCAAAATGGATGGACCGTATGGATATAATAAATACATCATTGTGGACCCAAGTAATCTTGATCTCCTTCCAACCATTAGTACCAGATCGGGGCTGTGGGAGCTGAGCCGCTCCTCTTCGAGTGCCACGTGCACACACCAGCCAACTCTGTGGTGTGTAGTACACCAGCTATACGACCCGCCTTGTACATACGTGTTAGCTTTATGCTGAGCAAAGCTCACTTAGGAAAACAGAAAATCTATATAATTTTCTTCGTCCAAGTATCTTTTGATACTTGGGCAAAGAGAGGTGGATAATGCAAATGTCAAATCGTGGGGTCTCAAGTCTAACTGGCTGGATAATAAGCTCTGGTCCAAACCGATGGGTAATTTCCAACCATTCACGTGTGCGCCACATCTTAGCTACCCAAAGGGTTGGAGGTCGCTGCAGTTATCTGCCAAATCCACTCATGTAGTGGATCACACTTGTATTTTACCATTTATCAATGTTTGCGTATTATTTTTATTGCGTGACCCACATAATAAGTAGAGAGTGTTGACTCACTACGTGATCATCGTAGACGGGGATTGCGTCCTACCCCGCCCATCTTTGACGCGGATTGCGTTTTCCCTCAGCTGTCTCCAGCCTAGAACGACAGCAGCTTTGAGTGGCACAGCGATGTATGGGCCTTATCCACACTGTTATTCAGTTTTTCCCAATCATTTTAGGGTATAAATAAAAAAAATGAGGCAAATTTAAAACGGCTCAAGTTGACTACCCATTGGGAATTAAAAACTTCTTTAGGACCGTAGAAGTTTTGGATGAAGATGATATTTGTTTTTTTTTTTTCTCTCTTCGTCCATGCCTAGATAATTTTATAAATAAGTTCGGTGGAAAATAAACATCACAGTGGACCTTAGAAAAGTTTCAATTTATCATCGCTGCTTCATTTGGGTGTGGTCCACTTGAGCTTTGGGTTTATACCTAAAATGATACGAAAAAAATAAATGGACGGTGTGGATAAGACCCATGCATATTGGTGGCCACTCAAAGTTGCTACCCATTCCCAGTTGGAGACGGGTGGGTTAGGACGCATTTGGCATCCCTTGAACTAGACTGCCCGTTTGGTTTTACCAAATAATAGTATACGGGGTGCAATGGGAAATTATGACATTTCACACCTGTTTGCTTTTTAATGGTATTCAATTGCATTAAAAGAACAACTGTAGCTGGTTCGATTCGGCGGTAAAGCAGACACAAAATCCTGCTACGATGTAAGTACTCGAATGAAATCGTCTGACGCCCATCTTTCTGACTGAAATAGGTATGGTGGTCCGCGGGACACCATTCCACCTTAGTAGCTGGTAATACATTTGCACATAGCTATATTTTCATACAAAATACAGAAACCTTTACTCCTTTCCTAACGAGACCGGACGGAGATTTCCACATGTAAGGTATGATCCACACCTTTCGAGTTCCATTTGCTATAATCCTTCCCTGACATCGTTAGAAGATTGCCATCCTGGCCTGGTGATCTTCTTCCCTTTCAGTGTCCATGCTAACCATCCTTGTCTCTCTCGTTTTCAGGCTGTGAAGGTTAGATACCGTCTTCACGACTACGTCTTCTATCGAAAATAGACTGTTAAGGTAAGGCTCCGATTGCTGTTATCTTCCATGGATTTCCAGTAAATTATTTATAATGTTTTTTTAGATAAACCTTGTATTTTCTGGCATCTGGGTTCTTACTGTTGAGGTTTATGTTGAGTATTTTAGAAGATAGAAGCTTAGAGCCATTTCGAAGCTTTAGCAAGATTTTCAGTTGGACTAGTGTGGGCCCATGGAAAGAAGTAACTAAAAAAAAAAAACATTATTTTATGGACTGTTTGGATATACCGCAAGTGGTGGAAGTGGCAGAATGGGGTGGTCCTATGTACTGTCTACATTCCTTAGCAGTTGTGGATTGTAATGTCCTTATGGACGCTTAGTCCTTGATGCCTTAATCCTGCTGCTCATCATGTGTAAGAGGTAGATGATCCCAACATATTTTAGCTGCAAAAACAGCCTGCTGCCATGATGTTTTTGCCAGATCATCTAAATCCTCTGTTTACATTCTGTCAAATTTGTATAAAGAAGAGATACAAAAAAGAGAGATTGATTATTATTTCCTTCTTCTTCTTTTTTCCCTCTGTGTGACTAAGTAGACCACTACTAATCTACAACAGAGATTTAGTGCCTAAGAACACTAGTGTGGTTCGGCTCTGTGAGATGGACAGTTAGTTACTAGTTAAATCGACATCTGGACAGTCCATTCGATAGACCATTTACAAGTGTTTCCACATCCATACAATTTCATATCCATGCATGTTACTATTTCAAGATGCTGACCATCTTCTTTTCAACCATTCAGTTACTTCTAATTAGGGTGATTGGATGGTAAGGATCTATTAAAGAGATTGTCCTGTTCCCACCTTCCATGTAATATTTCTTTGCTCATTGTATATAGGCAGAGACTCTCGTCCATATAGAACTGGCAAACTCATCCGTGATTGAGGTAAGTGTGATTCTTTACTAGTGACTGTTTACGTTTTTTCTCTCTTAACTTTATAATATTGTTTATATTTGTTTCGAATCAGTTGAAATCAAAAAGTGATCATCACAAGGGCTGAGATGTTTTTATAATCGATTTAGTATATACATGCAGTAGGTCTTATAAATGTTGGTGTTGATTTCCTCTATCAAAGTGTTGTGGAGAATAGCACCTTTCTTTACCACTTTTACAGCTTTATAAATTAAAAGTTGTTATCTGGAAAAACCAAATAGGCCCTAATAGTAATCGACCTATCTGGCCTACATTACTCTATTGACAGTCCAAGTGCCCTGGTGAATCTCAGATCAACATTTTGTTGAAGGGCTGTTTGTAAGTGCCTCAACTGAGAATTGGGTTGAATATGTAGTTGTGGTCAGTTTTGAAATTAAGTCGGTGTTTGGGAAGACATCAATAAGGGCCGGTTTGGTTTTACCAGATAACAGTATTCGGCCTGTAATGGGCAACTGTGACTTTTCTACTCTTACCTCTTTATTAATTAAAAGTTAGAAATATATATATATATATATATATATATATATATATATGAAATCAAATAATATATATATATATGTAATTGATTTCTTATTGTTTAACTGTTCTACTGGAATGATCAGTTTTGATATTTGAAAATTTCACCCATTCTAGGGCTCCATTATCCAAATGACTGTTTACTATGTATAACGGGCTGGATTAAATTAACTTTGCTTGATTAAGATAGTTCACTGTATTAATCGGTGTTACAATATAGTCCATCATTGGCATACCTCAATTGTCATCCTGTCTGGATTAAACTTTCATTGTGGAAATGCCTGTATTATAACCGTGGCCCACCAATGGTCAGTCCCGTTGGATGAGTGATTCAGACGCAAAAACTGCATGCCAAGATGAACAGTATACATGATTACAAAGGTCATGTATAATGCAGATGGGAATAAAAATTTTCTGGTTTCTGTATCTCAATTATGCAGCAGACTGAAAGTTTATAAAATATGTAAAATTGGGCCCATATAGAGTATTATATGTTCATATCAAGGATAGGGCCTGAAGTTCGATTGCATTGGACTGTAATCAACCGTGTAATTTATTTAGTTTTTTTTTTTTTTTTAAAAAAAAAAACAAACATACTGACATGTTTGTAAAACCCTTTAAACCGAACCTAGCTTTGAGGGTCAAGACAATCCACATATTGGTTTGATGGTTGTAAAACAAAAAACTATAACAAAACTCAAACAAAGCTGAATCCATGTGACCTCTTAAACAGACATATGAAGTTATATGCACTGGTAATGAGCCCTAGTGGGGGTGGCTAACAAGATGGTTTGATTTTAAGACTAGTGGATGCTGACTCTATTTCATACATTTTTTGTACAAGTTCATATCATACCATGGAAGGACATGGATAGACGGAAGAAGAGATGGCTGCCTTTATAGCTTCAGTTGCAGCAGTAACTACAATCATTGTGATTGGGGAATTTTGCAATAGTCTCTTTCTTAGGACACCCCGGAGAGTTGGTGACTATGAAAGAAGTAAGATAATTAATGGGATAATTAGAGCCGGAGATAATGAGTGTCTGACACAACTCCGAATGAATAAGAATATTTTCTTTCGCTTATGCTCGTTTCTCAGGGATAGGAATCTGCTACCGGACGGGAAACATGTAAGTATGGAGGAACAATTTGTCATGTTCCTTCATATAGTAGGGCATAATGTGTGAAACCGTGTCATTGGACATCGCTTTATACTGTCAGGACAAACCGTAATTAGATATTTTTCTAAAGCATTGGACGCAATTGTGGCACTATATCCTGAGTTTGTAAAGTTCCCCAGTGCAGAAATACCAGCGGAGATTTTATCCAATCTCAATTGAAGCATGTATTTTCAGGTATGAATCATGCTAATCACTATTATCCATGAACATCATTGTTATAAGATTATGTCTCTTTCACTTCCTTTCCTGATAAATCGTTTTCAATTTAGGATTGTATTAGTGCAATTGATGGAACCCATATACCTGCTTATGTTCCTACGATGGACAGTGTCACCTATCGTAACCGAAAATGGGTTCTATCTCAAAATATAATGGCTGCTTGTACGTTTGATATGAAGTTCGTATATATGCTGGTCGAATAAGAAGGTTCAGCCTCCGACACACGCGTCTTACAGAGTGCGTTGACACATTCACATGATCGTTTCACAGTCCTAGAGGGTATTATAGTATTCACCTATATAATGAAGTTGTTTGTTAACATAATTAATGTTAAACTGTATATTGATAATTACTCGTAATAAATTGTAGGTAAGTACTACGTAGTGGATGCTGGTTATGCGCATTTGCCAGGATTCATGGCCCCGTACTTAGGCATACGGTACCATCTCAATGAATACCGCACGGGTCGCAAGCCTTGCAACAAGAGAGAATTATTCAACTACTAACATGCTCAACTATGAAATGTTGTAGAGCGGATTTTTAGAGTACTAAAAGCTCAGTTTCCAATCCTCAAATTAGGTCCACCATATTCACTTTTAACAGAACTCAAGATAGTTATCGCATGTTGTGTATTACACAACGTTAACCGAGGATTTGGGGGAGATGGTATTATTGTGAATGAGGAATCATCAACGAATATAGCAGATGGTATAGATCCATCTCCAGTTGAGTTCAGTTCTCAAGAAGATGGACCGATGGTTACGAATGCCACACAACGTAAGAGAGACGAATGGAACAAGTTTCGAGACAATATTGCTACTAGGATGTGAAATGATTACAATCCTGTGCGTCGTAGTTTATGAAACTGTCTCGATTTTGAGTTTGTTTGTATGAGGGAGAAAGGGATATTTGTACTTGTTTTTCATCACTCACTTGTCTATAGTATATTGAGATACTGGTCGAACAATTATAATTTTTTGTACACCATGTCACCTAATATTTAGAAATATGAATGTGTGGGCATGTATGTTGCAAAATATTAATCATTTTAAGTTGACAACTTGGAATTTTACTAATTATTGTAAGCTGTTCATTTGAATCTATATAAATATCTAAAGATTCCAACAGAGATATGTTACCTAATAAGAGTAACACTCAATCAACACCTAAGAAAGCTTCTCGTCCATTGCCAAGTGTTACACCATGGAGGACCCCGAGGAAAATTAAACAAAAATTGACCGATGAAAATGGGTCATCTGGTGGTGTAATGTGATGGACCGATGAGATGGACGATTGTCTTATTGACACTCTTATGGAAGTTGTCGCAAATGGCCGTAAAAGTGCCAACGAATTTAAGAAGGAGACATATAAGACAGTTGTCAATACTGTGAAGGGTGCCATAGGGATAGTGCTACAGGAAAAACATGTTGGGAATCGCCTCCGTACGCTGAGGAGGCTGTATTTTGAAGTACGCGAGACATTGAGTGCTTCTGGTTTTGAATGGGATGACAACAAGAAGGTAGTCACTGTTACAGATGATGTATGAGAAGATTACATACGGGAGAGAACAAGATTGTTCTAACTTTTGAATACGTTCATTGACATTGTTTATTTTCTTTATAATTAGTAAATGTGATATACACAACAGTAACTTTATATTAATACCTTCATTCTTCTTGTCAATAGTCACATCCTTACGCCTAACATGTACGGGACAAAGCGGTGCGGAGGTATGATGACTTGACCTTCCTATTCGGTAATGACCGTGCTAGTGGACGTCGTTCAAGTACAGGCAACATTCTAGATTCTATGGCTTCTCGACGGTCTTGGGATACAGATATTTCACCGAGAATGTCTACTGATCAGAACGATGATACATAGTTGCTATTGAGCGATGATGTAGGAGATAGTGCGGAAGGTATTCATTGGTCGTACCATAGTCGTGACGGCAGCCATAGGGCCCACCGAAGTCCAAATGGAAACGGAAACAATTCCGTCAACATAGGCAGCACTTCCACGTCAAGGAAGAGAGCATGAATGAGTCGTCCCTGTGACGTAATTGGGCAAAAAATGAGCGAGGTTGCCGATGCAGTGAAGTCACTAGCGATAACGATTCACCAAGGAAAGGACATGATTCGGATGTCACAGATTGTTCCTGCCTTGAACATATTGAAGGGCTCACGGGACATGAGATCCTTCGCGCTACAAAGATTCTATCGAAAGATGAGTAGCAGTCTGCTTCCTTCCTTTCACTCCCAAGCACAGGAGGTTGGACTTCGTGTTAATGCTACTTGCACCGGACCACTCCTCTGACTGAGCTTGGTTAGACGTACAGGGACTTTGTTTGTTTCTTTGGATTTTTTTTGGACAATTACTTTTGGTTGTTTTGGATAACTGTAGGTGACCTTATGTGGATGGATGTGCCTATATAGAACAGGTCATGGATGTGCCTGTATATAATGGGCTTTGGACGGACCTTGCAACTAGGATGGTAGTATTGGACAAACTGTCATCCTACTGATAATTTGACGACTATTTGGATGTTTTTGGATTTGGTGGCTATGGTTTGTTGATATGTAACTATCTGTTACACTGCATAACCTGCTTTTATTATTAGTTTACTCTATCAATGATCTTTACAATGTTTGTAAGTTTTTTCTATAAACCATTCTGTTAGATTTTGTAGGTGTTCGTAAGGCCGGTTCAGGTATGTGAGAATAAGTACTTCAATACCATGTTGTCTATCCGCGTACGGTACCATTTGAATTTGATCATCTAATTTTTGGTATATTCCACTCAGATATTTGTACTCTTTTTTTTTATATATATATATAATGTGTAGATGGTGAAAAAGCTATATGTTGTGTTCAACGGTCGCCGCCCTGTATTATATTATGACTGGGAGGAGTGTCGGGTGTAAGTGAAGGGATTTTCACGAGCACGTTTCCGTGGATACAAGTCGGTAGTCGAGGCATATTGTGAATGGTCTGAATGGTCCGAGAAAATGAGTCTTCCAGTTGTCCCACGGGATGAGATGGTAGATGACCAGGAGAGTGTTAGGTCACAGCATAGAGAGCGCTACAGTGCCATCTGCTTGAGTCATCCTATTGGACAAACCTCGGCAACAACCTCTTGTGCCACATATGACTTTGGCACAAAGAGATAGGGAGGTGTTGCAGACGAGGGAGATAGTGGGGCATTGGTCAGATTCATCTTTGGAATTTTGGTATTGGTTCTTCTCATTCAGCTTATTTCAAAGCTGAAGTAGTGAGCATAAGTTGTATTTGTATGAACTTTAAATGGGATTGTTTTGGACAACTTCGAATTTACCTTTCTTGATGGACAATGGTTACTGTTTTGATATGTTTGGTTGACAATGAATTTTCAGGTATCACAGCTACAATTATAGTCTATCTTTTTCGACCCCTATGACTGTTTTATTGAAATAGGTAATGTTCGACTAATCAATGGTCCTAACATGGGGGAGGCCATTTGGGACGTTCACTTATCCAACCGCCTCTTCTGTTTCTGATGGTGCTAACATGGTGGGGGCCATTGGGAGTTCAGCTGATCCAACTGCCTCTTCTGTTGGTGATGATACTAAAATGGTGGGGCCCACAGATGAACGGCGTGGATATAACACCATCAGAAAGTGGGGCCCAAAGATGAACAGAGTGGATGAATCAAGTAATGAAGGTGTAGCGCATTGATGCACAGTGGATGAAACATGTGCAAAAAGTGGGGTCAATATGCACAGAAGCTAGGGCCCACAATACATTGACCATGACCGCTAGTCCACCGTGTGGGAGAGACCGACAGTCCACTTCTGTATGAGAATGCAATGGAAACACACGAAATCAAACAACCATTGCACTGAAAAAAAAAAAAAAAGAGGTGATGGACACCATAATAATCTATCCAGTGTGATGTTTGTAATACACCTTCACAGCAAGCACCGGGATGGTGATTTGGTCTAGACTCCACTCAAAATACTAGAGAAAACAAACATGTGATTGTAATCAACCGAAATATTAGCAATTATTGTCAATACAAGTAAAACACCAATCATTACCTCTTTACAACCAAATGCCATAGTATCTGGAAAACCAATCAGGCCCTTAATTAGAAAAAAAATAAAATAAAATAAAATAAACAAAAAAGAGGTCAGGATAATCCGACAATTTAGACGGTTCAACGCGCACGATTTCTCCGCTCGTGGCTGTATAAAAGACGTAAAGGGTGGTGGTAAAGTTGTGGAAGAATTTGGATACTGGTGCAGTTTTATTCATCTTCAAAGAGAGGTGCTTTTATTACGTCGTGTTGTTTTTTTTTTTTTTTTAAAAAAAAATTTCAGTTGCAGTTTCTGAGAGAGAAAACAGAGAAGCTTCCTCTGCAACCAATCTCTTATTTATTATTGATTTGCAGAATCTTTTTCATTATTCTCTTAGGTTGGCCTCTCCTCCTCCTCAATGGAGAAATCCTCCTCCCTCCTTTTCCTTTCATATCTCCTCCTCTCGCTTGCAACCTTTCATGGAGATTTCGTCTCTGCTGTTCGTAAGCAAGATGGATCTGAGCATTGGGGCTATGTTCAAGTTCGACCCAGTAAGAGATTGCTCTCTCTCTCTCTCTCTCTCTCTCTCCAGAGCTCTCTTTGTTTTCTAGAGTATCATTTTTTTTGAGAAATTGATAACCTTTTTTTTTTAAAATAAAAATTCAGAGGCTCATATGTTTTGGTGGCTTTACCGGAGTCCGCAGAGGGTCGACAGTCCATCAGATCCGTGGCCAGTAGTACTTTGGTTGCAGGGCGGACCAGTAAGACTTTTTTCTTTTAACAAAGGGGAGCAATTGTAGACACCCACATAATCCAATTCATCGTAATAGAAGGAAAAAGAGGTTCCATCTCTTATTATATATTATTGTCAGATTTTCTTGCCTCTCGGAACTGAATTTTGAAATCTTTGTATGGGAAACAGGGAGCTTCGGGTGTCGGGATTGGGAATTTCGAAGAGATTGGACCTTTGGATGTGGATTTGAAACCGCGGAATTCTACGTGGTTGCAGAAAGCAGATCTCTTGTTTGTGGTGTGCATTTGATTCACAAGCTATTTTCTTTCTGTTCCACACATGCATTTCTTGACGAAAAAGTACTAATATATATTTTTCTTTCTTTCTTTCTTTCTTTTAAATTCTGTTCAGGATAATCCAGTCGGGACAGGATTCAGTTTCGTGGAGGACAAAAGTCTGGTTGTGAAAACCGATGAAGAGGCGGCAACTGATTTAACTACATTGTTGAAGGAGCTCTTCAACAAGATTAAGAGCCTCCAAACGAGTCATTTCTTCATTGTGGCAGAGTCTTATGGAGGCAAGTTCGCTGTCACGCTTGGATTATCAGTTGTAAAAGCCGTTGAGGATGGACAATTGAAACTTAACCTTGGAGGTGAACATTATCTTCCTAAGCAAATTTTTATTTAAGTTTACTCTAGAAAATTCGAGGGCTGTTCGGAATTTGAAGAGAAATTAATGTGGACAATCTGTAATTTGATTTATACAAGTGTAGGTAGCTTGATCAATTTTAAGTTTCAATTGAGATGATGGATTGGGTTTTGCGAAATTGCTCCATTCTTTTTTAATTCAATACTTATTGCATCTGAAGGATATAATAGTTCTAATTTAAAATGGATTGGCTGTGTTCTGTACGGTTCTGATTACAGGAGTTGTTTTGGGAGATAGTTGGATTTCTCCGGAAGATTTTGTGGTGAGTAGCCTTCACAGCAAAGCATCGATTATTAGTCATTTGCCCTTTTTGCTTATTTTGTTTCTACACTTCAAAGATATCTCATCTTGGATGCTAATATCTTGCAAATGTAGAAAACCCATTTGCTTAGAAATTCAGAAATGTTGAGGTGATTTGGGTTAGCACGCATATGTCAAAGCGCATCATATGTGATGCATGTGCCTTTCGTCAGGCGCCACTGACTATGAACATGTCCGTACAAAATTTCAAGATGATACATAAAGCAGGCCACACGTTCCTCCTTTTTTGTTTCGACCACTATACAGTTGTATGCTTAAATATACGAGTGGACTGCTTGATTTTTGTGCCTGGAGCACAGTTGCACTCACCTAATGGTCTGAATGTCACAGAATTTCATCTTTAATCTCCTTTCATGAGTCACCCCTTGCACTTCTGTTACAGAGTACTGAGAAATCTATTTCAAAATGCAGTTCTCATGGGGTCCTCTTCTCAAAGATGTGTCACGACTTGACGAAAATGGTGCAAGTGGTTCAAACAGGTCTGAAGCTATCAGTTTTCAAGTATTCCTTTTACCAGTCATTTTGCTTGAGGAAAAAATCAATTTATCTAATGAACCCATTTTGCACAACAGCATGGCTCAAAAAATCCAGCAACAGATTGAGAAAGGCCAATACCAAGATGCCACAAGATTGTGGAGTGATCTTGAGGGCTTCATCAGTTCCAGTAGTAGCTCTGTGGTAGGATCTATTTTCTGGGAGCAATAATGAGTGAAGTTGAGTGAATACCCATTTTTCGGCACTAACCTCTCAGATGTGGCAAAATGCTACGCACGTGCAAGATCAAAGATGCACACTTGGGGTATCCCTTTGGGTATATGTATTGTTTCAAGGAGACCTGAATTTTGAAACAAAAGAAGCTATACTGTTGAGCCCATTTAATGAGTAAAATGGATGTCACACACCTGTTCCACAGTGCCACATGTGAGAGGTGAGTGCCAAAAAGTTGCACTCAAGTTCACTAAGCATTCCTAATTTTCTCTTGTGAATTTCCCTTGAACTTCAGGGCTATTTTGAAGCTAGAAAATTATTTTGAGCATCTGAATCTGCAGGATTTCTATAACTTCTTATTGGACTCGGGGAACGATCCTGTTTCGATGTCATCCGTTGGAATATCAGATGGAATGCCAATGAAGTATTCAAGTTATCTAAGCTCGAAGGCTTCCTCAAATGGTGATCTTAGTAGTTTCATGAATGGCGTCATCAGAGAGAAGCTAGGGATTATTCCAAAGGATGTTAGGTGAGTTTTGCATACCATGAGAAGTAAAGTAAAAAAAAAATATATGGGCAGCAATCTACTTCCTTTCTTTTCTTTTTGCTTGCTTCACGTTTGAACTAAAGGAAGTTCTGTTTAATCTTTCTCGCAGCTGGGGAGGGCAGTCGGATCTTGTTTTTACAGGTCTAGAAAATGATTTTATGAAACCAAGGATTAATGAGGTAGTTTCAATTTTCTACTTAATTGCTTCTGAATACATGGTAAATAAATTACATGATCAAACATCTCTTCTCATTCCCCATGTATCCCTTTTTCTCGTATGGCGTTGTGGTCTCAAATGTTTCTTCAGCGTTCACCAAAGGATGTGTTACATATACCTCCATATATAACATTAAGGATCACTCAAATTGTTTGTGCCCCTTCTCATTATATTGTTATGATAAAAGCAATTAAAGAATCTTTTCTAGATTATTGGTTGCGGAGGTTCGCTGACGGTGTTAATACAATGAAAGGCATTCTTTGCTTATTTAGAGTTTGGGTTCGAGCCAGCTTATCTATGAAAAAAAAAAGAAAAAGACAAGTGCTTGTAGATGTTTTTCTCTTGGAGAGAAGATATTTCAACATTGCAAGATATTGTTGGCTTTATATTAGAGCTATATAGTATTTGAAGTACAAGAGCAATATGGTATTCTTTCCTAAAGCAGTCACATCTCAAAAAGGATCCTTGTAATTTTGTCCAGGTTGATGAGCTCCTAGCGAAAGGGGTAAATGTCACTATATACAATGGGCAGGTAGAGTTTCCCTTGGATTTTCTAAGACACTAGTAATTGTTGTTGCATTTTTATCTGATGTACTTTCTTTTTCCATGTCTTGCAACTAACGTGGTTTGGTTGGTAATGGTAGCTTGATGTCATATGCGCAACCAAAGGAACAGAAGCATGGGTCCAGAAGCTCAAGTAATCCTCATGTTTCCTTTCTCTGAATTTTAGTTTGTTACTGCAGGAACTTGCATCTTTTTCATATTTTCTTAAAATTTAAGAAAATAACTGGCCTACTGTATTCTTCTTCGATATCTCAGGTGGGAAGGGCTAAAAAATTTCACTCGCTTGGACCGAACCCCCCTCTACTGTGAGGGTGGATCTGAAACAAAAGGATTCATGAGGTCATACAAGAATCTACACTTCTATTGGATTCTTGGGGCTGGTCATTTTGTAAGTCTCCCATCTTCCTTGTCACCATTAACATTATCATCGTCCTCAAAAAATCATAATATCTCAACTAATTTATCGAATATGTTAGCCTTTTCTCGCTCTAATAAGAAATACATCTGCAGTCATTTTTTTTGCCTTGAAAACCACTGATGGGCTTTTGATACCCGTCATTGGTAGTAATTCCATTGTACTGTGGTGGAATGTGCAGATTTTTCATTTTGGTACTAGAACTAAAGTCATCTCTAAACTCAACTTTTAAATTTAGTTCTTACAATGGGTATTGTATACAAACTAGGAGATGTGGGCCAGACCAGAAGATGGTGATTAACCCACAGTCCATGGTAACAATCTTGACTGCACATGTAATATAAAGCCTAGGAATTTCAACAAGCAACAACCAAAAGCACCTGTTTTTCAATTCATCAATTTATAACTCATGTAGATTTATTTGGGGCATCAAACAACCAAAAGATTTTGAAGCTGAGCTCAAATTTCCTTCACAATTGTGACCATCCATTTAGTCTAATATGAACCTACAAAAGAAATATAAAATCAACCTTGCTTCCCTTTTCAATTAGGCATGTAAATCAAGCTTCTTACTTAATAGGCTAATTTTCTAACAATGTGGGATCTGATGCTATCTAAACTGTGACTTGGGTTTCATTGCTAAATTAGAAAACACAAGTAACTAACTTATCTCAATAATCTACCTGAATTACTAATAGTCTTGAGCAAGGTAAAAGTATCCAGTTCTAAACATTAATGTCTTAATTATCAAGCACCCAATCTTCATATTTGTGTCACCATTGCATGAGATCAGAGCCATTTATTTGTTAGGCCCCCTTAGCACTGATTGGGTGACCTTCTCGAGGATTACGATTGGTTTATAGAGAAGTCCAAACAATCCTCCACAATATAGAGGGCAAAAGTCTTCTAATTAGTGGGTAGGATCATCCAACCAGTATGAGTTTCAGCATATGACTGGCCATGATAGGGCCCCACAGATAATTTATCTGAATCTCATAAATGTGTGCCTCCCACTCTAGCTGGTTAGAGTGCCCGATAACTAACTTGAAAGTGTTAGCATCGGGTCCACCCTTTCCAAACTCTGCCTAAACATATTCCTATGAAAAAGAAAAGCTTAGAAATAAAAAAGCAAAAAAGAAATGTATAATAGCAATTTAAATATATCAGTTTCATAAAGACATCTTTAAATAGACACCTAACTGATTGGTTGAGATACTTATGGTAGAATGAGGAAATGTACAAAATCTTTAACCTTCTTTATCAAATGCTTCAGAAATTATTCTATAGATTATCTTTCTAGTTTGTTTTTCCCAAGGCTCAGAGAATCCTAACCCTTCAATTGATGGTCAATGAGTACGAGTGAGGTAGGGCATTTGTTACACATTCAACCAAGAAGAAGGCCAAATGTTATATAGCTTGTATCTTCCAATATGGGAATGATCGCTCCAATTTATCAACAGTTCAAATCATCCAACCATTTGCTGCACTTGTACAAACTGAAGAACCAGCTGCGTTGGATAGTACCCTTTTCAACAAAATGAAAGCTTCTATCTATTCCTAAGAATACTTCAAAAATTATTCTCCAGAATATCTTTCTAGTTGTTTTTCCCAAGACACGAAGAATCCTAGCCCTTCAATTGAAAGTATCACATTCAACCAAGAAGGTGCCCAAATTTTATACGGCTAGTATCTTCCAATATAGGAATTATTGGTCCATGAGTCATTTCCATTGTTGTCCACTATTTCAACGGTTCAAATTAACAAATCAATTGCTGCACTTGTACAAACTGAAAAACCATCTACGTCCTATAGTACCTTATATATATATATATATATATAATATATATATATATATATATATAATATATAAAAAAGCCAAAAAGAAAAAAAGTAAAAAAGAGATTAGCTATCTATGTTATCATTAAAACGCCTAAATGACCAGAGTGGATATCCACTCTCATGTATACCCTCCCCAATAATTGAAATTGTATTTCAAAAACTCAAAACTTGACTCGACTTCATGTCCGGCTGGGTTGCTCGATCCAATTAGGACTCAGGTGAATGTTTTTTTTTTTTTTTTTTTCCCATTCCCATGACTTGATATTTTAATTAAATGAGTTTTGCTAAAGTCCCACCTTTACGGGACCGAAACCTTTTGAATGACATGTTGGACATCCAATCGGTCCTTTGAAAAAAATGCATGATATGGAGGAATAAATAATCCATATTTTCTGATATATTACCGATGGGACAAGCCATGGTGCAGAACTCAAACTCACGCTGATGGGATGATACTAACCTTTTCAATGGGGCTAATTTATTACAACCATTTGTTATTTATGAGCTATAAATTATATGGTTAGAATCATTAAACCAAAGTACTACTTTGGAATTATAAGCAATACTGAGTCCGATCTACCCAGTGGATGTTTCGGGGGTGGATTGGATACTGAACGCTTCAGTAGCCAAAATGCTACCGAAGTGATGTGGCAAAATGGTGTTGGTGGATACCAATCTGCTGTTTCCTTCTAATAAATGCCCTTCCAACGGAGATCCGTCAGCGGACGTTTAGGCCAGCCACACACAGGTAATTGTTTATCTTAAGAAAAAAAAAAAGGATGCATATTTCCTGCAAAAGACTTTCGCAATAAGTTCATGCGCTGGAACCTAGGTGGGGCCCATTGTGATGTTTGTGAGAAATCTTACCTGTTTATCCATTTTTTGAGTTCAATTCAGGACATGAAGCCAAAAATGAACCGTTTCCATAGCTCAAGTGGGTAAAAAACGTGATAATTGAACGTCCACAATTGAAATATTCGTGGGCCATAGAAGTTTTGAGTCATGCCAATATTTGTGATTTCAGTTCATTCCAGTAGGAATGAAGTTATTTGTGATTTCAGGTCAATCCTGTAGGAATGAAGTTATTAACGGTATGGATGGCTTGTAAACATCAGTGTCCAATGCAGGTAGATTTTAACAGTAGGAATTTCCCTAACCACATTTTCCTTTAGTACGGCCCACTTGAGCTTTGGATATGGTTCATTTTTTACATCATATCCTGAAAGGAACTCAAGGAACAGATGGAAGGGAAGGATTTCTCACAAACATCACAGCGGGCCCCACCTAGGTTCCAGCGTAGGAACTTCCTACGAAAGCCTTTCCAGGAAATCAGCCCCCAGAAAAAACGCACTTGGAGTATACCGGCATGTTGCCGAGGGAAGCTGATTACGTTTGAGTAAACTCTGTAGGGTCCACCGTGATTTATGTATTTTATCTAGTTTGTCCATCCATTGTATAAAATAATTTTAGGGCCTTAATTCAAAATCTAAGCATATAAAAGGCTAAATTCGACCACACCAAAGGTAACAGTATGAATTGAATTTATATCGTTGAAAAATTCTTGGGGGCCACAGAACTTTTGGATAAAGATTATATTTGTTTGTTACCTTCATCCATGTTTTTTGATCCATTGAACAGTTTGGATGAAAAATAAACATCACTGTGGGCCTGGAAAGGTTTCAACGGTGGAAATCATTATTTCCACTGTTTCCTATGGTATGGTCCATTTGAGATTTTGATAAGCTTCAATTTTGGGCTCAACGCCTAAAATTAGATGGAAAAACAGATGAAAGGTATGGATAAATCACATAAATTCACAGTGGGCCCAACTGAATTTTCTCAGTGTGACAGCCTATTTCGTGGCCGAGTGGGTGCACGCCGGAAACGGAGAAAGATCCGTTAACGGATTTAACGGAGTAGCATTTATACCAAGGGAACATACCATTGGTGTCTAACCAATGGCGTTTTGCCACATCAAGCGTTCAGTATCCAATCCGCTCCCGGATGTTTCAAGATGATTAGTTTTTTTTTTTTAACACGCACACACACCACCACACACTCAAGCCGTAGTGCGATTTCACCACCTATGAACCCTTGACCAGGTGTTGAAACTCCTAAGAGTCTACTAGGGTTATTTTGTTTCGTTGTTTAATATTAGCCATCCATTTTCCATCAATATGATGGAACGCTTAAAATAATCCGATTGACATGATTTTTACACCATGACTTACTCTACATGCCATTCGAAAGCAACCGGACATAACAAAACCCTAATTAAATTAATAATATTTATTGTATTTACAGTGGCTCAAATTACATAGTAAATATATACTAGGCCGGATCCACTACACGCACTGGTAGGTTAAACGTAAACTGCAAGCCATTTATTGTACTCATCTTGGTGTTTACATTAAATCCAATACGTCCATCATGTTTGTAGCATGAAGTTCCCCTCAACGGACAAAAACACTCCAATCCAAATTTCAAGTGGGCCATGCCAAAGGAAAAACACTACCACCACTCATTAAGGCATTTATGTCATTTTGAAAAAGAAACCAACTCTTAAAGTTTTGTTTAAAGAAAACGCTACTGGCATTTATTGTCGTCGCTTACCGTGCTAGGAAACTTGCTGAGGCAAGACTAGTGCGTTGACGTTACCAACTTCTGTGCGGCCCACCATGGTGTATTTATTATATCAAAACCGTCCGGCCATTTTACGAAATTGTTTTAAGACATAGAGCCAAAAAATGAGATAGATAAAAAGCTCAAGTGGACCATACTGCGGTGTGCAGTCCGGATTGAACGTCCACCATTAAATCATTTTGGGGTCACACAAGTTTTGGATCAATCTGATATTTGTTTTTTCTTTTTATCCAGTTGGATGGAAAATAAACATCATGGGGGCCTTAGGATTCTTTCAACTCTAGAATCATTTTCTACATTGCTATTTGTGGTGTGGTCCACTTTATCTATGGATATGACTTATTTTTAAGTTCGCACTGTAAAATGATCTCGTTAAATGGACGGACTGTGTGAATATGATACATACATTAAAATTGGGCTCACAAAACTTGGTGACGTCATCACACCGCCGACTCGGTTGTGTTGGCTGGTGCAGATTAGGGGAGACCACGGCCTCTACCAAGAGGGTGCAGCCCTTATCCCAGGGCCAATCATGATGTGTGTATTCTGTATCCACCCAGTTCAACGGCTTTTTCATATCATTTCAGTGCATTATCCAAAAATTGAAGTAGATCCAATTATCAGGTGGACCATGCCCTGGGAAAATGTGGTGATTGAATACCTTACCATTGAAAACTTCTTAGGGTGCACGGTGTACCTTAATGTTTCTGTAGTGTTTGTTTTCCATCCAATATGTTGAAAAGGTCACACAAGCATGAAGGGTAAAAACAAATATCAGCTTGATCCAATACTTTTTTTCGCTCATTAATGGTCAATCACCGGCTTGATGTGTCTATCCACCAGGTCCATCCTTTTTCCATATCATCTTAAGGTATTATCCAAAAGATGAAAGCCTATACCATATCATCTTAAGGTATTATCCAAAAGATGAAAGCCTATAGACACATCTTCGTGGGCCTGCAATTAGGGTATCTCAAGTGGACCACACACTACAAGAGAAACAGTGGTGATTGAACGTCCACCATCAGTAATTTCACGGGCCCACTAGCAGACCCGTAATGTAATGTTTATTTGTCATCCGACTCATTCATAAGGTCAATCAAACATGGATGAAGGAAAGATATGAAGATCAAAATTTTTCAAAACCTTGGTTTTTTACAAAATGTTCTTAATAGCCCTTCACTGGTTTTTCCTTGAGGTGTCGTCTACTATAGATTTCAATATGCTTGTGTTAATATAACAAATTCAAATGGTCTAATGAAACAGATGGGTAGCATTGATATACAACATGCTCATCAAGGTGCACCTCATCGAATGCATGTCGATTCAGCATTCACTACAGCTCATTCAAACGCACATTGAACTTCTTTACCGAATTGAGAATAAGTGGACATACAACACAAAATATTGCATTAAGGTCTAGAGACTTTAGATACACTAGAACCCCATGTTCGAACCCAAATGTTGACAACCTTAAGTGCATGGTTGTGATATAGTGATAATAGGTGAGATCGAGGTCAAATTTTCAGAGACTGGGAAACATGATTTAGAACTAATCTAAAGCTAATAGTTGGTATGAGTTTTTAATCTGGTGAGATAAAAATGAGTTTAAAGTAATAAATAAAATACTATGAATCTAGGAATCCACTCATAGCAATAATAAAATCTACTCATAACAATTATAATATCTCATTTGCTGATTCAATGTACAACTCAATCGGTGAATAATTATGTTAAACTATTCATTAACACCAATAAGAATATGATTTCGATTGAACGATTCTCTCATGAAGCAATCGGATCTCAATCGCAGGGAATCTAAAGCGTTTAAAACACTCTTAGACAACAATATATTAATTAATTATACAGATTAAATCATTCTTTAATTCATGCTAAATAATTGTTAAATGAAAATATTTATTTTACCCGTAGTGCACAACAAATGCAAAAATAAATAATTCAAAGACTTTAAAGTAAATTTAAATATATTTCAATCTATTATCATCATTCAAACAATTGCTATTAAATCAAATAAATTAAATATTATAATTGAATTACAAGCTTCATACTTTAAGCTTAATTTAAAGATTAGTTTAACATGGCTAACATCTTAAAAGAAAAGAAAAATATTAACAACAAACTAGAAACGATTAAGTGAAGAAGGACGGCTCTGTGGAAGCTCCGCCGCCCTTAGGTCTCTCTTCCAAGCCCTAATTTGTACTTTGGAAAGCCTAAAACAATACTTTAAATAGGGAAAACTCGCATCAATTTGAATCAACTTCAGAATTTCGCACTTTTGTTATCCTTTGGTTGCACCGATTGGGTCTCTTGGTTGCAGTCAAATTTCCTCAAAATTCATATGAAGTCTCTATCTTTCTCAAGCTGGATCGAAGCCTCCTTCGGTGGCACCAAGCATAACTTTGATTGGACCGAAGCCTCCTTTGGTAGCATCGAGCCTAACTTCGGTCGGACTGAATGAACTTTGAACATTACAATTTATTGTTGGACTGTTCTATGCATATTCGGTTGGACCAAGCCAACCTCAGGTGGGACCGAACAGTCTATTATTTCTGTTATTATACTTTGTGATTTTTTAGTGTTTTTTTTTTCATCATTTATACTTTGTTTATTTGAATCTTTGACACTTGAAATCTTCAATAATGTCCCCCAAATTTCTAATTTTTCACTGATAATTCTTTTAAGCTTTAATTCTTCCATTTAAGCATGTATCTTCTTTAGGTCTAAAATCTCCTCGCATGTAGAAAAATTATTTAATTAGATCAATTTATCACTTGAATGCAATCGAGAGGATATATATGCAATATTTAGGCATGATCACCCTACACTAACACACATCGACCCACATCGAACCCCTCTGACAACATCGATGGACTTCGAGTGCATTATAGCCCATTCGAATGGAATAGAATGCATTCGAACGCATGTCGAACTCCTTCACGGAACTAGGAATTGATGCATATCACTTTAGAAGACGTTATCTCAGGGTATAGAGACTCCAGACACACTTAAATCCCACACCAACACAGACCAACTGACACCGAACCCCTTTGATAACACTAATCAACTATAAGTTCCACTACAACCTCTTTAAACGGACGTTAACTCCTTTACTGAACTACGAATCGGTCTGTATCCATTTGCGACGATGTTATCACAGGGTACAGGGAGTCTGGACACACTCGAACCCCACAACAACACAAACTGACTGACACCAAACCCCTTCAACAACATTGATCGACCTTAAGTTGCAATGTGACCCCTTTGAATGCATGTTGAACTCCTTTGAATGCTTGTCGAACTCCTTCATTAAACTAGGAATTGATGTGTATTAGCTTGATAAGATGTTATCTCAGGGTATGGAGACTTCAGACACACTTGAACCCCACACCGACTCAAATCGGCCGACATTAAACCCCTCCAATAACTTCAGCCCAATCGATCGCACGTTGAACTCAGTCATTGAACTAGAAATTAGTGCTTATACACTTGGGAAAACGTTATCTTAAGGTATGGAGACTCCGGAAACACTTGAACCCCACACTAATACAAACTGATCAACATTAAACCCCTTCGACAGCATTGATCGACTTCGAGGTGCACTGCAACCCCTTAGAATGCAAGTCGAACTCGTTCACCGAACTTGGAATTGGTGCACATCTATTTGATAAGATATTATCTCAAGGTACAGAGACTTTAGACACACTCGAACCCCACACTGACACAGACTGATCGACACGAAACCCCTACGACATGAACCCCACATTGACATTGAGTGACCGACACCAAACCCCTACGATAACACCGATCGACACCAAGTTGCACTATAGCCCTTTCGAATGCATGTCGAATTCCTTCATGGAACTAGGAATCAGTGTATATCCACTTGAGAAGATGTGTTATCTTCTAGTAGGGAGACTTCGGACACACTCGAACCCCTCACTTGCACGAACTGATTGACACCAAAGCCCTTCAACAACATCAATCGACTCGGAATTGCACTACAGCCCCTTCGAACGCGTGTTGAACTCCTTCATCGAACTAGGAATCGGTGGATATCCACTTGAGAAAACATTATGTTAGGGTATGAAGACTTTGGAAACACTCAAACCCCACACCGACATAGACCGACCGACACAGAAACTCCTTTGACAACACCAATCGACTCCGAGTTGCGCTGCAGCCCCTTCGAACACACGTTGAACTCCTTCATTGAACTAGGAATTGGTGCGTATCCACTTGAGAAGTCGTTATCTCAAGGGTACAGAGACTTCGTGCACATTCGAATCCCCACACCGACATAGACCGATCTAGACTGATCCTCATCAACAACACTAATCGACTCTAAGTTGCATTGTAACCCATTCAAACTCACATTGAAGTTTTTCACCAAATTAGGAATTGGTGTGTATTCACTTGAGAAGACGTTATTTTAGGGTATGAATACTTCAGACACATTCAAAACCCACATCGACACAGACCGATCAACTTTGAGTTGCATTGCAACCCCTTCCAACGCGCATCGAACTCTTTCACTGAAATATGAATCATTGCATATGAAGACATAATCTTAGGGTATGGATACTCCGGATACAATCAAACCGTACACCGACACTGACAACGACTTGCATTATAGCCACTTCGAATGCATGTCAAACTCCTGCCTTTGAGCTCCTTCTACATCCCACAGTAAGTGCATGCGGTTGATTCATGCCATCCATCTAGTTTTTCAACTTGTTTTAGGGGTGCAGACCAAAATTGAAGCATATCCAAAGCTCAAGCGGAGAACACACCTTATGAAATAGTTGAAATAATGATTTCAGTGGTAGACATTCAATGACCCTTTACACAGCCCACCTTTTACTCGGATCTGTCTCATTTTTTGTCCACCGGTAAAAAAGGAGATTGACAAATTGATGGATGGTGTCGATCAAAGAAGTCAATGCATGTAGGCCCCATTTCAACCTTTTAAATGCCATATCAAATATTAGGGGTAAAGCTATAATAAATGAAGATAGTAGGCCCCATTCACAATATATATATATATATATATATATATATATATACTCCCAAACAAAAGATGCTGCCAGTAGAAATTTATTTATTTATTTATTTTTTCCACCGCCTTGTGAATCTTTTGTAAAAAGACCAAATTAACTCCTATGTAGGTTTACCTTAACTACACAGCTGTGTAGTGGATCTGGCCTCAATATATACAATTTTTAAAAGAAACAAATCTGCGGATTGGGAGTCCCCCTCTTTTTAAGACCCCCACACACTCATGCCTAGTGGAATTTCACCACCTATGGGTACTCAAATCCTTGACCGGGTGTCAAAACTCATGAGAGTCTACCACCGGACCAAGAGTGTGTTGAAACTCATGAGAGTCTACCACGAGAGCAAGAGTAAGGACCGTAACACCTTATCCCATTTATTAGAAACTATCATTCTCTAGGTTAGTGACTTGAATTTGAATCATGGCGAGTTATCTCAAGGGAATGAGTTAGCAAGTTGATTCGTTTGGTCTCTTTAAGTTAAGATTCACATTCACCATCGAGTTTTCTAATGCCTCAGCATGAAATCCCATTGAGTTAGAGTTGATTTGGCCATGGTTTCAATTGCTTGGATGATTTTAAAAATGATGATTTGTAGCCTCCTCTTTTCAATGACAAAACACATGGGACACCATTGAGGGTCTTACTTATGTTAATGGTCTTTGTAAACCGTCCAAATTGTTGACTTTGGACCTCCCACTTATGAATGTTGATTATACCTCTTACTTTGAGGTGTGTTGGAAAAGAAATGTATGATACAATTTTCCTTGAAAAGTTTGTATAACGTAGGTGTTAGTTTGTATGTGTGGGTTGTTGGGGGACCATTGAAGCACACAGAGATGAATTAAGTGAAGTAATCTGATCACACCAAGCAATTACAACGTAAACACTCTGAATTTAACGTGGAAAAAATCTTGCGTGAAAAATCACAGCACAAAGCGATAGTAATCACTATGAAAGTAGAAAATTACACGAGAAGAGAGATTACTCGATCCGAACAGCCTCGAATCAATCCCAAGTTACACCCTTGAAACCTTATAACGAATTTGAAAGCTCGAGATACCTCCCAATCTCGATTACACCCAAATATATAGCCTTTGGAAAAATTACAATTGAAATCGGAAACAAACACCACAAATTCGCAAATCCGCGCATTCATTTGTTGGCACCTTTGGTGGGTCTTCGATGTCATTGAACTTAACCTTCGATGTCATCGAACCCACTTCGATGTCATCGAAATAACACTAAAACTATCTAGAGAAAACATGGAAAATCGAATTTTCTCAATTGCATCGAACCATCTTTTGATAGCATCGAACTTAACCTTCGATGTTATCGAACACTCTTCGATGTCATCGAAATAACACCCAATATGTCTAGCAACTAACTGGAGAAAATTCGAAAATCCTTGATGGGATCGAGCAGCTGTTTGATGGCATCGAACAGTGCTCGATGTCATCGACAGACCCTGTTCCCGAATAGATTAAGACCAAAAAACAATAATCTCCACCATGTCTTCAATCATCGAATGTGTACCTTTTTGTCTTCTTTTCTCATATCTACTTTGTATCATAATTCCATTATCACTTTTTGTGCACATTCCGTCCTCTTTTACGTATTCGTTAAACCTAGAGAAGTCGCACAAAACTTGAACTTCTCTGTAGCAACCATCTTAGTGAGCATGTCTTTCAAATTCACGCTCATGCGAATCTTCTCCAGAGTCACGCCTCCTTCCTCAAGCACTTGTTGGATAAAATGGTGATGAACATCAATGTATTTAGTACAAGAGTGATAAATAGAAATCTTAGCTAGATTGATAGCGCTTTCATTGTCACAATTAACCAGCACAACCTCATGCTGAAACCCCAACTGATTTATCATCCCTTAACTAAACATATTCCTTGAATGCCTCTGTCACAGCCATATACTCCGCTTCAGTTGTGGAAAGAGTCACTACAGACTAAAGCTTCGACATCCAACTGATTGCTCCACCCGCTAGCACAAACGAGTAACCCGAAGTCGACTTTCTGGAATCCAGACTACCCGCATATATAAATCCATATACCCAACTAACTTGGCTCCTATTTTCTTAAAAGTTAAGACAATCTTTTGTACTTCGAATGTATTGAAGTAGCAATTTCATCGCTTCATAGTGTTGCTTGTCGGGGTTTAACATGTATTTGCTCACAACATTAACTGCCTATATGATATTTGATCTCGTAAAAACCATAACATACATTAAACTCCTAATGACATTTGAATAAGGCACACGAGACATCATTCTTTTCCTCATTTGATTTAGGACATTGTTTTTAGGAAAACTTTAAGTGAGTCGCATGAGGAACGCTGACCGGCTTTGCCTTGTCCATCCCATACTTGATTAACGCCTTATCAAGGTATCCCGCCTGAGATAACTAAAGCTTACTCTTCTTCCTGACTCTATGAATATCTATATCGAGAACCTTTTTTGCTGCGTCCATATCTTTCATCTCAAATGTCCTTGATAATTGAGTATTCAGTATATTGATTTTAGACATCTTATAACTAGCGATCAACATGTCATCAACATACAATACTAGGATGATAAACTCACCATTACTCAATGTCTTGAATAGACACAATGATCGTATTCAGTCCTAGTAAATTTCTGACTCAACATGAAGGAATCAAATTTTTTATACCACTGCCTAGGCTACTGTTTCAAGCCGTACAACGACCTCATTAATCTGTAAACCTTGTTCTTCACTCCTTTAACTTCGTAGCTTTCTAGTTGTTTCATGTAAATATGTTCTTCCAATTTCCTATACAGGAACACAGTCTTCATGTCCATTTGTTCCACCTCGAGATCATATTGGACAACCAGTGCCAACACAAATATGATAGATACTTGCTTTACAACTGGTGCGAATATTTCTTTGAAGTCGATTCATTCCCTCTAAGCATAACCCTTCGCTACCAACATTGCTTTGTATTTATCATGTTTTTTCTTAAAGATTCACTTACAACCGATCGCTTTTCAGTCCATTAGAAGCTCCACCAACTCTCGTGTCTTGTTCTTATACAAGGAGTCCATCTCCTCGTCCATTGTCACCTTTCACTTTTTTACATCAAGCTCATCAAGAGTAGATGGATCCACCTTACTTGTAATGAGGGCATATGCGATATTAGAATCATCTCTGTATCTCGCCATTAACGTGCAATCCCATGGTGGATTCCTTCTCACAGGTGGCTGCTCCACATGCTCTTGTATCTCTGTCCATGCATCTATATCAATTGTGTCAACTTAAACGTCCACGACCAACCTTTATGGTTTCTTTTGCTTCTCTTGATCATTCTTACGGAATGGAAAGCCTTCATTGAATTTGACATCATGACTAGTAATGATTTACGTGTGACCTTGTCATATAATCTATAACCTTTCACACCAACATTATAACCAACAAAGATGTACTTTTTAGCTTTTTGGTATAGCTTAACTTTCTCAACTAACAATACATGAGAGTAAGCTTCCCAACCAAATATTTGCAAATACAAGTAGTCAACCTTTTGGCCACTCCATACTTCATCTGGAATTTTGCAATCAATTCCTGTAGAAGGGGATGGATTCACCAAATAGCAAGCTGTGTTAACGACTTCAGTCCATAAGTCATTGTCCAACCCAACACTATTAATTATGCATCGGGCTTTTTTCAAGAGAGTTCGATTCATCCGCTTAGCCACACCGTTTTGCTTAGGCGTGTGATGCATTGTGTTGTGTCTTATGATCCCTTCATTCTTATAAAATTGATTAAATTCAGTAGAAGTAAATTCAGTACCATTATCAGTCTTTAAAACTTTCACCTTTTCGCCCTGTCTGTTTTTCTACCATGGCCTTCCATTGTTTGAAATTGGTGAAAACCTCTAATTTATGTTTCATAAAATAAACCTAAACATTTCGGGAGTAGTCGTCAATGAATGCGACAAACCATGAAGACCTTCTAGCGGAAACCACGGGCGACGACCCCCATACGTTAGAATACATATAATCAAGCACTCCTTTACATACATGTTTACTAGACTTAAAAGATAACCTTGAATGTTTACCATATATACAATACTAACACATATTAAAAATAATGCTTTTAAAAACTGGAATTAAACATCGATCTGAAAGCACCTTCACGCCCTGCTCGCTTATATGGCTCAGACGTGCATGCCACATACCTGCATATGTGGAATCCGCTACAGCTGCCGCAACTCCATTTGTTGAAGTGTTCTCAATCAACTTGCAAAGGTTACCGTGTCTCTGTGCTCTCATAACTACGAGCGCACCTTTTGAAACTTTAAGGACATAATTGAAACCGGTGAACTTGCACCCAATTCCTCAAGTGCACTAAGAGATATCAAACTCTTCTTCATGTTAGAAACATGCCTCACCTTAGTCAAGGTTCGTTACATCTAATCAAACATCTTGATGCGCACCGCACCAACAACCACAACATTACATGCATTATTATTGCCCATAAATACGTGTCCACCATCGCACTCCCTGTAGTTGGCGAACCAATTCTGATGAGGAGTAATGTGATATGAAGCCTTCAGAATCCACTAGTCTCTATGATCATCGTATAAGCGGTCGATCATAGACACTGACAACACATCACCACTGTTTGTTCCTTCATCCGATGTAGTAGTGTATTGGCCTCCCCTGAAGAAGCCTCTGAGTTATTTTTCTTTCCTTTAGGATTTGTACAGTCATTTTTCATGTGTCCTGACATCCCATAATTCCAACTTTTTAACTTACCATTGCCCTTACCCTTGGATTTGGATCTCGATCTAGAAGATCCCGTGTCCCGCTCAGAATTTTGACCCCTTGTAAACAATGCATTAGTAGAGGCTCCTATGCTACCGTTTTTCTTTCTCATCGTCTTTCCCTGAAGGGCTGAGATAACGGTGTCGATACTAAGGGACATGTTATCGGTGCATAACGTGTCTTTGAAAGACTCATACGAAGCCAGAAGTGAATTTAATAAGATACACACATGATCTTCATCTTTGATCACTTCCTCCATATTCAACAATTTGCAGATCATCTTGTTAAAATTGCTAATATGGGTCTCAATGTCTCCTCCCTTTGCCATCTTAAAGTTGAATAACTGCAACTTCAAGTGTAGGCGATTTTCAAGGAACTTATTCGCATAGATATTCTCTAACTTCACCCACAAATTCGCTGCAGTTTTCTCTCTCATGACATTGTAGAGAACCTCATCCATTAAATACGGATGGAGGATTTCATTTTCTTATCCAGTTTCTTCCATTCATCATCATCCGTATATTCAGGTCATTTCTCAAGGACCTCATCCAATCCTTAATGAATCAATATGCCAATCATCTTAACCTTCCATAATTCAAAAATATTTTTCTCAAAGTATTTCTCAATATCGAACTTAGTATTGGCAGTCATTGTTACTTACTTTCAGATTCAAGCCTGCACCCCAACGTTTGCTTTGATACTACTTATTGGGAGACTGCAGAAGCACACAGATAAATCGAGTGAAGTAATCCAATCATATGAAGTAAGAACAATGCAAACACTCTAAATTTAACGTGGAAAAACCCTTGCGGGAAAAAAACCACGGCACAAAGCGAATGATAGTCACTATGAAAGTAGAAAATTACAAGAGAAGAGAAATTACCCAATCTGAACAACCTCGAATCAATCCCAAGCTACACCCTCGAAACCCTATAATGAATTTGAAAGCCCTAGATACCTCCTAATCCCGATTACACCCAAATATATAGCCTTTGGAAAAATCACAATCGAAATTGGAAACAAATCTCATAAATAACACCAAAACTGTCCAGAGATGAAACATGGAAAATCAGATTTCTCGATTGCATCGAACCATCTTTGATGGTATCAAACTTAACCTTTGTTGTCATCGAATACTCTTCGATGTCATCAAAATAGCACCCAATATGTCCAGCAACCAACTAGAGAAAATCCGAAAATCCTCGATGGGATTGAGCAGCTGTTTGATGGCATTAAATGGTCTATCGATGCCGTCGACAAACCCTGTTCCTGATTAGATTTAAGACATAAAAAGCGACATGGGTTCCATGGTTAGGTGATCTAAACCATTGATAATATGGACTTGACTGTAGATGACTGATGCACCAAAAATCGCCAAATAATTGGTGTTTATACTCATTTTGGCACACTTATATGAGCCAATGAGATGCCGTCATATGTTTGTATCACGCGCTAAGTAATGGGCAAAATCCTACTTGCCCCCTCCATTATTTACACCCGATTTAGCGTGCCTAAATCAAAATCAAACGATCTAGAAGATGCCACATGACAACTGTGCCACGTGTGGTATGTAGATCAATTTCATGAGAGGTTAGAGCCATGTATATGTGATGGAGCATTAAATGCTAGATTTTATATAAAAAAAAATACTCTTCGGAAGAAAAAGAAAAAAGATAAAAGGGCCTCATTAAAGCAAGATTCTCTCTCTTATTATTAAATGTTAGAATCTCATTAAAAGAGATTTCTATTTAACATTAAATGCTAAAGCTTTGCTAAAAGCAACTCTTTAGGAATACCAGGTGCTTGGTCCGACCAAGATCATGAACATATTGTCACCTCGCCGACCATCTCGCCACGAAGATTGGTTTCGATTGAGCAACGAACAAATTGTTGAAGATCTGCCCTCCATCTACTGTCTTGTCACAATACTTGGTTCCAATCGAATAACAAACAAATGTCCATCTCGCTACGAAGCTCAATTCTGATTGAGCAACGAACAGATTGTGTCGTCCCTCAAGTCAATCATGAGTACCATTGTTGTAAAAATCATTAATAGAATAACAAATTCTTAAGTCCGTAGACTTGTGTCTATTTTGATAAGGTAAAAAGAACTCATTTGGAAGGATTAACCTTCATTTCTTTCACAATTTGCCTAAACGGAGCTCAATGTTGATGGGTGAGAGAACTCTAGATCTTTAATCCCATTCTCTGATTGTCCGTCTTGGTGAAGGATCCCAATCTCTAATTTGCCTATCTTAGCAAAGGGGACACCCAAATTTCAAATCAACACCTTCTGGCATGCCTTTGTATTGTATCCACACGCACGAAAATCAAATCTACACCCTCAGTCACACAAGTGATTCAATTTAATAGAGTTGAGTGCAACAATTGGGCCAACTAATAGAGCAATGAAAGATTATGATATAGCATGTGGTTGGAAATAGTATATGCGTTCGTCTTTCAAATTAATCTGTCCAGCAGGCGGCTCCACTATAAATGGGTAATGGTCTGAAATTTACAGCATTCTATAAATGATTAAAATTTACGAAAATAGTCCACGGTCCAGATTCACCAGACACGTTCCTTCTCGTTTGTTGGGGATCTTTCAATCCAATTATGACGATAAGACCTGTCTACATTGGGTCATGTGGCTGATTGCGGGTTCATGCGTACCAATCATATCATTTGACTCCTCTGTATGCAATGACATGCGGCATCGGCGCCAGCTGTTTGTAAAAGACTTGGGCCTCTCATCTCTGCAAGTCTAAGCTACTCTGCAGGTGGTGCTGTCCACTGTCCTTTCCCTCGTGATGGTGCAGGACCGTGCAGCTCAGTCGTAGTACAAAAGTTCGGGATGAATGGCAGCGGTAGACGTGTACCATGGAATGAAAAAGGATTCGAGTTCCTACCCCTTCAATCCAGAGCTCCATGGGGCCCGGCTGTGTGTATCTAGATGTAAGTTCTTTTCAGGCAAATTAATAAAATATCAGCCGGAGCCATAACTTTCCTGGCATTTCAACCTTCAATGTTCGGCTCATGCTTTAAAATGAGTAGACAAAATGGATGAAAGACATGGATAAAACACATGCACTATGATGAGCTCATGTGGTCCCGTCGCTGGTGTTGCGGTCACTGATTGCGAATATACCACAACATGTGGTACTGGATCATCTTCCCTAGCAAACATCCCACTTGCAACGGACATCAGTACCAAAGAAAGAAAAAAGAAAAAAAAAAGCCCCGCCAGAGATAACACACCTGTCACACAATACAGGTCCATCCACTAATGAGGTGATACTCACCATCATAGCCAATGCCCTAATAATGGTATAACTCAACATACAGGTGTCGCCCACCTAGTGAGTAGGTCAGCCTGATTTTCCAGAATTCTGATCTGCGTTATGGGCATGTAGTTGTCAGGGTACTGATTTTCCTAGCGAAAATACGTTACGATGGGACAAGTGTTGTTTCCGTTGCCAGTAGGCGCTCAGTTGTCATTCGATGCATATGGTATTGAGACGGACGTTCTGAAATTTGTGCAATCTTAACATTTTATGCAATTGTAAACGACTCATTGTGAATATTTTATATAATGGGCAGGTACCAGTGGATCAGCCCTGCATAGCTCTAAATATGGTTGCTGAGATCACCCGATCCCCTCGTGCTTCCGCTTCCAAGTAAAGTACAGAAGAAGAAATAAATACAATAATTTACATTAAAGCCTTCTTGATGGCTAGAAGAGCAAAATTCCTCTAAATGTTCAGATTTTCATTCTTTACTTCTTTCTTATTTTTCCCTTTTTTTTTTTTTTTTTTTTTCCCCTTTCTTTTAATTAATTGTTTAAAGATGAAAAAACAAGAAAAATGATAATCTGTGTAGGAATGGGTTGATGGATTTTGGCCGTCTAAATAAATAAATTTAAAAGAAAAAGAAAAGAAAAGAAAAAACAATGAACATACGTCATGCATGTATTTCTAAAGTGGATCTCTACTCCCCCTCATTTCTTCAGGATTATTTGCATATTAATGCCGAGTTATATACGTTTTTGAATAGACCAAGTGAGGAGTCCGTCAAAGCTCCACGTCATGATAAGGTCTCAAATAAGGACGGGGTAAATCATACATTTCTGATATTGGGTATATTGTGTACATCTCCTGGATAAGAAGTAATCTTGTTTGGCTGATTAGTGAAGTCAGAACTTTCATGAGAAATATAGGCAAGTAAAAAAAGATGGTTCCTTATTCATGCCCAGGTGGTTTTATATATATATATATATATATATATATATATATATATATATATATATATATATATATATATATATATATATATATATATATATATATATATATATATATCGAGCTCATGATAAGCTCCCATGAGGTCGAGCTGTGTGGGCCCCACCGTGATGCATGTCGACCATCAACACCGTGCATTTGATGGGTCCCCTTTAAATTATATATATCGAGCTCACGATAAGCTCAAGTCGAGCTGTGTGGGCCCCACGTGATGCGTGTCGACCATCAACACCGTGCATTTGATGGGTCCCCTTTAAATTATGGGATATCCCAAAAATCAGCCGTATACAGAACTCAGGTGGGCCATACCATCTAAAATCATGCCAAAAACATATAAAAGCACTTGGTGGGGCCCACCTGAAATTTGGACGCATCTGAAACTTAGTCGGAACCCTCATCCAAGTGGGACACACATAATGGATGGACTGGATTTGCAAACCAAATCTTGGTGGGCTCAAAAAAATGATTATGAATGTTTTAATGGTGCACGGCCCCTCTCAACTTCTGTATATGGTGTGGCCCACACAAGTAACTTATTGACTTGATTTTTGAGACCTAGGCCCACGATGGAATGGTGCATCTGACTGATGGGGTAGATGTTCGAAACGCATCACGGTGGGGCCCACATAGCTCGACCTCATGGGACGTTCCCATCAGCTCGAGCGCATAGTACCTTTTCCATATATATATATATATATATATATATATATATATATATATATATATATATATATATATATATATATATATTGGTTAACACATTAGTACTCACATCCATTGTTAGCCATAGCCCACTTCGGAATCGATACCAGGCCCCCAATGATGCAACATGCTTATCTTCACTAGTCTACCACTTGAGCTATGGATGGGTGTGTGGTGGGCAGTAGAATCACAGGGCTTTTAACATGAGGTTATGGGTCAGAGTACCCATTATGGTGAAATCCCATTATGATATGAGTGCATGTGTTGTTGAGAAGTGGAGCCACATCTGGGGCCGCGCACAACCGGTCGTGGCCCCTGCTCGACCGGTCGTGGAGCCCACTCGACCGGTCGTGACCAGTCGTGGACTGGCTCGACTCAAAGTCGAGCGAGCATTAATTTTTGGGTTCCGAGGTGATCGACCAGTAGTGGGGTCCTCTCGATCGGTCGTGCAGTCTGCTCGACCGGTCTTGGTTACGCAGATTCGTTTCTGAATTTGATGCGGACTACGGATTTTTGAGTTGCCTTTCGCAAGGGTACGAAAGGGAAGTTGCCTAAACTATAAATAGGTGTCCCTAGGGCCATTCTAGGGTTAAGGTGGATATTGCGGAGTTATTCTAAGGGGTGGACAAAGGGTTTTCTTTGTATTTCCAAGGGAGAGGTTAGTATATTGCCTTGTAATCTTCGTTATTCTTCATAGTGAAAGTTTGCATCCGTGTTTTTTTACCCTAGTTTGGAGTTTTTTCACTGTATCTTGTCTTGTGGTTTGTTTGGATTGCTTTGATCTATTTCTAATTTATATTTCTTCTTGTTTATCGTTTGTGGGTGAGACTTGAGATTGGATCTCGGTTCACTGTGTTGTTGGTGTGCTGCGCAACAACTAGTATCAGAGCTATTGGTTTAGTTCTATTGGGAGCAATGACGGAAGAAGGGAAAACTATAATTGAGAAGTTTGATAGTTCAAACTTTACCTTCTAGAAGATGAAGATGGAGGATTATCTGTATCAGAAGGACCTCTATATTCCTCTAGGAGGAAAATACAAGAAACTAGAAAAGATGATAGATGATGAATGGTTTTTACTGGATAGAAAGGCTTTAGGAACGATCCGACTCTCTTTGTCTAAGAGCGTCGCCTTCAATATATCCAAGGTGAAAACTACAAAAGAATTAATGGAAGCCCTAGCTACCATGTATGAAAAGCCCTCAGCATCCAACAAGGTTCATCTTATGAAACAACTATTCAACACGAAGATGTTAGATGGTGGGAGTGTGGCTGAACATCTAAACGAGTTCAATATAGTCACGAGCCAGTTGGAATTCGTCGGCATTATTTTTGAGGATGAGGTCAGGGCGTTATTGATCTTATCCAGTTTGCCAGACAGTTAGGATGGTTTAGTGATTGCTGTGAGCAATTCTTCAGAGTCGACAAAGCTAAAATTTGATAATGTGCCCGGTCTAATGCTTAGCGAAGAATTTAGAAGAATGACATCGAGAGTTTTAGGGGATTCAGGGAATGCTCTAAACCTTGAAGGAAGAGGAAGATCGCTGAATAAAGGAGGCAATAAACACGAACATTCTAAGTTGAGGAAGAAGTCCAAGGGACAGAAAGACAAAAACGGGTGTTGTCATTGCGGCAAGAAGGGGCATATGAAATGTGATTGCAGGGCGCTCAAGAAATAAGAAGGAAGTTCTCAAAGCGGGAAGGATTCAGTGAATTTATCTGAGGAGAGTGACACAGAGGCGTTGATCTTGTCTCTTGATGCGAGGAACAAGTCTTGGGTTATAGACTCAGGTACTTCATTCATGCCACTTCATGTAAGGAAGTTCTGCGTAATTATGTATCAGGTGACTTTGGGAGAGTCTACCTGGGTGATGATGAGTTATGCAGTATTGTTGGAAAGGAAGACATTTATGTAAACTAGAAAGACGGAACGGTTTTGAAATTGAAGGATATCAGACATGTACCGAGTTTGAAACGTAACTTAATCTCAGTGGGGCAGTTGGCCGATATCGATTATGTGACGACATTAACTAGTGATTCCTAGAAGATCACAAAAGGTGCCTTGGTGATATCTTGAAGCAAAAAGGAAGGTACCTTGTACGTGACTTCAGGATCGTATAGTTCACTTGCAGTCGCATCAACTGGAGTGAATGGGCAATTATGGCATCAGAGGTCAGGACATATGAGTGAGAAATGGATGAAAGTGCTATTGTCAAAAGGGAAGCTACCAGGGCTGAAGTCTATTGACTTAGAATTCTACGAGGACTGCGTGTATGGTAAGTAGAAGAGGGTAAGTTTCAAGAAGATGGGATGCGCTTCAAAGATGCATCTGTTGGAGCTTGTACACACTGATGTGTGGGGACCGGCACAGGTATTATCTTTTGGTGGCTCACATTATTTTGTTTCCTTTATTGATGATGCTAGTAAAAAACTATGGGTCTATTTCTTAAAACATAAATCTGATGTATTTGATATATTTAAGAAGTGGAAAGTTATGGTAGAAAATGAGACAGGTAAAATAGTAAAATGTCTCAGATCTGATAATGGGGGAGAGTACTGTGAAAAGAGATTTGAGAAGTATTGTGCAACAAATGGAATCAAACATCAGAAAACGATTCCACGGACACCGCAGCAGAATGGTGTGGCTAAGCGCATTAACAAGACCATCCTTGAGTGTGCTAGGAGCATGAGGTTACATGCAAGGTTACCCAAGACTTTTTGGGCAGATGTTGTGAATGCTGCCACATATCTCATCAATAGAAGTCCCTCAGCACCATTGGATGGTGGGCTACCAGAAGAAATGTGGACTAGGAAAGAAGTGAACCTTGCACATCTCAGAGTGTTCGGTTGCACTTCATATGTTCACATTGATGCAGAGCATAAAAACAAACTGGATGCGAAGTCTAGGAGACAACATGATTTTGGCTATAGGTTTTGGGATGCAGAAAAGAGGAAAATCATCAGAAGCAAGGACGTAGTCTTCAATGAAAAAGTGATGCATACGGACAGTGTGCAGGAAAATAAGGCCGAGAAAAAGGAATTCATAGAGTTGGAAGATTCTGGGACACGGTGTTGTTCTGGCCTTCTACGGGATGATCATGCACATGAGCATTATGAGGCAGAGCCGCATACACCAGTTGTGAGGAGGTCTACTCGGGAGAGAAGACCCACGGTCCGATACTCACCATCCTTACATTATCTACTGCTGATAAATAATGGTGAACCAGAGTGTTTTGAAGAGGCATTACAGTCAGATACACGGGTTAAGTGGGAGCAGGCCATGGATGATTCGATGGACTCTCTTAAATCTAATCGTACATGGAAGCTAGTCACTCTACCTAAGGGTAAGAAAGCTTTTCATAACAAGTAGATTTATAGACTTAAGGAGGAGCACGATGGTTCGAAATGGTATATGGCTAGATTGATTGTGAAAGAGTTTCAACAAAAGATAGGTATCGATTTCACTAAAATATTTTCACCTGTGGTGAAAATGTCTACGATTCGCATGGTCTTGAGTATAGTGGGTACAGAGGACTTACACCTAGAGCAGCTAGTTGTTAAGACAACCTTTCTTCATTGGAACCTTGAAGAAGAGATTTATATGCATCAGCCGATAGGATACGTGGCACCAGAAAAGGAGAATAAGGTGTGCAGACTGAAGAAGAGTCTATATGGCCTGAAGCAGGCCCCGAGGTAGTGGTACAAGAAGTTTGACAGTTTCATGTCGGGAAACGGTTACAGGAGATGTCATGCTGACCACTGTTGCTATTTGAAGAATTTTGATACGTCATACATCATCATTCTTCTGTACGTTGATGATATACTTGTAGCCGGTTCAAGCATGAAGGACATCTCAGATCTCAAAAGACAGCTGTCTAGAGAATTTACTATGAAGGATTTGAGAGCTGCAAAACAAATCCTAAGTATGAGGATAAAGCGTGACAGGGAAAACAAGAAACTGGTTTTGTCACAGGCAGAGTACATAGCTAAGGTACTTGATCGATTCAATATAGGAGGTGCTAAGCCGGTTAGCACTCCATTAGCCAACCACTTCAAGCTATCTAAGCAGCAAGGTGCAAAGATGTAGGAGGACTGGGACTACATGGCTAAAGTCCCATATGCATCAGCTATTGGGAGTCTCATGTATGCTATGGTGAGCATGAGGCCAGACATTGCTCAAGTAGTGGGAGTTGTTAGCAGGTTCATAAACAACCCCGGGAAGGAACATTGGGAAGCTATGAAGTGGATCCTTAGATACCTGGTAGGTAGTAAGGATGTAGGGCTGTGTTATGGTGGATCGAAAATCAAGCTACAAGGCTACGTGGATTCAGATTTGGCAGGAGATATCGATAATAGAAGAAGCACTACAGGTTATGTCTTTACTCTAGGTAGTGTTGCAGTCAGTTGGGTCTCTCAGTTACAAAAGATAGTATCTATTAGTACGACGGAAGCTGAATATGTTGCGACTACAAAAGCGTGCAAGAAGATGGTGTAGATGCAAGGTTTTATGGAGAAGTTGGGTAAGAAGCAAGCAGATTGCAAGCTATACAGTGACAGTCAAAGTGCAATACACTTGGCTAAGAATTCAGCCTTTCATTCAAGGACCAAGCATATTGCCATCAGATATTACTTCATATGTTCGTTATTGGAAGATAGATCGACTGCTCTAGAGAAATTCATACAAGTGAGAATCCTGCGGATATGCTGACCAAGGCGGTCAAACGGGAGAAGCTGAAGCTCTATTAAGCTTTGATTGGTCTTCAGGCTTGAAGACGGGGAGGTGGTGCACTCCAGATGAAGAAGATAAAGGTTTATGGCGATGTGTCTCTAAGTGGGAGATTGTTGAGAAGTGGAGCCACATCTGGGGCCACGCATGACCGGTCATAGCCCCTACTTGACCGGTCGTGACCAGTCGTGGACTAACTCGACTTAAAGTCTAGCGAGCATTAATTTTTGGGTTCCGAGGTGCTCGACTAGTCGTGGCCCTAGCACGACCGATCGTGGGGTCCTCTCGACCGATCGTGCAGTCTGGTCGACCGGTCGTGGTTATGTAAATTCGTTTCTGAATTTGATGCGGACTATGAATTTTTGAGTCGCCTTTCGCAAGGGTGCGAAAGGAAAGTTGCCTAAATTATAAATAGGTGTCCCTAAGGCTATTCTAGGGTCAAGGTGAATATTGGGGAGTTATTCTAAGGTGTGGGTAAAGGGTTTTCTCTGTATTTCCAAGGGAGAGGTTAGTATATTGCCTTGTAATCTTCGTTATTCTTCATAGTGGAAGTTTGCATCCGTGGTTTTTTATCCTAGTTTAGGGTTTTTCCACGTATATCTTGTATTGTGGTTTGTTTGGATTGCTTTGATCTGTTTCTAGTTTATATTTCTTCTTGTTTATCGTTTGTGGGGAGACTTGAGATTGGATCTCAGTTCACTGTGTTGTTTGCGTGCTGCGCAACATGTGTAAACAAAAAAGAGAAAAAGAAAGATAAATAAAATGTTCGACGAACGAGCTTCAACGTCCATGAGTCGCTCACTTGATAGGTGTATTGTACCCATTGTGGTGAAATCCCACGAACAAAATTCAACGTGCATGGCCCTCTCCCTTTTGCATGCGTGAGGTGTGGGTGCATGTGTTTAAAAAAAAAAAGATAAAGAAAAAACAAAGTTCCACTAACAAAATTCAATGTGCATGGTCCTCTCCTTTTTATTGGGATGGTAGATGGTTTAATATGATTTGTCTTCGAACTGCCGCTAGTGGAATAACTCGGTGTCTATGGTTAGCTAGATACAGTAAGGGTTGGTGCCAAAAGGCTATACACCCAGGTTATCTTTCATTACTCGAACTTCTAGCTTTAACTCTTAAGTTGTAATTGATCCTTCGGTGAGTGAGTATTGTTAAGCGGAGGCCGATTGCTTTTTCACCATATATAAACTTGGTAAAACTGAAAATTTTAGAAAAAAAAAAAACTAAATCCATGTATATTGTAGTATTGGTGCTCACTAGGACTTATGGAATACTTGTTAGTGCTTTGGACACCGTGTGCTTTTTTTAGGAAGTATTTTGGAAAAGCTTTATTGCTTAGAGGCCCTTCTTGTTGAGAGGGCTCATTAGGGTTTTTGAAAAACACTTGTTTATTATGAAAATGACATCCTCTTCGGATTTTTGGAAATACTATTCATTTGAGGTAACATTGGTTTATTATGAAAATGACATCCTCTTGAGGTTTTTGGGAATGCTATTTATTTTAGGTAGCTCCATGGGGACAATGGTTAGTTTGTTGTCAAATGTCTTTAATCTCTCTATAACTGGGTCTGTTGATGGCATCGACAAACCACTCGATCCCATCAAGTAGCTATCTATCCCATTCACTACGATCCCATCGATAAACTCTCATTTTTTGGCTTTTGCTCACTGGACAGTTTTGGGTCCAAATCAATCCGATCGAAGATGACTTTGATCTCATCGATGACACTTGATTTGATTGAAGCTCCCATCTAACTTACGCAGTTTTGCGGAATTGTGGTTTTTATTTCCTAATTCAGTTTTAACCCTATTTAAGTGTTTGTACTAAGAGATTATGCATTGAGAAGGTGTTTAGGGATTTTGTGAGCAAAGGGAGGGCAAAGTTAGGGTTTTGTATGTTTTTTTGGATTGGTAAGTTCTTCTATCTCTTGTACATTATTTATTATGGTGGATTCAATGTTGCTTTATGTCGTGATTTTTTCCTGTGAGGGGTTTTCCACGTAAAAACCTTATGTTCTCTATATGCTTGGTTTATTTGATCTCTTATTATTTAATTCTAACTCGAGATTACTTTTGTGCATCCCCTAATAAGTGGTATCAGAGTGAACGTTTGGGTTTTGAGTTTTTTGGATCTGAAAACATTTCGTCTAAGAGATTTAATATTAAGTATGAAATGTAGAAGTTCACTGGGAGGAATAACTTCAAACAATGGAATGTTAAGATGAGAGGTCTCCTAGTTCAACAAGGATCGCCTCAACCCACTTGGTAACATAGTCCACAGCTAGTAAATGTAAATATTTCTAAATGATTACATAAAGTCAATGCCCCAACAATCGAATGCTTTTATAATTAGAATGGGATTTAGTGGCATGCTACGGGACAATCCTCCTAATTTTTAGCAACGCTCACAAGCTTTGCAAAACTCATGAGTATCTCTGAACATAATGGGCCAATAAAAGCCACACTGCAGGATTTTGTCTTTTTAGCTAAAAAGTGAGCACTATAGGCCTGAGAGTGACAAAAGGAGATTATGCTTTGATGTTTGTTGTCAGGCACACATCTCCTTAAGATTTAATCTGGGCAATATTTAAACAGATATGGGTCATCCTAGATATACTTGCGCACCTCAGTATATAATTTCTTCTTGTTTTGCGCAGTTCAATATGTTGGTGTAAAACCTGTAGCAAGATAATTCGTGATATTAGTGAACTAATGTAGTTGGGAAAGTTTAAACAATTATTCATTATGGAACATGTCATTAATTAGTGTCGGCCCAAGGGAACCGGATATGACAAGTCTAAAGAGATGGTCAGTCGTTACGTTCTCTACTCATTTTTTATCGCGTATTTCAATATTAAACTCTTAGAGTAGGAGGATCTATCTTATCAAATGAGACTTGACATCCTTTGTAATACCCCAAACTTTTCAATACCAGAGTGTTACCATGAAGTTTAATTTAGTATGTACATGTGTATAATACCAATTTAACTATCCTAACTTTACACCTATCTTCCAACATGAATCTAACCGTTGAGAATAATCTTCATCCATATATCAAGTCATCTGACTGTTGATTTAGGACAAGATTACCATATAACTAAGTATCCTCGTCTCTCTATCATAACAAACCACTCAATCAAATATTCACTGTTAGATAGAGACATCTGACCGTCCACTTTGATTTTGGACCACTCGATCATAGTAAACTATATTGGTATCCACATTTGTCCATACATATATCAGATTGAGATTCTGATCTGTTCATATTATTCACCACCTATGAATATGCTTAACCCACCATCAGAACTACAATTCGATGAACTTACACATATGAACAAGTTACTTTAATCTAACGGTATACATGTTCTACCTATCAATCACTTCAAAAACTCACTCTGTGTCCATCCGTTTATGAAACTGACCGTACATCTACCTGCATACACGGCTAGAGTACTAACCATTAAGTTCTACTATTTTTAACATATTATTTGACCATCCATTATATGGTTTAATATATGCACATTCCCTAATTAATTTAGTGAATAACTCTTTATTTATAATAATTTAGATATAAGTTCTTTTGTAAGAATTACTTAAAAACGTGCCTATAACTATTTAAAACCATTAGATTTTCTAAAAATCTTACATCAATAATAATTACGAAAATGCCATTAAACTAGACCCTTGAATCCGAGATAACATAATTTTCATGATTCGTTTGATGTGAAATTTTATATTATGCCTATGTATCATAAATTAACAATATATGTCGAATTTTAGCCATTAGATCATTGTAAAAGTGGCCCAATTGACAAATCAACCCCTTAATCATTGATTTTGGTGTCCATGACAAAGGAAAACTCATAGGTAGTCAAAGTAAGATATTTCCCTTTACATGAACGACTTGGATTGCCCATAATATGGACCAAGTGTGAAATATGAAACTCTACTTTGGTGGGTGTTTCCTTAGGCGCGAAGTTATCCTTTTAAGGCTTACCAACTCCTTATAAATCTGGATCTTTCGATTTAACCACTTTTTGCCATCCATCGCAACTCAAATTTGGACCACACTTTAGTCTCATATGACTATGAGGTTATATAAAATTTAGACCCTGATGTATGATCCTACATCATTGAACGCGGGAACCAAATCCTTCCTTTTGGCACAAAAGGTGAGATTTTAGATTTAGCCTTTTTTTATCATCGATCAACCACCAAATTTTGTCCAATTGTTTGCATATATTGACTACACATTTTCTCCAAAACTGGTCCCTGATCATTAAGTGTGGACCGCTAATTGAAATTAAGTTCGTTTCAATGCCCACTAGGATAATCTCAAGATAAGCTCATGTAAGGCTCGGATCTACTTCATATTTGGGCTCATGGGCCTGACTAGACTGAAGGGTGAAATGGATTTCCCAAAAATTCATCAAAGTGGACTCCACTGAATCTGTACAATCGAACCAGAAGGTGTAACTTCCGTATGCCAGCGCATAAGGAATTTTCGCTCGAGAGAAATCCTCTCACCTAAACTCACGGGCTCGGCGACAATGGAAAAATCCCAGCCATTCAATTCTCATTCAGGGAGGATTCGACTCCAACACAATCCCCCGAATAGTGTGGTGAATCCCCACAGTGCTGGGATCTCGGAAGAATGCGAATTCAAATAAGAACCAACATAGGAAACGGGCCACTACACATTTTCACTGAACCCACCGAACAAATACATTCGAACCATCAATTTTTAATGTCCACAAGCTTCTATTCTTCCATCTGGACTACCCACAATGATTGCCTTGAAGAAAGATGGGCAGGAACGAAGTCTGCCATTGAAGCACCCATCATCTTCTCCAATTTAATGTCAATCGTGTGATCTTGAGAAACCTTGATCAGGGAATCAGATAAATCAATAAGGTAGGCCCCACCAATCCGAACAAACTCCCATTGCTCTTGGCCTAATCATCTAGCAATACTTCACTCAAAATGAATCCAATTCAACATTGCTTTGTTGTGCGCTATTCCACCATGCACATGTTGCGATTCCAGCGGGATGTGAGGTTCTCTCCTCACGTTAAGATTGACTGAGATCCCTATAAGAGACCATCCAATCTAAGAGTAATAGCCAGATAATTTGGGGGAAAATCTAGGCAAAGTGTAGAGAAAGAAAGGAGAGAGAGAGAGAAATAAAAGAGAGAGAGAGAGAAGAAGAAGAAGAAGAATGGAAGATCTGGTGCCAAAGACAACGACCCGATCTACCGAAATCCAGCAAAAAGCTGGATATGGTCAGGGGCGATTCTAGATAGGCGCCCAGCAATAAAGAAAGACAAAGAGGAGGGAGTTTTCCTCCTAGTCGAATTTATTTGAGTCGCAGCCGAGTTCGGTGCAGGTCCAAGCAGCTATATCTTTATCTTATCTTTTTTCTTTTTGCTTCTTTTCCTTTCCTTCCGAATCCTTTGTCCTCTTTTGCTTCTTTGGCAACAGAGGAGGCAAATCCCACCGTGTCAAACTAAATCGACTAGGTGAATGACAAGCCTAGAATCTCAGAAGGAATTCTAAGTTAAAACTCATAAAGAAACCATAGTCTAAATAAGGTTTCCACAGGATTCACCAAATCTAATAGCATTATAGATCAAGTTCTAACCTAGCATTATAGATCAAGTTCTAACCTAGCATTATAGATCAAGTTCTAACCTTAACCATTCGAGTTTTGTGAATTAGGATAAGACTTAATGTAACGCCCCATGTTTTCGGAACCCAAGTATACGACTCGTTCTCCAAAAACCCGAGTGTTAACCTTTAAAGATAGTCAAATTCAGATATTTTTTTCTTTTTCTTTCAGAGTTAGCAGTTTAGCGAAAGATGGACAAATCAAATATAAAGGAAAATTTTATTTGCATTTAGAATATACGGCGGTTGCCCATAATGACTTATACAAACCAATGTCTCTATATAAACTATTACAAGAATTACACAATTTACACATGAGAAGTAATAAAATGCATATAAACTTGAGCCGCAAGATCACGCGACTTCTCTTAGTAGATACAGCCATGCATCCCTGATGATCGTAGCCTGCACTTTATTAATCTGGACATAAATATCATTTGAGCCACCCTTGCTACTTGTACGGTTATATATTTGATGAACGAGTGACCAACTCAGTGTGAATTCCCCTCAGGATTACATACCGTCATATTAATCAAGCATAGTTTTTAAACAAAAAGGCATTCAAAACAATACACGATGCAGTCTTATTAAATGCATGGATGTGTGAGTGCACATTAATTGGGGATGTTCATCCAGTTGGCTTTTGGGCGAAACCCATGCATGTGGCCAGTCACCAACGAAAGTACATAGTACATGCGTAGTGCCAAACTCACCGAAAGTGGGTCGATAGTCGATGGCCTGGGAGCTAGAGAAACAATACCATGACTAAGGGCATGTGCTACAGTATCTAAAATTAGTTATCTGTCGTCGCCCGTATGCTATGAATGCATGATTAGCCCAACCGTTATTATTCCATTTACAACCAGCTAGTTTAATAAAGCTCAAAGGTATTACGGGGGGTTTATCACCCAGCGTAGGCTGACAGCTCGGACATAGTGTCCCATGACCACCATCCTTGGTTCATGAGACTATCACCTTAGGATGTTTAATAGAACCCATCGACTAGTGGTCAATCAAATTTAATATAGGGGAAATTACCTCCACATGGTTGTATGGGAATGAACCGTCAAAGCCACAAGGGCAAATACTAGGTATTGGGATAAAGACAAGTCGGTACGGTAAAAGGGCGTATGGTATAAATACTAAATCAAGATGATGGGGCAACATTAAATCAGGGCGGTAAAGAGTTCATCCCAAGGCCATGAAGGTGAAAACATCCTATGGATGGTAAACCCACCTTAATAATTCACCACAAAAAATAACCTCCAAGTCGAGTGTCTATTTCTAACACAATCTGTCCTGTTACACCCTAAGTGTGGGCTTACATACATAAATGGAGTTTTCCACATATTAATGTAGTGAATTAGATTCTATAGGTGACTTGCAAACAAATCAATGACATGTAGAGATGTGTGGGTACAACATGCAAGTTATGTGTTGATAATAGAGTTTTTAAACTATCACTAGAGATTGTGAGATCAATGCATAAGCTATCAATTCGAATGAAAACTTACAATGTAGGGTTTAACAATTACCGTATGTGAACATGATTTACAAGTTATCAAGTAAAAATGGGAACTTAGAGTTTAGTGTCTGTTGCATGTGAACGTGGTTTACAAACTATTGATCATGGATCAATGTAAACTATCTAATATGATTCGGTATCTAGTACAAGTGATTAAAAGTTCTAAGCTAGTAGTCATGATTTAAATAAGAACTATCCTTGGGCTAATTTGGAGATGGAAAGCTTAAGGGGAAGAAGTCATCACCTTATCTTTTATTCGCTTTACACTAACTATGATTTAACTCGACACTTATTTTCGGTGTCTCAATCTGGTGCGATCGCATGTGATGATTTATTCTTGGTAAAACAAATTAGACTTCTTAAGCTAGCTATAGGTGGTATTAAGAATGTTTATAAATAGCTCAATAAGAAGGGAATCGACTCACTAAGTCAACTCAGCTGATTTGGACTTGGTTGGAAGGGGTTACCTAACGAGCGATGTGTGGCACTAGGATTTAGGCTAGGAGGTTGAGGGACGATGCTGGCCCGTTGGCTAAGTATGATCCTGGAATGATTCGGGTTAGCCCCTAACTAAGGGGAGTCGAGTCGGTTTGGCTAGGACAGCCCCCTGCCCCTTCTTTTCTTCTTCCTTCTTTACTTTTTCTTCCCCTCTCTCTGTTTTCCTTTTCTCTGGAGGTCCAGAGATACTTTATGCCAGACCAAGGATGGGATGGGACAGTGACTCAGTGGCTGGACTGAGTCACGTCAGTGGGTCCAGGTTCAGCGTTAACTCCGTCGAGCCGAGCTAGTGCGACAGACTGCACCTTCTTATTTCTTCTCTCTCTTCTTCAGTCTCTACATGACTGAGCGAGCCTAGACTTAACTCAGACATGGCCCAAACCCAGCAGGCTCTCTCTAACTCAGCCTGGACTCACCTTAAACTCGTCCTGAACTCGGACGAGAGTGCAACATCGCACCGCGGGCAGTAGCTCTATTCTACACCGCCTTCTTCTCCTTCTACTGCATTGCCTCTGCTTTTCTCCTTTTTCTGCTTCTCTGCCTCTCTAGAGACCTAGCAAGGCCCATGGCTCGAACCAGACTTGGTGAAACTCACTGAGTTAACATGGCCATGGCCGATCAACAACACAACTGCACTGCTTCTCCTCACCTCTGCTTTCTCTCTCAGATATGATTCTTGTCATTTGGATTGCAATGATATGGGCCATACATTGGCAGTTTTAGATCTAAAATTGGTAACATCACAAGCAACAGCGATGGTGCAAGCTCGTCGTGAAAGACGATCGAGCTCCAATGGCGCTTCTCAATCTGATGGATATTTCTTGATTCCACTACTTCTAGACGGTTTGGATGCACCCATTAGAGATCGTGGAAACTCAAGATCGAAGCTCTATAGGTACTTCGTCAGTGGGTTTGGAGATAGAAGATGACAGTTATTTTTCTAGGGTTTTTGAAAAGCGCAGGCAAAGAGGCATTTTCTCTCCCTTTTTATAGCAATCCTAGCTCCCTCACAACCCTTGGATGGATAATGAGCGGCTAGGATTTAATCCGCTTGCAACTGCCTCTAGATATGGCCAGTAATGTAAAACTGGCCATGGTTTTGTTCTGCTAAGGTGGAAACCCTAATCCAAGGATTTGGATAGTTAAGATCTCGTCAAATGGATGACTGAGATAAGAGGAATTCTCTTCACTTGGATCGCCAGCTTGACAAATAGAAGGCGCATCGGATTTTTCTGTTTTCAAAAATAAAATGATCATACACCCCTCTGTTGTGCTGGGAAGTGTGCTCACGTGTGTGAGTTTCCACATGTGAAATCACCATGGATCTGGTCAGATTTGTCGTCCCATCCCGATGGATGGCTCAGATCATGAGGATGGGACCAGATAGTGGGCCTCCATCGATGCAAACAGATGTCATCCGTTCATTTTTTAAAAAAAAGAGTAGCGGGAAAGGAGGGAGAAATCCTTCCTCTTCTGGTAGGCTCAGGTCAGTGTATGTTTGACCCGAGCTAACAGGTCCGGTGCACAGCGGGAGTACCACACCCTGGTGTACACGCATCGCAAGTGTGGGGCCCACCATGATGTATTTTCCAAATCCACTCCACCCTTCTTATTCTACTCGGCCTAGTAGATCCTCAGACTAGTGATGAGATAGATCTGTAGCTCAAGTGGGCCATCCTACTTAATTTAACGTATTTATTGATTCACATTGATCCAGCGGTCGGATTGATTCTGATCTGAACTTCAATGGTCTTGAAAATTGTTCAGATGATTAGGACCACTTATTTCATGGATTTACAATATTGAGTGTCACAATTATGACATCTTCAATGATATAAATTACTATTATTTTACGTTACACTTGTAAGGCTTATTCTTAAACAAATCTATCCTTATGGTAGATCAACTGTTATAATTCATGTATATACTCCTTAGCTTACTTTAATTGTTACATGGGCCACATCACGTGAATGTCTAATTACTAATTTTTGACATCCTGCCCATCCAACCAATCCATTGGTTGGATTGACTCATATCTTATTACCAATAACCTTAGGGGTCCTAAAGAGTATTTAGGTGTGATCCCGAGGTTGAATATGAAATCAGACGATATGATTTGTGTTTTCAAAGGGTGGAACATCTGACAGGACATTGTAGGCTGATGAACAGTGGATCTTGTGATTTTGATCCCTAAATTTATTTTATATGATTTAATTGTACTAAATAGGCGTATTCTGAAATATCATCACGATCAAGATTCTAAAAATAAAATTTTCATTTATTTAAGTACATGGTTAACTTAATCATTTAGTGATAGTTAAATGGACAGATTGATCTCATATCTTATGATGGTGTTGCGAGTTGTCATATTCTCAAATCAAAGGGTTAAGATGGATAGATTGAGAGTCATTGGATGGTGACATGTAAGTTAAGTTACGTGTGTTACAACATACGTGTAAGCTAATTTAGATCTACGTGGTGACACCCAAGTACTGAAAGTACGGGGTGTTACAATTAACCATAAAGCGTGTCTCTTGGCATTTAAATCTAGTAGTGGGCGACTAGACTACTAAAGGTGAGGGTTTTTTCCTTTAAACTTTGCAATTTAATTGGTTACATCTCTTTCACATGTTCCAAGATTTATTTATTATTTATCTTCACCATATGAATCAGTGTTATATAACTCACGTCATTATATTATCTTGCACGCAAGTATCATGTTGGGAATCCCACTTTTAGAGATTAGTATAATATCGTGGACGTAATGCATTTTGGGTAATGACCCTCTTGGTCGGCACGTAATCCCGTGGGTTGGTGATGAAAGTGCCTTGGTTTGTCAAGTTACGTGAATATTGAGTCAGATTGTCTACAGAGCCTGATAGGAAGATCAAGTCAAGCGTCTGCCTCAACCGGATGTGTGCAAGCTCGCCACAGGTAAATTTAAAGCCTCACATCCCTTGTCCCAAAATACCAGGTGAATAAAACCCTTAAAAAATAAGTTAGAAAAGCATAGGGTTTTTAAGTGAGAAAACTTTTTCAAAATAGGAAAATCTCTAAGTTTTTCTCGCCTTGTCGATTCTATCGAAACACCCTTGATATGATTGACTTGTGCTATCGAGTCCTCGATGCTTCATCGATATTATCGGAAAGAGGACTAAATATGTCCAGCAACTTCACAACATATCTGGATGAATTATCGATGTATTGATACACCTATCGATACTCAACTCTCGAGCCCATCGAAAGTGGCTCGATAAGATTGACAGGCAGATTTTCGGCACCCCTATTTTTTAGAAAAAATTTTGAATTTCTTCGATATATCGATGCATCGTCCGATATGATCTGAAATCAAATATCGATAAGATCGAAAGTCCATCGATGATATCGACCGTGGGCGCACATTTTTTTCAACAGATATTTCAGGTTATTTTTAACTTTGATCGGGGGCCATTCGAGGAAATCAATATTCATATGTTGATGATATCGAGGCCGAGTTGATTGCATCGAAACTGGACACAAACTGTCCAGCGAGTTTACTAGTGAATCTATTGAATTTATCGATGCATCGACACTGCCATCGATATCATCGATATACAAATTCCGATGACATCGGCTGACCCTCGATCATATCCTAAAAACCTAAAATATTTCATGTCAAGTCTCTCTCATTTTTCAAGTGTCAATTGATCGAACATACCATTGATGGAATCGGAGTTTGAAATTTGATGATATCGACAGTGGTTTCGATTCATCGACCATCTGGCAAAAGGTTTCAAAAGCGTATGACTTTAAGTTCAAGTCATCGAGCAGACCATCGATGCTATCGAGAGTATACGCTCGATGATATCGAACTCAGTCATAAATATGACCATTTTATATACGTTGGAACCTTTTGCCTATATATAGAGGACTTGTCTATTGTTGCTGAGAGAGAGAAAATAGAGAGAGCTTTTGAGTGTTTAACCTTAGATCATATACCCAAAGCCCTTTCTCTCAAGGAAGTTCATCCTCCAATCCACCCTCATCATTGATATTTAATAGAGTGGATTGGGGAATGAACTTCCGCATTCAAGGATCCTCCATCTACTACCTTAATGGCAAATCATTAAGCTGGGATGCCTTGAATTCCTAGATGATTGGAACTACTCTATCTTCCTTATAGGAAAACCTTTAGGGAGTATGATTCCATCATAACCTTGACCCAACCCGAAGCCAAGTACTGGTATATCATTTTGTGTTGCGGATCAAGGGAGCAGAAGACTCTTCGTCAACAAGGAGGAGGAGATATTTGGCGTTGTGCTAATCGGGACTCATCAACTTATTTATAAGTATCTAGAGTCCAAGAAGACACTTGTGATCATTCCTTTTTAGGATTGGGTCTTAAGTGGTTCTCACCCTTTGAAGTCCTCAAGGAGGCCTCCAGCAGGAGTGTACATGGTGGGTGCATTGTGTGGGCGCTTACTCTATGGAGAGCATAAATATCTGGTTAAGAGTGAACTAGTAAAACTCCTGAGTTTGAGGTGAACTGTGTAGAAACCTCCAGTAGGGTCTTATGGAAGATCCTTGGCCAGTGTGCCTAAAAGTGGATGCGTTGTGTTGACCCTTGCTCGTGAGAGCATAAACAGTCAGCCTCAGTGTAGGTTATAAAGGTTGAAGGTGAACCTGATTTAAAACCTTAGGTTTGAGGTGAACCACTGTGAAACCTTCTTAGTGAAATCCGGTACACTCAAGAGTTGAGTGCGGTTACCGAAAGTGGAGTAAACAAGTAGTCAAACCACTATAAAAATGACTGTGTTTGTGATTGCCTTTCTTCTAAGTTTGTGATTCATGTCGATGCATTCATATTTATACATCTGATCACACCTCACACACATTCACAGTCATATCCATCATAAACTAAGTTATATATTGCTACTTCTTGAATAGTTTGTGATTGGATCCTCTGCCAGACTTGGAAGCCAGTAGAGTTACATTTGAGTAATCCTAATATATGTTTGTTGTTAGGATTAGTGTAATAGGATTTTAAGATAAACCATAAAATTTTTAAAAGTCCTATTCACCCCCCTCTAGGACATATTGGCATATCCCGACTTTAACTAAAATGGTCTTCACCACAATTTCAATTGGTATCAGAGAGGGTCTCTCTTTAAGGTCTTCACCGACTAGGGAGTGATCTTGACTGAAGTTGGAATCATGTCCAAAAATGTCCAAGAAGGTGTGACAAATAAGAATAATTGCCTTGTAATTCACACTACCTTGAAAGCCGGAAATAGTTCAAAGTGGTACCTTGATAGTGGATGCTCCAGACACATGACTGGTGATCAAACTTACTTTTGTGAGTATTCAAACTTTGACGGAGGATCAGTCACATTTGGAGATGGAAGCTCAGCCAAAATAATTGGACAAGGAACAACAGATGTACTAGGCCTCCCAAAGATCAAACATGTCCTCTGTGTAGAAGGTTTGAAATATAATCTCCTTAGTATCTCCCAAATCTATGACAAAGAACATCTTGTCACTTTTTCAAAAGATGTGTGTAGAATTTTGGATCATATAGGAAAATCTCTCATAAAAGGTTTACGCAGTAGTGATAACTGCTATGTCATTGAAAGTACAAATGAGAATGTGCTATTCACACAGTGCAATATGGCTGTAAAGAATGAATCCAAACTTTGGCACCAAAGGTTGGGACATGTTCACTACCGAAATTTAGCAAAGCTCAGTTCAAAAAATTTGGTTAGGGGACTTCCCAAGATTAGAAAAGAAGAAAAAGTTGTCTATGAAGAATGTTTAAAAGGAAAATAGATTAAGGTCAGACACAAAAAGACAACCACCATAGCAACAACAAAACCTTTAGATCTGCTACATATGGATCTAGTTGGACCAACGAAAGTGGAAAGCCATGGCAAGAAAAGATACTTCCTAGTGGTAGTAGATGACTACACCAGATTTACTTGGGTCACATTTCTTCGAGAAAAATCGGATGCATTTGAAGAATTTGTGATCCTAGCAAAGAGACTCCAAAATGAAAAAGGGTATGGCATAAATCGCATCAGAAGCGATCATAACGGAGAATTTAAAAATGACAGATTTGGAAGATATTACAAAGAGAAAGGAATTAGTCATGAATTCTCTGCCCCAAAAACCCCTTAGCAAAACGGAGTCGTTGAAAGGAAAAATCGTATATTGCAGGAAATGGGATCTGTTATGCTAAATGGGGAAGATATGACAAAAATTTTTTGGGCAGAAGCTGTCAATAATACTTACTACATCATAAATAGAGTATATCTTAGAGCAGGTCTGAATAAAACTCCATACGAACTATGGTTTGGGAAACTGCTTAGTGTGAAATATTTTCGATTTTTTGGTAGCAAATGTTATATCCTAAGAGATAAAGATCACCTGGCGAAATTTAAGTCTAAAAGTGATGAATGTATCTTTCTGGGGTATGCAATGAATAGTCGTGCATATAGAGTATACAATTTAAGAACCCTCACTATTCAAGAGTCAGTCAATGTGGTAATCAATGATCAATCTCATGAAGATGATACACCTGCAAATAAATTAGAAGATGATGTAGATTCATGCATAATAGAATAATCTGATAACAAAACTACATCACCCTATGAACCTCAACCATCATTTGACACTCCCATCATAAAAGATCACCCTCGGGAACAAATTATTGGAGATCCTAATGATGGTGTAAGAACTCGAAGACAGATAGAAAACATCTATAGCCATTTCTGCTTTACCTCAAAAATTAAACCCAAGAATATTATGGAAGCTCTTCAAGATGAACATTGGATAAATGCTATGCAAGAAGAACTTCAACAATTTCAAAGAAATGAGGTTTGGCAATTGGTTCCCAGACCACTCGATACAAATATCATTGGAACTAAATGGGTCTTCAAGAATAAATCTAATGAATCGGGAAATGTAATTCAAAATAAAGCAAGGCTTGTAGCCCAAGGGTACTCACAGATAGAAGGTATTGATTTTGACGAAACATTTGCTCCAGTAACTCGCCTTGAGTCTATCAGAATTCTTCTATCCATTACATGTGCATTAAAGTTTAAACTATTTCAAATGGATTGTAAGAGTGCTTTTCTTAATGAAGATCTTACTGAAGAAGTCTATGTTGAACAATCAAAAGGATTTTCAGATCCTAAGTGTCCTCATTACGTATATCGTCTTAACAAAGCCCTCTATGGTCTCAAACAAGCACCACGTGCTTGGTATGAACGACTGACAAAATTTCTTTTGGACCATAAATTCTGCAGAGGGAGTGTTGATAAGACTTTGTTTACTCAAAGAATAAAAGATTCAATGCTTATTGCACAAATTTATGTGGACAATATAGTCTTTGGTTCAACATGTGAAGATATCGCGTACAAATTTGCCAACCTCATGAGATCAGAATTTGAAATGAGTATGGTTGGTGAACTGAACTTCTTCTTAGGATTGCAGGTTAAGTAGCTACATGATGGAATTTTTATCTGTCAAACCAAGTATGCAAATGATTTGGTAAAAAGGTTTGGTCTTGAATTTGGTCGCTCCTATCACACTCCCATGAGCACCACACTCAAACTCTCCAAAGATGCAAATGGAAAGAGTGTGGATCAACATCTCTACCGAAGCATGATAGGTAGTCTACTATATCTCACAGCTAGTTGTCCTGACATCTCTTTTAGTGTTGGGGTATGTGCCCGATATCAAGCTGATCCTAAAGAATCTCACCTAATGAATGTTAAGAGGATCATTAAATACATAGCAGGAACTACCTCCTTCGGATTGTGGTATCCATTTGAAACATCCACCATCATCGCTGGGTACTCTGATGCCAACTAGGCAGGAAATTTAGATGATAAAAAATCTACAAGCGGAGGATGTTTCTATATTGGGAACTGTCTAGTCTCTTGGCAAAGTAAGAAGCAAAACTCAATATCATTATCTATTGCCGAGGTTGAATACATTTCCGCTGGAAGTTGCTGTGCACAACTCCTTTGGATGAAACAAATACTGTTGGATTACGGTATTAAACAACCCACGATGAGTCTTTTCTGTGATAACACAAGCGCAATCAACATTTCAAAGAATCCTGTTTAACATTCTCAGACTAAACACATTGACACCCGTCATCATTTTATCCGAGAACTTGTTGATGACAAGATTAGCACATTGGACTATGTTTCCACAGAAAAGCAACTAGCTGACATCCTCACCAAACCTCTTGATACAAATAGGTTTAGTGACCTTCAAAAATCCATTGGGGTTTGCATCCACTAAATCTCAGTGAACGTGAGTCACATAGGTAAATCTCTACACCGGGACATTCTTGGTTATACGTTATCTAGAAGTCTAAACTCCTTACATTAACCATGTTAGTTTTGGGCTGAAAATAATTCTTTTGCTGGGATAACTGTTAATTTTCCACCAATCTTGGGCAGTTTATTTTGGATAGTTGGATAATTTGGGTTCATTTTGATAATGGCTGAGTATAATTCTTATTTTTATTGCCATAACTATGTTTTAAGTTTCCCCTAGTTTACTAAGTTTCTACTATGGATTGCATGAGATGTCTTTAATGAATAGTATAAATTGCTATATAACTGCACTATTTTATCTAATATGCATCCATAGGGTCTGAAATTGATGTCTGCTTAAACTAAGTTAATTATTATACATCAAATGATTTGCTTCTGCCTGGTCGGTTCTCCCAAGTAATTCACTCTTCAGTCAATATCACTTGATCTATCTTTATCAATGACTGACAAAAAGGGGGAGAACATTTACAAATATCCCGAATGAAAATTGTATATCTGCTTAGATGTTATTATAGGTGTTAGGGGGAGCAGCTGCAATAAGAAAGGGGGAGTTTACAAGTCAGGGGGAGCAGTTATCTGGTTGTATACATGGGCTAGAAATTGTAAAATTGTGTAAAAGCATATACATACAATTTAGGGTGTTTGTCTAGAGCATTCTAGGGTGTTTTGGGTTTTTGTCATGTAATTGACAAAGGGGGAGATTGAAAGTGCCCTGGTTTGTCAAATTACGTGAGTGTTGAGTCAGATTGTCTACAGAGCCTGATAGGAAGATAAAGTCAAGCGTCTGCCTCAACCGGATGTGTGCAAGCTCGCCACAGGTAAATTTAAAGTCTCACATCGCTTGTCCCAAAACACCAGGTGAATAAAACCCTTAAAAAAATAAGTTAGAAAAGCATAGGGTTTTTAAGTGAGAAAACTTTTTCAAAATAGGAAAATCTCTAAGTTTTTCTCGCCTTGTCGATTCTATCGAAACACCCTCGATATGATTGACCTATGCTGTCGAGTCCTCGATGCTTCATCGATATTATCGGAAAGAGGACCAAATATGTCCAGCAACTTCATAACATATCTGGATGAATTATCGATGTATCGATACACCTATCGATACTATCGATACTCAAATCTCGAGCCCATTGAAAGTGGCTCGATAAGATCGACAGGCAGATTTTCGACGCCCCTGTTTTTTAGAGAAAATTTTGAATTTCTTCGATATATCGATGCACTGTCCGATATGATCTAAAATCAAATATCGATAAGATCGGAAGTCCATTGATGATATCGACCATGGGCGCGCATTTCTTTCATCAGATATTTCAGGTTATTTTTAACTTTGATCGGGGGCCATTCGAGGAAATCGATATTCATATGTCGATGATATCAGGGCCGAGTCGATTGCATCGAAACTGGACACAAATTGTCTAGCGAGTTTACTGGTGAATCTATTGGATTTATCGATGCATCGACACTGCCATCGATATCATCGATATACAAATTCCGATGACATCGGCTGACCCTCGATCATATCCTAAAACCTGAAATATTTCATGTCAAGTCTCTCTCATTTTTCAAGTGTTGATTGATCGAACCTACCATCGATGGAATCGGAGTTCGAAATTCGATGATATCGACAGTGGTTTCGATTCATTGACCATTTGGCAAAAGGTTTCAAAAGCGTATGACTTTGAGTTCAAGTCATCGAGCAGACCATTGATGCTATCGAGAGTATACGCTCGATGATATCGAACTCAGTCATAAATATGACCGTTTTATATCCGTTGGAACCTTTTGCCTATATATAGAGGACTTGTCTATTGTTGCTGAGAGAGAGAAAGCAGAGAGAGCTTTTGAGTGTTTAACCTTAGATCATATACCCAAACCCCTTTCTCTCAAGGAAGTTCATCCTCCAATCTACCCTCATCATTGATATTCAATAGAGTGGATTGGGGAATGAACTTTCGCATTCAAGGATCCTCCATCTACTACCTTAATGGAAAATTATTAAGCTGGGATGCCTTAAATACCTAGATGATTGGAACTACTCTATCTTCCTTATAGGAAAACCTTTAGGGAGTAGGATTCCATCATAACCTTGACCCAACCCGAAGCTGAGTATTGGTACATCATTCTGTTGCAGATCAAGGGAGCAGAAGACTCTTCGTCAACAAGGAGGAAGAGATTTTTGGCATTGTGTTAATCGGGACTCATCAACTTATTTGTAAGTATCTAGAGTCCAAGAAGACACTTTTGATCGTTCCTTTTTAGAATTAGGTCTTAAGTGGTTCTCACCCTTTGAAGTCCTCAAGGAGGTCTCCAGCGGGAGTGTACATGGTGGGTGCATTATGTGGACCCTTGCTCTGTGGAGAGCATAAACATCTAGTTAGGAGTGAACCAATAAAACTCTTGGGTTTGAGGTGAACCATGTAGAAACCTCCAGTAGGGTCTTATGGAAGATCCTTGGCCAGTGTGCCGAAAAGTGGGTGCGTTGTGTTGACCTTTGCTCGTGAGAGCATAAACAGTTAGCCTTAGTGTATGTTGTAAAGGTTGAAGGTGAACCTGATTTAAAACCTTAGGTTTGAGGTGAACCATTGTGAAACCTCCTTAGTGAAATCCGGTACACTCAAGGGTTGAGTGCGGTTACCGAGAGTGGAGTAGACAAGTAGTCGAACCACTATAAAAATGATTGTGTTTGTGATTGCCTTTCTTTTGAGTTTGTGATTCATGTCGATGCATTCATATTTATATATCTGATCACACCTCACACACATTCATAGTCATATCCATCATAAACTAAGTTATTTATTGGTACTTCTTGAATAATTTGTGATTGGATCCTCTACTAGGCTTGGAAGCCAGTAAAGTTACATTTGAGTCATCCTAATATATGTCTGTTGTTAGGATTAGTGTAATAGGATTTTAAAATAAACCATAAAATCTTTAAAAGTCCTATTCACCCCTCTCTAGGACATATTGGCATATCCCGACTTCAACTAAAGTGGTCTTCACCACAATTTTAGGTGAGTGGTGCACAATCAATGTAAGTAAATCTCCATGTGTGTTACATTACTTTTCAGGATTGGATGTCACAAATAGTCACTCCATGAACACATCGTGTCAAGTAAATATCCCAATTACGTTGTTGTATTAGCTTGAGATGTTTGCATAAATCCGCGTTAACGTTGGACACGCCGACGAATTTCCGTAGTATGGGATGCGGGGCGAGCTGGTTATCTTTAAACTACTTTTCACATTTTGATCATGATTATTGAGTGTGATGGACTGCACATACTTTGCTCGACATGCATTTCATTTAGAATGTTGCGTATACTGATACCACTTGTATTTGTGGAGTATGAGATGTATTGGAACCCATATGTTATTCTTATAAATCACTTAAATCATTGTAAACTTTAAAGGACAACCACCACTATGAGTAGGACGTTGACCCTCTCCAATAGTACAGATGTTGCAGGTGAATCACCAGTTGATGTAAAGGGCGACGACCATTATGTGGAAGACGAAGAATAGTGCACTATTAGTTTTATTTAATTTTCGCTACCAACTTTGATAATGTAATAAGCTACCATTGAGAGGGTATTAGATAGCTAACTTAAATTTTATGCCTTGATGGAATAAGAAGTACCTTCATGAATGTGATTTAAATAAAAAAACGAGGTGTGATTTCGAAGCATCCAAGTTTTACATTATTAACACCCGAAATTCTCGAGCACGAGTATGTACTCAGTTTGTGAAAATTCGGGGCATTACATCCTTCTTAGAAAAAAGGTATTTAAGTGCCGCATGATCGATATAGATTATGATCTTAGATCTGATTAAGTAGGACCTAAATTTGTCCAAGGCGAACACTATGGCTAAGAGTTCCTTCTCCGTGGTAGAGTAGTTCACTTGGGTATAATTTAATGTTCTACTCGCATAGTAAATTACATAAGGCCTCTTCTCCTTTCTCTAAGCCAACACTGCCCTAATAACATAGTCAGATGCATCGCACATAATCTCAAAAGGAATATTCCAATCAGGTGATTGCATGACGAGCGGTGGATAACATGGCCTTGAGCTTGGAGAAAGCTCCCTGACATTATTTACTCCACTCATATGGAACATTCTTTTGGAGAAGATTACATAAAGGACGAGAGAGATGACTAAAGTCTTTAATGAATCTCATATAAAACCCTACGTGTCCTAAGAAGGAATGGACATTGTGTATGCTTTTAGGTGGAGGTAGGTTAGAGATTAAGTCAATTTTAGCCGTATCTACCTCGATTCCCTTGGACGATATTATATGTCCATGAACTATTCCCTTGGGAACCATGAAATGACACTTTTTTCAATTTAGCACAAGATTTTTTCTTCAATCTCTTCAGCACAAGTTTAAGATGTTCAATGCATTTGCCGAAGGATGGACCGAAGACAGAGAAATCATCTATGAAGACCTTTAGATATTGCCCCACCATGTTAAAAAAAATGCTTAAATGTGGCTGGGGCATTACACTGTCCAAATGACATCATTTAGTAAGTAATGGTGCCAAAAGGACATGTGAACGTGGTCTTCTCTTGATCTTTAAGGGTTATCTTTATCTGATTATAGCCTAAATACATGTCTAGGAAACAGTAGTAAGAGTAACCAGCTAACATTTCTAATATTTGATTAATGAAAGGCAAATGAAAGTGGTCTTTCCTTGTGACAGTATTCAATTTTCTGTAATCAATGCACATCATCTAACCAGTAGTGACTCTAGTTGGCACGAGTTCATTATTAGCATTAGCTATGATGGTGATTCTGGACTTCTTAGGAACCACCTGTGTTAGACTCGTCCATTGACTATTTGATATAAGGTATATAATACCCATATCAAACAATTTAAGTACATCGACCTTAACCACTTCCTTCATGTTTAGATTTAAGTAGAGTTGTGGTTGTCGGGAGATTTTCGTATTATCCTCAAGAGGAATGCGGTGAGTATAAATTAAAGGATTAATTCCTTTAAGGTCTGCAATCGACCATCAAATGGCTCCCTTATGTTCTTTTAGAGTAGCAATAAGCATACTTTCTTATTCTTTCTCAAGGTGGGAAGAAATCATCACTGGGTATGTCTCATCTTGACCTAAGTACATATATTTGAGATCGGTGGGCAGAGTCTTTAGGTCAAGCTTTAGTGCTTTGAAACTAGATGGTAGAGGCATTGTAACGGTTTGGGGAAAAGTCTCAGATTGTTACCGACGTCGCATCCAGCAAGGCATCCATCTCCCTAATCATGTTATCATCTAAATCTGGGGAGTGGGCCAAGCATGTCTCCAAAGTGTCAGAGTATATAGTCAAAAGTGCTCTATCTTCCATGAAAGAATCGATCATGTTAACATCGTGGGTATCGTCAACATCCTCTGGTTGTTTGCTCATATTATAGAAAATGTTCAACTCTAATGTCATTTTCCCAAAAGATAATTTCATAATTTCATTCCTACAATTGATTATGGCATTTGATGTAGCTAGGAATGGGCGGCCAAGAATGATAGGAATTTCAGTGCTCGCTTCAATGACAAGCTAAGTGTCTAGTACAATAAAATCTATTGGATAGTAGAATTTATCGACTTGCACTAGCACGTCCTCGATCATCCCTGTTGGTACACAGACTGAGTGATTAGCTAATTAGAGTGTGCTCTTGGTGGGTTTTAATTCACTTAGACCTAACTGCTCGTAGACCGAATATGGGATCAGATTTACACTTGCCCCCAAGTCAAGAAGTGCATGCTTAATCCGGTGGTTCCCAATTACACAAGTGATGGTTAGGCTACCGGGATCCTTATATTTTTATGGCACATCTTGCTTGAGGATGGCACTCAATTTTTCTGTCAAAAAGATTTTGCTTTGTATATTTTGTCGTCTTTTGGTAGTGCATAGATCTTTAAGGAACTTGGCATATGAGGAAATTTTCTTAATGACATCCAAGAGAGGGATATTAACTTTCGCATGTTTAAGCACCTCTAGGATATCTTGAGTGTTGGTCAGAGGTTTAAGCAAAGTCAACCATTGTGGAAACGGTGCAATCGGCTTATACTATGTATCCGGCTTATATTGTGTATCCGGTTCTTTCTCATGTGCTATTGAGATTTTTGGTAAAAATGACCTGAGGTTGTTGGAGTGTTTTGGTTCATTTACAATGGCATCGAACTAACCTTCGATGTCATCGAAATTTGAATCTCGATGTCATCGAAGATAGCCAGATTTAACTTAAAATTATCTGGTCCAAAAAGGCTCAATTACGATGTCATCGAACGTAAGTTCTATGTTATCAAAACTTAAGTTTGATGTCATTAAAAGGGGTTCGATGTCATCGAACATATGTGATTTTACTTTGAAAGCACGATGGAGTGTTTTGAGTCATTTGCGATGACAATGAGGTCAGTTCAATGTCATCAAACAGTAAATTCGATGCCATAAATTTTTTTTAGAATAATTCAGTTTGGTTTCTGGACTGTTAAGGCTCGTTCTCAATGTCATCGAGATATCTTGAATGTCATCGAATATAGTTCGATGTCACCTCAATTGCATCGAAAGTAGTAGAATATGCATATGATCTTTGAACTCCATTTGCTACTAACTTAAACCTTTAACATACTTACCAAGGGATATTCCTAGATATTTTTGGTCAAGTATGTTCCATATTTTGGGATTTTTAGCAGCGGGTTTGGATAAGTTTGTAAGGCTTAGATTACCTTTGCTTTGCACTTGAGCCTTCCAACTTATTGAGTCTTCAGTCTTGTATCTTCATTAGGGCTCACTTGACTCTAAGACTTAGACTTCACGTTAATTGACAATCAAGAGTACTTTCATTATATCATATAGCCAATGGGTGAGTCTAACTCAGGTGGGACCTAAGAAGTCCGTGATCACCATTGTAGCTAATGCAAATAATGAACTCATGTTAACCAGAGTCACTATTGGGTGGAGAATATGCATTGTCTATCGTAAATTGAATATCGTCACAAGGAAAGACCACTTCCCTTTCTCCTTTGTTGATAAGATTTTAGAAAGGTTATACAGTCATTCTTACCATCGTTTCCTTGACAGGTATTCGGGCTACAACCAAATAGACATAGCCCTAGAAGACCAAGAGAAGATCACATTTACATGTCCTTTTGGCACTTTTGCATATCGGAGGATGCCTTTCGGACTATGTAATGCTAGATGTAACACAAATTCATAGTTAATAAACAAACAATGATACTTGCTCTTCCATTTTCCTTTCGTTATTATCGAATATAAATATTCAAATTTGTGATACTTGTTTCTTTGTCGAAACAAAATGGAGACTCTGTTGGGGATTGAACCCAAAATCTATGGTTAGAATATTTATGTTTAATACTAACTTTGGAATAATTGAAAGAGCGTTTATCATCAATTAGAGCCATAATGGCACAAAAATGACGACTCTCAATGGGAACATCCCCCCTTCATCTTCGAAATAAAGTATATTATGGTTTAATTTAAACTACTTAAAATTGCGGTAAACCACTATTAGTGTAGTACAAAATTATTCCCAAGTGTCCTAGAGGGGTATGCATATGACTTTTAAAAAAAATTAATCTTATTTAATTTAATTTTTAACTTCTAAGCACTAGTAAGCAGGATTAATTGACAAACAAGCACATTCAATAACTAAGATAGTGAAATATATGAAAGTTGCATTTTAACAAACATATTGTGTACGTAAATTAAACATAACATGAATAGTTGTAAACATAAATGAGATCAAGCATCACAAATACATCGATATATAGTGGTTCGACTATGTGCCTACTCCGCTCCCGCTGACGCACTCATCCCTATGAGTGTATTGGATTTCACTATCCAATAGTTTTAAATCAGGTTTACCATAAACCTTTACAACTTACACAAGGTTAACTAAGGTGCCTACATAAGACAACCCTAGGTGCCTAACAAGGTAACTTACAATGCTTACACAAGACAATGTCTACACAAGGCAGTAGATCCTACACAAGGACTGTACATATATTCTCCCATCGGAGGCCTACGAAAGGTCTTATCTAATTTGTAGAACCAAACTCTAAATTCCAATCCTACATAAGAAAAGGGCTTCAGATATAATGGACTCTATAACTTACTTGTAAGTGAGTGAGCCTCATTTTTGCACATGTTGATGAAGATCTTTCTTTTAATGAAGAGTCTTCAACTCCCTTAAACGACAACCGCTTGTAGATGCTCCAATCGAGGTACCGAGGTTGTTGGGTTAGGGTTTGGTTTAATTTACTCTAGTTAATGATGAGTCTTTAAGAGCTACAGAAGATTCCTAAATGCTAAGCATTCAGTGATCCCAACACAATGATTTTCCATTAAAGAGTGCTGCTAGAAGATCAATGAAGGCTGGAGTTCATAATTCAATTTACGCTATGAATATACTAATAAATGCCTTTAAGTCGTGGATTGAATGATGAACTCCTTCAGGAAAGAGGGCTTGAGAGTAAGGGTATTAATTTTGGTAATCACTATCTCAAAGCTCTCTTCAATGCTCACTATCCCGAAGCAACCTAAGTGATATATAAAGTTAAATCTCAATGGTAAAAAAAGGGCAAAAATCTATTGTTGTCGATGTCATCGAAGGGTCTTTGATGTCATCGAAGTTTCCTTCGATGTCATCGAACCTTCTTCAATGCTATCAACTTTCTGCATTAAGGTTTTCAAATAAGTGTAGAACAGATTCTGTCCGATGTCATCGAGCATCCTTCGATGACATCAAAGGGCCCTTCAATGTCAATGAGATTGAAAAATACACTTTGGTTTTTGGACATATTGAGATCTTTTTCAATGCCATTGAGATTTGAATCTCGATGTCATCGAAGTCATTTCAATTGCATCAAGAATAAATAGATTTTCATATGAAAACTCAGTGGAAAGTTTTGTCTATATTTCGATGCCATCGAACAACCTTTCGATGCCATTGAATTTTGAATTTTGATGTCATCGAATGGCCTTCGATCATTAAGAATATATTATTTTCCTTGTAAGCTTGCTGGACAAAATGGTTCATATTTCGATATTATTGAGAATATATGATTTTCCTTATAAGCTTGCTGGACAAACTGGTTCATATTTCGATGCCATCGAACCATGTTTGATGCTATCGAAAGAAGTTCAATTACATTGAGTATATAAGCTTCGCTTGGACTGACTTTAAAACCACCTCAATCTTACGTAAAAAGTTACGCTTTGGTCCGACCAAATTAAGGCTAAAAATCCCACTTTCTCGCTGGACTGTTTTACAAGATTTCTTTGGGACCGAAGTTTATTTTTGAAATTATTTCAGGACTTTCTGTTTTAAACTTGGAATTTCAGAATATGATTTTTTGGCTAATTTTTCAGGATTTCTTTTCTTCAATTCAAATCTTCGATTTTCTTCGTTTCTCGCTTAGTTTTCTTGGATCTTTGGCATGTGAATTCTTTATTAGTGACTTCCAAATCTCCAAATCTTCATTTAGTAATCTTTTGAGCATAAATCTTCTCTTTATGCATTCTTTTCTCCTTAACTCTCAAAATCACCTCAAAGAGAAAACACGTGAAAATAGATCAATTAAGCATATTTTTGTTCTCAAAACTAATGAATCATAAGGGGGAAATATTCGATATTTGACACTCAACAGTAGGGCTTCTTCTCCTTTCTCTAGCCTAACATTGCCCCAATATTATAATCTCTTGGATCGTACATAATCTCAAAAGGAATATTCTAATCAGGTGGTTACATTATTGGAGCGGTAGTCAACATAGCCTTCGCTCCACTCTAATAGAATATACTTTTGGAGGAGATTACATAAAGGATGAGAGAGATGACCAAAGTCCTTAATGAATCTCCTATAAAACCAGGCATGTCCTAGGAAGGATCACACGTCATGTATGCTTTTAGGTGAATGCATGTTAGAGATTAAATCAATTTTAGCCTTATCTACCTCGATTCTTTTGGACGATATCATGTGTCCAAGAACTATTCCCTTGGAAACCATGAAATGACATTTTTTCTCAATTCAGCACAAGATTTTTTTCTTCACATCTCTTCAACACAAGTTTAAGGTGTTCAAGGCATTCATTTAAGGATGGACCAAAGATAGAGAAATCATCCATGAAAACCTCAAGATATTGCCTGACCATGTTAGAAAAGATACTCAATATACATCGTTGAAATATGGCAGGGGCATTACATAATCTGAATGACATCCTTCGGTAAGCAAATGTGCCAAAGGGACATATGAACATTGTCTTCTCTTGATCTTCAAGGGTTATCTCTATCTGATTATAGCTCAAATACCCATCCAAGAAATAGTAGTAGGAATGACCACATTTTAAAGATTTGATCAATGAAAGGTAAAGGAAAGTGGTCCATCCTTATGACGGTATTCAACTTTCGGTAGTTAATGCACATCCTCCAACTAGTAGTAACTCTAGTCGGCATGAGTTCATTGTTGACATTAGCCACAGTGGTGATTCTGGACTTCTTAGGAACTACTTGTGTTGAACTCACCTATTGACTATCAGATATAGGGTATATGATACTCACATCTTACAACTTAAGTACCTTATCCTTAACCACTTCCTTCATGTTTAGATTTAAATGACGTTGTGGTTATCGGGATATTTTCACATTATCTTCAATGTTAATGCATTGAGTACAAATCATAGGGTCACATCCAAGGGCTCCCTTATGTTTCTTGATAGTAGAAATGAACATACTCTCTTGTTTTTCATCAAGGTGGGAAGAAATCACCACCGGGTATGTCTCATCTTGACCTAAATGGGCATACTTAAGATTAGACGGCAAAGGTTTTAGGTGAAGCTTCGTATTGAGACTAGATGGTATAGAGATTTTATCGTTTTATGGCAAAGTCTCAAATTGTGGCCCCCACCAATTAATTTCAAGTACCAGCATCTCATCAAGCAAGGCATCTATCTCCTTAATCATGTCATCATCTAAATTAGGGGAGTGGGCCAAGCATGTCTCCAAGTTGTCGGAGTATAGAGTCAAAAGTTCTATATCTTCCATGAATGAATTGATTAATTTAACATCGCAGGTATCCTTAACATAATCAGGTTGTTTACTTATATTGAAAAATATATTCAACTCTAATGTCATGTTCCCAAAAGATAATTTCATCATTCCATTCCTACAATTGATAATTTCATTTGATGTAACTAGGAATGGGCGACCAAGGATGATGGGAATATGAACGCTTTCTTCAATGACGGGCTGAGTGTTTAGTACAATAAAATCTATTGGATAGTAGAATTTATCAACTTGCACTAGCACATCTTCGATCATCGCTCTCGGTATACAAACTGAACGGTTAACAAGTTGTAGTGTGGTCCTGGTGGGTTTTAATTCACTAAGGTTAAGATGTTCATATACAGAGTAAGGGGTCAAATTTACACTTGACCCCAAGTCAATGAGTGCATGCTTAATCCAGTAATTCCCAATTACACAAGTAATGGTTGGGCTACCAGGATCTTTGTATTTCTATGGTATATCTTTCTTGAGGATGACACTCACTTTTTTAGTTAAGAGGATTTTGTTTTGTATGGTTTGTCGTCTTTTGGTTGTGCATAGATCTTCTATGAACTTAGCATATGAGGAAATTTTCTTAATGGCATCCAATAGAGGGATATTGACTTTACTTGTTTAAGCACCTCTAAGATGTCCTGAGTGTTGGCCAAATGCTTAAGTGAAATCAACTATTGTGGGAATGGTGCAACCGACTTGTAGTGTGCTGAGTGTCAAATATTTCATATTCTCCCCTATTTATATCTTAGTTTTATGGACATGATAATGCTTAATGGTATATTTTATACTTGTTTATGTTGTAAGGTGAATCTGAGAGCTTGGATTGAAAAGAATGTTAAAAGCATGACTTTAATGCTCAAGAATCACCAAGGCAAAGGTTGGATCTTAGGAGACCAAGAGTGAAGAAATCACATGCCAAAAATCTAAGGAAACCAAGTACAAAAGCTAAAGAAAGGACTTGAAAGATCGCAAAATCTATAGCAGAAAATAGACAAGTTTGGTCTGACCGAAATCACATAAAAATAGTTCAGTAGCCAAAGATGAAATTTAGAGCTAATTCGGTTCGACCGAAACCCAGTTCGGTCTGACCGAAAGGAGGATTTGGTGCGACCAAAAGTGCACAAAAAGCTCCAGTGAAGAATGATGAATTTTGGAGTTAATTCGGTTTGATCGAAGATTAATTCGGTTCGATCAACAACTTAAGTTCGGTTCGACCGAACTCATCTCGGTCTGACCAAAATCGGGCAACTGCTGAAATAGAATCCGTTACAAGTTTGGACTCGACTTCAAATTTAACTTTGGTCCAACCGATGCGTAACGCGACTGCATAAATTGAGGCGATTTCACAATCGGATTGTGGAAATTTCAAGTTTGTGCGTAAGGTGGAGCTTCACAAGTATAAATAGGAGTCCTTAGGACGTCCCTAGGCATCATCTAGGGTTTAAGGAGTGGAGAAAAAGGACGGAGAGCTGCCGCTAAGAGTTTTTCTTCTTCTTCATTAGTTTTTTTTTTTACTTTCTTTAAGAGATTTTGGTTTAATCATGTCTACGGTTAACTAAACCTCTTAGCTAGGGCTAAGAGGTGAAGCTTGTAGTGTGATTAGGATGTTTACTTTGCTTTGATTCTTGTTTTGATTGAACTTCATTGATTTGTAGTTGATTTTAAGGAATACATTCTGTTTTCAATGGTTTATTGTGACTCAAATTACAGTAGACGCTGCGATAGCTTTGAGTATCTTCTTTTCTTATTTGAGATTGTGGGATTGGTAAATCCTGTTGTTTGCCATCATCTCCTAGGCATGGTTTGGTGACGGAATCCCTTCCAAATCCTCACAATCCTCTTCCATTGAGGCTAGATCAACGAGAAGTTTAGAGATTTGATCATCTCTCTTTCCAATTGGATAAGATAGGACTTTGATTCCAATTAGATCTCTTAAATCAAGTAAGGTAACATCCCAATAGCTATAAGTGGATCCTTGACACCCTAGTTCCCACCTTTAAATTCACAAATTTCAATCAACACAATTCACGAATATCTTTTAATTATTCCAGATTTTTAATTTAGATCTTCTTCTAGTTTTAATTCTAGATACTTTTAGAATACACACAAGTTAGTCCCTGTGGATTCGATCTCAGTCTTACCGAGATGATTACTACATCGTGACCCTACACTTGGGGTTGTGAACAAGTTTTTGGCACCGTTGCCAGGGACTACGACTGCTCTTTTATTAATTTAATTAGTTTTAGAATTAAGTTAAGATTAGGATTAACATTTTGTTTTATTTTTAGGTTAAGAATTTTTCTACCTTGTTTTTAGAAACTTTGTTCTCTGTTTTGTAGGATCTTAACCTAGCAACTCCTATCTGGTAACTTTGTTCTAATTTTCTCTCTCTTACTTCTTAATTACCGTAGTTTTTAATTCTTAAATTTTAGGTCAGATTCTGAACTTGAAGGCTGAGAGTGTTTCATGCCCAAGTGGGTTCGTAATAAAACTCTATGTCTCTTGAGTCAAGGAGGATTAGTTGAATGGTTGCTTATTCGTCACAGGACTAGACACCACTTGAGATCCTCTGAGTTAATAGAAGTAATGGCTGTTAATCAAACTCAATCTCCAGTTAAGGAAGTCTAGGATGAGAATGAGGTGCATCATGCACCCCCGCCTTGTACTTTACGAGACTATTTACAACCGACAGGTGTGAGCGCACCTTCCTGTATGATTTTTTTTTTCAGAAAATACAGGAAATATGGATATCAAGCCTGGAGTGATCCAACTCCTTCCAAAGTTCCAAGGACTTGAATATGAAAGTTAATACCTACACTTGAAAGAGTTTAACGAGATAATAACCACTTTATTTTTTCCTAATGTGTTTGAGGACACGATCTGTCACGCCCCAAACTCAGAAACCGGGCTCACAAAATTCTCAATCACCGAATTCATCGCTGATAGCCTCCATAGTACCTCATTCTCGGCTCCCAGCACTCATATACCAGGTTCCGATCCTGGAATCCTACAAGAAGGATTTTCAACATGAATTTGATTCTCTATAAGCATAACCATAAGCATAACTCATAAACAACAACCAACAAAATCATCACAAATCCACTAAGATAAAAAACTTTGAGAACAACGCGTAAGGGAAATACAATATCGATAATCAAAAGCCCCAAAAGTTGGCTGTACGCTCCAAGCTCAATGCTATTGCTGCCTCCTAGTGTCACCTACACACATCAATGGTGTATAAGCTTATAGAAAGCTTAGAGGGTGGTGAAAGTGTGTGCACATGACAGAAATGCAAGTATATAATATCAGAGTAATGTGGAATATACTGGTAAGTCCATGAATGCAATTAGCCGTACCAAGGCTATGCTATGCAAGGCATGAATGATGTCAGCCATACTAAGGCCATACAATGCAAGATGCAACTCAAGCATACCAATCATCATCCGAATCCACATATCAATGCAGCCCATCATTGGAGAATAAAAAATCAGTACAATTCTCACTTTGAATAATCACTGGGGTCTAGTACACTCCAAATGGCACTGCTCCTTCCCCAGGCGCACAGTCCAAGTGAACGTAAGAAACCTCATTATTTGCCTAGCTAATAGTCTGCCAATACCTATCTGGCACATCAATAGCAGACCCATTCTAATCAGACTCAACCTAGTAATTGCCCCCTACCCTTGGGAGGGTAAGGCCACACTCCCTCCCAACCGACCACGACATAGTGGAAGATGCGACCTCCTGGTATTCGGGCCTTGTGCTCTCATGTAACCACTCGGTCTCGACGTTGGAGTCATCCTCTGATACCATCAGGTTTAGGGATTTTCACCCGGGGACATCTATGGCACTCTGATGCTAGTAACAGTAATTCCAATGTCCAATCCTGCCATCCATGATATGCTTGTGGAGGTTATGGCCCTTATATCGCTAGGGTATACAGAAATCATATCACACAAATGCGAGATGCATAAATCATACTATCCAGTCATGTAGCAATCATGCGCGTACCACGTGCTCATGTGGGCAACTCCTCTTATCAGGGAGTCCCATAATGATCTGCCCAATGGCATGTGCTATGATCAATCACTTCTTATATCAAGCATACATATGATGCACATGGGCATGGATTGTGAAGCTATACTAAGCATGGTATATGATGATGATATACTCTCCCCATATCAAGGATGGGCCTAGATGGCCTACTCATATCAATAATGGGCCTAACAATCATGGGGGCCCAACGGTTTGGGTTAGCCCACTAAAGTGAGGTGAGAATGGGCCTAATATGGGCCCTAGGGAGAGTTACAATGCGGATATTTAACCATCATTGCTCTTATAATGTGGACATCAAACCACCATTACTCCCAAGGCATGACCTATCATAAATATTATTACATATATCATGGTGGAATTACACATCACATCGGTCCTCATATATATTGCTTTGGGCCTCACACAAGGGCCTCACATACATCGCATTGGTCCTCACTCTTGGGCCTCACATGCATCACATCGGGCCTCATACAAAGGCCTCATATACATCGCATTAGGCCACATTACATGGGCCTCAAATACATCACATTGGGCCTCATCATATGGGCCGATATACATTACGTTGGGCCTCATCATATGGGCTAATATACATCACATTGGGCCTCATCATATGGGTCTCAAATACATCACATGCATCACATTGGGCCTCACCCAAATGGGCCACATATTCATCATGTTGGACCTCACACAAGAGCCATAAATACATCATATTGGACCTCATGTAAGGGCCTCACATGTATCACATTGGGCCGCATTGCATGGGCCTCTTATTCATCAAGTGGGCCACATCACATGGGCCACACCATAAATAGCGGCGGAGATAATGATCAAAAGATCATCTGGACCATACCATAAATAGCAATGGAGATAATGATTTTCACTGTTTAAAATTCACAAGGGCCACCATAACGTTTATTTTCCATCCAATCTGTTCATAAGGTCGCAAAGACCTGAATTAAGAGGAAAAATGAATTTCATATTGATCCAAAACTTATGTGATCTCAAACGGGTTTCAATGGTAGACGTTCAATCCTTCACTGATATTTGTAGTGTGGTCCACCTGATAGATAGATCTGTCTTATTTTTAATCTCAAGACTTAAAACGAGCTCGCAATTGGGTGGACAGTTTGGATATAACACACCTCAGATCAGATCCACGGAGCTTGCTAACACTAGTACAACAACTATATAGGTGGTCCCCACCGTCCAGATGGACGGTGGGATAAAATGCATATATCATGGTGGGTCCCAGATGAACGGTTGGGATATAACACATCCCTCATGATCAAACCCATAGAATGTGCTGGTGGGGCCCACGTAGATGGTTGTTGTGGAATGTAATACATACATCATTGGGACCCACAAAACTTGCTGAAGTCATACAACAACTATATATCTAGTGTGGCCTACTGGCCCACCGTCCAAATGGACGGTTTGAATATACACAAACCTCATGATCAGGGCTCACCGTCTAGAGAGCTGGACAGTGCAGATATAGAATACACATATCAAGGTGGGCCCCACCCATCTAACAAATGGACAGGGTGGATAAGACCCATGCATCATGGTGCATCCCATGTAGCATCGTCCAGATGGACAGTGCAGACGCAGAATACATACATCCAGGGGGTCCCACTTCCAGTTGGACAGTGGAGGTCCGACACGTGCAGGGTGGGTCCCATCGTCTAGCAATGGATGGACGGTTGGGATTTAACATATACCTCATGATCATCCCAGGACTTGCTGACGTTAAGTACAACAGCTAAATAACTGCGTGTGGTGCTCCAGCCAATCCTCTTCCAGGTAATCACTAAGGTGGGTCCACACGTGTGGCCCACCTCAACTTCGAATAAGCTGATATTTGTATTTTCCTTTCATCTAGGGTTGTTGGACGGTGCCAGCAGTGCTGGACCGTCCAGCCACCTGCTGGACATCGGCAAGGTGGGTCCCAAGGGTGGCCGACGTGGATATAGAATACATACTTCATGGTGGGGTACATCAGGGTGGGCCACACACATATCATCATCAATCATAAGAAGAAGAAGAAGCAGAAGAAGAGAGAGAGAGAGAGAGAATCGAGTGATGGAGTGCTCCGCCACTATGAGCCCTCCTAGGATTACAATACATACATCAAGATGGGTCCCAAATAGGATCCATACCATCAATCGGTAGGCCCAACTTGGCCCATCATAAAAATCACAATCTAATCCTACAAACACCCATCGATTGTCTTCTTCTTTAGCTCCATGGACTCCTTAACTCCTAAGCTTCTTCTATAATGATGGATGATGAAGTATATGGATGGCTAAGATGAGAGATTGAGTGGTAGGTGAAATGGCGGTTAAGACCGCACTAGTTGAAGAAGGAATATGCCAATGTGTCCTAGAGGGGGGTGAATAGGACTTTTTAAAAGTTTTTATGGTTTATCTAAAATCCTATTTCACTAATCCTTTTAAATATACAATTATCAGGATTACTCAAATGTAACTCTACTGGCTTCTAAGCCTAGTAGAGGATCCAATCACAAACTCCTTAAAGAGTAAACAATATAGAGCCTAGTTTATGATGGATATGACTGTGTAAGTATGTGTAGTGTGATCAAATATTCAGATGAGAAAGTATTAAAGCAAATCACACAATCATAAAAATAGCAATCTCAAATACAGTCATTTTATAGTGGTTCTACGATAAGTCTACTCCACTCCCGGCTGCCGCACTCAACCCTTGAGTGTACCGGATTTCACTAAGGAGGTTTCCCAAGGTTCACCTCAAACCTAAGGTTTTAAATCAGGTTCACCTTCAACCTTTACACAAAGGTTTCTACTCGGTTCACCTCTAACCCTGGAGTGTTACTGATTCACTCATAACCAAATGTTTATGCTCTCCATAGAGCAAGGGTCCACATAACGCACCCGGATGTTTATGCTCTCCAAAGAGCAAGAGTCCACATAACGCACCCGGATGTTTATGCTCTCCACAGAGCAAGGGTCCACACAACGCACCCAGATGTTTATGCTCTCCATAGAGCAAGGGTCCACACAACACACCCACTACGTACACTCTCACTGGAGGCCTCCTTGAGGACTTGAAAGGGTGAGAACCACTTAAGACCCAATCCTAGAAAGGAATGATCACAAGTGTCCTCTGGACTCTAGATACTTACAGATAAGTTGATGAGTCCCATTCAGCACAATGCCGAAGATCTCCTCCTCCTCCTTGTTGACAAAGAGTCTTCTGGTCCCTTGATCCGCAACACAAGATAATATACTTATACTAGGCTTCGGGTTGGTTCAAGGTGAAGATGGAATCCTACTCTCAAAATATTTTTCTATCAGGAAGGTAGAGTGATTCCAATCTTATGCATTCAAGGCATCCCAACTTTATGATTTGCCATTAAGGTAGTAGCCGGAGGATCCTTAAATGTGGAAGTTCATTCCCCAATCCACTCTATTGAATGTCAATGGTGAGGGTGGATTGGAGGATGAACTCCCTTGAGAGAAAGGGCTTTAGATATAAGATATAAGTTGAAACACTCAAAAGCTCTCTCTACTTTCTCTCACAACAATAAACGACAAGTCCTCTATATAAAGGCAAAAAGTTCCAACGGATATAAAATGGTCACATTTATGACAGAGTTCGATATCATCGAGCAGGTTCGATATCATCGAGCGTATACTCTCGATAGCATCGATGGTGATCCAACGGGGATAATTCATATTGGACCGGATCCGATTTATTTTGGAATAGTCAAGCCCTAGTTCACTTTGATGGTCTCCTTTCGATGACTCGGACTCAATGTCATATGCTTTTGAAACTCTTTGCCAAATGGTCGATGAATCGAAACTATTGTCGATGTCATCGGATTTCAAACTCTGATTCTATCGATAACAAGTTCGATTAATCGACACTTGAAAATGAGAGAGACTTGACTTTGAGATATTTCAGGTTTTCATGAATGATCGGGGGAACCGTCGAGATCATTGGAATTTGAATATCGATGATATCAAGATCAGAGTCGATACATCGATAAATCTAACGGATTTGTCTTTAAGCTTGCTGGACGATTTGTGTCCTTATGCGATGCAATCGACCTGGTGCCAATATCATTGATATTTGAATATTGATTCTATCAAAGGGCTCCCGATCATAGTTAAAAACAACCTGAAATATCTGCTGTAAGAATGCGTGCCCACTATCGATATCATTGATGGACCTCCGATCTTATCGATATTTGAATTCAGATCATATCGGACGGTCATCGATATATCGAAGGAATTTGAGATTTTCATTAAAAAACAGGGGCGCCGAAAATCTGCCTGTCGATCTTATCGAGCCACTCCCGATGGACTCGAGATTTGAATATCGATGATATCGATAGGTGTATCGATACATCGATAATTCATCCAGATATGTTGTGAAGTTGCTGGACATATTTAGTGCTTTTATCGATGATATCGATAGGTGTATCGATATATCGATAAATTCATCCAGATGAGTATTTAGTTGCTGGACACTTTTGGTCCTCATATTGATAATATCGGTAAGGTATCGAGGACATCGACAGAGCAGGTCGATCATATCGAGGATGCATCGATAAAATCGATAAGGTGAGAAAAACTTACTGACCTTCCTATTTGCAAAAAAGTTTTCTCACCTTAAAAACCCTAAGATGTCTATCTTGTTTTAAAGGTTTTAATCACCTGGTGTTTTGGGACATGGGATGTGAGGCTATGATTTACCTATGGCGAGCTTCCACACATTCGGATGAGGCAAACGCTTAAATTGTTCTTCCTATCGAGCTCTGTAGATAGTCTGACCCACCACTGACATAACTTGACAAACCAGGGCACTTTCAATCTCCCCTTTTGTCAATTATATGACAAAACCCCCAAAACACCCTAGGATACTTATAGACAAACACATCCTAAATTGTGTGTACATGCTTTTACACAAATTTACAATTTTCTAACCCATGTACACAATCAGTATCTACTCCCCCTTTCTTGGTGCAGCTGCTCCCCCTAACACCTGCAACAACATTCAAGTAGATACAAAATTTCCAATTTGGGGTGTTTGAACTATTCTCCCCCATTTTGTCAGCCATTGAAAAGGATATCTCAGGTGATATTGACTGAAGAGTGAACTGCATAAGAGAACCATCTAGGCAGAAACAGATGAATTGATGTATAAGAGTTAACTTAATTTAAGCAAGCATCAATTTCAGAACATATGGATGCATGTTAGAGCAGTTATATAGCAGTTTTCAATCATATGCAATCCATAACTTGATAAACCAGGGGAGCTCAAAACAGAAATACGGCAAAAAAAAATTGAGCATTATATTTAGCCATAAAAGTACCAAAACTGCCCTAGACAACAGTAGATTCTAAGCCAAAAAAAATATTCGGTCCAACCAAAAAATATACTTCTCCACATAGCAGTTACCAAAAATAAATATCAAGCCGATATATGGGCACCCAACAACATCCATCAACATTAGCCTAACTGTGGGCATATACAACAAAAAAAAACTTTGCAAATCTGTCATACACACCAATCATAGCGAAGAACATCCAAAAAGATACTGATGTTCAAATGTAAGATAAGAGTAAAGTGTGTATGATAGCATGCATGAATTGGTCTTATGAAGCAGAATGAGATGGCATTGTGTCATCCCGTAGGCACGTCATTAGATCCACCAGCTGTTGTACCGTGCTCTGCACTCCTTGAATCATTCTCTCCAGGACTGTAAGCTTTTCTTTGACTGAGTGGATGTCCTTCTGGATTGCCCCAATCCTATCCAGTTTGAACCTTTTACCATGCCCGGCTGATGACGTGGGCAGAGCTGGATCAGGTCCAAGAGGTGCATCTTCAACCATTTCAGCCCCTTCCATGGGATCGCCACCTTCTCCTTCAACTTCTTCCACCTGGATTTCTTCCTCAGGGTTCTCCTTGTACTTGTGAAACCCCAAGTCCATTTTTTGGATATTTCTCTTATTGAAAACTTGGAGTGGGAATACTGGATCAGTAGTCGATGGGAACTCGATTTTGTTGCAAATCATGTTGATAATCCAGGGGTACGACAGATGGAGGTCCTTAGATATGTGGATGGCGTTTACCAACTGAGAGACAATTATAGATGGAAGGCAGATCTTTGACCTTCTGGCAACTGAGTATACGATCATGGTCATAAGGCCGGTCAGGTCGGACCTGTTGGTACTTCTGGGGTAGATGTTAGTGGCGAAGATACCATGCAAGATCCGAAATTTGGGATCCATATACTTAGCCTTTAATGCATTCCCTTGATGTTAGGGGATATCCCTAGCATTGCAAAGATACTTAGTGACCCTGGATCAAATGTCTGTGTTATCAAGATCCATCTCTAGGATACCTTTCAGGACCATGTTGAGTCCAATAGTCTCACTTATTGTGGCCGGAGTGATAAACACATCATACCCATCCATAGATACCATGAACGATAGAGGATCAGCCACCGGTGAATGACATGCAGTAAGGAAGTTGCGTGTTCTCTCAAGTTGGCATGGCCCACCAAAGTCCAGAACAGGCAGCCAATCTATTGCGGCAAACAGGGGTTTCAATTTGTATAGTTTGAGGCATTCCCTGTCTACCCTTCTTTCATGAATAAGCTTCCTGCCCATGTATTTGGGTGGTCGTGCACTTGCTCCAATTGAAAGAGGTGGTGCCGGAGATTCGGTCTGGGACCCACCTCGAGAGGTCTGTGATCTTTGTCGAGTGGGGATCCCACTTTCTGGGGCCCTCACCCTGACTCTCGAGGCGAGTACCTTTTATCGAGTGGCTATTGAAGATTCCCCAGGGCTGGACGCAACCCCTTTGTCCTTTCCCATATGATAGATAGAAGGATGAACGTTTTGGGAAAAATGATAAAAAAAACTGACAGAACCGACAAATACCCACTAGAGAAAGAACTCTTGACGTGTTAGAAGGGTATTAGTAGGTTTGTAGAATGCTTTAGGTCATCTAACGTGGCTCCAACTGATTTGGTCGAGAGAATTGAGCAAAGAGGGTGACAGTGAAAACCTTGAGAAAATTACCCCCTTTCTCGTTTCGCTGGCTTTTTATCGGGCGGCATCTGTCGATATGTTCGACCATTGTTTCGATAATATCGAGAGGTTACTTATCGATTCTATCGAGTTCGTTTCCGATATCATTCTTGGCTGTTCGACTTTTCATATCCTAAAGAGGTGTCGATAATATTGACCTTTTATTGATAAATTGAGAATGTCATATCGATAGTTATATCGAAGTTGAAGATTTTCAGTTTTCAACATTCAAACAGATCTTCAAATTTACTTTTTGTATTTCTATCAATAGCATACTTAGCAAAAATTATGTACACACACTGTACACAGCAAAATTATAAACATTTGATTGGTTATACAAAAAGAGGAGGTGAAGCACCTCAGATATATCATTTGATGTTTAGCAAAAATGTTTCCTCATTTTAGCACAGGTTCAGATTCTGATACATGATCTGAGCTAGTTCTTTCTTACCCATTTCATTTTGTTGATCAATTTGAGTGGTGGACCAGGAGCATTGTTTCTATCCATATCCTTCAGAGGACTCTTGAAGTTCTGTACTTTTCTGGTTGACAATTTGTTAACATGATTCTGACTAGAGTCAGGTTGAGTCTTCCTAGGATTTATGCATTCAAAATTATAATGACTTAAATCACCACACAAATAACATGCTGGAGTTGTTCTAGTTTTGCTTCTAGAAGCAGCAAATTTTTCAGTTCTGGGAGCTGCATTTCCAATCTTTTATTTATGTTTTTCATATCCGAGACCGCTTTTATCCTTTCCAGGTCTTTCCAATCCTAACAATTTTTCTAGTTTTTCGCCATTCTGGGAAAACTTATAATTTATCTTGGCTGCCTTCTTAGATTCTTCCAGATCAAACAGGAGTATATGATTTTTGTTTTGAAGAAGCATATTTTTGTCTTCTAATTGCTCAACCTGTTTGTTCAATTTTTCAGACTCGTTTTTAAGATGAGTATTGACTTGCTCAAGTCTATCATTATCCATATGATATTGCAGCAGATCATTTATCAATTGTGTGTTGATTTCCAGTGATTTATTTCGATTTCTTCTTCTTCTTTTTCTTCAGTTTCCTCATTGTTTGATGAAAATGATTCAGTGGCTAGCTGTTCTTCTTCAGATTCATTTGGAATGATCGAAGCAGTGGAGACCATAAATATTTTTAAGGATTTCTGATCTCCGTCGCTTTCTGAGTCACTAGATTCTAAATTTGACTCCTCAGTATCATCCCACGTGGCAGCCACAGCCTTGCTCTTGGTTTTTCTATTTGAGCATTCAGTAGATAGGTGTCCATACTCTTGACAGGCATAACATTGTGGTTCTTTGGTTCTTCTATCAAATTTGCCTGCAAAAGGTTTGTTGTCCACTTTTCTACCTTTGGAAGGCCGACCACGATTCTTTTGAAAGAATCTCTTGAATTTTTGTGCCAGCAAAGCCACTTCTTTATCTTCGTCTTCTTTTTCACTCTCACTGTCCTCATGTCTTGTTTTCTTAGAAGTTTTTAGGACAGTGTTTTTAGATTTTTAGGATTGTGTGAAGTGTAGTTCAAAAGTTTGTAGGGAACCTACCAGTTCTTCTACTTTCATTTCATCTATGTTCCTACACTCCTCAATTGTTGTAACCTTGGGATTAAACCGTTCTGGTAGGGATCTTAGAATTTTCCTACAAATTTTCGATACCGGAACTTTTTCTCCCAATCCACCCATGGAGTTGTAAATAATATTCAACTTGGTGAAAAACTCCATAAACGTCTCATGCTCTTCCATTCTAAGACTTTCGAACTGTGAAGTCAGGAGTTGAAGTTTGGATCGCTTTACAGTGCTTGTGCCTTCATGGGTTGTTTCCAATAAATCCCATGCTTCCTTGGATGTCCCACACATACTTATTTGATTGAATATATCTTAGGACACGGCACAGTAAATAGCATTCATAGCCTTGGCTTCAGATGTCTGCCTTTCTTTGTCGAATGCTGTCCACTTTTCTTTGAATTTGGGCTTTGTGATTGTTGTGCCACTATCAAGTACGATTTGTTCAGTAGGTGGCACATATCCACTTTTAACAATATCCCAAACATCATGATCCAAAGATCTTAGAAAGTAGTGCATCTCAGCCTTCTAGTATGCATAGTTAGAGCCGTCAAATACTGGAGGTCTAGTGACTGATGAGCCCTCTTCTTTGGCCATATTCCAATCTTCAGTCAAGATCACTCTCTAGGCGGTGAAGAAATGGTGGTTAAGACCGCACTAGTTGAAGAAGGAATATGCCAATGTGTCCTAGAGGGGGGTGAATAGGACTTTTTAAAAGTTTTTATGGTTTATCTAAAATCCTATTTCACTAATCCTTTTAAATATACAATTATCAGAATTACTCAAATGTAACTCTACTGGCTTCCAAGCCTGGTAGAGGATCTAATCACAAACTTCTTAAAGAGTAAGCAATATAGAGCCTAGTTTATGATGGATATGACTGTGTAAGTATGTATAGTGTGATCAAATATTCAGATGAGGAAGTATTAAAGAAAATCACACAATCATAAAAATAGCAATCTCAAACACAATCATTTTATAGTGGTTCGACGATAAGTCTACTCCACTCCCGGCTGCCGCACTCAACCCTTGAGTGTACCGGATTTCACTAAGGAGGTTTTCCAAGGTTCACCTCAAACCTAAGGTTTTAAATCAGGTTCACCTTCAACTTTTACATAGAGGTTTCTACTCGGTTCACCTCTAACCCTGGAGTTTTACTGGTTCACTCCTAACTAGATGTTTATGCTCTCCATAGATCAAGGGTCCACACAACGCACCCGGATGTTTATGCTCTCCACAGAGCAAGTGTCCACACAACACACCCAGATGTTTATGCTCTCCATACAGTAAGGGTCCACACAATGCACACACTACGTACACTCCCGCCGGAGGCCTCCTTGAGGACTTGAAAGGGTGAGAACCACTTAAGACCTGTCATGCCCCAAACTCAGAAACCGGGCTCACAAAATTTCCGATCGCCGAATCCGGCGCTGACAGCCTCCGTAGAACCCCATTCTCGGCTCTCAGCGCCCGTACGCCAGGTTCCGATCCTGGGATGCTACGAGGAGGATTTTCAACATCTGTTTAGTTCGTAATAAGCATAACCAAAGGCATAACCCACAAACAACAACCAAAAACTCCATCACATTTCCACTATGATCAAAAACTTTACAAGTACAATGAGCATAAAGGGAAATACAGTGAGAATGGACAAAAACTCCAAAAAGATCTGCTCTGCGCTCTTGCCTCAGCGCTGCTGCGTCCTCACGTCACCTGCACGCAACGGTTGTGCATAAGCTTATAGAAAGCTTAGAGGGTGGTGAAAGTGTGTGCGCAAGGTAGTAATGCAGACATGTAGTATCAGAGTAATGCGAAACATGCTGATGAATCCATGAATACCACTAGCCGTACCAAGGCTATGCGATGCAAGGCATGAAAGATGTCGGCCATACCAAGGCCATGCGATGCGAAATGTAACTCAAGCATACAAATCCTCATCTAAGTCCACATATCGGTACAACTCATCTCTGGAATATAACCGGGGTCTAGTACACTCTAAACCAGATTGTTGCCCCATCGCGCATAATAAGGTAAGTGGAAGAGACCTCACTACCTGCCTGCCAATATCGGGCGCGGCTCGTCGATAGCGGACCCATTCCTCGAGCTGGTCAAACTCAGCCTAGCATTGCCCCCTCCTCTCGGGCGGGTAAGGCCGTACCCCCTTCCAACAGACCACGACATAGTGGAAAGCACGACCTTCTGGTAATTAGCCCTCGGCGCTCATGCACCCACTCGGTCTAGACGTTGGAGCAACCTCTTGGTACCATAAGGGTTTAGGGAATTTCACCCAGGGATATCTATAGCACCCCATGTAGAACAAGATTTTCGGTATTCAATCCTGCCAACCATGATATACCTGTGGTGGCTACGACCCTGATGTCGCTAGGGCGTATAGTAACCATATCACACGATGCGAATGCATGAATCACACTATCCAGTCATGCAGCAATCCTGCGCATCTCGTGCGCTCATGTGGGGCAACACCGCCTAACCGGGAGCCCCTAAACAATATGCCTGAAGGCATATGCTATGATCAGTCACTTCTCATATCAAGCATACATATAATGCGTATGATCATGAATCATGGAACTATACTAAACATGTTATATGGGATAGATGTTGTTCATAAGGAGATGGGCCTAGACGACCTACAAGTATGGGCCTAACAATGGGCCCTAGGGAGAATCAGAATGCGGACATTTAACCAACATTATTCTACAATGTGGATGTCAAACCAACATTGCTCCCAAGGCATTGCCCGTCGTAAACATCATTACATAAACTATGTTAGGCTCACACATTGCAATGGACCTTAGGTACATCCCATTGGGCTTTAAATACATCGAATGGGCCATATCACATGGGCCTTACATTCATCAAATGGGCCGCATTAATGGGCCTCACCAACGGGCCTAATTACATTGCAATGGGCCATAACCCATGGGCCTTAGAATGCATCAAAATGGGCCTCGTAACATGGGCCTTTCATTCACATCAAAGCGGGCCTCAACAATGGGCCATGATTATGGCAAGGTGGGCCTAATCACTTGGGCCTTTATGCATATCAAAGTGGGCCTCAATGGATGGGCCACAAATGGCCCAAGATGGGTCTCATAATATGACAAAGTGGGCCCACTTGAACTATGGTCTGACTCATTCTTTGGCTCACGCCATGAAATGAGCCTACAAATAGATGGACAGTTTGCATGCAACACTAGCATCATGGTGGGCCCCATGAAGGCCCAACATCAGGTATTCGTATATTACATAATATATATATATATATATATACATAATATATATGTACCCATAATATATATATATATAATATATATATACCCACACGGCCACACGTGCACACACCACACGCACATACATCGTACACACGCCACATGCACAAGCACGCACTCACATACACCCACCCACCCAGGCACGCACCCACGCACACGCTATGGGCTCCACCGTCCAGCGGACGGTGGGATAAAACACATGAATCATGTGGGCTCCACGTGGGGCCCACTGTAATGTTTACATGCCATCTAACCCGTTGACAAGGTCACACGGACCTGAGTGAACGAAAAATTTTCATCTTGATCCAAAACTTCTGTGGCCCATAAAAAGGGTTTCAATGGCAGAGGTTTAATCCCACTGTTTCCTTTGGTGTGGGCCGCCAGAACAGTGGATGGGCCTGATCTTTGGAGGGGGCCCACTCCATGAAGGGGCCCACCCAATGAACGGGATGGATGACACATATACATCATGGTGGGGCCCACTAGTGGAGCGTGGGTGGGTCGTCGCCGACCGCTTGCCGCCAGTAAAGCGACGGCGTGGCGGCGCCTTTGCCGACACGGCAAGCGATCCGCACTACCTCCTTCTTTCCTTTTTCTTTTTTTTTTTTGGGAAAATTACATGTGGGGCCCACTTTAGGTAAATCCACACCGTCCAACAGATTCCAGGGCTCAAAATACACAAAATAAGCCTAATATATAATATATTTGGTATGTAAATAAAGCAAGGTGGGCCCTAAAAGTTTTGAACGGTAAAAAAACTGAGTTTTTCCATGGTATGGCCCGCCTGATTATTGGATTTACCTCATTTTCCGCTCAACGCCTAAAATGAGGCAAGAAATAGAATGGACGGTATGGATTGAATATATATATCAAGGTGGGGCCTGCATAAGTGGCCCACCCAAAAACCCTTCTCTTTGTCCTTTTTTTTTCCTCTGCTGTAGCCACCTCCATAGGATCGGTGCTAAGACCTCTGGTGTGAAACGAGGTATCCTTCACTCGGTCAGCTGGGCGTGGGCCAGCGTTGCAACGAGGTATCTTCACTTGGTCTACTACTTGAGCAAGGGGCTGAGTGGGCCCACCTCAGTTCACATTTCACTGACGGCCACTCCCATTGTTAGCCATCTAAAGGTGGGCCCCCAATAGATGGTTGGGATGGTACAAAAACATCATGGTGTGTTCCACATGGATGGGGTCCACCGAAAATGGCATGGATGATAACATACATGTTAGGAGGGCCACAATCATAGAAAGAGAGAGAGAGAGAGAGAGAGAGAGAGAGAGAGAGGAAGAGAGGGAGACATCGACAATATCGGAGGGACCCCGCCACTATGGGCCCCTCTTGCATTCAACATACATCAAAGTGGGTCCCGCTACACATGGGCCCATTAAATCCAAAATCCAACGGTGGGGATCCCTTCTCCACCAAAGTAGACGGTCTAGATGACCCTAGGTATACAAGAAAATAAATATCATGATGATCAAAGTGGGCCATCGGCCACATTTTAGGGTCCCAAGTGAGATCCAAACCATTGATCGGTTGGCCTCACTTGGCTCATCGTAAAAGAAATGAAAACTACTCTATTAAAGCACCCACCACTTAATCTTCTTACTCCTAAGGGTTCCTTAGCTCCTTAGCTTCGATTCCAATGGAGGAGATGAGGAATGGATGGCTAAGATGAGGGATCTTGCGATGGAAAGGTGGGCCACACTTGTGGTTCTCTTGGAAGGGCTTGGAGAGGCTCATACGTATGGGGCTCTCTCTCTTGCTTGGAAAGGGGATTTTGAGAAATGAAATGAGAGAGAGGGTTGTAAAGAAAGAGGAGTGATGGGTGATGGATGTGTTGATGTGGTGAGTGATGGGTGTAAGAACTTTTTGACTTTTGTGGCCATTTGTGTAAGAAAAGTATGGGCTTTGTAAGAAACTTTTGACTTTGGGGTTGCTTGGGGAAGGGTGAAAAGGTGATGTGCACTTGACATGTACTTGACATATTAAGATTGATGGATTGATGGATTGATGTGACACATTGTAGAGATTCTCTCGAAATTCGTACGCGCAATGTTTTCCTCGCACCAAATGCTGGCCCGCATCTCCTGACCAGAGTATCACCTCGGCGCGTGAGTCGCGGCATCGGAACCGCGGCGACGGTGCGGTCGCATTGGTACAAGTCTCGGTTTGAGTCGGCATGGGTTGACGACATATAAATCAGGGTCACGCGCAAGGCCGATTAAGGATCAAAGGTTGTCGGAATTCGACCGGAAAGACCGCAGGAACCTACGGAATGGTACGATTTAGGATACGGGTCTTACAAGACCCAATCCTAGAAAGGAATGATCACAAGTGTCCTCTGGACTCTAAATACTTACAGATAAGTTGATGAGTCTCATTCAACACAATGCCGAAGATCTCCTCCTCCTTGTTGACGAAGAGTCTTTTGGTCCCTTGATCCACAACACAAGATAATATACCTATATTAGGCTTCGAGTTGGGTCAAGGCGAAGATGAAATCCTATTCTCAAAATATTTTCCTATAAGGAATGTAGTGCGATTCCAATCTTATGCATTCAAGGCATCCTAGCTTAATGATCTGCCATTAAGTTAGTAGCTGGAGGATCCTTGAATGCGGAAGTTCATTACCTAATCAACTCTATTAAATGTTAATGGTGAAGGTGGATTGGAGGATGAACTCCCTTGAGAGAAAGGGCTTTAGATATAAGATATAAGTTGAAACACTCAAAAGCTCTCTCTACTTTCTCTCAGAGCAACAAATGACAAGTCCTCTATATAAAGGCAAAAAGTTTCAACGTATATAAAATGGTCACATTTATGACAGAGTTCGATATCATCGAGTAGGTTTGATATCATCGAGCGTATACTCTCGATAGCATCGATGGTCTACTCGATGACTTGGACTCAATGTCATATGATTTTGAAACTCTTTGCCAAATGGTCAATGAATCGAAACTATTGTCGATGTCATCGGATTTCGAACTCCGATTCCATTGATTACAGGTTTGATTAATTGACACTTGAAAAATGAGAGAGACTTAACTATGAGATATTTCAGGTTTTCATGAATGATTGGGGGAACCTTCGAGATCATCGGAATTTGAATGTTGATGATATCGAGATCAGAGTCGATGCATCGATAAATCCAGCAGATTTGTTTTTAAGCTTGCTGAACGATTTGTGTCCTTGTTCGATGCAATCGACCTGGTGCCGATATCATCGATATTTGAAGATCGATTCTATCGAAGGGCCCTCAACCATAGTTAAAAACAACCTGAAATATCTGTTGTAAGAAATGCGCGCCCATTATCGATATCATCGATGAACCACCGATCTTATCGATATTTGAATTCAGATCATATCGGACGGTCATCGATATATCGAAGGAATTTGAAATTTTCATTAAAAAACAGGGGCTCCGGAAATCTGCTTATCGATCTTATCGAGCCACTCCCGATGGACTCGAGATTTGAATATCAATGATATCGATAAGTGTATCGGTACATCGATAATTCGTCCAGATATGTTATCAAGTTGCTGGACATATTTAGTACTTTTATCGATGATATCGATAGGTGTATCGATACATCGATAAATCCATCCAGATGAGTATTTAGTTGCTGGACACTTTTGGTCCTCATATCGATAATATCGGTAAGGTATTGAGGACATCGAAAGAGCAAGTCGATCATATCGAGGATGCATCAATAAAATCGACAAGGCGAGAAAAACTTACAGATTTTCCTATTTGCAAACATTTTCTCACCTTAAAACCCCTAAGATGTCTATCTTGTTTTAAGGATTTTAATCATCTGGTGTTTTGGGATATGGGATGTGAGGCTATGATTTACCTATGACGAGCTTCCACACATTCGGATGAGGCAGATGCTTGAATTGTTCTTCCTATTGAGCTCTGTAGACAGTCTGACCCACCACTCATGTAACTTGACAAACCAGGGCACTTTCAGTAGGGAGGGGGCCACACTTGACTCTTCTCATGGAAAGCTTGGACGTCCACACTCTTGGTTGCTTATGAGTGAAGAGAGAAATGAGAGAGGAGAGGATGTCATGGGATGAAAGGGGATGAAATGGTGTAAGGAAAGGATGGATGATGTAAGAGAGGAGACATGAGAGTTGACTTTAGGAATGGGAGAGAGATGGGTTAGGTATGAGTTTATTTGACTTGGTGAAGAGAGAGGTATGGGTGAGTGATGGGTTGTACTTTAATTAATTGATGTGAGGGGTGGTAGAGATTCTCTTGAGATTTGTAATGCATGACATTTCTTCAAAATATACATGGGCCCACAACTCATGGCCTAGGTATCGCATCGGTGCCCAAGACGTGGCGTTGGAACCACGGCGACGGCGCGGTCGCTAAGGTACAAGTTTCGAGTCGATTCGACTCAGATATATGGGATGCGACTTAGGGTTACATGCAAATGTCAGTTACAGGTCGCGGGTCCCCAGAATTCGACCGAGAGGACCACGAGATACTAAGGAATAGTACGAACTAGGTTACGGGCCTTACACGATCAGATTGAAACTCTTTCCCTTCCCCTTAAATGAAAAAGCTAAGACGTGGTTGCACTCACTACGTCCATGATCTATTGGCCGATGGAATGACATGGCATGGGAGTTCATAAAGAAATTCTTCTCAAACCGTCAGATGAACACCATCCGAAAGTCGATCATGAACTTCGCCCAAAAGGAAGATGAGACATTCTTCTAATGTTGGGAGTGGTTCAAGGTTCTTGTCAGTTCATGCCCATAACACGATTTTGAAACGTGGCACATAACAAATTTCTTCTACGATGGACTGACATCTTCCATGTACCAAATGGTCGAGACAATGTGCAATGGGGAATTCATGAACAAGGATGTCGATGATGTGTGAGATTATTTTAACAAACTTGCTGAAAACACACAATCATAAGACATCTCCCCAAGACCCAACACTATTTCAAAGCCTACTCAATTAAAGGAGAAGGGCGGAATATATCTTTTGAAAGAGGAAGACGATATAAATGCTAAAGTGGTTAGTCTCACAAGGAAACTCGAGGCCATGAAACTTAAGAAGGATAAGGGTAAGGAAGTTGTTTGAGATATTTGTGCTTGCAATGTTCATACAACTGAAAATTGTCCAACAATACCCGCTTTTCAAGAAATACTGAATGAGTAATCGAATGCTGTAAACATCTACCAGAGGCCTTTCAAAGGAACCACATCAAATACTTACAACTCCAGCTGGTGACACTATCTAAATTTCAGTTGGAGGAATGGACAAACTGCTACTCCTCAAGCGATCCTTATCCAATTTTTGGATCAAAGGAAACCTCAAGAGGATCCGGTTCTAAAACATATTCAAGACCAAGAGCTACTCAACCAGAATACGTCACAAGCATTCTAAGATATCAAATCAGTAATGGGAACGCATGCATTGTCCATTCAAATGATAAAGTCACACTTAGCAATTGGGGACAAAAGGATGCTTCCAGCTCAAGCTCTCGCCAATTCAAAACCATAATGTGAAATCAGTGGCCCAAGCTCTTTAAATCAATGGAGTAAGCCAAGTCTGTCACCACTCTTAGGAGTGGGAAAACAATTGGCAAATCTATTCCAGTAAGGGCTGAAAAGTCTAAGGACCTGGGAGTAGATGAAACTGATAGACCTAGCAATACTCCATATGAGTTAGAACCAAAACTTCAAAGAAAACTAGTTGCACCATTCCCCTAATGGTTGATTGCACCAAAACCTTTAGTTAACTCTCAGGACATTCTAGAGGTGTTGAAACAAGTGAAAGTTAACATCCATCTTCTCAACACTATGAAACAAATTCCTTCATATGCAAAATTTCTGAAAGACCTATGCACTACTAAGTGGCGGCAGAATATTAAAAATAAAAGTTTTCTAATAGAAAAGTGAGTCCTATCTTTAAGTAAGATGTGCTACAAAAATATAAAGACCCTTGTAGCCCAACTATTACTTATATAATTAGGAATCACCGGATTGAGAATGCACTCCTTAACTTGAGGGCAAGCGTAAATCTGATCCCCTACTCGGTCTACGAACAATTGGGTCTAGGTGAATTAAAACCCACTCGAACCACATTAAAACTTGTTGATTACTTAGTTCATATACCAAGAAGGATGATTGAGGATGTATTGGTCCAAGTTGATAAATTCTACTATCTAGTAGATTTTATCATCCTAGACACTCAACCCATCGCAGATATGAGCACTCAAATCCCTGTCATCCTTGGCCGCCCGTTCTTTACTACATCCAATACTATCATCAATTGTAGGAATGGGGTCATGAATTTGTCTTTCAGAAATATAACATTGGAGCTTAATATCTTTTTCAATTTGAGCAAGCAGGCAGAGGATGATGACGAAAGCCATGACATTAATATGATTGATTCTTTCGTGGAAGATAGAGCAATCCTAACTCTATATTCTGACACTCTATGAAATGCTTGGCCCACTCCCCTGATTTGGATGATGACATGATTAGGGAGATGGATGTCATGCTTGATGCTACGTCGGTACTTGAAGTTAACCGGTGGAGGCCACAATTTAAAGAAATACCCCAAACTGATGTAGTGCCTCTACCGTCTAGCCTCAAAGCACTGAAGCTTGACCTAAAACCTTTGCTATTTGATCTCAAATATGTCTATTTAGGTTAAGATGAGACATACCCGGTAGTAATTTCTTCCCATCTTGAGCAAGAATAGGAGAGTATGCTTATCTCTACTCTCATTGAGCTTGGCTTGTTTGCAAAAGCTTTCGAGTCGAGCTAGTGGATCGAGTCAAGTCAAGCTTACCTTAAGTTGAGTCGAGCCTGTTCTCACGTCAATTTATAATATTTTTTGCTAAAAAATATAAATTAAAAGTCAACAATATTATGTCTAAAATGTGTCACATGCCACATTATTAAGACAAAAAAAGTGTCATATATACCTCTGGATACCAGATGTTGGTCCTCAACTTCAAATCCAAAAGGCAAAAACACATCCCAAAATATAAAAGCTTAAACAAATTTTTAAAAGCTTACATTCCTTCAAGCAATTTTAGATGCATTCTGGACTTCGTCTTCACTTCCATTCTCGTCCTCATACTCTTCATCATTGAAACTGTTACTGCCCCAAATTGGATGCAACCAATCTTGCGTACACATCGTTGCTTTAATTGTTTTTGAGGTGAGTGAGCTTCGATACTTGCTAACAACCTTGCTCCCTATGCTAAAAGCTGATTCTAATGCCACGGTCGAAATTAGAATTGATAACATGTCTCGTGCCATTATCGAAAGTCTAGGGTATTCACGAGGTCTCGACTTTCACCACTGTAAAACATCAAAACCATCTTCTTGTAACCTTATGACCGGCTCCTTTAGATACTTCTCCACTTCTGATTTAGTTTTATACGTATCTATTTCTTCTTCGTCCAAAAAAGACATAAAGTCACGAAGTCACTTTCCTTTAGTAGAAGTACTACCTGCCTCAGTAGATTGATGAGTAACTATTGTACTGGATGTTACGGCCAAAGTACCAACATATGAAGTGAACAACTCTTCAACTATAGCATGAATAATGGTCGTCTTCGCTAAAACTCTTTCAAAACTGGAATAAAGTGATCTAAAAAAATACTTAACCATTGCTGTCTTGTAACCGTGGATCCATAACAACTGTAATGGCCATTAACAAATGACAGTCAGCCCAATACTTATCGAATTTCATTCACACTCCCAAAGCCATCATTTGTAAAAAATTTGGACCCTCATCAACACACTTTTTTATAGCATCCATAATGAAAGTAATTTATGGAGGAAACTGATTTGCCGTAGGATACTTATTCCCTGAAAATATCTTCGTGCAGTCGTAAAAAACTTTAAGAAACTGATGAACATGTTCAGCTTTCGTCTAGTCTTCATCACTAGGCACGTATGTGTACATTTTATCACGCGTCGCAAGTTCAGGGAATGCAACTTTAAATTCGAAAATCGGGCTCACAAAATTCCCTATCACCGAATCTAGTGTTAACAGCCTCCATAGTACTCCATTCTCGGCTCCTAGCACCCATATGTCAGATTCCCTGGGATCCTACAAGGAGGATTTTCTAATGTACATTTAACTTGTAATAAGCATAACCACAAGTTTACCCAAATCACAAAAGTAACATCATCATCACATATCCACTAACATAAACAGTTAAATATAGTGCCGAAATGGAAATACATATTTAATAATCAAAGCTCCAGAAGATAGCTGCACACTCCAAGTTTAACGCTGCTGCGACCTAAAGCCACCTGCACGCATCTATCGTGCATAAGCTTATAGAAAGCTTAGAGGGTGGTGTAAGTGTGTGCGCAAGGTAAGTGCCAAGTATACAATATCAAAGCAATGCGAAAACATGCTGGTAAGTCTATAAATATCATCAGCCTTATCCAGGTTGTGCGATGGAAAAACATAATAAGCCAATATCATATACTGAGAATGCAATGCAATATGTAAATCCTTACGAGTCCACGAATGCCGTAAATCTCATATAGGCCATATAAATGCAAAAATGTAGCAACCCAGAATACTATATGCCATGGATGTAATGCAATATGCGATGCAAATGAAATGACCAAGCTGGAGTGTGAAGTCAGGATGATAGTATGTAGTATCGCAGGCTATGGGGTCCATTACAAGGGACTTCTATCCAAACCAGTCCCATACCTAAATTTGGATATTCAGACTCAATGTGGTAGACTCTTGACCTCAGGTTGGTCGTGCGCCCCAACCGAAATCTTGGCCATTGTGAAGGTACACATATCAATTAGTTGCGCACCACTAACCCGAGTGGATAGTGAATGAATGAATGAATGAATGAGTAAAATGTTGAGTATAAAATTCCTGCTCGATAAGTCCACATATCAATACTGTATATCTCTGGGATCATCACCGGGGTTTAGTACACTCTACACGCGATCGCCACCCACTGGACGTGCAACCATGCAAGTGGAAGAGATCTCACTATCTGCCTGGCCAGTAGTCAGCCAATATCTACCCGACATGTCGATAGCGGACCCATTTATGAGCTAGTTAACTCAGCCTAACTATGCCCCCTACCCTCAGGCGGGTAAGGCCACACCCACTTCCAACCGACCACGGCATAGTGGGAGACGCGACCTGCTAGTATTTGGCACTCGGGCGCTCATGTATCCACCCAGTCTAGACGTTGGAGCGTCTCCTGGCCACAAAGGTTTAGGGACTTTCACCTAGGGACATCTATGACACCCCATGTAGAAAAAGATTTTCGGTGTCCCATCTGACCATCCACAATATGCTTGTGGAGGCTATGACCCTGATGTCGCTAAGGCGTATAGTTGTCATACCACAAAATACAAAATGCATAAGTCACACAGTCCAATCATGCATCAATCCTGCGCATACCGTGTGCTCATGTGGGATGACTTCGCCTATCAGGGAGTCTCATAAACAACCTGCCTTATGACATATGTAATGGTCAACCACATCTCATAAGGAACATGTAGATGATACTTATGGGCAAGTATCATGATGTTATGCTATCACATACTCATAATTAGTATCGATAACCGACACCGATAATCCACATTAATAATCGGCCTCGATAATTGGCATCGATGATCAGCATCAGCCTCTATAATCGGTACCGATAATCAGCATCGATGATCGACACCAATAATCGGCCTTGATAATTGACATTGATAATCAGCACCGACACAACATCGATAATCAACACCGATAATCTGCATCAATAATCGGCCTAACAAAGGGCTTAAGGGAAGGTCACAACATGGACATTTAACCATCATTGCCCATCAATGTGGACATTTAACTAACATTGCTCCCAAGGAGTGGCCCACATAGAGCCTAACATAACATATAGTGGGCCCATGGTCTCACACAAGGCCTCACATACAACATAATTGGCCTCATGCAAGGGCCTCTCATACATCATAATGGGCCTCATTGTATGGGCCATATATACATCACATTTGGCCTTAACATAAGGGCCTCAAATACATCACGATGGGCCACATCCATGGGCCTCAAATATGTCACAATGAGCCTCACCAAATGGGCTGTAATTATATCACATTGAGCCTCATCAAAAGCCATAAATATATCATAATGGGCCTCAACAAATGGGCTACAAGAACATCACAATAGGCCACAAGAACATCACAATCGGCCTCAACAAATGGGCCACAAGAACATCACAATCAGCCTAAAAAAATGGGCCACAAGAACATCACAATGGGTCTCATATGCATCAAGTGGGCCGCACCATCTACACCATTCATCTATTTTAAAGATCAATTAAGAGCATTTCCCACGAGAATTGAATCATATCGGAAAATCATCTGGACCATATCATAAATAGCAGTGGAGATAATGATTTTCACCCTTTAAAATTCCCAGGGCCCACCATAACGTTATTTTCCATCCAATCTGTTCATATGGTCATAAAGACCTAAATGAAGAGGAAAAACAATATCATATTGATCTAGAACTTCTGTGCTCCCAAAAGGGTGCAATGGTGGACGTTCAATCCTCCAGGTGGTCCACCCGCGATTATAACAACTTATACGTCAAGGTGGGTCCCACCTGATCGGACCTTACTGCTATCCAAACAGGTGGATGGTTTAGATATAACAACTTATATGTCAAGGTGGGTCCCACCTAATCGGACCTTGCTACTATCCAAACAGGTGGACGGTTTAGATATAACAACTATCGGACTCCATATGTCAAGGTGGGTCCCACCTAATGGACGGACGCATGCCCATGATTATCCATATATTGGAGGGTGGGAAACCCATACATCGGTGGGTCCCGGTTTAGATGTAGCATTACATACATATATCGACCCATAAAGACCCTAGCTTGGTGACGCCGATCAAGATGGGCCTTGGTGACGTGTACAAAACTAGGAGGGTCATTGGTCCCCACCGTCTGAAAAGCATACCATGGGACCTGGGATATAACGCCATGCCCATGATCATAGATAAACATAGCATCATTGGGAGGTGGGCGTGGATAAAAACCCATACAGTCCCGGTGGGCCAATATGGACGGTGGATAAAACACATATATCATGGTTTGGTCATTACATCAGATGGAGCCCATACATCATAGCCCCAGTGGCTAACGTCCATGTAAATAATCCCCACCATAGATCTTGGTGATGGACTTACGGTTGGGATATACAAACCAATATCATTAGGAGGTCCCATCGTCCACAATATGATGGTGGGATATATAAAACATACCATGGTGGGACGGCTTGGATAGTGTATCTCATCAAGGAGGGGGGGGGGGGGTGGTTCATTGGGGTGATCCCACCACGTGGACGGTTGGGATAAAATCCGTACATCATAGTTTGTAACGCCCCGGATTTTTGCCAACCTGGGATTAGACGTCCTTAGGCAATGGGTCAATCATAATACCTCATTAACTTGTCAGAACTGAATCCCATAGTCTAAAATCACTTCTGAACCTATTTCCTTCACAAATCCAACCCTTCACTACCTTGTGCTTTCAATTTTTCAAAGCACTTTAGCCCTAAACACTAACTTAAACTAGCTAAGTAGTAAAACTTGGATCACTTTAGACAGAAATCTTACAGGACTAAATCCTTTAGAAATTAAGTGAGATTTAGCTAGTGTTAAACTAGAGTGCCTGTGAAATTAGCACCAATCACTTTAAATATGTTCTGCAAGACTCAAAACTTGTAGAATCATTGATGCTAGGTTACCCTAAAACTTAGGATCAATCTCATTACCCGCACTAAGCATCACGGAAGCATCTCGAAACTTTTAACACGAAGTTATAGGTACAGACCGCACATCGGAAATCCGATTAACACGAAGTTAAGGAACTAGGACCGCCCACGGGCTTGACAACCACCTCTAAATCAGGTCCACCGATGTCCCACGACCATTCGCTTGAGTCCGAGCGAGGAGTGTGAGAAAACACTATTCCCTTTACAAAATAAATATATGGAATACATGATCGCATCATTCGGTGCACCGTGATCGAGGATTACACCCTCGGATCGGAAAAATTTCAGAACATTTACATGTACTTGGAATTTTGGATCGTGGCCCACCGACCGTCGAACTGAAAGTGGTCCGCCACGTGCGATCTGGGAATCCGATCAAGTTGAAAACGTAATCCCACATAGATCCATGTGTGGTGAGCTTAAGTCGATCAAAGGCCACCGAAACACTCTTTTGAGCTCGAACATCGTCGAAATGCTTATAATAGCAGTAACCCTTGAACCTGAGTCTATTTTGGGAAGGTTTGAGACTATATAAGGACCTTAAACCCTCTCTCATGGCAGCCATACGAATTTGAGATTTGAGAGAGGGAAAAGAGAGAGAAAGTGTGGGAGTTGTGGGAAGATCTCCTCGCCTCTACCCGCCGCTATCGGTGCTTAACCACCTCATTCTTCGCTTTTCCGGCGATTCCTAAGGCGTCATTTCTAGGTAATAAACCCTAACCCTAACCTGTTTGGGAGATTTGATTGTTGTAGGTTATGAAATAGCTAACCTATTTCCTTCTCTAGGTTGCCTGGTTGCTAGCTGTACGGAAGCTAGACAAATATCGATTCCGTTGCGCTAGACAAAACCTATCGATTCGTTTCAACGCTTTCAATGTTAGATAATGTAGATTCATGGTGCACATGATGCTTAAGCTAGACAAAAGGTGGATGAGACGCTTTCAATGTTAGATTGGTAGACATGATTCGCATGCAATTGCACATGTACAAGTGTAGCTCAGATTAGAATTGTAGAATTTGGAATTTCACATACTCTAGGTATTCGGATAAAAGCCGTATACGATTTTTTATGGAAATGTATTTGACATTATTCGGTGGATATATGATGTTGGATAAAATACTCGTGGGGCTAAATACCACCATATATATACGGTATTGTAAGAAGTATAATATATATATATGTGTTTGCCATGATTATTTGTATATGATATATAATATATGGATAAATTACTTATTTGCGAAAGGAATCACCGTAATACATGTTTGCTTGTATACACTATGTATGTTGAAAATGCGTATTCTAGAAAATATCGTATACGTATAAATATTGGGAGATGTATTTATCATGATTATTTTCTTGGATAGTAATATATTATACATGGATAAAATACCCACTTGGCTAAAGGATAGCCCTAATACATGTTTTGCTAACATACACCATGTATGTTGGGAGGTATTCTAAGTGTTTGGAAAATGGAATGAGGAATTCTCATTCGTACTCGCCATGACTAATTGTTATGGATTCATGGGGATACCCCTCGACAAAAGGATTTGCCACGACCAATATACACCCCATGAATGAATATGGAACTTGATTCTGTTTGTCATGACTATCCGTCGTGGGTGTACGCGTGTTATGATTGGGGCAACCCCTAGTGATGTCATGTATGTTGTTGGGATGAAAATTCTCAACATATTGTTGTGTGATTAGGAATTGAACATGTATAAACTCATGCTTGTTGTAATGCATATGTTTAAATTTATATTTACATTGTATGATTCATGGGGAGAGCGGGCAACGATTGTCGACCACAGCGGTACATCATAGAGACACAAACAAGCCCGGCAAATTTCTAAACGGATAATATCATACCTTGATTGTATAAGTGGAATCTTGATCCATTACGCTTTATCTAAGTTAGTTATCATGTTTGGGGCTATGATTATAGTCCCAGGACAATCGGAGAGAGAATTCGGGTCGCGATTCATTTGCCACGTGAGATGTGAGAGAGAGAGAGAGAGGCTCGCGAAGTGCTTATGCACTTCATGAGAGAGAGTCAAGTAACCCGATCTGTCTTATGTATGAGTCACTCTTGCCCGAACCTAGGGTACCAAACTTACGGTGAAATCCCTTTTAACCATGGTACCTCGATCCGCTAAGAGATGGCATGGGCTACGTGCCTCCCCGCAGTGACCAAAGCGTGAGCAACCGACTCGTGAGCCGATTATGGTGGTATGGGACACTATATTCGAGTGTCGATACTTACGGCGAGAGCCGAGTACGGGAGACCCGTACTGCGTGTGACGGCGACGAGTCCTCCGTAGTATCTTCGAGTATACTCCAAGGTCCGTGATTGGCGACGAGTCTTTCATAAGGTCCCTGAGCCGAGTACGGTGAGCTTTACAATCCATACATCAAGTGGGTCCCATTACATGTGGGCCCACCAATCAAAATCAACCCTAGAATGGATCATGTTTGGGAATGATACAAGGGAGGTACCTTAGTTTCCCAATCTTCTTTGTTTGATCCTCCTCCACCAAAATGCAAGGTCTTACAAGGAAATTAAACTTCATGATGGGGTCCATGAAGAATGGCCCCATCATGGGATGAATATATGAATCATAGTGGGCCATCGCATGTGCTTAGTAGCCACACTAAGATGATGTCGCATGAGGGTCCAAAGTGAGATTCGTACCATCAATTGAATTGTACCTATGCTTTCTTCGTGCTATCGAGTTGATCACTCACTCCCACCCATCATCAAGCAGAGCCGGACTACTTCTATGGTGATGAGGAGGACAACATATAAATCTGACGCATTGACTGGGCCATGGTACTTGGGATAGAAAACACCACACCGATTCCACTTCATCTAGGCAGCTCTTCCATGGATGTTCCCCTTAGCTCTAAGTGCTTCAACTTTGATGAGTTTATCTCGACCCCGATTTTGGAGATTAAAGTTGGGTCCAGGATGAGAGATGAGAGAGGGAGAAAGAGAGGAGAGAGAGAGAGATGGCATGACACCATAAGGTCCCTTCTCCATGGGAAGCTTGGACGCCCACCTCTCAACGGTGGAGATTCCTTCCACCAAAATGGGGTCTTACTAGGAAATTAAACTTCATAATGGGGTCCATGAAGAATGGGGAGATGGACTCGGCCACAGGGTCCAAAGTGAGATTCGTACCAGAGAGAGAGAGAGAGAGAGAGAGAGAGAGAGAGAGAGAGAGAGAGAGAGAGAGTGATGTATCATGCCCATCATCAAGTGGTCCAAACACCATGATGGGAGCTTGATGGGTGATGGAGATGAGAGAGAGCATGGTGATGTAAGAGTGATGGATGATGGGTGATGGGATGAGAGGGCATGGTGCTTGTTGACTTTTGGGTGAGAGAGGAATGTGTGCCATGCCTTGTTGGTGAAAAAGAGATGGCTAGGTTTGGGTTGGTACTTAACTTAATTGATGTGAAGTTTGGTAGAGATTCTCTCGAAATTAGTAATGCGTGGTGTTTTTCTTGAAATAAATGCAGGCTCACAACTCCTAACTTGGGTATCGCATTGGCGCACGAGACGCGGCGTTGGAACCGCGATGATGGCGCAGTCGCAATGATATAAGTCTCAGACCGAGCCAACTGGGGATGACAGGGTGCGACTCAGGGTTGTGCGTAAATGGTATCTACGTGTTGCGGGTCGCCGGAATTTGACAAGAAGGATCGTGGAAGTCTATGGAATGGTACGGTCTAGGATATGGGTCTTACATTTCATAAGTTGAATTCTAGCGCGTGCAGACATCTAATTTCAATTGCTTTTTAGATTTCAAATCCAAACGTTGGATTATGTCAGTCCACATACTCAGTCTTGAAGGTGACCCCCTTATATATTTAACGCTATCTCGTATATTAGCGATCGTAGAGTCAATTGGTTTCAGTCATTCTTACACAATCAAATTTAGTATGTGGGCACGATATCTGACTTGAAATATTTTACCATCAAAGAATAAATTTTCGGCTACCTTAAATTGACCACGTAAAAAAGAAATCAAAAGTGTCGTTGGAAGAGGCATTATCTAAAGTTCTTGAAGAGATTTTCTTTTCAATGCCCCACTCAACAAGACAATTATAAATGCAATCGAACATTACCACACCAGTATGAAGAGGAGAAACGTAGTAAAAGTTTATACTCTTCTTTTGTAGTTGCCAATCTACATCAACGAAGTGTACAGTTAATGACATATATCCCTTTCTTTTATTCGATGTCGTCCATGAAATAGAGGTGAAGACCGCTTGAGTTGAAGTCGGAATATGCCAAAATCTCTTAGAGGGGGGTGAATAGGACTTTTTAAAGATTTATGAGTTATATTAAAAATCCTATCACTTTAATTCTATCATGTATGCAATTTTTAGGATTACTCAAATGTAACTCTACTAGCTTCCAAGCCAGGTAGAGGATCCAAACACAAACTAATCAAGATATAGCAATATGCAACTTAGTCTATGTTGGATGTGACTGTGTATGTGAGTAAGATGTGATCAGATATATGAATATGAATGCATTATCATGAATCACAGATATAGAAAAGCAATCACAAACACAGTCATTTTGTAGTGGTTCGACGATAAGTCTACTCCACTCCCTGCTGCCGCACTCAACCCTCGAGTGTAACAGATTTCACTAAGGAGGTTTCCTAGGGTTCACCTCAAACCTAAGGTTTTAAATCAGGTTCACCTTTAACCTTTACACGGAGGTTTCTACTCAGTTTACCTCTAACCCTGGAGTTTTACTGGTTCACTCCTAACCAGATGTTTATGCTCTCCATAAAGCAAGGGTCCACACAACGCACCCAGGAGTTTTATTGGTTCACTTCTAACCAGATGTTTATGCTCTCCACAGAGCAAGGGTCCACACAACGCACCCATCATGTACACTCCCGCCGGAGGCCTCCTTGAGGACTTTAAAGGGTGAGAACCACTTAAGACCCAATCCTAGAAAGGAATGATTGCAAGTGTCCTCTTGGACTCTAGATACTTACAAATAAGTTGATGAATCCCGTTAAGCACAATGCCGAAGATCTCCTCCTCCTTGTTGACGAAGAGTCTTCTGCTTCCTTGATCCGCAACACAAAAGATATACTCTCTAAAGGTGCTAGGCTTAGGGTTGGGTCAAGGTTAAGATGGAATCCTACTCTCTAAAGGTTTACCTATATGGAAGGTAGAGTAGTTCCAATCTTATGCATTCAAGGCATCCCAGTTTAATGATTTGTCATTGAGGTAGTAGCTGAAGGATCCTTGAATGCGGAAGTTCATTCCCCAATCCACTCTATTGAATATCAATGATGAGGGTGGATTGGAGGATGAACTCCCACGAGAGAAAGGGCTTAGGGTATAAGATGTAAGTTGAAACACACAAAAGCTCTCTCATTTCTCTCTTACAGCAACAAAAGACAAGTCCTCTATATATAGGCAAAAATCTTCAACGGATATAAAACGGTCACATTTATGACAAAGTTCGATATCATCGAGCAGGTTCGATATCATCGAGCATATACTCTCGATAGCATCGATGGTCTGCTTGATGACTCGGACTCGATGTCATACGTGTTTGAAACTTCTTGCTAATTGGTCGATGAATCGAGACCATGGTCGATGTCATCGGATTTCGAACTCCAATTCTATCGAGGACAGGATCGATCCATCGACATTTAAAAAATGAGAGAGACTTGACTTTGAAATATTTCAGGATTTCAAGATTGATCGGGAAACAATCGATATCATCGGAATTTGAATGTCGATGATATTGAGATCAGAGTCGAGGCATCGATAATTGCAGCTGATTTATCTTGAGCTTGTTGGATAATTTATGGCTTTATTTGATGCAATCGATCTGGTGTCGATATCATCGATATTTGAATATCGATTTTATCGAAGGGCCCCTGATCAAAGTTAAGAATAACCTGAAATATCTGTTGTGAGATATGCGCACCCACGAACGATATCATCGATGAACTTCCGATGTTATCGACATTTGAACTCAGATCATATCGGAAGAGCATCGATGCAATCGAAGACTTTTGAGATTTTCTTTAAAAAACAGGGGCGCCGAAAAACTGTCTGTCGATCTTATCGAGCCACTCTCAATGGACTCGAGATTTGAGTATCGATGATATCGATAGGTGTATCGATACATCGATAATTCGTCCAGATATGTTATGAAGTTGCTGGACATATTTGTACTTATATCGATGATATCGATATGTGTATCGATACATCTATAAATCCGTCCAGATGAATATTTAGTTGCTGGACACTTTTGGTCCTCTCATCAATAATATCTTTAAGGTATTGAGGACATCGACAGAACAGGTCGATTATATCGAGGGTGTTTTGATAAGATCGACAAGGCGAGAAAAACATAGAGATTTTTCTATTTTGAAAAAGCTTTCTCACCTCAAAAACCCTAAGATGTCTATCTTGTTTTAAGGGTTTTAATCACCTGGTGTTTTGAGACATGGGATGTAAGGCTATGATTTACCTATTGCGATCTTCCACACATCCGGTTGAGGCAGACGCTTGAAATAATCTTCCTATCAAGTTCTGTAGCTAGTCTGACTTACCACACACATAACTTGACAAACAAGGGCACTAGCAGGTACACTTTCAGTCCACATATCTGAAGTCAAACTTATTCTTGATAGGATGTTAGAAGAGCTTTTGAATTTTTCTTTTCAATCGCATACATCTTCATGCACTCTCTTTTCACAGTAAGACGAGAGGCCTTCTCACATATGAGATTAAAGAATTTACAAAATTCCATAAAAACTTTACTTTCTACCATGCTAAATGACTTCTCATTAACTATCACCAATCTCGCAAACATTCTTTCATCTTTTCTAGATCAAACTTATAACTGGAGAGTGTAGCTTGAGAGTTGTCATTTTTAGAAGCGGTAAATGAAAGCAGTTGTTGGACTCCGCTCGTCAACGTCTTGGTCTCTTCACACATTTATTAAGATGCCTCTGATAATGAGTAGTAGAAGAACCAGAATGCTTTTCGTAAAGAGTTTTACAATACTTGCATTTAACTTTAACTGAACTATTTGGTAACGTGATCTCATAAAAAAACTCTCATTTCACTGATTTTTTTTTTTTTTCCTTTCACTGAACCTGAAGTTGTTTCAACTTTGTTTTCCAATATGTCTCCCTCCATTATAACATGATATGTAACTGACACACCGATGGTACTTGAGTTTTCCTTACTAGTCATCTATAAATCAAAAGATAACAAGGACAAGGTAAGATCAAGGCTTTTACAGGTTGAAGTAATCAATTAATTACATTTATATGTGTATATATAAATATTTAGTACAAAAAATATTAGGGCCCCTCCGTAAACTGTAACACACGAGTGTTTCAAATACTCCCCTAATAAATAAATCCGCCGAAATACATACATATACATAATTATATATTGTCCCTAATTATTTCAAATTTTGTTTACTAATTGTCTCTAAATATCTTATCTATTCTTACTTATCTCTATCTAGAGGTGCTAATTGTCTCTATCCCAGTCAGTAACATGCCATGTACTGTCCTTACACAGTTTACATGTGAGCTGAAATTTTGGCAACATCTCTCGGTATTCTCCAGATATATGTAAAATTCAATACTAATTAGTTGCCACATGTAATCCATTACACATGGATAGAAGAAACCAATTAGTAAACAACCATATATCTTGAGAAAATATAGGGAGTTGCTACCGAAATTCCAACTATATGCAAACTGAAAATGGGGACAACTTAAGTACATGGTATGGTACCGAACTGTCCAAAATGGGACAATTTAGGAATCCATAAAGAATAAACATTTTTAATTGAATGACTATACTTGTTCAATATAAATTCTTAAACGGGGGGATACATTGCTAAACCACTAGGTGACCTAAATACTAATTAACGACATCAGTTAACAAATAGTCATAACCATAAACGTCTAAAGAACAAATATCGAAATATATAAGAAAATGAATGAGATAATGATTTATAGCACAAATATATAAATATAAAATTATAAAATGTGCCTAAAAATTTATTAAATAGAATAAAGGAAATATTTGATGGAACTTCAATATTAAAATTTTGAAATATATATTACTTTCTATGGATTGAAGAATAGAATAGCCTACCTGATCATTTGGATCTTATCTTCAGGTTTTTGGATTGCTTTGAATACACTAGTCAAAAGTTTGAACCACAGTCACAAAGAGAAAATAGATCCCATATGTGGCTTGAAATCAACCAACAAGACTTGTTTTAGATAGTGGTTAACCCATAATTTGGTGATACAGAAGGAATATCTTATGGGCCCACTACTGATGGACCATGTCCCAAAAATTCCTCAGATTGAAAAATGCTAGTCGTCTCATATAGTTCAGTCAACGTCGTGGACCCACTCAACAGAAATAAAAAAAAATATATGCAAGGGAAAAGAAAAAAAAAAAGAAAAAAGAAAAACAAACACGTCAGTGCATAGGCGCTGCTGCCCAATGACATGAGGAGCGGAAGCCCTCCTTAGGGCGTGTTTAATCCACACCGTCTATCAGCTTTTTTCCAGATCATTTAAGGCCCGGGGCCCAAAAATGAAGAAGATCCAAATCTTACGCTACCCACATCATAGGGATTAGTGGGCCAGGGGCGCTGCCCCCTTTCTGCAGCTAGCTGGTGGGCTACTCATGGGCCCACCCTGCTGCATTTGTTTAATCCACATAGCCAATCTGTTTCTCCAGCTTAATTTTGGGCCTAGTGGCAAAAATGTGGCAGATCATCTCATGTGGGCATCACCACAGAAAATGGTGTGGAAAATGATATCCACCTTTGAAAATTTTCTCAGGGCCTACCCACGCCATCTATCCTTTTCAGAGGTCACACGGATGCAAATATCATCTTGACCCAACTTAGTGTGGGCCCACCATGATACTCTGTGTAGTGCATCCGTCTTACCAGATTGTTTTGAGACAGTCACACAAATCCAATGTTTCATACTTATTTAGCCACGCTGTGCATCTATTTTTTTGGCTTATTTCAGAGCGTGGCCACTGGTCATTAGGGCCCACACTAGGGTGTATGATACCCAACCGTACACCATGTTGCCAGCCCGTGAGCTTCAAAGCTCAGATGGGGCGCACCAAAGGAAACAGTGAGGATTGACATCCACTGTGTGAACATTCTTAAATGAGTCCCACTTAACAGTCCGGATCACTGAACATGGCGCCCACTTTGACGGACTAAACTCCGAGAACGGATTGGCTACTCTCCTTGTGGCCTGCCACAGTGCTATTAGCCAATGGCTAGTGGTTGGTGCTGTGGGCCCCACCATGATGTATGTGTTGATTGAGCGTCCACCATTAAAAAAATTTTGGGGGCCATAAAAGTTTTGGATCAAGCTGATCTTTGTTTTTTCCCTTCATCTAGGTCTGTTTGACTTAATCAATAGATTGGATGCCAAATAAACTGTAAACAACACAGTGGGCCTTAGGAGGATTTTAATGGTGGATATCTAATCACTATCGTTTTCTTGTGGTGTGGTCCACTTGAGATTTTATATCATCATGAGTCGGGATCCTCTGTTATCGGGTCAACAGGATTTTCCTGTTACCCTAGTGGTTTGGCGTCCGAAGCTTTTTTTTTTTTTTTTTTCGGTGAGTGTTGACGTGGACCAATGATTTTTTTAGGGTATTAGGAATTCTCTGTTGACCTAGTAACAGAGGATCCGGACTCTATCATCATACGTCTCGGCAGGTGGGCCCATGGGACCCACAGCCACGGGTGATGGTATTTGCCAGCTTGGCCACAACCCGCAAGGGCCGCAACCTGCAAGGTTGCATGAGCTGTAAGCCTGCAAGTCTGCAACTCGCATGGGCTGCAACAACGACGTAGGAAAAGGAAAGGGAGAGAGAGAGAGAGAGAGAGAGAGAGAGAGAGAGAGTACCAATCTCTTCCAGGCTTCTAGCCTCCAAGCTCTAGCGAATGGTAGGAATTGTTGGATACTTAGATCCGATTTGGGAAGGAGAAATGAAGAACGGTAAAAGAAGGGTAAGGAAAAACTAAGAAGGGGATCCGGGCCTTGGATTTGGGAAGGAGAATGAGAAGAAGAGGAAAGGGAAAAAATTTTGAGAAGGGTGTCCGGTCGGCTACTGTTGTTGCGTTGCTGGCACTACAAGAAATTTTTGTATCAGCGGCGCACTCTCACTAGCAGCCCCAATGAAACACCGGTGTAGATGGAAAATATGCGGCATTTTTACGTGGCCGCTCATGTACGGATAAGCCACCGCCGCTGGAATTAAAAAAAAAAAAAAGGTCTTTTCCCTCTCAAAATTCATCCCCAAATCGCGCCTGCTCTCTCCAAAACCCTTTTTCCCCTCCTCTCCCAAATCGCCGCATCTTCGAATCGCGCCCGCTCTCTCCCAAATCGCGTCATCCCTCCTCTCCCATATCGCCGCTATCTCCCAAATCGTGCACGCTCTCTCCCAAAAACCCTTCCTCTCCCAAATCGCCCCATCCCCAAATCCCCCCATCCCCAAATCCCGAAAGTCTCTCTCTCTCTCTCTCTCTCTCTCTCTCTCTCTCTCTCTCTCTCTCCTCGTTTTCTTCAACGTGTTGTTCCTTCTTCGATCTCTCTCCAACAATCGAAGAAAATTGAAGAAAGAAGAGAAAATCGAAGGTACTCTCTCTCGATCTCTCTCCCTTCATCTCTCTCTCTCTCTCTCTCTCTCTCTCTCTCTCTCTCTCTCTCTCACTTCCCCTTTTGATTATCAAGCAGCGGCAGCCATATCCCCCATTGTCCATGGCTGCTAACATTTGCAAGTTAGTTGTTTGAAGAAATGCTTCAACCAATAACATGTACCACTGTTGTACATTTAATCTCTCTGTTTCTTTCATACTTTTTTCGCCCATCCATGAGTGGACTAACCTGATATATGGGAGGGGAACAATCAACATAGATCCACCTCATTAGGAAGGGCTTTTGCAAACTCATAATCTTTTTCCTTGAGGTGGGAATTGAGTGGTTCTGAGAAGCTAGTATATTGGAAAGAGAGTGACAGTTCGGAAAGGTCTGAGTCCTCTTGGTAGTGGTTTTTGGTTTTGCAAAATGCAACAGGACTGGTAACAACAAATTAATCCTTTTAATGTCCATCTTTAATCATTTGATTTTTGATATAATTTTTCTTTATTTTAATGAATGCAGTAGTTGGCTTCATTTGTAGTATTGTTATAAAGGTTTAGCCTCACGAGGATATTTACCGTGTTCAGGAACCTATAATGATGTTGTAGCCCTGTTCTCAAATTGTTTCACGTGGACCTGTGTAAAGCATTTCTATAACCTGTAGGGAAAAACACCTGCAATTTCTCAACTGTTGTTTTAAACTGATTTTTGGTGTAGCTGATTGGAAATTCAAAAGATTTTATTTTTAGAAAATTTATTATTATTATTATTATTATTATTATTATTATTATTATTATTATTATTATTATTATTATTATTATTAAGTTTGAGTACTGTTTCTGTGATGGGTTTGGCTGAATTCGTATGTTGTTGGATTTTTAGTAACAAAGTCTGATTTAGTTTACTTTGATTCTCTTTTGGCTGAATTCGGTTTTAAAATTTTGAATGTTAGAGAAGTGCTACTGTGATTTGTCTGGATGTATTTAAGTGACTATTTTGTCTATTCTCTACACCATAATGAAGGACCACAGCTAGTCACAGAAAGTTGTGAGGGTGCAAAACAGAGGTTTGTTTTATTTTTTCATTTTTATTTTCAAGTAGTTTGATTTGTGTTTTCTCTAAAACAGAGGCCCTTTTGTCTATTTTATCAGTTAAATGATTGTTAGGCCATGCTATATCCATGATAGGTATGCAATTTAACCACTATGCATAAGACTATGTAGTTCATGATTCTCCACCATAGAAACAATCATGTCTGCAATTTTATTTTTTAATTTTGGTTTTTTCTTCTTATTATTTAATCCTATTTAAAATTTAAATTTTTGAAGTATTGTGTAACTTATGTTACATGCTTATAGAGGGCTGAATGCTACACAGCATGCTATTGCTATTTAAAACACAGGTTCCAGCAAAGAGCTAAGGGAAGTATCCTCCACTTGAACCTTTCATAAGATGTAAAAAGATCCTTGTTCCAACTAAGGAATGTTTCCCTGAGGCCCACCCTCATTATCCACTTGATGCTGATCAACTAATAAAAAAATTTACTCCACAGGGCTGAGTAATGTGGAGCTACAATTTATAAATTAAATGGATGATTTCTTTGATCCCATGAGCTACAATGCCCTTTTTGGTATGTTGGATGATTGCATTGATCCTGTGAGCTACAATTTATAAATTAAATGGATGGAAAAGAAAAATGCAGAAATTATTCTGACATTGTGACCAATTTGAGTGGGCTTGGCTTACTTCTTTTGAAGTAGTATCTACATGTTGGGCTCAACCTAATGGATAGTTTGGATCCCACACGTGTTGAGGTGCATATGTGCTTTCTTGTACATGCATGTGGGTTTATCAATCCTCATATTATTGAGTTAAATTTCTATGATACTTAGCCATCATTTAAAAAAAAATTGGTGCTTTCTTTAACTGTACGTATGTCATAGTTACACAGAAATTTTGATGACTAAATTGCTGAGCAAATTATTGATGACCAAATTAGAAATTTTCATTTTGAGTGTTTATCATGCGTTTTTGAGTAACCAAAGTTTTTCCAGCAGACTTGCCTCAACAAACTTTCGAGTTTCTAAACTATGTTTCCACCATGTAGATACCTTTGGCTAAATAGTGAGCAAGTCAATCTATGGACAAAAATACTCTTGGGTTGAAATATTAGAACCATTAGCCAAATATGTGCATGGCACTTTCTGACCGTCAATGCAAATATATGGTTACATGTTATGAAAATAAACTATTTAATTTGGGATACTTTTGGGGCACTACCTATCTGCACTTGATTCCAACAGATCAACAATTGACATCATTGAATCATGATGTGCCCTACTTGAAATAACAAAAATGCGAGGATATAATATTATAATGCCATTACCTCAGGCTTCGGGAGTTAGTATATTAAGTGCTACTGCTTGCATTATAGTGATGGGTGTGAGTTGTGAAGGCTAGAATACTTCCCAAATTGCTGTAGGATACTTCAAAACTTTAGTTATTCGGTCAAGATCCTTTTCAATGACCCATATAGTATAAAAGTCAAACTTTAGTAATCTGCCACTGCTTTGCTGCCGTTGCTATCATTGTCTTCTCCAAACAGAAAGAAATATATCTAGAAACAAAACCATCAGCCTCCCATGGCTGACTCTAAAATGATTGATGAAGAAGGCTAAAATAGAATTGCACTCTTAGTCTCCTTCCTCCTTAAAGAGCATCTCTTTCAACCTTGTGCACTCTCCAGATGGCTGAGATAATACCGCCTGACATTTCCCATAGACCACAACAGTTTGCAAATGGCTGAAAACAATTTTAATATTAAACTTGTTAGAGGATTAAACATATCGTTATCATTTGAGAAAACAAACAGTTATAACATTGAACCTGGTAGGGGATTAAACATATTGATATCATTTGAGAATATCTTTGAGAGGAGAGAAAACAAATGGAACATTGAAACCCTCATAACACTTTGAAACCTTAGAATGAGCAGCCATGCTATTAGAATCAATGGACAGCAAACAATCTAACTCAACATATAGGCATGCTTTCAGACTTTGTAAGTGGGGGTAGTAGGGATCCGTGGTTTTAGACTTTTGGATTGAGTTAGACACATCTAAACAGTTTATTTTTATCTTAGTTTAATTATAGAGGGCACATATAAACTCATCTAATCTCTTTAATTTAATCTTAGTTTTATAAGATTATGATTTGTGATTTGAATTTTGCATTTGCATGTCTTTAATTTAATCTCTTCTCTCTCTCTCTCTCTCTCTTTTATTTTTTTATTTTAAATTTTTACTTTTACATGTGGTCACTTAGTCATCATATTTGTAGTGTAAGAGTTCCTATCATACCTTTTAGTAAATTTGCATATAAGTCTTAGGCTCCATTTGGTCATCACATCAATCTTTATGAATATAATTTTTGCTCAAACCAAATGGAGCTTAAGCCCTTTTTTAACTCTGCCAATGCAACTTCTTTCATTGCCGGTCCCAAGCCCGGGTAAAGGAGGAGGGAAAAGGGCATCAAGGTGAGTTGTGTCATTTTCTTCCATTTTATTTTACATACAACGTTAATCTTCAGGTCACTCGACTAATCTTCAAGTCACTTGACTAATTTTCAGGTCACTTGACATAGTCGACATGGCCCACGCTCTGTTTGGTTGTAAGTGAAATTGATCTATGTACTTTCCCTATTTTAAATGTTATGGTCAATAAGAATAGAGCAGCATGAATGTTGGGACATGGATTTCTTGATTGCAAGCTGTGTTTACTATCATGCAAGGCCCATGCATGGACATTTTTGCATATGGGGAGGGCAAAGAGAGAAGATTAACAAGCCGCCATGAAACCGCCGACATCAACACGTTCTCATGGGTGAGGAAAATAGGTTCTCTTGAATTTCCAAATGCACACGCACACACAAAGTAGCTTTCTATTGTTCTTCCAAAGATGTCACAATCTATGCATTAAAATCTGTAAATATATATATGAATATACTGTCATGTCCTGGAATTCTTGTGTATGGTTTGGTTGATTGTTCATTTCTAGCCACAAGGCCATTTTTGTTGTAGTGAGGTGGATATGAACTTATATCATCTTACAGGTAGGCTGAACAGCATGATAATTTGTTGCGTTTACCAATGATTGCTAGGTTGAACAAATTCTTTAAGATTCTTGTTCAATGACCTTTATGGATATTGATCCCAAAAACATTTTAGTGCACTATTTCTAGTCTATATCCATTATATTATGAACTTATGTTTTGTGTTTGCTCTAATATAATAAGATGTCAATTTTAGATATCTTCTCTCCCTCTCTATATCCATTATATTATGATCTCTCCGTATGGGTACCCTTTGGACTTTGACTACCCCAGACAGAATTAGATTGACCGTGCATCTTGTCCTTATCCCAAACATGTGGTTTGGCAGATGAATCATTCGGTTGTTTCCAACAATTTACATCTTGGGATTTAGCATCTTCAACCCTCTCATTTCCTGCATAATTTGATTTCCAACTTCCCCAGGGAGTAGATTGATCAGATTGAATGGGCTGCTTCTTTTGCACTTTTTTCTATTCGAAGAATTAAATCCAGGACACTCCTCTGTTGTTGGTCTTTTAGATTCACTTGCCTCGTGTTTCCTTTTTATTACTATTCCAGCCACCCCATGCATTAGATTGATCTCGACCGTGTCCGGTGCTTTTTCGCATCTCCCATACTATTATTGTCCCACCACCATGAGCATTAGGTGATCTGCTTACGTCTGGTGCATCTTTTCCACATCTCCCACTCTATTACCGCCCCAGCCACCCCAACCATTAGACTGATCTGATTGCGTATGGTGCTTCTTTTCACATCTCCGATACTATTCCAAGAACTAGTTCTGGGCAACTCTGATGATTAGATAGGTTGAGTTGCCTGTGTTTCCATTTTATCAGTATCCCAACTAGACCAAACACTTGTTTTGGATGGTGTTATATCATTTTTGCTTGAATTGGGATGTTTATCAACATCCCAGCCACCCCAACCATTTGATTTGACTTCTGCAGCTGCAGCTGTCTCCAGCATGACATGTTAGCTTTCCCATTCTCAAGTTCCATATCCTCCAAGTTGCACAGAATCTCAGCAGAGTCATTAAACGTTGGCTTCTCAGATGCTGAGTTGAGCTCCGTTGAAGGACAAAACTCCATGTTTCCATTTTCCTCGTAAAGATCATCAACATCTGCACCTAGACATTCATTGCTTACTTCTTTTTCACTAGAAATAGTGCTTACCAAATGGAGGAAATCATACACATCTATTACAACATCTAGATTTGATGCCACCTCTTTCTTGCTCCACATAATCTGAAAAGGTGTTCCTGTGCCAACGGCGACATGTTTACCCCAAGAACATGATGCAACTATACTGGATAGTGAATCCATGTGACACTTTTCAGCTGCTCTCTCAAAACATTTAATTGGCCTAAATAATGTGGCTACTATAAATGGGACTTGAACATTCAAAGAGCGAAATAGGGCCTTGTAGCCAGCAGTATTGAAACCAATAAGATTTCCACTGCATGTCATGCTATTTGCCACAAGCATCAGATGTTCTTTTAGCACGCCTTTTGCAACCATTTTTATAGATGTTGACGCTAAACTGATTGACCAAAAGCACATGAAATTCCAAGCCCAAAGATTCTCTCTCAACCGAATCTCCTGTTCGACTGTTTTCTTATAGAACATGCTGCAAAGTTCATGAAAATATCCCTCAGGTCGATCTTAATTCATTCGAACAAGAAACCAAATTGGGATGTCCTTTTGCTTTGTCCTTCTTACCTTTTGCTTTGTTCAAAGAACTAAAAACATTAAACTTCAGATGCACTTTATCATCTAGATTCAATCAAGTCTTGTTCTAGTAAAAAAGGAATCCAAAGCCATTTTCTCTTCCCACATGAACTGCTGACATAGGTCCCAGTCTATATGTGGCAGGGGTGTATGAATCAAGAAGTCCATCAAGTGGGCCCTAACATGGATGGTGCATGGTTCAAAGCCAAGTTGTTGAACAACCTTACTGATGGCTGAATCATTTTTAGAATCTATCAAATTACCCAAAGTAGATAACTTTAGAATACGAGTCATGATAGGCAGTTTTACAGTTTTCAGGTAGCTTTCCACTTGCAACTCTACAAGTTCATTGTAATTTGATCTCAAGTGAAGCAGCAAAGGTGATATGTCATGAATCTTCTTCTTTATATATTCAAGAATGTACTTGGGAATGTCAAAATCATTCAAGCCAACACTATATCCTTCTAAAAGAGAATCTCCATCAAGAATGGCCGCAACATATTAAAGAACTTAACAGCCTCTTCTGTTCCCTTCTTGTCAAGAACAGAAGTAACAATCTCTGTGAATGATGACTGCAGTAAATCTCTATTGAAATCAATCCTCACCATTTCACTTTTATTGATCAAATGCCTCTCCCCAAAGTAGTCAATAGCTGGCTTTCTTTTAATAGTTTGTGAATCTGCATGGACTGCATGATACTTAAGTTTCTTATTTATCTTAGAACAAGGATTGCATTGGCGATTCTTCATTCCCTGTCATCAACGATCAATCTCAGTTTTCTATTGCACATGCACGGTCCAACAAGGTAATTTGGCCCTTGATCTTTTCCACCATTTTCGGTTGTCAAAATATATCATCGCCACTCGGTGCATCAAATCAAATGAGTGCCAGTCAGACAATTATTTTTGCACCATGCATCTAGGTACTAATATCTTTTGACCTTTCAAAAAAAAGCCTAGATTTTGTTCTAACTGAATATTAAGATGCATGTTTGCATATTTAGGAATAATAAATTTTCCCTTAATGGGGCCTAAAAGCACATATCGTTGACTCAGGGAAACATGGAGAAAATTGTGGATCCATTGATCCATCATGATGCATGCATACACACATTCACAAACACACCTCATCCATCCATCCGTGCAAGCATACATACATCCATCCATACTCCATCCATTCATGAATGCATATACACACATAAAAACATGGATTTCATCATACAACCATGCACCCATTAAAAAATGAAATGGAAAATCAGGTTGCTTGTTTTGAAAACCAGTTACTTCCATTTTCTATTTTTTTAAGACTGAGAATTTATTCCTCATTGTGGCAGGCATACACGAACAAGCTGGAGAACAAGGTTTCACGTCTGGAAGAAGAGAATGAAAGGCTTAAGAAGCAGAAGGTCGGCATTACATCTCTCCTTGCGATTTTTTTTCTCTAAATGTGGTTGCAGGACCATGCAGAGTTAGTTATATCTAAGTTTTGGTTGGATATTGCCTGAGAATTAGATTGTGTTTGTTTTCCTTTCGGTTACATTTTAAGGCAGCTTATGTTAAAAAAGCTAGGATTCAGTGGCCTTATTGTTGTTTTTTGTTTGTTTTTCATTAGTTTCTCATAGCATGTAAGTGGATTGTCTTAAGAACCAAACATGAGAAGTTGGTCCATGGTTTGGTAATCCAGACATGGTTCTGTTACATCCCACCGTGGACCATGCCTACAAAATTTCCTCAATGGGACAACCTGAACCTTGAATCTGTGTTGCTTTGACACTGTGTCTATGCATTTTGTAACTTCTCCTTGTAGATTATTGAGGAGCATTAACATGTGAGAATCCAGCTTTGAGGAGTTTCTGTTTATTAGTTTTATCGTTGATGTGATGGTTGTCAACTTTTAAAATTTTGGATGGAAATTCAATTATTGGGTTATTTGGATAAAATTTATCTGCGGGCCAATCAATGAAAATCACGCAACACATCATTATATGCTCGCAATGAAAATGAAAAGCTTATGATGGTAGTAAGATTTTGTAGCCGTAATTTTAAGGCATGATAGGAGTGTTTTCATTCAAAAGGAGTGTAGACATCAGTTCCCTATTTTCTTTGGTTTGAGTGGCTCTAACAGTCTAGTATCAAAATTAATATTCGTGGTTGGGACACTCAATTTTAGGGGGTGGAAATATCAATGTCATATTGAAAGAATAAAAAATCTTATTTATAATCATGTCTTTAATGATATTTTATACTCTCTCTCTCTCTCATACCTTTCTAGCTTCTTCACAGAAGATAATTTCTTTTTTGTCTTTCCATGCATCCATTATCTAGATTGATATTCTTTCTATATCATTGAGGTACTCAGGCTTTGATTTTGTGGTGCTGACTAGTGTCAGTGCCAAGCTTCTCAGCCTCTTGTGTGTGTCTCCAACGACGACAAGCATGGAGGATGTTCCTAATATCCGATGGATGGGCTTTGGATAGCTGCATTGGAATAGCTTCTCTTCATTTTGGAGTATGAAATTGTTCAGCTCCTGGTCACATGAGACAACAATTGGGGAACAGAACAAATGAGATTTGAACACTTTCCCATACCTGCAAAACCAAAAATCCTTCCATCTATCAGCTTTTTACCCATACCTATTTTGTTCTTTATGTTAGCACTCAAAACCACGACAAAGATATTAAAAAATACAGGCACACACATGACAGATATATAGATATATAGATTTATAAAACAGACCCATATCTAGTATTGGAATTTTTGAAAATTTTCATACAACATGCTTAAAATCAAAAACCCATATTGAGAAAAATCATGAAAATAAAGCCCATATAAAAGGAAGAAAAAAAGGCATCTAATTGTTCCAAGTGTCATTGTTCCAGTGGAAGACATGGACCATTCTCTTTCTTTCAATTAAAAAAGAATAACACACATGCACATGTCGATGGAAGAAACCCATATCTATTGTTGCTTCTCTTTCTTCTTTAGCTTTGCACACTACATGCATAGAAATAAGAGCCCAAAATAAGAAAATATTAATAAGAAGAAAACCCATATAAAAAAATGAATCAAACTTACTAGAAAATCACTTTTATAAAGACAGACTTATGAAATTCTTAGTACGTACATGTTGAAAACTAACAATTCCATAACAAGAAAAACTATCCAAAAAGATAAATCATGTTTAAAATAGAAAAAATAAAAATGAGAGCCAATTCATTTGAAAAAGGTAAGATTTCTAGAGATGGGAATCCAAGATAGAGAGAGAAGCTGGTAGAAGTCATGCAAATAGCATGATGATAGTAGCATTACAACCAAAATGCCAAATTTAAAAACAAACAAAAACAAAATGCATGTATATGAATGTGTGTGTGGATGTAGGAATATATGAAACACTACAACAAAAAGGGGATTAGTCGGCACTTTTGGAGTCGCATTGTACTGGCACTGAGCAAAATAGGGCGCTGCTAAATGAGGTGTATAAATACAAAAAAAAGGGGTGCGTTTGAGTAGTTTTGTTCTATGATTTAAGTGTTAAGCATAGTCAGTTTCAGAGCATTATTGGTAGCTGATTTTTGTTTTGCTGCTACTCAGCGGTTAATTGATTATATAGCTTCATGGTTGTTTGAGTAGTTTTGTTCTATGATTAACTCATTTCAGTTGTCCTTGTGACATTTCATAGATCAGAGGCAGGTGGAGGCCTTTCTATTTTTGATGCTTCAGTTGGGTTGGTAGGCATAGTTCCTCCTAACTATATGTCTCATACTGTTCTTTCAAATTCAAGGTTTTGTTCTGTTCTGATGCTGCAAGGTGGCATAATTTTCCCATTGTCTATCAATGTTTTATAACAAATGGTCGTATCTGATGAATAAGAAGACTAACCATGCATTTAAACTTTCATTTGTGTTTGTCACAGGCTCTGTCAAAGACACTGACCGTTTATCAGCTCTTTCATTTGAAGGAGCAGTTTACACTATTGGAGCCGAACAAAAATGGGTGCATCTCTCTAAAGAACATTAGGATGGTTAGTTTCTTTCTTTTAATATTCAGATTTGTTCTGTGGATATGACTTTTGATGATTGCAATGGTATCTTCCTCTGCTATTGTTGTTTTTAACCATCATATTCTTGGCCAGGCCTTGCTGAAAAGTGCAACTGATGCAATAAAAAAGCCCCGCATTCAGCTATACTTCTCAGCCCATTGCAGGAAACTTCCCAAGGAGGAATTTGGGCTCATTACATGAAAAGGGCCTACATCACACATAGTGGACACGTGATCATGGCCAGTGAGGTTGGTGTTGTAGACATTTACCAGAAGATGTGGCTAGGAAAGGAAGACATATGATCGGTCCAGAAGGGGACCTTACTGAAACAGTGCATGTGGAAGGCTAGGAAAGGAAGACATAGTTTGTTTTGAAAACTTTAAATAGACCATTAATTGTTTTCTTGATATTGTGCTAATTGTTGTCTTGATGAATGTTATTATTGGGTAATTCAAATTCGTGTCATTCAATTATAGGTTTTTTTATAGTTATGCAGATAGAGATTTGATTGTAGAACAACAATTATAGGAAAGGATTAGTTAGAATCAACAGGAATTTGTGTGAAAGGATTAGTAAAGAATTAGTAGGAATTTCTATTATGGGCACTTTTAGCGGCGTTCTTCCAAGCTTTTTACGGCACTTGTTTCGTCTTTTAGTGGCGTTACTGGTAACTTTTAGCGGCGTTTCTAACAAAACTTTGTATGCATTTCTTGTCACTTTTAGCGCCGGTTGTTTAGTTTTTAGCGGCGTTTTCGTCGCTTTTACCTGGCGTTGTCGTAGCTCGTTACTAGTGTTTTTAGCGGCGCTTTTCAAGTTTTTTACGGGCACTTTTATAGTTTTTAGTGGCAGTCACCAAAAGCGCCGTAAAAAATTGGCTATTGGCGGCGGCCGTTAAAAATGCCGCTAAAATGAGGCGACCGCCAGTAAAAAATATAGCGACACCCCCCTTTAGTGGCACGTGCCCAACCGCCGGTAATTCTTTTAGCAGCAGTTTTTTGGACTTTTAGGGGCGGTTTTGGCTGCCGGTAAAGGCCTATTTTCTTATAGTGTGGATTAAGGATTTTTAGATTTTAGTTTTATATGCAGGTAGAGTCGAGTCGAGTTCGAGCCGAGTCGAGTCGAGTGACCTGGTGCTCGAATTTGACTCATTTTCTGACTCGAGCTCCCAAGTATGACTCGACTTGACTCGTTCCACTAAGACTCCCAAGGCAATGTTTAGTCGTTGTGCTAACCCATCTTCGTAAATTGAACTCCTCAGACCTCGCCTTCGACTTGCGCTTTCCACTAAGTTGAGGCGAGTTTTTTCGAGTCGAGTCAATCAAGTTTCTCAAGCTGACTTGACTCATGACCAGGCTTAGTAGTAGACTATGTCACTAAGTGGGTCGAAGCGATCCTATGTCGAAACAATGACTATCGTATGGTCATTCAATTTTTAAAAGAGAATATCCTTTCCCGGTTCGGAATGCCTCGAGTCATCATTAGTGATGGCGGTTCACACTTCTGTAATAGGCCATTTGAGAACTTAATGAAGAAATATGACATCTCTCATAAGGTGAGCACTTCATACCATCCGCAGATAAGCGGTAAGCTAAGACTTCCAATAGGAAAATTAAACAAATTATGGAGAAAAAGGTTAACCCTAACTGTAAAGATTGGTCAATCCTTTTTACTAATGCTTTATGGGCATACTGTATAACTTTTAAGACTCCCATTAGAATGTCTCCCTTTAGATTCGTCTAGGGGAAGGCTTGCCACTTGCCTATAGAGTTGGAACATAAAGCCTAGTAAGCCATCAAAAATCTGAATTTTAACCTAGACAATGTTGGTTCACTATGCAAACTTCAATTAAACGAACTCGAGGAAATCCATAATGACACGTATGAGAACTCGAGAATTTGCAAGGACAAAATGAAGGTGTTCCATGACAAGAACATCCTTCAGAAATCATTCTTAACCAGTCAAAAAGTCCTCCTATACAATTCTCGGTTACACCTCTTTCTGGGTAAACTCAGATCTCGTTGGACCAGCCTTTTCACTATTACTAATGTCTATCCTCATGAGGTCGTCGAGATAAAGAACCCAATGAATGACAATGTTTTCAAAGTAAATGGACATCGTCTAAAGCCATTTGTTGAAAAGTTTGACTCAGAGGACATGTCCATACCTTTGACCGAACCTGTATACTAGGATTAATCTCCTAGTCTGATAGAGGTATAGTTAGATTTATTACTTTCATACGATTTAGGACTAGGATAGTTTGCTTTCAATTGTTTAGTCATTGTGCTAACCCATCTTCGTATTGAGAACTTTGGAAGAGCTGTAATTCGCCTTCTTCAGGTATTGCCTTTCCATCACTTCTTTATTCTTTTCGTTGTCTGATTTGCATTGCATGCTTATATCTTTTACATTGAAGACAATGTAGATTTTAGTTGGGGGTGTAGATTAGGTAAACTAATTAGTATTTTCTTACTCTATGAGCAATTTTTTTTTTAATTTCAAAATTTGAAATTAAAAACCTGTTCGGAAAGCGATAGTTTCCGTGCCTAAGAATGCTTGGAGTATGATGATTTGATGGAGATTGCAAATTTGAATTTTTGGAGTTTAATCAACTAAGTAATTTATCACTAAAGTTCCTCCAGTTAATCGATTAAGAGGAAGTTTGGATATCATGTTGATCTAAATCACAAGACACATTCAATTTGCTTTTTGAGAGTTGTACTAGAATTTCTAATTGTTAGCATATGAATCATTGATAGATGTTGAGAATTAAGTCTGGAGAATTTTTTCCACCTTAAAAGATGAAAAAAAAAACCATTTAAAAAACAGTAAGATCGACAAAAAGGTCAAGTATAATGAAGCGATTGGAAAATTTTTGAAAAAGAATGAAAAATTCTGAAAAGAATTTGAAAAGAATGAAAAATTAAAAAGGACCATCGATATAAATTCAAAAACTGAAAAAAGAAGGAAAATGGGATAAGTTCGGAATCAACACTTGATTATTCGATTAGTCCTAAAGTGATGAGCATAACTAACATTATGAAATGATAGCATTTCTTATGAAAAGTTGAAAAGCACTAAGCACGTTGGAAAGACTTGATGTATGAGCTTATGCTCTTAAGTAATTGATAAAGAACTTATTTGAGTGATTGCTCATTTGATTCGGCTCTAGCTTTTCAAATGTTCACGCTCGCATCTTTAAATTATACTCATTCATAGTTATTTGCACAAAAGTTTTTTTTTTTTTGAAAAATGTTTGAACCTTGAGAATTAAGGATTAATTCATGCATGTTTTGCATGGGACTAGAATAACAATGGTTGGGGAATGTGTTGACTGTCAAATATTACAGATTCTCCCCTATTTATATCTTGGTTTTATGGACATGATTATGCTTAATGGTATATTTTATACATGTTTATGTTGCAAGGTGAATCTGAGAGCTAGGATTGAAAAGAATGCTAAAAGCATGGCTTTAATGCTCAAGAATCACCAAGGCAAAGGTTAGATCTTAGTGAAAGTGCCTTGGTTTGTCAAGTTACGTGTGCGTTGAGTTAGAGTGACTGCAGAGCTCGATAGGAAGATCAATTCAAGCTTCGGCCTCAACCGGATGTGTGGAAGCTCGCCATAGGTAAATCAAAGCCTCACATCCCATGTCCCAAAATACCAGGTAAAGAAAAACCCTTAAAAACGAGTTAGAAATCATAGCGTTTTGAGGAGAGAAAACTTTTTTCAAAATAAGAAAATTTCTAAGTTTTTCTCGCCCTGTCGATTTTATCGAAGCACCCTCGACATGATCGACCTGATCTGTCGATGTCCTCGATACCTTAACGACATTATCGATATGAGGACTAAAAATGTCCAGCAACTAAATATTCATATGGACGGATTTGTCGATGTATCAATACACTTGTCGATATCATCGATATAAGCACTAAAAATGTCCAGCAACTTCACAACATATCTGGACGAATTATCGATGTATCGATACACACATCGATATTATCGATATTCAAATCTCGAGCCCATCGAAGACTGGCTCGATAAGAGATCGACAGACAGATTTTCGGCGCCCCTGTTTTTTAATGAAAATCTCAAATTCCTTCGATATATCAATGACTGTCCGATATGATCTGAATTCAAATATCGATAAGATTGGAGGTCCATCGATGATATCAATCGAGGGCGCGCATTTCTTACAGTAGATATTTCAGGTTATTTTTAACTATGATCGGGGGCCTTTCGATAGAATCGATATTCAAATATCGATAATATCAGCACCAGGTCGATTGCATCGAACAAGGACACAAATCGTCCAGCAAGCTTAAAGACAAATCCACTGGATTTATTGATGCATCGACTCTGATATCGGTATCATCGACATTCAAATTCCGATGATCTCGACGGCTCCCCCGATCATTCATGAAAACCTGAAATATTTCAAAGTCAAGTCTCTCTCATTTTTTGAGTGTCGATGGATCAATCCTGTCATCGATAGAATCGGAGTTCGAAATCTGATGATATCGACAATAATTTTGATTCATCGACCAATTGGTAAAGTGTTTCAAAAGCGTATAACATTGAGTCCGAATCATCAAGCAGACCATCGATGCTATCGAGAGTATATGCTCGATGATATCGAACCTGCTCAATGATATCGAACTCTGTCATAAATGTGACCGTTTTATATCCTTTGGAACCTTTTTCCTATATATAGAGGACTTGTCTTTTGTTGCTGTGAGAGAAAGAAGAGAGAGCTTTTGAGTATTTCAACTTATATCTTATATCTAAAGCCCTTTCTCTCAAGGGAGTTCATCCTCCAATCCACCCTAACCATTGACATTCAATAGAGTGGATTGGGGAATGAACTTTCGCATTCAAGGATCCTCCAGCTACTACCTTAATGGCAAATGATTAAGCTGGGATGCCTTGAATGCTTTGATGATTGGAACTACTCTATCTTCCCTATAGGAAAATCTTTAGAGAGTAGGATTCCATCGTAACCATAACCCAACAGGAATCCTAGTACTGGTACATCTTTTGTGTTGTGGATCAAGGAAGCCGAAGACTCTTCAACAACAAGGAGGAGATCTTCGACAGTGCACTGAATGAGACTCATCAACTTATTTGTAAGTATCCAGAGTCCAAGAGGACACTTGTGATCATTCCTTTATAGGATTGAGTCTTAAGTGGTTCTCACCCTTTGAAGTCCTCAAGGAGGCCTCCAGTGGGAGTGTACGTAGTGGGTGCATTGTGTGGGCCTTTACTCTATAGAGAGCATAAACATTCGGGTGCGTTGTGTGGACCCTTGTTCTATGGAGATCATAAACATCTAGTTAGGAGTGAACTAGTAAAGGTTAGAGGTGAACCGAGTAAAAACCTCCGTGTAAAGGTTGAAGGTGAACCTAATTGAAAATCTTAGGTTTGAGGTGAACCCTGAAAAACCTCTTTAGTGAAATCCGGTACACTCAAAGGTTGAGTGCGGCAGCCGGGAGTGGAGTAGACAAGTAGTCGAACCACTATAAAAATGACTGTGTTTGAGAGTGTTATTTTTTTGATTGTATGATTTGCTTTAAATATTTCCATATCTGAATATCTGATCACTTCTCACACACCTACACAGTCAAATCCATCATAAGCTAGCTTGCATACTGCTTACTTCTAAAATGGTTTGTGGTTGGATCCTCTACCAGGTTTGGAAGCCAGTAGAGTTACTTTTAAGTAATCCTGATACTTGCATGATCATAGGATTAGTGAAGTAGGATTTTTAGATAAAACATAAAAACTTTAAAAAGTCCTATTCACCCCCCTCTAGGACATATTGGCATATTCCTTCTTCAACTCAAGCGGTCTTCACTGCTATTTTAATTCGTATCAAAGCGGGTCTCTCTTTAAGGGCTTCACTGCCTAGAGAGTGAACTTGACTGAAGATTGGAATATGGCCAAAGGAGAGGGTTCATCAGTCACTAGATCTCTAGTATTTGATGGCTCAAATTATGCATACTAGAAGGCTAGGATGCACTACTTTCTGAGATCTTTGGATCATGATGTTTGGGATATCGTTGAAAGTGGATATGTGTCACCTACTGAACAAATTATACTTGATAGTGGCACAATAATCACAAAGTTCAAATCCAAAGAAAAGTGGACAGCATTCGACAAAGAAAGGTAGACATCTGAAGCCAAGGCTATGAATGCTATCTACTGTGTCGTGTCCCAGGATATATTCAATCAAATAAGTATGTGTGGGACATCCAAGGAAGCATGGGATTTATTGGAAACAACCCATGAAGGCACAAGCACTGTGAAGCGATCCAACTTCAACTCCTGACTTCACTGTTCGAAAGTCTCAGAATGGAAGGGCATGAGACGTTTATGGAGTTTTTCACCAATTTGAATATTATTTGCAACTCCATGGGTGGATTTGGAGAGAAAGTTCCGGTACCGAAAATTTGTAGAAAAATTCTAAGATCCCTACCGGAACGATTTAATCCCAAGGTTACAATAATAGAGGAGTGTAGGAATATATATGAAATGAAAGTAGAAGAACTGGTAGGTTCCCTACAAACTTTCAAACTACACTTTAAACAAATCCCTAAATCCAAAACAATTCTCCTAAAAACCTCTAAGAAAACACTACATGAGGACAGTGGGAGCGAAAAGGAAGATGAAGATGAAGAAGTGGCTTTGCTGGCACAAAAATTCAGAAGATTCATTTAAAAGAATCGCGACTATCCTTCTAGAGGGAGAAAGGTGAACAACAAACCATCTGCAGGCAAATTTGGTAGAAGAACCAAAGAACCACAATGTTATGCCTGTCAGGAGTATGGACACCTATCAACCGAATGCCCAAACAGAAAAATTAAGGGCAAGGTAATGGCTGCTACATGGGATAATACTGAGGAGTCAAATTCAGAATCTAGTGACTCAGAAACCGACGGAGATCAGAAATCATTGAAAATACTCATGGTCTCCACTACTTCAATCATCCCCATTGAATCTGAGAATGAGAAAGAATAGCTAGCCACTGAATCATTTTCATCTGACAATGAGGAAACTGAAGAAAGAGAAGAAGAAGAAATCGAAAAGGATAAACTGCAAGATGCTTATAATCGACTTTATATTTATAATATTAATATCCTTAAAAGACTTAGAATAATGGAAAACAAAAGCAAGTTGCTGCAGAAAGACTTGGATAAAGCATTGGAAATCAACACACATTTAATAAATGATCCGTAGCAATATTATATGGATAATGATAGACTCGAACAAGTTAATACTCTTCTTAAAAACGAGTCTGAAAAACTAAACAAACAGGTTGAGCAATTAGAAGACAAAAATATGCTTCTTCAAAACGAAAATCATACACTCCTGTTTGATCTGGAAGAATCCAAGAAGATAGCCAAGATAAATTACAAGTTTTCCCAGAGTGACGAAAAGCTAGAAAAACTATTAGGAATGGAAAGACCTGGAAAGGATAAAAGCGGTCTTGGATATGAAAAACATAAATCAAAGACTGGAAATGCAGCTCCCAGAACTGAAAAATCTGCTGCCTCTGGAAGCAAAACCAGAAGAACTCCAGCATGTTATTTGTGTGGTGATTTAGGTCATTATAATTTTGAATGCATAACTCCTAGGAGGACTCAACCTGACTCTGGACAGAATCATGTTAACAAATTATCAACCAGAGAAGTACAGAACTTCAAGAGTCCTCTGAAGGATATGGATAGAAACAATGCTCCTGGATCATCACTCAAATCGATTAACAAAGTAAAACGGGTAAGAAAGAATTAGTTCAGACTAAGCAATAGAATCTGAACCTGTGCTTAAATGAAATTCTTTTTGCTTAAAATGATATATCTGAGGATCCTTGCCTCAATCTTTTGTATAAACATTTAAATGTTTATAATTTTGTTGTGTACAGTGTGTGTACATAATTTTTGCTGTATATACTATTGATAGAAATATAAAAAGTATGCTTAAAGATCTGTCTGAATGCCGAAAACTAAAAATCTTCATCTTCGATATAACTATCGATATGACATTCTCGATTTATCGATAGAAGGTCGATATTATCGACGATTCTTGAGGATATGGATCGTCGGGTGGCCAAGGATGATATTGAAGATAGACTCGAAAGAATCGATAAGCAACCTCTCGATATTATTGATACAATTGTCGATCATATCGACGGATGTCACCCGATAAAAAGCCGGCGAAACGAAAAAGGGGGTTATTTTCTCAAGGGTTTCACTGTCACCTTCTCTGATTAATTCTCTCGACCAAATCAGTTGGAGCCACGTCAGACTACTCGAATCATTTTACAAATTTGGTAATACCCTTCAAAACTCTCCTTTGGGTATTTGTCGTTTTCTTTTTGTGTCTTTTTTTTTGTCATCTTTCCCAAATCGTTCAACTTTCTATCTACCATATGGGAAAGGACAAAGGGGTAGCGTCCGACCCTAAGGAATCTTCAATAGCCACCCGACAAGAGGTACTCGCCTCGAGAGTCAGGGTAAGGGCCCCGAAAAGTGGGATCCCCACACGACAGAGAACGTGGCAGACCCCACATGGCGGGTCCCAGACAGAATCTCAGGCACCACCTCCTCCAACTGGAGCAATGTTACGGCCACCCAAATACATGGGCAGGAAGCTTATACAAGAAAGGAGGGTAGATAGGGAGAGCCTCAAACCATACAAATTGGAACCCCTGTTTGCCACAATAGACTGGATGTTTGTTCTAAACTTTGTGGACCATGCCAACTTGAGAGAACATGCAACTTCCTTGCTGCGTGTTATTCACCGGTGGCTGAACCTCCTTCATTCATGGTATCCTTGGGTGGCGATGATGTGTTTATCATGCCGCAACAATAGTTGAAATTATCGGACTCAACATAGTCTCGGAAGGGATCCTAGAGATGGATCTTGATAACATGGACGTTCGATCCAGGGTTACTATGTATCTTTATAATGGTAGAGACATCGCCTGACATCAAGGGAACACATTAAAAGCCAGGTACATGGATACCAGATTTCGGATCTTGCATGGTATCTTCGCTACCAATATCTACCCCAGAATTACCAACAGGTCTGATCTCACCGGCCTTATGACCATGATCGTATACTCAGTTGCCAGAGGGTCAAAGATCTGCCTTCCATCTCTAATTATTTCTCAGTTGGTAAATGCCATCTACACATTTAGGGACCTTCATCTGCCATACCCCTGGATTATCAACATGATATGCAACAAAATCGGGTTCCCATCGACTACTGATCCGGTATTACCGCTCCAAGTTTTCAATAAAAGAAATATTCGGAGAATGAATTTGGAGTTTCATGAGTACAAGGAGAACCCTGAGGATGAAATCCAGGTAGAAGAGGTTGAAGGAGTAGGTGGCGATCCCATGGAAGAGGCTGCAATGGCTGAAGATGCACCTCCTGGACCTGATCCAGCTCCGTCCACATCGTCAGCCGGGTATGGCAAAAGATTCAAGCTGGACAGGATTGGAGCGATTCAGAAGGACATGCACTCAGTAAAAGAAAAGCTCACAGTCCTGGAGAGAATGGTTCAAGGAGTACAGAACATGGTTCAACATTTGGTGAATTTGATGACGTGTCGACAGGATGACACGATGCTATCTCATTATACCCCGTGAGGCTGGTTCATGCATGCTATCATACACACCTTACTCTTAACTCACGTTTGAACATCAGTATCTGTGACGCCCTGAAAATTGGGGGTCGAGCATAAACTCAACTCCCGAGTTCCAACGCATCACATATGCAACAAAATGAATGATGATTAAATATTGTCTGTATTAGTGCATTGAACATGAGTGAGATTAAACCAAAACAGCATATCATACTCTAGAGACAGTTAAATAGTAAGCGGAAGACTGTGATAGATAGATAAAATATATAAACTATAGTAAGTCTCCAGAGTGTGATAAGGTTACATAGATCTTCTCAAAGGCGAAGTAACAAAGGCGAAGTAACAAACTTTTGGTTGTAAGTGGTTCGGCCAACACGGAAGGAAAGTTGTGTAGTGGGTCTGAGCCGAATACATAGATCTTCTGCCTCGCGAAGATAAAAATTTGTCGTATCAGTTCTTAATCCTAGTTGATCCCGACCTTCTGCTTGATCAGAGCATAGAGTTCATTGGCAACAACAAGGATTGAGAATTCAATTCAAACCGCGAATACCTCGCTTCTATATAATTCTCTGCTCTGTGTTCCCAAGTGTTTTAAGTCCTTGAGAAGGCAATTCTAGGGGTGTATTGATTTGACCTAACCTTAAAACCAAGGGATCTATAAGTTTTCTCTGGGCGTGAATAGGTTCTATGTTAAACAAGCTTCCTAAGAGTTACTAAGAGTTACTAAAGAAGCCTATAAGTATTATGGGGATTCAACGAAAGAATGAGCTTTCGCTCCAATCTAATCAAGCCGACTAACTAAGTCTATCAGTCTCTGACATTCCCTAGTGTAACCGGTAGTCTAGTCTTAATTTAGGAGTAGTGAAAATCCATAGGTGTAGTCCAAAGTCCACACTCATATGCTAGGTGATTTCATACCATGTCTAATACAAGAAATTATTTATCGCCTAGGGTCAAACGTTGTTTAATTGGAATTGAGTTGTCTGCACTTGAATTTAACTACGCTCGAGCATCACACACATGTTCATACTAGCTAAGAAGGTCCTAAGCTTCACATTATTACTTGTTGGATTTCCTATACGGTCAGGTCTGTCGAAATCTAGGAGCACCGCTCTAGGTCTAAAACTCCAAGGGCCCATTGTTCAAACAATCATTTACTCTAAAAGCTTAAACTGTCAGAGTGTGGAGGGACTTTATCACTTCAACACTATTTGGCCAGTGGTCTTAAGTAGTATTAAATGGGACTGTATTGCTAATCCCTCCTCAGGATTGGGAGTGGCATGGTTGGTAGGAGGGTGGGTGGGGATTAATTTTATAGGCTTTGGAAAAATGAGTCTCGTGTGGGAAAGCGTGAGATAGGAGTTCCAGATCCCAGGATGAGGAATTTTTAAGTGTATTAGGAAAACCCAGGATATACTTTTCATTGCATACATTCCAAACATGGCATTGGAAAACATGGGATACACCCAATCTAGGGGCCGTACCTTACACATACATTTATTATTACCTTTAGAATTCTATCCACTTTAAACTCACCTAATGCAATTTGGCCGAACGGGCCCTAAACATTCTTAAACATTTAAAACATTCTACCAACTACTACACCTATTAACATGAAAACATAACCACCCTAAGACAGTAGCGTATGCAAACTACAAGACAACATATGGATAGCTAGACATCTGAGAAGATGGCTGTACCAAGCTAGGATAGAGCCATGGAAAAGTGAATGAAAAGTGGTGGAGAGAGAGAGAAAGGGCTGGAGGTTTAGTTCTCCACGGATTGGAGCCTCAACAGACATTGTAGAGGCCCAATAGATAGGGTTTAAAGAAAGGAAGTGAAGAGATGGGCTGGGTTGAGTGCTTACACGATTTTGAGCTTCAAATGGAGGGTGCAGGAGCTCAAATGAGAGAAAATGGAAAGGGTAGAAGGTAGGTGTTGCTGTGAACGATGGAGATGAATGGGTTATGCCCGAAAATGAGGGATTGGGCGATTGGGAGAGAGGCTTGAGGGAGAAAACAACAACCGTAAAGAGAAAAGGGGGCTTGGAGGGGCGTTTGAGAGAGAGGGGGCAAAACGACGTGAAATAGGGGTCCCCCCGTAATTTCGCATGCACCACACATGCCAAGGTGTCGGCCGACCAAGACCAACACCGGCCCGACCTGACCGGCCCAACCTGACCGCCGTCGACCGCGGTGATCGCGATTTCTCCGTGGTCCACAGGACCAGCCGCGGTCCCTCTTCGGTAGGGCGATGATCACCACCCTCCCAAGGTGCCAATGACACCCCAGGTCTGCCCCGGATCTCACTGGATTGCATAGTGTGGCCCCCGATTCCATTTGAGGCATTTTTGGGGTCAATTTGTAAACCGGAATGAGTTTATGTGATGTGTGGCATATGATTTTCGGGTAGGAGGAGTTATATCTAACTAACCCATTTATTTGGTTAGATTCCAAAAGGTTAAGGGTCAAAACCCATTTCATCCATTTATTTCCTATTTCTGGTAAGTTTTAGTTTTAGTATTGTTCTTCGTCATTTATACCCTAGGATTGGTGTGTATTATGAATGTGCTTAAAAGGGAATGAAGAATATAGTGGTGGAGGGTGAGATTTTGAAGGAATTGGACAAAAGGGGTTTTAGGCTTTGAGATGAAGTGTAAGGTGTTGTAGTTGACCCACAACTTAAGGGCATTCGTTCCTAGGGAATGACTCAAACCCGTCGACTGACGGCCTAGAAGTGATTCGGGATCGTTTCGCATGATCATGGGTGTGTACGGGCCCAATCTCAGTGGTCGATTTCAGTCGGTTTTGCCATTTGGCGAATTTAGAAAATCCTAAGTCGGTTTCTACATTCTGTCGCTCCCTCCTAAGTCAGAGTGCGTCAAAGTGTGTCGTGTGACCATGACCCAGGCCCGGTTTAATCCAAATCATGCTCTGATACCATCTTGTAACGCCCTGAAAATCGGGGGTCGAGCATAAACTCAACTCCCGAGTTCCAACGCATCACATATGCAATAAAATGAATGATGATTGAATGTTGTCTGTATTAGTGCATTGAACATGAGTGAGATTAAACCAAAACAACATATCATACTCCAGAGACAGTTAAATAGTAAGCGAAAGACTGTGATAGATAGATAAAATATATAAACTATAGTAAGTCTTCAGAGTGTGATAAGGTTACCAGGTTAATGAATTACAAGTACAATTTCAAAATATACCAAAGGTGTAGTGTCATCTAGACATCTCTGTAATCCTGTTGATCAAGACACGGCTCACATGAAGCCTCCAGAAATAAGGCATAGATAAGAAAGCATCCACATCGTTGCAGAGGTCTAGCTCCGCCTCACAAGCATCGCCACCACCTGCAGCTAAGACAATCTGGTTGGTGTTGCAAGCACCGTCCCGTAACGTGGGAGTGAGTAGCTAACTCAGTGGAATAATAAAGCATAGGTTAACATGTTATCAATTTAGTCAAGCAGTAATGATAAAGCAGTACAATCAAATACTCCTAACTACTCTTATTAATGCAAGTATGGATGCAGTTATGATGTATGCCCTCACCAGACCCTCCCTCGTACGACACCATCTTACGATCACGGTATGCTTGCATTCCTCAGTACTCCACATCTTCCAGGCACATGCAATGCATGATGAGCATGATTACTGAGTTATTATTAGTCCATTTCAAACAGTAGTATCAGGAAACTAAGATACCTCCCTTGTATCATTCCAAAACATGATCCATTCTAGGGTCGTCAGTCCTAGTTAATCTCATACGATAATGTGTTTCTAGGTCGCTGCAAAGTCTGCCAGGGCTGTTATGCACAATGGTTACACCACTCCCCCATCACCTCTTTAACGATTCATCACTATACAGATATAGGACTAGTCATACTCTATACACCGCGGCAAAACTCTAAGGCTCACCGTAAATTCAAAGTATGCTCGAGGTCACTACAAAGGGCTACCAGGGCTGTTATGCACAAAGGTTACACCACTCCCCCATCACCTTATCAATGTAGGCCGACAACACGAATATAGTGTCCCATATCACCATAATCAGCTCACGAGTCTGGTTGCTCACAAGTCACTACGGGGAGGCATGTGGCCCCAGCATAGGCCGACAGCTCGACCACGGTGTCCCATACTACCATGCCTGGCTCATGAGTCTTAGCGGATCGAGGTACCATGGTTAACGGGATTTCACTGGTAAGTTTGGTACCCTAGGTTCAAACAGAGGCGTCCAAACATGGTGAACATATATAAGACAAATCGGGTTGCTTGATAAGCTCGATTAGCTCGAGCGCACAACAAGTTGAATAACATGAAGCACATAAGTACTTCGCGTGGCCTAACCACTGCCACTAACCGAAGTACGACTCGGGTTCGTCAGACACCTCCTACGTGGCAAATGAATCTCAGCCACGAATTCAATCCCGTTACCGATTGCCTGGACTATACAATAGCCCCAAACACAATCAATCCATAACCAGAAACATGTAGAGTAAAGCAGAATAAACAAAGTAATTCAAGCATGTTGCCAAGCATGTCATAAAGCATGTAATAAAGCATAATATAAACAGGAAATATAAAGACATATATTTCATAAGTAAGCGGTTAAAGTAAACAAACAACATGGAGGACATCATATACATCTTTAAGGTAGTTGAGAATCCCATCTCAACACCTCATTAAACTTAGTTCGTCACATAATTTCTCACACAGGCATTTTAGCAAACACTTAAACTACACCACTCCAACATACATTACATATGTTGATTTCAACATAGATTAGGACAAATCCTTATAGTAAGGAGTTGTCGTATGCACATCAATCATGTTCTTACATTCAATACATATGGCAGACATAAATCATAAATCCATATTTATTTAGTCATTTCAGCAAACACTTAGACTACACACATCAACATACATGACGTATGTTGATCACATAGGTATAAGGCTAAATCCTTTCACTAGGGAGTTGCCCCAACTATAACACGCGTGCACCCACGATGGATAGTCATGGCAAGTAGGAATCCAAGTTCCATGTTCATTCAGTCATTTCCACAAACACTTGGGCTACACGTTTTAGCATATACAGTGTATATTGGCCGTGGCGTGATTTAGGGCAAATCCTTTCGTCAAAGGGGGGTATCGCCAATACAACAATCAATATATCCACGACGATTAGTCATGGCGAGCATGAATGAGAAATCTATACTCATTCAGTCATTTTTACAAACACTTAGAATACACTATTTCAACATACATAGTGTATATTAGCAAAATATGTATTAGGGCGAGTCCTTTCGTCAAACAAGTATTTTACACATATATAATATGTTCATATAGCAAATAATCATGGTAAACACATTTCTAAAATTTAGACGTATATGGTACTTTCTACAAATACCTAGAATATGTAAAATTCCATATTCTTCATCTTTAATCGAAACGGAAAACAGATAGCACTTTGTACATGTACAATTGTATGCAGATCATGAATCTATCATTATCTAACATTGAAAGCATTGAAAACCATAACCTATACACCTAAACTCCTCACCTTTTGTCGTAGAATCGTAACGGAGTCAATAGATTTGCTAAGCTTTCACCTACGATGATTTGACAACCTATAGGATGATTAGGTTAGTTATTTCATAACATACAACTATCAACACCCCAAATCAGATTAGGGTTAGGGTTTCTTACCTAGAAACGAAGTCGGAATCGCTGGGAAAGAGACTAGAATGGAGTGGAGGAGCATGGATAGCAACAGGGAAGAAGGGCAGGAAGACTCTCCCATATCTCCCACACTTTCTCTCTCTTTTCTCTCTTCTCTTTCTAGGGTTTCTCTCAAATTCGTATGGCTGTGAGAGAGAGAGTTCTAAGGTCCTTATATAGCCTAAAAACACTCTAAAATAGACTCATGGTCAAGGTATACTTAGGTTATAACCAAAGCGAACTAGTTTCAGCTCAACGGAGGACTTCTGGCTACCCCCCTTGAGCCAAAGGTCGGACTTAAGCTCACAGACACTGGATCTAAGTGGAGTTAAGTTTTTGTTTTAGTCGGATTTCCAGATCACGCGTGGCGGACCAGTTTCAGTTTAACGGTCAGCGGATCTCGATCAGAAATTCTAAGTACATGTATATGTTTATGAAATTTTTCCTGATCCGAGGGTGTATTTGGGTTAGATTCTGACGGTCTGGTTGCTTACAAAATGTCCGCAAGTAACAAGTCTCAGATTACTATTTGAGATATTTATTTTATAAAGAAAACAAGTGTTCTCACCCTCTCACGCTCCGGACTCAAGCAAATAGCCATGAGACACTATTTGGATTTAATTTTCGAGATGGTTGTCAAGCCCAGCAAGGCAGTCCTAATTCCTTAACTTCGTGTTAATCGGACTTCCGGCGTACGATCCATATCTGATACGGAGTTTCGAGATACTCCTGAGAGCAGCTGGGTAATGAGATTGATCCGAGATTTTAGGATAACCTAGCTTCAATGATTCTACAAGTTTTGGATCTTGCAGATAGTATTTAAAGTAGATCAAATGGATTTCGTAGCTAATCTAGTTTAACACTTAGTTACTTTGTCTCATTTCTAAAGGATTTAGTCCTATAAGATTTCTGTCTGAGGTGGTACCTAGGCCTTTGTAGTTTGTATATAAGGTGATCCAAGTTATAATACTTAGCTAGTTTAAGATAGTGTCTATAGTAAAAGTACTTAGAAGGATTTAAAGAACGAGGTGGTGAAAGATAAGATTTGTGAAGGAAAGGTAAGGTTTTTCCAGAAATGGTTGAAAGAAAGGATTTGAGACCTTTGAATTGAGTGGTTGAGAAGTTAATCAGGTGTTAGGATAGACCCATTGCCTAAGGACGTCTAATTCCAGGTTGGCAAAAATCCGGGATGTTACAGTATCTTTTTGGATGATCTTCACAATCATTGGTGTGTATGACAACACTCAAGATGTGCACAGTTTTTTTCTCTTTTAGATTGTATATGCTTATGGCTGGGCTAATGCTGGTGAATGTTGTTGGGTGCCCATATATGGGCTTGATATTTTGTTTTGATTACTGCTATATGGAGCAGTATCTTTTGAACAGAACGATTTTTTTTTTGGCATGGGATTTACTGCCGTCTGGGGCAGCTTTGGTTTCATTTTGATTATGGCTGAATAGAATTTATATCATTAATGCCATATTTCTGTTTTAAGCTCCCTGGTTTATCAAGTTATGGATTGCACGTGATTGAAAACTACTATATAACTGCTCTAAAATGCATCCATAGGTTATGAAATTGATGCTTGCTTAAATTATATTACCTGTTATACATCAATTGATCTGCTTCCGCCTGTTCGGTTCTCCCATGCAATTCATGTTTCAGTCAATATCACTTGCTATACCTTTGCCAATGACTGATAAAAATGGGGAGAACATTTACAAACACCCTGAATGGAAATTGTATATCTGTTTAAAGGTTGTTACAGGTGTTAGGGGGAGCAGCTATTGGGTTGGTACATGGTTCATTAGATTTTGTAAAATTGTGTAAAAACATGTACACACAATTTAGGGTGTGTTTCTCTAGAAGCGTTCTTGGGTGTTTTGGAGATTTTGTCACGTAATTGATAAAGGGGGAGATTGAAAGTGCCCTGGTTTGTCAAGTTACATGTGCGTTGAGTCAGAGTGACTGCAGAGCTCGATAGGAAGATCAATTCAAGCGTCTGCCTCAACCGGATGTGTGGAAGCTCGCCATAGGTAAATCAAAGCCTCACATCCCATGTCCCAAAACACCAGGTAAAGAAAAACCCTTAAAAACGAGTTAGAAATCATAGGGTTTTAGGGAGAGAACTTTTTTCAAAATAAGAAAATTTCTAAGTTTTTCTCGCCCTGTCAATTTTATCGAAGTACCCTCGATATGATTGACCTGCAATGTCGATGTCCTCGATACCTTAACGATGTTATCGATATGAGGACTAAAAATATCCAGCAACTAAATATTCATCTGGACGGATTTATTGATGTATCGATACACTTGTCGATATCATCGATATAAGCACTAAAAATGTCTAGCAACTTCACAATATATCTGGACGAATTATCGATGTATCGATACACACATCGATATTATCGATATTCAAATCTCGAGCCCATCGAAGAGTGGCTCGATAAGATCGACAGACAGATTTCTGGCGCCCCTGTTTTTTAATGAAAATCTCAAATTCCTTCGATATATCGATGACTGTCCAACATGATCTGAATTCAAATATCGATAAGATCGGAGGTCCATCGATGATATCGATTGAGGGCGCGCATTTCTTACAACAGATATTTCAGGTTTTTTAAACTATGATCAGGGGCCCTTTGATAGAATCGATATTCAAATATCGATAATATCAGCACCAGGTTGATTGCATTGAATAAGGACACAAATCATCCAGCAAGCTTAAAGACAAATCCGCTGGATTTATCGATGCATCGACTCTAATATCGATATCATCGACATTCAAATTCTGATGATCTCGACAGTTCCCCCGATCATTCATGAAAACCTGAAATATTTCAAAGTCAAGTCTCTCTCATTTTTCAAGTGTCGATGGATCGATCCTGTCATCGATAGAATCAGAGTTTGAAATTTGATGATATCAACAATAATTTCGATTCATCGACCAATTGACAAAGTGTTTCAAAAGCGTATGACATTGAGTTCAAGTCATCGAGCAGACCATCGATGCTATCGAGAGTATACACTCGATGATATCGAACTTGCTCGATGATATCGAACTCTGTCATAAATGTGACCATTTTATATCCATTGGAACCTTTTGCCTATATACACAGGACTTGTCTTTTGTTGCTGTGAGAGAAAGAAGAGAGAGCTTTTGAGTGTTTCAACTTATATCTTATATCTAAAGCCCTTTCTCGCAAGGGAGTTCATCCTCCAATCCACCCTCACCATTGACATTCAATAGAGTGGATTGGGGAATGAACTTCCGCATTCAAGGATCCTCTAGCTACTACCTTAATGGTAAATTGTTAAGCTGGGATGCCTTAAATGTTTTGATGATTGGAACTACTCTATCTTCCCTATAGAAAAATCTTTAGAGAGTAGGATTCCATTATAACCTTGACCCAACCTAAAGCCTAGTACTGGTACATCTTTTGTGTTGTGGATCAAGGAAGCCGAAGACTCTTCCACAACAAGGAGGAGATCTTCGTCACTGTATTGAATGAGACTCATCAACTTATTTGTAAGTATCCAGAGTCCAAGAGGACACTTGTTCCTTTCTAGGATTGGGTCTTAAGTGGTTCTCACCCTTTGAAGTCCTCGAGGAGGCCTCCGGCGAGAGTGTATGTAGTGGGTGCGTTGTGTGGACCCTGGCTCTACGGAGAGCATAAACATCCAGGTGCATTGTGTGGACCCTTACTCTATGGAGAGAATAAACATTTGGTTAGGAGTGAACTAGTAAAACTCCAGGGTTAGAGGTGAACCGAGTAGAAACCTCCATGTAAAGGTTGAAGGTGAACCTGATTTAAAACCTTAGGTTTGAGGTGAACCCTGAGAAACCTCCTTAGTGAAATTCGGTACACTCAAGGGTTGAGTACGGCAGCCGGGAGTGGAGTAGACAAGTAGTCGAACCACTATAAAAATGAATGTGTTTGAGAGTGTTATTTTCATGATTGTATGATTTGCTTTAAATATTTACATATCTAAATATTTGATCACTTCTCACACGCCTACACAGTCATATCCATCATAAGCTAACTTGCATACTGCTTACTTCTAAAATGGTTTATGATTGGATCCTCTACCAGGCTTGGAAGCTAGTAGAGTTACTTTTGAGTAATCCTGATACTTGCATGATCATAGGATTAATGAAGTAGGATTTTTAGATAAAACATAAAAAACTTTAAAAAGTCCTATTCAATACCCTCTAGGACATATTGGCATATTCCATCTTCAACTCAAGCGGTCTTCACCGCTATTTCTTTAGGAGACCAAGAGTGAAGAAATCACATGCCAAAGATCCAAGGAAATCAAGTACAAAAGATGGTGGAGCCCTCTGTGATGTTTGTGTTTTACCCCCACCATCCACCCTGGACGGTGGGACCTACTGTAACATCCCGAAAATCGGGGGTCGAGCATAAACTCAACTCCCGAGTTCCGGAACATCACTTATGCAACAAAATGAATGATGATTGAATGTTGACTGTATTTGTGCATTGAACATGATGAGATTAAGCCAAAACAGCATATCATACTCCAGAGACAATTAAATTGCAAGTTGAAGACCGTGATAGATATATATAATACAAAAAAAATAGTGGTGAGTCTCAAGAGTGTGATAAAGTTACCAGGTTAGTTAATTACAAGTACAGTTCTAAAATATACCTAATGTGAGGAAGTGTAATGTCTCCTATCCCAAATACCATAGCCCCGTCAATACAATATCAGGTCTTCATAGACCTATCAGAGAGATACAGATAGGAGAACTCCTCCTCATCATAGAAGTAGTCCGGCTCTGCTTCATAAGCATCGCCATCACCTGAAACTCAACAAATCTGGTTGGTGTTGCAAACACCGTCCCGTAACGTGGGATTGAGTAGCTAACTCAGTGAAAAAATAAAGCATAGGTTAACATGTTATCGACTCAGTCAAGCAGTAATGATAAAGTAGTAAAATCAAACACTCCTAGCTACTCTTATTAATGCAAGTATGAATGCAGGTATGATGGATGCCCTCACTGACATACTCCCTCATGCGACATCATCTCATGCTCGCGGTATGCTTTCATCCCACAGTGCTCCACATCTTCCAGGCACATGTAATGCATAATGAGCATGATTACCGAGTTTTTAATTAGTCCATTTCAAACAGCAGGATTGGGAAACTAAGGTACCTCCCTTGTATCATTCCCAAACATGATCCATTTTAGGGTCGTCAGTCCTAGTTAATATCAGACGATTGTGTGTTTTCTAGGTCACTGCAGAGGCTGCCAGGGCTGTTACGCACAAAGGTTACACCACTCCCCTATCACCCCTTAAACGATTCATCACAATACAGAAACAAGCCTAGTTCATACTCTATATATCGCGGCAAACCCTAAGGCGCACTGCGATTTCAGAGTATGCTCGAGGTCACTACAAAGGGCTGCCAGGGCTGTTATGCACAAAGGTTACACCGCTCCCCCATCACCTTATCAATGTAGGCCGACAGCACGAATATAGTGTCCCATACCACCATAATCAGCTCACGAGTTTGGTTGCTCACTGGTCACTACGGGGATGCACGTGGCCCCATCGTAGGCCGACAGCTCGACCACGGTGTCCCATACCACCATGCCCGGCTCATGAGTCTTAGCGGATCGAGGTACCATGGTTAAAAGGGATTTCACTGGTAAGTTTGGTACCCTAGGTTCAAGCATTAGCGACCGAACATGGTGAACATACATAAGACACACGGGTTACTTGACGTGCTCGGCTAGCTCGAGCGCACAACAAGTTGAGCGATATGAAGCGCAGAAGTACCTCGTGTGGCCAACCACTATCGCCAACCGAAGTACGACACGGGTTCGCCAAACACATCATGTGTGGCGAGATGAATCTCAACCACAATTTCAAGTCTAGTACCGGATGTCTGGACTATGGACATAGTCCCAAGCTCCATCAATTCTCAAGCATGATAAGCAAAGTAATTCAAGCACACTAGCAATCATGTCATAAAGCATATTATAAAGCATGTTATGAAACAAGTTACAAAGCATATTAAAAGGCATGTTATGGAGCGCAATACAAAGGGGGATGTAAATACATATGTTTCATAAGTGAGTGGTTAGAGTAAACCACCACATGGGGGGTATCATACGTGACTCTAAGGTAGTTGAGAACCCTGACAAAGACCTACCTAAGGCACTAACACTTAAGCACTTATACTCACAAGCAATTTCACAAACACTTAGAGTGCACTATTTCAACATACATGACGTATGTTAGAGGAATGTGTATTAGGGCTGTTCTTTTACCAAACTAATATTTTATACGTATATATCATATTCATACAGCAAATAATCATGACAATCACATCACCAAAATTTATACGTATGGGGTATTTTCTAGGATACACAATTTCAACATACATAGTGTATACAAGGGAACATGTATTACGGCGATTCCTTTCGCCAAACAGGTATTTTATTCATATACTATATAATCATACAACAATTAATCATGACAAACACATCGCTAAATTATACATGTATACGGTACTTCTTACAATACCGTATTTCTACATACATAGTGTATATTAGTAAACATGTATTTAGGCGAATCCTTTCGCCAAATAAGTATTTTATCCATATATCGTATATCCATACGACAAATAAACATGTCAACCACATTTCTAAAAAAAATACGTATACGGTATTTTATACGAATACCTAGAATATGTAAAATTCCATAATTTGCATCTTTAATCGAAACAGAAATCGGAAAGTACTTTGTACATGTGCAATTGCATGCAGATCATGAATCTATCATTATCTGACATTGAAAGCGTTTAAAACCATAACCTATACACCTAAAGTCCGCACCTTTTGTCGTAGAATCGTAACGGAGTCGATAAGTTCGCTAAGCTTCCATATACGGGAGTTTGGCGACCTAGAGAACAAAATAGGTTAGTTATTTCATAACCTACAACCTATACAACCCTAAAATAGATTAGGGTTAGGGTTTCTTACCTAGAAACGCCGCCGGAATCACCAGGAAAGCGATGAGAATCAGGCGGTGGAGCCCGAATAGCGGCAGGGAACAACAGCAGGGAGTTCCTCCCACATCTCCCACACTTTCTCTCTCTTTTCTCTCTCTCAAATCCAAATTCGTATGGCTGAAATGGGAGAGGGTTTAAGGTCCTTATATAGTCTAAAACTTCACCAAAATAGACTTCTAGACAAGGTTCACCTAGGTTATAACCAAAGCGGAACTTTTTCAGCTCAAGGGAGGACTTCTGGCGGGCCTCCTTGAGCCAAAGGTCGGACTTAAGCTCACTAACGCTGGATCTACGTTTACTTAAGTTTTCGTTTTAGTGGGATTTCCAGATCACGCGGCGGACCAGTTTCAGTTCAACAGTCAGCGGATCTCGATCGGAGATTCCGAGTACATGTAAATGTGTATGAAATTTCTCCTGATCCGAGGGTGTAATTTGGTCTGATTCTGACGGTCTGGTTGCTTAAAACTGATTCGCAAACGAGAGATGCCAGATTACTATTTAAGATATTTATTTTTAAAGAAAACAAGTGTTTTCACACACTCTCGCTTCGGACTCAAGCAAACAGCCGTGGAACACTGTTTGGATTTGATTTCTGAGATGGTTGTCAAGCCCAATGAGGCGGTCCTAAGTCCTTAGCCTCATATTATTCGGACTCCCGATGTGCGGTCCAGATCAGATACGGAGTTTCAACGTGCTCCCGAGAGCAGTCAGGTAATGAGTTTGATCCTAGATTTTTGGGTAACCTAGCGTCAATGATTCTACAAGTTTTGGGTCTTGCAGATCGTATTTAAAGCGATTCAAATGGATTTCATGGCTAATCTAGTTTAGCACTTAGTTAACTTTGTCAAATTTCTAAAGGATTTAATCCTAAGTGATTTTCGTCTGAGGTGGTACTTAGTCCTTTGTAGTTTATATCTAAAGTGATCCAAGTTATACTACTTAGCTAGTTTAAGATAGTGTCTAGGGCGAAAGTGCTTTGAAAAATTGAAAGAACAGGGTAGTGAAGGGTGGGATTTGTGAAGGAATGGGTTAAGGAATGATTTTAGACTGTGGGATTCAGTTCTGACAAGTTAATAAGGTGTTAGGATCGACCCATCGCCTAAGGACGTCTAATCCCAGGTTGGGAAAAATCCGGGATGTTACACCTACCCCCCCTGTGTGTGCGTGTGTGCGTGTGGGTGCGTGTGGGGTTGTGCATGTGATGTGTGTGTGTATAGATATATTATTGTATATATATATTATTGTATATTATATTATGTAATATACCTGATGGTGGGATTTCATGGGCCCCACCATGATGCATGGGTTGCATCCAATCCATCCAACCACCCTAGAAGCTCATTTTTTTGTTAGCATGAGCTAAAGAAATGAGTCAGATCTATAGTTCAAGTAGGCCCCACCTTAATATGTATGAGGCCCATGTGATTAGGCCATCTTGGTGTAGTTAGGGCCCATCCATGGAGGCCCACCTGATATACTTAAGGCCCATGTTATGAGGCCCATTCGATGTATTTGTGGCCCGTGGTTTAGGCCCACTTTGGTATATAAGGCCCAGGGGTTATGACCTATTACAATGTACATAAGGCCCATTGATGTGGCTCACTTGATTTATATAAGGCCCATATGATGCGGCCCATTTGATGTATCCAAGGCCCATGGGTCGAGGCCCATGGGTCGAGGCCCAACGGGGTGTCCTTAGGGTCTATTGCAATGTGTGATTTCCTCATGGCTTGTGTATTGATATTAGGCGGGCCATACCTTGGGAGCAATGTTGGTTTGACATCCACATTGAAAAATAATGTTGGTTAAATGTCTGCATTATGACTCACCCTAGGGCCCATTGTTAGGCCCATACTTGTAGGCCATCTAGGCCCATCTTCATATAAACAACATCCATTACCATATAATATGTTTAGTATAGTTCCATGATTCATAATCATATGCTTAATATGAGAAGTGACTGATCATAGCATATGCCTTTGGGCAGATTATTTAGGGGCTCCCGGTTAGGCAGTGTTACCCCACATGAGCAAACGAGACGTGTAGGATTGCTGCATGATTGGATAGTGTGATTCATACATTCACATCGTGTGATATGGTTACTGTACTCCCTAGTGACATCAAGGCCGTAGCTGCCACAGGTATATCGTGGTTGGCAGGATTGGATACCTGAAATCTTATTCTACATGAGGTGTTATACATATCCCTAGGTGAATGTCCCTAAACCCTTATGGTATGAAGAGGTTGCTCCAACGTCTAGACCAAATGGGTGCAGGAGCGCCGAGTGCCGATTACCAGAGGCCGCACTTTCCACTGTGTCATAGTCGGTTGGAAGGGAGTGTGGCCTTACCCGCCCTAGAGGAGGGGGCAAAGCTAGGCTGAGTTTGACTAGCTCGAGGAATGGGTCTGCTATCGATGAGCCGAGTCCGATATTGGTAGGCATATGGTGAGGTCTCTTCCACTTACCTAATTGCGCGCGATGGGGTGACAATCTGGTTTAGAGTGTACTAGACCCAGGTGATATTTCAGATTTGAGTTGTATTGATATGTGGATATAGATGATGATTTGTATGCTTGAGTTACATCTCGCATTGCATGGCCTTCGTATGGCCGACATCATTCATGCCTTGCATCGCATAGCCTTGGTACGGCTAACGGTATTCATGGATTCACCAACATGTTCCACATTACTCTGATACTATATTCTACATTACTACCTTATGCACACACTTTCACTACCCTCTAAGCTTTCTATAAGCTTATGTATGACCGTTGCATGCAGGTGATGTTGGATCGCAGCAGCACTGAGGTAGGAGCACAGAGCTGATCATTTTGGAGCTTTTTATCTATCATCATTGTATTTCCCTTTATGCTCATTGTACTTGTAAAGTTTTTTATCATAGTGGAAATGTGATGGAGTTTTTGGTTATTGTTTGTGGGTAATGCCTTTAGTTATGCTTATTACGAATCAAATTGATGTTGAAAATCCTCCTTGTAGCATCCCAGGATCAGAACCTGGCGAATGGGCACTGGGAGCCAAGAATGGGGTTCTACGGAGGCTGTCGGCGCCAGATTCGGTGATCGAGAATTTTATGAACCCGGTTTCTGAGTTTGGGGCATGACAAAACCTGTGCGTACCACGTAATCATGTGGTGCAACTCTGCTTCACAAGGTGTCCCCTAAATGTCTCAGCCCAAAGGCAAATGCTATAATTAATCATTCCTCACAACATGCAAACATATGATGCGTATGGGCATATGCCATGATATCATTATACTAAGCATGTTTTCAGTGTCTCCTATGAGATTAAGTATATTAGCATATTATCAGATATAGCAGACAACCATCGGTCTTAACCGATATATCACATTCAAAGAGTAGGACTTGAACGATACGCCCCACTAGACATATAGAATACTATATGGTATGGTCCATGTTAAACTATTATAACCTCCTCAAGGCAGTAATATATCATACACCCTAAGGTGGGGACCATTGAAAGGACGGTGGGTGTAACCCATTGTAAGTGCTATGGTTTCTAGCTTCTATAATTGTCAAATTTTGTAGTGTCAAAACCTCTCTTGGAATCTGTGTCTTGTGTAGCTCATCTACATAAAGAAGACTGCGCATCACTTAATCTTTACTTCAAGAAATATAAGTTTACATGGTCGTGTTCAAGTACAACATCAAGTGTGAGTTCAATGCTTCAAGATTCATAGATCAAGCTCCAAGTTAAGACAAAGTCTTTTACTTTGATCCTCAAGCTCAAGATTCAAGATATTTCAAGATCAAGCTTCTTAAAGTTAAAATTTCAAGTTTCAAGTTGAAGCTTCAAATGGCCTCAAGTTCAAGCTTCATCATGTGTAAATATCTCAAGTTTCGTGAACTTCAAAGATCAATTATCAACCAAAGGAAAAGAAGATTCAATGTTCATACATCATGTATAAGGTATGAATGACCCTAGATTGATCTTAGGGTAGGTCATTTTGAATACATAATTCAATTAGATCATTTTATAAGTGAATAGACTGTTTCATGACTAGTCTTGGACTTTGTTCGACTAGTCCTATCACTGGCTCGACCAGTCCAAGAAATTCCTCGACCAGTCCTAAGTTTGTTACAAAATTTCAGAATTTTTTGTTAAGCCTCGAACAGTCTTGGAGAGTGCTCGACCAGTCATATGAACAGTGCTCGACTCGTTCTCAACCAGTCCTGCAGCCTCGACTTAAAGTCCAACAACTAAATCTGGTTCACATGACCAGTCATGGACAGGTCACGACCAGTCGTGGAGGTCCCTCGACCGGTCGTGCAGGGCCTACGACCAGTCTTGGAACAACTTTCTCTTATCGCACCCAAGTTTCAAAAATCTGTGGTCCTACGACCAGTTGTGCAGACCACAGGACTAGTCGTAAACGTGATTTCTTCACCTATAAATAGAGCATAAATTTTAAAGTTTTTCATTCAATTCAAGCTAAATCAATATGCCACTCTGAGAGATAAGTTAGTCATCTTTTTAAGCTATATTGTGCTCATTTAATATTCTCTTAATTTAGCTTTATTATATTTGATTTTATTTTTTTATATTCCATTCATATTTGAAGAAGGGATTGAGACTTGCCCTTTTTGTGGAATCAAAATCAAATAGAACTAGCCCAACTTGATTTAATTTAAAATTATTTTAGAACCTAGAACCATTTCGTAAGTGAGTGTGGACATTGAACTTCTACATTGAACTTTTACCCCGATATGGTTCTTCCAGGCTTCATGAAAAAGAGAATATCTAGGTATTTTACATGTTTGTAAATTCCTTTGTTTTTGGTTTCATTGAGATTGTGCTAGAAAATTCTCTCTATTTTGGTTTATCTGAGGTGATCCAGAAAACTTAGAGTGTGGGGTTTTTGAATTGTGTAAGCCCACTTGAAAGACACAATTGTGAGGGTTTTAGGTGAACCTGGAAAAACTTATTTTTATAGTGAACGCTAATATCCACTGTGTGAGGATATTAGGAGTGGAGTAGTTGTGTGGCTGTTTTTCTAAACAGTTGGTGTACACACAATCGAACCACTATAATTTCTTGTCTTGTGGATTGATTGTTTATTTCTTTTTTATGGATGATTGTAATTTTCTTTTTTGCATTTGTGGAGAATGTTGTAATTTCTTTTATGCAAGTGTGGGAATGTTGTAATAGCTTAGATTTCTTTTCTTGCTATTTGTTTATTTATTCCTCTGTATCAGTTTGAGTTTTTGATACACAAACTGTTCTAGTAAGGTTGTCCTGCCATAAACCCTTGGTTTTTATGGTGTAAGGTTGTCCTTAGAACAACATCTGTATCAACCTCTCAATACTCGTACATTTGAGGTTGTATTTAATTTCAGCATTGTGAGATTGTCTATTGCTATCTGTATTTAATTTATTTAAATTTCGCTGTTAATTTTTAAATTTGGTATAGTCCTATTCACCCCCCCTCTAGGACATATAGCTTGGCCTTTTCAAGTGGTATCAGAGCCTAATAGCTCATTTTTATTGTTATTACTTTTTGGATTAATTTCCTCAGCTAATCGATCTGAGCTTGGTAAGATGTCAAATTTTGATAGCCTATCAGTCACTAGGCTTCCACCATTTGATGGCTCCAATTATGCCTATTAGAAAGCCAGGATAAGAAGTTTCTTAAAATCTATGGATGAGAGCGTGTGGCAAGCCACAGTGACTGATTAGACCCCTCCTACCACTGAAGTAACTAGTACGATGGATCCAAAACTATGAGAGTCACACCTTTTTTTCTCTTAGACCACTCTTCAGAAAAGTGAGAGTAATGCCAATGCAAAAACACTAAATGCAATCACTTGCGCACTATCACCGGATGAATTCAAAAGAATTATATCCTGTGATACTACAAAGCAAGCTCGAGATATTTTAAAAATGACATACGAGGTAACAACAATTGTCAAGAAATCTAAAGTCCAAATCCTCACAACCAAATTTGATAAAATACGTATTGAGGAAAGTGAAACTTTCATAGACTTTATACTAGATTAAATGACATTGTTAACTCTATGTGGGGTCTCGATGATAAAATCCTAGAAATTAAATTTTGTATAAAGATACTACGCTCACTACCTAAACGGTTCAATTCAAAGGTAACTGCGATCCAGGAACTTCGTGATACGGACAATATGAGGGTAGAAGAATTAGTTGGTTCATTACAAACCTATGAGTTAAACTTTAAAGCTCCTAAAGGTAAATCCATCACCCTTAAATCTTCTAAACGTATTTCTCAAGAAAATAGTAATTCTAATTTAAAAAATTCTGAAGATGATATGGCCCTTTTAGCAAAAAAGTTTTATAAGATTTTCAAAAGTAAAAAGAGGGTTGATTTTAAAAAATCTAATGATAAGAAAAGATCTAAATCTAAAACTTGGAAATCTTTAAAAGATAGTCAATGTTACAACTGCCATGAATATGAGCATTTAGCAAACAAGTGTCCTAAAAAGGACAAACCCAAAAAGAAGGGTATGTTGGCTACTTGAGATGAATCTTCCTGCTCTGAAGCCTCTTCTGAGTCGAAGATTCTGAAACTGAGTTAGGCAATGAAATTAAAGACTTTATAACTCTAGCCTAGTTCACGTTTTCGGATAATGATTATTCAGCTAGTGAAGAAAATCTGAATAGTGATCATGAAAATGAAGAAGATCTTTAAGATGCTTACAATGCCCTATATAAGGAAAGTTGTAAAATTGTGGTAAAACTAAAACTTTAGAAAGAAAAGTTTTTGAAACTTAAAGAAAATTTTGATACTCTTATTTTAGAAAAATCCCACATTTCAGATTGTTTTGAAAAAACTAAATGTGATTTAGATTTCAAAACCTCCCTTAGTGAAAACCTAAAATCTGAAAATGAAAAACTAAAATTTGAAGTCTCTTCACTTTTGAGTTTAATGGATACATGGAAGTATGCCCAAGGTGATCCTAAGTTAGAAAAATTATTATCCAGATCCAGAAAATGTGGCGATCAATCCGTTTTAGGCTACGATAAAAATATTCCTCCCAAACATAAGAATACTCCTCCTAAGTTTGTGAAAGGAGAGTCTTCAAACTCAAAAGGGAAAAATCTAAATCAAAATTTTCCTAAAAATGCTAAAACTTTTCACTTCTTAAAACCTAAAAGCAACAATATCAACTATAAAAATCTGAATCGTATTCCTTTAGCTGAAAAAATTGTTAATTTACTTAAGGAGCTCTTAAAATTTAACCCAATGGGTCAGTCTTATATCAACTACAAATACAAGAAGACCAATTATACTCCTAAACCCAAAACATTATTGAAATGGGTTCCTAAGGTTACTTGCTTGGTTGCCCACACTGCTTTCAAAACTTCAAGCCATTCAAAGTGGTACCTAGATAGTGGATGCTCCAGGCACATGACTGGTGACAAAGGTCTATTCACCAATCTTAAAGACATAACTGATGGTTCAGTCACATTTGGTGATGGTAGCAACCGCAAGATTATTGGCCAAGGTACGGTTCAACTTTCTAACCTCCCTTTATTTGAGAATATTTTATATGTATAAGGTTTAAAACACAACTTATTAAACCACTCGAACTTCTCCATATGGATCTTATTGGACCAACTAGAATGGAGAGTCGAGGTGGCAAAAAGTACATACTGGTAATTGTTGATGACTTTACCAAGTATATATGGGTAGTCTTCTTGAGAGACAAATTAGAAACTCTTGATGAAGTAAAAAGGGTACTCAGACGTATCCAAACTGAAAAAAGAGACTCAAGTCTGTAAGATCCGTAGCAATCATGGATCAAAATTTGAGAATAGCGGTTTTGAGAAGTTTTGCAGTGACCAGGGAATATTGCATGAATTCTCTACACCCAAAACACCACAAAAAATGGTATAATAGAAATAAAAAATAGAGTACTTCAAGAAATGGCAAATGTAATGTTAAACAGTATGAAGCTTCCTAAAAATCTTTGGGCTGAAGCCGTAAATACTACATGTTATATAATTAACCGTGTTTATACTAAAAAATCAAATAGTAAAACGGCTTATGAAATATGGTTTGATAAGAAGCCTACTGTCAAATACTTTCGAGTTTTTTGCAGTATGTGCTACATTTTACGTGACCGAGAAAATCTGAGTAAGTTTGAAACCAAAGTGATGAAGGGGTATTTTTAGGGTATGCTCTGAATAGTCGAGCATATCGGGTTCTTAATAAAAGGACCGGTGTAATTTAAGAATCCATTAATGTGGTTATTGACGATCACTTGAATACACCTGTCTCAAGTTCAGATAATGATGAAGTACTTCTAATTGATAAACCAGATTCTTCATCAAGTCAAAATAACTTTGAACTGAGGACTGTTAAAGATCATCCATCTAATCAGATTCTTGGAAACCCTCTAACTGGTGTGCGCACTCGTAGACAACTAGAAGATATGTATAACTATGTGTGCTTTACATCTCAGATAGAACCGGCTAACGTAAAAGAAGCTCTTACTGATGAAAACTGGATAGTAGCGATGCAAGAAGAGCTTAATCAATTTGTTAAAAATGATGTTTGGTACTTAGTTCCTAGACCGAAAGATAAACATATTATCGGAACTAAGTGGATTTTCCAAAATAAGTCTGATGAACTTGGTAATATAATTAGAAACAAGGCTAGACTGGTTGTACAAGGGTATACTCAAATTGAAGGCATTGATTATGATAAAACCTTTTCCCCAGTAGCTCGTCTTGAATCAATCAGACTGTTTATATCATTGGATATTTTAGAAAGTTCAAAATTTATCAAATGGATGTAAAGAGTGTTTTTTTAAATGGTGATTTATATGAAGAAGTGTATGTTGAACAACCAATGAGTTTTGAAGACCCAAAGAATACTGATCATGTTTATCATTTAAAAAAGGCTCTCTACGATTTGAAACAAGCTCCTAGGGCATGGTACAAAAAGTTGACTAAGTTTTTACTAAGTCACAACTTTATAATGGGAAGTGTTGATAAGACATTGTTTGTAAAGAAACATAACGATCACATTTTAATAGTGCAAATTTATGTTGATGATATTATTTATGGATTTACTTGTACTAACATGACTGTTGAGTTTGCAGATCTTATGAAATCTAAGTTTGAAATGAGCATGGTTGGTTAATTGAATTATTTCCTAGGGGTGCAAGTTAAACAACAATCTGATGGTTTCTTTATTTATCAAACCAATTATGCTTTGAACTTAGTTAAAAATTTCAGATTTGAGAATGGGAAAAATTTTGATACTCCTATGAGTACGATTCTAAAACTCTCAAAGGACTCTATAGGTAAGAAAGTGGATCCTAAATTGTATCGCAGTATGATCGGTAGTTTGCTGTATTTAACTACAGTCAACCTGATATTGCATTTAGCATAGGGATTTGCACTAGATATCAATCTGACCCTAAAGTGTCACATTTAACTGATATTAAGCGGATTATGCGATATGTCGTAAGTTTAGCTAAACTAGGTCTTTGGTATCCACATGATACTAGTGTTCAATTAGATGGTTACACTGATGCTGATTGGGCTGGTAACATTGATGATAGGAAATCAACCAGTGGAGGTTGTTTCTATATTGGGAACTATTTAGTTTCAAGGGAAAGTAAGAAACAAAGTTCCATATCGCTCTCTACTGCTGAGGCTGAATACATTGCAGCAGGTAATGCATGTACTTAGCTTGTATGGATGAAAAGATTATTAAGCGATTACAGAATTGCATAGGACTTTATGGTTTTATATTATGATAATTCCAATGTAATTAATATATCTAAAAATCCAATCTAGCATTCACGAACCAAACACATTGACATTAGATATCACTACATTCGTGAATTAGTGGAAGAAAAGACAATTTCTTTGGAATACATTCCGACCGAGACTCAACTTGCTGACATTTTCACAAAACCACTCAACAAAAACAGGTTTTCTAAATTGAAATTTGATCTTGGTATGTTCAATTTGAATTGATTAATTATGCACTTTTGTATCATATTGTATATATTTGTTATTTTAAATGGTTAGAATTGTAAATTATGTGAGAAATGCACATTTTTGGCTGTGCACAACCAGTCGTGGCATGACCAGTCGAGCATGTACTTAACCAGTCGTGTAGCATGGACTGGTGCTTTATTTAGGGGAAAAACCTTTTTTCTTCATTTTGGGTTTCTTCTCCAACGGGTCTTAGCTCGACCGGTTGAACCCCTCTTCCTTGTTCTACAAGGTTAATGCTTTATTTCCATTTTTCTTGTAGATTCAAGTTCATATTACTTCTTTTTCATCTTTGGAGTGATTTATTTCTTATTTCATAGAGGTTTTTGGGATTTTTTTCTCCAAAATCTAATTTTGAGAAAACCCACTCTACTTCTTTTGCAACCACTTGTTTCCTTGATTTCCTAGTTGCAAATGAAAGGTAGAGGTAAAAAGAAAAGTTCTCATGGTCCTTCAACTTCCAGATCGACACCTATAACAAGGCGCCACCTTCGGTCACCCAAAGATGATCCTTCCTATGTGCAGGACATTAGGTTGCGTAATGTTATAGTTGAACGACCTGTTCATGTTAAACATCTAGCTCCATTTAAAATCCTTCCTCTTCTCCAATCTGTAGGATGTGATTATATTCTATATTGGGGTGGGCTCGCATACTGGTCCATTGCATAAGCTATGTATGCATGTATCTCAGATTTTTCAACTAAAAATCTTACGTTTATTATTAATAGTACAAAAGGTCCAGTTGAAATAGACCGTCATCTGATCTCTGGTCTAATGGACATACCTGTTAATGATGAAGGTATTCCCATTAGTGTTCTGGTAGACAAACCATCAAAATCTGAGAAACGTATGCTTACTAGAGCTTTGTGCAATAGAGATGTGCAATGGAGTCATAATGGAAATGCGCTTGCTTCAAAGTATTTGTTACCTAGATACAGAGTCCTTCATAGGATTTTTATTTCAAACGTTTATCCCCGTTCTGGTAACAAAACAGAACTCACTACTTTTATGGTTCTGATTCTTCATTCCATCCTCTCTGGTACTTCTTGTAACACCCCGGATTTTTGCCAACGTGGGATTAGACGTCCTTAGGCAATGGATCAATCCTAATACAGGTTTAACTTCTTAAACGCTCAATTAAAGCCTCAAATCTCTTTTCAAACCATTTTCTTCACAAATCTCACCCTTCACTACCTTGTGCTTTCAATTTCTCAAAGCACCTTCACCCTAGACACTATCTTAAACTAGCTAAGTAGTATAACTTGGATCACTTTAGATACAAACTGCAAAAGACTAAATACTACCTCAGACGGAAATCACTTAGGATTAAATCCTTTAGAAATTTGACAAAGTTAACTAAGTGCTAAACTAGATTAGCCATGAAATCCATTTGAATCGCTTTAAATGCTATCTGCAAGACCCAAAACTTGTAGAATCATTGACGCTAGGTTACCCAAAAATCTAGGATCAAACTCATTACTGAAATTTGCTCTCGGGAGCATCTCGAAACTCCAGTATTCGATCCTGGACCGCACATCGGGAGTCCAAACAATATGAAGTTAAGGACTTAGGACCGCTTCATTTGGGCTTGACAACCATCTCGAAATTTAATCCGTAGCCGATGTCCCACGGTGTTAAGACCAGGAGCGAGAGTGTGTGAAAAACACTATTCCCTTTACAAAATAAATATCCGGAATAGTGATCGCACCATTCGCTTGCGCATCAAGTATAAGCAACCGGACCGTCGAATCGGACTAAATTACACCCTCGGATTAAGAAAAATTTCAGGAACATTTACATGTGCTTGGAATTTCGGATCGTGGCCCACTGATCGTAGAACTGAAAGTGGTCCGCCACGTGCGATCTGGGAATCCGATCGAGTCGAAAACGTAATCCCACATAGATCCATGTGTGTTGAGCTTAAGTCTGATGTTTGGCTCAAGGGGGGCCACCAGAAACACTCTTTTGAGCTGGAACATCGCCGAAATGCTTATAATAGCAGTAACCCTTGAACCTGAGTCTATTTTGGGAAGGTTTTAGGCTATAAAAGGACCTTAAACCCTCTCCCATTCCAGCCATACGAATTTGGATTTGAGAGAGAGAAAAGAGAGAGAAAGTGAGGGAGATGTGGGAGGAACTCCCTGCTGCTATTCCCTGCCGCTATTCGGGCTCCACCGCCTGATTCTCATCGCTTTCCTGGCGATTCCGGCGTCATTTCTAGGTAAGAAACCCTAACCCTAATCTGTTTTAGGGTTGTATAGGTTGTAGGTTATGAAATAGCTAACTTTTTTTTAGTTCTTTAGGTCGCCAAACTCCCGTATACGGAACCTTAGCGAACCTATCGACTCATTCTGATTCTACGACACAAGGTGCGGACTTTAGGTGTATAGGTTATGGTTTTCAACGCTTTCAATGTCAGATAATGATAGATTCATGATCTGCATGCAATTGCACATGTATAAAATGCTTTCCGTTTTCTGTTTCGATTAGAATTGTAGAATTTGGAAATTCACATACTCTAGGTATTTGTATAAAATACCGTATATGTATTTTTTTTGGAAATTTGTTTGACATGTTTATTTGACGTATGGATATATGACATATGGATAAAATACTTATTTGGCGAAAGGATTCGCCTAAATACATGTTTACTAATAAATACTATGTATGTAGAAATACGGTATTGTAAGAAGTACCGTATACATGTATATTTTAGTGATGTGTTTGTCATGATTAATTGTCGTATAAATATATTATGTGCGTATAAAACATTTGCTTGGCGAAGGGAATCGCCGTAATACATGTTTGCTTGTATACACTATGTATGTTGAAAATGTGTATTCTAGAAAATACTGTATACGTATAAATATTGGGAGATGAATTTATCATGATTATTTGCTGTAGTAATATATTATACATGGATAAAATACTCACTTGGCTAAGGGATAGCCTTAATACATGTTTTGCTAACATACACCCTGTATGTTGTAATAGTTTATTCTAAGTGTTTGTGAAAATGATTGAATGAGTACCGAATTCTCATTCGTACTCGCCATGACTAGTTGTCATGGATTCATGATTGTTGTATTGGCGATACCCCTTTGACGAAAGGGTTTGCCCTAAATCACGCCATGGCCAATATACACCATATATGCTAAAATGTGTGGCCCAAGTGTTTGTGGAAATGACTGAATGAATATGGAACTTGGATTCCTGCTTGCCATGACTATCCGTCGTGGGTGTACGCGTGTTATGATTGGGGCAACTCCCTAGGGAAAGGATTTGGCCTAATGCCTATGTGATCGACATATGTCATGTATGTTGATGCATGTTTGTTTAAGTGTTTTTTTTTTAAATGTCTGAATGAGTAGTAGTTAGCAAATTGTAATGTATAAGGGTGTTGAGATATGATTCTCAACCTCTTTAACTATGTGTATGATCTCCTTAGATTATTGTGTGATTAGGAATTGAACATGTATAACTCATACTTGTGTTGTGATTCATAACATGCTCAACTGCTTTATGATTATAACTATGTAATGCATATGTTTAAATTTATATTTACGTTATATGATCCGTCATGGGTGATGGGGGAGCGGAGCAACGAGTGCGTGCAACAGCCCTGGCAGCCCTAAACGGATAATACCATACCATGATTGTATGAGTGGGATCTTGATCCATTACTGCTTTATCTATCTGCAAGTTATCATGTTTGGGGCTATGATTATAGTCCAGACAATCGGTACCAGAATTGAATTCGTGGCTGCGATTCATTTGCCACGTGAGATGTGTTCAACGAACCCGAGTCGTACTTCGGTTGGCGATAGTGGTTGGCCACGCGAAGTGCTTATGCACTTCATGTCGTTCAACTTGTTGTGCGCTCGAGCTAAGCCAGAGCTCGTCAAGTAACCCGACCGTCTTATGTATGTTCACCATGTTTGGTCGCTACTGCTTGAACCTAGGGTACCAAACTTACCAGTGAAATCCCTTTTAACCATGGGACCTCGATCCGCTAAGACTCATGAGTTGGGCATGGTGGTATGGGACACCGTGGTTGGCCGTCGGCCACTGGCCGGGGCCACGTGCCTCCCGTAGTGACCGGTGAGCAACTAGACTCGTGAGCCGATTATGGTGGTATGGGACACTATATTCGAGCCGTCGATACTTACGGTGAGAGCCGAGTACGGTGAGACCGTACTCGTGCCGACGGGTGACGAGTCCTCTCGTAGTATCTTCGAGTATACTCCAAGGTCCGTGATTGGCGACGAGTCTTTCACAAAGCCTCGGAGTATGAGTTGAGCCGAGTACGGTGAGACCCGTATTCGAGCCGACGGCTAGTGATTGAGCCGAGTACTGATGAGACTGTACTCGAGCCGACGGTCGTCACAATTGAGCCGCATACGGTGAGATCTGTATCCGTCTTGACGGGTGACGAGCCCTTTGTGATGCCTTCGCTACGCCTCTCAAACCATAATATCGTATGAGATTAACTAGGACTGACGACCCTAGAATGGATCATGTTTGGGAATGATATAAGGGAGGTACCTTAGTTTCCCAATACTGCTGTTTGAAATGGACTAATAATAACTCGGTAATCATGATCATCATCGCACCGCATGTGCTTAGTAGATGTGGCGCACTGAGGGAGTTAAGCATTCACGAATGTAAGATGATGTCGCATGAGGGTGGTTTGGCAAGGGCATACAGCATCATGTCATTTCATTCTCGCACTTAATAAGAGTAGTTAGAATTGTTTGATTTATACTACTTTATCATTACTGCTTGATTGAATTGATAACATGTTAACCTATGCTTTACTGTTCCACTAAGTTGATCACTCACTCCCACGTTACGGGACGGTGTTGTACACACCAACCAGATTTGTTGAATTTCAGATGATGGCGATGCTTATGAAGCAGAGCCGGACTACTTCTATGGTGATGAGGAGGAGTTCTCCTATCATGTAACTCGATTGACGGGTCTCGAAGACTGTAACGCATTGACGGGGCTATGGTACTTGGGATGAAGATATTACACTTACACATTTGGTATATTTTAGAACTGTACTTGTAATTATTTAACCTAGTAATGTTATCACACACGGAGACTCATCACAGTTTATATATTTTATCTATTTATCATCGTCTTCCGCTTGCAATTTTGTCTCTCTCGGAGTATGATATCTTTGTTTTGGCTTAATCTCACTCATGTTCAATGCACGAATACAGTCAACATTTAATCATCATTCATTTTGTTGCATAAGTGATGTTCTGGAACTCGGGAGTTGATTTTATGCTTGACCCCCGATTTTCAGGGCGTTACACTTCTGTATGTCTTCCTTCTTTAATCTGTCATTTCATTATCCAATTTCATCTCCATCCTGGACACAGTGATATCCCTTTTGCTTTTCTGATGATTGTGTTAGCCACCCATTTATTAGTGGCTACGCTTGTTGGAGAGGCTCCCATTCAACACCTTATTTTCAACAACTCTAATATAAACAAAATGAATCTGAGGTTGGCCGTAGGCCAAGTCAATGTGGGTGTTGGTGGAGTTGAAGCAGTGAATGAAGAAGAAGGCGTTTTGCCTCCAAATGACATTAACATGGATGATATATTTGATGAGATCGAATCCGATTATGCTGATGATCTTGACTATTAGCCTTCTGATTTCGCTGAGAGGTTGCATACTCTTGAGGAACAGGTGGCTCAGATTCATGTAACCCAGGATTCTCAATTTGCTTATATGCATAAATATATGAAGCGCATTAATAAGGGTTTACATCAAATTGATCCGTCTATTCCTGCCCCCTCTTCAGGATCTGATTAGTATTTTCTAATCTTGGTTTGTAATAACTTTATTTATTCTTGGATTTCTTTTAAGGTTATACTTGACTTAACTTGGTTGTACATGGTTGGACTTGTTTAATTATGTTTGAACATGACTTGCTAATGGATTTAATATTTAGACTTTCTTGATCATTTATTCCTCACTACTCTTCTTATTCTTCCTTCTTTATCTATTTCCACTTCTCTTTCTTGATTCCTTCCTTTGTCTTATTGTGACAAAAAGGGGGAGATGCATGTGGATTGTGGATGGATTGATGATTCTATTTTGTGAAGGGGAGTTAAGTAAGGGGGAGTATTATTGGAGGAATTGATGTGAATTGATGCTTTGTTTTAACCTATTTATAACTGGTGCATGATTCTTGAACCAGGTTGTAACTGGTTTATATTGATAACTGGTGCATGATCCTTTGTGCGTATAATGCTTATGTTATTATGAAGTATGTTTTGTCACAAATTTGATAAAGAGGGAGATTGTAAGTGCTATGGTTTCTAGCTCCTATAATTGTCAAATTTTGTAGTGTCAAAACCTCTCTTGGAATCTGTGTCTTGTTTAGCTCATCTACATAATGAAGACTGTGCATCACTCAATCTTTACTTCAAGAACTACAAGTTTACATGGTCATGTTCAAGTACAACATCAAGTGTGAGTTCAATGCTTCAAGATTCATAGATCAAGCTCCAAGTCAAGACAAAGTCTTTTACTTTGATCCTCAAGCTCAAGATTCAAGATATTTCAAGATCAAGCTTCTTAAAGTTACAATTTCAAGTTTCAAGTTGAAGCTTCAAATGGTCTTAAGTTCAAGCTTCATCATGTGTAAAGATCTCAAGCTTCGTAAACTTCTTATCAACTGAAGGAAAAGAAGTTCCAATGTTCATACATCATGTATAAGGTATGAATGGCCCTAGATTCACCTTAGGGTAGGTCATTTTGAATACATAATTCAATTAGATCATTTTATAAGTGAACAGACTATTTCTCGATTAGTTTTGGACTTTGTTCAACTAGTTCTAGCACTAACTCGACCAGTCCAAGAAATTCCTCGACCAGTCCTAAGTTTGTTACAAATTTTCAGAATTTTTTTGTTAAGCCTCGACCAGTCTTAGATACTGCTCGATCGGTCATGTGAACAGTGCTCGACTCGATCTCGACCAGTCCTGCAGCCTCGACTCAAAGTCCAGCAAGTAAATCTGGTTCCACACGACCAGTCGTGGACAGGTCACGACTAGTCGTGGAAGTTCGTCGACCGGTCGTGCACGCCCTATGATTAGTCATGGAACGACTTTCTCTTATTGCGCCCAAATTTCAAAAATCTGTTGGTCCTACGACCAGTCGTGCAGACCACAGGACCAGTCATGAATGTGATTTCTTCACCTATAAATAGAGCACGAATTTCAAAGTTTTTCATTCAATTCAAGCTAAATCAATACGCGACTCTAAGAGATAAGTTAGTCATCTTTTTAAGCTATGTTGTACTTATTTAATATTCTCTTAATTTAGCTTTACGATATTTAATTTTATTTTCTATATTCCATTCATATTTGAAGAAGGGATTAAGACTTGTCCTTTTCATGGAATCAAGATCAAATAGAGCTAGCCCAACTTGATTTAATTTAAAATCAATTTAGAACCTAGAACCATTTCATAAGTGAGTGTGAACATTGAACTTGTAAGACCTGTATCCTAGCCTGCATCATTCCGTAGACCTCCGCGGTCCTCCCGGTTGAATTCTAGCGACCCGCGATCTATTAACAGCATTTACGCACAATCTTGAGTCGTGTCCCGTATATCAGAGTAGGCTCGTCTCGAAACTTATATCCTCACGACCGCACCATTGCCGCAGTTCCGACACCGCGTACTACGCGCCAAGGCGATACCCAGCCCAGGAGATGTGAGCCGTCATTCAGTTCGAGGAAAATGCCGTGCGTTGAGAATATCAAGGAATCTCTACAATCAATCACATCAATCATAAGTCAAGTACAACCCATCACTCACCCATACCTCTCTCTTCACAAAGTCAATAACACCCATACCTAACCATTCCCTTCTTACCAAAAGTCAAAAGAAACCTTACCCTCCATCTCATCTCCCTTACAACAACCCATCCTCTCCCTCATTTTCTCACTCCATCCCAAGCACCAAGGGAGGATCCAACGTCCAAGCTTCCCAAGCCTAACCCAAGTGTGGCCCACTTCCCTACCCCAATCTCCCATCTTAGTCATCCAATCTTCATCACCCTCCATTAAGATCGAAGCCAAGGAGCCTAGGAGTTCAAGGAGCTAAAGAGGAGGTTAATAGGTGAGTGATTTATAGGTTAGATTATACTTTTGATGATGGACTAAGTGGGGCCTACCGATTGACGGTATGGATCCCATTTGGGGCCCATCTTGATGTATGTATTGTAATCTATAGGAGGGCTCATAGTGGGAGAGCCCTCCATCATCTCTCTCTCTCTCTAGGCCCGTAAGCTGTTACTAGACGGGTCTTGCAGTCAATCTCGGCCCTTGCTTCAGTTAACCAATCCATACCAAGGATGACGTCGAAATGGTACAGTGTGGTGACAATTAAGTCAATACATATCGTCCTGCTCCAGTGCCGTAGGAGGGGAGCTCTCCTCCGTGTCCTGGGCCTCCTCTTCTTCCTCCCTCTTTCTATTTCAGCTCCACCCTCTGCCTCACTCTCTTCCTCTTCACTCTCTATCTCATCCTCACTCTCCTTAAGTAGGGCTTGTCATTGTCGTGACCCGATTTTCATCTGATCGAGAGTAGTTTCATTGATGAAGTGTTATGGCACTGGGAGTTCTGCGCCAAGTCTGTAACCGAACTCACGTGCAATCTTGCATATGAGTCGGCCGAAGGGGAGCGAATCAGTCCTTCTATTGGAGCGTGCAGTAAGAACTATCTGCCACAAAACATACGTAGGCACGCATAACTTCTCACCCTTTCCCACTTGATACAAGAAATCTTCCATCAGGCTCGTGCACTCGCTGCGGTTGCTCCACCTAGGGTAGATGTTAAACGTGAAGATGTGGTGAAGCAGACGGAAATCGTTAGTCATGTTGGTCGCTAGAAGACTATTGTTGGGCTGCCACTGAACCAGTCAGCCATAAAAGAAACACGTACGGTGATCCCTTTCACGTGCATTCCTCAGATTTATCTCGTTCACGTGAACTTGGCCAAGCGGTATTCCCATGAGTCGAGCTATCAGGCCAGCGTCAATTGTGGCCTCCTGACCTCTTCCTACAGGAGTCTTGAACAGTAAGGGCTCCAGCGTAGGCTCTTGAATATGGGCATAGAATGCACGGACAGTGCCCACATTTGCACGATATTTTTCTTCAAATAAGGGGCCCCAACTGACTTCACCCAGACGCTCCAATAACAGATACTCCCCAAAGAGCCACCCATCCACCTGAGTTCAAAAAGGACCCTACGACCCTCATAAACTCCATGTGATAAATCCGCCAATAGAGCTTTTGGGAGAGGAGCTTGAGGATCGAGATTCTGCTTAGTCCGCACCTCGCGTTCAACGCCCGTGCTTGCGGTGGCGCCTTTCTTTTTCCTTGAACAAGTAGGGCGACTAGGCCCAGCTTCATCCACGACACCTTTCTCTTTCCCATGAGAGAAAGAATGGTAGAAATTGAGAAAATGACCCTAATAACCTCGAATAGAGCCATGAAAAAGTGAAGAAAATGGAGAAAAGGGTTGGAGTCTTTAGGTCTCCACAGATTTGAGTCTCAAATGAGGATGTAAAGGCTCAAATGACAAGGAGTAAAGAAGAAAAATGAAGAGATAGGATGGGTGAGTGGGTTTACACGATTTTGAAACTCGAATGGGAGATTTAAGAGCTCAAATGAGAGAGAATGGAGAGATAAGCAGCAATGGAGAAGGGTTTACAGCAGGGTAGTCGAGAGGGTATACGAAAATTGAAGGGAGAACTCGTGGTGGGGCTATTCGAGTGAAGGATATGGGATTTTTAGAAAAAAGGGAAGCTTGGAGGGGTAGTTTGTGAAGGAGGGGCGACCTAACAGAGGTTTAAATCAAAACCCTGTGGATAGGTGGGCCACACAATGCCCAAAACATCATCGGCCCGATTGGCCTGCCGCTTGGGCCCGTTTGGCGGCGAGGCCCTCGCCGATCTCTGGAGGTTTTAGTAAGGGCTCACCCATGGGACGAGGTCCTCCTACCCCCTAGGTCCTAAAAATGTGTGGGGCCCACCCTGGGTCCCCCTGAACTTATTCGGTTTGGCCCCCGACTCCGGTTCGAGTCGTTTCGGGGCCTTTCGAGCATGATTCTAATGTACAGCTGCACATAGGGATTTTTGAAGGCTGGGATGGGATAATTTGTGGTCTAGACCCATCGTTTAATGGTCTAGGAGTGATCAGAGGTCGCTTTAAGAATTTATGGGTGAGTACGGACCCGATCTTGCCGATCGTTTTGGGTAAACGTCGCCAATTGGTGAAACCAGGACTCCTATGCCTGTTTCTAAATTTATCTCACACCCATCTATGTCGAAAAGCATCAGTGTACGTCATGTGACCATAACCCAGGTCCGATTTAATCCAAATCATGCTTTAATACCAACTTGTAATGCCCTAAAAATCGAGGGTCGAGTAGCAACTCAACTCCCAAGTTCCAAAACATCACTTATGCAACATATATGCTTATGATTAAATGTTGTCTGTGTTAGTGCATTAATCATGAGTGGCATTATACCAAAACAGTAATTCATATTCCAACTCAAGTTGTAAAACGCAAGTGAAAGACTAAAAGACATAAATAAACGTATATAAGTCAAAAGAGCACGATCGGTCTCCAAAGTATGAATACATCACTAAGTCACCATATACATGTAATAGTCTCAAAATCAAAATGTCAAACAGTACAACTACAATTATAATTCATGTAGCCCTGTCGATCCTAATGGCCTAAGCGAAGTTGCTGGTGAACTGCATATACGAGAACTCGTCCTGATCGTCATAGTAACAGGCTCCGCCTCTAGGGTCACGTCGTCATCTGAAATCAAGACAGAGTCTGGTTGGTGTTTAAAACACCATCCCGTAACATGGGAGTAAGTGATCAACTCAGTGAAACTATATAGCAAAGGTTAACATGTTATCAATTCAATCAAGCGGTAATGATAAAACAGTAAAATCAAACATACCTAGATACTCTTATTAATGCAAGAATGATATGAATAATGATGCATGCCCTCGCCTACACTCCCTCGTGCGACACCATCTTACGGTCGCGGCATGCTTTCTTCCCTCCGTGCTCTTCAACCCGGGGCACATGCAGTGCGATGTTATGAACGTGATTACCGAGTTCTTATTAGTCCATTTCATACAGCAGGATTGGGAAACTAAGGTACCTCCCTTATATCAATCTCAAACAAGGATCCATTCTAGGGTTTTTAGGCCTAGTAAATCTCATACGATGTTGTAGTTCTAGATCACTATAATGGGCTAGTGTATACTCTAATTACTACGGAAAGGCTCGTTGCCTCTACGCAGGTTCAGAGTATGCTCGAGGTCACTATAAAGGGCTCTTCACCAAATCAGTGTAGGCCGACAGCTCGAATACAGTGTCCCATACCACCATATTCGGCTCACGAGACGATTTTGCTCACTAGTCACTATGGGGAGGCTCGTCGCCCCAGCGTAGGGCGAAAACTCGACCATGGTGTCCCATACCACCATGTCCGGCTCATAAGTCTTAGCGGATCGAGGTACCAAGGTTAAACGGGATTTCATTGGTGAGTTTGGTACCTTAGGTTCAAGCAGTAGCGTCCATACATGGTGAACATACATCGAGAAAATTGGGTTACTGGACGAGCTTGACTATTACGAACGCACCTGAAGTTGATCGACATGGAGTGCGTAAACACTCCATGTGGCCTAAACACTGCCAACAACTCTAGTACGACTTGGGTTCGTCAAACACGTCCTACGTGGTGAATGAATCTCAGCCATGAATTCAAAGCCTGTTACCGATTGCCTGGACTATAATGTAGTCTCAAACACATTCAATCCTTAACCAGTAAGCATGTGGAGTAGTCAGAGCAGAATTAACCAAGTAATTCAAACACATTAACAAGCATGTTATAAAACACAAAGTAAACAGGAAATCCAAACACATACATTTTATACGTAAGTGATTAAATTAAACAACTTACATAGAGGAAATTGTACACATCTCTAAGCTAGTTGAGAATCGTATCCCAACACCCATCTAAAGCACTATCTCCTAAGTACTTACTAATACAAGCATTTTCACAAACATTTAGACTATGCTTATTAACATACATAACATATGTTGGCCAAAACATGTATTAGGGCGAATCCTTTTACCGAGGAGTTGTTACACATACAACTAGCATATGCACAGTAGTTAATCATGATAAACACACTTTCATATTTCATATGTATACGGTATTTTCTACACAGACACAGAATACACTAAACTCCACAAATTTCATATGTAACTGAATCGCAAAACGAACATCGCATTTTGCAGGTGAAATAACACACACATCATGAATCTATCATTATTCGGCATTGAAAGTTTTGAAAACCATAACCTATACGTCTATAGTCTGCACCTTACGCCGTAGAAGCGTAACGAATTCGTTAGAAACTCTAAGGCTTCGTCAACGATGGTACATCAACCTATAGCATGAATTAAGTCAGCTATCTCACCACTTGTAACAATTGAAACCCTAGAACAGATTAGGGTTAGGTTTTCTTACCTAAGAACGAAGTCAGAATCACCGGAATAGTGATTAGATAGGGATAGTTAAGCGCGTAGAATGAAAGGATAGAGTACTAGGAATCTTCTCCCACTTCTCTTACACTTTCCCTCTCTTTACTCTCTTCTCTTCCTAGGTTTTCTCAAATTCGTATGGAGTGAATGGGAGAGGGTTTAAGGTCCTTATATAGGCCTAAAACTGATGGAAATAGCCCCAGGGCCAAGGTATACTTAGGTTATAGCCAAAGGGAGTCTGTTTCAGCTCAACGGAGCACTTCCGGAGCCCCCACTTGAGCCAAAGGTCGGACTTAAGCTCCCTGACCATGGATCTAGGTTGAGTTATGTTTTTAGTTCGATCGGATTTATAGATCGTCCGTGGCGGATCCGTTTCAATTCAACGGTCCACGATCACCGATCAAGGCCACAAGTACACTGACCTATGTATGAAATTTCTCCTGATCCGAGTGTATATTTGGGTCACATTCTGATGGTTTGAATCCTTATATTCGGCCCGTAAGCAACAAGTCTCAGATTACTTAAATTTAGATTTTTATTCCTAAAATATTCATGTTTCTCACACACTTCACTCTGGGCTCAAACGAATAGCCCCAGGACACTATCTGGATTTCATTTCTGAGATGATTGTCAAGCCCAGCAAGGCGGTCCTTAGCATTTAGTCTCGTGGTCATCGGACTTTCGACGTGCAGTCAAGATCCGATACGGAGTTTCGTGATGCTCCCGAGAGCAATTGGGTAATGAGATTGATCCTAGATTTTAGGGTACCCTAGAGTCAATGATTCTACAAGTTTTGAGTCTTCCAGATCCTATTTAAAGTGATTCAAGTGGATTTCACAGCTAATCTAGTTTAACGCTTAGTTAATTTCATCTAATTTCTAAAGGATTTGGTCCTGAGTGATTTCTGCCTGAGGTGGTACTCGGGTCTCGGTATGAATTTTTCCGAGACGTTACAAATAACAAGAACCAAACTAGAAACATCCCAATCACACTACAAGCTTCACCCCTTAACCCTGGCTAAGGGATTTAGCCAACCATAGACATGTTGGATTCAAAACCCTAGAAGAAAGCATTAAAAACTAAGAAGAAGAGAAGAAGAAACACTTGGGAGATGGCTCCACCCCTTTTGTATGCTCCTCCAAAACCTAGATCTCCTTGAAAAACTTAGGAAACCCATATTTATAGGTAAAGTTCCACAAAATTGCAAAATCAGATCAAATTTACACAGTCTTCGTAACTCCGCATAATGCCTTCGATGTCATCGAACAACCTTCAATTCCATCGAAGGGGTTTGAATTCGGAAGTCGCGCGTTTTCTTCTTTCGCACTGCGTAAGTCTCTGTGTCATCGAACCTTACTTTGATGTCATTGAGAGAAGCTTTGAGTCATCAAGCCTGTCTTCGAGGAATCGAAAAGTGCTCAAAATAGTCAAGCAAGTTGCTTCATAATTTTTCATTAAATTTGATGCCATCGATTGGACTTCGATGTCATCGAGCAACTCCTTGATGTCATCGAGCGGTGCTTCGATAAATCAATAAAGGCACCTAATATGTCCAGTGATCAACTTGATTTTCTTATATAAATTCGATGTCATAGAGAGGTTTTCGATGTCATCGAATGATGGCTTCAATGTCATCGAACGGTGGTCGATGACACTGTCAATGTATTTTGTGCTTGTTCTTTTGACTTCATTCCTTTTCTACTTAGTTTTCTTGGATCTTAGAGTCTTGAAATCTTCAATCTTGGTCTCCAAAGATCTATTCTTTGCCATGACAATTCTTGAGCACTAAATTCATGCTTTTAGCATTCTTTCTAATCCAAGCTCTTAAATTCACCTTGCAACACAAATTTGAGTAAAGTAGGATATTAAACATTATCATGTTAAAAAAGCAAGATATAAATGGGGGATAATATGTAATACTTGACCCTCAACACAATCCCCAACCAACATTTTGCTAGTCCCGAGCAAAAATATGCGTAAAATAATCTTCCATCTTGACAGTTTAAAACCCTTTTTCAGAAGACAATCTTTTGTGCAATTAAGTATGAATGAGTAGAGTCAAGACAAGAAAGTGAGATTTTGGAGACCTAGAGTATAATCACGTAAGCAATCAATCAAATAGGTTCTTTATCAGTTTTAAAATTATGAACTCATATATCAAGTTTTGCCAATTTACTTGGTGAATATCAACTTACTCCCCATAAGACTACTATCATTTCATAATGTTAGCCATGTTCATCATATCAACAGTAGTTTAAAAATTCAAGTACAGATTCTGAACTTATCCCCTTTCTCCTTCTTTTTCATTTTTTGATTTTATATCGATGAATGCTTTTATTCATTCTTTTTCAGACATTACATCCTTTTCAAAGACCTTTTTCATTATCATTAGAGGTGTTGTTATTCTTCAAATTGTAGCCTTTTTATCAATCTAGTATTTTTAACTGGTTTTTCATCTTTCAAGGTGGATAAAATTCTCCAGACTCAATTCTCAACATCTATCAATGATTCACATGCTGCCCATCTGTTGAGGCATAAAAAATTAAGAAAGGATTGAAGCAAAAGAAGATTAAAAAGAAGAAAGAGAATAGAAAAAGAAGAGGAACAAAATGACTATAGAGTGGTTTGCATGAATCTCGGCAAACGATATCCGTTGCACGAGACCGCGCAACTGAAATATCGGTTGTGCGGGTTGGCTCAACTGATTTTCAGGGCTTGTTCTCTGAAAAAGATCTAAAGTAGTGGAAAGAGGGCCCCTTGACACCAAAACTAAGGTTTCGCACGTGTGAAGGCCTATAAATACCTCCTCCCCCCTTCATTTGTGGGGATCGAAGATTTTAGAGAAGAAGCAGAGAAGCAAAAAAGACTGAAGGTAGAAGTGAGGAGAAACCGGTGGCTTGCACAGGTTCGTGCAAGCCATATTAGTTACGCGGGTCCGCGCAACCAGTTTGTGATGCTATGATGCCGACTTGCTGCTGAAATGATTGAAGTCTCCAGATTTTCTTCTGTCCAAGCTTCAAGAGGAGGAATCAGTTGAAGAGATTTATGTTATATTCCTTCTAAAGAGATGATCAAATCACAAGTTAAAGTGCTGCCGGATTTGACATCTAACTTAGACATCTGAACTTCGTTGATTTTTGTATTATCAGATAATCTATCTTAGAATAAAGGGATGCTTGAGGGTGTAAATGAACTCAGTATTAATAATACGATGATTATTCTAGATAAACTTTTTCTTTATTATATTTAGATAAGATAATCCCCAAATCGAATGCATTTGTTTCTTGTTTGAAATAAAACGGTGACTCTGCTAGGGAGTTTATCTTATTTAATGTTAACATTGAGACAGTTATAGAACTTTCATTGTAGTTTGGCGTCTTTCTAAAGCCAAAATGGTGACTCTCAGTGGAAACATCCTCCCTTTCATCTCTTAGATAGGTTATATTGACTATATTCAAAGAAATGACTGTGATTTTGTGTTTCATTCTGAAGGTAAGAAGATAAGATTGCAAATAATGATCAAATGGCGAACTCAGCGACGAAAATAAACTTCTATTTCAACGCAACTGGATTTATGGTGGAATATGCGCCGTGCCAGCCACCGAAATGTAAAACTTAGTCTTCATTATACAAAGACGACTCAACTCGAACAATAGTTGGAGTCGTATCTGTGTCACCTCAAGTATCGGAAGAAGGCAAGAACTGGACCGTCATAACATCTCGACGAAACAAGGCTCGAAATGCAAGAAACTTGGGAACAGGTTTGCCTTCGCTACGGACCATGGGACCGGTAACAAGCAACGCTGCCAAGAAGAATACAAAATTAGCTCCTCCCACCATATATCGTAGACATATGGTTCCACAATCAGCATCACGTGATTTCCCAACTCTAATTGCTTCAAGAGCTAGATGGACAAAAGAACAAAAGGGAAAAGCATTACTCGGGGAATCACCCGCTCCTGCATCATCTCAATCAAATAGCTACAGCGAAAGTATGGGTAAATCAAGCGGGGCTCCCCTCTTAGTAAGCTCCATTTCGTCAATGTACTCTTATCCCGTTCCGATTACAGCTTCATCAGAAAGTGCGTAAGCCACAGTACATGTGGCTGAAATAGATTAGAGAGCTACGCCAACTATAGAAGATCGCATGAACGAAATGGCACAAGCATAGAGAACGTTGATGAAAGAATGTAGAAACCTCAGAGAAGCCCTGAAAACTCTTGCGCATAATGTAACTCAGATAGCGGCTCCTCCGGCGACGGGTACGATCCTGAAGATTTCTAACCACAAGGAGTAGGGTCTCTCGGATGGACTATAACTCAAGAAGAAGTATGACAGGTTGTTGAACAAGCCGTCAAGATGAAAAGAGAACCTGAAAATATTGATCAATCCCGATATCAAACACCCTATCCATGGGAAGTAGAAAATGTCCCATTCCCGACCAACTTCAAACATCCATATTTTTAGAAGTTTAATAGAGAGGGGTCGCCTAAAGAGCATTTGATGCACTTTATTACCAGCATGGAAAATTTCTCCACGATACCGCAATACTGCCTATGTTTGTTCAGGTCATCTCTGATAAGAAAAGCATTTCGATGGTATACTAGTTTGGCTCCGGGGTCGATACGCACGTGGGAACAGATGCAGGATGCCTTTATGTCAAATTTCTTCTCTTCGGAGCGTGATGTTAGCATCACAGAGTTGGCTTCAGTACGACAGAGAGAGGGTGAATCAGTGGAGAAGTTTATAGAAAGATGGAGGACATTGGGAGCCTCATGTAGACAGTTATCGAAAGAGAAAGAATAAGTGAAGATGTGTTTAAATTCAATGAAAACGGGAATTGCGTTCAGTCTTACTAGCGCCGATATTAAGACTTTCCATGACTTAGCTACTAAAGCTCATGCTTTAGAACTAATGACTCGAAAGATGCTAGAATTTCACTATGAAACAGCTAGAAGGGGATCCACTAGGTTAATTGCAAATATCATGGACCACGATAAAAGAAGTCATAAAACAAGAGATTTAAGAGAAAAAGGGACTGAACGAAAGGAAGAAGCGAGTCACCCTAGACGCAGATTCACAGGAAAAAGGCCCAGATCATTTAATTCTCATGAAGGATTTGTGTTCGATAAAGATGTTCTTCCTATGATGAACAAGTTTTTGAAAGCCAGAACAATAGAATTACCTGCGCCCAAATGCCCTGAAGATGCAGAAAAATCAAGAGAAAGAGATTTCTGCCACTATCATCGTCTGGTGGGGCATCCGACAGAAAGTTGTTATATACTAAAGTGAATAATACAGAGAATCATAAATAAAGGTGAAATAATGATCGAAAAAGAAAAATAAAAGGATGCAAAGGCAACAGCAAATGTACTGACAATTCGGGACAGTGTTCATGAAATAGCAGGGGAAGAGAATCACGAAATGATAAGGAAAGCAGCGATGATTACACTACGAATGGGAAAAAGGATGGCAAGTCCCCTGAAGCAGAAAGTCAGGACGACAAGAACTAAGATCGTCAAGGATCAACATGATCGTGACAAGGGAGAAGAGAAGAACGAGACAGTGAAAGTGGCTTACGATGTCGTGAATCATTTGAAGAATATACTGGCTCGGTTAAGTGTTTATGATGCATTAAAGTTATCAGAGACTTTCGGAAAAGTTTAGTTCAAGTGTTATCCGACCACAATGTCAGAGAAACATTGCTAGTGGAAATGGAACATGAAAGAAGCAATGGATGAGAAGACCGTATGCCAGTAGCATCCTTCTCTGAAGACGATCTAGCTTGTGATGTAGGGCATAACAGACCATTGATGATAATGGGCCATGTCTGCGGCAAGGAAGTAAAAAGAATCATGCTCAACAATGGATCGGCAGTGAACCTGTTACCATTAACCATGTTGAAAAAACTAGGTTACCGACATTCCGAACTGCGACCTAGTGGAATGATGATACAGGTCTTTAATAAAGACAGGTAGTGTGCACTTGGCAAAATTACGGTGACATTGGAAATAAGAGACTTAACCACTGATGTTATTTGCCATGTAATCAGTGTGGTCACAACATATAATCTTCTCCTGGAAAGGTCATTGATGCATCAGTACGGTATCATACCTTCAACTCTTCATCAATGCTTCAAATAATGTACGAATGGAATACAGTATAAGGTAATGGCCGATGTAAAACCATAACAGAAGTTGAAGCTTTCTTCGCATATGCTAGTTGTTATAACGGATTTGCCAGTAGGGAAGAGAAAAGGAGTGAAAAGCAAGACTCTGAAAAATGTTCATGAAAAAATAATAAGAGGAGAACTTGAAAAGGCAGGACCATCTAAAATTTCAGAAGCAAGGAAGAAATTCTATTTCGTGCTAAGACATCTGAGGCAGCCAGGGCAACCCCCTTTGACGTTACTATCACCTAAGCAGTTGGAGATCCTCCAATCAAATTATACAGTACCGTGATCATATGCTGAGAGGAATAAGCCATTCCCTGCTGTTCCAAGAAAGTTTTGTGTAGAAGCCAATGCAAGATAACCGGAACCAATTGAATTATGTGCCTCTTTAGAAGAAACAACACAAATTAAAACTAAAGAAAATGTGTACCACGAAGAGCTAACATCCCGTGATTTCAAGAAATATAGTTCAGCAAGCAGGAGAATGATGAAAAGGATGGGTTTTGATGATGCAAAGCCAACTAGTTTGAATAATGGGAGAGGAATTCAGGTGCCTATTGGAGTTGGCCAGAAGAAGAGAGAAAGGTTTCGAGGACTGGGGACAAAATCTTTAATACATATGGTCACAGCTAGCCAGCTATCAGAGGTAGATGCTGAAATAGTCAAACATCTTGAGACAACTTTGAAATAGATAAAAGACCGGGGGCAGCCAACAATCGACAGTTAGTGAGAGGTAAATTTGGGCACGGACGAAGAACCAAGAAATACATTCATAAGCGCTGGTCTTCTGAAGAAGAAGCCGGAAAGTATATCCAACTGTTGAAAGAAAATAAAGATGTCTTCGCTTGGACATATACGGAAATGCCAGGTTTGGAGCCTTCAGTAGTAGTGCATCGATTAAATATTTCTAAGGACAAGAAACCGATTAAGCAAGCACAAAGGCGATTTCATCCAGATCTGGTCCCTCTAATAGAGGAAGAAGTGAATAAATTGATTAAAGTCAGATTTATCAAGGAGGTAAAATATCCCAGTGGATATCGAATATTGTCCCAGTAAAAAAGAAAAGTGGACAAATTAGGGTGTGCATAGATTTTAGAGATCTGAATGAAGCTTGCCCGAAAGATGATTTTCCCCTCGCAATAACTGAACTGTTGATTGATAGTACAACGCAATATGTTGTAATGTCTTTCATGGATGGCTTTGCTAGTTATAATCAGATTAAGATGGCACCCGAAGATGAAGAAGCAACAACATTAGGACTTTGCCTGGAATTTATTGTTATAAGGTGATGCTGTTCGGTCTTAAGAATGCCGGAGCAACATATCAAAGGGCAATGCAGAAAGATATGATACACAAGCATGTCGAATGTTATGTTGATGATCTGCTAGTTAGATCAGGCAGTCATCAAGAGCACTGCGAACATTTGACATCGGTCTTTCGTTGGCTCAGAAAGAAGTAGTTAAAAATGAACCCGGCTAAGTGCGCTTTTCGAGTGTTGTCAAGAAAGTTTCTTAGCTTTATCATCAAACACAAGGGGATTGAACTCGACCCAGGGAAAGTCAAGGCCATCTAAGATATGCCGCCTCCAAAGACATTAAAGGAATTGAATAGCCTGCAAGGGAAGCTGGCATATATCCGTCATTTTATTTCAAATCTAAAAGGGAGGTGTCTATTTCAACTAGCTCAGACAACATAATGACAGTAACGACATTCTCCAATAATGATCGTACACGTATGTAGTTCTAGAATACGATCCACTAGTGTACTACATTCGGAAGACAACATAGTCTATTGCAAGGGATCAACTAACTTCACACTTAATGAAGAAAGGAACAAATTCTACAGTAAGTATGGGACATGAGAGAATTTAAACCTGTAGCCGAATGCATTTGATTCAATAAAAGAGTTGCTAAAGTAACCTCTGGTATTGACAGCTCCTGTAAAAGGTAAACCACTTATCTTATATATATCTGCGGTCGAAAACTCACTAGGAGCCTTGTTAGCACAAATGAATAAAGAAGGGAAAGAAACTGCTCTCTATTATCTAAGTCAAGCTTTAATGGGCGCAGAATGCAACTATTCTCCAATCGAGAAAGAATGCCTGGCATTAATATTTACAGTACATAAATTGAGACATTATTGTGTCTCCCATGACATAACTCTAATCTTAAGAGTAGATCCGATAAAGTTTTTAATGACAAGGCCTATGTTTTCAGGAAGATTGGCAAAATAGATGTTGTTACTTTCAGAATACACAATTACCTATGAGCCGACAAAAGCAGTGAAAGGACAAGCAGTGGCAGATTTCTTGGCAGCACATCTAGTAACAGAAAGTAAGGTAGTCTATGATGATTTTCCTAATGAACAGCTAATGATGACCGAACCATAAGGCCCATGGCAAATGTATTTTGATGGTGCTTCTCGAATGGCAGGAACGGGAGTAGGAATTGTCTTCATCATGCCTCAGGGTGATTTATTACCCTATTCTTTTACATTGGGATCGCTTGCACAAATAACAAAGCTGAATATCAAGCTCTCATCATTGGAATGAAAATCACCCATGAAATGAAAATAAAGATGCTGTAGATTTTTGGAGATTCCAAGCTAATTATAAATCAGTTAACGACCGAGTTTGAAATAAGAAAGCAAGAACTCTTGCCATATTGTCGAAAAGCCCAGCAGTTACTCGAGCAATTCTGTCATGTTGAAGTTAAGCATATACCTCAATCTGAGAATGCAAAGGCAGATGTTTTGGCTAGTTTAGTGACAACTCTGTCCTGCTCAAATCGAAGCCCACTCCAAGTAACTATTGAAGAAAGAAGATTTCTGCCCTCTCTCGAAACTGTTGATAAAGTTGTCAAAACACTTCCCATATCATGTTTAGAAGTGACAACAGATGATTGGAGACAACCATTCATAGATTACCTTAAATATGACATCTTACCAGAAGATCTGGCACGAAGGCAGCAAATCAGGCAGCTAGCAAGAATATTCATCATTTGTAGTGAGGTGCTTTACAGAAAATCTTACAACAGAATGCTGCTACGTTGTCTTGACGAACAAGAAGCAAGTCAAATGCTACGAGAAGCTCACTCCGGAGAATGTGGAACACACCAGGCCGGACGAAATTTATTTCATCGAGTACATCGAATGGGGTATTACTGGCCTACGATGTTCAAAGATGCGATAGATTATGCAAAAAGGTGTCATGAATGTCAGATTCACGGGAATGTCATGCATGTTCCCTGTGAAGATCACCATCAAATAGTTACTTCTTGGCCTTTTGCCGCTTGGGGACTCGATGTCATTAGGCCCATAAATCCGCCTTCATCCAAAGTAAAGCAATATATCTTGGCCGCGACAAACTATTTCTTTAAATGGATAGCAGTGATTGCATTGGGTAATGTCAAAGAGAAAGATGTAGTCAATAACGTTAGTACTATGATTTCATATCCCTTTGGTTGTCAAATTTTGTAGTGCCAAAACCTATATGTCTTGTACTTCTTGTGTTTCTTGTTTGTGACTACACACTGCTTTAAGACAAGATCATGAATGAAGAATGTTTTCAAGACAAGATCATAAATGAAGAATGTTTGCAAGACATGTCATGAATGAAGTCTACAAGAATAGAAGACTCCAAGTTTGCTTCTATCAAGTTCAAGATTAGAAGACTTCATCAAGACAAGTCAAGAATGTACCAAGCTCGAGAAAGACCATCAACTCGACTTAAGCTTCTACTTCAAGATCATCTGAGAATATAGACCTTCAAGACTTCAATGTCCATCTCACTTCAAGGTCTGTTTGACCTTAGATTGACCTCAAAGTAAAGCAATATACTTCTATCGCGCAATGACTATTAGGTTGGTACGTATGATAGGTCATTACGGATACATAATCCGAATATTTTAATTTACTTGTGTGTGTCGTTTAAGACCGGTCTAGAAATCTTAAGACCATCCCTAGCTTTGCTTGACCGGTCTTAGGTTTCTCGAGACCGGCCCTAGGTTATTCTGATTTTGAATTTTCCTGGTTGTCCTTCGACTAGTCCTGGACTTGCTTCGACCAGTCCTGGGAAGTCTTACGACTCATCCTTCGACCGGTCGTAGTCCTACGACTCGAACTCCAACGACCTATCTCGAGTCCCACGACCAGTCGTAGGTGTCTCACGACCAGTCGTAGGTGGTCCACGACCTGTCGTAGGCTACCTAAGACCAGTCGTGAGTATAGAAAATCTAATCCCACGGAAATCTTTCAGAATCTTTGACGCTACGACCAGTCCTAGGATCCTAAGACCAGTCGAAGATGAGATTTTTTAGGCTATAAATAATGCACGAATTTCAGAGTTTTTTCATTCCATTCCATTCCATTCAATTCAAGCGATTTAAGGCTATACTCTGAGATAAGTTGTGATTATTTTTTAAGCTATTGTGCATATTTAATATTCCTTTTGTTAGCATTTTTCTATTGTGATTTTGATCCATATTCCAATCTTATTTAGAAAAGAGGAATTTGTGATATTCCTTCTTATGGGATCAAAATCAAATAGACCTTGCTCTTCTTGATTTAATCTAAAATCAATTAGACATAGAACCATTCTTTATGTGAGTATTGGACATTGAACGACATATCATTCATCTACTCCGATTGGTTCTACTGGGCTACTTCAAAAGGAGATCCAGGTATTTTACTTTGTAATTTACTTTCTCTGGTTTTGTTTGAGATTTGCTAGAAAAATCTCATTGTTTTCAGTTATCCGAGGAGAGCGAAAACTTCATTGTGGGGGTTTTTGGATTGTGTAAGCCCGAGAAAAAAAAGACACAATTGTGAAGGTTTTGGGTGAACTGTGAAAACCTATTTTGATAGTGCATGCTAATATCCCCTGTGTGAAGATATTAGGAGTGGAGTAGCATTCTGTGTGGCTGTTGGCTAACAGTTGGTGAACACACAGGCGAACCACTTATATCGTTGTATTGTGGATGTGCTTGATTTCTTTATTCATTTATTCCTTCAGTATTGTGAATTGCTTTTGTAGATGAATGTTGTAATTTTCATTTCAAGCAAGTGTGATTGAATGGTGTAATAACTTAGGATTTGTTTCTTTAAGTTATTCTTGATTTATTTTCCATATCATTTGTGTTTTCTAGATCGTTTTAGAAATAAGGTTCTCCTACCATAAGCCATTGGTTTTTTAGTGCAAGGTTGTCCTTAGAACTGATTTAGTATCATTCTCATATTTCATATGCTTTGAGATTGTTATTATTTTAGCATTGTTATTTATATCTTTTATTATTCCGCTGTTTTAAGTTTTATTTGGCATTGCCCTATTCACCCCCCCTCTAGGGCATATAGCTTGGCCCTTTCAAGTGGTATCAGAGCCTAATAGCTCATGCTTATTGATTATCTATTGGATTTATTTCCTGAGCTAACGATCTAAGCTATATTAAGATGTCAAATTTTGATAGCCTATCTGTCACTAGGCCACCACCCTTTAATGGCACAAACTATGCCTATTGGAAAGCAAGGATGAGAATCTTTCTCAAATCCATGGATGAAAGTGTGTGGCTGGCTACGGTGAATGGATGGAAACTACCTATCACTGAAGTAATTGATGAAGATGGCTCAAAATCAATGAAAGTAATATCTTATGCTCTTTGGACCACACTTCAGAAAAGTGAGAGTAGTGCCAATGCATAAGCACTAAATGCAATTACTTGTGCATTGTCACCAGATGAATTCAAAAGAATCATCTCATGTGAAAATGCTAAACAAGCATGGGATCTTTTAAAAATGACACACGAGGGTACATCAATTGTTAAGAAATCTAAAGTCCAACTCCTCACAACTAAATTTGAAGAAATTCATATGGAGGAGAATGAAATGTTTATGGACTTCTACACTAGATTGAATGAAATTGTAAACTCAATGTGGGGTCTTGGTGATAGAATCCCAGAAAGTAAAGTATGTGCAAAGACACTATGCTCACTTCCTGAACGGTTCAATTTAAAAGTAACCGTAATTCAGGAACTTCGTGATACGGATAACATGAGGGTTGAGGAACTAGTTGGTTCTTTATAGACCTACGAATTGAAATTTAAAGCTCCAAAAGGAAAATCAATTGCTCTCAAGTCATCTAAAAATATTCCACAAGAGAGCACTTTAGACTTTGAAAATTCCAAAGATGATATGGTACTTTTTGTAAAAAGGTTTTATAAAATTTTTTTTTTTTAAAAAAAAGGAAAATTTCAAAAATCAAACTTTAAGAGACAATCTAAACCTAGAGCTCGAAAATCTTTGAAAGATAGTCAATGTTACAACTGTCAAGAGTATGGGCACTTGGCTAATAAATGTCCTAAAAAGGACAAATTAAAAAGAAAGAGTATGTTGGCTACTTGGGATGAATCATCTGATTCGGAATCCTCTTCGAAATCAGAAGATTCTGAAAACGAGTCGGAGATGATGTTAAAGCCCTTATGACTCTAGCCAAAGTCACTTTTTCAGATTATGATGAAGTAACTAGCGAAGAGAATCTGAATAGTGATTGTGACAATGAAGATGATCTTCAGGATGCATACAATGCCCTTTATAAGGAGAGTTGTAAAATTGCTGTCAAGCTTAAATTACAAAAGGAAAAATTTTCTAAACTTAAAGAAGATTATGAGTCTCTTATCTTAGAAAAATCTCATATTTCTGATTTTTTTGAAAAGACCAAATGTGATTTAAAAATCAAAACCTCCCAAGTTGATGATTTGAAAACCGAGAACGAGAAACTCAAAAATGAAGTAGCTTCTCTTTTGAGTTTAAAAGACACTTGGAGATATGCCCAAGGTGATCCTAAATTAGAAAAATTGTTATCCGGATCGAGAAAATGTGGCGATAGATCCGGGTTGGGCTATGATAAGAATACTTCTCCTAAACAAAAGAATCTGCTCCTAAGTTTGTGAAAGGAGAGTCTTGAACTCAAAAGTAAAGTATACTTATCAAGGATTTTCAAAAAATTCAAGGACCTTTCAAAATCTAAAAATAGCCATGCCAACTTCAATCTTCAAAACCAAAATCCTTTGGTTGAAAAGATTATTGATCTTCTCAAGGAGCTATTAAAATTTAACTCTATAGGTCATTCATATAATAATAGACGAGAAAAAGTCCAACTACACTCCTAAACCCAAAACAATATTGAAATGGGTTCCTAAAGTTGATGCTTGGTTGCCCACATCGCTTTCAAAGTTACAAGCCATTCAAAGTGGTACCTTGACAAAGTGGTTACTCTAGACATATGACAAAGCGACAAAGCTTTATTCACCGATCTTGAAGACAGGACTGATGGGTCAGTCACTTTTGGTGATGGAAGCAATTACAAAATCATTGGCCAAGGTACGGTTCAGCTTCATAACCTTCCCTTATTTAAAAATGTATTATATGTTGAAGGCTTGAAACACAACCTACTGAGTATATCTCAAATATGCGACAACAATCATAATGTAAAGTTTTCTAATCAAGGTTGTGAGATTGTTAATAAAGAGGGTTCTGTTATATTAACTGGTCGCAGAACATCTGAAAACTGCTACATCGTTAGTAATGCAAGCTCATCTACTCAATCGTGTTACATGGTCTATACTGATGAGACTGAATTATGGCATAAACACCTTGGACATGTACACTACCGGAACTTATTTAGATTGAGCAAAAGAGAACTTATAAGAGGTCTACCTAAATTACAAAAAGTAGACAAAATATGTGGTGAATGCCTGTTGGGCAAACAGATTAGGAGCTCTCACAAGAAAGTGAACTCAATACCACATCTAGACCTCTCGAGCTTCTCCACATGGATCTCATTGGACCAACTAGAACGGAGAGTCGAGGTGGCAAAAAATACATCTTGGTTATCGTAGATGACTTTACTAGATTCACTTGGGTATCGTTCTTAAAAGACAAATCTGAAACCCTAGATGAAGTAAAGAAGATCATCAAACGAATCCAAAATGAAAAAGGTTCTCAAGTTTATAAGATCCATAATGATCATGGTTCTGAATTCGACAATAGCAGTTTTGAGAAATTCTGTAGTGATCAGGGAATATCACATGAATTCTCTGCGCCCAAAACTCCTCAACAAAATGGTATAGTTGAGAGAAAAAATAGAGTACTTCAGGATATGGCTAATGTCATGTTAAATAGTATGAAGCTCTCCAAAAATCTTTGGGCCGAAGCAATTAATACTGCCTGCTACATTATTAATCGTGTTTATACTAGTAAATCTGAAAATAAGACTACTTATGAGTTATGGTTCGAAAAGAAACCTACTGTCAAATACTTTCGAATTTTTGGCAGTAAGTGTTACATTTTACGAGATCGTGAAAATTTGGAAAAATTTGATACGAAGAGTGATGAAGGTATTTTCCTTGGACATATTCCTTAAACAATGAGCCTATAGGTTCTAAATAAAAGAACAGTGTGATTCAAGAGTCCATCAATGTGGTCATTGATGATCATTTGAATACACGCTCCGAAGTTCGAGATGATGATGAAATTCTTATAATCGAAAATCAAGATACCTCTTCATCTCAATCGAACCTAGGATCACAAAGATCATCCAACTAATCAAATCCTTGGAAACCCTCTCACTGGAGTTCGTACACGCAAACAACTTGAAAACATATGCAATTATGTTTGTTTTACATCCCAAATAGAACCGGTCAATATAAAAGAAGCTCTTTCTGACAAAAATTGGATAGTAGCTATGCAGGATGAACTTTATCAATTTATTCGTAATGATGTCTGGTATCTTGTTCCTAGACCTAAAGATAAACACATTATTGGAACAAAATGGATCTTTAAAAACAAGTCTGATGAACTTGGAAATGTTATACGAAACAAGGCTAGACTGGTTGTACAAGGGTACACTCAGATTGAAGGCATCGATTACAATAAAACCTTTGCTCCAGTCGCTCGCCTTGAATCTATCAGACTTTTTATTTCCATCACTTGCTTTAGAAAGTTTAAAATTTATCAGATGGATGTAAAGAGTGCCTTCTTAAATGGCGATTTACATGAAGAAGTTTATGTAGAACAACCCTCAGGGTTTGAAGACCCCAAGCTTTCTGATCATGTATTTCATCTCAAAACGGCTCTTTATGGTCTGAAACAAGCGCCCAGGGCATGGTATGAAAAATTGACTAAATTCTTACTTATTCATAGTTTTCAAGTGGGAAGTGTCGATAAGACGCTATTTGTTAAGAAACATAATAATGAGATTTTAATGGTTCAGATCCATGTAGACGATATTATTTATGGATCAACTTGTTCTAACATGTCTATTGAGTTTGCAGAGTTGATGAAATCAAGATTCGAAATGAGCATGGTTGGTGAACTAAATTACTTCCTATGGTTACAAGTAAAACAACAACCTGATGGAATCTTCATTTCTTAAACTAAGTATGCTACAAACTTGGTTAAAAGGTTTGGATATGAAAATGGTAAAAAATTTGATACTCCTATGAGTACAACCTTGAGACTCTCAAAAGATGTTGATCCTAAGCTATATCGTAGTATGATTGGTAGTTTATTATATCTAACTGCTAGTAGACCTGATATCGCTTTTAGCGTTGGTATTCGTGCGAGATATCAGTCTAATCCTAAAGATTCACATCTTACTCATTGCCAAACAGATTATTAGATATGTCGCAAGTACAACTAATTTGGGTCTTTGGTATCCTTTTGATACTAATGTTAAATTAGCTGGGTATTCTGATGCTGATTGGGCTGGTAATATTGATGATAGAAAATCAACCAGTGGTGGTTGTTTTTACATTGGAAATTATTTGGTTTCTTGGTTTAACAAGAAGCAAAGTTCAATATTACTTTCCCTTCTTGACGAGGCGAGTATATATCGCCAGGATATGCATGTACACAACTCGTATGGATGAAACGCATGTTAAATGATTATGGAATTAATCAAGATTCAATGATCTTACATTGTGATAATTCCAAGCTATCAATATTTTCAAAAATCCAATTCAAAGATTCGCGTACTAAGCATATTGACATTAGGTATCATTACATTCGTGAATTAGTTGAAGAAAAAGCTATCTCTTTGGAATATATTCCAACCAATGTCCAACTTGTCTTGATATATTTACTAAACCGGTTGACAAAAGCAGGTTTACTAAAATGAAATTTGATCTTGGTATGTGCATTTTAAATTGAATATACTTGTCTGCATGTATCATAGTGTACTATATTTTAAATTTTTATGTGTATAAATTTTAATTTCTGCATAAAAATATTTATTTTTGTCGATGCTCGACCGGCCCTTGCCATACACAACCGGTCCTGACTCGACCGGTCGTGGACTGCACTCGACCGGTCGTAGAGATCGTGAGCATCATATAATTTGGGAAAAATCACTTTGTTTTTCATTTCCTCTTCTTCCTTCGACGAGTCGTGGCTCAACCTGTCTTGAGATCTCTTGATTTTCTTCAAGATAAGTCATTTTTCTTCATTTTTCTTGAAGATTTATGCCTTCTATGCTTTGATTTGTTTATTCCATAAGCTAGATCTCATTTTTTGTTGATTGTTTAGGGTTTCCTCTCTAAAATTCTGATCTAGAGAAACCCACCACTTCTAGTGTTCTTTGTGCTTGCTCCTTGGTAAATCTTGTTGAAAATGGATGTTAGAGGGAAAAAGAAAATATCCCGTGGTCCATCTTCATCTAGATTTACATCTATAACAAGACGGTACCTTCGGTCACCCGAAGATGATCCCAATGATGTACGGGATTTACGTAACCGTAAAGTTATCGTTGAGCGTCCTGTAAGTCTTAGTCACATTGAACAATTTGAGATTACACCTCTCCTTGAATATTTTGGCTGGACTAACATTTTGTTTTGGGGTGGGCCTGCATACCAGTCCATTGCACAATCTATGGTTGCATGTATCTCTGATTTTTCCCTTGATAATTTAACGTTCTCAATTGCTACTAGAGAAGGAAATTTTTGATAGATTGACATTTGATATCATGTATTATGGATATACTGTCAAAGATGAAGGTATTCGATTCATACATTATATGACAAACCATCGAATCGAGAAAAACAAATGTTGACAAGAGATTTATGCAATATGGAAGTGCATTGGACGCACAAAGGAAATGTGCTCCCCTCAAAATTTTTATTACCCAGATACAGAGTTTTGCACCGGATCTTCACTTCAAACGTGTATCCTCGGTCAGGCAATAAAACCGAGTTGACTGCCTTCATGGTTTGGGTATTGCACTCTGTTGTGTCCGGCATTGTTGTCTGTTTACCTTCTTTGATATGTCATTTTATCATTCAGTTTCATCTTCATCCGGGTCATAGTGATATTCCATTTGGTTATCTTATGACTTGTTTAGCCACAAATATGCTTGTTGCTTTACCTGAGAATGAGGCACCAATTCATCATCTTTTATTCAATAATACTAATTTAAAAAAGATGAAGTTGTATTTACTTCCTGGTCAATTCTATGAAGGTGGTGGTGAAGGTGCTGAAGCAGGAAATGAAGGGGAAGCTGCTGATCTTCCTCCACAGGCTGATATAAATATGGATGATATATTTGAAGAAATTGAAACTGACTCCCAAAATGATTCTGATTACGATCCATCTTCTGGTTATGATGCACGTCTAAGTGCATTGGAGGAGAAGGTTGATAACCTGAGTGTAGCCCATGATATGCAATTTAAATATATGCGAAAATATCTTCGTCGCATTAATAGGGGTTTACATTAGATTGATCCAACCATCCCTGCTCCTTCATCTGGATCTGATTAGGTGGATTATCTTTTTTTGGTTTGAATATGATGGATTCTGTATTATTATTACGATTGATAACTTCGGTTGTATGTTTTGGATTGATGACATTGAAGTGTTGTACTAATTTGATAATTAAATCTTGACTCTTCATATGGTGTTCTCTTCTCTCCTTTGGCCTTCCTTTGTCATTTTGTGACAAAAAGGGGGAGTAGTATGGAAAGGGGGAGAATGGGAGAAAGGGAGAGAGTGAGTACTTGAATATGGTTGATTGTTTTTACTCACTTAGGGGGAGTAGAGTATTTTTTTCACTCTGATGGCTCATCATTCTTTCTTCATTTTACTCTTATATTTATAAATGTATTTTGTCACAAATTTGACAAAGGGCGAGATTGTTAGTGCTATGATTTCATATCCCTTTGGTTGTCATATTTTGTAGTGCTAAAACCTATATGTCTTGTACTTCTTGTGTTTCTTGTTTATGACTACACACTGCTTCAAGATAAGATCATGAATGAAGAATGTTTTCAAGACAAGATCATAAATGAAGAATGTTTGCAAGACATGTCATGAATGAAGTCTACAAGAATAGAAGACTCCAAGTTTGCTTCTATCAAGTTCAAGATTAGAAGACTTCATCAAGACAAGTCAAGAATGTACCAAGCTCGAGAAAGACCATCAACTCGACTCAAGCTTCTACTTCAAGATCATCTGAGAATACAGACCTTCAAGACATCAATGTCCATCTCACTTCAAGGTTTGTTTGACCTTAGATTGACCTTAGGTTGGTCTGTATGATAGGTCATTCTGGATACATAATCCGAATATTTTAATTTACTTGGTGTGACTGTTCTAAGACCAGTCCTAGAAATCTTAAGACCAGTCCTAGCTTTGCTTCGACTAGTCTTAGGTTTCTCAGGACTAGTCTTAGGTTGTTACAGATTTTCGAATTTTCCTGGTTGTCCTTCAACTAGTCCTGGACTTGCTTCGACCAGTCCTAGGAAGTCCTACGACTCATCCTTCGACCGGTCGTAGTCCTTCGACTCAAACTCCAACGACCTATCTCGAGTCCCACGACCAGTCGTAGGTGTCTCATGACTAGTCGTAGGTAGTCCACGACCAGTCGTAGGCTACCTAAGACCAGTCGTGAGTACAACAAATCTAATCCCGCGGAAATCTTTCAAAATCTTTGACGCTACGACCAGTCCTAGGATCCTAAGACCAGTTGAAGATGGGATTTTTCAGGCTATAAATAATGCACGAATTTCAGAGTTTTTTCATTCCATTCCATTCAATTCAAGCGATTTAAGGCTATACTCTGAGATAAGTTGTGATTATTTTTTAAGCTATTGTGCATATTTAATATTCCTTTTGTTAGCATTTTTCTATTGTGATTTTGATCCATATTCCAATCTTATTTAGAAAAGAGGAATTTGTGATATTCCTTCTTCTGGGATCAAAATCAAATAGACCTTGCTCTTCTTGATTTAATCTAAAATCAATTAGACATAGAACCATTCTTTATGTGAGTATTGGACATTGAGCGACGTATCATTCATCTACTCCGATTGGTTCTCTTGGGCTACTTCAAAAGGAGATCCAGGTATTTTAACTTTGTAATTTACTTTCTCTGGTTTTGTTTGAGATTTGCAGAAAAATCTCATTGTTTTAGTTATCTGAGGAGAGCCAGAAAACTCAGATTGTGGGGGTTTTTGGATTGTGTAAGCCTGAGAAAAAAAAAAGACACAATTGTGAAGGTTTTGGGTGAACCTGTGAAAACCTATTTTGATAGTGCATGCTAATATCCCCTGTGTGAGGATATTAGGAGTGGAGTAGCATTTGTGTGGTCATTAGCTAATAACAGTTGGTGAACACTGTGAACCACTATATATCGTTGTGTTGTGGATGTGCTTGATTTCTTTATTCATTTATTCCTTCAGTATTGTGAATTGATTTTGTGGATGAATGTTGTAATTTTCATTTCAAGCAAGTGTGATTAAATGGTGTAATAACTTAGGATTTATTTCTTTAAGTTATTCTTGATTTATTTTCCATATCATTTATGTTTTCTAGATCGTTCTAGAAATAAGGTTGTCCTACCATAAGCCATTGGTTTTTTGGAGTAAGGTTGTCCTTAGAACTGATTTAGTATCATTCTCATATTTCATATGCTTTGAGATTGTTATTATTTTAGCATTGTTATTTATATCTTTTATTATTCCGCTGTTTTAAGTTTTATTTGGCATTGCCCTATTCACCCCCCCTCTAGGGCATATAGCTTGGCCCTTTCATTTAGGTTTAGGGATTTGAGAATACATTTAGGTAATAGGTTTAGGTTTAGGTTTAGGTTTAGGTTTAGGTTTTAGGTTTAGGTTAACGTTTGGTAATAGGTTATACATTTAGGTTATAGGTTTTGGTTTAGGTTAAGGTTTACGTTTAGGTTATAGGTTATAGTATATAGGTTATAACTTTAGGGAATTGCGAATAGGTTAAGTTAAGATTAAGGTTTAGGAAATCGGGTTCGGGTTCGGGTTCGAGATCGGGTTTGGTTTGGGTTTTCAAGTTTAGGTTTAAGTTTAGGTTAGGGAGTTGAGAATGGGATTAGGTTTAGGTTTAGGTTTAAGGATTTGAGAATACATTTCGGTTTTAGGTTTAGGTTTAGGTTTAGGTTTTAGGCTTAGGTGTAGGTTATAGGTTTAGGTTATAATAGGAGGTTATAGGTTTAGGTTTAGGTTAGGTTATAGGTTTAGGTTTAGGTTAGGTTATATGTTAAGGTTTAGGGAATTGAGTTGAGAATAGGTTAAGGTTTAGGTTTAGAAAGTGGGTTCGGGTTTAGGTTTGGGTTTTCAAGTTTAGGTTTTGGTTTAGGTTAGGGAGTTGAGATTAGGATTAGGTGTAGGTCTTGGTTTAGGGATTTGAGAATACATTTAGGTTTTAGGTTTAGGTTTAGGTTTTAGGTTTTAGGTTAAGATTTAGGTTTAGGTTTTAGGTTTAGGTTAGGTAATATGTTATAAGTTTAGGTTATAGGTTATAGTATATAGGTTATAGCTTTAGGTTTTAGGCTTAGGTTTAGGTTATAAGTGCAGGTTATAGGCTTGGGTTTAAGTTAGGTTATAGGTTAAGGTTTAGGGAATTGAGAATAGGTTAAGGTTTAAGTTTAGGAAATCAGGTTAGGGTTCGGGATCGGGTTTAGGTTTGGGTTTTCAAGTTTAGGTTTAGGTTAGCGCGTTGAGATTAGGATTAGGTGTAGGTTTAGCTTTAGGGATTTGAGAATACATTTAGGTGTTCGGTTTAGGTTAAGGTTTTAGGTTATAGGTTAAGGTTTAGGTTTAGGTTTCAGGTTTAGGTTAAGGTTCGGTTATATAAGTTTACATTATAGGTTATAGGTAAAGGTTTCAGGTCATAGGTTTTGGTTTAGGGTAAGGTTTAGGTTTAGGTTATAAGGTATAGGTTCAGGGAATTGAGAAAAGGTTAAGGTTAAGGTTTAGGAAATCGGGTTTGGGTTTGGGATGGGCTTAGTTTTGGGTTTTCATGTTTAGGTTTAGGTTTAGGTTAGGGAGTTGAGATTAGGATTAGGTATAGGTATAGGTTTAGGGATTTAAGAATACATTTAGGTAATAGGTATAGTTTTAGGTTAAGGTTTACGTTTAGATTTAGGTTTAGGTTATAAGCTATAGGTTTAGGGAATTGAGAATAGGTTAAGGTTTATGTTTAGGAAATCGGGTTCAGGTTCAGGATCTGGTTTAGGTTTGGGTTATCAAGTTTAGGTTTAAGTTTAGGTTAGGGAGATGAGATTAGGATTAGGTGTAGGTTTAGGTTTAGGGATTTGAGAATACATTTAGGTAATAGGTTTAGGTTTAGGTTAAGGTTTAGTTTTAGGTTATAAGCTGTAGGTTTAGGGAATTGAGAATAGGTTAAGGTTTAGGTTTAGGAAATCGGGTTCGGGATCGGGTTTAGGTTTGGATTTCCAAGTTTAGGTTTAGGTTTAGGTTAGGGAGTTGAGATTAGGATTAGGTGTAGGTTTAGGTTTAGGGATTTGAGAATACATTTAGGTTTTAGGTTTAGGTATAAGCTTAGGTTATAGGTTATAGGTTTAGGTTTACGTTTAGGTTAAGGTTTAGGTTATAAGCTATAAGTTTAGGGAATTGTGAATAGGTTAAGGTTTAGGTTTAGGAAATTGGGTTCGGGTTCGGGATTGGGTTTAGGTTTGTTCTTTTCAAGTTTATTTTTAGGTTTAGGTTAGGGAGTTGAGATTAGGATTAGGTGTAGGTTTAGGTTTAGGGATTTGAGAATACATTTAGGTAATAGGTTTAGGTTAGGTTTGCTATAGGTTTAGGGAATTGAGAATACGTTAATGTTTTGGTTTAGGAAATCGGGTTCGGGTTCAGGATCAGGTTTAGGTTTGTGGTTTCAAGTTTAGGTTTAGGTTTAGGTTAGGGAGTTGAGATTAGGATTAGGTTTAGGTTTAGGTTTAGGGATTTGAGAATACATTTAGGTAATTGGTTTAGTTTAGGTGAAGGTTTAGGTTTACGTTATAAGCTATGGGTTTAGGGAATTGAGAATAGGTTAAGGTTTAGGTTTAGGAAATCGGGTTTGGGATTGGGTTTAGGTTTGGGTTTTTAAGTTTAGTTTTAGGTTTGGTTAGGGAGTTGAGATTAGGATTAGGTGTAGGTTTAGGTTTAGGGATCCGAGAATACATTTAAGTTTTAGGTTTAGGTATAGGTTTAGGTTATAGGCTATAGGTTTAGGTTTACGTTTAGGTTAAGGTTTAGGTTTTGGTTTAGGTTATAAGCTATAGGTTTAGGGAATTGAGAATAGGTTAAGGTTTAGGTTTAGGAAATCGGGTTCGGGTTCAGGATCCGAATTAGGTTTGGGTTTTCATGTTTAGGTTTAGGTTTAGGTTAAGGAGTTTAGATTAGGATTAGGTGTAGGTTTAGGTTCAGGGATTTGAGAATACATTTAGGTAATAGGTTTAGGTTTAGGTTTAGGTATAGGTTATAAGCTATAGGTTTAGGGAATTGAGAATAGGTTAAGGTTTAGGTTTAGGAAATCGGTTTTGGGTTCAGGATCGGGTTTAGGTTTGGGTTTTCAAGTTTAGGTTTAGGTTAGGGAGTTGAGATTATGATTAGGTGTAGGTTTAGATTTAGGGATTTGAGAATACATTTAGGTAATAGGTTTGGTTGAGGTTAAGGTTCAGGTTTAGGCTTAGGTTATAAGCTATAGGTTTAGGGAATTGAGAATAGGTTAAGGTTTAGGTTTAGGAAATCGGGTTTGGGTTCTGGATCGTGAGTTTAGGTGTGGGTTTTCAAGTTTAGGTTTAGGTTTAGGTTAGGGAGTTGAGATTAGGATTAGGTGTAGGTTTAGGTTTAGGGATTTGAGAATACATTTAGGTTTTATGTTTAGGTTTAGGTTAAGGTTATAGGTTATAGGTTTTGGTTTTGGTTTAGGTTAAGGTTTAGGTTTAAGTTATAAGCTATAAGCTATGAGTTTAGGGAATTGAGAATAGGTTAAGGTTTAGGTTTAGGAAATCGGGTTCGGGATCGGGTTTAGGTTTGGGTTTCCAAGTTTAGTTTTAGGTTAGGGAGTTGATATTAGGATTAGGTGTAGGTTTAGGTTTAGGGATTTGAGAATACATTTAGGTTTTAGGTTTAGGTGTAGGTTCTAGGTTTAGGTTTAGGTTATAAGTTTAGGTTATAGGTTATATGTTAAGGTTTTAGGTCATAGGTTTTGGTTTTGGTTTAGGTTTAGGTTTAGGTTTAGGTTATAAGTGATTGGTTTAGGTTTAGGTTAGGTTATAGGTTAAAGTTTAGGAATTGAGAATAGGTTAAGGTTTAGGTTTAGGAAATCGGGTTCTCGTTCGGGATAAAGTTTAGACTGTACGGGTTTAGGTTAGGGAGTTGAGATTAGGATTGGGTGTAGGTTTATGTTTAGGGATTTGAGAATACATTTAGGTTTTATGTTTAGGTTAAGGTTTTAGGTTTTAGGTTAAGGTTTAGCTTTTAGGTTTAGAGGTTAAGGTTAAGGTTTTAGGTTATAGGCTATAAGTTTAGGTTATAGGTTAAAGGTTAAGGTTTTGGTCATAGGTTTTGGTTTAGGTTAAGGTTCTGAGGTTTAGGTTTAAGTTTAGGTTTAGGTTATAAGTGATAGGTTAAGGTTAGGCTAGGATAAGGTTTTAGGAATTGAGAATAGTTTAAGGCTTAGGTTTAGGAAATCGGGTTCGGGTTCGAGACCGGGTTTGGGTTTAGGTTAGGGAGTTGAGATCAGGAGTAGGTGTAGGTTTAGGCTTAGGGATTTGAGATTACATTTAGGTAATAGGTTTAGGTTTAGGTTATATGCTATAGGTTTAGGGAATTGAGAATACGTTAATGTTTTAGTTTAGGAAAACGGGTTCGGGTTCGGGTTCGGATCGAGTTTAGGTTTGTGGTTTCAAGTTTAGGTTTAGGTTTAGGTTAGGGAGTTGAGATTATGATTAGGTTTAGGTTTAGGTTTAGGTTTAGGGATTTGAGAATACATTTAGGTAATTGGTTTAGTTTAGGTGAAGGTTTAGGTTTAGGTTATAAGCTATGGGTTTAGGGAATTGAGAATAGGTTAAGGTTTAGGTTTAGAAAATCAAGTTTGGGATTGGGTTTAGGTTTGGGTTTTTAAGTGTAACGCCCTGAAAATCGGGGGTCAAGCATAAACTCAACTCCTGAGTTCCAGAACATCACTTATGCAACAAAATGAATGATGATTGAATGTTGATTGTATTTGTGCATTGAACATGAGTGAGATTAAGCCAAAACAGAATATCATACTCCAGAGACAATTAAATTGCAAGCGGAAGACGATGATAGATAGATAAAATATATAAACCTGTGATGAGTCTCCGAGTGTGATAACATTACTAGGTTAAATAAGTACAAGTACGCTTCTAAAATATACCAAATGTGTAAGTGTAATATCTTCTATCCCAAGTACCATAGCCCCGTCAATGCAATACTGTGTCTTCGAGAGACCCATCAGAGAGTTACATGATAGGAGAACTCCTCCTCATCACCATAGAAGTAGTCCGGCTCTGCTTCATAAGCATCGCCATCATCTGAAATTCAACAAATCTGGTTGGTGTGTACAACACCGTCCCGTAACGTGGGAGTGAGTGATCAACTCAGTGGAACAGTAAGGCATAGGTTAACATGTTATCAATCCAATCAAGCAGTAATGATAAAGCAGTACAAATCAAACAATTCTAACTACTCTTATTAAGTGCGAGAATGAAATGACATGATGCTGTATGCCCTTGCCAAACCACCCTCATGCGACATCATCTTACGTTCGCGAATGCTTAACTCCCTCAGTGCGCCACATCTACTAAGCACATGCGGTGCGATGATGATCATGATTACCGAGTTATTATTAGTCCATTTCAAACAAAGAAGATTGGGAAACTAAGGTACCTCCCTTGTATCATTCCCAAACATGATCCATTCTAGGGTCGTCAGTCCTAGTTAATCTCATACGATATTATGGTTTGAGAGGCATAGCGAAGGCATCGCAAAGGACTCGTCACCCATCAGCACGGATACAGATCTCACCGTATGCGGCTCAATTCTTGTGGCCGTCACTCGAGTACATGGTCTCACCGTACTCGGCTCAATCACTAGCCGTCACTCGAGTACGGGTCTCACCGTACTCGGCTCAACTCATACTCTAGTTCTTTGTGAAAGACTCGTCGCCAATCACGGACCTTGGAGTATACTCGAAGATACTACGGAGGACTCGTCGCCGTCAAGCACGAGCACTGGTCTCACCGTACTCGGCTCTCGCCGTAAGTATCGACACTCAAATATAGTGTCCCATACCACCATAATCGGCTCACGAGTCTAGTTGCTCACCGGGTCACTATGGGGAGGCACGTGGCCCCGGCGTGGCCGACAGCTCGACCACGGTGTCCCATACCACCATGCCCGGCTCATGAGTCTTAGCGGATCGAGGTACCATGGTTAAAAGGGATTTCACTGGTAAGTTTGGTACCCTAGGTTCAAGCAGAGGCGACCAAACATGGTGAACATACATTGGACAAATCGGGTTACTTGACGAGCTCGGCTAGCTCGAGCGCACAACAAGTTGAACGACATGAAGTGCATAAGCACTTCGCGTGGCCAACCACTATCGCCAACCGAAGTACGACTCGGGTTCGTTGAACATATCTCACGTGGCAAATGAATCGCAACCACGAATTCAATTCTGATACCGATTGTCTGGACTATAATCATAACCCCAAACACAATCAAGTGCAGATAGATAAAGCAGTAGTGAATCAAGATTCCACTCATACAATCAAGGTATGGTATTTTCTGTTTAGGGCTGCCAGGGCTGTTGCACGCACTCGTTGCTCCGCTCCCCCATCACCCATGATGGATCATACAACGTAAATATAAATTTAAGCATATGCATTACATAGTTATAATCATAAAGCAGTTGAGCATGTTATGAATCACAACACAAGCATGAGTTTATACATGTTCAATTCCTAATCACACAACAATCCAAGGAGATCATACACATAGTTAAAAGAGGTTGAGAATCATATCTCAACACCCTTATACATTACAATTTGCTAACTACTACTCATTCAGACATTTCAAGAAACACTTAAACAAACATGCATCAACATACATGATGCATGTCGATCACATAGGCGTTAGGCCAAATCCTTTCACTAGGGAGTTGCCCCAATCATAACACACGTACACCCACGATGGATAGTCATGGCAAGCAGGAATCCAAGTTCCATATTCATTCAGTCATTTCCATAAACACTTGGGCCACACATTTTAGCATATATGGTGTCTATTGGCCGTGGCGTGATTTAGGGCAAATCCTTTCGTCAAAAGGGTATTGCCAATACAACAATCATGAATCCATGACAATTAGTCATGGCGAGCACGAATGAGGATTCTATACTCATTCAGTCATTTTCACAAACACTTAGAATACACTATTACAACATACATGGTGTATGTTATTAAAACCTGTATTAGGGCTATCCCTTAGCCAAGTGGGTATTTTATCCATGTATAATATATTACTACAGCAAATAATCATGATAAATTCATCTCCCAATATTTATACGTATACAGTATTTTCTAGAATACGCATTTTCAACATACATAGTGTATACAAGCAAACATGTATTACGGCGATTCCTTTCGCCAAGCAAATGTTTTATATGCACATAATATATTTATACGACAATTAATCATGACAAACACATCACTAAAATATACATGTATACGGTACTTCTTACAATACCGTATTTCTACATACATAGTGTTTATTAGTAAACATGTATTTAGGCGAATCCTTTCGCCAAATAAGTATTTTATCCATACGTCATATACCCATATGTCAAATAAACATGTCAAACAAATTTTCAAAAAAAATACATATATGGTATTTTATACGAATACCTAAAGTATGTGAATTTCTAAATTCTACAATTCTAATCGAAACAGAAAACGGAAAGCATTTTGTACATGTGCAATTGCATGCAGATCATGAATCTATCATTATCTGACATTGAAAGAGTTGAAAACCATAACCTATACACCTAAAGTCCGCACCTTGTGTCGTAGAATCGTAACGGAGTCGATAGGTTCGCTAAGGTTCCGTATACGGGAGTTTGGCAACCTAGAGAAAGAAATAGGTTAGTTATTTCCTAATCTACAACTGTCTAATCCCCCAAACAGGTTAGGGTTAGGGTTTATTACCTAGAAATGACGCCGGAATCACCGGGAAAGCGGCAAGAATGAGGTGGTTAAGCACCGATAGCAGCAGGGAACAGCAGCAGGGAGTTCCTCCCACATCTCCCTCACTTTCTCTCTCTTTTCTCTCTCTCAAATCCAAATTCGTATGGCTGGAATGGGAGAGGGTTTAAGGTCCTTTATAGCCTAAAACCTTCCCAAAATAGACTCGGAGTTCAAGGGTTACTTGCTATTATAAGCATTTCGGCGATGTTCCGGCCTCAAAAGAGTGTTTCTGGTGGCCCCTTGAGCCAAACGTCAGACTTAAGCTCTCCACACATGGATCTACGTGGGATTACGCTTTCGACTCGATCGGATTCCCAGATCGCACGTGGCCAACCACTTTCAGTTCAACGGTCAGTGGGCCACGATCCGAAATTCCAAGTACATGTAAATGTTCTGAAATTTTTCCCGATCCGAGGGTGTAATTTGGTCGATTCGACGGTGCGGGTTGCTTAATACTGATGCGCAAGCGAATGGTGCCAGATCACTATTCCAGATATTTATTTTGTAAAGGGAATAGTGTTTTTCACACACCCTCGCTCCGAATCCAAATGAATGGCCGTGGGACATCTTTGGACTGATTTTGAGATGATAGTCAAGCCCGCCGAGGCGGTCCTAAGTCCTTAACTTCGTATTGTTCGGACTCCCGATGTGCGGTCCAGATCGATATACGAAATTTTGAGATGCTCGAGAGCGTAGGTAGGGTAATGAGTTTGATCCTAGATTTTTGGGTAACCTAAGCGTCACCGATTCTACAAGTTTTGGGTCTTGCAGATCGTATTTAAAGCGATTCAAATAGATTTCATGGCTAATCTAGTTTAGCACTTAGTTAACTTTGTCAAATTTCTAAAGGATTTAATCCTAAGTGATTTCCGTTTGAGGTAGTATTTAGTCCTTTGCAGTTTGCATCTAAAGTGATCCAAGTTATACTACTTAGCTAGTTTAAGATAGTGTCTAGGGTGAAGGTGCTTTGAGAAATTGAAAGCACAAGGTAGTGAAGGGTGGGATTTGTGAAGAAAATGGTTTGAAAAGAGATTTGAGGCTTTAATTGAGCGGTTAAGAAGTTAAACCTGTATTAGGATTGATCCATTGCCTAAGGACGTCTAATCCTAGGTTGGCAAAAATCCAGGGCGTTACATTAAGTTTAGTTTTAGGTTTTGGTTAGGGAGTTAAGATTAGGATTAGGTGTAGGTTTAGGTTTAGGGATCTGAGAATACATTTAAGTTTTAGGTTTAGGTATAGGTTTAGGTTATAGGCTATAGGTTTAGGTTTACGTTTAGGTTAAGGTTTAGGTTTTGGTTTAGGTTATAAGCTATAGGTTTAGGGAATTGAGAATAGGTTAAGGTTTAGGTTTAGGAAATCGGGTTCGGGTTCAGGATCCGAATTAGATTTGGGTTTTCAAGTTTAGGTTTAGGTTTAGGTTAAGGAGTTTAGATTAGGATTAGGTGTAGATTTTGGTTCAGGGATTTGAGAATACATTTAGGTAATAGGTTTAGGTTTAGGTTTAGGTATAGGTTATAAGCTATAGGTTTAGGGAATTGAGAATAGGTTAAGGTTTAGGTTTACGAAATCGGTTTTAGGTTCGGGATCGGGTTTAGGTTTGGGTTTTCAAGTTTAGGTTTAGGTTTAGGTTAGGGAGTTGAGATTAGGATTAGGTGTAGGTTTAGATTTAGGGATTTGAGAATACATTTAGGTAATAGGTTTGGTTTAGGTTAAGGTTCAGGTTTAGGTTTAGGTTATAAGCTATAGGTTTAGGGAATTGAGAAAAGGTTAAGGTTTAGGTTTAGAAATCGGGTTTGGGTTCGGGATCGGGTTTAGGTGTCGGTTTTCAAGTTTAGGTTTAGGTTTAGGTTAGGGAGTTGAGATTAGGATTAGGTGTAGGTTTAGGTTTAGGGATTTGGGAATACATTTAGGTTTTATGTTTAGGTTTAGGTTAAAGTTATAGGTTATAGGTTTTAGTTTTGGTTTAGGTTAAGGTTTAGGTTTAGGTTTAGGTTTAAGTTATAAGCTATAAGCTATAAGTTTAGGGAATTGAGAATAGGTTAAGGTTTAGGTTTAGGAAATCGGGTTCGGGATCGGGTTTAGGTTTGGGTTTTCAAGTTTAGTTTTAGGTTAGGGAGTTGATATTAGGATTAGGTGTAGTTTTAGGTTTAAGGATTTGAGAATACATTTACGTTTTAGGTTTAGGTTTAGGTTCTAGGTTTAGGTTTAGGTTATAAGTTTAGGTTATAGGTTATAGGTTATAGGTTAAGGTTTAGAGTCATAGGTTTTGGTTTTGGTTTAGGTTTAGGTTATAAGTGATTGGTTTAGGTTTAGGTTAGGTTATAGGTTAAAGTTTAGGGAATTGAGAATAGGTTAAGGTTTAGGTTTAGGAAATCGGGTTCTCGTTCGGGATCGGGTTTAGGTACGGGTTTAGGTTAGGGAGTTGAGATTAGGATTGGGTGTAGGTTTATGTTTAGGGATTTGAGATACATTTAGGTTTTATGTTTAGGTTAAGGTTTTAGGTTTTAGGTTGAGGTTTAGGTTTTAGGTTTAGAGGTTAAGGTTAGGTTATAGGCTATAATTTAGGTTATAGGTTAAAGGTTAAGGTTTTAGGTCATAAGTTTTGGTTTAGGTTAAGGTTATAGGTTTAGGTTTAAGTTTAGGTTTAGGTTATAAGTGATAGGTTAAGGTTAGGTTAGGATAAGGTTTAGGGAATTGGGAATATGTTAAGGCTTAGGTTTAGGAAATCGGGTTCGGGTTCGAGACCGGGTTTGGGTTTAGGTTAGGGAGTTGAGATCAGGAGTAGGTGTAGGTTTAGGTTTAGGGATTTGAGATTACATTTAGGTTTTAGGTTTAGGTTAAGGTTTTAGGTTATCGGTTAAGGTTTATGTTTTAGGTTTAGGTTAAGGTTAGGTTATAGGTTATAAGTTTAGGTTATAGGTTATAGGTAAAGGTTTTAGGTCATAGGTTTTGGTTTAGGTTAAGGTTATAGGTGTAGGTTTAGGTTTAGGTTTAGGTTATAAGTGATAGGTTTAGGTTAGGTTAGGTTATAGGTTAAGGTTTAGGTTAGCTTAGGTTATAGGTTAAGGTTCTGTGGTGAGAATAAGTTAAGGTTTAGGTTTAGGAAATCGGGTTCGGGTTTGGGAACGGGTTTAGGTTTTGGTTTTCAAGTTTAGGTTTAGGTTTAGGTTAGGGAATTGAGATTAGGTTTAAGTGTAGGTTTAGGTTTAGGGATATGAGAATACATTTAGGTTTTAGGTTTAGGTATAGGTTTAGGTTATAGGTTATAGGTTTAGGTTTAGGTTTAGGTTAAGGTTTAGGTTTAGGTTTAGGTTATAAGCTAAAGTTTTAAGGAATTGAGAATAGGTTATGGTTTAGGTTTAGGAAATCGGTTCGGGTTCGGGATCGGGTTTAGGTTTGGGTTTTCAAGTTTAGGTTTAGGTTTAGGTTAGGGAGTTCATATTAGGATTAGGTGTAGGTTTAGATTTAGGGATTTGAGAATATATTTAGGTAATAGGTTTAGTTTAGGTTAAGGTTCGGAGTTTAGGTTTAGGTTATAAGCTATAGGTTTAGGGAATTGAGAATAGGTTAAGGTTTAGGTTTAGGAAAAGGTTAAGGTTATAGGTTATAGGTTTTGGTTAAGGTTATAGGTTATAGGTTTAGGTTATAGGTTTGGTTTTGGTTTAGGTTATAGGTTTAGGTATAGGTTTAGGTTATAGGTTTAGGTATAGGTTTAGGTATAGGTTTAGGTTAAGGTTATAGGTTATAGGTTTTGGTTTTGGTTTAGGTTAAGGTTTAGGTTTAGAAATTGGGTTCGGGTTCGGGTTCGGGATCGGAGTTTAGGTTTGGGTTTTCGTTTAGTTTTAGGTTAGGGAGTTGATATTAGGATTAGATGTAGATTTAGATTTATGAATTTGAGAATATATTTATCTTTTAGGTTTAGGTTTAGGTTCTAAGTTTAGGTTTAGGTTATAAGTTTAGGTTATAGGTTATAGGTTAAGGTTTTAGGTCATAGGTTTTGGTTTTGGTTTAGGTTTAGGTTTTAAGTGATTGGTTTAGGTTTAGGTTAGGTTATAGGTTAAGGTTTAGGTTTAGGTTTAGGTTTAGGAAATCGGGTTCTCGTTCGGGATCGAGTTTAGTACGGAGTTTAGGTTAGGGAGTTGAGATTAGGATTGGGTGTAGGTTTATGTTTAGGGATTTGAGAATACATTTAGGTTTTATGTTTAGGTTAAGGTTTTAGGTTTTAAGTTAAGGTTTAGTTTTTAGGTTTAGAGGTTAAGGTTAGGTTGTAGGTTATAAGTTTAGGTTATAGGTTATAGGTTATGGTTTTAGGTAATAGGTTTTGGTTTAGGTTAAGGTTACAGGTTTAGGTTTAAGTTTAGGTTTAGGTTATAAGTGATAGGTTTAGGTTAGGTTAGGATATAGGTTAAGGTTTAGGGAATTGAGAATAGGTTAAGGTTTAGGTTTAGGAAATCGGGTTCGGGTTCGGGATCGGGTTTGGGTTTGGGATTAAGTTAGGGAGTTGAGATCAGGAGTAGGTGTGTAACATCCCAGATTTTTGCCAACCTGGGATTATACGTCCTTAGGCAATGGGTCAATCCTAATACCTTATTAACTAGTCATAACTCAATCCCAAAGTCTAAAACTACTGTTGAATCCACTTCCTTCATAAATCCCACCCTTCACCACCTTGTTCTTTCAATTTTCCTAAGTACTTGTACCCTAGACACTATCTTAAACTAGCTAAGTAGTATAAATTGGATCACTTTATATACAAACTACAAAGGCCTAGGTACCACCTCAGACAGAAATCTTATAGGACTAAATCCTTTAGAAATGAGACAAAGTAACCAAGTGTTAAATTAGATTAGCTACGAAATTCGGTAGAATCACTTTAAATACGATCTACAAGACCCAAAACTTGTAGAATCATTGACGCTAGGTTACACAAAAATCTCGGATCAAACTCATTACCCGACTGCTCTCAGGAGCACGTTGAAACTCCGTATCAAATCTGGACCGCACATCGGGAGTCCGAACAATATGAGGTTAAGGACTTAGGACCGCCTCGCTGGGCTTGACAACCATCTCAGAAATCAAACTCAAACAGTGTCCCACGACTGTTCGCTTGAGTCCGGAGCGAGAGAGTGTGAAAACACTTGTTTCTTTACAAAATAAATATCTTGAATAGTAATCTGGCATCTCTCGTTTGTGGATCAGTTTTAAGCAACCAGACCATCAGAATCAGACCAAATTACATCCTTGGATCAGGAGAAATTTCATACACATTTACATGTACTCAGAATCTTCGATCGAGATTCGCTGACCGTTGAACTGAAACTGGTCCGCCGCACATGATCTGGAATCCCGACCGAAATGAAAACTTAATAGACCATAGATCTGGTGTCGGTGAGCTTAAGTCCGACCTTTAGCTCAAGGAGGCCCGCCAGAAGTCCTCCGTTGAGCTGAAAAAGTTCCGCTTTAGTTATAACCTAAGTAAACCTTGTCCAAAAGTCTAATTCGGTGAGATTTTAGGCTATATAAGGACCTTAAACCCTCTCTCATTTCAGCCATCCGAATTTGAGATTGAGAAGAGAGAAAAGAGAGAGAAGGTGAGGGTGAAGTGGGAGAATCTCCCTACTATCGTTTCCCTGCTACCACACAAGCTGCACCACCTGTTTCTCATCGCTTTCCCGGTGATACCGACTCCGTTTCTAGGTAAGAAACCCTAACCTTAATCTGTTTTGGGGTTTAGATAGTTGTAGGTTATGAAATAGCTAACCTATTTCATTCTATAGGTTGCTAAACTGCCGAATACGGAAGCTTAGCAAACCTATCGACTCCGTTACGATTCTAAGATGCAAGGTGCGGACTTTAGGTGTATAGGTTATGGTTTTCAACGCTTTCAATGTCAGATCAAGATAGATTCATGATCTGCATGCAATTGCACATGTACAAAGTACTTTCCGTTTTCTGTTTCGATTAAAGTTGTAGAATATGGAATTTTACATATTCTAGGTATTCGTAGAAAATACCGTATACGTATATTTTTTGGAAATGTGTTTGACATGATTATTTGTTGTATGGATATACGATATATGGATAAAATACTTATTTGGTGAAAGGATTCGCCTAAATACATGTTTTATTAATATACACTATGTATGTAGAAATACTGTATTATAAAAGTACCGTATACATGTATATTTTAGAGATGTGTTTGCCATGATTAATTGTTGTATAAATATATTATGTGTACATAAAATACTTGCTTGGCGAAAGGATTCGCCTTAATACATGTTTGTTAACATACTCTATGTATGTTGAAATAGTGTATGTTAAGTGTTTGTGAAAATGCTTGTGTGAGCAAGTGTTTGAATGTTGATTCCTTAGGAGAGTGTTGAGATGGGATTCTCAACTACCCTAGTGACATGTATGATTACCTCTATGAGGTTGTTTACTTAAACCGCTTACTTGCAATATATGTGTTTGTATTCCTATTGACGTAGTGCTTTACAACATGCCTTATATCATGCTTTATAACATGCTTTATAACATGTCTACTAGTATGTTTGAATTACTTTGTTTATCATGCTTTACTCCACATGCTATGGATGAGAATTGATTGAGTTTGGGACTATGTCTATAGTCCAGACAATCGGTACCAGATTGGAGATCGTGGTTAAGTTTCATATCGCCACGTAAGATGTGTTTGACGAACCCGAGTCGTATGTCAGTTAGCAACAGTGGTTAGGCCACGCGAAGTGCTTATGCACTTCATGTCATCTAATTGATTGTGTGCTCGAGCTAGTCAGGCTCGTCATGTAACCTGATTTGTCTAATGTTATTCACCATGTTTGGTCGCTACTGCTTGAACCTAGGATACCAAACTTACCAGTGAAAACCCTTTTAACCATGGTACCTCGATCCGCTAAGACTCATGAGCCGAGCATGGTGGTATGGGACACTATGGTCAAGTTTGTCTCTGTTGAGGCCACGTGCCTCCCCGTAGTGACCAGTGAGCAACCATACTCGTGAGCCGATTATGGTGGTATGTGACACTATATTCGTGCTATCGGCCTACATTGATAAGGTGATGGGGAGTAGTGCAACGAATGCGAGCAACAACCCTGTCAGCCCTTTGTAGTGACCTCGAGCATACTCTGAAATCGCGGTGAGCCTTAGAGTTTTGCCGTGGTATATAGAGTATGAACTAGGCCTGTTTCTGTATAGTGATGAATCGTTTAAGAGGTGATGGGGGAGTGGTGTAACCTTTGTGCGTAAGAGCCCTGACAGCCTTTATAGTGACCTAGAAAACACACCATCGTCTAATATTAACTAGGACTGACGACCCTAGAATGGATCATGTTTGGGAATGATACAAGGGAGGTACCTTAGTTTCCCAATCCTGCTGTTTGAAATGGACTAATAACAACTCGGTAATCATGCTCACCATGCATTACATGTGCCTGGAAGATGTGGAGCACTGAGGGAAGAAAGCATGCCGCGAACGTGAAATGGTGTTGCACGAGGGAGGGTGTGGTGAGGGCATACATCATGTCATTCATACTTATATTAATAAGAGTAGTTAGGAGTGTTTAATTGTACTGCTTTATCATTACTGCTTGACTGAGTCGATAACATGTTAACCTATGCTTTATTGTTCCACTGAGTTAGCTACTCACTCCCACGTTACGGGAAGGTGTTTCGAACACCCATCAGACATTGTCTGATTTTAGATGGCGACGCTACTTCTGAGGCGGAGCCGGATCTTTGCAATGACTACGATGCTTGCTTGTATTGGTTGTCTTCTGACGGCTTCATGTGAGCCGTGTCCTGATCGACGGGGCTTTCTGGGATATTGACTAGAGGACCGTACACATTTAGTATATTTTAGGATTGTACTTGTAATTATTTAACCTGGTAATGTTATCACACTCTGGAGACTCATCATAGTTTATATATTTTATCTATCTATCACAATCTTCCACTTGCAAATTTAACCATCTCTGGAGTATGATATGATGTTTTGGCTTAATCTCACTCGTGTTCACTACTCTAATACAGTCAACATTCAATCATCATTCATTTTTTTTTGCATAAGTGATGTTCTGGATTTCGGCGTTCGTTTTCAGCGAACTAGCCGTTGGACGGAACAGGGATGCCTAAGACTGTTTCTACATTCCGTCGCTCCCTCCTAAGTCAGAGTGCATCAGAGTGCGTCGTGTGACCATAACCTAGGTCCGGTTTAATCCAAATCTTGCTCTGATACCATCTATAACATCCCAAAAATTGAGGGTCGAGTAGTAACTCAACTCGCGAGTTCCAGAACATCATTCATTTTGTTGCAACAAAATAAATGATGATTGAATGTTGACTGTATTAGAGTAGTGAACACGAGTGAGATTAAGCCAAAACAGCATATCATACTCCAGAGATAGTTAAATTTGTAAGCGGAAGATTGTGATAGATAGATAAAATATATAAACTATGATGAGTCTCCAGAGTGTGATAACATTACCAGGTTAAATAATTACAAGTACAATCCTAAAATATACTAAATGTGTAAGGTCCTCTAGTCAATATCCCAGAAAGCCCCGTCGATCAGGACACGGCTCACAGGAAGCCGTCAGAAGACAACCAATACAAGCAGGCATCGTAGTCATTGCAAAGGTCCGGCTCCGCCTCAGAAGTAGCGTCGCCATCTGAAATCAGACAATGTCTGGTGGGTGTTCAAAATACCTTCCCGTAACGTGGGAGTGAGTAGCTAACTCAGTGGAACAATAAAGCATAGGTTAACATGTTATCGACTCAGTCAAGCAGTAATGATAAAGCAATATAATCAAACACTCCTAACTACTCTTATTAATGCAAGTATGAATGACATGATGTATGCCCTCACCACACCCTCCCTCGTGCGACACCATCTCACGTTCGCAGCATGCTTTCTTCCCTCAGTGCTCCACATCTTCCAGGCACATGCAATGCATGGTGAGCATGATTACCGAGTTGTTATTAGTCCATTTCAAACAGCAGGATTGGGAAACTAAGGTACCTCCCTTGTATCATTCCCAAACATGATGCATTCTAGGGTCGTCAGTCCTAGTAAATATCAGACGATGGTGTGTTTTCTAGGTCACTACAAAGGCTGCCAGGGCTATTACGCACAAAGGTTACACCACTCCCCCATCACCTCTTAAACGATTCATCACTATACAGAAACAGGCCTAGTTCATACTCTATATACCACGGTAAAACTCTAAGGCTCACCGCGATTTCAGAGTATGCTCGAGGTCACTACAAAGGGCTGTCAGGGCTGTTGCTCGCATTCATTGCACCACTCCCCCATCACCTTATCAATGTAAGCCGACAGCACGAATATAGTGTCCCATACCACCATAATCGGCTCACGAGTATGGTTGCTCACTGGTCACTACGGGGAGGCACGTGGCCCCAGCGTAGGCCGACAGCTCGACCACGGTGTCCCATACCACCATGTCCAGCTCATGAGTCTTAGTGGATCGAGGTACCATGGTTAAAAGGATTTTCACTGGTAAGTTTGGTACCCTAGGTTCAAGCAGCAGCGACCAAACATAGTGAACATACATTAGACAAATCGGGTTACATGACGAGCCTGACTAGCTCGAGCACACAATCAATTAGATGACATGAAGTGCATAAGCACTTCGCGTGGCCTAACCATTGTTGCCAACTGACATACGACTCATGTTCGTCAAACACATCTTACATGGCGACATGAAACTCAACCACGATCTCCAATCTGGTACCGATTGTCTGGACTATAAACATAGTCCCAAACTCAATCAATTCTCATACATAGCATGTGGAGTAAAGCATAATAAACAAAGTAATTCAAACATACTAGTAGACATGTTATAAAGCATGTTATAAAGCATGATATAAGGCATGTTGTAAAGCACTACGTCAATAGGAATACAAACACATATATTGCAAGTAAGCGGTTTAAGTAAACAACCTCATAGAGGTAATCATACATGTCACTAGGGTAGTTGAGAATTCCATCTCAACACTCTCCTAAGGAATCAACATTCAAACACTTGCTCACACAAGCATTTTCACAAACACTTAACATACACTATTTTAACATACATAGAGTATGTTAACAAACATGTATTAAGGCGAATCCTTTCACCAAACAAGTATTTTATGTACACATAATATATTTATACAACAATTAATCATGGCAAACACATCTCTAAAATATACATGTATACGGTACTTTTATAATACAGTATTTCTACATACATAGTGTATATTAGTAAAACATGTATTTAGGCGAATCCTTTCGCCAAATAAGTATTTTATCCATATATCGTATATCCATACAACAAATAATCATGTTAACACATTTCTAAAAAATATACGTATACGGTATTTTCTACGAATACCTAGAATATGTAAAATTCTATATTCTACAACTTTAATCGAAACAGAAAACGGAAAGCACTTGTACATGTACAATAGCACACAGATCATGAATCTATCATTATCTGACATTGAAAGCGTTAAAAACCATAACTTATATACCTAAAGTCCGCACCTTGTGTCGTAGAATCGTAACGGAGTCGATAGGTTTGCTAAGCTTCCGTATTCGGCAGTTTGGCAACCTAAAGAATGAAATAGGTTAGCTATTTCATAACCTACAACTATCGAAACCCCAAAACAGATTAGGGTTAGGGTTTCTTACCTAGAAACGGAGTCGGTATCGCCGGGAAAGCGATGAGAAACAGGTGGTGCAGCTTGTGTGGTGGCAGGGAAACGATAGTAGGGAGATTCTCCTACTTCACCCTCACCTTCTCTCTCTTTTCCCTCTTCTCAATCTCAAATTTGGATGGCTGAAATGAGAGACGGGTTAAGGTCCTTATATAGCCTAAAATCTCACTGAATTAGACTTCTGGACAAGGTTTACTTAGGTTATAACTAAAGCGGAACTTTTTCAGCTCAACGGAGGACTTCTGGCGGGCCTCCTTGAGCTAAAGGTCGGACTTAAGCTCACCGACATTGGATCTACGGTCTATTAAGTTTTCATTTCGGTCGGGATTCTATATCACGCGTGGCGGACCAGTTTCAGTTCAACGGTCAGCGGATCTCGATTGGAGATTCCGAGTACATGTAAATGTGTATGAAATTTCTCCTGATCCGAGGGTGTAATTTGGTCTGATTCTGACGGTCTGGTGCTTAAAACTGATCCGCAAACGAGAGATGCCAGATTACTATTCAAGATATTTATTTTGTGAAGAAACAAGTGTTTTCACACTCTCACTCCGGACTCAAGCGAACAGCCATGGCACACTGTTTGAGTTTGATTTCCGAGATGGTTATCAAGCCCAGCGAGGCGGTCCTAAGTCCTTAACCTCGTATTGTTCGGACTCCCGATGTGCAGTCCAGATCTGATACGGAGTTTCAACGTGCTCCCGAGAGCAGTCGGGTAATGAGTTTGGTCCGAGATTTTCGGGTAACCTAGCGTCAATGATTCTACAAGTTTTGGGTCTTGCAGATCGTATTTAAAATGATTCTAGCGAATTTCGTAGCTAATCTAATTTAGCACTTGGTTACTTTGTCTCATTTCTAAAGGATTTAGTCCTATAAGATTTCTGTCTGAGGTGGTGCCTAGGCCTTTGTAGTTTGTGTATAAAGTGATCCAATTTATACTACTTAGCTAGTTTAAGATAGTGTCTATGATACAAGTACTTAGGAAAATTGAAAGAACAAGGTGGTGAAGGGTGGGATTTGTGAAGGAAGTGGATTCAACAGTAGTTTTAGACTTTGGGATTGAGTTCTGACTAGTTAATAAGGTATTAGGATCGACCCATTGCCTAAGGACGTATAATCCCAGGTTGGCAAAAATCCAGGATGTTACAAGGTGTAGGTTTAGGTATAGGGATTTGAGATTACATTTAGGTTTTAGGTTTAGCTTAAGGTTTTAGGTTATAGGTTAAGGTTTAGGTTTTAGATTTAGGTTAAGGTTAGGTTATAGGTTATAAGTTTAGGTTATAGGTTATAGGTCATAGGTTTTGGTTTAGGTTAAGGTTATAGGTGTAGGTTTAGGTTTAAGTTTAGGTTATAAGTGATAGGTTTAGGTTAGGTTAGGTTATAGGTTAAGGTTTAAGTTAGGTTAGGTTATAGGTTAAGGTTCAGGGAATTGAGAATAAGTTAAGGTTAGGTTTAGGAAATCGAGTTCAGGTTTAGGGAACGGGTTTAGGTTTGGGTTTTCAAGTTTAGGTTTAGGTTTAGGTTTGGGAGTTGAGATTAGTTTTAGGTGTAGGTTTAGTTTTAGGTGTAGGTTTAAGTTTAGGGACTTGAGAATACATTTTGGTTTTAGGTTTAGGTATTGGTTTAGGTTATAGGTTATAGGTTTAGGTTTAGGTTTAGGTTAAGGTTTAGGTTTAGGTTTAGGTTATAAGCTAAAGGTTTAAGGAATTGAGAATAGGTTAAGGTTTAGGTTTAGGAAATCTGGTTCGGGTTCGGGATCGGGTTTAGGTTTGAGTTTTCGTGTTTAGGTTTAGGTTTAGGTTAGGTAGTTGAGATTAGGATTAGGTGTAGGTTTAGGTTTAGGGATATGAGAATACATTTAGGTAATAGGTTTAGGTTTAGGTTAAGGTTTAGGTTTAGGTTTAGGTTTAGGTTATAAGCTATAGGTTTAGGGAATTGAGAAGAGGTTAAGGTTTAGGTTTAGGAAATCGGGTTCGGGTTTGGGATCGGATTTAGGTTTGGGTTTTCAAGTTTAGGTTTAGGTTTAGGTTAGGGAGTTGAGATTAAGATTAGGTGTAGGTTTAGGTTTAGGGATTTGAGAATACATTTAGGTAATAAGTTTAGTTTAGGTTAAGGTTTAGGTTTAGGTTATAAGCTATAGGTTTAGGGAATTGAGAATAGGTTAAGGTTTAGGTTTAGGAAATGGGTTCGGGTTTGGGATCTGGTTTAGGTGTGGGTGTTCAAGTTTAGGTTTAGGTTTAAGTTACGGAGTAGAGATTAGGATTAGGTGCAGGTTTAGGTTTAGGGATTTGAGAATACATTTAGGTTTTAGGTTTAGGTTTAGGTTTAGGTTATAGGTTATAGGTTTTGGTTAAGGTTTAGGTTTATGTTTAACTTATAAGCTATAGGTTTAGGGAATTGATAATAGGTTAAGGTTTAGGTTTAGGAAATCGGGTTAGGGTTCGGGATTGGGTTTAGGTTAGGGTTTTTAAGTTTAAGTTTAGGTTTAGGTTCGGGAGTTGATATTAGGATTAGGTGTAGGTTTAGGTTCGGGATTTGAGAATACATTTATTTTTTAGGTTTAGGTTTAGGTTTAGGTTATAAGTTTAGGTTATAGGTTATAGGTTAAGGTTTTAGGTCATAGGTTTGGTTAAGGTTTAGGTTTAGGTTTAGGTTTAGGTTATAAGTGATTGGTTTAGGTTTAGGTTAGGTTATAGGTTAAGGTTTAGGGAATTGAGAATAGGTTAAGGTTTTGGTTTAGGAAATCGGTTCGTGTTCGGGATCGGGTTTAGGTATGGGTTTAGGTTAGGGAGTCGAGATTAGGATTAGGTGTAAGTTTATGTTTAGAGATTTGAGAGTACATTTAGGTTTTAATTTTAGGTTAAGGTTTTAGGTTTTAGGTTAAGGTTTAGGTTTTAGTTTTAGAGGTTAAGGTTAGGTTATAGGTTATAAGTTTAGGTTATAGGTTATAGGTCATAGGTTTTGGTTTAGGTTAAGGTTATAGGTTTAGGTTTAGGTTTAGGTTTAGGTTTAGGTTTAGGTTATAAGTGATAGGTTTATGTTAGGTTAGTTTATAGGTTAAGGTTTAGGTTTAGGAAATCGGATTCGTGTTCGGGATCGGGTTTAGGTTTGGGTTTAGGTTAGGGAGTTGAGATTAGGATTAGGTGTATGTTTAGGTTTAGGGATTTGAGAATACATTTAGGTTTTACGTTTAGGTTAAGGTTTTAGGTTATGGGTCAAGGTTTAGGTTTTAGGTTTAGGTTAAGGTTAGGTTATAGGTAATAAGTTTAGGTTATATGTTACAGGTTAACGTTTTAGGTCATAGGTTTTGGTTTAGGTTAAGGTTTTAGGTGTATTTTTAGGTTTAGGTTTAGGTTATAAGTGATAGGTTTAGGTTAGGTTAGGTTATAGGTTAAGGTTTAGGGAATTGAGAATAGGTTAAGGTTTAGGTTTAGGAAATCGGGTTCGGGTTTGGGATCGGAGTTTAGGTTTGAGTTTTCAAGTTTAGGTTTAGGTTTAGGTTAGGGAGTTGAGATTAGGATTAGGTGTAGGTTTAGGTTTAGGGATATGAGAATACATTTAGGTAATAGGTTTAGGTTTAGGTTAAGGTTTAGGTTTAGGTTTAGGTTTATCTTATAAGCTATAGGTTTAGGGAATTGAGAATAGGTTAAGGTTTAGGTTTAGGAAATCGGGTTCGGGTTTGGGATCGGGTTTATGTTTGGGTTTTAAGTTTAGGTTTAGGTTTAGGTTAGGGAGTTGAGATTAAGATTAGGTGTAGGTTTAGGTTTAGGAATTTAAGAATACATTTAGGTAATAAGTTGAGTTTAGGTTAAGGTTTAGGTTATAAGCTTTAGGTTTAGGGAATTGAGAATAGGTTAAGGTTTAGGTTTAGGAAATCGGGTTCGGGTTTAGGATCGGGTTTAGGTGTGGGTGTTTAAGTTTAGGTTTAGGTTTAGGTTATGGAGTTGAAATTAGGATTAGGTGCTGGTTTTGGTTTAGGGATTTGAGAATACATTTAGGTTTTAGGTTTAGGTTATAGGTTATAGGTTTTGGTTAAGGTTTAGGTTTAGGTTTAGGTTTAACTTATAAGCTATAGGTTTAGGGAATTGATAATAGGTTAAGGTTTAGGTTTAGGAAATCGGGTTAGGGTTCGGGATTGGGTTTAGGTTTGGGTTTTCAAGTTTAGGTTTAGGTTTAGGTTCGGGAGTTGATCTTAGGATTAGGTGTAGGTTTAGGTTCGAGGGATTTGAGAATACATTTAGTTTTTAGGTTTAGGTTTAGGTTTAGGTTTAGTTTAGGTTATAGGTTATAGGTTAAGGTTTTAGGTCATAAGTTTTGGTTTAGGCTTAGCTTTAGGTTTAGGTTATAAGTGATTGGTTTAGGTTTAGGTTAGGTTATAGGTTAAGGTTTAGGGAGTTGAGAATAGGTTAAGGTTTTGGTTTAGGAAATCGGTTCGGGTTCGAGATCGGGTTTAGGTATGGGTTTAAGTTAGGGAGTTGAGATTAGGATTAGGTGTAAGTTTATGTTTAGAGATTTGAGAGTACATTTAGATTTTAATTTTAGGTTAAGGGTTTAGGTTTTAGGTCAAGGTTTAGGTATTAGGTTTAGAGGTTAAGGTTAGGTTATAGGTTATAAGTTTAGGTTATAGGTTATAGGTCATAGGTTTTGGTTTAGGTTAAGGTTATAGGTTTAGGTTTAGGTTATAAGTGATAGGTTTAGGCTAGGTTAGGTTTATAAGTTAAGGTTTAGGTTTAGGAAATCGGGTTCGGGTTCAGGATCGGGTTTAGGTTTGGGTTTAGGTTAGGGAGTTGAGATTAAGATTACGTGTAGGTTTAGGTTTAGGGATTTGAGAATACATTTAGGTTTTAGTTTTAGGTTAAGGTTTTAGGTTATAGGTCAATGTTTAAGTTTTAGGTTTAGGTTAAGGTTAGGTTATAGGTAATAAGTTTAGTTATAGGTTATAGGTTATAGGTTATAGGTTAAGGTTTTTAGGTCATAGGTTTTGGTTTAGGTTAGGTTAGGTTATAGGTTATGGTTTAGGGAATTGAGAATTGGTTAAGGTTTAGGTTTAGGAAATCGGGTTCGGGTTCGAGATCGAGTTTAGGTTTGGGTTTTCAAGTTTAGGTTTAGGTTTAGGTTAGGGAGTTGAGATTTGGATTAGGTGTAGGTTTAGGTTTAGGGATTTGAGAATACATTTAGGTTTTAGGTTTAGGTTTAGGTTTTAGGTTATAAGTTAAGGTTTAGGTTTTAGGTTTAGGTTAAGGTTAGGTTATAGGTTATAAGTTTAAGTTAATGTTTTAGGTCATTGGTCTTTGTTTAGGTTAAGGTTATAGGTTTAGGTTTAGCTTAAGATTTTGGTCTTAGTTATAAGCTATAGGTTTAGGGAATTGAGAATAGGTTAAGGTTTAGGTTTAAGAAATCGGGTTCGGGTTCAAGATCAGGTTTAGGTTTGGGTTTTCAAGTTTATGTTTAGGTTTAGGTTAGGGAGTTGAGATTAAGATTAGGTGTTGCTGTAGTTTTCTAGATTTGAGAATACATTTAGGTTTTAGGTTTAGGTTTAGGTTATTGGTTATAGATTAAGGTTTTGGGATTTTAGAATAGTTTTAGGTTAAGGTTATAAGTTTAAGTTAAGGTTGTAAGTATAGGTTATAGTTATAGGTTTATGTTATAAGTATAGGTTTTGGGATTTGAGAATAGGTTTAGGTTAAGGTTATAAGTTAAGGTTTTAAGTATAGTTTTTGGGATTGGAGAATAGGTTTAGGTAAGGTTATAAGTTTTTGTTAAGATTATAAGTATTTAAGGTTTAGGTTTAGGTTATAAGTATAGGTTTAGGTTATAGGTTAAGGTTATAAGGTTTAGGTTATTAGGTTTAGGTTAGGTTTAGGTTTAGGTTATAAGTATGGGTTTTGGGATTTGATAATAGGTTTAGGTTAAGGTTGTAAGTATAGGTTATAGGTTTTGGTTATAAGTATAGGCTTTGGGATTTGAGAATAGGTTTAGGTTAAGGTTATAAGTATAGGTTTAGGTTATAAGTTTAGGTAATTGAGAATAGGTTTAGGTTATAAGTTTAGGGTGTAGTTTAGGTTAAGGGTGTGGTCCCTATAGATACAAATATAAACACGGTCTGTCCAAATGGCCAGGCCCTTCCAATGCTGTCCATAGGAAATTGACAGCTTCATCATGGTCATAATAGCGGTTCCCACCTTCCAAGGACCCCCGCTCATCCGGATAGCTCCGACGCACATCCGGGTCTGCTTCATTAATTTCGAACAAATACATAAACATGGCCAGGCCCCTCCAATGTTGTCCATAGGAAATGGACAGCTTCATCATGGTCATAACAGTGGTTCCCACCTTCTACGGACCCCCGCTCAACATCTGGATAGCTCCGACGCACATCCGGGTCTGCTCATTTAAATAAAATGGATTATCAAGATCATTTAAATAAAATAAGGTCCAATCAACAATCTGACCTGGAGGATTCTATTAGCATTGTGGACTGCACCTCGAACCTTGTTTAAATCCAGGTTGTAATCTGTGGCCACTGATGTTATTTGTCTTTCTGTGAAGTTGGCGACAATTTCTGCATCAAACTCGGCAAAAGCAGCATTCTGATTTAGAAAAAACTAATGAAACAAAGGAAATGGTGAAGTATCCAGATCTTCAATCAATTTATTAATTATTACAAAAAATAAAAGAAAAAATTTCAAGAAAGAGAAGGAAAAAAAAAAAGAAGGAAAATTCCCTCATAGCCAATAACATTTGTTCCTCATTGCCAAAAAGGAAAATTCCCTCATAGCCAATAACATTTGTTTCGCAAACAAAGGAAATGGTGAAGTATCCAGATCTCCATGTAATGTCACTATGTGCCAGAGCATACCTCCATCGTAGGGCATGGATTTTTCTTGTGAAGGGAGAAGCCTAGAAGATTCATGTACAGGGCTACTAGTTTCACACATCTCGACTAGTTGTATGCTTTGATGTGACTTACAGATGTGCTAGGATTGAGAATTGGCTAATTGTAAACTACTAATAATTTTAACTAGGACAACCTGGGCATGTTCATGGCATGAACATAATTTTAACTAGAAACCCAGTTCTCGACATCGTTAAACTTAGAAAGAGCTTTGATGCAGATGAGTAGGGTTGCTAGACATGCATACAACCATTCAACCTTAGCATTCAAACATGAGCTTCACAAGTGATCTACATGACCTGTGTTAGGACATCTCAGCTGTATATAAACTGGTCGAGTAGCCGTAATTATTTGATGAAATGCGTTCACACAGAAATTAGTGGAAAAGGAAATGGAATGTTTGGTTTTTTTTTTTTTTTGTTCTATGTACTTGGTTGACACTTTTAGGTGCTTAATTGAATTTTAAGAAATGAAATTACAACTTCAACACTTGACCAAGGTTTTTTTTATTTTTCCATCTACTTGGTTGACACTTTCAAGTCCTCAATTCAACCACAGTTTCCCTAGAGCCAAGACAAGTTCACTTTCTTTATTAAAAAAAAAAAAAAACTGATAGAGCCAAGCTGACCCTGAAATGTTCTTGACTGCTAATCCACATTTTATACAGTTTTTTTTAAAAATAAATTGTATTATCATTAAAAAAAAAAAGAATGTTTTGTCAAAATAAAAGGGTGATCAACAGATCTCCCGAGCAATAAATATAAATTAAACCTACTCCTGAAAAAGGCTTGTCATGTTCTAACCATGACAACCTGAATGTAAGTGACTATTGTGATGATGATTGGGTTTAAAACAGAGTTTTGCTACTACCTTTTTTGAGTAAATCCTTGGAAATGAAAACCAAATTCACAACCATTTTTTCACTAACAGTGGCTAACTTAATTTCCATGTAGTCAGAATTCATTTTCAAAGTGAATTTTATTCTATGGGCCCACTATCACTAAGGCTGAATTTTTTGTATTTAAGTTCAATTTTTAAAGATGATCTCCAACAATGTTGTATTTAAGTTCAAAGTTCAAACAAACACATTTTCAAAGTTCAAGCAACCATAGCACTGTAGCACATCAAAGAGATAGTGCCATAAATCCACACAATATGTTCAAAGTGATAAATAATTTCAAAATTTACCTTTTTTTATGAGAAGAACACAGAAGAAAAAGAGTTGGACAAATTTTACCTTTTTTTGACAATCTAACTGATGTATCGTAACACAGTGTTTCATAGCAGACTGCAGAAACAAGAAAAAAAAAAGTAATAAACAAATGGTATCATAAAAACATGTAATCGAGATTCCGATAAAAAAAAAAAAAAAAAGCCGCACATTTAACTAAAAGTGCAAGTGGAATGTTCGAAGCCACCAATCTAGAGACTCTGGCTTGGACCTGATTGGAATTAATAGTGCTATAATTTAGGCAATTGTTCTGGATAGATGTGTCTCACCTTTCATCAAACAATTACAGCTACTCAACCAGTAGGCTTTTGCCCATCAGCAAGTTCAAAATTTCATATAGACGCAGGATGCATTTAACACCTTAATTTCCTTCTCTGTGTTTGAAATCTTCAACTTCAATCATATCCACCCCGAAACATGTGAGAAAAGGCCATACATGCATGCCAACTACAATAGTGTGAAGAAAAACAACAGCAATTTCAGGTGTAGGAGTAGGGAAGTGTCTCTTTCAAAATGTAAACAGGTATAAATAGGTTGGAAGTGGGGGTATGAGAGAGTCTGAAGCAGCAGCAACACAGAATCAAGTTTTGAGAGAACACCTGCCAAAGGTCTACAGGTTTTAGGAGCCAATTTGTCCACCAGTCCCATGGTTTAAGGGGACTGAGGGTGTAGTGAATAACCCATGGTTTTTCCTCATCTACTATCCACTGTGAAAAAGAACGTTTATAAAGATAAAATCTAGTTACAACTTTCAACAAATAGAGTTATTTTCAAAATGAGCATACTTAAAACAGATAAAATGATTTTTTAGAACTAAATTGAGAAATGACAAGATCTGATATGCTATATGAAGCTGCAGACATTGTCACAGAGATGAGTGCTCCATCCAAAAAGCAAAAATAGATAATTAGCTAGGAATGTTGTTTCACAATATGGATTTTTTGTATCTAAACTATCCAAATGAAAGTCAACAGAAGTTTCAAAACTGAAATTGACAAAACAGCCATAGATGTCACACATGGAGTGGTCGGATTGGACACTGGACAATTTCAATAGAAGAAGAAGAAGACAAAATCTAAAAGAGATAGATTCGATCATTTTTTTCCTCAAAAAGCACTTCTCGTACTTACAAAACATTAGGCACCTTTCTACTGAGTTAGAATCCTCTAACAATTTTGTAGTAAATATATCTTTCCATTTTAGTTTTTATTTCATAAAACTTACTCAATATATCCCAACAAAAACCTCAAGATCAGCAAATCTTGGATGATGATATGAACCACAAAAGCACTTGATTAGCTCCAACTAGAGGGGCCCCACATGCAACCTGTTGACATAATGCCAACATATCATGTCCACTCATCTGGTAGGCCCAATTTATACTTTAGATCGGCATGTATCAATTTATTTATTTTCCTCTATAATGTGGCCCACATGATGAGTAGATCAGATAAGTTTTTGCATCATGTGTCCTTCATGCTAGGCCAAATACTGGGAAATGTTACTGAAATTCGAGGTAGAACTCCTCGCTATAAATATTAGGAAATTTCATTAGTTTCTGTCATTTCCTGTAAATTAAACAGAATGACTGTAAATCAATCTACTTTGCATCCAAACGCAACAATAATGTAATAATTCATCAACCAAATTGACAAGTCTGGTTTACAAATAAAATCCATGGGCAGCTTGAAAGCAATTGGAATACATAATTCCAAAGATAAAGTACTAGTTAAAAGACCAAATACTTGAACTTTAGAGCAGTAAAAGTAAGGAAATAACATCCTGACAATAATTTATCTACATGAAAGTAATTTAAAAAAAAAATTCAGCATTTATCTACAATGATGTAAGAGAATGGTATGGTCAAATCTGTAAGCCCTAAAATCCCCAAATCTGCAAGCATTAAAATCCCTAAATCTGTAAGCCCTAAAATCCCCAAATCTGTAAGCCCTAAAATCCCTAAAATCTGTAAGCCCTAAAATCCCAAAATCTGTAAGCCCTAAAATCCCTAAAATCTGTAAGCCATAAAATCCCTAAAATCTGTAAGCCTTAAAATCCACAAATCTGTCAGCCCTAAAATCCCTAAAATCTGTAAGCCATAAAATCCCCAAATTGAAAGGGGAAGTGAGATAGACCGAGATGAAGGACGAGAGATCGAGAGAGAGTACCTTTGATTTGATGGTAGCTATTGTTGACAGTGAGGGACGATCCATCGTACACCTTCAGCTCCTCCTCCATGATCTCCCTGAGCTGGACCGGAGGTGGCAGAGGCTCCATCTTCTCCTCGTAATCCCTCGGCCTCTGCGGAGGAGGCAGAGAATCGAACAAGCTGGAGACAGCATAGTAGAAGGCCATCGCTAGGGCTAGGACTGTGAAGAAGGTAGTCGGAGAGAGGCCTGTGTAAGCTATGATGGAATCTTTCAGGGTGGCCCACAGTTGATTGACGGTTGAGACGAGAGTAGCTATGGCCGAATTTTAGAGAGAGAGAGAGAGAGAGATTTTGGGCACGAGAGAGAGGGTTTGGGTTTTAGGAGGGGCGGGCACGCGAGAGAGATTTAGGGATTTGGGGTTGTGGGAGATGGGCGCGCGGGATTGGGTTTTTAGGTGGAACAGATTGGCTACTCCCCCTAACACCAGCCCCGTGGCTGGTGTTCGGTGGTCTGTGGGCCCCACCATGATGTATGTGTTTCATCCAATCTGTTCATCCATTTTTAAATATCATTTTAGGCCTTCGTCCCAAAAATAAGAGGGATATAAATCTTAGGTGGACTGCAACACAGGAAAATAATAATGATTGGATATCCATCATTTAGATCCTCCTAAGGCCCACTGTACTGTTTATTTGACATCCAATCTGTTGATTAGGTCATAAAGGCCCAGATGAAGGGAAAAAATAAAGATCAGCTTGATCCAATACTTTTATGGCTCCCAAAAAGTTTTTAATGGTGGACATTCATTCAACACTTTTTCCTGTAATGTGGTCCACTTGAGATTGGGTTATAACTCGTTTTTTTGTAATATCATAAAATGATCTATAAAAATAGATGGATGGCATGGATGAAACATATATATCATGGTGGGGCCCACAGACCACCGAACACAAAAGTTGAGAGGGGTTACCCTCCATTAAAACTTTCATAATTTTTTTTTGGGCCCACAGAGATGTGGTTCACAAATCTAGCCCATCCATTATGTGTATGCCACTTGGATGAGGGGTCACACCAAGTTTCAGACACATCCAAATTTTAGGTGGGGCCCCACCAAGTGCTTTTATATGTTTTAGGCATGTCTTCACATGATTTCAGATGGTATGGCCCATCGAAGTTCTGTATACAGCTGATTTTTGGGATATCCTATAATTTAAAGGTGACCCATCAAATGCACGGTGTTGATTTTCGACACACATCATGGTGGGGCCCACACAGCTCGACCACATGGGGAGTTCCCATGAGCTCCACGATATAACATTTTCCATATATATAATATTTTAAAAATATAAAAACTTATGATGTATTTGTTATGTCCAGACCATCCATCCATTTTGAGATATCATTTTAAGTCATGAGCGAAAGAATGAGACAGATAAAAATCTGTAGTGGACCCCACCACAGAAATCTTTAGGTGCATCACACCACATGAAATCAATAGTAATTGGATATCCATCATTAAAATCCTCCTAAGGATTACTGTACTATTTATTTGACATCCAATATGTTGATTAGGTCATACAGGGCCAGATGAAGGGAAAAAACAAAAATCAGCTTAATCCAAAACTTTTATGGCCCCAAAATGGTATGACATCGAATATTGTACTGTTTTTATTTTTTTTAGATGTCTTCACATAGTTTTAGATGGTAATCAACACCTGAGTTTCGTATACAGATGATTTTTGAGTTATCTCATAAGTTAAAGGGGAGACATCAAATGCACAGAGTTGATGTTCGACACGCATCATGATGGGCCCATTTTACATGTTTGGTCCATTCACTTTATTTTATTGATCATTACCCTCAATTTGACTAGTTACTCGCCCCGATCATGCTACATATGAGAAAGATATTGGGCAAACAAGATTGATCAACAATTTGAGTGAATTTTGATTTAAACATCTGAAGTTTGTTACTCTTCAATTTGGACTGATCAGATTGTCCAAAAATGGTTAAATGTTGTTCATAATATCAAAAATATATGAATGAATAGAAAACACAAACATCAGCTTGATCCAAAACTTTTATGGCCTCCAAGAAATTTTAAATGGTAGAGGTTCAATCACACTATTTCTTGTGGTGTGGTCCACTTGAGCTTTGAATATGCTTCCTTTTTGTTCTTTAGACCTCAAATTATCTGTTAACATGGATGAATGGAGTGGATAAAATAAATAAATAATAGTGGACCCCACAGAGTTTACTCTGGTAAGGATAATGAGTAACTCACCCAAATGTAGTAGAGAAGGGTTTCCTTAAAACATTCATAATCATATATTGGGTCTGCCTAAATGTGATTCACATATCCAACCCACTCATTATGTGTGTCCCACTTGGATGAGGGGTCAGACCAAGTTTCAACCGCATCCATGTTTGTATTAACTTATAAACAGGTTGGATCTCAAATACACATCGCGGCGGACCTTAAGAAGGTTTCAATAGTGGGTGTCACTATCCCACTCTTTTCTATGGTGTGGGTCCACTTGAACTTTGGATCTGCCCCGTCAGTCAGATGCACCATTCCATGGTAGGCCACGAGCTTAAAATTAAAGTCAATCCATGACTTGGGTGGGCCACACATAGTTTTAGATGCTATGCCCCACTTGAGTTTCATATATGACTGATTTTTGGACTTAAAGGGGACACATCAAATGCATGGTGTTGATGTTCTACACACATCATGGTGGGGCGCACACAGATTAACCTCATGGGAAGTTCCATGAGGTGACCTTATAGTACCATTTCACTATTTTAGGTAACTCCTTCATGGGTATTACTCTAACCATGTAGGGCCCACCTTGATATATTTTATGTATATTGACACTGTCCATATATTTTTCCATCATATTTTAGGATGTGATTTCAAATCATAAGAACTAAATAATCTTAGGTGGGCCACACCAATCAAAACAATATGATGAATAACCATTAAAAACCTTTTAAAGGCTACAATAGTTTTGGATCAATTTGATCTTCGTAGTTTACCTTCATCTAGATCTTCTTTACATTATCAACAAGTTGGATTGCAAATAAACATTACTAAAACCTTACGATGGGCTCTTTATAATTTTTAATGGCGAGGTACTATATTCCAGTGGTGTGGTCCACTTAAGATTTAAATCTACACAATTTTTTATACCCGACCCAAAAATCGGTTGGAGAAACGTATGGGCGGCAAGGATATACAACACATCATCAAAATCTAACTTTCGTTATTGTCATACCCCGAAATCTGGCATCTGGGTATATCCGACCCCGATTCCGTAACCGAAGGCTTGACTTATGTTTTGTATGTGTACACATCATAATCCACACATATATTGACGAAATAATCTCATTCATAAAATATAAAATCTAAAAATTTAATAATCAAACATTTATTTAAAGAAGAAAAATGTCCATGTTCCGACTATTCAAGATTATCATCAAATACTTGTCATCGTAATGTTGTCATACTAAATGTTCATTACACTTATTTTGAAAATGATAAAGAAATAAAAATAAATAAAAGAAATCTCTTTAAGCTCCTCCATGTGATCCCGATCCTGAAATTTTAAAATCCCAACAGGGTAAGCTGCGAAGCCTAGTGAGTAATCTCAACACAGGTTTCAAAATAACCTCATATAAAATGAATAAAATTATTAAAAGATACAATACCTATTTAGGCAAAACAACAAATGAGGAGATTTAATAAAAAAAATATTTCCATGTAAATTCAAAGAAAAATGAATGAATGAAATCAACATATGTTATGCTCCATAATAACATGTGCGGTTTATTCTTTTTAACACTAGGGCCAGTTTACACCGGTTGGCCAACACCCGCGCCAATACAACACCTAGCCTGGCAATGGGAACCTTTCGCATGACATGCTCACCAATTCAAAGGGCACTTGGTGAGGGACCTATTTGTACATTAGCTGGTCAGACTACTACCCTACCGAACTTGGCAGTGGGAACCTTTTGCAATCCTAACATGCTCACCCACTCAAAGGGTACGGTAGAGGTTCCAAAAGGTACCAGTTGGGTTTCTGGGACTTTCAACCCAAGGGTCTTGATCGCCCCACCTATTTACGCTTTAGGGATTTTCAACCCAGAAGACTTGATCGCCTCACCTATTTTCTGGTGTTCCAAAAACTACTCGAAGGATATAAAATTTTAATATTTCATGAGCAAAATATTTCTAAGGACAAATTGTTTCTAACCATTGTAGAGTGTTAATACATGATTTAAAGTTCTACATAAAAATATATTTGTGCAATGTAATCCGTCAAATTTGATCCGATAGTCTGGAAGAGTATACTGAACTTGAAGATTTTTTTTTTTAATTTTAATTTTAATTTTTGTTTTAAAGATGATCTAAATCCTGACTTTCTTAAAATTATAAAAATATAAAAATAAAAATCAAAGAATTATGAATGCATGGGTAAACATATATCTAAATTTAAAGTTAACTACAACTTGTTAATTAAAATAAAGAGAACTAAAACATCATGTCAAATAAACATAACAAAATATGAATCAAATAAATAAATAAGAGAAAAATGCGCAATTATTGAATTATTTGCATAATAATAATAAATAAAAGAAAACCAAGTGGAATTTGTTATAAGAAAAATAAATAAAGAAAGAAAATATCAAGTGAGAGAAACTCACTTTTTCTAAAAAAATATTTTCTTTTCTTTTTTTTTTTTTTCTTCCTCTTTCTTCCTTTTTTTCTCCCTTTTTCTTTCTTCTTCTTTTTCTCTCTCTCTCTCTCTCTCCTCTCCTTCCAACGTAATGTCCAACAATATTATTATTATTATTTTTTCTCTCTTCCCTCTCTCTTTTTCTCTCTCTCCTCACTCTTCTCACGTCACACCACATCCCACTTCTCTTTTTTGTTCCTTATTTATACTGATAACATCACGTGTGCTATTAATGCACTTTTAAAATTTCAGTTTTCTTTTTTTTTTTCTTTGTACATCACGTTTCTCTTTTGATTTACACCACGTGCACAAGTCTAAACACTTCACACCATTTATGCTTCCGTTATGCAATTCTTTTCATCACATTTTTTTTTCCAATGTGGGCTGGTTAAATGCACATATGTAGCATGCATCTTATGTGCACCGCATGCATGTGACACATGTATGTGTATGCTATGAGGCATGCATGCGCTACTTGTGTATGCGTGAGAGGTATGTATGTAATGTGTTTGCTGTATGTGTAGTTGTGATGTATTCAATTGTGCATAAGTGTATGATGTAGATGGCTGGATGGATCAATAGATGGACGGATGGATGTATGGATAGATGAATGGATGTGCATGATGTGTTTGGTGCATGTGTGTGGTTGTGATGTATTTGATGGTGCATAGGTGTATGATGTAGATGGATGGATGGATTAATGTATGCATAGATGGATAAATAGATATATGCAGATGCGTTGTTATATGATTGATGGCTAGACTCCAAGGTATAGTTTTGGATGGACGGGTAGGATTGCTGGTGGCCATATGACCAATATGATGGATGGTCAGTTCAGATGCAAAGGCAAGTATTTCGATGATTTTCAACATATGGATGGTTAGATGGTTGTATTGTTGGATGAATGGTTAAATGTATGGTTAGATTCATTAGTTAATGAACAGTTAGTTTGGATATGTCCAAATTAATGGTTGAGATTGAACCAATTGATCTTGTAGATCGACGGTCAAATCAGACTAATTGGGTATGTCGATCAATGGTTAAATTTCGACGGTCAAAATTTATTTGGGTTATTACATTCTACCCTCCTTAAAAGAAATTTCGTCGTCGAAATTTACATACCTATAATGCGAATAGATGAGGGTATTTCTCTTGGATCTCGGCCTCTCATTCCCAAGAAGCCTCTTCCTCAGTATGGTGACTCCACTGAACTTTGACTAACGATATAACTCGAGATCGAAGCACTTGGTCTTTCCGGTCAAGAATACGTACTGGGTGTTCGATGTATGAAGCGTCTTCTCGGATCTCTAATGGTTGCCAATCTATAACATGAGAAATGTCCCGCTCATATTTTCTTAACATCGATACATGGAAAACATCATGAATACCAAACAACTGAGGCGGTAAAGCAAGTCTATATGCGACAACACCAACCCTCTTTAGAATCTCAAACGGACCTATATACCTTAGAGCCAATTTTTCCTTTTTACCGAACCTCATGACGCCCTTCATAGGAGAAATCTTTAAGAAGACATGATCTCCAACTGCAAACTCTAGATTTCTTCTGCGATTATCTGCATAACTCTTATGACGACTTTGGGCTGTATGCAAACGGTTTCTAATGATAAAAATCTTCTCTGTTGTCTCTTGCACAATCTCTAGTCCAAGCAAACTACTTTCTCCAACTTTTGTCCAACAATTTGGATATCTACAAGGCCTCCCGTACAAAGCTTCATATGGCACCATGCCGATACTCATCTGGTAGCTATTATTATAAGCGAACTCAATCAATGGTAAATGATCATCCCAACTCCCTTTGAAATCAAGCACGCAAGCTCGGAGCATGTCTTCAAGGATTTGATTCACTTGTTCAGTCTACACGTCAGTCCGAGGGTGAAAAGCGGTGCTAAAATCAAGAGTGGTTCCCAGTGCCTTCTATAAACTTCTCCAAAAAACGAGACGTAAACCTTGAATCCCGATGGGATACGATAGATACAGGCACTCTGTGCAGTCTAATTATTTCTTTAATATATAGTTTACGTAATTCCTCTAGGGGATAGGTAGCACGTATAGGAAGAAAATGTGCAGACTTAGTTAACCGGTCAACGATGACCCAAACTGCATCATGATTCTTACGTGTACGTGGCAATCCCATAATGAAATCCATGGATATGTGCTCCCACTTCCACTCGGAAATCAGTAGTGGCTGTAACATCCCTGACGGCTTCTGATGCTCTGCTTTCACCTATTGATATGTTAGACATTTGGCCACAAAATCGGCGATCTCTCTCTTCATATTATTCCACCAATATTGCCTACGCATATCGTGATACATCTTCGTACCTCCAGGGTGGACTGTGAACTTAGTGTGGTGTGCCTCGTCCATAATTTCCTTCTTTAATTTAGACACATTTGGTATACATAATCTTCCTTGGAACCTTAACCCACCATCGGTACCAACTTTCCATTCTAACTTATCACCTTTTTCAGCTTCTTTTACCTTAGCTTGTAGCCATGAATCTTGTTGTTGAGCTTCTATAACCTTACTAATTAAGGAAGGTTGAACGGCTAGGTTAAAGAGACGAACTACAGATGTTTGCGGATTCAATTGGATGTCAAAATCCTTCACCGTATCTAACATTTTCCATCACTGAATCATAAGGTGAGCGATTACTCCGTGCGGCTTACGACTTAAGGCATCTGCTACTACATTGGCTTTACCTGGATGATATTGGAGGGTGAAATCATAGTCCTTTAAGAATTCCATCCACCGACGTTGCCTCATATTTAATTCTTTCTGTGAGAAAAGATACTTCAAACTCTTATGGTCTGAAAATAGCTCGAACTTCTCCCCATATAGATAATGCCTCCATACTTTAAGAGCGAAAACCACAGCTTCCAACTCCAAGTCATGAGTAGAGTAATTCTGCTCATGCACTTTCAGTTGCCTAGAGGCATAAGCTACAACCTTACCTTGCTGCATAAGGACGCAACCTAAACCTCTATATGAAGTGTCACTGAAGATTACAAACTTTTCACCACTCGAAGGAATGGTGAGGACAAGCACTGTCGTCAACCTAATCTTTAACTCTGAAAATGCTTGATCACAAGTATCATCCCAAATGAACTTTACACACTTCTTGGTCAATCGAGTTAACGGTGCTGCAATTCGAGAGAAGTCTTTAATAAATCTTCGATAATACCCCACTAAACCAAGAAAACTACGTATTTCGGTCACACTCATGGGTTGTTCCCACTTCAATACTGCTTCTACCTTTGATGGGTCTACTGACACGCCCTTCTTCGAAACTACATGGCCCAAAAATTTTACTTCCTCCTTCCAAAAGTCACACTTTTCAAATTTAGCATATAATCGATGTTCCTCCAGTGTTTGAAGAGTAACTCTGAGATGTTACTCATGTTCTTCCTGGGTCTTAGAATATATAAGAATATCATCTATGAATACTATGACAAAACAATCTAGGTGTGGCTTAAATACTCTGTTCATCAAGTCCATAAATACTGCTGGTGCATTTGTTAGTCCAAACGGCATCATGAGAAACTCGTAGTGGCCATAACGAGTCCTAAAGGCCATCTTTGGTATGTCCACTTCTTTAATTCTAAGCTGGTGGTACCCTGACCGCAAATCTATTTTGGAGAAAAACTTGGCTTCTTTCAATTGGTCGAAAAGGTCATCTATCCTAGGAAGTGGGTATTTGTTTTTAATGGTGACCTTGTTTAGCTAGCGATAATCAATATATAATCTCATCGAGCCATCCTTCTTCTTTACAAATAAGACTGGCGCACCCCACGGTGACGTACTCAGCCGAATGAAACCCTGCTCCAATAACTTTGAATCTGCTCCTTCAGTTCCTTCAACTCTACTGGTGCCATACGGTATGGTGCTATGGAGATTGGTGAGACTCCGGGCATAAGATCTATACCAAATTCGATCTCTCTTCTTGGGGGCAACCCCGGTATGTCTTGAAATACGTTGGAAAACTCACATATGATTGGAACTTGATCGATACCTACTTCGTATGGTTCTTCCTCCAAAAGTGCTAAGAAATCGCATAACGGTCCATTCTTTTGCTTTTTAAGAAACTGGAGTCTCGGTCGCCCAGGAATAGAGAATGTCACGGTCTTCTCAAAACAATCCAACTTTGCATGGAATGAAGCTAACCAATCCATTCCCAGAATAACATCGAACTCTTGCATATCTAATACGATAAGGTCGACTAATAATACAGAATCTCGAACCATGACAGGGCAAGATCTACATATCTGATTTAATACTACGGAGCTTCCTATTGGTGTAGCAATTATTAAATTCTTATCTAGGAGTTCAGGAGATAGACCCAATGTATGCACGAAAAGAGTCGAAATAAAAGAATGCGTAGCTCCTGAATCAAATAAAACTTGAGCGGGTGAGGAATAGATAATTATGGTACCTTTCACCACTGCTCCATTAGCATTTGCGTCTGATGGTACTATAGTAAACACACGACCCTGGGCCGGTTGTCGAGAAGAAGTCGACCTTCCGCCTCATTTGGTAGTGTTATTCTTGTGGGCGTTATTCTTCTTGAGGGGTCTTTGTTGTGGATGTCTCTGATACTGTTCTGGTACTTGATGATGTGGAGGTCTTTGGTACTGTGGCTGAGGTGCTTGATACTGTAGCTGAGGTCTCGAGTGCATCTGCGGTGGCGCTTGATAATGTGGTTACTGAGGCGGTTGTTTACAAAAATGAGCAGAGTGACCCTCCATTCCGCAGTTATAACATTTACCCGTAAAGCAGTTCATTAGCTGAGCAGGAGTTGAGGTGTTTGTTATCGTCATCTTTTGTTTCTTAGAAGCATCGCCCTGTGCTTGATATGTATTCGGTGTAGCCCTACCATTGCTCTTCGCTTCTCTCTTCTGGTTACGACTTTTCCAGAATTCTTCGTTGTCTCGTTCTATCATTAGAGCACGTTCTACTACATTGGCATACAATCTAAGCTTAAGTGGAGTCGACTTGTTACGAATTGACCCTCTCAGACCTCGCTCAAACTTCTTAGCTTTGTGAGCTTCATCCTGAATTATAAATGGGGCAAAACGGGATAATTCAGTAAATGTAGACTCATACTGGCCTACAGTCATCTCCCCCTGTTCTAAGCTTATGAATTCCTCTGCTTTCTGCTCCCGTACACACTCAAGAAAGTATTTTTCATTGAACTTCTCACAGAACATATCCCATGTCCATACGGTATTTTCATCAATTGTTCTAGCAATTGTCTCCCACCAGTGGTCGCCCTCTCCCTCGAACATGAAAACTGCAAGTGTAACCTTCTGCTCCTCATCACATTTTAAAACAGTGAATATCTTTTCTATTTGCTTTTTCCACTTTTCTGCCTCCATAGGGCCCGACAAACCCTCAAAAGAAGGTGGTTCCAATCTCTTAAATTTCTCTATTAAGCCCACAATGCCATCCTGCACAACTTGGGTGACTCCTCTATTACAACGACGAATGTGTTGTCCAAGAATGGCTGCCATGTCATTTAAAGCACGAAAGACCCCATCAAGTGATTGGCCACTTTCGGTGTTCCCCGGTGTGGCCACCATAAGACTGGCTCTACCTCTACTTCTATCTCCACGCCGGCTCCCAGACATGTTCTAAATCAAACAATAAGCTTTAGATGTCACATAAGGATGGGTCGCTAAAAGACAATACTACAAGTTAAGTTTTTTTTTTTTTTTTTTTATATCACAACAACACTCGCAGGGGATATATCCTAATTTTCAAAGTGACTACATTTTCAAGTAAAACCCTAGGTCCTCAATGATTCTAAACTTAAGCTTTGATACCAATCTGTCACACCCCGAAATCCGGCATCTGGGTATATCTGACCCCGATTCCGTACCCGAAGGCATGACTTATGTTTTGTATGTTTACACATCATAATCCACACATATATTGACGAAATAATCTCATTCATAAAATATAAAATTTAAAAATTTAATAATCAAACATTTATTTAAAGAAGAAAAATGTTCATGTTCCGACTATTCAAGATTATCATCAAATACTTGTCATCGTAATATTGTCATACTAAATGTTCATTACACTTATTTTTAAAATGATAAAGAAACAAAAATAAATAAAAGAAATCTCTTTAAGCTCCTCCATGTGATCCTGATCCTGAAATTTTTAAAATCCCAACAGGGTAAGCTGTGAAGCCTAGTGAGTAATCTCAACACAGGTTTCAAAATAACCTCATATAACATGAATAAAAGTATTAAAAGATACAATACCTATTTAGGCAAAACAACAAATGAGGAGATTTAATAAACAAAATATTTCCATGTAAATTCAAAGTAAAATGAATGAATGAAATCAACATATGTTATGCTCCATAATAACATGTGAGGTTTATTCTTTTTAACACCAGGGCCAGTTTACACCGGTTGGCCAACACTCGCGCCAATACAACACCTAGCCTGACAATGGGAACCTTTCGCATGACATGCTCACCCATCCAAAGGGCACTTGGTGAGGGACCTATTTGTACGTTAGCTGGTCAGACTACTACCCTACCGAGCCTGGCAGTGGGAACCTTTTGCAATCCTAACATGCTCACCCACTCAAAGGGTACGGTAGAGGTTCTAAAAGGTACCAGTTGGGTTTCTGGGACTTTCAACCCAAGGGTCTTGATCGCCCCACCTATTTACGCTTTAGGGATTTTCAACCCAGAGGACTTGATCGCCTCACCTATTTTCTGGTGTTCCAAAAACTATTCGAAGGATATAAAATTTTAATATTTCATGAGAAAAATATTTCTAAGGACAAATTGTTTCTAACCATTGTAGAGTGTTAATACATGATTTAAATTTCTACGTAAAAATATATTTGTGCAATGTAATCCGTCAAATTTGATCTGATAGTCTGGAAGAGTATACTGAACTTGAAGATTTTTTTTTTAATTTTAATTTTAATTTTTGTTTTAAAGATGATCTAAATCCTGACTTTCTTAAAATTATAAAAATATAAAAATAACAATTAAAGAATTATGAATGCATGGGTAAACATATATCTAAATTTAAAGTTAACTCACAACTTGTTAATTAAAATAAAGAGAACTAAAACATCATGTCAAATAAACATAACAAAATAAGAATCAAATAAATAAATAAGAGAAAAATGCACAATTATTGAATTATTTTCATAATAATAATAAATAAAAGAAAACCAAGTGGAATTTGTTATAAGAAAAATAAATAAGGAAAGAAAATATCAAGAGAGAGAAACTCACTTTTTCTAAAAAAATATTTTCTTTTCGTTTTCTTTTCTTTTTCTTCCTCTCTCTTCCTTTTTTCTCTCTCCCTTTTTCTTTCTTCCTTTTTCTCTCTCTTCTCTCTCTCCCTCTCCTTCCAACGTAATGTCCAGCAATATTATTATTATTATTTTTTCTCTCTTCCCTCTCTCTTTTCTCTCTCTCCTCACTCTTCTCACGTCACACCACATCTCACTTCTCTTTCTTTGTTCCTTATTTATACTGATAACATCACTTGTGCTATTAATGCACTTTTAAAATTTTAGTTTTTTTTTTTCTTTGTACATCACGTTTCTCTTTTGATTTACACAACGTGCACAAGTCTAAACACTTCACACCATTTATGCTTCCGTTATGCAATTCTTTTCATCACGTTTTTTTTTTTTTTTTCCAACGTGGGTTGGTTAAATGCACATATGTAGCATGCATCTTATGTCCGCATGCATGTGACACATGTATGTGTAAGCTATGAGGCATGCATGGGCTACTTGTGTATGCGTGAGAGGTATGTATGTAATGTGTTTGTTGTATGTGTAGTTGTGATGTATTCAATTGTGCATAAGTGTATGATGTAGATGGATGGATGGATCAATAGATGGACGGATAGATGTATGGATAGATGAATGGATGTGCATGATGTGTTTGGTGCATGTATGTGGTTGTAATGTATTTGATGGTGCATAGGTTTATGATGTAGATGGATGGATGGATTAATGTATTCATAGATGGATGAATAGATATATGCAGATGCGTTGTTGTATGATTGATGGCAAGACTCCAAGGTATAGTTGTGGATGGACGGGTAGGATTGTTGGTGGCCATATGACCAATATGATGGATGGTCAGTTCAGATGCAAAGGCAAGTGTTCCGATGTTTTTCAACATATGGATGGTTAGATGGTTGTATTGTTGGATGAATGGTTAAATGTATGGTTAGATTCATTAGTTAATGAACAGTAGGTTTGGATATGTCTAAATTAATGGTTGAGATTGAACCAATTGATCTTGTAGATCGACGGTCAAATCAGACTAATTGGTTATGTCGATCAATGGTTAAATTTCGACGGTCAAAATTTATTTGGGTTATTACAGTTATCTAAGTATTTTTCAATTTTTCTTGTCAAAATACAAAATCTATTTTCTTTTTTAAAAAATATATTTTTTTATAATTTGACAATTTTTTCACAATTTTGTTTAATTTTTTAAATTTTCTTTTTCAAAATATCATTTTTTTATCGAAATCTCACTTTTGTTATCTAACTTTTCAATTTTTCTGGTCAAAATACAAAATCTAGTTTTCTTTTTTAAAAAATATATTTTTTTTTACAATTTGTCAATTTTTTCACAATTTTTTAAAATTTTCTTTTTCAAAATATCATTTTTTAATCTCATTTTTGTTATCTAACTTTTCAATCTTTCTTGTCAAAATACAAAATCTAGTTTTCTTTTTAAAAAAAAAAATATTTTTTTTACAATTTGTCAATCTTTTCACAAATTTTTTAAAATTTCTTATATTTTCTTTTTCAAAATTTTATTTTTTATCGAAATCTTTTTTTTTCAAAATTATTAACATTATTCAAAGTTCTTAATTTTTTTTTCAAAATCTAGATTATTATAAAATCATAGTTTTATTTTTATTTTTTTTTAAATCTAAAATTTTCTTAAATGTTGATAATTAATTGTAACATCCCGAAAATCGGGGGTCGAGCATAAACTCAACTCCCGAGTTCCAGAACATCACTTATGCAACAAAATGAATGATGTTTGAATGCTGTCGGTATTAGTACATTGAACATGAGTGAGATTAAGCCAAAACAACATATCATACTCCAGAGACAGTTAAATTGCAAGCGGAAGACTGTGATAGATATATATAATATAAAAACAGCGATGAGTCTCCAGAGTGTGATAAAGTTACCAAGTTAAATAATTACAGTACAATTCTAAAATATACCTAATGTGAGGAAGTGTAATGTCTTCTATCCCAAGTACCATAGCCCCATCAATACAATACCTAGGTCTTCATAGACACGCAGAGAGATACAAATAGGAGAACTCCTCCTCATCATCATAAAGTAGTCCGGCTCGCTTCATAAGCATTGCCATCACCGAAACTCAACAATTTCGGGTTGGTGTTGCAAACACCGTCCGTAACGTGGGAGTGAGTGATTAACTCGGTGGAACAAGAAGCATAGATTAACATGTTATCAACTCACCAAGTCAAGAATGATAAAGCAGTAAAATCAAACACTCCTAACTACTCTTATTAATGCAAGTATGAATGCAGTCATGATGTATGCCCTCACCGACATACTCCCTCATGCGACACCATCTTCGTTCGCGGCATGCTTTCTTTCCTCAGTGCTCCACATCTTCCAGGCACATGCAATGCATGATGAGCATGATTACCAAGTTGTTATTAGTCCATTTCAAACAACAAGATTGGGAAACTAAGGTACCTCCCTTGTATCATTCCCAAACATGATCCATTCTAGGGTCGTCAGTCCTAGACAATCTCATACGATGGTGTGTTTCTAGGTCACTGCAAGGGCTACCAAGGCTATTACGCAGAATCGTTGCACCACTCCCCCATCACCTTATCAATACAGGCCTAGCTTATACTCTGTTACTACAGGAAGGCTAGTTGCCTCACCGCAGAATTAGAGTATGCTCGAGGTCACTCCACTGACACCCTACCAACTGGCAGTCTATTTTCGAAGCCCGACCGGTCCGCTTATTGAGAATGGAACCTGGATGTAACCCGACTGGGGAGCACAGCCAGGCTGTGCCAGCGTAGGCCGACAGCTCGAATATAGTGTCCCATACCACCATAATTGGCTCATGAGTCTGGTTGCTCAATGGTCACTACGGGGAGGCACGTGGCCCCAGCGTAGGCCGATAGCTCAACCATGGTGTCCCATACCACCATGCCCAGCTCATGAGTCTTAGCGGATCGAGGTACCATGGTTAACGGGATTTTCACTGGTAAGTTTGGTACCCTAGGTTCAAGCATTAGCGACCGAACATGGTGAACATACATAAGACACACGGGTTACTTGACGTGCTCGGCTAGCTCGAGCGCACAACAAGTTGAGCGATATGAAGCGCAGAAGCGCCTCGTGTGGCCAACCACTATCGCCAACCGAAGTACGACACGGGTTCGCCAAACACATCATGTGTGGCGAGATGAATCTCAACCACGATTCCAAGTCTGGTACCGGATGTCTGGACTATGGACATAGTCCCAAGCTCCATCAATTCTCAACCATAACATGTGAAGTAAAGCATGATAAGCAAAGTAATTCAAGCACACTAGCAAGCATGTCATAAAGCATATTATAAGGCATGTTATGAAACAAGTTACAAAGCATAATAAAAAGCGTGTTATAGAGCACTATACAAATAGGGACACAAACACATATATTTCATAAGTGAGTGGTTAGAGTAAATGACCACGTGGAGGGTATCATACGTGACTCTAAGGTAGTTGAGAATCCCATCTCAGCACCTACCTAAGGCCCTAACATCTAAGCACTTACTCTCACAAGCATTTTCACAAACATGTAGAGTACACTATTTCAACATACATGACGTATGTTAGAAAAGTATGTATTATGGCTATCCTTTCGCCAAGCGAGTATTTTATCCGTGTATATTATATTCATACTACAATTAATCATGACAATTACATCTCCAAAATTTATACAAACACGGTATTTTCTAGAATACACATTTTCAACATACATAGTGTGTACAAGCAAACATGTATTACGGCGATTCCTTTCGCCAAATAAGTAATTTATTCATATATTATATAATCATACGACAAACAATCATGGCCAACACGTTTCCAAAATATACATGTATACATCACTCCTTACAATACAGTATTTCTACATACATAGTGTATATTAGTAAAACATGTATTTAGGCGAATCCTTTCGCCAAATAAGTATTTTATCCATATATCGTATATCCATACAACAAATAAACATGTCAAACACATTTCTTAAAAAAATACGTATACGGTATTTTCTACGAATACGTAGAATATATAAAATTCCATATTCTACAACTTTAATCGAAACAAAAAACGAAAAACACTTTGTACATGTGCAATTGTATGCAGATCATGAATCTATCATTATCTGACATTGAAAGCGTTGAAAACCATAACCTATACACCTAAAGTCCGCACCTTTTGTCGTAGAATCGTAACGGAGTCGATAGGTTCGCTAAGCTTCCGTATACGGGAGTTTAGCAACCTAGAGAACGAAACAGGTTAGCATTTCATAACCTACAACCTATACAACCCTAAAACAGATTAGGGTTAGGGTTTCTTACCTAGAAACGATGCCGAAATCGCCGGGAAAGTGATGAGAATCAGGCGGTGGAGCCCGAATAGCGGCAGGGAACAGTAGTAGGGAGTTCCTCCCACATCTCCCTCACTTTCTCTCACTTTTCTCTCTTCTCAAACCCAAATTCATGTGGCTGAAATAGGGGAGGGTTTAAGGTCCTTATATAGTCTAAAGCTTCACCGAAATAGACTTCTGGACAAGGTTCACCTAGGTTATAACCAAAGCGGAACTTTTTCAGCTCAATGAAGGACTTCTGGCGGGCCTCCTTGAGCCAAAGGTTGGACTTAAGTTCACCGACACCGGATCTACGTTCTATTAAGTTTTCGTTTCAGTCGAATTTCAAGATCACGCGTGGTGGACCAGTTTCAGTTCGACGGTCAGTAGGTCTCGATCGGAGATTCCGAGTACATGTAAATGTGTATGAAATTTCTCCTGATCCGAGGGTGTAATTTGGTCTGATTCTGACGGTCTGGTTGCTTAAAACTGATCCGCAAACGAGAGATGCCAGATTACTATTCAAGATATTTATTTTTAAAGAAAACAAGTGTTTTCACACTCTCTCGCTCCGGACTCAAGCAAACAGCCGTGGGACACTGGCTGGATTTGATTTCTGAGATGGTTGTCAAGCCCAGCAAGGCGGTCCTAATTCCTTAACTTCATGTTAATCGGACTTCCGACGTGCGGTCCCAGATCTGATACGGAGTTTCGAGATGCTCCGAGAGCAGCCGGGTAATGAGTTTGATCGAGATTTTTGGGTAACCTAGCGTCAATGATTCTACAAGTTTTGGGTCTCAAGTAACGTATTTAAAGCAATTCTAGTGGATTTCGTAGCTAATCTAATTTAGCACGTGGTTACTTTGTCTCATTTCTAAAGGATTTAGTCTATAAGATTTTGTCTCGAGGTGGTACCTAGGCCTTTGTAGTTTGTGTATAAAGTGATCCAATTTAT